>CM038145.1:6661462-7968047 GCA_021437245.1 Aegilops speltoides
AACTATCAAGTAGTCATCATATTAAGCTAGCCAAACGCTCATAACGCCCGCGATCTCCTCCTGCAATAGGTCTGTCACCTAGCGGTGCATTAAGGACATAATTCTTCTGTGTAGCAGTGAGGATAAACCTCATATCACGGATCTAATCCGCATCATTGCTACTAACATTTTTCAACACAATTTTCTCTAGGAACATATCAAAATAAACATATGAAAGCAACAACGCGAGCTATTGATCTACAACATAATTTGCAAAATACTACCAGGTACTAAGTTCATGATAAATTTAAGTTCAATTAATCATATTACTTAAGAACTCCCACTTAAACAGACATCTCTCTAGTCATCTAAGTGATCACGTGATCCAAATCAACTAAACCATGTCCGATCATCACGTGACATGGAGTAGTTTCAATGGTGAACATCACTATGTTGATCATATCTACTATATGATTCACGTTCGACCTTTCGGTCTCCGACTATCACTACCGCTTAGTGATAAAGTAAAGCAATTACAGCGCGTTTGCATTTCATACAATAAAACGACAACCATATGGCTCCTGCCAGTTGCCGATAACTTTGGTTACAAAACATGATCATCTCATACAATAAAATATAGCATCACGTTTTGACCATATCACATCACAACATGCCCTGCAAAAACAAGCTAGACATCCTCTACTTTGTTGTTGCAAATTTTACGTGGCTGCTACGGGCTGAGCAAGAACCGTTCTTACCTACGCATCAAAACCACAACGATAGTTCGTCAAGTTAGTGATGTTTTAACCTTCGCAACGAACGGGCGTAGCCACACTCGGTTCAACTAAAGTTGGAGAAACAGACACCCGCTAGTCACCTGTGTGCAAAGTACGGCGATAAAACCAGTCTCGTGTAAGCGTACGCGTAATGTCGGTCCGGGCCGCTTCATCCAACAATACCGCTGAACCAAAGTATGACATGCTGGTAAGCAGTATGAATTGTATCGCCCACAACTCACTTGTGTTCTACTCGTGTATATAACATCAACGCATAAAACCTAGGCTCGGATGCCACTGTTGGGGAACGTAGTAATTTCAAAAAATTTCCTACGCACACGCAAGATCATGGTGATGCATAGCAACGAGAGGGGAGAGTGTTGTCCACGTACCCTCGTAGACCGTAAGCGGAAGCGTTATGACAACGCGGTTGATGTAGTCGTACGTCTTCACGATCCGACCGATCCAAGCACCGAACGTACGGCACCTCCGAGTTCAGCAGGGTTTCGGGGATGAGTTCCGTCAGCACGACGGCATGGTGACGATGATGATGTTCTACCGACGCAGGGCTTCGCCTAAGCACCACAACGATATGACCGAGGTGGAATATGGTGGAGGGGGCACCGCACACGGCTAAGGAACGATCACGAAGATCAACTTGTGTGTCTAGAGGTGCCCTCCTGCCCCCGTATATAAAGGAGCCAAGGGGGAGGGGGTGGCCGGCCAAGGAGGGCGCGCCAAGGGGGAGTCCTACTCCCACCGGGAGTAGGACTCCCTTCTTTCCTAGTTGGAGAAGGAGAAAGGGGGAAGGAGGAGGCAGAGGGGAAGGAAAGGGGGGGCGCCGCCCCCCTCTCCTTGTCCTATACGGACTATGGAGGGGAGGGGGCATAACCCACCTCTTGCCTCCTCTCCTCTTCTCCCTTAGGGCCCATGAAGGCCCAATAAACCCCGGGAGGGTTCCGGTAACCCCCCGGTGCTCCGGTAAAATCCCGATTTCACCCGGAACCATCCCCATATCCAAATATAGGCTTCCAATATATCAATCTTTATGTCTCGACCATTTCGAGACTCCTCGTCATGTCCGTGATCACATCCGGGACTCCGAACAACCTTCGGTGCATCAAAACTTATAAACTCATAATAAAACTGTCATCGTAACGTTAAGCGTGCGGACCCTACGGGTTCGAGAACTATGTAGACATGACCTAGAACTATTCTCGGTCAATAACCAATAGCGGAACTTGGATGCTCATATTGGCTCCTACATATTCTACGAAGATCTTTATCAGTCAAACCGCATAACAACATACGTTGTCCCCTTTGTCATCGGTATGTTACTTGCCCGAGATTCGATCGTCGGTATCCAATACCTAGTTCAATCTCATTACCAGCAAGTCTCTTTACTCGTTAAGTAATCCATCATTCCGTAATTAACTCATTAGCTACATTGCTTGCAAGGCTTATAGTGATGTGCATTACCGAGAGGGCCCAGAGATACCTCTCCGACTATCGGAGTGACAAAACCTAATCTCGAAATACACCAACCCAACATGTACCTTCAGAGACATCTGTAGAGCTCCTTTATAATCACCCAGTTACGTTGTGACGTTTGGTAGCACACAAAGTGTTCCTCCGGTAAACGGGAGTTGCATAATCTCATAGTTACAGGAACATGTATAAGTCATGAAGAAAGCAATAGCAACATACTAAAAGATCAAGTGCTAGGCTAACGGAATGGGTCATGTCAATCACATCATTCTCCTAATGATGTGATCCCTTTAATCAAATGACAACTCATCTCTATGGCTAGGAAACTTAACCATCTTTGATTCAACGAGCTAGTCAAGTAGAGGCATACTAGTGACACTATGTTTGTCTATGTATTCACACATGTATTATGTTTCCGGTTAATACAATTCTAGCATGAATAATAAACATTTATCATGATATAAGGAAATAAATAATAACTTTATTATTGCCTCTAGGGCATATTTCCTTCAGGACCAAGTGCACAGAGTCCGGCGAAGGCCCGCGGGAGATTTGCTATTTTTTTTAACTGCTTCTAGATTTCTTTTTTGTTATTAGGGAAGACAAGAATGCAATGTGGGGCCAGATAGCATCAAACACTTCCTTTTTTAGTGCCCAAGATCAAAAGAGGTATGGCGACAATTGGGGCTGATTGATGTTGTCAAGAGGAGATGTGCACAATTCAAATCTAGTGAAGAAGTGGTGCATGAACTATTAAGCAGGGAGGAAAGTGAAGTCCAGATCCTAGGTCTTCCCAAATTGAAGGAGGTTGTGACCACTATTTTGCTAAGTGAATAAAGGAGGAGAAGTTCTGTCAAAAACAAAAAAGGGAAGACTAGAATATGATCTGTTTTTTTTTGGCATGAGAAACTGTCAAACTATTCATGTTCAATAATGGCAGTACAAAGAACGCCTTATTTAACTGCTTCCAAATTTGTTTTTGTTTTTAGAGAGACTGGTATATGATCTCACATTCAGCGAGATCAACCACAAAATTGCATATTCTGATATTTCAAAAAATTCTAAAACTATTTGACAATATACCTACAGGGCATGTCTACAACTCCAAAAAAATCAGGTCAAAAGTCGATAGAGATTCAAAAAGGACATATTAGAATGTGACAGCTTTTGGTGAATCAATAATCCTATACCTACGTACCCATCTACGTAAGCTTACTTAAAATTCCGGACCATTTTTCTTCCAATCAAATCACCCCAAACCAGTTTTCATGCAGCTTTACATAGAATAATTACATAGGTGTAGCAAAGCCCTTGGTTAATAGTATTTAGCCACTATTCACATTCAAATTTTTCTTTTTGTTTCTGTTAGTGTTGGATGGGTTAGAAGCTGAATCTTTTTGAGATTGTACATCAAACATTGACGTGTGTGTATTTTTGTAAATGTTTGAACATGCTAATTATTAAAAAAAATCGATCTCAACTAATATGAGATCCTATACAAGTCTCCCCGGTTCAGGCGCATAAACCTACATCCACTCTCCCACTAATTATGTGCTTCATTTATTCATAAATCAAATCCCCATCTACCCGGGCAAGAAGAGATATGTGACATCATCGTGACGTGCACAAGCCTAATGTAGATGAAATACTTCTTTCCTCCAGCGTTCAAGATGCCGCAATAGGAGTTGCTAATGCCTGACGCCCACGTTGAACCACTCACTCAAGGTTGCCAAGACCGTCGAGTCCTTTTATCTTCCTTCCACCTTGTTGTTCATCACTATCATAGTATTAGCATGGCAGGCTTGCCCGACTTCTTTGTTTTTTCGATTAAGAACTTTTTTTGTTAACACTAGACAATTGCCCGCGCACAGTACAGGAGTATAAATATTCTAGTAGATTTGCCCGTGACCGCATGTTCATTATTATATCGATGAACTAAAATCTAAGCAAATTTTCGTATGAAATCTCCATGATTTACGTGCCATTTTATTGTTAAGCACTTAGCAAGTTAATAAAACTTGAGACAATTGATATAGAATGGATGGGAGAAAAATCAGAGATTGGAGGAAAAAATCAATGATGAGAAGGAAAGAGTGAAACGTATATAAGGAAGGTTCAACGAAAGAGAGGTGAAATGAGAACCTTACGTTCTTTTTAAGTAGTAGAGATTGATGCACTAAAATCTTAGCAAGTTTTTGTATGCAATCGTCAGGATTTACCTTCCATGTTATTGTTAAGCATTTTATTTGGTAAGAATTAAATGACTTACAAAACAAAATATGTTTTTACTTTGGCAATTTAATAAAACATGAGACAATTGATTCTATTTTAGATAGAATGGATTGGAGAAAAAAATAGAGATTTGATGAAAAAATCAAAGAGAAGGAAAGATGAAAAGTATATAAGGAAGGTTGCACGAAAAATAGGTGAAATGAGAACCTTACGTTCTTTTTAAGTAGTAGAGAGTAGAGAAGATAAAGTGTTTTTTTGTAAAAGAATGCTTTTATTAATTAAAATGTAACACCAATCGAATAGAAAACATGATGAGTAACACTAGGCCTTTGCATAACCAAGATACACACAACCGAACACCAACAATCTAAGAAAAGATAAATAAAAAGCTGACATGTCGACAATAGTAGAGTCATATAGGACCGACACGATGCCTATGTTAAAGGAGGTGGTGGAGCAATACAGAGATTATGTTGTTACCCATGTTGGGTAAAAACTTCCTTGGCCACTTCAATCGGACATACACCGCCTTGAACAGGGGTTAGAACCACGTTCGGTGTAGTATAGACCACATACAAAGCGAGTGCATACAACGGAAAATAACCCGCAATGGATAAGAATTTTTTTCACTAAAAACCAACTCGTTTCTACATAGCAAAGCAACCATAATAAGACATACACTCCCACCCTTATTAGCATTCTGAACCTATTTGAAACATCGTCCACCAAGTGACCAAAATATTGACAACACTTGTGGGTGGATACAAATTAGACGTTATTTGGATGACTGACCACATAGAACATGCAAACTTGTACTGAAAGGAGAGATGTTTGATTGTCTCATCATGAGTAGAAAAGCTACACTTCCTGCTTCCTTACTAATTTCGATGAGTGAGGTAGTCTTTGGTGAGCACAACTCCCCTCCGACGAACACATGAAGATTTTAACTTTCAATGGAACCTTCCACTTACGAATCTTTGTATTATTATCCACTGGGACCTCTTAATGCTTGAGCGCACAACACATAGAGTGAATTGTAAAGGACTCAAATGTAATGAGGTTCAAGCGAAACACATCACGTCTTACCCGACTTCTTCTTTATGACATATGTGAAGCCTGTAGGGGAAGCATAATTGTTAGTGCATGAAAATAAATATGTGCCCTGTGGGATACTTGTGTATGAGCGTATGAAGAACAAGTACAAATGAGCAGAAGGAAACATATATGTAGGTTGTTGGAAATATATGGATTGACGAAGCTGACAATAGCATTAGTGAGTAGTAACTTCAAAAATAAACATACTTTACTTTGATCGTATAAAAAATAAGTCCATACACCGAACACAAGTTTCTATTGTATAAAAGCAAAGTTATTCTAGACAAACCTTTTCCACCAATATGCATTCGTGAAAAGTCTATTTAAAACCTTAATCATAGATTTTGAATCATAAATACCTCTCGATCAATCCCAGTCTTCTTCTGCACCGATGTGATGATGTGTTTGTGTGTGTGTAGTTTGCGGGGAGACGTGCTGATGTGTTCTATAGGTCAATCCTATAGGACAGGAGACCTCGGCTCAGCCTTGAACCTGTCCGATAGAATGCCACACTAAGCTGCTCGGCTCAGCCTGGACGGTCATTTACCGGGTGAGTCTGCAATCACAATCCTCATTTTCTCCCTCATATGTCCTGTCACTTGCACGTGATTGATGGAGATGAAAAAAAAGAAAAGAAATAGGAAAGAAAATAAAAAATTAAAAAAGAGAAAATGTTGTCCGGGGTGGGTCGCGTCTTACTTGACTAATTGACCGGGCACGTCCGCGAACCTTCACATCCTCTCTGTATTTATCCTCAACATAAGGGTTCATCATTCTATCAACTATGTCGGTGAAAGGTCTCATTTTTTTATCATTCTTTCGGCACACATTGTGGTTCAAGCCTAGTGTTTCTTCGCTGAAGGAGGGGTTGGGATGGTGTCTCCAGGAATGTTCGAAGTCCTGAGACAGGCAGGCGACCCGTCCCACATTTCTCATTGGCATTAGGGAATGTATATGCCACCATATGTCCGGCATGCATTCGTGTGAGAGGAAATTCATCATTGAAATTACAAAGGCAAAACAAATGGATACTTGGTGCTGTGTGCACGATTGCACAAAGTGAATTGGAATGTGATCGTTACAAGTATATCCACCACTACATACATAAGCGTAGAAAAGTGCGCTCAGCTATATATGCTACTTAAGCTTGCAAGTTTTAGGGTTGTTGTAGTATGGAAATAAACATAGAAAAACCTTGATTTAAGTTAGTAAGATGATGAAGAGATTGTAGACCAAATAGACAAGGTGAATAACAGGGCCCTACAAGGACAAGAGGTTTACAAATCATAATGATGCATGCCGAGCCTTACGGCCGGCTTAGAAAGCAACCGCCATTTCATTAGACTCTATTCTAACTTCTAAGCTAGAGATGATATGAAGATGCATGGCATATCTTTGAAGTAATAGAGTTAAATGTGCAACTTTTTCATAGCTACTAATCCTAATCTAGTAGGAGGATTGCAGGAGATTGCAAAACTAAAAAAGGTCAGCTTACTAACTCGTGTTTGAGTACTGCGGGCCAACCGATTTGTGGGGTGCAATTGATCAGTCCTAGTGATGTTCTAGACGCAACATAAAGTGTTCCATCATGAAAATTTTAGGTCATATCTCTGGAAGTTTTGGCCACGAATATCCCTCTATATGATCTCCAGGAGAATTTTCACCATGTTGGCCGTTGGTTCCATCTGCAATATGTCAAGCAGGGCTATCGATCAAGATAGGGACCAACAGATGCGTTCTAATCCCAAGCTCAAATCAGCTCGGTGAACAGAAAAAAAAAATCAAATTTTTATGTGGAACTTTGACAAATGTTCTGATGGCTTGCAAAATTTCATCACTAGATGACATTCGTGTAAAATGTAAAAAGAAAAATCAATTCTCCAAAATGCGTTTGAAAATAACATTTTGGAGCATCAATTTTGTTATTTTGCCACATTTTACACGAATATAATCTGCTGATGAAATTTTGCAAGCTATCCGGACATTTATCAAAGTTCCAGAAAAAATCGAAGTTTTTGATTTTTTATTTTATTTTACTGTAGCTCGGGATCAGAACAGTTGTGTCCCCTATAGATGGGAACAACAAGGTCATGCACAGAAGAATGTGCGCTGGTCTGAATCCTTTTCAGATGCTAGGATTACTGCAAGATTTCCTTAATCTATAATGTATCTCTTAAAGAAAAAAAGGATCAAATCTCTGTAGGAAGACATAATCTCCAACATGTTTGGTTTTTGACTAAGAAAAATAAACTAAAAGAAAAATCTGGCCTATGGAAGAAAGCCCTTGGCAATTTCCTTTGTTCTCGCCAAGACATGGCAATTGCGGTGAGAGGCCATGGCTAGCATGCTTAAAAAGGAGTGTTCTGCGAATGGGGACTAGAGCAGAGGACGAGATGAGAGGTGGCTTACCTCGGGCTTCGATTTGGTGGCGGCGCTGCTGCTTCCTAGACATGAGCCAGTTGCAGTTCAGTAGCCCCATGACATGAACTTGGAGGGAGAGCATGGGCGCAACTTTTTTTTGGGACATGAATTATTCTCACATAATCGACATATCGTTTACAAATAATAGAGAAATAAAGTCAGGGATGGTGCTCTCCCAAAAATCAGAGGATTTACTGGTATAAGGATAGCTAGCTAGAGCATTTGCTACTGTGTTTGCTTCTTGATAGAAAGGTTTGTAAAATCCAGCTCGAGAATATTGCGCTGGTGATACTCCCTCCTTTCCGGTTTATACGGCTTAATTCAAAAATCTCACCAACCAAGGTAGATGGTGAGTGGTGGAATATTTTTTTTAGTTTGCAGAAGCACCTAATTAATGCTCTTTTTTTCTCAAAAAAATTATGTTTATCAATGCATTAATTGCAATGCATGCATGCATAAAGTACATGCATTGGTCAATTTTCTCTTAATACTTGCATGCAATGATTTGATGCACCTTGAAATCTGAATGTGATGGGGAACAACCAAATTGAGCCTTATAAAATGAAAAACTAAAAATTTGAGATAAGCCCTATAAACCCGAAAGGAGGGAGTATTAATATATATACTACTCCCTTCAATACAATTAGTACAACTTTAGTACCAAGCTGCGACATGCAATATGGATCAGAGGGAGTACAAATGTTTCTAATATAAGACATTTTTGCAATTCAATTTGAAGTTGCCTAAGCTATAACCTCTCCGCCCATCACTTCTGAGCGAGGTCACTCCCTTTCCCCCCTCTTCTTTCCTTTCCTTGCTCCAAAATCTCTTTCTTTCCAGGATTAGGCGGATAGACGCGATGAGTACAAGTAGGGACTGTTTGGTTATTTTTGGCACTTTGCATCTGTGGCAAGTCAAAAACCATGTTTTACACATTGTTTGCCTGCATCCCCTCTAGCCAGTCCGAGCAGCAACATAGGCACCTCTGTTTGGTCGCCTGCATCATGTTCTACCCAGATGCAAAGTGTTGTTGTTTGGTTCCATACAACACAAGTGCCGTGGTAACCTCTTCTAGGAGCAGTGAGGTTACCAGCACACACAAACACAACATCATAATTCCCCCTCTTAGTACTAAAACTCTTGTCTCAGCTCCCCTAAATATCTAGGCATACGTAAGACCTTGAAATATAGGACTTGGCTAAACAATCTGGTCTTATTCTAGATGTTATCCCTCCATTTTACAAAGAGAATACTTTGAAGACATGAACCCTCACTTGAATTATTGCAAGCACAACAAAGTGACTTGTTCGAATCCGAATCTGACTAATCTTGGTCAGGTGATACAGGGGGTGGAAACCCTTCTCCATTTGTGATGAGATAAAAAGCTGCAAATGGGAAGATAGCATTGTTAACGAGATGGTTAAAGGCCCATGTAGATTGCCAAAAGTAGACATCCAAGTATAGTTCAATTTACATTCTTACATAATGTAAGGCACAAAAAGAATGAATGAAGCACATTCCAAAAACTCCAAAATCATGATTTATATACTACTTTTAAATTGTGACATTCAAAACATCGGGTGGATTGAGATATGATTGCACAATATATAAAAGAAAATATACAAAAAAATGGGTGCACATAATTTGAGATTTATAGTTGACAATCCAAAGAAAATATAGATGGCACTATGTTGTAGAAAGAGAGATGTATACCTCGTTCAACAACTTCTTGGTGATCCAATATATTTACATTTAAATGTTTATCCCTCCAAAGACGGTTGTCCGTGTGAAATACCCGGACCTATAGAGTTCGTGTGACTTTTTCTCAATGCTAGTATTTTGCAAAGCATTATTTCATATGAAGAAATGGACGACACATGTTGCAAAACACAATTTCAAACTTACAGAAATGTCCACTTTGACATCAATGTCATTTCCCCCATGAAAACTGCCCATTGATATGCTCAACAACTTTTTTTCCAACTGATAACGGCAGCAAAAAAGTAAGAAATTACAAGGACAGAAAAAGTAATAGAACCACTGATTATTTTTATTTTGTTTATAAAACCTAAAAAAAAGCACAGTGCACACCTCAATTCTGGTAGAAATACGTTCTCCATCAATGCTTCCAATAATATCATCTACTCGGATTCCAACTTTTTCAGCACGAGATCCCATTGACACCTAAGGTTTAATTGCAAATAATTAATTAGTCAATAACATGCATGAGAAGATCACGGTAAAACATAATCGCAGTACTATTCCTAAGGCAAGTGGAAAGAGGAGGGGGGGGGGGTATCAAATCTACTGAAGTGAAAAATAAACTACATGCGCCTTACCTGTAGGTGCTATTATATATAGTAGCAAGATAAAAAAAGAAGCAAAATTGTATACCTCTTCAACAAGAAGACCTTCATCAATTTTTAGCTTGCGCCATATGTACTCAACATGAGAGGGATCTAGAAACTTGAGGGCCTTAAACTGCAATCCAAGGTGGGGCCGAGGGATGCACCTACAAAGCCGTAACAGAATTTCAGTTCTAGCTATAGGAATATGATTCCTTCAATTAAATGGGCTCTTTAAGTTTACAAAAAAAACGTTGAATAAAATTATGCACTATCAGTATAAAATGTAGTAAAACACTCATAATCATCTCAATGATCAACAAATTCTCCCCAACAATGGTAATGTCGTGAAAAATCTTACAATGTGCTCCTATCAACCTAGGGCCCTTTAAAGTTCCACCCCAGTCTATAGTGTCACTCACACATGATTTTGTAAAATAAATACATAAATGTATCAAATATTATAAACATAGAGCATGACAACAATCAAATTTTGACCTATCAAAATGTAGGCTTTATCTGATGAGGTTGTACATGTAGTCAAACACCAATTACAAAAAAGGACAAAGAATGCATTAGCAAGCATTGTCATAAAACCGAGTGAGAATGCATACCCAAAGTTCCTCCAGAGTTCCATGCACCTAATCAAAATGAAAAAAGGAACAAAGGACCCACGTTGACAATCACTGATCATCCCCACAACCTTTCCATCAAAGTCAATGATTGGCTCTCCTCCATCGTCGGACTAAAAGATCGATATGTATATAAATGTCCATATAAAACAAAATATTGTGAAAGAATTACAAAATAGATCAAGGTCAAGCTTACATGTAACTCAGACTTGGGAACTGATGCGTATGAAGTATATCCCGTCCATTCCGTGCACTCTCTCTCCTCGTGTCTCCGCCTCCTGCACATATGCTTTGTTGAGTAATATGGAGTTGTTGGGGCATTTGCCTCACAGTAAATAGTGAATGAAAAATCAAGAGCGAATCTCATGCGGTCATGATAAAATATTTTTGTACCTCGTATTTTTATCTCGGCAAAATACACGAAGTCACCTTGCGCCATCTTGCCAAGAGTTATCCTTAAAATCAAATTTCCATCTCTTCCGAGCCGCAAAGCCTGCTGACCGCTGTTGAACGTGTCAGCGAAAGAGGCTACTTGAACACTCTGATCCATTGCAATCTTAAAGAAAGCAAGGTCGTAATGCTCCTGCTGATAGAGCAGACGGCCCTCCGTGGTGGTGTCGTTGAGCAAGTGAGCAGTAACCTGAAACCAAATGTCGCAGAAAGTAAGGCGGGATTATTTGCACACTGTCAAATAGGGCAAATTGTTACTAGCTACTTTTGAGGTCCGTTGATGGGTACTCACTTGAGCACCGGGATGATACTGGTACCGGTCTTTTTTCGCCCAGTAGTCTTTGGCCAGCGGCTTGTTGGCACGGATCAGATGCGCAGTCGTTAAAACAATGCCGGTTTTGCTCCCCTCGTCCCAGTCGATCCAGAAACCGGCGGACTGTGCCAGCGGATCGCCACCTGCGGGCACCGTGTCAGCTATGTATCAGCAAGATTTTGTGGCGACCCTTAGCGGCGCGAGAATGCATGGAGATGGAGGCTTGGCATTGGTAGTACTACCGAGAGAGGAGGAGAGGCGGATGATGGATCCGGCGGTGGAGAGCACGGCCTTCCTCCCGGATTCGGGGATGAGGACGGCGACGATCCAAGCGTGATGATAGGCGATGGGCAGCAGCTTCTCCTCGCGATCTGCAGCAAGATGAGAAGGATCTCTTTCTCTTAGAAAGAAAGTGCAAGAGCACAAGGATGGGAGACGGGGGAGGAAGAGAGAGATGACCTCGTTTATCATGGAATTTGTCTTGGGCGAGCTTGTAGCCTTGTAGACGAGATCTCCAACTCCTCCTCGTCGTCACCGTTGGTCCTCATCTTCTTGGCATCCCTCTCCTCGTCCTGCACGTCGTCACCGCCGGTGGTCTTGGATCGCTCCTCCGGCGATCGGGTCGCAGCAGCCGTGTCCGCCGCCATCGCCAAGAGCAGATCGACCTGTAGTCGGCAGCCGCGATCGACGATGGTGATCGATTAGATTGAGCCAACAGCTAACCCACCACTAGTGACATACTTAAAGTATCTAGGACTCTAGCAATGTGAGACAACAAACAAACGAACGTGTGTGAAGCCCGAACCATTTTCTAGGGTTTAGTGGCAAGACAGGCGACGGCGGCGGCGATCGCGATCTCCCACGCGCGCGCACCCATCCTGGACGATCACCAGGCTCTATCCTAGCCCTGATCGACGCCCTCCCGGCGGCTGCTCTCGGGGTGATCAAGGGGGGGGGTCCTGGTACCCCTACCCACCCTTGGAGCACGAAGGGGGGAGTTGGCATCTAGGGTTTTGTGGGACGGCGGCATGGCGTCAGAGGAATCGAGGAAATCGAGGGAGAAGGTGGAGCATATGATTTAGAAGATGAAGCTGACAGATAAAGAAAACAAGAAGTTGGTTGTAGATGATCAGGAGATGGAAGGGGAGGCACCTCCAGTGGCGCTGGTGGGCAGGGTACTGCACCGTAAGTTCATCCATGTTAATTCTATTGCAGATGCCCTCCGACCAGCCTGGGGCAACCCGAGGGGATTGAGCTTTAACCCGGTAGGGGAGAACACCTTTGTTGCAAACCTGGAAAATCAAAGGGATCGAGATCGCATCTATGGAGGCGCGGGCCGTGGATGGTGGGGAAACACGCAGTAGTCTTGGAGCTATTTGATTTCAAGGCCCGGCCATCTGATTGGAAGTTTGAGAAGCTGCAGATTTGGGCGAGGGTAATCAATCTGCCCTTTAATCTCCGATACCCGCCATGGCCTGAGCGCATTGTAGGGATGTTGGGAGAAGTAATCAAGTCGGATGTGGACGCCAAGGGTTTTGCCTTTGGTGAGTGTCTGAGAGCTCGAATTTGGATAAGAGTGCAGGAGCCCCTAATGAGGTGGGTGCAGCTAGAATCGGCTAGGACAAAGGAATCTGTACTGTATGATATCCAGTACGAGGGACTGCCGTGTTTTTGCTTCTCGTGTGGACGGCTTGGACACGCCGACGCCTTTTGCCCGGACCCAGGGGAAAGGGATGAGGAGGGATGCCTACCGTACGGGGAGAAACTTAGGTGGGCTGGATCTCGCAAGAACTGGGCGAATGCACCCCCAATGAGCAGCAACGGGGGAAAGCAGGGCGCCAGGAGAGAGGAGGAGTGGGATGGTGAAGAAGAGGAGGTAGAGAAGGGAGAAGAGGTAACTTCACCATTGAAAAACAAGCAAGGAATGGTCAGAAACGCGGTGTATCAGTTTAATGCCCGGGGAGGCAATGGGAGCCGTACTGGGCCTGGAAGAGGCTATGACAGAGGGAGAGGAAGAAACCGTGAGAGGGTGTACCGTCGAGTGGAGATGGGGCCTGAGGGCCGCACCAACACATCAAACCAGCTGATGATCCTGGATCAGGACACTTGGAATAAGAAGAGAACCATGGAAGGTGCTGAGCCTAGTACATCCAAGGAAGATAGTAGGGATTCAAAAAAGAAGAAGGCCGTTGAAGGAGGAACTACTAGCGAGTAGGCGGTAGCTGATGCACAGCCCCGCCTGGAGCAATGAATTGCATAACGTGGAACTATCGCGGGCTTGGGAACCCGGAGACAGTTCGTGAACTCCACCATCTGGTGAGGGTTGAAGCGCCCACATTAGTCTTCTTGTCGGAGACGAAGATTGAGGGAAATAAGGTAGTAGGGATGAAAGCAAGACTTGGTTTTGAAGGTTGTATCACTGTCAGCAGTAACGGGCTGAGCGGAGGACTTGCCCTTTTCTGGTCTAGAGAGGTGGATGTGAAGCTCAACAATTTGTCAAATCAGCATATAGATGTTATGGTGAGGAATGTGGGCAGCGACCAGAAGGAGTGGCGTTTTACGGGCTTTTATGCCAAAGCAAAGAGGAGTGAACGGAGTGAGAGCTGGACACTTCTAAAGTGGTTATGGTGTCAGAGTGATGTCCCTTGGCTGTGTGGCGGGGATTTCAATGAGATAACAGACAACATGGAATATTTTGGGGTCAATGAAAGAGCGGAATGGCAAATGCAAGGTTTTAGGGAGACCATTGATGAATGCAAGTTTCAGGACTTGGGGTTCAACGGAATCCCGTACACGTGGGATAACCGTCAGGAAGGTGAGGCGAACGTGAAGGTAGTTTGGATAGATTCCTAGCAGACCCGGGTTTCATACAGATGTATGGAGATACGGGAGTAAGGCATGTTCCATCTCCACAGTCGGATCATTGCATGCTAGTCATTAAAATCAAGAAACTGGTGGACTTCGAGGACAGCGGATCCCGCCGGTTCGTTTATGAGGAGGCATGGAGAAGGGAGGAGTCATATGAGGCCACGGTGGTGGCTGCATGGGAGAAGGGCGCTCTTACACTTGAGGACCTCAACTCCTCTTTAAATAACATGCAGGGCCAACTCACCGATTGGAAACAAAAGAAGTTTGGAGACATAAAACGAAAACTGAAGAAGGTAAGGAAGGAGTTTGAGAGGGAGAAGGCGAACTCGTTGTATCGTGGTTCATCCAGAAGGGAGAAGGAGCTAGTAAGGCAATTGAATGATCTTCTGTTAAAGGAGGAGATTATGGCAAGAGCGCGGTCGAGAGCTGACTGGCTTAAGGCCGACGACCGGAATACCGGTTTTTTCCATGCTCAAGCATCAAGGAGGAAGCATCAGAATAAAATCCTGGTGCTCGAGAAACAAGATGGAACGATTGTGAATAGTAGGGACGAGGTGCGAGCTGAGGTACAAAATTTTTATACACAGCTTTACACAGCTCAGGAGGAGGTGGTCATGGACGAAGTGTTGCACCATGTACCAAGGATGGTGACGGATATGATGAATGACCGGCTGGATAGACCCTTTTGTGCAGAAGAAGTTGAGAAAGCACTGTTTGCAATGGCGCCGGCGAAGGCGCCGGGAGCGGATGGTTTTCATGCGGGTTTTTACCAGCATCACTGGTCCCTTATAAAGGAGGATGTAACTCGCTCAGTTTTAAATTTCTTAAACGGTGGGTACATGCCGGAAGCTATTAACAGAACTGTCATAGTGCTTATACCAAAGGTCAAGAACCCGAGGAACATTACACAGTATAGACCAATCTCTCTCTGTAATGTTATTTACAAAATCTGTTCCAAGGTGCTGGCTAACAGGTTGAGGGAGATCCTGGACGAGATCATCGCGGAGGAGCAAAGCGCCTTTGTTCCAGGGCGGTTGATTACAGACAACGCCATCACAGCCTTTGAATGCATCCATGCAATGAAGAGGAAGAGGACTAAGCAAGGGTGGTGTGCGGTGAAGCTGGATATGATGAAGGCGTACGGCAGAGTGGAGTGGCCATATCTCCAAGGAATCATGCTCCAGCTGGGTTTCTCGGAGGAGTGGGTGTCTCTAGTAATGAGATGTGTAAACTCGGTTACTTTTCAAGTGAAGATGAATGGAGAACTGTTGCCCTCTTTTCGCCCATCAAAAGATATCCGGCAAGGTGATCCTGTTTCCCCGTACTTGTTTCTTCTATGTGGGGAAGGACTCTCATGTTTGTTGAAAAACTATGATGCTAGATGGGTCGATAGAGGGATACGGCCGGGGTTGAGAGCCCCTTGGATTTCGCACCTCTTATTTGCAGATGACTGTTTAGTTTTTATGAAGGCTGATTCAAGGAGTGCACAAAGGTTGAATGAAATCCTTCAAGCTTATCATTTGGGGTCAGGGCAATGTGTAAACAAAGCCAAGAGCTCAGTTTTTTTCAGCCCTAACACAAGGGCGTCGGCGAAGGCAGGGGTCAGGAGTAACTTGCAAATATACAGAGAAACTCTTGCCGAGAAGTACCTAGGCTTGCCCACGGCGGCAGGCCGGGTTACAGAGGGAAGTTTTGTGCACGTCAAAGAGCAAGCAAGGTCCAGAGTGCAAGGATATTGCGAGAGGCTCATGTCAATCGCGGCTAGGATGGTTCTCCTCAAAGCAGTGATTCAAGCCCTACCAGCCTACTCTATGAGTTGTTTCAAACTCAATAAAGGCTTATGCCAGAAAGTCACGGCAATGATGTCAAAGTTTTGGTGGGATGAATCTCTTGATAAGAGGAGCATGCACTGGCAATCGTGGGAGAAGATGGCTGTTTCTAAGTCAAAAGGAGGCTTGGGTTTCCGGGATTTGGAGTTGTTTGATGATGCGATGCTCGCCAAACAGGCGTGGCGATTGCTGGACAGACCGGACAGTTTATGCGCGCGTGTTCTCAAGGGTAGATATTACCCAGATGGAGATTTCTTGCAGGCAGGTTGCCCTGCTAGCGCTTCCGCTACGTGGAAGGCGATAATCATTGGCAGAGAAGTTCTCAAGAGGGGTTTGATACGTAGAATTGGTGACGGAACAACTACGGAGGTATGGCATGACAACTGGATACAAGGAAGCAACACTTTCAAACCTGTATGCAATATGGGTAGTGATCCCATACATCTTGTGTCTGATTTGATGACGGATGAGGGCGAGTGGAATGATGAAATTATCGACAGAACCTTCATTGCCCCGGATGCACATGCTATCATTAACATGCCAAGGCCGCGGGTAGCTATACCTGATTTTTGGGCATGGGGCTATGAGAGGTCCGGGATCTTCACGGTTCGATCAGCGTACAGAATGTTGATGGGAGATCGGGAAGATGTTTTGAACCAGGTTGGCAGCTCATCCCAAGGGGAGGAGGTGTGGAAATCACTATGGAGGCTGAAGGTCCAGCCCAAGATACGAATTTTCTGGTGGCGGGTCCTTAAAGGATTCCTGCCGGCGAAGGAAGAGTTATGCCGACGACATATAGGGGAAGATTACACTTGCCCAATGTGCGGCAATAAGGAGGAATCGCTGTTTCACTCTCTGGTTACATGCAATCATGCCAAACTGTTTTGGATAGAGGCAGAAGATTTCTTCGAGTTCAAGATACCAAGACTACATCCAGCGACGTGGTCGCGGGATTTGCTTGATCCCAGTTTCATTGGGAGAGACCGGGCGACTGTCATTATATCAGTCATGTGGGCAATCTGGTCAAGTAGGAAGAAATACACCCATGAGGAAATCAAATATCATCCCGGGAGATCGATGGTCCTAGTGAAGGAACTCATCCAAGCTCTGTACATCCCGCCCAACACAGAGGAGAGGTGTATCACGAAGGAGAGATGGAAGCCACCGGGAGCTGGTTGGTTGAAGATCAATACGGACGCTGCGGTGGATGGGAACGGGGTTTCCTCAGCGATCGGACTAGTGGCACGGGGCCATGATGGAGAATTGAAGATCGCGGGAGGCCGAAGCTGCCCGGGGTTACGGACCCGTATTGTGCAGAGCTGCTAGCTGTGAGGGAGGCTGTGCGTTTGGCTATGGAGAAGGGCTGGACGCGGGTGATCGTCGAGACGGACTGCAAGACTGTTATAAACGAGTATATGGCAATGGAGTGCAGGTCGACGGGTAGCCCAATCATCAGCGAGATCAAATCCTATCTCCAACACTTTCAGGGGTTGCAACTAAAATTTGCTAGTAGAGATGCCAATGAGGTTGCTCACTGGTGCACCAGAGAGAGTCTGGATAGTGCTTCGATTGTAAACTTTTTTGATGTTTTCCCTGCTTCATTGATTGCCCTAGCGCAATTGGATGTAAACCGTCTTAATAATCAATAAAGGCCTTGAGGGCGGTTCTAAAAAAAAGCTAACCGACCACTAGCGCAGAGTAATAATCGGGATCCGCTACTGATTTTGCGATCTCGGGTCCACCACGCACGAATCAGACGCGAGGGAGGGGGCGTTTTTTTCCTGCTCATGGCTGCTCTCGCGACAACACCTCGCACTTCGACACCGTAATTTTATGGATTTTCTGGCGACAATTTTACCGCTCTGATGCACGCCAACGCCAAGGCTCCAGACGCCGTCATCACTCACCACCACAGAGCATAGGGGCGGCAAGCTCGCACTGCTCGAGCTCGCACCCCCTCGGCATCGTCTCCTCGTCAAGGTTTTGATTTCTAATTTGTGAAAATTTCCGCTCCAGGCCGAGATGGCCGAATTTCGGCCATTTTTAAAAATGTCGGCCGAAATTTGACCAAACTTTGCCTGAAATTTGATCAAAATTTGACCAAAATCTATTTTTTCGCCCCAGGCCAAGATGGCCGAAATTCGGCAGGTATCAGTTTTTTTCCGGCCGAAATTCAAAACAGAGCTCCTCGCACAAAGCCGAACCCACGCGCCCAGACACGCAAACAAATCAATGCAAGCCACACAGAACATACGGGCAGGTAGGTGATAGGTCTGAATTCTAAATAGAAGCACACGCAACATGATTGACACACCATACACACGTAGCAGGACACATCGGACCATGTAGGACTAGCTAGCTCCTGCTCGACATGTTCAGTTTACTTTCACGGTTCTTTTTCCAGATGATTTTTCACTCTGTATTCGGCTTTGCAATGAAAAGTTATCTCTTCCACCTCCTAGTTTTCTGGCAGTGCATCCAGCTTTTCTTTGTTGAATCGCATGCAGAAGAAGCGGCCGCTAGCATAGGTAGAAACACACACAAACAAAGTAATACTCCCTCCGTCTGGAAATACTTGTCCTGGGATTGGATGTATCTAGATGTATTTTAGTTCTAGATACATCCATTTGTATCCATTTCTTTGACAAGTATTTTCGGGCGGAGGGAGTATATGCACATTACGTGGTATTCCTTTTCAAATAACACCTACACTAAACTCTTCAAGAGAATAAAATGTCCCACGATGCGGTTGTGGACAACCAAACAACTACTCCCTCCGTTCCTAAATATAAGTCTTTTCACAGATTTCACTACAAACTACATACGGATGCATATAGACATACTTTAGAGTGTAGATTCACTCATTTTGCTCCGTATGTAGTCCATAGTGTAATCTCTAAAAAGACTTATATTTAGGAACGAAGGAAGTACTACAATATTTGTTGTGGCGGGTCTGCCCTAAACTTCCTAAAAGCCCCCCTCTTAGCACCGAAACTCTTGATCTCGATGTCCCCTAAACACTAGGCATTTGTAAGATGAAAGAAATATAGTATTTAGCCAAATGATTGTGTATTCTTCTTTTGGATGTAGTTCCTTCCATTGTACAAAAAAAAACACTTGGAAGACATGAACCAGCGCAAACGCAACATAGTCACTCCGAGTCCGAGTTCGAGTCCGAGTCAACTTGTTCAGGTGACACAGCAGCAGAAAACCCTTCTCACTTGGTGACAGGATAGTAAGCTACAAAAAGAAAGGTAGCATTGTTAGTATATCCATGTATACTTCCAAATGTACACATGCAAGTACAGTTCAATATACATTCTTACATAATGGCATGGACTTCTAAGCTAGTGCTAAGAATTGTACGACATCAACATACCAACAAGTGCATGCATTATCTCAGTCCAAAGCAGTGTCAAGTGTGTGCAAAAAATCAAACATGGATGCTTTGGCATAAAAGCATATTACTCTAAATATTAGAGATACACACAAGTTTACTAATTTAGTGAAAACAGATTTAGCCGATAGTATTTTGACCATTATTAATGTATAAAAGTAACACAACTCCTTGCTATATGCATACGAAAATGACAAAAAGGACCGACTGTGCTACGCTCAGTTACAACTTTCTCTTAGGTAGTAAGTGTAATGGATTTTTACAAACTGTGAGATAGTGTAGTTGAGTCTCATAGCCAAGCAGCTCATGAAAATAGTCTAGGTGAGTAGTAGTGGAGCAGCAGAAAAATCATCACCCAACTACTTACCACAATGCAAGCCAACTAATGCTCCTGGGATATAAATCCCAAAGAATTACAAAAACAAGAATAAATCCCTGAGATCCCACTACTTGGTGCAAGATTTGTAACTGACAAAAAAACTACAAAACAAGAAGATGGGATCTATACAAGATAGATCCTTTGCAGTATCAGCAAATTGATCCTATGCATTTACAAAGGTTTTTGGATTTTCTAATCTCGAGATTTAAATGAGGCCAATACGATAATTTGTCGTAAAGCATAGCTATAGGTTTCAAAAATTAGTAAGCAAATTTAGATAGACCCACATTCATTTGAGGCGGTGCAAAAACATATGATGATTCGTGAGTTCAAAAGAATAATAATAAATGATTGCACAACATAAATAAAATTATATATATAGAAAAGGATGCAAATAGCTTGAGATTCAGAAATCAAAATCCACATAAACTTTACATAGGACTAGGTTAAAAACAGAGTTTTATACCTTGTTCAATAATTTCCTGATGATCAGATACATTTACAGTTAAAATTTTTGTCCTCCGGAGACGGTTAGCTTTGTGAAATACCCGGACCTGTACAGTCATGAGACTATTTTTTTCAATAAAATATTTTACAAAAAATATTTTGTATGAAGTAATGGACGGCACAGATCCAACAAAACATAATTTTAAACACAAGACCAAACTTACCAAAATATCAATTTTGACATTAATATCATTTCCTCTATCAAAACTGCCCATGCATATGCTCAACAACTTGCTTTCCAACTAATAATAGCAACAACAAAGTAAGAAACAATTACAAGAAAAAAGTAAAATAGCAACAATAGAAATTGACATAAATATTTCTGATATTTTAAAATCTAATAAAATCATAGTACACGTACCTCAAGTGTGGTAGAAATGCGTTCTCCATTAATGCAATCAATAATATCACCTACTCGGATTCCAATTTTCTCGGCATGGGATCCTGCTGACACCTAAGGTTTAATTGGCAAGAATTAACATTTGGTAACATGCATGAGAAGGAGTTACCGAAAATTCAATAGAAAGTCAATAAAGCAAAACAAACAATCATATAGACCTCTTCAACAACAAGACCATCATCAATGTTTAACTTGCGCCATATATACTCACCACGAGTGGGATCTAGAAACTTGATGGCCTCAAATTGCAACCCAAGGTGGGGCCGAGGGATGCACCTACAAAATCATAACACGATTTTAGATGAAGCTATAAAAATAAGAATGCTTCGATAAAAAATGCATTTATGTTAAAAAAAGTATTCAATGACGTTTTATTTATGCACTATCATCATAATTAGTATTAACACACTCGATAATTGTTTTGGTAATCGAACCTCTTTTCTCCTATAAAGGTATCATCGTGAATCATCTTACAGTCTTACAACGCTCCACCTAGCAACCCTTCAAAGTTTCACCCATAGTCTATTGTCACTCACACATGATTTTGCAAAGAAAATACAATATCCATGGCAAAAAGGCACATTTTTTAACAACACAAACTCAGGTTTTCTCTCTATTGATGAGGTCATATGTCTAGTTCAACAACCAACAACAAGTCGAAAAAATGATGAAGGCATTAGTTAAAAAACTTTTCCGTAAAACTGAGAGAGAATGCATACCCAAAATTGGTCCACAAATCCATGCACCCATTCAAAACAGAAGAAGGAACAAGAGGCCCTCTGTTACAGCCATTGAACATGCCCACAACATTTCCATCAAAGTCAATGAGTGGTCCTCCGCAACCGTTATCCTAGGAAACATTTATAGAATTTTCTTATAATAAACAGAAAGTGTAAATAAATTAAAAATTGAAGGTAAGAAATTACATTAAATATGACTACTTGGAATTTCAGGCTTACCGTAGGTATGTATGTACTCTTTCTCCACCATGCTCTCTCTCTCTTCTGTATCTCCTCCTCCTGTGCTTATGGTTTTTCGAGTAATAAAGTTGGTGGGATTGTGGGGCTTTTGCCTCATATATAGTAAATACTCAAAAAGAGACTAGAATTTCAGTCATGATAATATATATTGCATACCATATATTTATCATCTTGGGAAAAGTACAAGAAGTGGTGTCCTGCTTTCCGTTTCACTTTGCCATGGATTATCTTTAGATTCAAATTTTCTTCTATACCGAGCCGCAAAGCCACTTGACCAATATTGTCCGTGTCAGCAAAAGAGGCTAATTGAACACGTTGATCCATTGCAACCTTAAAGAAAGCAATGTCATAATGCTCCTGGTGATAGAGCAGGTGGCCGTCCACAGTGGTTTCGTCAAGCAAGTGAACAATAACCTAAATGAAAACACAGGAAATAAGGTATGTTGAAAAAGCAAAGTGTGTTATTTTTGTGGTTCTAGAATACTATTCACTTGAGCGTCGGGGTGATACTGGTACCGGTCTTTTTTCGCCCAGTAGTCTTTGGCCAGCGGCTTGTTGGCGCGGATCAGATGCGCGGTCTTCAACACGACAGCGGTTTGGCTCCCCTCATCCCATTTGATCCAGAGACCGGCTGACCGTGCCAGCGGCTCGCCACCTAAGGATTTGTGCAGCTATATATCAGCAAAGCAAGGTTTCATGGCGATCCTTAGCCGGAGAGGCGGCATGACATGCATGCATGAAGCAGATGGTATCGTCGCACGTGTGTACCAAGAGAGGAGGAGAGGCCGATGATGGATCTGGCGGCGGACAGTACGGCCTTCTTCCTGGAGTCGAGAACGGGGAGGGCCGGCTTTTTTGAAGTGATGTCGTGTGGGCAGCAGCTTCTCCACGTGATCTGATCCAAGATCGCAAGGATGAGAGGGAGAAAGAGGGGGTGACCATGTTTTTGAGAGAATGCGGCTTCGGCGAGCTCATATGCGGCGAATATCTCCGGGTAGGCATGCATGTCCATTAGCTCGTCGGGGATGTGGGGCTAGTGGGGCGGAGATGGGATCTCCAGCTCCTCCTCCCAGTCGTCATCATGGGACGCGACTTCCTCCGCCGCCAGATTCATCTTCATCTTCTTGGCTTCCCTATCTTCCTCATGCTCCACGTCGTCGCCGCCGCGTGTCGTCTTGGAACGCTCCGGCGATCTGGTAACCGCCTTGTCCGTCGCCATCGAGAAGAGCAGAGCAGTAGTCGACCGACGTGATGATGGTGATCGATTCGATTGAGAGGATTTGATAGGATTAGCAGCTACCATGTTGTGTCTCTTTCTTGCAGCCGACCTGCCGTGCCACCACGCGAGGTGGTAGCTGGTTCAGGTTTTCCATATGCATGGTAAGTTGCCTAATATTGGCCATGATGGTTACATGTAAGTCGACTGAATTTGAAATTTAGGTCGGACCATTTTGGAGTGATGGAACGAAGCATAGGAGGAAAGGAAGAAGCTCGCTTTGCCGGAGAAGAAACCTCATTATCTTAGGACGACAGAGATCCCATTGTCTATCTTAGAGTGCAGGCTACCCCATTATCTGTCTTAGGGATGTCAAGGAGGGGGAAGGGGGGTGCAGAGGTTCACAGGGAAAAATGGTGCATGGTCGGGGTTATAGGGATGGCCAGGGGGCGGCAACACGACGGTGGGTGGCGGTTGAGGGGAGAGCGAGGCGGAGAGGCTTGCGTGGGAGCGATTAGCCTAGCGGTGGCTCGGTGGTTCTGAGCTAGAAGATGATGGCTGGAGGTTGAAGACAGACACCTGGTTGTCTATTATCCATCGAACAGCTGGAAAAATTGACTGACCCAAGTTAGATTTTCAGTTGATTGATTTCTAGTCATTCCCAATATTGACTATAAAAATACGGTAATGCTAAAATCTGGTGTTAGATTTTAAGCATGGAAAATCAAACGTTTTTATGGTAAATTTAGTTGGCGTGAGGATGACAAATTTAGTTTGTGAGCATGATAATTTCCTAGCGAAAAAATGAACTGAGCCGGATTTTCTATACTTGCCAACTGAACTTGTCATCCATTGCAAACACAAATTGCCATAAAAATCTTTGATTTGCCATAGTCAAAAATCCGACGTCAAATTTGTATTGGACTCCTAGAAATATACCTAGAGTTGAAAAAAGCCCCCCACATCATCACCACCTTTACCTCGATGATCTTATCAGATGACTATTCAACCCATCTACCATGTGCCGCCGGTGGCCCCGTGCGGTCCTGGTGGTCCCCACATCCTCTGTAGCAACGATGGACGTGGTGCTTGCAGACGGCAACCCATTGATGTGGATTTGGTTGTGCTTCGGGTAGTTGCGTGTCGTGGATGGAGGTGTGCCCAGATGACTTCGGTCATCTACTCCCTTGTTAGTGTTGGTTGTTGGGGCTCAAGTTGTGTTCTTCCGACAACTATGGTGTCTCTGGCATCCTTCCTCCTTCTTATCAGCAGTCTGTTGATCTGGTATCTGTGGGGTCTGTGCCGCGAATGTTCACTTGTGTTGCTTTGGTTGACTTCATGAGTGGTAGTGAAGCGGCTAGGCTAGCTCATTTTCAGTGACTTGCCCTCAGCCATCAGAATTGTCATAGCGGTTGACTAGGACTTTTTAATGTGTGGCCTAAGGAGACTCGCGGTCTTGTCAGGGCCGAAGCTAAAGGCTCATGGTTTCTCCGATCCTTACACTAGCACCCCCATGTTCGTCCATTTATGGTGCATTAGCTTACAGCCCTCTTCGTACTACTCCTCTCTTTGCTACATCACTACATGTCTCTTGCAACACTGTTGAGAAAAAATGTCTGTAATTTGCTTTGCCTTCTCGGCCATATGCCAGTCTGTGGATGGCTAGAGTGTGCGCGCTTCACTTCTATTTGATGTCGCACATGTTTTAGCCATCTCCTTGCCTCAGATTATGTCTTAGATCGCTCATGTACCATCGCTTAGGAGGGTTGGCTTGGAGGGAACCAATGCAAGCCTTTCTAGAGTTTCAAGTCGGTTCGGTCGCTTGATTGTTGAGGTTATTGCTTTGGAACAAGAAGCCTTGCCCGATATGGTGCGAGCGACGATGAAACCCATTGCATCATTCTCCGCCTTACATGCGTTATCATGGAAGTTACACTTGTCATGTTCTCTTATGTGTGGGTGAAAACCTAGATCCTTTGGGTTGGGCAACAATGGCACTTTGGTGTCGTGGCCTCCTTGGAGATGTTGAATTAACGGTTGGCTATCGGGGAGTAGGGAGGCCCCCACAAACGTGTCTTTTCTTCCTCTATTTATCTCTCTCACCGGGTGGGTCTACACACAAAGCTTTTTTCCCTTCTTTATTTATCTGTGTTAGGTCAAAAATTAAGAAGTTTAATTGTTTGAAAGCAAAAGTTTGAAATCCATTATTGGAAATTTATGGAATTTCAAAAGGTTTAAAATGTACTTTTTAATTACTCTGAATGGTCAAAACTGCCTTTTTCTTACTTTTCAAATTGGTTCTGTTTAAGGCGGTCATTATTTTTGTTCTTTTATGTTTGATTGAGTCGCTTACATGTGCAATACTTAGGATACATCTAGATGCGCTTTAGCAATCCCCTCAAAAAAAGATGTGCTTTAGCAAAAGTTTATGACAATATGAAATCCTGAAAATCGGGATAAGTTTTTCGAAAGCTGTAGCTGGAGAATGTTTGCTAGGGAGGGCCGGGTTGCATAAGCGAACAATTTCGTGACAGTTTTAGTTGTGAGGAAGTGGTGAGGGGTGGCATTTTTTCAGGCGACATGGCAGTTTCTTTCCAAGAAGACCATTTTCGTTTAAAATTTGTTGTCTTTTAATCTTTTCTCACAACCAAAACTGCCATTCAATGACGTTTGTTTGCCACCCCCTGCCAGCTGACGTTCATGGGATAATATTACCGGAAAAAAAATGACGGTCTCAACTTGGGGTTTTTTCCGAGTAAGGGTTTTTCTTGTTTTAACACTATTGTGTTGGGTTTTGCTAGGCGGGCAGGCGTCACCAATCAGATTTCTCATTATTTATATATTATCAAACGACAGTTATGTGATCATCGAGAGCAACATTGTCTAGAAAATCCGATCAAGACTTGTCGTTCCGAATTTATCTTCGGACGAGCGCGTAGACGGAGATCATTATAACAAGGGCCATGCAGGCGGCAGCGAGAAGCATGAGCCCGGCGGAGGAGAAGGCCAGCATGAAGAACCTCCTGATGTCCGTGTTGAGCTGAGTGACCTCAGGGGGAATCAGACTCCCGGTCGCGGCAGCAAACCGTTCCCAGCTGTGGTATGTGTAGTCAGCGTTGCGCTTCGCGTCGCCGGTGTAGCCGTAGCCGGCGGCCGCGCCCGTGGCGATCACCAGTGCGAAGACCTGCACAGGTAGTCGTCATGGCTATTTTGTTGGGTCGTCCATCAAAACATTTGTGATTGGCGAGCAGATTGTAGTAAGCAGCGCCGTGGCTAATCTATTTTTACTTACCACGTCGGCGCATATGAGGAGCAAGGCGACGCCCTCGCTGCCTCCGATCCTCGTCTTCCTTGTGGCGATGCTGACTGCCGCAAACGGAATCTGCAGCAGGGTGTAGACGCACCCAGCAACGGCGATAGCTAGCACGTACCTAAATAAGCCGAGAATAACAAGGACATGAAACCACATGCATGCTACGTACTCCCTAATATGCGGAGTAAAAAGGATCAGAGGGAGTACATGGCAAACACGAACAGGAGTACCTGTATGCGTAGACGTCCTTGAAGGTGATCTCCTTGGCCTGGACGTCGAGGAGAATGGCCTCGGCGTCAGAGACGTGGAACTTGTCGACCGAGATGAGGACGAGAGACGCGAGGAGGAGGGCGAGGGTGAGGAGCCGGAGCACCAGGACGGCAGACGGCAGAGCAATCTTGCTAGACGCCATTGCGAGCTGTTAGCTCTCCTTAGCAGCCGGCAGCAACGCCGATTTGTTCTCCGCTTCTAGCACGCCTTGTTGTTGACGCAGGAGGCTGCTAGTTTATAGTAATACCGTGCATGCAGCTGCAGCACCCTAGGCCAGCGCATGATGGGTTGGC
The DNA here is from genome assembly GCA_021437245.1 of Aegilops speltoides. Taxonomy (NCBI): domain Eukaryota; kingdom Viridiplantae; phylum Streptophyta; class Magnoliopsida; order Poales; family Poaceae; genus Aegilops; species Aegilops speltoides. The sequence goes on from CM038145.1 coordinate 6,688,646, forward strand.
TGCTTCTTCGGCCATGTCGCCATGGACGGACGTATGGTTCCTTTTTGCAGCTGTAGCGGGCCGTGGCCTTTGGTTAGAGACCCGCAAATGCTACGGGACTCTCGTACCAACGCTACGTCAAGCGATCGGTGAAATGGACCGGCCCAACAAGGTGTAGCTACCGATTTTGAGAAGCTTTCCAAGGACCCTTTTGTGGAACCTTCCGTTTTGGTTTGGACGTTTCGGCAAGTTTAATGAGGTTTTTGTTGCTTCTCTATATGTTTTTCTCTATTGGTTTTCATCATTTTTTTCTTTGGGAAAAGATTAGAGTCAGCCGGCCGATCACACGGCATACACTTCCGCCGCATGCGCAGCCGTCGGATACGAGTTTGATCAGCCGACGAACAACCGGCCAGGACCTCCACCACTGAACGCGTGCCTCTACCACTTACGGTTTTTCTGTAACATTATCTGTGTTGCTGAAATCCTTCCGCAACAACATCCATGTTGCAAAAAAGTTGAGACAAAAAATGTTTTTGCAACATCATCTATGCTGCAGAAGTCCTTCCCCAATAGCATCCATGTTGGCAAAAAGTTAAGACCAAAAAATTCTGCAACATCATCTGTGTTACAAAAGTCCTTCTGCAATGACACTCATGTTTCAAAAGAGTTCAGAAGAAGAAAAAAAAACTCTGCAACATAACCTCTGTTGCAAATGTTTCTGCAACAAGAGGTATGTTGCAAAGGGTTCTGCAACACTCGCTTTGTTGCAATGGTGAGGAAGAGGCCATGCCGCTGGATGGTCCCGATCAAACGGATGCGGAGGCGGCGGATCTTTTTGGAACATCCGCCTGCTGACGCATAGCATCGGCCTTTTTCTTTAGGTTTTTCTATTTCTAGTTTTTCCCCTTTTTTGTTTGTTTTTCATTTTTTTTACATTTTGGAATTCTTTGAATACACATTCAACATTTTTCACATAAATACTGGACTGTTTTAGATACACTTGAACATTTTTAAATACATAAGTACTTGTTGAACATTTGTAAAATCGAATTTTTTAAATACGTATTGATTTTTTTTAAAATGTCATGAATATTTTTTTATAAATGTGCAAACATTTGCTAAGTGTTAGAAAATGTTTAAGTGTCACAATATTTTTTCATATGTTACGAACAATTTTTCTAAATTGCACAAACACATTTTTACATTTCATGAACTATTTTCAAAATGTCATGAAACATTTTTTTGAATGCATGATTGGGGCAGGGGTGATGGAAACAGGTGCAGCGGCATGTTGCGGCGTTTGTCTTGGAGCACATTTCGACTCTTCTCCCACCTTGCGTCCTCAAGCAGGTCTAGCCTGGCATCGTGAGAGGCCGACGTGCCCACACCAGAGGTACACTTTAGCAACTCGTCATAATTATTGTCTTTGTCGTTGTCAAGGTCCATCTAGATGGCGGCAGGCCGGCCACGCTTGGTGGTCTTGGAGGTGTCTTCGGACCAGAACCAGACCAACCCGGATCTTCTTGTTGTGAGGGTGGAAAGTCAAGGCTGGCTGCCCAAGTCCTCCACGGCTATGACGACGAGGAAATTATCAGCAACAGGAGAACAATTCTGGTCACCAACACAAGTGAGATATGTGGGCAAGGGAAAGGAACATCTACCACAACCACAACATAATCAAAATTGATCATCTGTTGTACCTAGAAATAATCAGCGTGAATGAGGTTCATTCAAATTTTCTTGAAGCGCAATTCCGGGTCACGGTACATTAATGTTGTGCTAGCAGGGTTTGCAAAACTAGTTTTGTGTCATCACCTCATTAATGAGGTCTTTCAATATATATTCTTTAGTACCATACAATTTGCAAACAAGGTGCAAAAACAGTCCATTTCTGCAACCCTAGAACTTTTTGTTTGTCTACTTATCAAATATGTATTCTAAAACCGGCCAAAATATACCCTCAACTCTGAGAACGGATCAGGATTGGATGGAGCCGCCTTGGATCTGCTGGGGTGCACGTCGCGGGCGTGCAGAGGGCCCGGGCAGCGCTTTCGGCGCGGCTCGGAGGCCCGTGGGCGGCGCGGCGGAGATCTGGTCTCGGGCGGATGCTGTGGCGCGTGCGTGGTGCGCGTGACCTGCGTCTGATGCTGGGCTGCGGTCGGGGATCATGGTGATTCGTGGCCTTGGGCGTGGTTGTGCCGCGTCCGGTGGCTCTGCTCTCGGTTGGCCATTGTTGGATCTGGCTGCTCGCGTTGGTGTTTGGCCGCTGTTGGTCTCCGCGAGGTGCGGTTGCGTGCGGCGGCTGCGGTCTTCGTCCACGGGCTGGTTTGTTGGTGGTGCCGGTGGTCTTGCCGAAGCCGATGCAGAAATGATGTGCGAATGAGGTGGTGTGGGGCTTAGGTGAAGACCTTGTCTCGGCCTTGTGCCGTGACCAGCTATGGCGGCGGCCGTGGCCGTCGTTGACCTCCCTGGAGGCATAGTTGCTTTGCAGCCACACCCTGCTCGCACGGATCCGGCCATCTAGGCCTCTCGAGGGGAAACCCATGATCTTTGGATCGGACGATGGTGGCACTTTGGTGTGTCGTTTCCCTCTTGGGGGCTTCGTCTCGGAGCTCGGCATCGGCAAGCGGGAGCAGTGGTTTGCGGCGGTTGTGGCGTCCAGGCTTCTGTGGCAACGATGATGGTGGGAGCGATGTTGGCGACGCGGCAATGGTTGCGGTAGTCGGCTCTTGTCCGGCGTGTCCGTGGTTTTGCCTCGGTCCGTTTGTTGCTATGGAGTCGAAGCTGCGGTGGCGGGGCCCTGTGGTATACGATGACTGGCTGCAGGTGGCCCGTTCGGTGATCTTCCGTGGCGCCAGCCGTGCCTGGTTCTGTCCTTCAGAGTTCTTCGTCAGAGTCAGAGCTGCGATGTCTGGCCGCAGGTGGCTGAGTTTGGCGCAGACCTTCATGTAGCTTCACGCGTCTGCTTCAGTTCGGGTTGAGTCGACGATCGCCTACGGCGAAGTCGGAGTCGTTTGCTCAGAGTGTAGGGATGGCGATGACGCCTCTAGGGGAGGAATGATGACGATGATGCCTGCGTGCTGTCTCGCCGAGGCCCTCTTTGGAGTGGTGTGCGTGAGGTTTCTTATGTGTGCCGCTCAGCGGTTGTGATGGTTTTCGCCCGGTTCTCCATAATTAACTGGGCAATCTGGTTTTCGCTCGGTTTTCCCTAATTAACTGAGCAACTCTCTTCTTCTTAATGAATGCAGGATAACTGCCATTTCGAAAAAAAATCTCTGCTCCCATGACCATGGTTTTGATCATGTTGGCCAGGTTTGACCCCATGGACCCTCCAGTCAGACTAGTCATGAGGTGAAGAAGACAAATCCCAACCAGTTAGTTTACATGTGTGCATAGTTTTAAAAACCAAAACCGATTCACTACTAGGGAAAAGCCTAGCAGCAGCGCGGGTTTGGGCACCCTCAGTAGCGCGGCTACCGGCGCTACTAATAAGGCGCTACAGCTAACGTGTAGCAGTAGCGCGTGTTGACACACGCCATCGCTACTACACAATTGCTGCAGCGCGGTTTAGGAAGGGCGCCATCTGGTATTAGCTGCAGCGCCGTTTTGGTGTAAGCGCCTCTGGTAAGCCGGCGCCATCGCTAAATCCCCTCGCTACTACTAGTTTTATTAGTTTTTTCCTGCAAATTTGTTTTTATTTGTTTTGCATTTGAATAGGCTTTATACAATAATCTTTAGCATATCATCCACATACAAATGTAATCATAGCATATACATACAATTAGTCTCATCAAATCATGTCATCATCATAATCATCATCCAACACAAAGTGGTCTCGATCTCGTCATCAATCTCGAAAATAGCGATACAAGTCTCGATTACTTGCAAATACATCGTCATCCATCTAAACAATGATATACATGAGAAAAGCTATCACTTTGAGTACATGAGTTTGTATCCTCTCTCGCATTAGCGTGAACCTAAACTAAGTCTGCGTGTCGCTCGGAAACCGAAAACGGTACACCTTGGCCTTTCACTCCGCCACTTGTCGTATATATACTCCTGGCGTAGCACTTCTTCGCCATTTATGATCTATGCACCTGCATCGTCACATGAGTCGATGATATGCAACATATATAGTTGAGCAACACAAAGAGACAGACTTGGCAAAAATAGAAACAACATATCATAAGCATAAATAACAAAGTTCATCGTACCCAAATGACCTAACTAGAGTGATTTTCGCTAGTCGAGGAGGACGGTTTAATTACATCACAAATAAAGTTTCACCGTGCATAACTCAAAGTTTTGTCATAAAAGAAACTATGGACTAAACGGACACATTGTCATATATCGACAATCACTCCAGCATGTCGTGCCATCCATCCAAGTCAGGGAGATAGTCATCGAGCTTTGTGAAAGGCTTCATGTCGAGACGCTGAGAGGCTATCCATGTTCGGACGTCTTCCCGCGACATTTGTCCTTCTGCATGGAACATCCCTGTTTTTCCGACGACCTCATTCTTGATGATTTGGGCAAGTTCGCGCTGGATGTTATAGAACTCAGCTCGAAGTCGATGATCCTCGATATCTCCTATGTCCTTTGCCCATTGCAGAATATGGGCATCGCTAGATCTAGGTGCCATGTGAAGGTTCTGGTGATCCCGTCGGTACTCCAGCATGTGGTGTAGGACATAGAATCCATCATTAAGAGAATCGTTCGGTTCTTTGGATGCAGCAGAAGTCGGTCTTATGGCTGAAGGCGTGCTGCCGCCTTTTCTTCTTGTCCCTAACATCTCCACCCCTTGCTTGGTAGTAAAACATAGCACCGTCGAGAACATCTTTGATGTGGGTGTAATCCTTTTGTGAATGTTCTTGACGAGTCCAAGTAAAGGCGTGGGAGAATCGGGATAGAGGATGATGAGGACGGCGCGCCGCTGCATAAAATAAGTACACCTCAAATTAATTAGCCTCCACCGTGCAAATGAATTATTGAAATCGAAGGAAGGATAGCAGCGCGGATGACTTACACGGGATGATAAGGCACGAGAATCGCCTCCTTGTCCTTATTGGCGAGCATGAAACTGACGATGTAATCCCTCGCGTATTCACGATGCTGTGCACAGACTCCCAAGAAGGCCTCGTGCATGTAGTACGGGTCAGCGACACAGATATGAGCTATCTGCTCAACCCCAATGATGTAGCTCATGTGCAAGGCATAAAGGCGGACAAAAGTAAAATCCAGCTTCTTCACGTGAAACATGTCGAATATGTAATCGAATCGGAGGAAGAACTTATCCGCGGGGAAGCCCGTGACGTACGACATTTGCTGCGAAACATTAACCACGTAGAGTGGGTATCCTGGATCTTTCGAGGCGATGAGGCCTTTCTCTACCCGCAGCACATCGTCATGAAGTCTCCTCAGATCGCCGAATCTGGCCCGTAGCGCTGTTTCAGGTAGGATTGGTTTACCGGGGATATGCCATTTATCCGCATCGGGATATCTACACGGTCCCGGCCGAGGCTGCCGAGGCGGCTGGATCATAGAATCAGCTTTTTGCCTTTCCTCGCTCTCTTCCTAGGCTTCTTTACCACGGATGGTCGTCAATAACACGTTGAGGCGGTAATTCAGGCATCGACTCATGATGCTCAAACCACGAGGAGGCGCCATATAGACATCTTGTTCAGCGCCATCGTCATCCTCATCCTCATCCATGACGGCGTCATCAGCCTCTAATGGAGCCACCTGCTTACCCCGTCCGCTATCACCCAACCCGACACCCGACGCTAATTGGGTAGGTGGGGTGTTGATGTTCATACCTTGCTGAGGCTGCGTGCTCGTGGGTGTGCTCCCGGCCGCCTCCAGACGAAGCAGACTCTTTGGCCACAACAGACCCACCCATTGCAACAATCACCAAGCCGCCATGGGTCTTGTCGTCATCCCCCACTAGTATTAGAGGAGGCAAATTCTCGTGGCCCGGTTTGACACTGGCCACGGAAACCTTGAAGACGTTCGGGGGGATCGGCCGGCTGTGGAACAATGGTTCCTTCGGCTCCATTATCGTCCCCTTCCCACGTCCACCTTACGTTCGCCGATGGTGTACAATATGGTGCACGGGTTTCGTCGCCTGCAAATAAAAGTCTGCGACATGAGACATCCGAAAGGCAACGAAAACGGAGATTATACATTTATATTGAAGGGGCGGTGTGGAAGATACCGTGAGGGCGTCGAGCTCAGCTAAAGAGGAGGCACCACCGAGCACGTCCGGTCTGCGGCAGCTGGTCTGGGAGCCGGTCTTGAGGAGCAGTGCGGGAGCAGGTGCGGGAGCATGTGCTGCCAAGAAGTCAGCAAGGGAAAGTCCTTTGCATTTTTGGATTTTCCTTGTCCAAATGTGAACGCCCGTCACCAAGGAAGTAGATAAATCTGCAACCGCTTTGTTTTACGGCAGCTATCGCTGTTGCGATCGTATCGAGATGATTTCTTCTCAACCGCAATCTCAACCTTCTTGTCGATGCTTTCTTGATTAACCTCCGTCTTTCCTTTCTCTCCTCCGTGGTCTCACGGTAGTACTTCTTCCATGTGGCGCCGTCTCCGACACGTGCAGCGTCCATACGACGGTCGAGTATCCACCGGTTGTCGTTTCAATATGTTCAACGCCGGTTGAATGTGGTGTCCCACTTGGCCTCGCCAATGCCTCGACGGCGAAGTCGCTTTCGCCGCAATCCGGCGTTGCTCTCTCGCAAAAGGCACAAGGATCGTTTACAAATATGACTAACGTGTGCAAATCGAATTGATCGAAACTAAAATTACCAGTAGTCTCATGAACTCCGTAATGACCGGTGTTGTCTCATAAACCTTCTTGATGGGTCCCAGCGGTGGCGGGCCCTCGGGGCGCCACGCCTGCGGGACGGTGAAATCCGCCAAGGGTCTAGGATGCCCAGACTCGCGGCTTCCGCGTCCTCCTTGGCCCATTTGGACCTCTTTCCGCCGTAACCACGCCTTCCGAGGTGGTGGGTCCCAATGTTCCTCTTTTGAAGCCCCTTCATGTACTTAGACTTTTCTTTGGCAGCTTCGGCCTCGCAAGCCTCCTTGAATATTTGAAACTGCTCTTCCGTGATTGTCGGACTTTCCTTTACAATCTTGGAGTAGGGTTCCCCGTCGTTGATCTTTGCTTTCACTCGATTTTTCCAGCGCCAACGCGTTGCTAAACTTGGTCATGGCGTGTTTGTTTATCTTCTTCATTGCGGGTCATTATGCGGATCTTCATAATCCTTCTCATTCCGGCCCGGAACAAGAATATCTGGTGAAACTTCTTTAGGAGGAGCTCCTCATATTTTCTATCTTCTTTAGATTCTCATCGTTGATGGTGGCGGTTGTCCATATGATGCAGCCTATTTGATTGCCATAGCGCGCTGCTTCCTCGGCGCCTTTGGCTCAAAATTGCCGTTGTCCACCTCCGTGACCACCAGTCTAGTAGTCCTGAGTTTGTTAGGACCCGTTGCCTCTTCGCTTTCGGTGCTACACGGATCCGCTCCCGAGGCAGCACCGGTCTCGCGCCGGTCTCGATGTCGGTCTGAATCTCAGCGCGGTGTCGATCTCAGCACCGGTCTGCGTGATCGGTCTCAGCACCGGTCTGCGTGTCGGTCTCAGTCCCCGATGCCGGGCCCAGCAACAACATCTGTTGATCGTCGGTAAAGCTAAAAAATTCGTCTGCCGCCCGGTAGACGTCGTCGCAATCACCAGAACTCTGTCCTTCATCGTTGCTAGCCATGTTTCCTATTATTAAATCTAGTCAATTAATTCTAGACCTAATAAAATGAATAATGACATAAAAAAGGACTATTGTTTTGCAGGAATGTTGACTCCTTCTTGGTGCGGCAAATCCCGGGCACTTGATATGTCCTAGTTTGTAGCACAAGTCATGCCGAAATTCACGGAAATTTCGCATGACCTTTGCTAAAAAGTGGACAAATCGAGAACCTGAAATTTGCGGAACAGAAATGAATCAACATTCCGCAAAACATAGGCCACTCAACATCATTCACAGAAACAACAAAGCCACCACTTGGGCACAATCGAACAACTTCAATGAAAAGATATGACATGACCACTTCAATGAAAAATAAAATTTGCCTAAATTCTTTTCCTTGAAAAATAGTGGTCTTTTGAAAAATCAAAACCTTTGCCAATCTACTTAACCTAGCTTCTTAATCCAACGAACCTAATTAACCTACCTATTTAACCTAGTTGGTTAATCTTGTTTACCTAGATAATTAACCCTAATTAAACTAGTTAACGCAGCTAGTTCTCTGTCAAAGCCTAAAATAACTTTTTGCACTAATTAACATGGATAATTAACCTAATTAAACTAGTTAACCTGACTAGTTCTCTGTCAAAGCCCTAACTAAGTTTTTGCACTAACCTAGATAATTAACCTAATTAAACTAGTTAACCTAACTACTTCTCTGTCAATGCCCTAACTAAATTTTTGCCCTAAAACCTAGATAATTAACCTAATTAAAAACTGGCTAACCTATGCATTAGAGAGAGAGGAGGGTGGGGCTTCAGATGATGGCTCGGTGGTGGCGACGGAGGCGGTGTGTGGCGAGCGAGGCAGGCGTCTCCGGTGACGGCGAGGGAGGCAGGGCGTCTCCGTGACGGCGAGGAAGGTGGCGTCGACGGCGGCTCGTGGCGTTGACGAGGCAGCGGCTCCGTGGCGTGGGGCAGCTCCGTGTCGTCGACGCGCACGACTCTGGTGGCGTAGCTGTCGTCGGCGGCGAAGTGTGGGGCGACGAATCGGGAGACGGCGGGCGCTGGTGGGGTTTGAGGATTCGGGAAGTGGTGGCGGGCGGGGAAGCGGTTTTTGGCTAAGTCAAACGTAGCAGTAGCGCGTTTCACAAAACGCGCTATAGCTAAGTTAGCTATAGCACTTTCTTCAAAACGCGCTGCTGCTATAGCTAATTTCCTATTCTGTTTCTATAGCGGGGGTCTAGGGCACGCGCTGCAGCTACGTTAGCTATAGCGCCTCTTACAAACAAACGCTGCTGCTATGTCCTCCTCCGATTTTTTCACTTTTTCGTTTATTTTGCTTTACATTTTATTTTTCCCTTTCTCCTTTTTCTATTTCTTTCATTTTCATTTAAATTTCTATTTGTTTATCATCTTATTTTATTTTTGTTAGTAGTAGCGCTCTTCCCTTGAAACGCGCTGCTAACTGTGATGTAGCAGTAGCGCGTTTCTGCTAAGATCGCTACTGCTATGCGTAGCCTAGCATTCTACCAATGGGAATATTAGTAGTAGCGCTTTTTATTCAACAGGCGCTACTGCTAAGTTTGTGTCTGTAGCGCGGTTTCTAGTAGCTCGCTACTGCTAAATAGCACTAGCGCTGTTTTTTGAACCGCGCTGCTGCTAAGATTCTGTGTATAGCCTTTTCCCTAGTAGTGATTGTTTATCCATCATTTTCCTAACTGGAAATTTCATTATTATACACTCTAGTTCCTCACAGTATGTTCCATGTCCATTTGAAACAAGATTGTGCTTAATATAGAGCCAAATAAATGGCATGTCATCTATCTAAACCTCACAGGCACTAAGCAAGCATGAACAGAAACATCTAGTTAAACAACCCACCTTATCAAACTAGCGATGTTCTTTGATGAACTTTGCGGGCGGTTTTGCAACAAATAAGACACCAATGGATCCATCAAGGTCCGAATTCTATAATAAAACAAAGGAACTTGCGGTTTCTGAGGGGGCTTCTCTCCTTGTCTCTGGGTGTCGACTTGAAGGTGGTCTTCCCCTTGGCGGCCGCCGCAATAGGCTTTTCTTAGTGCCTCCGTCGGTGACGGGATCCATGGTGAGGTAGATCTTGTGGTATCGAGAATTGTGGAGGGAGGGGAGGCGGAAGCGGAGGAAGAGAGAAGAAGGGGCAGGAGCGGGTCTACGATGGTAAAGGTGGGGGTGTTAATGGAAGAGGAGTTGGGGCGGCGATAGAAGTGGATGGAGAAGAGGGCGATGCAGGAAGTCGCATGGCACAAAACGTTATTTTCACTTGAATTACAAGGAAGCCATATCTGGAAAAACCAGAACGGGGGGTAGGCTTTTTGACGAGGACTTGCATTCTTTCATGGATGGAGCTCTGCACGGACAAACCGATGTACAAACAATAATGTATCATCTACTTTACGTAACGATCTACCTTAGTGCATCGTGCTTGCTGCGTTCAATCACATGCAACATCGACCATGAACTGCTTTCCTCCCAAATTCGTTGATTCCATCAGTTTAACCTGCAAAGGGCAAGTACACAGCACAAACGCTAGGCACATGCAAATACAAAGTAAGAAATGTGCATTTGGTGATATTCCTTTTAGGACCTATAGTTAACTTTTTAACGGAAAATGAAAGACAAGTCCTACGAGGTGCATGTAGACATATGTACAACAACGATAATATTACATGTGGTGGGTTTGCCTAAACTTTATAAGACCTCCATTTTAGCACGGAAACTCCTGGTCTCGGTCTCCCAAAAAATGAAGCATTCGTAAGATCTTATATACTCTTGACTTGCAGAGTATATGACTTAAAAAATATAGTCTTCTTCATATTGATTTTATCCCTTCCATCATACTAAAGTTACCGGATGATGTGAACCATCACATGAAGCAGCGCAAATCCGAGTCCGAGTCAGAGTCAACTTGTTCAGGTGACACCTGAGCAAAAACCTCTTCTCCATTTGTGATAGGATAATAAGCTACATATTGAAAAATAGCATTGTTAAAGAGAAGGTTTTCTATCCATGTATACTACAAAAAGTACGCATGCAAGTACAGTTCAATATATATTCTTACATAATGAAAGGCGCCTCTAAGCTAGTGCTACGAATTCTAAGCCATGAACACGCCAACAAGTACATGCATTCTATGGGTCCAAAACAGTGTCAAGTGCAAAAAAATAAATCAAACAGGTATGCTTTGGCATAAAAGAAAGAACCCGTCGACCTGAAAATGATGAATGTTGTACATTCGACAACTCCAAAATGGTGACTTCTATACTTCATGTATATGGTGATATTCATAATATCTAGTGGATGTAACATATGATTGCACATTATATGTAAGCTAATCTACAGAAGATGGATGCAAAACTTGAGACTCAGAACTAACAATCCACTTCAAATTTAGTGAGACAGATTGAAAAAGACGGAGATGTATACCTCGTTCAACAACTTCTCGGTGACCAGATACATTTATAGTTAAATGTTGTGTTCTCCAGAGACGGTTGGCCGTGTGAAATACCCGTACCTATATAGTTAGTGCAACAATTTCTTAGTGTTAATATTTTACAGTTCATTATTTTGTATGAAAGAATGGATGGCACAGGTCGAGGGAAGCATGATTTTAAACGCAAGTTTGAACTTACAGAAACATCCACTTTGGCATTAATGTCAGTTCCTCTATCAAAATTGCCCCTACATATGCTCAGTAACTTGTTTTCCAACTGATAATAGCACGAAGAAAACAAGAAATTACAAGAAGAAAAGAAAATAATAACAATAACAATAACAATAATAATTATTATGTTTTTTATTTTATTTATAGTCTACCAAAATCATAATACACCTACCTCAGTTGTGGTAGAAATGCGTTCTCCATTAATGTATTGAATAATATCACCTACTCGGATTCCAACTTCCTCAGCATGTGACGCAGTTGACACCTAGGTTAGTTAGGAATAAGTAATACTACTTGATAACATACATGAAAATAGAATTACGAAACTACATACCTCCTCAACAACAAGACCATCATCAATGTTTAACTTGCGCCATATATATTCAGCATGTGTTGGATCTAGAAACTTTATGGCCTCAAACTGCAAACCAAGGAGGGGCCGAGGGATGCACCTATAAAGTCCTGACATGATTTTACATGTAGCCATCGACAAAGTATTGCTATGATTAAAAGGGGCCTTTAAGTTAACATAAAACATATGATTCATAGAAATTTTGATTATGCACTCATACATATAAGTAGCACTAGAACACTCACGAACTATCTCAGCAACCAACACCGTTTCCCCTATAAAGGGGTCATCGTGAATCATCTTACAATCGTGGGGTCATCGTGAATCATCTTACAATCGTGCAATGTCAATATAGGTATTAGTAACACTGGCGCATTACCTCAGCGACCAACACTCTTTGCGCTATAAAGTTATTGTCATGATTCACCTTACAATCTTACAATGTTCCACCTCACCCCCGTTCAAAGTTACACTCCTAATCTAGTCTCACTCAGACATGAATTTGTAACAAGAGATACAAAAATATTATCGAATATTATAAACATAGAGCATCAAAATTGACAACATTTTGAACAATTTAGACACATGTTTTTATCTTTGTTGTTGAAGTCATACATATTATTCAATTACCAACAACAAGTTGAAAAACTGATGAAGAATAGATTTCCATAAAACTAGAGAAGAATGCGTACCCAAAATTTCTCCACAAATCGATGCACCCATTCAAAATGGAAGAAGGAACAAAATACCAACTTCCACAACGGTTGGTCATTCCCACAACCTTTCCAGCAATATCAATGACGGGGTCTCCACCATCGTCACACTAAAACATATGTAAATGATTTTCTTATAATAAATAAAAGTGTCAACAACAATCTCACGCTTACCTTAGGCCGGATGTACGGACCCTTTCCCCCTGCCATCCGCACACTCTTTCCATGCCGTTCATCGTTCTCCTGTACATATAATTTTTCTTTAGTATTAAAGTTGGTGGAGGGACGGGGCATTTGCAACGAAGTATATAGCTAGTCAAAAGAAATGTAGAATCTCACAAAGCCACGATATAATTTATTTTACCACATATTTTTTATCTCGGGAAAAGTACATGTAGTGGTGTCCTTCATCTAGTTCTGGATTCCGGAAATCTACCACGCCCCGGGTTATCTTTAGATTAAAATCTTCTTTTCTTCCGAGCCGCAAAACCTCTTGACCATCGTCGATTGTGTCAGCAAAGGAGGCTAATTGAACACGATAATCCACCTCAACCTTAAATAAAGCAATGTCGTAATGCTCCTGGTGGTAGAGCAGACGGCCCTCAGCAGTGGTGTCATCAAGAAAGTGAACCGTAACCTGAAACAAAGCGTCGGGAAAGTAATTAAAGCGGGATTATTAGAAGAAACATTGGCAAAGCAATCTGCTGGTGCTTGTATCCTCGGTCCTTGAGTTATACTACTCACTTGAGCGCCTGGATGATACTCGTACCGGTGTTTGCGCCCCCGGTGGTCTTTGGCCAATGGCTTGTTGGCGCGGATCAGATTTGCAGACGTGAGAACGATGCCGGTTCCGCTCGCGTCACCCGAATGAATCCAGAGACCGGCCGAATGCCCCAGCGACTCGCCATCTATGAATTCACGCATCTATATATCAGCTAGCTAGCTAGGTTTTTGCCGTGGAGTCACGCCCGTATGGATGCAGAAAGCAGGATGGCCTGGTGTTGTCGCGTCATACCTAGAGAGGAGGAGAGACGGAGGAGGGATCTCGCCGCGGAGAGCGCAGCCGTCCTTCCAGGATCGCGGACGCGGAGGACCGGCCAGTCGAAATATTGGCGCGTGGGCAGGTTATCCAGGCGACCTGCAGCAAGATGGGAAGGATAAGATAGGGGCAGGCGGGGGCGGGGTGTGGTGGGGAGTGAAAGATGACCTTGTTTTTCAGAGAATTCGGCTTCCGCGACGTCGTAGGCGGCTGATACCCCCGGGTAGCGGTAGGGGTCTTTCAGCTCGTCCGGGATGTAGGGCTCGCAGAGCGGAGACGAGATCTCCAACTCCTCGTCCCCATCGTCATCGTCGCTGGCGGCGGCTTCCACCGACGCTGGATTAGTCTTCATCCTCTTGGTCTCCCTCTCGCGAATCTCCTCCTGCTCTTCCACGTCGTCCCCGCCGTGGGTCGTCTTGGATTGCTCCGGCGATCCGGTCACCGCCGTGTCCGCCGCCATTGTGAGGAGCGTGCAGTAGGCGGCCTCCGCGACGATGGTCATCGATTGGGCCAACAGCTATCCAAGCAATCCAGAAGCGTAATAATCGGGATTCGTTAACTATTTGATGGGTGCTTTTAATTTGGGACGGGTGGTAACTAAGAGCATCTCTAGTATATCCCGTATAACCTCGCCGGCGCGTTTTTTTCCGGCGAGTTTACGAGACGGGCAAAAAAGACGGCCTGATCGACCAGTTGCGGTAAAAAGGGTCCGGCCTGTAATATCTTTGAAAGAGGCCCGTAAACCGGCCGCGATTCCAGTATATATGCCTGGACGTTTTAGGGTTCCCTTCCCCTTTCCCCTCATCGGCCTCCACCCCGTTTCTTTCACTCCCGTGACAAATCGAGCGAGTTCCGGTATCGTTTTCCGGCTAGGTTAGCCATCCAAGGCGAGAGCAAATGTTGTGTGCGGGTTCCGGGAGGGGTGGCCGAGGGGGGGGGGGTCAGCGAGGCGCCCCGCAAGCGCCACAATGACGCAGAGGCCAGAAGCTCCTCCCTCTGCTCGCCGGTGAAGGAATGGCGGAAAGAGCAGGCGCGCATCCGCGGTGCCCGTTCCCGCAGCACCGGCGCACGGGCTTGGAGGAACTTCAACCGCCTCGATTGCATTTTCTCCACTGCGCTCAAGCGTCTCCGGGAGGCAGAGTAGGCGTGATTCGAGACCAAGGAGGTCGTCGCCACCGGAGATGAAGCTGCAGTTGCACGCGTCCAGCTTTGTTTGAGGAGTACCAACTTGCGCAAGTCCTCTCCAGTACCCTCATGGAATACCACCTCCATGGCAACCCGCCCCGCGACGACGACAACGATGGCGACGGCGATAAGTAGATCTAGAATGCTAGTGTGCACCCCGTTTAAGTTTGAATTGTTTGATTTTTGTATTTATTAAGTATGAACTCCGATATGTAGTATGAACTCCGGTAAGCTATGTTTTATATATCAACTCCGGTGATCTAGTTTAAGCACGTACTGCAAGTTTGAATATACGGTATATGTTTGAAGGATCTATTTTGGCTCAGCGTCCGGCGTCCTGCGAAAATCATTTCCGGAATACCGTAAACAGTTTTTTCGGGATGGGCGTTTACTGGACCTGCTAGAGATGCTCTAGCACCACACCACGCATGAGCATCATGCATATACAACGAAATTGGAGAGGGTATCTGACTTGTAGCAATATAAGAGTTAATAATGGTAGTTTTCTACAAACATTAAAGGGATGTTGTCTGAAAAAATAACTAATCTGAGAACATCTCCAGCCGCATAGCTAATCGGAGAGCATCTACGCACCCGGACGCGTCTGCGAACAGTGGCCGGCTACCCCTCAAATGTCCTCTTCCACAACCGGGTATCTTGTTAGCAAATCCTCGAAACCGTATAATTACACGCAACATAAACCTATTTCAAATCTTCGTTGGCGTCTGCGCGCCTCCATGTCTTTGTTCCCGTCGTGTCCACGACTGGTGGCCATGAGACCCGCGAAATGAAGGTCCGGTCACCAGCAAGATAGAGTAGGACATGGAACATAGACAAGCCAACATAGGAGATGAGGCGCCTCCGTCTCTCATTCCCTACTCTTCCTCGTTGGAGCCCGTAGTCTGTACGTTGCCGGTCGATGTGAGGGCCATGAAAAGACGTAGATGGCCGGCCTCATGGTCGAATATCAGCTCCACCACCATACAAATGTGGCGCCAACAGGTGCCTGTCACCCGCTGCGACTTTGCGGCGGCGTGTGACTCCGCCTCCACAGGGCCTTCTACCTAGCATGGCACGAACGCCACACCATAACACCGGACGGCCCATGATGCACGCCGCCGTTTACCTTCGACACGGAATCCGACTCCGTGGAGAAGATGCGCCACCGAAGAGGTCGCGCAGCCGCCCTAGCATTGCGGATCCAGATGGACCACACCATGTTTGGCGAGGCAGTGGTCACGCGCCTCCCACCTCTAGGCCTGGCGGATCCAAGCGCCATTCGCATGGACGCAATGATTTCCCGCCGGATCGAGTTTGACCACGGTCAGGCGGACACCTCCCGGGAGCAACGGAGAGCCTTATGAACGGGCTTCTCCTTCTTTGGCCATTATGGGATGAGGTCCCAGTTGACAGATCAAGAAATCTCAGAGTCGGATCCGCTGCCCGTCATGTCAGAGAAGGCCGTAGATTGTCGAAACGGAGCTTGGGGTGAAGTGGAGTAGTGGAGTGGGGTGTGGTTAGGGTTTGGTCCAAGATGCCAACTATATCTCGCGACTGCTCCCACGACAATAGGACGCACTTCAACCACTTGTATGTAGCTCGTGCATGATCCCGTGACAAATTCGTCGCGTTGATGCACAAGGCTCTCAACCAATGCCATCAATCACATGGCGCCGTTCGACATCATCATGGTGGTCGACGTGAGTGGGAGCATGGGGCGACAAGGTTGCTCTACCGAGGGAGGCCATCTGGTTTGTCACAGATAAGGCCCCCACCCCCCCTCCAACCGCCTTAGTGATGTATCCTTAGAAAATACTCCCTCCGGTCCTTTTTACTCAGCATATAAGAATTGTCTGAAGTTAAACTTTGCAAAGTTTGACCATATTTATATGAAATAATATTAACATCTACAATGCTAAATTTATACAATATGAAAACTAAAGTCATGACGCATCTAATGTTGCTGGTTTCATATTCTGAATGTTGGTAGTTTTTTAATAAACTTGGTCAAAGTTTACATTTGACTTCAGACAAATCTATATGCGAACTAAAAAGGACCGGAGGGAGTATACGTAGGTTTGAAGTGTGAACAGAAGAAACTTGGATGGTAATGAATGAAGCCAGTAGCAAAGGCCAGAGTTTAAAGTTATGATGTCAGATACATATGTGTTTATATTAATTTTATTTTTGGATTTCTACTTTTATATGAAGGCTTGCAAAAATCTTGTGTAGTCATATGACTACGCAGCACACCTTGGAGGCGCTACTGAATGAAAGACCTGCAATCCCCGCTAGTTCTTCTGACAGTGCATGCTGCTTTGCCATGTTGAAGCACATGCAACAACAAAGGCCATCCGTGTCAGGGGAAAACAAAGTAATGAATGCACATTTGGTGTTATTCCTTGTAAAATGGTACATACCTACTATAACTTCTTCAAGAAAAATAAAAAGAGAAATCCTATGAGGTGCGTGTGAATATTCGTAGAACGACGATAATATCAGTTATGGCGGATCAGCCCTAAACTTTCTAAAAGCCCCCGCTTAGCACCGAGACTCATGACAATCCCCCAAGTATCTAGGCATTTGTAGACCTTGAAATATAGAAATTGCTTGAACAACCTTGTCTTTTATTTCTAGACGTTCAGCTTCTATTGTACAAAAAAGACCTGAGACATCAACCAGTGCGAGCACAACAAAAGTCACTCATCCGAGTTCAGTCCTGAGTCTGAGTGCGAGTCAACTTGGTCAGGCGACGATACAGGAGAAAACTCTTCTCCATTAGTGATCGGATAATAAACTACAAAAGCAAAAACAACATTGTCAAAGAGAAGGTTGTCTATCCATGTAGATTGCCAACAGCAGAAATGCAAATATAGTTCAATATACATTCATACATAATATATTATAAGGAGAGAGGCATTTTGGAGGCCGAGCTCCATGGAGGCCTTTATTTTTGAAAAATTCTAATTCAAACTTGTATGGTTCAAAAAATTCTGAAAAAATATGCGCGGATGTGACCCACATGTATGTAAAAATTCATGATGAAATACCTTGAGTTGCGACCTATACAAAAAAGACAAATTCATGGCCTAGGAGGATGAATAGTATCATGTGTTAAATAGCCCTCATTTGAATGTATTTTGAGCTGAAAATTTACACACATGTGTGTTATGCCTTCATTTATATCTGTATTTTTTTCCAGAATTTTTGGAAATGTAAAAATACGAATGTCGATGAAATTTCAAATTTGAATTTGGAGACCTCACTGGAGGCCGAGCTCCAAAAGGGATTTTTGTAATATAAGGCACCTCTAAACTAGTGCTAAGAATGTAAGGGCATGTACAATGGTTGACAAGGTAGTCTTATCTTAAATCTTGCATGTAATTTAGAAATGACAAAAAAACATATCGACAATGGGTCATCTCTTAGCCTTATCTTCAATAACTAGTTATTCCTAAAAAAGTGGTGAGACATATTGTGCTAACAGATCATATTTTGTCTTCACTTAAATAAGAGAAGACAAGCCTTTTCTTATGATTTCTCTCTCCTCCACCTCATCATTTATCCTATGTGGCATCCTAAGATAGAACCATTGTACATGCCCTAAGGAATGAACATACCAACAGTTGCATGCGTTATCTCATTCCGAAGCAACGTCAAGTGCAAAAAAGTCAAACATGGATACTTTGGCATAGAAAAAAGGGAACCCGTTGACCTAAAAACAATGAATATATGTTATACATTCGACATATCCAAAATCATGAACTGTATAGTACTTTTATAATGCGATATTCAAAATATCTTGTGGATGCAACATATGATTGCACAATATGTAAAAGTGTATCTACGAAAATAATGGGTGCATATAACATGTTGTTCATAATTGACAATCCAAATTAAATATAGATGGGACTAGGTTGTAAAAAGAAAGATGTATACCTTGTTCAACAACTTCTCGATGATCAGATACATCTACAGTTAAATGTTTTTTCCTCCAAATACAGTTGGTCGTGTGAAATAACCGGACCTATAGAGTCAGTGCGACTATATTTCAGTGCGAAATATTTTGCAAAATATTATTTTATATGATGAAATGCATAACATTAGTCGAGAAAAGCACAAATTTGACTACTTCAAACTTACAGAAACATCCAATTTGGCATTAATGTCATTTCCTCCGTGAAAACTGCCCATGGATATGCTCAGCAACTTGTTTTCCAACTGATAATAGCAGAAAAAAAGCGAGTATTTACAAGAGCAAAAACAAAAGGTTATAGAAAGTCCAATAATACACATACCTCAACTGTGGTAGAAATGGGTTCTCCACCAATACATCCAATAATATCGCCTACTCGGATTCCAACTTCCTCAGCATGAGATCGAAATGAAACCTTTGACTTAATTGGCAATAATTAATTAATCAATAACGTGTATGAAAAGAGATGATTAAAATATAATCGCATATGCTATCCCTGAGGCAACTGGAAAAACTATGATTCAGTTGATTTTGCCGAGAGGAGATATGATAGCCGGAGGGGAGGAAGAACTTGTCATGTTCGGGTCCGGAAGAAGAATGCCGCTTCGGATGAGGAAGAACAACAATAGACATTGGATTGGAATTGAATTATTGTGCCGGGGGGGGGGGATTAAATCTATTGAAGTGAAAATAATTTTGATGTGCCTTACCTATAGTTCCTCCCATATATAATAGCAAGACAAAAGATAAGATAAAGGAACAATTGTACATACCTCTTCAACAACAAGACCGTCATCAATGTTTAGCTTGCGCCATATATACTCGGCGTGAGTGGGATCTAGAAACTTGATGGTCTTACACTGCAATCCAAGGTGGGGCCGAGGGATGCACCTACAAAGTCATAACGCAATTTTGGTTCTAGCCATCGAAATAATATTAGTTCAATTAAATGGCTCATTTAAGTGAAAATTAACATTGAACAAAACTTTATTTTCTCACTATCGACATAAATAGTAGTAAAGCACTCATAATTCCTCTCAATGATAAACATGTTTTCCCCTATAAAGCTATTGTCGTGATAATCTTATAGGATTACAACGTTGTTCCCTACCGCTCCTATTCATAGTTCCACCTACGTTCTTGTACACATGCTTTCTAAAACAAACCCATAAATTTATCAAATATAAACATAGAGCATGACAACAATTACATTTTTGAACTATAAAAGTGTATGTTTAATCTCTATTGTGAGGTCATACATGTAGTCCAACTACAAACTACAAGTACAAAAAAGGGACAAAGAATGCATTATTAGCAAGCACTGTCATGAGAAACCGAGCGAGAATGTGTACCCGAAATTCCTCCACAAATCCATGCACCTATTCAAAATGGGAGAAGGAACAAAGGACCCGCTGTTACAACCGTTTGTCATCCCCACAACCTTTCCATCAAAGTCAATGACCGGCTCTCCACCGTCATCACACTAATACATATGTATAAAACGTTATCATAATAAACAAAATAGTATGAGCAAATTACAAAATAGAAGGTCAAACTTACATATAACTCAAACATGGAAAATGAGGCATATAAAGTAGAAACCCGCGCTTACCCTAGGTATGTACAAACCCTTTCCCCCTCGCACACACTCTCCTTTTCGCCTCGGCCTCCTGTACACATGCTTTTTTGAGTTAAAAATTGGTGGGCTTGTGCCACACAGTAAATAATTAAAAAATAGTGAAATCGCGAAGTTACGAAATATATCTTAACATCGTATTTTTTATCTCGATAAAAGCACGTGCAGTGGTGTCTGTCGTCTGGCTTCACCCTGCCATGTGTTATCCTTAGATTCAAATTTTCTTCTCTTCCGAGCCGCAAAGCCTCTTGACCAACATTGACCGTGTCAGCAAAAGAGGTTAATTGAACACATCGATCCACTGCAACCTTAAAGAATGCAAGGTCGTAATGCTGCTGATGATAGAGAAGGCGGCCCTCCGCCGTGGTGTCGTCGAGTAAGTGAACAGTAACCTAAACCAGAACATTGCATAAAGTAAAGCACTCGACATACAACCATTTTTCCCAGTAGAGACACCAGCAAATTGGGCACAACGTTACTCTAGTGGTTACTTGAGTAGTAGGAGTACTCACTTGAGCACCCGAATGATACTGGTACCGGTCTTTGTGCCGCCAGTGGTCTTTGGCCGACGGCTTTTTGGTGCGGATCAGATGCGCGGCCGTCAGAACAACGCCGGTTCCGCTTCCCTCGTCCCAATTGATCCAAAAACCGGCAGACTGCGCCAGCGGCTCGCCACCTGAGATTAACGCAGCTATGTATCAGCAAGGTTTTGTCTCTATCCTTAGCAGGAGGCGGCATACATTCAGGCAACGGGTATGTACCGAGAGAGGAGGAGAGGCGGATGATGGATCTGGCGGCGAAGAGGACGGCCTTGCTCCCGGACTCAGGGACAGGGACGAGCGATGTTCTGAAGTATTGGCGCGTGGGCAGCTGCTTCTCCGTGCGGCCTGGAGCAAGATCGCAAGGATGAGAATGACAGGGACAGACACAAGACACGGGAAGTGAGAGGGAGATAACCACGTTTATCAAGGAATTTGGTTTCAGCGAGCCGATAGGCGGCGGATATCGTCGGGTGAGCCATGCCGAAGCGGTTTTTTAGCCGGTCGGGGATGTAGGGGATCGGAGACGGGACCTCCAGTTCCTCCTCGTCGTCATCGTCGTTATCGTTGGCGTCTTCCTCCGTGTCCAGATTCGTCTTCATCTTCTTGGCCTCCCTCTCGTCCTCCTGGTCGACGTCGTCGTCTGCGCGGGTCGTCTTGGATCGCTCCGGCGATCGGGTCACCACCGTGTCCGCCGCCATTGAGATTTGAGAGGAGGATGCAGTAGCCGGCCGCCGCTGCGTGGTGATCGATTCGATCGGGCCAACAGTTATTAGCTAGCCAAAGAAAAAAAAATAGGGTGCTAGCAGGAAAATGAAATATGGTTCTGTTTTTCTATACTATAATAAGTATATATAGGGTTCTGTTACCCGAGCGAGAATAGGGTGTATTATTTGGGAATTGGGACGTAGGGATCACATGAGTAATGCTAGATGTACATGTTTCTACGGGGGATTTACAGGCTGCTAGTGCTTAGCGATGATTGGCGGAGGATTGATTATTCAGCGCCGTCCTCCGGCGGCTCCCCTCCGCCGGCGACCTTGGTCGTCAGTGGTGAGGGGGGTCGCCGGATCCACGCGTGTGGATCGTTTTTACTCCCTCGTAGTTTAGATTTTTAGGCTGTTCATCATCTTTGTTTCGGCGGCGACGATGACAGCGCTGAATAAAGATTCTTCGGATCCTTCCTTGACAAGGCCATTGGTCCTATGGTTGGGGATTGATTTCGAAACCAGTCTGTTCAAGCAAGGATGGCGTGGCGGCGGCGGCATCCTCGTGGTGGACCTGTGTCCTCGGGCTCCGCCGTTGCGCCGGCGTTTGCTCCAGCATCGGCGTGGAGCTTGGGAGGTAGTCCAGGAGCGGATGTAGATTGTGGTCTGCATCAATGACATCTTGAAGACGGAACATGTGCTGGGTTCGTGGTTTGTGGATGGTAGGTATAGTTTCCTTCCGCGACGTCTTAGTCGCGGTGGGGTGCCAGATCTGGAGTTCGATGGCGTGTCCGGGGTGTTGCCCCGGTCTGATTCGTTCAACGGTAAGGGCTTCACTTTTGGTGAGCCACCTTGGAGGTCTGCAAAGCTGCATATCAGCGATGGAGCCGCGTCGAGCTCGGGTGAGGAGGTGATCCATCATTCTTTTCTTCGGTGGCTGCTGTCGTGGTGCCGGAGGCAGGTGATGGGCGTTGGTGTCAAGCTCAGAGATGTTCTGCTATCTTTTTAGTTTTGTCATGTCGGTCCTTACGTGACTTGTACTTTAATCTTTATGATATGAATGAGACACGTATTACCATGCAAAAAAAAAAAAGATTAAGGGACGCGGGCCCACAGGTGAAAATCAGGGGGGCCCAATTAGAAGAGCGCACAATCCCCAACCCGTACAAACCTGTAAATAAAGTCCGTACGTTTAGCATTATTGGGGCTCACAGTCATAACGGAGACGAGACCTCGAAGTCCTCATCGTCTTCCTCCATCCCCGGATCGAGCTTCATCATCTTGCTGCTCCTCCAGGGTCGTGGACATGGCCGCGGGGCCGGTGCGTGCGTGCTGCCGCGGCGGACGGAGGCGCTGCTTGTCTGGACTCTGGAGCACGATGGCCGGAGCCTGAGGCTTCTAGGGGTTTATGGTTGCGATCGATAAGGGGCCGGTAGCCCACGGCCCATGTAGCTAGCAGGGAGTCTTCTTCTATCTCACTCGCTCGTACGCCGCCCAGGCAGGCACACCGTGACTCCTCGTCTAGTAATTCCTTGTTGCTTCGCTCAAAAAAAAAGTAATTCCTTGTTGCAACCACTCAAAAAAAAAGTAATTCTTTGTTGCACTGCTAAAAGAAAAGTAATTCCCCCCTCAAAAAAAAAAAAAAAAGAAAAGTAATTCCTTGTTGCGCTTCACGATTGAGAATGGAATAGTTTAAACTCTAAAGCTGGAGAATTTTGGATGTTCTATTTCTTTTTCCCTAGTCAGACGCATCCAGGAACAGAGCAAATCGTGAGCTAATGAGGACGTCGTTGTCGACGGTCGTGTTCCACGAGCGACCTAATTGCTGCATGCCTAGAGAAGAATCCTTCTGGTGTGTACATAATATTTCGCTAGTTAAGTTTCGGTCTAAATCTGCCAACTTCTCAGTCTTATTTTAGCATTCTCTCCAATTCATACTTCACATATACAATGTTGTATAAAATCGGTGACAATTAATATGGATTGGAGGGAGTAGAAAAGTTGGGAATTAATTTATTTGATTGATTCCATGGGCAGTGCAGGCACTATAGTGTGTCTGCACATTGACAGATCATTCCATTCCGACTCTCCGGCGTTCAGATGAACTTGATCACGCATATGGTACATGTTGAATCCACCTAATCAAGAAAAGGCCGTCGGAAGAGTGCCTATACACGGATTCGACAAGAAGTAGAGGAAAAAGAAATTAAACTATATTGTTCGGTGTCGTCATGTCCTTTTCTCCTCGGGCCATACATAGATGTTTTGACAAGTTGTGTGGGCAGCAGCTGAATCGTAAACTAAAGGAAGTAAATAAATAGTAATAAAGTACATAATATACCATATTAAGTAATCATTTTAAACATATTAACACACAACAAATTTGATACGCGCGCATTTGCGCGGGCCACTCTGCTAGTTAAAAAACGAAATTCAGAATGCCTACACCATTGGCAGAGCACAGATCCGCGAACGATCGTGCAGGAGGTGGCAACGGCGGACGGCCAGCAGCGCTCTTCACTTATTCGGGCGTTGTTTCTCTATCTAGCTTGTGCCTTACCGCCGCCACCACAGTTGACGTTGATGGTCGGGCATGTGGTGCAGTGAAAGGTCGGGCAGCACTTGCAAACCAGGCTTGGCTCACATTTCGGGCAGCAGCACGATGGGATGCACGGGCAGCAGCATGATGTGAGGCTATCCGGGCAGCAGCATGATGGGATGCATGGGCAGCAGTTCCCCATCAGTTATCAGCTGTCTCTACGAGTGTTTTGGTGGCTTTTGTCGCTTGGAGCTAGAGTTTGCGGCGTCTCTATGTGAATGCAGTTCGATCATTTATACAGGTCCGAGGTCCACATGCTCATAAAGAAAAAGATGATTAACAAGTATAATCGCACAAATTAATGGAGTATATGTGCTTTTGCTAGTCAATTCAAATTAAGGACTACTGTACCGGTGAGAGAATTGGATGCAAGCCAGTGATGTAGGCAGTTCAGAAGTCACAACTTTCGCTGCGAATATAAAAACGGCGAACAAATCATGTCACCTTTATCGAAAGAACTGCCACTTCAAAATTTTCAGAATATATGCCTAAGCTCGTGCAACAGTCTGTTGGTTTCCAATGATTAACTATACTACTACTACAAAGAGAAGTTTGCCACGACGTCATCATAGAATGTTTGCCACGACGTCATCAAATACGGCCGGTTGCCTAATCATAGACGGCTTTGTAGGAATATATGCCTAAGCTCATGCAATGGTCTGCCATGTACGTGAACGTGTGCTTGAAGTATTACATATGTACTAGAAAAGGGGGCGCGGGGTCTTGTTTCAATGGTAAACTGACTAGAAAAGGGGGCGCGGGTCTTGTTGAGATAACTTTGTTTAATGGTATGCTTATGGTCGGTAAGGTAACTTAGCTTAATGGTATATGTGCTTACGGTTCAATTTTTTATGGTTTAATGGTATGCTGAATCGATATCCAACCAACAAAGGTTATGCCCTCGCATGCCTTTTCACCTCTCTGTCAAAATCCGACAGCATAACAATGCCCTATGGCCAGGTCTTCGTCTTCATAAGTATTGTAGTATATTTTACGTGAGGTTTCGGAGGCATCACATTGATTTCACTAGCTAGCTAGCTTCCTAACTCACATGTAGAACCTATGGAACTAGTGCTACAGTAATAAAGATTTGATGCCATGATTTCATCATGAATTATCCTTAGACTTTCATGCGAGAAGGAAAAACTTTGAAGGTTCTCAAACACCGACCGTTTTTGTTATGGAGATTAGAGATGAGAAGGTATATATCCCCGTATTGGCGTACTCAAGAAGGGAGAATAAGATCATAGCTATCTCTGCACAAGTTAGGTAATATACCAACATTTGTTATAAAAAGCAAGATTATAAATATCTTCCTTAAAATCCGTCAGTCGTCAGAAATATTTCGAGGTGGCTTAGATTACCTCTACGAACTAATATAGTTAAATCACAACTCATATCTCCACGTGACAATCCATTGAAACAACGTAGCTTTAGGCCAGTTGATAGATCATATGGCTTTGCCCCCACCGTTTTCAAGTCCTAAGTAATTCATATCTCACTCTCAATGCTACCAACAACATTTTGTTTCAAAATAGTTCTCAACCTTTTTCTTGGTATTTATGTTGATCTACTCCTCCCACTAGCTACCGGAAATGGAAAGTTTTACCATGATATCAAGATTATTTGGGTGCCTCATTCTAGTATGAAAGAAACCTTTCCTCAAGTGTCTATCCTATAAAACATGTAGATTGAATACTTCATCTGTTTCACTATATGTGTCTTAAGTCCACCATGCATATCACCGTAGTACAAATCTAGAGAAACGACCATGAGCACCTCTATGAAATACAGACTACAACTATTTTATCTATGTCAGAACATTTAAGTAGGGGCATGAAGTGCAAACTTGGCAATAACAACACTTCAATTTTCACCTGAGGAAAAATATTGTGAAGAGCACGCCCCTGATAATTGTGTCGTTGTGCCTGGGCTGTGAGGGCTCTCACCGCGTGAGCCTCTACTTCGTCTATGACTACCTTCCGAGCAAAGCACCGGCATGGTCGGCCTCTATCTCCAGCTGGATCTGAGATGGGGAGGGAGATGATGAACAGTCGGAGGACCAGTACACACAAACATGAAGAAGATATTTGGGTGTCGCGAGACTGTCTCACTTTTCTCTTTCTATTCATCTCCTTTTATAGACAAAATACAAATAAGATCGAGGGTGCTACGCAGCAACCCAAAATATCTACATCTAGACTCATGGGACCTAGATCGTGTGCTCCTCACACCCGAGTGGAACTGACATCCGGCGTCCGACTGAGCTACCAGTCGGCATGCCCCTACCCAACCGAGTGAACACATTCAGCCGGGT
The DNA here is from genome assembly GCA_021437245.1 of Aegilops speltoides. Lineage (NCBI taxonomy): Eukaryota > Viridiplantae > Streptophyta > Magnoliopsida > Poales > Poaceae > Aegilops > Aegilops speltoides. The sequence continues at coordinate 6,715,143 of CM038145.1, forward strand.
TGGTCACTAGACGTGCTACCCATGCCCGAGTACCAAACTCCATCCGACTGAAGAGTCAATTGGATTGCCTACCCCGAGTGAACATCCTTGTCTGGTATGGCTCCCATTGGAAGTCACACTTGACAATTATATTTTTCTTTTCTTTTCTATTTCAACAGCTACATAAAGAACTACAAAGTCGATTTGCTAGTGTTACAGTATATGTGGATTGTACTAGCCCTTTCCATCAGTTCGGACTTTTGGTTGTGTTGGCTAGTGCATGAAGCTTAACATGGTATCAGAGCTAAGGTCTTGAGTTCAAGTCCTGGTTTGCGCAATTTATTTAAAAATTGCTGATAGCCCTCCTTTGTGTTCACGTAGAGGCCTCTTGAGTCATACGTGAGTTTCGCGCGCCGTCGCTCTCTTCCGGTTGCACGTGTTGACTTGTCTTCCCCGTCACACGTGAGAGGGGGTGTTACAGTATATGTGGATTGTACTAGCCCTTTCCATCAGTTCGGACTTTTGGTTGTGTTGGCTAGTGCATGAAGCTTAATAGCTAGTACGCTCCATGAAGAATTCCAGGTAACAACAGTTGTACTTCTGTTTTTCAAGAAGTATACACAAATATTCATCACTTCTAATGAACAAAAGCAGGCCTGCTCCAACAAGACCCAAACAGTTAACCACTTCACAGCATATACATGGAAAGACTACCCTAGACATGCATGCATGATTGCATATGGGTAGATGTACGACGTCAGTTTGGAGTCCGATTGCGGAGGAAGGCGATGGCCGCTACGTTTTTCCCAGGCGTCTTGTAGCCTTCTTTCAAGGCTTCTGTTCCTTCGCATCGCCGCCTCCTCCACCACAACACGGCGGGCACTTCGGGACCTGGGGATTGCAGTTGATGTTAATGTTCTCTGGGCATGGTGTGTAGTGTATATTCGGGCAGCATCCGCATGCCATTTTTGCCTCTGGGCATTTCTGGATGCACGGGCAGCAGCAGCAGCAGCATGCTGCTGGGAGGCAGTTTCCCATCGGCTATCACTTCCCTTCACAAGTGTTCTGGTGCCTCCTAATTTGCCGCTATGGTTTTGATGTGTGTGTAACTCTAGGCTTTTGTGGCTAACTTGATGTTATATATGTATGCTATTTAGGAGCCATGGAGGCATGATCATTTATACAGGTTCTATCGGTGCCCAGCCCACACACGCCAATCATGAACAATAGTAACACTAATGCGATCGCCAATCAGTTAGAAGTATTGGATGCCATTGCTTGGTGATTAGAGAATCCAGCACCACTTACTTATGTGGTGTATATATTCTGGTAGTGACTCGACTCTCACCAATCAGTTAGAAGAATTGGATGCCATTGCTTGGTGATTAGAGAATCCAGGACCACTTGCTTATGTAGTGTAATATATTCTGTAGTGACTCCAACCAACTCGGAAAGAGATAATGATTTGTTCCTCTCTAGTTTTTTGTTTAGTGCAAGTAGCATATTTTCTTTTTGAGTGCACACTACTGGAATCGGCAACTTTGCCGGTGCCGTACGTTTGCGAGTACTTTTTATCGGGACCTCAGCAATGAGAATGGTTTGCCGAGTGCGAGACAGAAAAAACTCGGCAACTCCACCAAACTCGGGAATGAAAACTGTTTTCCCGATGCAGGAAAAAAGTAACTCGGCGACGACATGAAACTCGGCAAAGTCTGATCTTTCCAGAGTGCTGGATAAAAAAACTCGACAAAGACCTGACCAAGTGGCCCCATACAAAACAGACGGCGAGGCTCCCTTTGCCAAGTGCCCCCTAACGGAAACTCATCAAAAATTTATCACTATCTTTTTTTAAATGCAGAAATTCAGGAGTCGCGAGCAGTCGCCACATGACACTCTTTCCCGAGTTTAGCCCAGGGACTCGGCAAACCTATCCTCCATAAATCACTAGTGTGGCGCCTTTTGCAGAGCGTGGTATGTAGCAACTCAGCAAAGGCTAGCAGGAGTTACCAGCGTGTACCACGTGCCTTTGCCGAGTTGTATCTGTGAGGCGCTTAGCAAAATTGGCCTTTGTTGAGTTGTATCTGTCAGGCGCTCAGCAAAATTGGCCTTTGTTGAGTGTTAAACTGAGCAAATAGTGTTTTTGTTTGCGTATTGGAATAGCCCTGCAATTCAAATCATGTATGCACACACACACACACAGAGAGAGAGGGAGAGAGAGAGGGAGGGAGGGAGGGAGAGACAAATGTATTCCATACAAGCCCAGCAAGCACCGTATAGTATACATCAAATGTATTCCATACAAGCTAGCAACAAGTCAATTATCACAAGGATCACATATAGTTCATAACAACAAGACACATAACAATCTCCGTAGCAACATAGAAAGTGCACAAGCATCATACATGTCACATAAGAAATGTTCATAAACAAAATAGGAAGTTCACAAGTAGTTTGCAAACACTAGGCATGATCATAGAAGATCAACTCCGTAGACATGACCTCTACTGTTGTGGAGGAGGATGCCGTCATAGTCACCACACATTCACGAAGCGCCCACGGTTATCTCTACTCCTAATGGAGCAGTTGGTGAATAGTCTCCACGGTTTTTTTTCGCTGGGTTTTTTTCGTCTCTCCTCCCACCATCCCCTCCTATCCTGGTCCATCGTTTTATTTTTCTCTCCACTCTTTATTACAACCAGGACTCTAAATTATTCTTTCCAATTGTGATCTCTAATCAGACACGTCACAAACGGGCAGGTACTGATATCATGTTACCAAACAATAAAACCCCATTTAAATAGAAATCAGTTCAAAATCCTAACTTTCCTAAATTTTTACCTTTCCTTGATAACATCCAATATTTCCTATGTTTTACACCTATTGAAGAAAATCACCGCTCCATGGATATTAGCATTCTTTTGGAATGAGACCTCCGGGTTATGAATTTTTTGCGATTCTTTCCAATTGTGACCTCTCCTTCCGCTCCGGCTCCTTCTCGCATAATCACCTCCACCACAGCTAGCTGACGCCACCCCACACCTTCTCCGCCACCTCCTCCTCCTACTCCATTGACAATCCCTCCACCATGTTTGTCCACGGCGGTGTCGAGGGCATGGCGCAACAGCGTACCAGTGGTAGAGCAGCGCATAGCAGCAGGAAGAAGCACGCAGCAGGCGAGGTGAGCGACCGACGGTGGAGGGCAGAGATGCGGCCGGCGTGGCTGAGGGGGCGTCCGGCAGAAGATGGTCGCGACAGTAGGTGGCGCGAGGCAGGGGCGCGACAGCGGGGCAAGCGAAGGGATAGGCGGCAGCAGATGGGGCGAGCGCAGCCAGCGAGAGTGTGACGCGCGGCCAGGGTGTGCGTCGCACGGGGCATGATGTCTACTACACAACCTTCTTCTTGTAGACGTTGTTGGGCCTGCAAGTGCACAGGTTTGTAGGACAGTAGCAAATTTCCCTCAAGTGGATGACCTAAGGTTTATCAATCCTTAGGAGGCGTAGGATGAAGATGGTCTCTCTCAAGCAACCCTGCAACCAGATAACAAAGAGTCTCTTGTGCCCCCAACACACCCAATACAATGGCAAATTGTATAGGTGCACTAGTTCGGCGAAGAGATGGTGATACAAGTGCAATATCGATGGTAGAAATAGGTATTTGTAATCTGAAAATATAAAAACAGCAAGGTAACTAATGATAAAAGCGAGCGTAAACGGTATTGCAATGATAGGAAACAAGGCATAGGGTTCATACTTTCACTAGTGCAAGTTCTCTCAACAATAATAACATAGATAGATCATATAACAAGCCCTCACCATGCAACAAAGAGTCACTCCAAAGCCACTAATAGCGGAGAACAAACGTAGAGATTATGGTAGGGTACGAAACCACCTCAAAGTTATTCTTTCGGATCAATTTATAAAAGAGTTCGTACTAGAATAACACCTCAAGACACAAATCAACCAAAACCCTAATGTCACCTAGATACTCCATTGTCACCTCAAGTATCCGTGGGCATGATTATACGATATGCATCACACAATCTCAGATTCATCCAACCAACACAAAGTACTTCAAAGAGTGCCCCAAAGTTTCTACCGGAGAGTCAAGAAAACGTGTGCCAATCCCTATGCATAGGTTCATGGGCGAAACCCGCAAGTTGGTCACCAAAACTTACATCAAGTGGCACGTGATATGCCATTGTCACCACAGATAAACACGGCAAGACATACATCAAGTGTTCTCATCATAAAGACTCAATCCGATAAGATAACTTCAAAGGGGAAACTCAATTCATCACAAGAGAGTAGAGGGGCAGAAACATCATAAGATCCAACTATAATAGCAAAGCTCGCGATACATCAAGATCGTGCCATAGAGAGAACACGAGAGAGAGAGAGATCAAACACATAGCTACTGGTACATACCCTCAGCCCCGAGGGTGAACTACTCCCTCCTCGTCATGGATAGCGCCCGGATGATGAAGATGGCCATCGGTGATGGGTTCCCCCTCCGGCAGGGTGCCGGAACGGGCTCCCGAGAGGTTTTTGGTGGCTACAGAGGCTTGCGGCGGCGGAACTCCCGATCTATCTTGATATTCGATGGTTTTAGGGTACGGAGGGTTATATAGGCGAAAGAAGTCGGTCGGGGGGTGCTCGAGGGGTCCACGAGACAGGTAGCATACAGTAGGGAGGGGCGCCTCATCTCCTTGGCTCCTCGAGTATCTTCTGACGTGAACTCCAAGTCTCTAGGATGATATTCTTCCAAAAAATCACGTTGCCGAAGGTTTCATTCCGTTTGGACTCCATTTGATATTCATTTTCTTCGAAATACTGAAACAGGCAATAAAACAACAATATGGGCTGGGCCTCCGGTTAGTAGGTTAGTCCCAAAAATGATATAAATGTGTAAAATAAAGCCCATAAACATCCAAAAGGGGTAATATAATAGCATGCAACAATCAAACTTTATAGATACGTTGGAGACGTATCAAGCATCCCCAAGCTTAATTCCTGCTCGTCCTCGAGTAGGTAAATGATAAAAATAGAACTTTTGATGTGGAATGCTACCTAGCATAATTCTCAATGTAATTTTCTTTATTGTGGCATGAATGTTCAAATCCAAATGATACAAAATAAAAGTTCATATTAACATGAAAATAGTAATACTTCAAGCATACTAATCAAAGTAATCATGTCTTCTCAAAATAACATGGCCAAAGAAAGTTATCCCTACAAAATCATATAGTCTGGCTGTTGCTCTATGTTCATCACACAAAGTATTTAATCATGCACAACCCCGATGACAAGCCAAGCAATTGTTTCATACTTTAGTAATCTTAAACTCTTTCAACTTTCACGCAATACATGAGCGTGAGCCATGGACATAGCACTATATGTGGTGTAGAATGGTGGTTGTGGAGAAGACAAAAAAGGAGAAGATAGTCTCACATCAACTAGGCGTATCAACAGGCTATGGAGATGCCCATTAATAGATATCAATGTGAGTGAGTAGGGATTGTCATGCAACGGATGCACTAGAGCTATAAATATATGAAAGCTCAACAAAAGAAACTAAGTGGGTGTACATCCAACTCGCTTGTTCACGAAGACCTAGGGCATTTTGAGGAAGCCCATCATTGGAATATACAAGCCAAGTTCTATAATGAAAAATTCCCACTAGTATATGAAAGTGACAACATATGAGACTCTCTATCATGAAGATCATGGTGCTATTTTGAAGCACAAGTGTGGAAAAAGAGATAGTAGCATTGTCCCTTCTCTCTTTTTCTCTCATTTTAATTTTTTCCTTTTTTATTTTTCTTTTTTTCTCTTTTCTTTTCTTTGGCCTTCTTTTTTTCTCTTTTTGGCCTTTCTTTTTTTTCCTTCTTTTTTTTTTCTTTTTGTAAAGTCCGAAGTCTCATCCCGACTTGTGGGGGAATCATAGTCTTCATCATCCTTTCTTCACTAGGACAATGCTCTAATAATGAAGATCATCACACTTTTATGGATTTACAACTCAAGAATTACAACTCAAAGCTAGAAGAAGATATGACTCTATATGAATGTCTCCGGCGGTGTACTGGGATATGCAATGAATCAAGAGCGACATGTATGAAAATTATGAAGGTCGCCTTGCCACAAATACGATGTCAACTACATGATCATGCAAAGAGCAATATGACAAAAGTAATGCGTGTCATATGAACGGAACGGTGGAAAGTTGCATGGCAATATATCTCGGAATGGCTATGGAAATGCCATAATAGGTAGGTATGGTGGCTATTTTGAGGAAGCTAATGGTGGGTGTATGGTACCGGCGAAAGTTGCGCGGCACAAGAGAGGCTAGCAATGGTGGAAGGGTGAAAGGGTGCGTATAATCCATGGACTCAACATTAGTCAAAAGAACTCATGTACTTGTTGCAAAAATCTAGAAGTTATCAAAAACCAAAGCACTACGCGCATGCTCCTAGGGGGATAGATTGGTAGGAAAAGACCATTGCTCGTCCCCGACCGCCACTCATAAGGAAGACAATCAATAAATAAAATTGTGCTCCAACTTCATCACAAAGTGGTTCACCATACGTGCATGCTACAGGAATCACAACCCTCAACACAAGTATTTTTCATAATCACCTAAACTAGCATGACTCTAATATCACTATATCCATATCTCAAAACAATTATCAAGTATCAAATTGATCATGGCATCCAATTCACTTTCTATGATATTTTTTATTATACCCAACTTGGATGCTCATCATTCTAGGACCAACTTTGTAACCATAGCAAATACCATGTTGTTATAAAAGACTCTCAAAAAGATATAAGTGAAGCATGAGAGACTAGCAATTTCTACAAAATATAACCACCGCCGTGCTCTAAAAGATATAAGTGATGCACTAGAGCAAATGACAAACTACTCCGAAAGATATAAGTGAAGATCAATGAGTAGTTGAATAATTGTGCAACTATGTGAAGACACTTTAACATTAAGGAATTTCAGGTATTGTATTCAAACAGCAAGCAAAACAAAATAAAATGACATTGCAAGGATAGCACAACTCATGTGAAGAAGCAAAAACTTAGGCTCAACCGATACTAACCGATAGTTGTTGAAGAAGAAAGGTGGGATGCCTACCGGGGCATCCCCAAGCTTAGATGCTCGAGACTTCTTGAAATATTATCTTGGGGTGCCTTGGGCATCCCCAATCTTGAACTTTTGTGTCTCCTTAATTCCTCTCATATCATGGTTTCTCTTTTTATCAAAAGCTTCATCCACACCAAACTCAACAAGAACTCGTGAGATAGGTTAGTATAAACCAATGCAAAACCTTATCATTTTCTACTGCAGCAAATTACTAAAATTATTATTCAAAATTTCATACTAAATGCCTCTGCATACTTAATAGTCCTATCCTCAAATAGAATCATTAAACAAGCAAACATATGCAAACAATGCAAACATACCAGCAATCTGCCAAAACAGTACAGTCTGTAAAGAATGCAAGATTCATCATACTTCCCTAACTCCAAAAATTATGAAATAAAATTCCCATTGTAGTAAATTTATCAGAGTTCAATATGAAAAAAGTTTCAACATTATATCATGCTCTGACTTTTCTAGGGAATTTTTGCAACAGCGGTAAACTTTCTGTTTTCAAACAGCAACATGTATGCTAGCAAAATAAGCATGGAAAAGGCTATCCTTGACTTTTTTACTGAAAATAAAGATGCAAAACATTAATCTAAATAACATCAAGCAAATAATAAAAAAATAAAATGACTCTCCAAGCAAAACACATATCATGTGGTGAATAAAAATATAGCTCCAAGTAAAGTTACCGATGAACGAAGACGAAAGAGGGGATGCCATCCGGGGCATCCCCAAGCTTAGGATCGTGGTTGTCCTTGAATATTACCTTGGGGTGCCTTGGGCATCCCCAAGATTAGGCTCTTGCCACTCCTTATTCCATAGTTCATCGAATCTTTACCCAAAACTTCACAACACAAAACTCAACAGAAAACTCGTAAACTCCGTTAGTATAGGAAAATAAAACCACCACTCAGGTGCTGTAATGAAATCATTCTAAATTCATATTGGTGTAATATCTAATGTACTCCAACTTATCTATGGTTCATACCCTCCGATACTACTCATATATTCATCAAAATAAGCAAACAACACATAGAAAACAGAATCTGTCAAAAACAGAATGGTCTGTAGTAATCTGTATCAAACGTATACTTATGGAACTCGAAAACTCCTACCAAATTAGGAAGTTCTAAGTAATTTGTGTACCAATCCGGAGCAAAAAGAATCGGATCAAAATCACTTTTATGTGAATTAATAAAACTAATTTACTGGGTGCAAAAGTTTCTGATTCTCAGCAGGATCAACACAACTATCACAGTAAGCTATCCTAAAGGTCTTACTTGGCACTTTATTGAAACAAAAGCTATAAAACATGATTACTACACACAAAAACAGTAGGGGTAAATATTGGGTTGTCTCCCAACAAGCGCTTTTCTTTAATGCCTTTCTAGCTAGGCATGATGATGACAATGATCTCACATAAAAGATAAGAATTGAAACATAACATGAGCATCATGAAGCATATGACTAGCACATTTAAGTCTAACCCTCTTCCTATGCATAGGGATTTTGTGAGCAAACAACTTATGGGAACAATAATCAACTAGCATAGGAAGGTAAAACAAGCATAGCTTCAAGATTTTAAGCACATAGAGAGGAAACTTGATATTATTGCAATTCCTACAAGCATATGCTCCTCTCTCATAATAATTTTCAGTAGCATCATGAATGAATTCAACAATATAACCAGCACCTAAAGCATTATTTTCATGATCTACAAGCATAGAAATTTAGTACTCTCCACATAAGCAAAATTCTTCTCATGAATAGTAGTGGGAGCAAACTCAACAAAATAATTATCATGTGAGGCATAATCCAATTGAAAACTAAAATCATGATGACAAGTTTCATGGTTATCATTATTCCTAATAGCATACAAGTCATCACAATAATCATCATAGGTAGAAACTTTGTTCTCATAATCAATTGGAACCTCTTCCGAAATAGTGGAATCATTAAATAAAGTTGACACTCTTCCAAATTCACTTTCATATTCATCACAACAAGATTTAACAGCCTCCAAAATAGTGGGATCACTAATTCCTAAAGTTGACACTCTTCCAAACCCACTTTCATCAATATAATCATCATAAATAGGAGGCATGCTTTCATCATAATAAATTTGCTCATCAAAACTTGGGGGACAAAAAATATCATCTTCATCAAACATAGCTTCCCCAAGCTTGTGGCTTTGCACATCATTAGCATCATGGATATTCAAGGAATTCATACTAACAACATTGCAATCATGCTCATCATACAAAGATCTAGTACCAAGCATTTTAATGCATTCTTCTTCTAGCACTTGAGCACAATTTTCCTTTCCATCATACTCACGAAAGATATTAAAAAGATGAAGCGTATGAGACAAACTTAACTCCATTTTTTTGTAGTTTTCTTTTATAAACTAAACTAGTGATAAAACAAGAAACAAAAAGATTCGATTGCAAGATCTAAAGATATACCTTCAAGCACTCACCTCCCCAGCAACGGCGCCAGAAAAGAGCTTGATGTCTACTACACAACCTTCTTCTTGTAGACGTTGTTGGGCCTACAAGTGCACAGGTTTGTAGGACAGTAGAAAATTTCCCTCAAGTGGATGACCTAAGGTTTAGCAATCCATAGGAGGCGTTGGATGAAGATGGTCTCTCTCAAGCAACCCTGCAACCAGATAACAAAGAGTCTCTTGTGCCCCCAACACACCCAATACAATGGCAAATTGTATAGGTGCACTAGTTCGGCGAAGAGATGGTGATACAAGTGCAATATCGATGGTAGAAATAGGTATTTGTAATCTGAAAATATAAAAACAGCAAGGTAACTAATGATAAAAGTGAGCGTAAGCGGTATTGCAATGATAGGAAACAAGGCATAGGGTTCATACTTTCACTAGTGCAAGTTCTCTCAACAATAATAACATAGATAGATCATATAACAAGCCCTCAACATGCAACAAAGAGTCACTCCAAAGCGACTAATAGCGGAGAACAAACGTAGAGATTATGGTAGGGTACGAAACCACCTCAAAGTTATTCTTTCGGATCAATCTATAAAAGAGTTCGTACTAGAATAACACCTTAAGACACAAATCAACCAAAATCCTAATGTCACCTAGATACTCCATTGTCACCTCAAGTATCCGTGGGCATGATTATACGATATGCATCACACAATCTCAGATTCATCCAACCAACACAAAGTACTTCAAAGAGTGCCCCAAAGTTTCTACCGGAGAGTCAAGAAAACGTGTGCCAACCCCTATGCATAGGTTCATGGGCGGAACCCGCAAGTTGGTCACCAAAACATACATCAAGTGGCACGTGATATCCCATTGTCACCACAGATAAACATGGCTAGACATACATCAAGTGTTCTCATTATAAAGACTCAATCTGATAAGATAACTTCAAAGGGGAAACTCAATTCATCACAAGAGAGTAGAGGGGGAGAAACAGCATAAGATCCAACTATAATAGCAAAGCTCGCGATACATCAAGATCGTGCCATAGAGAGAACACGACAGAGAGAGAGAGAGAGAGAGAGAGAGAGAAAGAGAGAGAGAGATCAAACACATAGCTACTGGTACATACCCTCAGCCCCGAGGGTGAACTACTCCCTCCTCGTCATGGATAGCATCGGGATGATGAAGATGGCCATCGGTGATGGGTTCCCCCTCCGGCAGGGTGCTGGAACGGGCTCCCGAGAGGTTTTTGGTGGCTACGCAGAGGTTTGCGGCGGCGGAACTCCCGATCTATCTTGATATTCGATGGTTTTAGGGTACGTAGGGTTATATAGGCGAAAGAAGTCGGTCGGGGGGTGCTCGAGGGGTCCACGAGACGGGGGGCGCGCCCTGTAGGGGGGGCGCCCCCCTATCTCCTGGGCTCCTCGAGTATCTTCTGACGTGAACTCCAAGTCTCCAGGATGATATTCTTCCAAAAAATCACGTTGCCGAAGGTTTCATTCCGTTTGGACTCCGTTTGATATTCCTTTTCTTCGAAATACTGAAACAGGCAATAAAACAACAATATGGGTTGGGCCTCGGGTTAGTACGTTAGTCCCAAAAATGATATAAATGTGTAAAATAAAGCCGATAAACATCCAAAAGGGGTAATATAATAGCATGGAACAATAAAAAATTATAGATACGTTGGAGACGTATCAGGGAACAGTGGTGTGGTGGTTGTGGCGAGCGTGATGGTGTAAGTGCATCTAGTGCCACCCCTAGTTGGTTTTGGAGTATTGACAAAAAACCTGGTTGAGGGACTAATGTGTTTGTGAGTATTGCAGGATAACACAGGTAGTAGTCCCTCCTTGATTCGGTTTACCTACCGGAGATGACCCCAAAAAATGTGTGAAGACATTGAAGACAATGGTGGTCTGTGAAGATATTCACATTGAAGACTATGACTTGAGAAGACATTGAGTGAAGACAATGAAGCACGAAGACTTAGTTGTTTCGTTGTTTCCTTTTCTTCTTTGTTGAGTCATAGGAACCACCGCACTGTTAAGTGGGGTCCAAGTGAACAAAGTCAGAGTGAATGAAGTGATGCTCAACCAAATCCTATGTCTTTCAGCGAAGACAATGAGAGCAAGTCTTATCCTGTAACGGATAAGTCAGCTTTATTTGTAGCCCAAGTCAAGCTGTCGTGTGTGTTTGAAATCTGACCGTTGCGACACGTGTCAGTTCCTTAGTGACCCAAGGTCATTTTGGACATATCCGGTCGGGTTGCCCAGTGGCTATAAAGAGCCCACCCCCTACACCATAAATTGGGGGTTGCTCAGAGTTAGTACACCGCTTTTGTCGTTTGAGAGCAACCCACCGCTGAAGCTTTCGAGAGAGAGTCCTTGCAAGGACAAAGCCCAAACCACCCAGAGCCCAAAGAGTGTTTGGCATCACTGAAGTCTTTCTGTCCGCGTGATCTGAAGACTTGTTACACTTGAGGACTGTGAATCCTCCAGCAAGTTAGGCGTCGCGTTCTGAGCATCCAAGAGCCATTGTGGATTGCCGGTGAATGAAGTCTGTGAAGGTTCAGAAGTCTACCTTGAAGACTTACCAGAGTGATTGGGCGGGGACTAGGTGTCCTTAGCTCAAGGGGAATAAGGTGAAGACGCAATCTTCTGAGTTGAATCTCAGCCTCCCTAACCATACGTACAGTTGTCACAGCAACTGGAACTGGTCGAACAAATCCCTGTCCTTCTGAAGCTACTAGTTCTATCTCTTACCTCCCTTACTTACAGTTGGTCTTTCTGAATTCATTGCCTGCTGTCGGTGTCAAAACCGGCGGATCTCGGGTAGGGGGTCCCGAACTGTGCGTCTAGGCGGATGGTAACAGGAGACAAGGGACATGATGTTTTTACCCAGGTTCGGGCCCTCTCGATGGAGGTAAAACTCCACTCCTGCTTGATTGATATTGATGATATGGGTAGTACAAGAGTGGATCTACCACGAGATCAAGGAGGCTAAACCCTAGAAGCTAGCCTATGGTATGATTGTTGTTCTTCCTATGGACTAAAACCCTCCGGTTTATATAGACACCGGAGAGGGCTAGGGTTACACAGAGTCGGTTACAATGGTAGGAGATCTACATATCCGTATTGCCAACCTTGCCTTCCACGCCAAGGAAAGTCCCATTCGGACACGGGACAAAGTCTTCAATCTTGTATCTTCATAGTCTTGGAGTCCGGCCGATGATGATAGTTCGGCTATCCGGACACCCCCTAGTCCAGACTCCTCAAGAGCTCCCGAACCAGGCTTCAATGACGACGAGTCCGGGCAAGATATTGTCTTCGGCATTGCAAGGCGGGTTCCTTCTCCGAATAATTCATAGAAGATTGTGAACACCAGGATAGTGTCCGGCTCTGCAAAATAAATTCCACATACCACCGTAGAGAGAATAATATTTACACAAGTTCAATTTGTTGACGTATTTTGTGGCGTGACGTACCAAGCCTTTACTCGAATCGTTTTTATTATTCCACCTCAGCGCGTTTAGCGAAGCGGTTTCCTTGGCACGTCTTGTCGAAGCAGAGGCTGTGTCCCCTTATTTCGGGATTCTCATCAATACGGACATGGGTAACCCAACCGCGCCATTGATTGCGGCACTTGGGAGATAAGCGAGTTTTACCAGGCTGGTGGGGACGCATGGTTTCGTCCGCCCATATATAAGGGGATAAGGATCCACCTTTTTACCTATGCCTTCTTCCTCCTTTGCTTATCCATCTCCGCGCACTCGAGCTCCAGCGCCCAAGTCCGCACATCTCACCTCAACCTTCTCCAACCATGTACGGAGCGGGAGGCAAGTGGATGGCCTCCTCCGTTACGGAAGGGCACATCAAGAAGCTGCGCAGTGCCGGATATTTGTCCAGCGACATCGCGCACCGGCTCCCCGACGAGGGGCAGCTCATCCCCACCCCGGGCCCCATGAGAGGGTGGTATTCCTTCCCCATTTCCTCCGCGGACTGGGCTTCCCACTCCACCCCTTTGTCCGGGGGCTCATGTTCTACTACGTCCTGGATTTCCATGATCTGGCCCCGAATTTTATCCTCAACATCTCGGCGTTTATCGTCGTGTGCGAGGCTTTCCTCTACATCCGGCCCCACTTCGGCTTGTGGCTAAAGACCTTCAATGTAAAGCCGAAGGTTGTGAAGGGCAGCCAAGCGGAATGCGGAGGCGCCATGGTGGGCAAGATGCCCAACGTCACCTGGCTCAAGGGCGCCTTCGTGGAAACCATCAAAGGGTGGCAATCGGGGTGGTTCTACATCATCGAGCCGCGTGACCCTGAATGGGCAGCGGCCCCTGAATTCAGATCTGGCATCCCCATGCGTCTCACTTCCTGGAAAGAGAAGGGCCTGTTGTGGGGTAGTTCGGAAGAGCTGAACGGACTCCAATCCTGTCTCCAAACCCTGGTGAACAAGAAGCTCAAGCTTGTCAACGTAATCCAGGTCATGCTCATACGCCGGATTCTCCCCTGCCAATAGCGGGACTTCAACTTGTGGGAGTTTGATCCGGCACAGCACTAGACCTTGAGCGGGCTCTTCGACACTACATACGAAGAGGCCTGGAGGGTGCTGTTCAAGGGCGCCGAGGCTCCCGCATCCGCCACCGAAGATCGCGGATTCAGCTCGCAACATCTGGCTGGCGAGGTAAGCCATGTTATCCTTTATGGGACACTTGCTTCTCATAGTTTGACTCTATGTGGGATTTAAACTCCCAATACCTTTGACAGGCCTGGCAGGAGACGTCCGGACAGAGTAACTGCCCGGCATCCCTTCCAAAAGACCCAGCGGATGCCCGTTTGACAGGGCTGCTAGTCCCGGCACCTTACGTAGTGCCGGAGAAGAAGGGCAAGAAAAAGGCCACGGGAACCCGGAGGAGTTCCCGGCGTCAGGTGTTATCGGATTCATCGTCCGATGACTCCGAGGCCGACTCCTCCCATGAGGACGAGGAGGAGAAGAAAGAGGCTTCTCCCCCAGCGGGGGGAGAGAAGAAGAGGAAGGCCTCCCCAACGAGGGAGGCCGAAGGGTCCAAGAAGGGAAGGACCCTTCCCCCGGATTGTTCCGCCAACGCCGGCGACGGTGACGAGGAGTGGCCCTCAAGGGCCAAGCCCCTGGCGAGATCGTAAGTATCCGGACTCCTGAATAACTCATAATTTTTCTTTTCGTCGCATGGTGTCTTTCTAACGCCGCATACAACCCTGTAGTCCGCCCAAGGACGATCTTCCCGCTTCGTCGAGCGGGTCCTTGGGTACGTCGGATGTGAATAGCACTTCACTTCCGACCGCCTCCTCCCCCCGTGACGCCGACGACACCGATGTGGGATCCCAGAAAGGGACCCACCAGGAGGAGGAAGCTCCGGAGGTGCCGCAGGGCAACCTCCCGGACTTTGTACCGGACTCCGCACTGGAACCTGCAGTGGTTCTAGAGTCCGGCGGGCGGCCCCTTCGTAAGAAGGGCAAGACTGTGATGCCGGCGGCCTCCGTCCAACCGGAGGCGCCGGATAACTTGCTGGAGGCGCTCAACAGCGCTTCCATTGAAGAGGAACACCGCACTGTCATGAGTGCGGTGATTCAGAAGGTTCAGCTCGCCAAAAGTGGGCTGACCGAAGCCTGCAGCAGCCTTCTAACAGGCTTTGAGGTAAGAATTTTAAGATATGTGAAATAGTACCGCATAGACAGTAACCCCTGATGCTCGGTTCGGTGTTCGGAAAGAAAAGCCGGACTGAGGATCTAAAAAGATATACGCAGGAGTCTTAACGAAAATATGTCAATATGGGAATGCAGGCTGTGCTGCTGACCTCTACCGCACTGAATGCGGAGGTCAATGCCTTGAAGTAGAGCCTCGAGCGGTCCGAGAGCGAGCTCGGCCGTGCCAAGAAGCAGCTCAAGGACAAGAAAGGTGAGTAACACCTTATTTAAAGTTGTACCTTACAGAAAAGGATTTGGTTGCAAGAGGAATGACAAGGATAACGTGGGTACTCCAGGGGCTACGAGCGAGGTAGCGACCCTGAAGGAGGCGGTGTCCGCGGCCGAACGCAATGCGGCCGTGGAACGTGCCGAGCGAGAGAAGCAGGAGGCACAGGTGGCGGAGGTACGGCAAGAGCTCCAGGCTCTCGTGGAAAAACACGAGAGTTTGGAGCGTGACTCGAAGACTCGAGAGTCCGAGCTGGCGTCGGCTCTTGAGAGTGCCAAGGCCGCTAAGGCCTAAGCCCACAAGGCCCTCCAGGAAATCGAGGCGTTGAAGAAAATAGCGGCAGGTAAGGCATTCTTCATGCAAAGCAAGCATATAAAAGTGAATTACATGTTACTTACCCAAATTCGGAGCTCTCCAGGAGCGTTCGTAGATCTGCCCTGTAGCGTGTCCGATGCTGCCGCTTTCTACAGAGTCGAGGAGGGGAGCTCGACGGAGAAAGTGTTCTGGTCTCAGTATGCTGAGGCTGGACATCCGGTGCCCCTTAGCGACCAGCTGAAGCAGCTGGTCGAGCTTCACAAGGTGGCCGAACAGGCCATGAAGGGCCTTATAGTTCGGTTATGGCCCAAAGAGGCCATGCCTGGGAGCTACTTCGGCCTGGTGTGGCGGCTGGTGGATGCGTGTCCCTGGGTTGGAGTCATCAAGCACTCCGCCTCCATTGAAGGTGCCCGTCGGGCCCTCGCCCGTGCTAAAGTGCACTGGGGCAGGATGGACGCTGAGAAGCTTGTGACGGACGCGCCACCGCCGGGCAAGGAGTATCGCACGCCCGAGATGTATTATAAGGGTGTCCTGAAGGGTGCCCGCCTTATTGCGGGTGAGTGCTCCAAAGATGTAATATTTGAGTAGACTCGCATTTTTGTTATCCTGTGCGCTGAAAACTTTGTTCATATGCGCCAAGAAACGCTTGTTAATTTAAAATATTACCTTCTGTGCGGCCGTTTATCAAATCTGAGAGATGGCAAGTCGTCGGCTTCAGCCCCCATGCCACGAGTGCTGGGGTGTTCGGGATAAACTTGAGCGCTCTTGTTCCCATTTTTGGGTCCGTCTAGGGAGGCGCTCAGCACAACGAATGAGGCAACCGGACTTATAGTGCTTGAACACTCTCACTTAGCCATACAATTCTATAATTTTAAATTTCGGCGAAGCCCCTAGTATTCGGAAGGTCGAATTCGGGGTGCTATCCACGCCTGGGCCGGACAAAGCCGGTTCCTCACTCTAAGCGGCATAAGTCTTTAGGGACTCGAAAAAACCTCTCGAACAACGACCAGCTCTCGCCTCATCATGACGGTCAGTTTTAGCTTTCTCCACTGAGGTGCTCGCCCAGCTCAACTGGGGCACAATCGCAGTGGTTCTCCCAGCGCTACCTTAGCCGATATAACGGAACATAAGGTACCAAAACATGGGAGTCGGGCAAACCCAACTATTGACCCAAGACATGATTCGGAGCCGATGCATATAATGCTATAAGTTCGGGGTGCCGCACTTGTGAAAGTGTTCGGACTTATCACACCATAATGTGGGGAACTTAAGCCCCTGGTGTATTTAGCCGTACCAAAGTGTACGGATGCAACATGTCATAAATGAACATATGTATAAAAAAGGAATGCAATTATAGGCAAAAAGCGATGCATTGTTTTATTCAAGAAATACTGCCATGAATGCAGAACGATACAAATAGTGCGATAAGCAAGGGGTTGAACTATTTAGCATGTCCCCTCCCACGGGTAGGCTGCGGAATGGTGTGTAAAACAGGTATAATGCTCGTAATGGAGACCACCTGGATACTCGTCGTAGCTTTTCTCCTTCCCTGGCTGTTGCATCGTGAGTTCGGCAGTTCATCACGGACAGGCCTCCGTAAATGGAGTCCTGAGGATAAGAAGAAAAGAAAAAGAAAGAAAGAAAAAGGATGACGCACTTGGGAGCCCCTGGTGTGGTTGAGCCGCACTCTGGGCCTGCCGTGGTCGTGCCGCTCCCCCTTTGCCCATGGTATCTCCAGAGCGTAATGATGTACGCGAAGTACTGGTCTTGCAATTTTGCAAGGACTGGGGTTGGGGCCGCATTGCTATGCGTGCTCGGAATGTGCCAGGTGCTCTTGTTGTAGGTTACTCCGGGCGTGTTTAATAGTGTTCGGTCGCTTACCGGCCAGACTCGAGAATTGCCTTAAGAGGCTGCTTTGCACTTCTGTCGCGAGAGACGCTGTATGCTCCTCCATTCGAAGAGAGCGTTCAGTGTTTCCGTTGACCGTGATCACTCCTCGAGGGCCTGGCATCTTGAGCTTGAGGTATGCGTAGTGCGGCACTGCGTTGAACTTTGCAAACGCGGTTCGTCCGAAAGCGAGCATGATAGCCTGCATGAACGAAACTATGTCAAGATTAACTCCTTGCTTCGAAGTTATCCGGGATCCAAGACAACTTCGATGTAATCGAGCCTGCATAATTGGCCTCTACACTGGTATGACGCCTTTGAAGGTCGCCTTTGTGGGTTTAATCCTTGAGGGTCTCGCCCATCTTGCGACTGATCTCGATAAAGCAGGTTCAGCACGCCGCCATCCATCGGGACTCTAGTCGTGAAACCCATTAACGATTGGGTCTAGAACCACGCGGCGAATCCGTCGTGGCGGATGCTGGTGGGTGGTCCTTCGATCAAAAGTGATCAGCAGAGGACCATGGATTGAACTTTGGGGCGACGGCTCCATCGCAGATACGCCCTCGAGTGCACGCTCGCTCCCTTTTGGGTATGTGGGTTGCGTATATCATGTTCACCGTCCGCACTTTTGGGGGTAAACCCTTCTGTCCTCTGCTGTTCGGCGGCCGGGTCTCTTCCTCATCATCACTATGCAGCCCCTGTCATTGTTTTCGGCAATTAACTTGCCTGCCTGCTTGAATACCCAACAATCCCTATTGGTGTGATTAGCTGGCTTTTCGGGGGTGCCGTGTATCTGGCACGAGCGGTCGAGTATTCGGTCCAAATTGGACGGACCCGGAGTAGTTCTTTTGAATGGCTTTTTCCGCTGACCGGGTTTGGAGCCTCTGAATCCGGCGTTGACTGCCGTATCTTCAGTATTGTCGCCGTTAATGCGGCGTTTGTGTTTGTTGCGACGCGACCTGCCATTGCAGTCCTTGGCATCCGGACTGCCAGAATTTTTGTTGAGGTTGTTACTGCGGGCTAGCCAGCTGTCCTCTCCCGCGCAGAAGCAGGTCATGAGTGATGTGAGGGCTGCCATGGATTTCAGCTTTTCCTGTCCTAGGTGCCAGGCAAGCCACTCGTCTCGGATGTTATGTTTGATGGCTGCAAGGGCCTCCGCATCCGGACAGTCGACGATTTGATTTTTCTTGGTTAAGAACCGTGTCCAAAATTGTCTGGCCGATTCGTCTGGCTGCTGAATTATGTGGCTTAGGTCATCAGTGTATGGTGGTCGCACATATGTGCCCTGGAAGTTATCAAGGAATGCGGCTTCCAGGTCCTCCCAACACCCAATTGATTCTGCTGGCAAGCTGTTAAGCCAATGCCGAGCTGGTCCTTTAAGCTTGAGTGGGAGGTATTTGATGGCGTGAAGATCGTCACCGCGGGCCATGTGGATATGAAGGAGATAGTCTTCGATCCAAACCGCGGGGTCTGTCGTGCCATCGTAGGATTCAATGTTCACGGGTTTAAACCCTTCGGGGATTTGATGATCCATTACTTCATCTGTGAAGCATAGTGGGTGTGCGGCGCCTCTATATTGCGCTATATCATGACGTAGCTCAAGCGAGCTTTGTCTACTGTGTTCGGCCCGGCCGGAGTTGCTGTATCCGGCGCAACGGTTGTCGTCGCGTATCGTGGGGCGCCCACGCGATCCGTAGATCGATCTTGATTGTCTTGCCTTATCCTCCAATATATCTCGCAAGTCCGGCGCATTCCCCCGTGGCTTTGTATTTTTCGAGCGATGCCGGGGTACGGCTTTAGCGGAAGGCCTAGAGGCCTCTCTGTCGCGGCCACGAGGTGGCCGGTCGGCCGTATTGTGCGCTGGTGATGTAGGTTTATATGCTTCCTCCTCTAATCGGGGGAGCAGCTTGCGTTTGGGGTAGCTTTTGGAGGGGCGTTCGAGTTCGTGCTCTTCGGCCACAAGGACTTCAGTCCATCTGTCGGCTAGCAAATCTTGGTCAGCTCTAAGCTGTTGTTGCTTTTTCTTGTGGCTGCTTGCCGTGGCCATAAGCCTGCGTTTGAAACGCTCTTATTCGAAGGGATCCTCAGGCACGACGAATTCATCGTCGTCGAGGCTTGCCTCGTCTCCAGAGGGAGGCATGTAATTATCGTCCTCTACCTCTTCATCTGCCGCTCTCCCATGAGGGCTGGCTTCTCCATCCTCCTGTGCTGAATCTTGCTGGAGGGGGTTGTCTTCAGCACTGTCCGGGGTGTTATTGTCTCCGATGCCGGAATCTCCATTCTTACTGTGGCGGGATTTAGAGCGGCGCCGCTGACGCCGACGCTTAGGCTGTTTCTTGGAGGGGTCTTCCTCCGTTGTTCCCTCGCCGTTCCCATCCTTTGGGGTGTCCACCATGTATATGTCGTATGACGAGGTGGCTTTCCAGTGCCCCATGGGCGCTGGTTCTTGGTCGTCTCCAGCATCGTCGTCCATACCGTCGATGTCTTCGGAGTCGAAGTCTAGCATGTCGGTTAGGTCGTCGATAGTGGCTACAAAGTGGGTGGTGGGTGGGCTTTGAATTTCTTCGTCGTCCGCATCCCAACCGTCCTAACCGTAGTCCGGCCAGGGCTCTCCTGATAACGAGAGATACTTTAGCGAATTCAGGATGTCTCCAAAAGGCGAGTGCTAAAAGATGTCCGCAGCGGTGAACTCCATGATTGATGCCCAATCGATTTCGATTGGTAGGGGCGCGGGAGGTTCTGGGTCCGGCGAGGAGTCCGGCAACTCGGAGTCACGAGCTTCGCAAGGGACAGGATCGGTATTCGGCTCCATCGCCGTAGAGGTAGCAGCCCCCAAGGCGGTGTCTAGCCACCCATCCTCGATCGGCGCAGTCGGCTCCGAGTTAAGGGTCGGAGCTGACTCTTGTGCGGCCTCCAAGGTACTGTCTGGCAACAGAGCTAGATCATGCCCATCGTGACAATGCGGCGCGCTCGGCCGTGGCTCGAATCCGTCGAAGATCAAGTCTTCGCGGATGTCGGCCGTGAAGTTCAAACTTCCAAATCTGACCTGATGGCCAGGGGCATAGCTTTCAATCTGCTCCAGATGGCTGCTTAATTGCCCGCATGCAAAGCCGCCGAATACAAAGATCTGTCCGGGGAGAAGAATCTCGCCCTGGACTGCGTTGTTGTTAATGATCGAAGGAGCCATCGGGCCTATGGGCGACGACACAGAGGAACTCTCAATGAAAGCACCAATGTCGGTGTCAAAACCGGCGGATCTCGGGTAGGGGTTCCCAAACTGTGTGTCTAGGCGGATGGTAACAGGAGACAAGGGACACGATGTTTTTACCCAGGTTTGGGCCCTCTCGATGGAGGTAAAACCCTACTCCTGCTTGATTGATATTGATGATATGGGTAGTACAAGAGTGGATCTACCACGAGATCAAGGAGGCTAAACCCTAGAAGCTAGCCTATGGTATGATTGTTGTTCTTCCTATGGACTAAAACCCTCCGGTTTATATAGACACCGGAGAGGGTTAGGGTTACACAGAGTCGGTTACAATGGTAGGAGATCTACATATCCGTATTGCCAACCTTGCCTTCCACGCCAAGGAAAGTCCCATCCGGGCACGGGACAAAGTCTTCAATCTTGTATCTTCATAGTCTTGGAGTCCGGCCGATGATGATAGTTGATATCCGGACACCCCCTAGTCTAGGACTCCCTCACCTGCTTACATTATCTGTTTGACTTCACTGTGTGACTATCTGTCCTAATTGACTTCATACTATCTCCCATCCTGATTTTTACTACCTAGCTGCTATTAGTCTACGTGCTTTCACTGTATTGAATACTCGACTATGGCTCATCTAGTGTAGTCTACCTTCCGCTGCACTTGAATAGTGTTGTTTATATTGTTTGTCCTTGAAACTCCCATGTTTTGAAGACTTTCATAAAAATCGCCTATTCACCCCCCCTGTCTAGTCGATAACTAGCCCTTTCAATTGGTATCAGAGCAAGGTACTCCCTTGTTCTGTGTGATTCGGTTTAACCACCTGGAGTTTAGCTATGTCGACTGCAGGGATAATCAAAGTCTCCGTTGCATGCCCCATCTTCGATGGCACTGAATATCCCTACTGGAAGAATAGGATGCGCATGCATCTTGAAGCCATTGATGTCGATCTATGGTATGTCGTCAAGAACGGCATTCCTAAGACGGTTGAAGGCGTCACCCCTACTGATGTCAAGAAGTTCATTCAACTGGACTCTACTGCCAAGAACATCATATGTGGTCACCTTACCAAAGGACAGCATGGTCGTGTGAGTGTTTTGGAAACGTCGAAGCTAGTCTGGGACTGGCTCTCCAAGGTCAACGAAGGCGTCTCAACTCAGCAAGATCAATGTATCAGTACTCTCCACAACCTCTTCAATCGCTTCAAGAGACACGACAACGAGAATGTCCAGCTCACATTTGATCGCCTCACTGATATCACAAATGAGCTCCAAGCACTCAGCGACACTGAGATCACGAAGCATGAGATAGTGAAGACACTACTGAGATCTCTTGACAGCTCATTTGACACCTTAACCCTGTTGATACAAGAACGCCCTGATTTCAAGACTCTCGATCCATCTGACATACTTGAGAGGCTCAACACACATGAGTACCAGCTATCTGAGAAACAAGATATCTATGGCCCCAACTATGGCCGTACTCGAGCTTCGAAGGCAAAGGTTGTTGCTTCCTCGTCTGAAGAAGAATCTGACTACAGTTCTGGTGATCCTGAAGACATTGGAAAGGAGCTTGCTATGCTTGTGAAGAAGTTCCAGAAATTCACCAAGAAGAAAGGCTTCAGAAAGTCTTCACGATCCATCTCAAGGAATGATGAAGCTTCTGCCTATGATCACAAGAAGAGAACCTGTCACAAGTGCAGGAAGCCTGGTCATTACATCTCTGAGTGTCCATAGTGGGACAATGAGAAGAATAAGAAGAAGGAGACAAGTAAAGAATATGATTCTAATGACAAGAAAAAGAAGAAATCCTCAAAGTCTTCTTCCAGATCTTCAACACACAAGAAGAGCTCATCCGGCAAGGCTCGTGCTTTTGTTGGCAAGGAAATGGATTCAGAGGAGGAGTCAGCTTCAGAGGAGGCGGAGGTGGAGTCTGAGGGGGAGTCTGACTCCGGTGTTGCGAGTCTGGCTCTATCTACTGCTTACGTCGCCAAGTCCATCTTCAACACCGAAGACAATGGCTCTGTCACCAACACTGATGATAATGTCGAGGATGACTCACCTCCCACCTACTGCTTCATGGCACGCGGTGCCAAGGTAAAATCACGCGATGCTTAATTTTGAACTTCTAGTGAAGATGACTCCGATGGTGAATCCAAACCTAGTTACAAAACACTTGCTAAAATTGCAACTGAACAACAGAAAGATATGGAACATACTCAAAAACTGTTAGACAAAAGCGATGACCTATTGGACGCGGAAATGACCAAGTCTCAGTCCTTAATTGAAGACATAAAAAATCTTCATATTAAGTACCAGGAACTTGAAGGTTGACATGAATTGCTCACAACTTCTCATGAAAAGCTTTCCTATGATTATCTTCAAAGGAAGCAGGAACTTGAGAAATTGAGATCGGATCATGAAAATCTTCAAAAGGAAAATGAGTCACTTCGCGCCCAACAGATCAGTCCCGCTCAAGAAGGATTTGAACCACCATGCCTAAAATGCATTGAGCATGATAACGCTACTTATGTTGCTGAATGTTCCACTGCTGCTACTGTTGCAATATCTTCAACTGTTGATGTGGTAACTAACCCCTCTGCTGAGGATACCACTACTATTGCTGATGAGAATGCCAGGTTGAAGACATTGCTTGAGACAGGGATGTACAAAAGTCTCAAAGGGCATCAGACACTGTGTGATGTCCTCAAAAAGCAGATTCTGAACCGAAACCCTAGGAAAGAGGGTGTTGGGTTCGAGAGGAAAATGAATGTTGATGGGTCGTACTGGAAGCCTGAGCAGTACCCCAAAACCACATGGGTTGCTGCAAAGGAACCTCCAGTTGATCCATCCACCTTATCTGGTTTCAATTGTGCTAACCCCATTATCATTGATGAATCCTTTAATGCAAACTATAAACTGTTTAAGAATCAGAATGGTGAAGTGTTTGCCAGGTATATTGGTACTAGCTGGAGGAATGGGCCACCTTTGAAGAAGATATGGGTTCCCAAAAGTTGTCTTGAGAATCTTCCTGTGAATGTCATCATGACCTCACCTGTGAAGAAGACAAACCCCATACCAAAGGCTTCATATGGTCCAAAAGCTTCATATAGACCGAGGACTCGTCTGATTCACCCTAACGTCAATGTTTTGCAAGGAAATCATAATCAGACCCATGAATATGAGCATGTTTCTTCAAACCGCTATGTTCATAGAACAAAGAACATTTCCGCTTATTCGTATGAGTACTGTTCACCTCCTGCAAGGCTATTTACTAGGGATCCAAAGCCAAAATTCTCAGATGATGCACTTATACTCATTGCTTCTAAGCCACCCCTGAAAATGTGGGTGGTTAAGAAAACTTAACTCTCTTTTGCAGGGTAAGGTCTCCAGCCGGAAATCAAAGGCATCCAAAACTCATGCTGGGGACCTTAAACATCTTGTGGGGCGCAAGATAAAATGCCCAAATGGTATCACTATGTATTTCGCTCCAGGATTCCTTGATACTCACCTATCTATCCTAACCAAGATCTGAATTTCCATGTTCCACTTGTTCGTCAAATGTTTATGCTTCACAACTCGCTTGGTGAAGCCTATCCCCCAAACTGCACTGTAGGCTACGACACCTCGTACTTCAGAATGGATTATGGGCAGTGGATGCACTAACCACATGACGGGTGATCGAAGTCTTCTGATGGATTCAACTTAATGTTTGTCTCAATGCTTTGTGACTTGAACATGATTGTGCTATTTGGAAAATATCGATGCCTTGTACTAATGGAATCTGACAAGTCTCTAGTCTTTGAAGGGTACCGGAAAGACGATCTCTATATGGTAGATTTCTCAGCAGGACCACAGATGGCCGTATGTCTTCTAGCAAAGGCTTCGGAATGCTGGCTCTGGCCGAAAGTTAGGGCATGCCGGCATGAAGAATTTGCACACCCTCGCGAAGAAGAAGCATGTCGTGGGCATCGAAGGCGTCAAGTTCAAGAAGGACCATCTATGTGGCGCCTGCGAAGCTAGAAATATGACTAGGGCCAAGCATCCCTCGAAGACAATCATGACTACATCTCAGCCCGTCGAGTGCTTCACATGGATCTATTCAGCCCTACTCACTACTCTACTCTAAATGCTACTGCTTGACTCTATGGCTTTGTAATTGTTGATGATTACTCTAGATATACTTGGGTGCACATAATTCTCTACAAGACTGAAGTGCAGGATGTCTTCAGACGATTTGCCAATCATGCCATGACGAATTATGGCGTCAAGATCAAGCACATCAGAAGCGACAATCGCAGTGAGTTCAAAAACACTGGTCTCGACCTCTATCTGGATACACTTGGCATCACACATGAGTTCTCTACTCCTTATACACCTCAACAGAATGGCATCGCCGAGCGCAAGAACAGAACTCTCATTGAGATGGCTCGAACGATGCTTGATGAGTACAAGACTCCTCGGAAGTTCTGGCCTGAAGCCATTGACACTGCTTGCCACATTATCAACCGAGTTTATCTTCACAAGCTTCTGAAGAAAACATCCTATGAGCTCCTAACTGATGGGAATTGAAGATATCATGCCCTCAGAGAAACAATCTGAAGAGGAACTTGTCATTTCTACACCAAATCAACCTAAAGACAATGCTCAGCCTGAAGACAATCTCTCAACTGATGACATTGATCAGCAAGAGCAAAATCTTCGTCCTGCTCATCCTCGTGTTGCAAATGAACTTCAGATTGAGAAGACAATTGACAGCTTGAATGCACCTGGTCCACTCACTCATTCTAAAGCAATCCAAAGAGCAACACAACTGACCAACTTCTGTGGACATTCTGCATTTGTCTCAATCTCTGAACCCAAGAAAGTTGATGAAGCCTTCATAGAACCTGAATGGATTCAAGCTATGCAAGAAGAACTTCAACAGTTTGAGCTGAATAATGTGTGGGAATTGGTCAAGCGTCCTGATCCTTGGAAGCACAATATCATTGGCACCAAATGGATATATCGCAACAAGCAAGGTGAGCATGGTCAAGTGGTCAGAAACAAGGCTCGTCTTGTTGCACAAGGTTACACTCAAGTGGAAGGAATTGACTTCGATGAAACATTTGCTTCGTTAGCAAGACTTGAAGCCATTTGCATACTGCTAGCCTATGCAAATCATCACAACATTCTCCTGTATCAAATGGATGTGAAAAGTGCTTTTCTCAATGGAAAGATAGAAGAAGAAGTATATGTCGCACAACCTCTAGGTTTTGAAGATCCAAAACATCCTGACATGGTATACAAGCTCAACAAGGCACTGTATGGCCTCAAACAAGCCCCTGGTGCTTGGTATGACACGCTCAAAGACTTCCTGAAGAGCAAAGGCTTCAAACCTGGTTCACTAGATCCTACACTCTTCACGAAGACATATGATGGTGAACTATTTGTGTGTCAAATCTATGTGGATGACATTATCTTCGGCTGCACCAACAAGAAATACAATGATGAATTTGGTCACATGATGCAAGAGCAATATCAAATGTCCATGATGGGCGAGATGAAGTTCTTTCTGGGTCTTCAAATCCCTCAGCAATGCAAGGGCATCTTCATATGACAAGAAAAATATCTCAAAGATTGCCTGAAGAAGTTTGGAATGCAAGATTGCAAAGGATACACGACGCCAATGCCAACCAAAAGTCATCTGGGTCCCGACGACAATGGTAAAGAGTTCGATCAAAAGGTATATCGCTCCATGATTGGTTCTTTGCTTTACTTATGTGCATCTAGGCCAGATATAATGCTTAGTGTTTGCATGTGTGCCCAATTCCAAGCGGCACCAAAGGAATCGCATCACTTAGCTGTGAAGCGAATTCTTCGATATTTGGCATACACCCCAACACTAGGATTATGGTATCCAAAGGGCTCAGAGTTTGATTTAATTGGATTCTCAGATGCTAATTATGCTGGTGACAAGGTTGATTCCAAATCCACATCAGGCACGTCTCATTTTCTGGGACGATCTCTTGTCTGTTGGTCTTCAAAGAAACAGAACTGTGTATCTCTCTCTACTGCTGAATCTGAATACATTGCTGTTGGATCTTGCTGTGCTCAACTTCTCTAGATGAAGCAAACTCTCAAGGACTATGGAATCCATCTGAAGAATGTGCCTTTACTGTGATAATGAGAGTGCTATCAAGATTGCAAACAACCCAGTTCAGCACTCGAAGACAAAGAACATTGAAATTCGTCATCACTTTCTCAGAGATCATGTTATGAAGGAAGATATTGATATCATTCACGTCAAGACAGAAGAGCAGTTGGCCGATATCTTCACAAAGCCCTTGGATGAGAAAAGGTTTTGCAAGTTGCGGTGTGAGCTAAATATCTTGGAATCCTCAAATGTCCTGTGAATGGACACACATCCTAACACGTATGCATTTTGATGATAGATGCTCAACACACGAAGTAATGTATATCTTCAATCAATGAAGACATACACTCTAAGTGTGAATCCATTAATGCGGAATTTGACTTCGGAGCGCCACGATAATTGTGCGCCGTGTCTGGGTCTAATACTTCCTATACGGTGGGTAACGCCGCCACCAAATTTTTGTTTGAAGTGTTTCTCTTGGCGTTATGCTTGCATTGTTTTCATATGTGATTCATATTCATCCTTGGTTTATCTTCAAATTGGTTATATTGGACTAGTACTATATATATTTGTGTTCTGTCCTCTACAGCATTCACTTATAGCTCTGCCTTCGTGTTGAATCTTTTGAACTAAGTGAATGTGATCGGACCCTAACCTATCTATTCTTCTACCTCAACTCTATCCGTCCAAGTCATATGCAATCTATTGAAAACTGTCGATTGTCTTCACTGAGACCTTGTCAGCTGAAATCAATCTGACACACAATTATATCTGTTTTTAATGCTTTATCCAATTTGCCTGAAACCCGGATAATTCGGAACGACCAGCCCGACAATCCAGGCGTGCGTGGGAACATGGAACAACTCCCAAAGTGTTGCATGCTTGCAACGTGTCCGTCAGATGTGAACCGCCAGGGGCACCTGCGTAATTGTGCTGTGTCGCCTCTGTCCTTACAAATACCCGTCATGTCTCAGTAAAAAATTCTTCTTCCTCCTCACCACCTCTCGCAAACCCTAGCGCCTCCGCTAGCTCTCGACGACGCCGACGATGAAGCGCTTAGCTGCCGCGACTTCCTTGACGCTGTCCTCACGCCGGCTACGGACCTCGTCTTCTCCGCCATCGCCGTAGGTGTCTTCCGTCGCCAAGTTAGGGCATGGGAGATTGAACTTCTCGGCCTCCATCTTCGCTCCATCTAGCAGTTCTTCGTGTGGTAATTAAAGTTTACTTTTTACCGTTTTTTGATCTGATAGATTCATCTGTTTTTACCAAATGTGATTTCTAGATCTTCAAACTTGAATCTATCTCATCCTGCATCTCATATTCTACCTAGTCTATTCACTTATGCTTCTTTAGAAGTTAGATTCCTCACTTGTACTTATTCTTGGATTTGTACAACTCTGGAACCAACTCTCATCAAATAAGTGAATGTCTTCGCATTGTGAGGTCAATGTCTTCAAACTGATTTATCTTCAAAATCTTCTGAGAATGCATATGACCTCTTCGCCAAGAGCTTCTCCTGAAATTCTATGCAACAATCCACATTCGCGGCTACAACAGGGATACAACGACATGGGTCCTTGAGTGGATGACGGGCAATGTTCATCATGAAGCCAAAGCCTTTGATCTCATTGAGCTTACCGGCCTCTCCACTCCAGGCGAACTGTATGAACCTGGTTGTCAGCTTCACCGCGATGCATTGGAGAGTATCTTTCAGAAGCCTGAGCCCAACATGAGCCAGATGCTCAGCATGATGAAGCCAGTGCCCCCGGATGCTGAGTATCCCAAGGAATTCCTAGTTGAAGACCTAGAGTATCTACCCCGCACCATCTGTCGGAGTAATGGGCCACGGGTAGGCTAACCCGAGTCCCAGAACCTTTCAAGACATCGGGGCGGGCTGCGCCCCTCAAGTCCTAGTGGCGACTCCAAGACGATCCGAGTCCCAGCGGGCGACTCCAAGATAAGCCGACTCCAGTCCAGCAACTTCCGGAGAGGCCGACTATAGGAAGTCGGCCTGCACTACAACCACCTTGTTATTTAAGGGCAGGCATGGCCACAAAGGCGCCTGCATCAATGGAGATCTCCGTCCGTGGCGCGCATCATGCTATGCCGCCCCGACATCAGCTCTTGGGGGCAGAGCCTCGTGCCCACAACGGCTCGGCTCAGACGGCTCGAGACGGCGGGGCCTACCAATACCGAGTATCAAGACGGCAAGAGCGCTTAAGAGACGGACCTGCTGGGAGTCGGCCCTCAGAGTCGGCCGCCCTCCCACGGGCCCCGCACGCCATTAACCAGACACGGCGGGAATGGCAACAAAGGATCGCCTGTCAGCGGCGGCACTGCTGTTTTGACCCCATGACCAAGCCAGCATCATTAGAAGCATGGCTACAAGAATCGCAGCCGGCAAGACCCACCCGCAGCGGACAAGGGCCGACGGCCCAGCATCAGTAGGCGGCGGGACCCACCAACAAGGGCCCCAGAGTCGCTCGGAGAAGACGGCCGAGAGATGAGACGGCCGGGACCCGCGCCCCAACCGTTTTACCATTGTACTTCTGGGTAGGCCTATATAAACCCCTCAGGCACCCATGCAAAGGGTTCAATCCATTAGCACTAGATGCACCATATAGGAAGGAGAGAGCTAGCCTTCCTTCTCCTACCTCCGTAAACATCTCAAGGAGCAATCTTGTACTCACTTTGCCTTAGTGACCAAGCGGAGACCCCAGAGAGCAGCAAGAGGGTGTTATTCCACGGAGAGCCCCGGTTGGGTAAGATCCGTCGGCGGCATGCCTTCGCCCATCCCGCTTCTGTGCACCGCGATGTTCTACTCGCCTCAAAGATGATAAGCCATCCTTGGCATATGTCGCACCCAACCTCGACATTTGGCGCCCACCGTGGGGCTAGGTGCACCGCCGTCCGGAGATCTGCTCGACGGAACCTTTTTCTCCTCGGGCGAAGCGCAGCAGCCAGTGCTCGCCAGACGGAGTTCAGATCGACGCGCTTACGCGGGCGCTTAGGCCGCCAAGCAGCGAGCTGCTCGCCAACTTGTCGGCGTGGTTCGCCTCGCGACGAGCCTACATCCGACGCAGTGCACGGGCGCCCCGAACCTCTCGCGGGCCTCCTCGACCAACTCCACGCCACCGGGCGAGCCTACCGTGGACTCGAGTCCGTGAGGGCTCCACCGACCGATGTTGGTCGACTCCGACGCCGCCGCTGACGCTTCCCCACCAACGTGGTGGTATACGACGAGCCACTCCTCAGAGGAGAGCGGCGAAGCGCCACACGGAGGTGCTTGTCATCACCATGATGAGCGCTCCGGCGAGGAGCTCATGACCCGCCGACGCTGCTCGCAAAAACCCGACCGCGCTTATCCTGTAAGACGAACGCCGAGACGCTGGAGGCACACCGCCAGATCATCGAAGGTGCCAAGAAGCTGGCAAGCATGAGGCGCTTGTCGAAGCCTACCAGCGAGATGGATCGCGCCAGGTGGCTCGCCTGGTTCGACCGGGTTTAGCCGCCTTAGGCGCGGTCCGGCTGGGCGCGACCATCGCCAACCTGTTCGGGGCCAATCACCCCGTATACGCCACACATGCGGAGAACATCCGCGCCGCCCAGGCGGCGACTGACGAGCTGAAGAACTTCGAAGGCGAAGAGCGCCACATGATGACGGAGCGAGTCCAGCAGCTCCTCGACGCGGTTGCTGCGCAGAATGCAGCCGGCGGCCGCACGGAGGCGCCGCAGCAACCAAACGACGACTTGCCTCCCCGCCGAGATCAAGGCACGACGTCTCGGACACCGACTGGAAGAGTCCGCGGGAAAAAAGACAAAGAGCCGGCTGTCAGCCACAATCGGACTCGCATCACCATCGAGCGCGACCAAGACGGCCGCCCGAGAGCGGTGGAGCGGCAGGGCGACTATCTGCCTCCCCCACCAAGAAGAGAACGGCGAGTTTCCCCACCGCCGCTGAGCATCTCGACTTCGGTGGCCGCCTTGGCCGCCAAGAGGGAGTCGGAGAAAATGACGCCCGCCACCGGATCGACCGACTCCACCGATCCCTGGCGCTGGAAGAAGAAGACGAGTTGGGTCCGCCATGCTTCGGACCCCACATCCGAGACGAGCCCTTTCCCAAAGGGTTCACGCTCCCCCGAGACATGCCCAAGTATACCGGATCCGTGAAGCCGGAGGACTGGCTAGTTGACTACTCCACGGCCGTCAACATAGCTTAACGACAACAAGCGAAGTTGTCGTGAAGCACGCTCCACTCATGCCTGTGGCACGGCCCGACATGGTTGAACAGCCTGAAGCCCTCGCAAAGATCAACAGCTGGGTCGATTTCACCGAGGCCTTCGTCCGCAACTTCACGAGCACGCATAAGCGACCTCCCAAGCGCTGCCAGCTTTCCTTGTGCATGCAAGGCCCCGACGAGTCAACACGCGACTACCTCACGCTACCGGGCGAAGCTGAACTCCGTGAGGGCGGCATGAGGTGAAGGCTATCGAGTATTTTCATCACGGGTGCCGAGAAGGCACCCTTCTCAAGCACAAGCTCCTCTGCGACGAGCCGGAAACCCTCGACGAGCTGCTGGTCATAGCAGACAAGTACGCCACAGCCGACTCCTCCATGAAGACAAAAATTCAAGTTAACGCGGTTGGCTGGCCCCTCAGGCTCCCAGAACCCCAGCTGGAGACGCCAGTCGGCGACAACAACAGAACAACAACAAGCGCAAGGCCCCACAGCCGACTTCCAGCAGTCGGCAGGTTGCAACAGTCGAAGATCAACAGCCGGAGGGGCAGCCTCCGACCATGCGACAGAAAGGCGGCAAGTCCAACTGGTTGCCGGCCTTCTCTTACGAGCAGACTCTAGACAGTCCCTGCAAGTTCCACAGCGGCGTGAAGCCGTCAAACCATACCACCCGAAAGTGCCACTGGCTTAGCAGAATCACCAAGGGAGACGGCCTCCTTCCTCCCCCGCCTGCAGGGCCACCGCCTCCACTGCAGCCCCAGCAGCCGGCTGCCAGGCCAGTCGGCGCAGTACGAGATGAGTACCCATAAGAGCATGGAGCCTATGTGGTGTTCGCTAGTATGGCAGATGATCGACGCAGCAGGCGGCTGCAGCAACAAGAAGTAAATGCAGTAGCATCAGATGCCCCAGAGTTTATACATTGGTACGAGAAGCCTATAAGTTGGAGCAGAGCAGATCACCCAGAGGTGATGCCGAATCCAGGCTCCTACGCCCTGGTTCTGAGTGCCACCTTGGCCACTGATAAGTGGGCCGCTCGCTTCTCGCGAGTGCTGATAGACAGAGGCAATAGCATCAACATCCTGTACAAGGATACCATGGAGAAGTTAGGAATCAAGCAAACACAACTCCAGAGCAGTCGGACGGTGTTCCATGCATTGTACCTGGCCTTTCCTGCTCACCAATCGGCAAGATATTGATAAACGTCCTCTTCGGAGATAAAGATCATTTCCGCCGAGAGCCAGTTTGGTTTGAAGTGGTGGACCTCGAGAGCCCCTACCATGCGTTACTTGGCCGACCTGCTTTGGCCAAGTTCATGGCAGTTCCCCACTACGCCTACCTCAAGATGAAGATGCCGAGTTCCAAGGGGATGCTGGCCATCGCTGGCGACTACAGGAAGTCGTCTGCTTGCGCGGCTGAGAGCAGTCGACTGGCCGAGTCCCTGGTGATCACAGCTGAGAAGCGGCTTCTTGATCGGGTCGTGGCGATGGCTGGGAAGCAGCCGGAGATGTCGCCCGACCCCAAGGAGTCGGAAGCTGAGGGATCGTTCATGCCGGCCAAAGAAACCAAGAAGATACCCTTGGACCCGGAGCACCCAGAGAGGTATGATGTCATAGGTGCAAACCTTGACAGCAAATAGGAAGGCGAGCTCGTCGATTTCCTCCGTGAGAATCGAGACATCTTTGCATTGTCCCCTAAGGACATGCCAGGTGTACCGACGGAATTCGCCGAGCACAAGTTACATGTCCGCCTGATGAAGCCCGCCAGCAGCCCTTGCGCTACCGTCAAGAGAAGAGAAGAGTTGTTGGAGAAGAGATAGCCCGGCTCCGGCGGCCGCTTCATTATGGAAGTGTTTTTTCTAGAGTGGTTGGCAATCCGTCTTGGTGTCAAGAAAACAAGCAAAGGGCGGATGTGCATTGACTACACAAGCCTTAACAAAGCTTGCCCTAAGGACCCTTTGCTTTGCCAAGAATTGATCAGTGATAGACTCCACACCGGATGCAAGCTGTTGAGTCAGAGATGCATACTCGTGATATCACCGATCAAGCTGAACCCGCAGACAGATCAAGACCGCCTTCATCATGCCATTCGGAGCCTTCGCACCGACCATGATGTTCGCTTGAGGAATGCCGCGCCACCTTTCAGCTGCATGCGTAGTGCTCCTCAAGCAACTCGGCGTAAACGCCCACGCTCACGAGATGATGTGGCGGTGAAGACGGAAAGGCACGGACGCTGCCGAAGACCTCAAGGAAACCTTTGAGAACTCGCGGCCGATTCCAGATCAAGCTCAACCCGAGAAGTGCGCTTCGAGTACCACCGCCAACTCCTTGGCTTCCTGGTCCTCGAACGCGCATAGAGTGCAACCCTATGAAGATCAAGGCCATCGAGAGGATGGAAGTACCCAGCCGACTGTTAGATGTGCAGAAGTTCACCGGCTGTTTGGCGTCCATCAGTCGATTCATCAGTCGGCTGGGCAAGAAGGCTCTTCCTTTGTACCAACTGATGAAGAAGACCACCTTTTTTGAGTGGAACCACAAGGCGGATGAAGCATTTCTCCAATTGAAAAAGATGTTGACTACTCCCCCTATGATGGCGGCTCTGACTCCTAAAGAGCCCATGCTCTTATACATTGCCGCCACCAGCCGAGTAGTCAGCACAGTCATTGTAGTCGAGCACAAAGAGGAAGGCAAGGCGCTCCCTGTCCAAAGACCGGTATATTACCTGAGCGAGGTACTGTCGACCTCCAAGCAGAACTACCCCCATTACCAGAAGATGTGCTACAACGTGCACTTTGCCGCCAAGAAGTTGAAGCCTTACTTCCAAGAGCATCCAATCACTGTGGTGTGCACAGCCCCACTGGCCGAGATCATCGGGAGCCGAGACGCTTCTGGCCGAGTGGCCAAATGGGCCATAGAGTTAGCTCCCTACACTATCTACTACCAGCCCCGCACCGCCATCAAGTCGCAAGCGCTGGCCGACTTTCTCGTCGACTGGGCCAAGACCAAGTACCTGCCGCCAGCGCCCGACTCCACCCATTGGCGGATGCATTTCGATGGCTCCAAGATGCGCACCGTCTTGGGAGCCGGCGTTGTCCTCACCTCTCCTAAAGGCGACAAGCTCAAGTATGTGCTGCAGATCCACTTCGCTGCCTCCAACAACGTCGCCGAATACGAGGCGCTCATTCACGGGCTCCGGCTTGCCAAAGAACTCGGCATTCGCCAGATCCTGTGCTATGGCGATTCGATTTGGTTGTCCAGCAGTCATCCGGCGATCGACGCCAAAGATGCAAACATGGCGAAGCTACCGCTTCGGTGCAAAGAACTCAGCGGATACTTCGAGGGTGCGAGTTCCTTCACGTGCCAAGAAATGACAACGACCAAGCAGACGCCTTGGCACGAGTCGGCTCCACCCGCCAAGCGATACCATCAGGCGTCGCTCTTCAGTGCCTCCTTAAGCGGTCTATCAAGCCTTCACCAGAATCAGACTCCATCTTTGTGCCTGCTCCTCCCGAAGAAGTCGGATCCGACTCCAGAGCCTCAGCAGACGACACAAGAATTCTTACGGACGGCTCCAAGAAGATCACAATCGAAGCCGGCCCAGGGACTTCAGAACTCGGCCCGGGGACTGCGGCAACCAGCTCAAAGACTTCGTAACTCGCCCAGGATTGTGCCAAGAGGTCTGGGATCGCGCTTAGTCGGCCCGGGATCTGGCAAGGGCTGCCCACGGACTTCGCTACCCAGCAAGCGGCTGCAGACTCCCGCCCGCCGCCTCCCAGCCCTGCCGCCCTTTTCCAAGTCGTAGTGGTGGCGGTTGGAGAAATAGTTGCACCCTCATGGGCGCAGCCCATCCTCAAGTTTCTAGTGAACAAAGAGCTACCAACTGATGAAATCTTGGCTCAGCAAGTGCAACGCCGAGCAGCAGCCTACACCATAATCAACAGACAGCTGGTCAGGCGCAGCGTCACGGGTGTCTACCAGCGCTGTGTTGAGCCAGAGCAAGGCCAAGCAATTCTCAGAGACATCCACCAAGGTGAGTGTGGCCACCATGCGGCTTCAAGAGCACTCCTCGCCAAAGCCTTTCGGCACGGTTTCTTCTGGCCAACTGCCCTAGAAGAGGCCAAGGAATTAGTCCAAAAATGCAAGGGGTGCCAGAAGTTCCGCTCCAAGCCGCTTCAGCCGGCTTCTGCGTTGAAGACGATCCCCATCGCTTGGCCCTTTGCAGTTTGGGGCCTGGACATGGTGCGACCGTTCAAACCGGCCCGTGGCGGCCTGACTCACTTACTCGTCACAGTGGACAAGTTCACCAAGTGGATAGAAGCAAAGCCCATCAAGAAGTTGAACGGTTCGACTGCAGTGACTTTCATCGCCGACATCACGGTACGGTACGGCATACCGCACAGCATCATCACCGACAATGGCACAAATTTTTCCAAAGGCGCCTTGGCCCATTTCTGCGTGACGCAGGGCATCCGACTGGACTTAGCGTCTGTTGCCCATCCGCAGTTAAACGGACAGGCAGAGCGAGCAAACGGCCTCATCCTGTCCGGCATCAAGCCTCGACTGGTCTAACCACTTGAGTTCGGTCGGCTGTTGGCTTGAGGAGCTGCCAGCCGTCCCCTGGAGTCTGCGCACGACTCCAAACAAGTCAAGTGGCTTCACGCCTTTCTTCCTCGTCTACGGTGTTGAAGCCGTCATCCCGACGGACATAGAGTTCGACTCCCCGCGAGTCACCATGTACACCGAGGAGGAAGCAGAAGAAGCACGTCAAGACGGCGTCAATCTGCTGGAAGAGGGCCGGCTGTTGGCACTCAATCGGTCCGGCATCTACCAGCAGAGCCTGCGCCGATACTACAATAGGAAGGTCAGGCCGAGATCTTTCCAAGAGGGCGACCTTGTGCTCCGACTGATCCAGCGAACAACCGGCCAGCACAAGTTGTCGGCACCTTGGGAAGGCCCCTTCATCATCAGCAAAGTGCTGGGCAACGACTCCTACTACCTAGTCGACGCCCATAAGCCCCGAAAGCACGCAAGAGGGACGACTCCGCAAAGAGTCGAACGGTTATGGAACGCAAATCTTCTCCAAGATTTTACAGCTTGATGCAAGATGTACCACGCTATCCTTTGTATTAAAGTACCGAGATTTTGGGCCCTTCGAGACGAGCTCGGGACTACCCCTTTTTGTTATCTCAGATGATAAGAATTATGCCTTCGAGTATGCTACTCTTTGTTATGCCGCTTGGCGCCGGGTTCGACTAGTCGGCCCGGGGACTTGCCGTCTTGTGTTATGAAATGCTTCCTGCAGTCGGACAAGTAGTGTGCGGCGCTTAAGCCATCTCCTGTCAAAAGCCATAGCTCGCAGAGCGACTGTCGGTGGGCAGAGAGTACGAAAGAATAAGAGCCCTCATGAAAAATGGCTAAGGACTCAAAGCATAAGCATAGCCCAAGCTGGCTTCCAGCCTCTCTTCGCAGAGCCGACTCTTGAATAGTCGGCTTGCCGCCTTCTATCCAACTTGTTAAAAGACTCTAAAAGGCTATACTTGCCTTCCCTAAAGTAGCTAACATTTGGCACAAGGGCAGATCCATGAGCTGTTATCCGTCTGACAAAGCGGGGACTGTGGGAAGGTGGCAAAGGAAAAAGCCAAAAGAGCAATGAGCAAGGAAAGATAGAACCCGGATAGATATTTACATAGCATAGGCCCCTGGCCAAGTTCAAAATACACCCCGCGGGTGGAATTGTGCAAATTAACAAGTTCTTCAAAGACTATGAAAGCAGATAAAATAAAGACAAGATGGCAGCCTAAGAAGCGGCAGACGGGTTTGGAGGGTCGGAGGAGACGGCGGTGTCAGGCGCCGGGGCGGCCGGCTGGGCAGTCTCGGCTTGATCACCTCCGGTGGCAGCCGGCTCGATCGGATGTGGCTCGTTGCTGGAGGCGCGGTCGAGCTGAGGCTAGACGCAGCTCTGTCTTCTGGCGCCTCCGTCTCGCCTCCGTCCTCCACCTCCGCCGAGTCCTCGTCGTAGTCCGGGTTCATCCCGAACCACTCCGGCGGCACCTCCTCGCCGTTCACGGCCCGCTCAGGAACGAAGACGCTGGTGTCGGTGTAGTCGGGAATCGCCGCCGCACGCTCGACGAGGGCGCCTTCCACAGCCACCAGCTCTGCCTGGGCCTCTGACCGGAACACGGCCAGCTGGTCCAGGTCCAGCCCTGGATACCAAGCCTTGATGAATTCCAAGGCCCGGCGCGCTCCAGCCCGGGCCGAGGAACCCTTCCAAGCCTCAAGACGGCCAGCTACGACCTCCAGCCAGTCGGCAGTCCAACTGGGAGTGCGCAGAGCCGGCATAACCGCCTGGCGGAGATCGCCTGGCCCCGACGCTGAAGCCGGGCGCAGCAGCCGATGGGCGGCCGCAGACGAAGTCTCGATGCTCGGAGCTGCTCATCGACGGTCAGGGGGCATTGGCGGCGATCTCTCGCCATTTGCCTCTCCGCGCCCGCGATCAGCCTCGATGGCTCGGGTGACACTCGCGAGTGGCCAGGGAAGAAGTCTGCCCAAACAAAAAGAAGCAAGAGAAAGAGTCAGGAATCGGCCTGACTTACAGTCGGCGGCTCAAAGGAAGAAAGCAAAGAAACTCACCGTCGACGATGTCTTCAATTTCATGGAAGCCGGAGGTCAGCATCGCCTCCTTGTTGGTCCAGGAGGAGCGCTCGCTTTCAAACTCGGCCAGGAGGGCGGTCTTTCTCGTCTCCGCCTCGTCCTGCGCCTTCTTGAGCAGCTCCTTTTGCTCCGCCAGCTGCGCGGCCAGCAGGTCGCGCTCCGTGGCGAGCTTGCCACACTCCTCCTCCTTGGCGCGTAGGCCAGTGCTGACTTCGCCCAACCATTCCTGAAGAGCGGCATTGGCCTCTGAAGAACAAAGGAAAAGGACGTCAAGTCGTCAGCAAAGAAGGTCGCCGGGAAGATCCGGCCCGACTGCTCAGCAGTCGGCCCGAATCTCGGGGTCTACAGCCCGCGGGTGCGCCAGCGTGCCCCCGCGAAAAAGAACAAGAACTTACTCTGGCTCTCCGACAAGTCGGCAGTCCGCTTCCCTAGATGCTCAACGTTGCGGTTGAAGGCAGTAACGCGGAGGTTGTGATACTCCTGCGATAAACAATCAGACAAAGGTGAATATCTGGAACTCGCCAGATAGAGTTCCGGCCGCCGCCAGCAGCCGCCCAAACTCGGGACTACACTCAGCAGGGGCCGCGCCGCTTCATAGTGAAGTACGAGAAAAAACAAAGCCAAAGAAGAAAAACATACCCGAATAGCTTCTCGCGACGCCACATGCACCTTGGTGCAGCCCTGGATGGCCTCGCCCTCGGCTCGCAGCTTCGCCTAGACGTCCAGGAGCGCCTGGTTTAGAGGACCGTCGCCGCCTCCTCGCACCCATCCAGAGGGCGCGGCGCTTGTCGCCGGCATCTGGATACGAAGCGGCGGCGCCGGCCTCCAAGGGGTGTGGCGCCGAAACCGCCTTCTCAAGGCGGCGGCACGCTGGTGAGGAGACTTGAAGGAGCAGCCTCACCACCGCCTCGTCTTTAGTCGGCGACACCGCGAACTCGCCGCTGCTTGCTATGTGCGCCCCGACGGCGGCGGAGGCGGCGGTGGCGGCGTGGGTTGCGTTCCGACGCGAGGCCTCGCCACCGCCCTTCTTCATAATGGGGTTCTTCCACCGCTTCCCCGCCTGCCCCATGAAGTCCGGGGCGGCGGCGCGGAGTTCAGCGGATGACGAGCAATGCCGACCGGGCGGTGCATGGCCTCCTCAGCCGCTCGCGCGCAGCGGCAGCTTCGCCTCCTCCAGCTTTTTCCGGGCGAGGCCGCCGCTTCTCGGCCTCCGCCTTCTCCGGTGGTCGGCCTCCTCGTCAAGCGCCTCTCCTGCTGCTCCGCCGCCCCCGGAGATCGGGCGGCGGGTCAATCCGCCGAGTATTTGCGGAAGTCTCGGCCGACCCCATGACAGAGGGGATGGCGACCCTCTCGAGAGAAAGAGGGGCCCTGAAGCAAAGAAGGAGCGTAAAAGACTCGGAAAAGATTCATCAAAGAAAACAAGACGGAGGCAGAGAGCACTTACGCAGAGACTAGCGGCGGCTTCTTCACTTCCTTGCGGAAGCGGTTATTTCGCGACCGCCTCCTCCCGCTTGGTCGCGCGCCGCCTTTGAACTTTCTTCGCCGCCTCCGAGCAACTCGCGCGCCCGGCCCTTCGCCAAGGCTGACTTGACCGCCATGCCGGTGGAGGAACTCGCTACTGGTGGCGGGTTTTCGATTGGCGGCTGGGCGATTTCTTCGGGCGGCGGCGTTCGCGGCCGGGCGAAGGTCGCCGAGGGCTTGAAGCCGCCTTTCGTTCCTCCTCCTCTGCCTTCGGCGTCGGCCTCCATCGCAGCCGCCCCCAAGTCGGGGTCGTCAACATCGCTCTCCGCTCGATCGGGAGCAAACTCGTGGGGCAGTCCCGTGGCGCCGCCTGCAGGCTGGATGAGGGGGTTCTGACTCAAAGAAACCAAGAGGATCAGAAGTCGGAGTCGGCTGCAGAAGAAAAACAGAAGAACAAAATATACAACTTACCACTAGCGGGGAGTTGGCGCGCGAGTACGGCTCTTTGCTGAACAGCCAGTCCACCGCGAGCTCGCAGTTCGCGATGTGGTTCACCATGTTCGCCACCTCCGCGTGGGTCATGTCCCTGGTGCACATCCGGCTCGGGTCCCGGTGGTCGCTCATTTGACAGATCAGATGAGGTCGGCCTTGGAGTGGAACAACTCGGCGCGCCACAAAGGCGGCCAGCAAGTCGGCCCCAACCAAGCCTTTCGACTGCACCAGCACTCGGAGTCGCGCGGCGGCGGCGGCGCCTGCGGGAGTCAGCGTCTTGACCCGATGGGACCAGCTGGGAAGCCTCCCAGCCGGCGCGCCGGCTTCGTAGGGCGGCAGGTTGACCCAGTCGCCTTCTGGGGCGACGTTCTTCACATAGAAGTACGACCGCTGCCACGTCTTCACCGACTTGATCAGCGCGATGGAGGGGAATGGATTGTCGGCAGTCGACCTTCGCATCGCGATGAAGGCGCCGCACTGAGCCGGCACGCCAGCGACGTGCGTGCCGAGCTTGGATTGAAAGAACTCTCCCCACAGCTCGATGGTGGGGAGAACGCCGAGAAAACCCTCGCACAGGGTGGCGAAGGCGGCCAGCAGCACCACCGTGTTCGGAGTGAGGTGGTGCAGCTGGAGCCCGTTGAACTCCAAGAAGGAGCGAAGGAAGCCGCTCGCCGGCAGGCCCAGGCCGCGCATGAGGTGCGAGCGGAATATGACCGGCTCGCCCTCCTCCGGCGCCAGCCTTATTTCCCACGCCGGCACGGCGCGGGCTCGCACCAGGTTCACGCCGGGGAGCCAGTGCATCTTGCGGAGGTGCTCGATGAGGTTGTCGTCCACCATAGAGCCGTCCCACACGACGGAACGCACGGCAGGAGCCGCGGCAGCGGAGGAAGAGCTCATCGCTGCGGGTGCAGCGCGGCTTGTTGCGGCGATGGCAAGAAGAAGAAGAGGCAAGAGGAGGCAGGGGAGCAGGGAAGAATGGGCGCGCGTGTTTCACCGTCCCGCTCCCCCCGCCTACTTATAGGCTCAGAGGCCGAGAAGCCGATGGGGCGGCGTGGGATTAATCGCGCGACGGGACCCCACGCGCTTCACGATTTATTCCCACGGGTTATCGCGCGCAGTAACGACGGGAAACCCAACCACCGCGCGCCGCAACGGATCCGCTTCGCGGCCGAGGCGCGGTAGTGGCGGGCCCCGCCTGACGGCCTGTCCCGTCGCACATGAGGGTGAGCAGACTGCCCCTGCCACATGGCGCCTCGCGACGGGTCCGCGGCGGGCGGGCGCGGGGAAGCGTATCAGGCACGCTGCCTGGTTCCCGCCGCGACGTCCAATACTCCTTAGGGGGCAAGACGGCCCTCAGTGAATCCAACTCTAGCTAGTCGGTTTGAAGCAAGACGGCCCTCTGTGAATCCGACTCCAGCCAGTCGGCTTGAAGGAAGACGGACAGCAAGGCCTGAATTCCCCCACCGGAAGAATGAAACTGTTGAGGCCCCACGACGTATCATTCTCGGAGCCTCACCAGCTTCGGGGACTACTGTCGGAGTAATGGGCCACGGGTAGGCTAACCCGAGTCCCAGAACCTTTCAAGACATCGGGGCGGGCTGCGCCCCTCAAGTCCCAGCGGCGACTCCAAGACGAGCCGAGTCCCAGCGGGCGACTCCAAGATAAGCCGACTCCAGTCCAGCAACTTCCGGAGAGGCCGACTATAGGAAGTCGGCCTGCACTCCAAGCACCTTGTTATTTAAGGGCAGGCATGGCCACAGTGCGCCGTACCAACGGAGATCTCCGTCTGGCGCGGCACTGTTGCCATGTCGGCCCTAACATCAGCTCTTGGGGGCGGAGCCCTGTGCCCACGACGGCTGTTCAGACGGGTTCGAGACGGCGGGGCCTACCACTACCGAGTATCAAGACGGCAAGAGCGCTAAGAGACGGACCTGCTGGGAGTCGGCCCTCAGAGTCGGCCGCCCTCCCACGGGCCCCCCGACGCCATTAACTAGACACGATGGGCAATGGCACAAAGGATCGCCTCGTCAGCGGCGGCACTGCTGTTATGACCCCATGATCGAGCAGCCATTAGAAGCACGGCTACAAGAATTCATACCGCAAGACCTGCCCGCAGCGGACAAGGGCTGACGGCCCCGTACCAGGCAAGTCGGCGGGACCCACCAGTCGGTGGGCCCCAGTAGTCGGTGGAGAAGACGGCGCCTGAGAGACAGACGGCTGGGACCCGCGCCCAACCAGTTTTACCATTGTACCCCTGGGGGTAGGCCTATATAAACCCCCCAGGGCACCAATGCAAAGGGTTCGAATCCATTAGCACTAGACAGACCATATAGGAAGGAGAGAGCTAGCCTTGCCTTCTCCTACCTCCAGAAACAGCTCAAGGAGCAACCTTGTACTCACTTTGCCGTAGTCACCATGCGGAGACCCCGCAGAGCAGCAGTAGGGGTGTTATCTCCACGGAGAGCCCCGAAGCTGGGTAAGATCCGTCGGCGTGCATGCCTTCGCCTCATCCCGTTTCCAGGCACCGGCGATGTTCTACTCGCCCCCACCATGATAAACCATCCTTTGGCATATGTCGCACCCAATCCCCGACACCATCTATCATATCATTCGGCGAACTCTTTGGCCGATCAAGGGACATTCCTCTTCAGCAAAGTTTGAAGGTGCTATGAAGACACTGGTCTTCTACATTCTGAATGGCAA
The DNA here is from genome assembly GCA_021437245.1 of Aegilops speltoides. NCBI lineage: Eukaryota > Viridiplantae > Streptophyta > Magnoliopsida > Poales > Poaceae > Aegilops > Aegilops speltoides. The sequence goes on from CM038145.1 coordinate 6,757,768, forward strand.
GAGCTTCAATACTCAAGATTTCTTCACTTGCCAGTTTGCTGCATCTGGGTCTGACATTTTTGGTCTAAAGTTCTATGCTCCTTGGATCATGCGTCTGATCAAGCTCCACTCTGCAATTGACTATCAGCCCTCTGCTCGTAACCATCTCATATTCTTATTAGAGGTTGATATGTCTATTGAAGCCATTTATCCAGAGCCTGCCAAGGATCCCTATATCTTCACAGTATAGATCGTCAGAGCTTCTCCCAGCATGTTGAAGGTGTTTAGGTTGCTTCTCGTGTTTATCCACTGGCCGGCAACACTCGTCGTACACGTACTGAAGCCACTAAAAGCACCATTGCTCCAAGAACTCGCAAACGCTCCCGTGTGCTCAATGACCGTGAGCTTCTTGTGGCTTTGCATCAGAAGCAAAATAAGCATCATTGCTGGCAGAAGCGGCAAATGCAAAGCCTCTTGGTGGATATAAATCGCATTCGCAATCTTGCCACCAAGAACTCCTTTGTTGCTCACGAAACCTGTCGGAGGACTTGGAAGGGATTGACACTGCTCAGTGCTCAAGCTGATCTTCAAGACGATGGCTTCAACGAAAGATTCAAGTTTGACTCCACTCCTCCCCGGAATGTTGTTTTACGCGAACCCCGTCTCTTGAAGATTCAGAGTACTCTTCGTCCGCCACCGCAATAAACGCCAGAGTTATTGATGAAGCCGATGATGCTACTTCACCACCACCGACATCAGTGCGTGTCAACACTGCACCGAGTTCTTCTGCACCACCAAACCTCAACGACGACCCTGCTGCTTCACCTACTCCTCATGAGAACGAGTAGAGCCTATGTCTTCACCTTTTTGGTCCTTACTAACAAAAGGGGGAGAAGAATAGATTGATAGTCTTCAAGCGGGTCCTGATGGGTGGTTGCTATACTTTTGCCTAGTGCTTACAACTCTTGTTTTTGCTACATTTGGTTCTTTGAGTTGTAACACTTAAACTTGATGGTCGTCTGCTACTTTTTCTGCTATTTTGTGTGATGCGACGATAAATTCCGCATATGCGATGATAAATCCCGTATGAACTCATTCCGCAGACGTCCATTTTTCATTGTGCATGTCATTATTCATGTATATCTATTCATGCATAATGTGTTGTCTTCATACGGTGAGGAGGATCTCCACAAGTACAACCTGCCATGTGCATTTGCATTCCAACGCAAAACATTTGTATGCACATCTTCAGGGGGAGCCTTTTTGCCATCTATGAAGAGAACATCCTAATCCTTACAATTTCACATACTTTTATCCCCGTTGAAAACTTCAACCAGTTTGTCATCAATCACCAAAAAGGGGGAGATTGTAAGTGCATCTAGTGCCACCCCTAGTTGGTTTTGGAGTATTGACGACAAACCTGGTTGAGGGACTAATGTGTTTGTGAGTATTGCAGGATAACACAGGTAGTAGTCCCTCCTTGATTCGGTTTACCTACCGGAGATGACCCCCAAAAATGTGTGGAGACAATGAAGACAATGGTGGTTGCTACATCTCGAGCTTGCGTTGGTTTTCCCCGAAGAGGAAGGGATGATGCAGCACAGTAGCGTAAGTATTTCCCTCAGTTTTTGACAACCAAGGTATCAATCCAGTAGGAGGTCACAAGCAAGTCCCTCATACCTGCACAACATGATAGCAACTCGCAACCAACGCTTAGGGGTTGTCAATCCCTTCACGGTCACTTACGAGAGTGAGATCTGATAGAGATAATATTTTTGGTGTTTTTGATAGATAGATGCAAAGTAAAAAGTAAAGGCAAAGTAAAAAAACAAAGCAAGTAAATAAAGTGATATAGATTGAGATGATGAGAATAGACCCGGGGGCCATAGGTTTCACTAGTGGCTTCTCTCAAGAGCATAAGTATTCTACGATTGGGTGAACAAATTATCTGTTGAGCAATTGATGAATTGAGCATAGTTATGAGTATATCTAGGCAATGATCATGTATATAGGCATCACGTCCGTGACAAGTAGATCGAAATGATTCTGCATCTACTACTATTACTCCACTCATCGACCGCTATCCAGCATGCACCTAGAGTATTAAGTTAAAAACAGAGTAACGCCTTAAGCAACATGACATGATGTAGAGGGATAAATTCATGCAATATGATAAAAAAACCATCTTGTTATCCTCGATGGCAACAATAAAATACTTGCCTTGCAACTCTTTCTGTCACTGAGTAAGGACACCGCAAGATTGAACCCAAAGCCATGCACTTCTCCCATTGCAAGAACTACCAATCTAGTTGGCCAAACCAAACGGATAATTCGAAGAGACTTGCAAAGATAACTCAATCATACATAAAAGAATTCAAAGAAGAATTCAAATATTTTCCATAGATAATACTGGATCATAAACCCACAATTCATCGGTCTCAACAAACACACCGCAAAAAGAAGATTACATTGAATAGATCTCCACAAGAGAGGGGGAGAACATTGTATTGAGATCCAAAAAGAGAGAAGAAGCCATCTAGCTACTAGCTATGGACCCGAAGGTTTGAAGTAAACTACTCACACTTCATCGGAGGGGCTATGGTGATGATGTAGAAGCCCTCCATGGTGGATGCCCTCCCGTGAGCTCTCTAACATGCCCCAAGATGGGATCTCGTGGATACAGATGGTTGCGGCGGTGGAATTAGGTTTTTGGCCCTGTTCGATCATACGGGATACGAGGTATATATAGGAGGAAGGAGTACGTCGGTGGAGCTCGAGGGCCCACGAGGTAGGGGGCGCGCCAGGGGGCGCGCCTCCACCTCGTGACTGCCTCGTGGCTTTCTTGACGGAGGGTCCAAGTCTCCGGTCTTATCTCGATGAGTAAATCACGTTCTCAAGGTTTCATTCCGTTTGGACTCCGTTTGATATTCTGTTTCTTCGAAATACTGAAAAAGGCAAAAAAACAGCAATTCTGGGCTGGGTCTCCGGTTAATAGGTTAGTCCCAAAAATAATATAAAAGTGGAAAATAAAGCCCATTATAGTCCAAAATAGTAGATAAAGTAGCATGGAGCAATCAAAAATTATAGATACGTTGGAGACGTATCAAGCGTCCCCAAGCTTAATTCCTGCTCGTCCTCGAGTAGGTAAATGATAAAAAAGAATTTTTGATGCGGAGTGATACTTTGGCATAATTTCAATGTAAATCGTCTTAATCATGGTATGAATATTCAAATCCGAAAGATTCAAGACAATAGTTCATATTGACACAAAAATAATAATAATACTTCAAGCATACTAATCAAAGCAATCAAGTCTTCTCAAAATAACATGGCAAAAGAAAGTTCATCCCTACAAAATCATATAGTTAGGCTATGCTTCATTTTCGTCACACAAAGATGTTCCCAACTTCTATACCCCCGATGACAAGCCAAGCAATTGTTTCATACTTAAATAATCTCAAACTTTTTCAACCTTCACGCAATACATGAGCGTGAGCCATGGATATAGCACTACGGGTGGAATAGAATATGATGATGGGGATTGTGTGGAGAAGACAAAAAAGGAGAAAGTCTCACATCAATGAGGCTAATCAATGAGCTATGGAGATTCCCATCGATTGATGTTAATGCAAGGAGTAGGGATTGCCAGGCAACGGATGCACTAGAGCTAGTGGGTGTGCATCCAACTTGCTTGCTCACGAAGACCTAGGGCATTTGAGGAAGCCCATCGTAGGAATATACAAGCCAAGTTCTATAATGAAAAATTCCCATAAAAAGACAACTTATGAAGACTCACTACATGAAGAACAAGGTGCTACTTTGAAGCACAATATATGAGACTCACTACATGAGGAAAAAGGTGCTACTTTGAAGCACAAGTGTGGAAAAAGAGATAGTAGCATTGCCCTTTTCTTTTCTTTTCTTTTTTTTGGGCCTTTCTTTTTTTTGGCCTTTCTCTTTTTTTTATTTGGGCAATGCTCTAATAATGATGATCATCACACTTCTATTGATTACAACATAAGGATTACAACTCGATACTAGAACAAGATATGACTCTATATGAATGCCTCCGGCGGTGTACCGGGATGGTGCAATGAATCAAGAGTGACATGTATGAAAAATAATGCACAGTGGCTTGCCATAAATACGATGTCAAGTACAAGATCATGCAATGGCAATATGACAAAAGTAATGCATGTCACGATGATGATGGTGGAAGTTGCATGGCAATATATCTCGGAGTGGCTATGGAAATGCCATGATAGGTAGGTATGGTGGCAGTTTTGAGGAAGATAATAGGAGGTTTATGTGTGATAGAGCGATCGTATCACGGGTTTGATGCACCGCTAAGTTTGCACCAACTCTCAAGGTGAGAAAGGGCAATGCACGGCAATCAAGAGGCTAGCAAAGGCGGAAAGATGAGAGTGCGATAATCCATGGACTCAACATTAGTCAAAAGAACTCATATACTTATTGAAAAAATTTAGAAGTCATCAAAATCAAGTACTACGCGATGCTCCTAGGGGATAGATTGTTAGAAAAGACCATCGCATCGTCCCCAACCGCCACTCATAAGGATGCACAAGCCTGGTACACTTCATGTTTCAAATTTGTTACATAACTTTAACCATACGTGCATGCTACGGGACTTGTAAACTTCAACACAAGTATTTCTCAAATTCATAATCACCCAACTAGCACGACTATGATATTATCACCTCCATATCTCAAAACAATTATCAAGCATCAAACTTATCTTAGTATTCAACGCACTCAAAAGAAAGTTTCACATATCTTGAATACCAAGTATATTAACATTAAGCAAATTACCATGCTATTAATGACTCTCAAAATAATCTAAGTGAAGCATGAGAGATCAAGTTTCTTTAAAACAAATCCACCACCGTGCTCTAAAATATCTAAGTGAAGCACTAGAGCAAAAATTATCAAGCTCAAAAGGATATAAGTGAAGTACTATGAGCAAACTATCAAGCTCAAAAGATATAAGTGAAGAACATAGAGTATTCTAACAAATTTCAATTCATGTATGGCTCTCTCAAAAGGTGTGTACAGCAAGGATGATTGTGGTAGACTAACAAGCAAAGACACAGATAATACAAGACGCTCCAAGCAAAACACATATCATGTTGGTGAATAAAAATATAGCTCCAAGTAAATTACTGATGGAAGTGGATTTAAAGAGGGATGCCTTCCGGGCATCCCCAAGCTTTGACTTTTGGTGTCCTTGATTATCTTGGGGTGCCATGCATCCCCAAGCTTAGGCTATTGCCACTCCTTGTTCCATAATCCATCAAAAGAATTCACCCAAAACTTGAAAACTTCACAACACAAAACTCAACAGAAATCTCGTGAGCTCCGTTAGAGAAAGAAAAAAAAAGACTACTTCAAGGTACTGTAATGAACTCATTATTTATTTGTATTGGTGTTAAACCTACTGTATTCCAACTTCTCTATGGTTTATAAACTAATTTACTAGCCATAGATTGATCAAAATAAGCAAACAACACACGAAAAACAGAATCTGTCAAAAACAGAACAGTCTGTAGTAATCTGTAACTAACGCAAACTTCTGTAACTCTAAAAATTCTACCAAAATAGGAAGTCCTGTACAATTTGTTTAGTGATCAGCATCAAAAATAATCAACGCAAAATCACTCTCCAGTAAAAAATGGCAGCTAATCTCGTGAGCGCTAAAGTTTCTGTTTTTCAGCAGAATCAAATGAACTATCATCGTAGGTTATCCTATAGGTCCTACTTGGCACAAACACTAATTAAAACATAAAACCACATCCAAACAGAAGGTAAATGGATTATTTATTCCTAAACATAAGCAAAAACAAAAAACACAAAATAAAATTGGGTTGCCTCCCAACAAGCGCTATCGTTTAATGCCCCTAGCTAGGCATAAAAGCAAAGATAGATCTAGGTATTGCCATCTTTGGTAGGCAATCCATAAGTGGCTCTCATGATAGATTCATAAGGTAATTTTATTTTCTTTCTAGGGAAGTGTTCCATACCCTTCTTTAAGGGAAATTGGAATCTAATATTCCCTTCCTTCATATCAATAATTGCACCAATCGTTCTAAGGAAAGGTCTACCAAGAATAATAGGACATGAAGGATTGCAATCTATATCAAGAACGATAAAATCTACGGGCACATAATTTCTATTTGCAACAATAATAACATCATTAATTCTTCCCATAGGCTTTTTAATAGTGGAATCCGCAAGATGCAAGTTTAGAGAGCAATCATCAAAATCACGGAAATCTAACAAATCACATAAAGTTTTGGGAATAGTAGAGACACTAGCACCCAAATCACATAAAGCATGAAACTCAAAGTCTTTAATTTTAATTTTAATAGTAGGTTCCCACTCATCATAGAGTTTTCTAGGGATAGAAACTTCCAACTCAAGTTTTTCTTCATAAGATTGCATCAAGGCATCAACAATATGTTCGGTAAAGGCCTTATTTTGACTATAAGCATGAGGAGATTCTAGCACGGATTGCAACAAGGAAATACAACCAATCAAAGAGCAATTCTCATAATTAAATTCCTTGGGATCCAAAATAGTAGGTTTAGCAACATCACGGTTTCTATTTATTTCAATCCCACTTTCATCAATTTCATCATCAAGATCTAGAAACTCCGAATTCTTAGAACGCCTTCTAGGTAAAGGAAGATAATCTTCAGATTCATCAAGATTCATATTGCAAAACAAAGATTTAAAGGGGGACGCATCAATAACTTTTAGATCTTCATCTTGATTTTCATAGGGATTAGAAGAACAAGCTTTAATAAAGGCATCTTTGGAAGCACGCATCCTAGCGGTTCTTTCTTTGCACTCATCAATGGAAATTCTCATGGCTTTGAGAGACTCATTGATATCATGCTTAGGAGGAATAGATCTAAGCTTTAAAGAATCAATTTCAAGAGAAATTCTATCAACGTTCCTAGCCAAATCATCAACTTTAAGCAATTTCTCTTCAAGCAAAGCATTAAAATTCTTTTGTGAATTCATAAACTCTTTAACACTACTCTCGAATTCAGAGGGCATCTTATTAAAATTTCCATAAGAGTTATTGTAGGAATTTCCATAATTATTAGAAGGATTACTAGGATAAGGCCTAGGATTAAAATTCCCTCTATAAGCATTATTTCCAAAACTATTCCTACCAATAAAATTCACATCCATAGATTCATTATTATTCTCAAGCAAAGTAGATAAAGGCATATCATTGGGATCAAGAGGAGTATTTTTAGGAGCAAACATCTTCATAAGTTCATCCATCTTTTCACTCAAAACATTGATTTCTTCTATAGCATGCACCTTTTTACTAGAAGATCTTTCGGTATGCCATTGAAAATAATTAGCCATAATATTATCAAGCAATTTTGTAGCATCTCCTAGCGTAATTTCCATAAACGTGCCTCCCGCGGCCGAATCTAAAAGATTTCTAGAAGCAAAATTCAATCCGGCATAAAATTTTTGTAGGATCATCCATAAATTCAAACCATGAGTAGGACAATTGTGAAGCATCAATTTCATTCTATCCCAAGATTGGGCAACATGCTCATGATCAAGTTGTTTAAAATTCATGATATCGTTCCTAAGAGTGATAATCTTAGCGGGAGTAAAATACTTAGAGATAAAAGCATCTTTGCACTTGTTCCAAGAATCAATACTATTTTTAGGCAAAGACGAAAACAAAATTTTAGCACGATCTCTAAGTGAAAACGGAAATAACTTCAATTTGACAATATTGTTATCCGTATCTTTTTTCTTTTGCATATCACACAAATCAACAAAATTGTTTAGATGAGTAGCGGCATCTTCACTAGGAAGGCCGACGAATTGATCTTTCATAACAAGATTCAACAAAGCGGTATTGATTTCATAAGACTCATCATCATTAAGAGGAGCAATCGGAGTACTAAGAAAATCATTATTATTGGTATTCGAGAAATCACACAATTTGGTATTATCTTGCGCCATGGCAACAAGTAATCCAACACACAAGCAAACAGAAAGGCAAAGGGAAAAAAGGCAAACGGGAAAGAGAGGAGGAGATTGGAAAAGAGAGGGCAAATAAAATGGCAAAGGTGAAGTGGGGGAGAGGAAAACGAGAGGCAAATGGCAAATAATGTAATGCGAGAGATAGGGATTGCGATGGGTACTTGGTATGGTTGACTTGCTTGCATGAGCCTCCCCGGCAACGGCGCCAGAAATCCTTCTTGCTACGTCTCGAGCTTGCATTGGTTTTCCCCGAAGAGGAAGGGATGATGCAGCACAGTAGCGTAAGTATTTCCCTTAGTTTTTGAGAACCAAGGTATCAATCCAGTAGGAGGTCACGCGCAAGTCCCTCGTACCTGCACAACACGATAGCAACTCGCAACCAACACTTAGGGGTTGTCAATCCCTCCACGGTCACTTACGAGAGTGAGATCTGATAGAGATAATATTTTTGGTGTTTTTGATAGATAGATGCAAAGTAAAAAAGTTAAGGCAAAGTAAAAACAAAGCAAGTAAATAAAGTGATATAGATTGATATGATGAGAATAGACCCGGGGCCATAGGTTTCACTAGTGGCTTCTCTCAAGAGCATCAGTATTCTACGGTGGGTGAACAAATTACTGTTGAGCAATTGACTGAATTGAGCATAGTTATGAGTATATCTAGGCAATGATCATGTATATAGGCATCACGTCCGTGACAAGTAGATCAAACGATTCTGCATCTACTACTATTACTCCACTCATCGACCGCTATCCAAAGCATGCATCTAGAGTATTAAGTTAAAAATAGAGTAACGCCTTAAGCAAGATGACATGATGTAGAGGGATAAATTCATGCAATATGATAAAAAAAAACCCCATCTTGATATCCTCGATGGCAACAATACAATACGTGCCTTGCAACTCTTTCTATCACTGAGTAAGGACACCGCAAGATTGAACCCAAAGCCATGCACTTCTCCCATTGCAAGAACTACCAATCTAGTTGGCCAAACCAAACGGATAATTCGAAGAGACTTGCAAAGATAACTCAATCATACATAAAAGAATTCAGAGAAGAATCAAGTATTTTCCATAGATAATACTGGATCATAAACCCACAATTCATCGGTCTCAACAAACACACCGCAAAAAGAAGATTACATCGAATAGATCTCCACGAGAGGGGGAGAACATTGTATTGAGATCCAAAAGAGAGAAGAGGCCATCTAGCTACTAGCTATGGACCAAGCTCAAGTAAACTACTCACACTTCATCGGAGGGGCTATGGTGATGATGTAGAAGCCCTCCATGGTGGATGCCCCCCCGTGAGCTCCTAACAGGCCCCAAGATGGGATCTCGTGGATACTGAAGGTTGCAGCGGTGGAATTAGGTTTTGGCCCTGTTCGATCATACAGGGATACGAGGTATATATAGGAGGAAGGAGTACGTCGGTGGAGCTCGAGGGCCCATGAGGTAGGGGGCGCCCAGGGGAGGGCGCTCTCCACCTCGTGACCGCCTCGTGGCTTTCTTGACGGAGGGTCCAAGTCTCTGGGTCTTATCTCGATGAGTAAATCACGCTCCGAAGGTTTCATTTCGTTTGGACTCCGCTTGATATTCTGTTTCTTCAAATATCTGAAAAAGGCAAAAAAAGCAATTTCGGGCTGGGCCTCCGTTAATAGGTTAGTCACAAAATAATATAAAAGTGGAAAATAAAGCCCATTATAGTCCAAAACAGTAGATAAAGTAGCATGGAGCAATCAAAAATTATAGATACGTTGGAGACGTATCAGTGGTCTGTGAAGATATTCACATTGAAGACTATGACTCGAGAAGACATTGAGTGAAGACAATGGAGCACGAAGACCTAGTTGTTTTGTTGTTTCCTTTTCTTCTTTGTTGAGTCATAGGAACCACCGCACTGTTAAATGGGGTCCAAGTGAACAAAGTCAGAGTGAATGAAATGATGCTCAACCAAATCCTATGTCTTCGAGCAAAGACAATGAGAGCAAATCTTATCCTGTAACGGATAAGTCAGCTTTACTTGTAGCCCAAGTCAAGCTGCCGCGTGTGTTTGAAATCTGACAGCTGCGACACGTGTCAGTTCCTTAGTGACACAGGGTCATTTCGGACATATCCGGTCGGGTTGCCCAGTGTCTATAAACAGCCCACCCTACACCATAAATTGGGGGCTGCTCAGAGTTAGTACACGGCTTTTGTCATTTGAGAGCAACCCACCGCCGAAGCTTTCAAGAGAGAATCCTTGTGAGGACAAAGCCCAAACCACCCAGAGCCCGAAGAGTGTTTGGCATCACTGAAGTCTTTCTGTCCGCGTGATCTAAAGACTTGTTACACTTGAGGACTGTGAATCCTCCAGCCAGTTAGGCGTCGTGTTCTGAGCATCCAAGAGCCATTGTGGATTGCCAGTGAACGAAGTCTGTGAAGGTTCGGAAGTCTACCTTGAAGACTTACCAGAGTGATTGGGCGGGGACTAGGTGTCCTTAGCTCAAGGGGAATAAGGTGAAAACGCGGTCTTCTGAGTTGAATCTCAGCCTCCCTAACCAACGTCACAGCTTGTCACAAAGAATCGAACTGGTCGAACAAATCCTCGTCCTTCAAGCCACCGGTTCTATCTCTTACCTCTCTTACTTACAGTTGGTCTTTGTGAAGTCATTGCCTGCTTGCATTATCTGTTTGACTTCACTGTGTGACTATCTGTCCTGATTGACTTCATACTATCTTCCATCCTGATCTTTACTACCTAGCTGCTATTAGTCTACGTGCTTTCACTGTATTGAATACTTGACTATGGCTCATCTAGTGTAGTCTACCTTTCGCTGCACTTGAATAGTGTTGTTTATATTGTTTGTCTTTGAAACTCCCATGTTTTGAAGACTTTCATAAAAATCGCCTATTCACCCACCCCCCCCCCCTCTAGTCGATAACTAGCCCTTTCAGATGGCAACAGCAAGCGCGACGGACGCGGTGTGGCACGTGCGTGGGCATGGAGAGCCAGAGAGGGAGTGGCCCCGGGGGCACGGAAGAAGAGCTGAAGGTTCGGGCATGGGCGCGCATAGTAGCGGGCATGTGCCACAGGGTCAATCCGATGAGCTCAGTGGCTGCCCCTGCAATGGCCATGGCGGGCGGCGGTTCTCAGCCACGGCAAAATACCTAATGAGAGCAAACGAGAGGGGAAACTGGGGAAAGGCAAGAGGAGGTCACGGTGGTGTCAATGGCACCCTAGGAGAAGACAGGGGAGCTCGGGGCGGCGCGGATCGAACGGCAATGTCGCGGTGGCCGAAGGTTGAGGAAGACGACAACGACGTCCATCTGTGGTGCTGGACTTGATCTCGTTGGCGCAGACAAAGTAGCGGAGGCATTCGAAGCTCCTCGACAAGCTCCTAGCCAGCAGGGAGGGCAGTGGTCGTGTGGACGGGGTCGATCATGGTGGCCGTGGCATCTGACTTCGTCCAGATCACCGGGATCGAGCGAGCAAGGAGGAGAAGTGGATCTAGGAGGGGGCGTCGAGGAGGAGTGAGGCCATGGGGGCAGGGGAGGCAGGGTGTCACCCTTATCCATTCCCCTTCGATGCCGGCGATGTGGTCGGGCGGGAGCCCGGCTCTATAGCGATGGGCTCGGGGAACAGGAGAAGACGACCGTGCGGGGACTGGACCACTGGGCCGGTTCGGTGGCAAGGCCCGAGGGGTAGGGGGATCCCCTTTTTCATCGTCCTTTTGGTTTTTAATGTATTCTAATTCGTTTCTCCTTTTTAACACCGTTTTCTATTTATTCTTATATCAACTAAATGGATTTTGTTAATTGTGAAACTATGCACACAATTCGAGCACAATATTTTTAGCTGGCATAAAAAGTTTGGGGCCAAAAGGAAATACATAAAATTAGGTTTATATTTAATTGGTTATTTTAACTACTGTTGGACCTCTTATTAATTTGACAAGATTTAATTTTTGGGTCAAATAATGTTGGGCTCAACATGTCAAAGATCAGTGGAATTTATAGAATATGGTGAACATTTTAGTTTTACTGTTTGACAAAATAATTTATTTGACTTTATTTTAAATTTGAATTGAGCTTTGATTTTATCAAGTGGTAGTTTGGCTTAGCAAGCCGGATGACATGGCACCATTAGGGGGATGTCACTGTAGCTAACGTCTTGAGGTGTTACATAATCTTCCCATTTCTGAAATTTCATTGTTAAATGATTGGGAAATATATCACACTATCCATTAGTTCAGTCAAGCTCACCACAAGTCCACACATTATTGCCAATTGAGTAAGTCTTATTGGCGGGGAGAATAGGCTATGTGTGTGTGTGTTAGAGAGAGAGGGAGAGAGAGTGAGGAAGAGGGAGGGGGAGAGGGTGTGTGTGTGAAGATTTGATGGTAAAAACAGTCCCCAATGTCGTAATATTGAACTCTTAAAGTTAATGTGGCCCCGTTGCAACGCACGGGCGTTCTTCTAGTTTTCATTAGTATTGTACACTAGTACAGGATCCCCTTACTAGCGGTCTGTGGGCCGCATGCCGCTAATTAATTACTTACTAGTGGCATGACGGTTGTACGCCACTAATAAGACACATACACTACTAGGGAAAACGTTATACACAGAACTTTATTAGTAGCGCTTGTTAAAAATGCCCGCTACTACTAGACAGCAGTAGCGCGTGCAAAATAAACGCGCTGCAGATGCATATATATCAGTAGCGCATCTCGCTGAAAACTCGCTACTACTAAAATTCCAACCACTAAGCCGATGGGCTACACATAGTAGTAGCGATCTTTCAAAAACCGTGCTACCGCTAATATTCTTTTAGCAGCGCGTTTATGTGTAAAGCGCTACTGCTAACGAAAATAAAATAAAATAAAAACAAATAGAAAGTAAATGAAAATGAAAGAAATAGAAAAAGGAGATAGGAAAAATATATAATGTATAGAAAATTAAACGAAAAAGAGGAAAAAGAATGAAGGCATAGCAGTAGCGCGTTTGCTAAAACACGCAATAGCTAACTTAGCTATAACGTGTTTTTCGTAACGCGCTACAGTTATTTTTGACTTAACACAAAAACGGTTTCCCGCTGGCACCACTTCTCCCCCAAATCCCTCGCCCCACTTCACCGCCGTCTCCCCCACTTCGCCGTCGCCCCCACTTCTCCGCCAACTCCTGCCGGCGTCGACGCCGCGCTCATCCTCACCGCCGCCGTCCGAGGCCGCCCAGCCTCATCGCCGCCGCCTCTCGGGCCGCCCTCGACCTCACCGTCGCCGCCCTCGACCTCACCACCACCGCCCTCGACCTCACCGCCCCCGAGCCCGCCCAGGACCATCGCCTCCCGATCCCGAGCCCGCCCTCGCCGCCCCTACCTCCGCCGAGCACCTCCCGCCACCGCCTCCCTCTCTGAAGCCCCACCCCCCCCCCCTCTCTCTCTCTTTTTCTTCCTCTGCCATGTTAATTAGCAGTAGTAGTAGTAGATGTTAATTAGTACTAGGGTTCATACATAATGATTTTTAGTACTAGTAGTGATGGTACTAGTTAACTAGGGCAGTATGGTTAATAGTAGATGTTTTTTAGTTAGGGTAGTAATAGATGTTAAGTAGTAGATAATGTAGATGTTAATTAGTTTAGTAGGGTTTAGTTTTTGAATTGAGTTTGTTTAACTAGATGTTAATTAGGGCAGTAGGGTTTAGTTTAGAGTAAAGTTTAGTTTAGTAGTTAACTAAATATATTCTATATTTGGTTTTTGAATTGAGTTTGAGAGAGCATGAGATTTGTGGAGATTTTCTTGAAGTGTCAAACGCTAGGACATGCAAATTTGAAGTGGTCAGGATATATGCAAATTCCTCAATTGTGTTTGCACATGTTTCGATTGTGCCCAAGTGGCTTTGTTGTTTCCAGGGAATGAAGCTGAGTGGCCTATATTTTTTCCAAAATGTTGATTCATTTCCATTCCGGCAAATTTCAGGTTCTCAATTTGTCCACTTTTTAGCAAAAGTCATGCCGAAATTTTCCGTGAATAATGTCATGACTTGTGCTACAAACTAGGACAAATCGAGTGCCCGGGATTTGCCGCACCGGGAAGGAGTCAACGTTCCTGCAAAGCATAGGCCTTTTTTATGTCATTATTCATTTTATTAGGTCTAGAATTAATTGACTAGATTTAATCGTAAGAAACATGGCTAGCAACGATGAAGGACAGGGTTCTGGTGACTGCGACAACGTCTACCTGGCGGCAGAAGAATTTTTGAGGGAAGCCGACGATCAACAGTTGATGTTGGTGGGTCCACCTGTCACATCGGAGATTGAGACCGACATCGAGACCGACGTTGAGATTGAGACCGGCGTTGAGATTGAGACCGGCGCTGAGACTGAGACCGGCATCGAGACCGGCGCCGAGACTAGCAGAGCCGGTATAGAACCGAAAGCAAAGAGGCAACGGCTTCCTAACAAGCTCATGACTACTAGACTGGTGGTCACGGAGGTGGACGATGGCAAGAAGTGCTACGCCAGGATTATACGACGAGTGGCTGGAGTGTCAGGCCCAGGTGTACCGGTTTCCGGTTTCCGAGCGACAGCCAGTAGTTAGTTTAGGTTCACGCTAATGCGAGAGAGGGATACGAACTCATGTAATGCATAGTTCCGCTCTCACTCATAGTGATAGTTCTTCTCACGTATATCATTGTTTAGATGGATGACGATGTAGTTGCAAGTAATCGAGACTTGCATCGCTATTTTTGAGATGATAACGAGAGACCATTTTGTGTTGGATGATGATTATGATGATGACATGATTTGATGAGACTATTTGTATGTATATGCTATGATTATATTTGTATGTGTATGATATGCTAAAGATTATTGTATAAAGCCTATTCAAATACAAAACAAATATGCAGAAAAAAAAATAGAAACTAACAAAACTAGCAGTAGCGAGGGGAACAAAGTTAGCAGTAGTGCTCCCTTACCAGTAGCGCTTCCTGCTAAAAAGCGCTGCAGATATTAGCAGCAGCGCTCTGCACTAATGCGCGCTACTGCTACCCATGTATAACAGTAGCGTTGGATAACAGGCGCTACTGCTACACGTTAGCTGTCGCGCCTTATCAGTAGCGCATCATCCCGCACTACTAATAGGCAAAATACCCGCGCTACTGCTAGGGTTTTCCCTAGTAGTGATACTAGTGGTGTGCACGTGTATGGCACCCCGCGGGTAGTAAAGAATACAAGTGTCGCGCATAAGTGAAGATACGCCACTAGTATCTTCGAAAATTGGTGGTGTGTTTACTTTTCAACACGCAACTAGTACTATATTCAGGTCCAAAAAAATGGCCACGATGGTGTTTTTTCCTACTGTGACAGTGTTTGCACATTTGATTCATATATCAATATAAAAACTATGCATTATAGATAATTTAATGTATCTTATTTTACATGAATTGAAATATCCAAATTGCAACACGTACATAACAAATTGACATCGTTTTATTACATATATGCATTTTCACATGCCGAAGTTGTAAAACATGTTGTCTGGCTAAAGGGTGGCAGCTCGGTTGTGGGCGGCGGGTAGGAGGCGGAACTGTTGAAGTTGCGGTCAACAAACATGTGACACATCGTAATTAAGAGAACAAATATCAGCAAAGATAATATCAAACATATAGCAACATACATAAAAAAGTCTTCTCTATCAACTTAGATACCAAACATAGCATATGACAACACATAGCAACATTTGCACATACCGAACCAAGCCATGGCAGAAATTTTTACGGTACTCGCCACATTATGTGTTCATTTTAGCTACCACGGCAGCAATTTGTGCTTATTTTTGTTGGCATGGCAGCAATTATGAGCCAAAGGCCTCATTTTTCTACCATGACAAAAAATGAACACTTTGGCTCAAAAATGCTACCATGGCAGCATTTTTGTGCCAAAGGGCTCATTTCCTCCACGTAATTTTCTTGACCGCATGGCTCGTATTTGCCGTCATGGAAGTATTTTTGGTTTATTGTTGCTATCATGGTAGCAATTATGACCGAAGGCTCATTTTCTATCAGGCAAGAAATTTCATGTTTGGATACCTCAAATAAGTACTAAGATTAAACATAGTAGGTCACTTTCGGCATGCATCTTAAAAAGTGAAGTAGCTACTACACAAAAGGTACGATAACTCTAGACAGTCAAATTTGGAACAATGTTTTAAAAACGACTAGTGTTGTTATACACAACACTATGACTCCACTGTGAGTCGTTCGCTTCACGGTTTTTGCTAGAAGAAGGGCGATCTTCTCGCATGTAGGCAGGGATTAGCTCGGGGATGTCATTAACCTGTCCCTTTTTGCCGATACCATTGCTCCTCTTCGGTTTCTGTGCTACTGTAGGAGATCACAGGCTCGTCGGCAACATCATTGTTGATGATCTTGGCAAGGGTGTGTTGGATTCATGTGAAATCGAATCTACAATCACCGGGTGCGATAACCTCAAGTCTTATACCCCAATTAGTGATGTCCACCTTTCTTTGAAGCTTGTCACTAGTAGAAAACAGGGCTTTCGTTCTGGTCCAAAGAGACATTAACATATACATTTATTTAAACTCATCCCATCGACAATGGGAGCCATCTCCGAGTCTGTTCCCTAGGTGTTGCGGCCACATGTGATGGTGATGGGTCATTCACTTCAATGAGCTGCTTAATAAATCTTGTGATAAAAAGATGAGTGGACGGTGGACTTTGATGAATGAGCTTCCTCCTCCTCGTCCAATTGCCCACAAAGTTACTGGTATCCTTGTAAGTGAATGACCCTAACCATGGTGTCAATTCCTTGCTCCAATAGAGTCTCCATCATACAAAATAGTCAATTCCTTGCTCTAATAGAAGCTGGTCAACCAGCACGCAAACAGACCTAGCCATGGTGTATTGAATCAAACTATGTCTTCACGACATAGTTGTCTCCATACACATGTTCTTCTTTTCACGCTCAGACGCGGGAGCTCCTATTTGGCGCATAACACGCTCGAAATACAGCCAACGTTCACCCACCACTCCCCCCGCTTGCCCTTTTGGACCAGCCCCGACATTTTTGTATCTCGTTTTTTGTTTGTTTTTTGCTATTTCTTTTAAGTAGTACCATCTTTAAAAAAAAGTCGGGATTTAAAAAACATGCAGATTTCAAAACACAAATGGAGAAATTATAAAATGTCTGAGAATTAAAAAAAGTTTAGGACTTTGAAAAAAATCAGTGAAACATAAAATATTAACACTTTCAAGAAATGTTTGCGATTTTGTAAAATATGTTCACATATTCAAAACATGTTCATGATTCTGAAACACAATTTTCTTATGATTTCAAAAAAACTGTCAATTCAAAACAAATTTGTTGATTAAAAAATGTTCATTAATCAAAAAATGTTCATACATATAAAAAATATTTGTAAAAATAAAAAAATCCTGAATCTCAAAAATTATTCCCAAATTTCTAAAATATTCGTTGTTTCTAAACTTCTTCATGACTCCCCAAAAAATTTAAACAATATCTAGAAATAATAACATATCCAAAAATTGTTAACGATATTCAAAAAAATTCCCAAATTTTAAAAATGTTAAATATTAAAAAAAATGTTCACGAATCCGAAACAATCAATGAGTGAACAAAAAAATCAATATTAAAAGCTGTTCACGAATTTTAAAGATTTAAAAAAATTAAATTTAAAGAAAAAATAAATATATATAAAAAGGTAAAAACTATATTGAAAAAAAATATAATCACAAAATTAAAGGAAAGAACGAAAATGAAAAATATCAAAATAAACGAAAGTTAAAAAAATAAAAACTGGTTTGCAAAGGGTTTAGAACCATCCACAAAACCGCAAAAGATCTAGGTGGGCCGACGAAAGCACATGCAACTGGGATGGGTACTCACTAGCTGGCTGTTTGGCGACCTCCACGCCAAATACAAACTCACAAAAAAGTGAGAAAAACCATGAATTTAAAAAGTTCAAAATTTAGAAAGGTTCATACAAAATGGAATAAGTTCATGGATTTGAAAAACAGTTCACCAATTTGAAAAGGTTTGTACAAATCCACAAAAGTATGCAAAATTGAAAAGGTTCATATGTCAAAAAAGTTCATGAATTTGGAAAAAAAAAAGTTCTTGAAATTTGAAATAATTCACGATTTTTTTGAAAGTTCCCAAATTTGAAAAATGTTTATTACCGAAAATATCAAGCACTTGAATAAATTTCAAAAATAATTCCCAAATTTCGAAAATGTTCCTCATTTCAAAAATTGTCCATGAGTCCCCAAAATAGTTCAAAATAACAAGAAATATTAACGAATTAAAAAATCCATGATTTTCAGAAAATGTTCGTGAATTCTAAAATTGTTCAATATTAAAACTAATTTTCATTAATCCAAAAGTAAGTATATTAAAACACAGTTCACGAATTTTCAAAAAAACTAAAACTATTAATTCTAAATATATAAAAAGAAAATCAAGACTAACAATTGTTAACAAAATGTAAATTGAAATAAGAAAAAAAAAGGAAAGAACGAAAACGCAAAAAGTAAAAAAAAATCAAAAGAAAAAAAAGCTGGTTCGGAAAGGTTATGAACCTTCCCAAGAACTGAATAATCTCTAGGTGGGCCGGTCCAAGCCTACGTAACATGCAGGGATGTATACTACGCAATGTCCGCGCCAAATCGGGAATTCACAAAAAATGAATAAGAACATGAACTTTCGAAAAGTTCGAATTTTTGACTGGTTCGTACAAAATGGAACAAGTTCTCGAATTTAGAAAAAGTTCACGAATTTTAAAAAGTTTGTACAAATAGAAAAAATTGCGAAAATAGAAAATTTCCATAAACTGAAAAATGTTAAGGAATTTGAAAAACAGTCATGAATTCTAAAAAAATCACAATTTTGAAAAAAAAAACAGTTCATGAAATTTGAAAAACAAATCACGAAATTTTAAAAAACAAATTCCCAAATTAGAAAAAAATTCATGCATTTGAATGTAATTTCAAAACATGTTCCCAAATTTGAAAAATGTTTCTTGTTTCAAAAGTTGTTCATGAGTCCCCAAAAATATTAACAATATCTAGAGATATTAACGAATTTGCACAATATTCATGATTTCGAAAAATATTTGTGGATTTTAAAAATCTTCCGTATTAAAACAAAATGCTCGCGTATGTGACTCCCAACGTTAACCTAGCACTTGTTGTTGCTGAAGTAGTTGTTACGCTAGGCGTAGTAGGATGGATATTTTGTACCCGTTGAGAAAAGATGGGCTGTAATTGTATGGCTATCCGGAAACATATCTTGTGGACGGCCAAGAGCACTCATGTTATCATTATGAATATACAAGCCAAAAAAGTTCATGATTTCAAAACAGATTCATGTTTTCTAAAAATTGTTCACAAATTAAAAAGATTTTTCACAAAATTTAATAATAAATAAAATTTAAATTTAAGGAAAATAACTATTTTGAAAAAATGTAACTCAAAAAAGCAAAAGAAAAATAACAAGGAAAATGAAAGAAAGAAAAAAATCAAAGAAAAAAACTACAAAAACTGGTCTGGAAATGTTCTAGAATCTTCCCAAAAACCGAAAAGGTTCTAGGTTGGCTGGAAGAAGCGTATGTAACAGGGGTGGGTTCTAGATTCTGCGCGCCAAATAGGGAATTTACAAAAAATGCAGAAAAAACACGAACTTTAAAAAAGGTCAAACTTTGTAAAGTTTCATATAAAATGGAACAAATTCTCGAATTTGAGAAAAGTTAACAACTTTGAAAAACAGTTCACAAATTTGAAAGGCCACCAGGTAGCACATCCCTCTCCCTCTACCCGCTAACCTGCTCATCTCCCTGCACCATGAAACCATCTCCTTTAGCAACCAGCTACTGCAAAGGCCACCAGATTTAATTCTGGATGTATGTTTGGTTATTCAACATGCTTGAAGTCTGAACCTTTGTCTCTGTGCTCAATTATTTTCTTAGCTCAAGATATGCTCAACTTCTCAGGAAAGTAATTGCTAGTGTTACAGTCACCTAGTTTTTTCTTTTTCAGTAGATGAAATAGAGCTGATGATTTTAGACTAAAATGTTATGCGGGTGCCTTGGTTGAAATGGGGTGCCCATGTTGTGTGATATACAATGTTGCGTGTTGTGTGTCTCTTGTGTGCTGCATCATTGCAGATATTGTTCTAGTTGTTTTCTTATCAAGAGGAATCAAATCTACCAGGATGAATACTAAACCATGATTAAACTGTTTGTCTGGGAACGAAACTAAGTTAATTCCCACTTAGTGTTCGCCATCCTAGCGTCCAAGCAACATTCCGTATGGATGCTAAAAAGGGCTTTGTTAATGCTAAAAAGGTCTCGTTTGGAACCTGTGTTTTTCTCTTTGGAATATGATTAACAACAAATATGTCCAAGCAAACGTCCATGGATGCTAACTAATCATTTGCATGATTGCGTATCAGCCTTAGATTAGGTTTGCTATTTCGATGTATATTCAGAGATCTTACCTTTCAGGGAAGAGAGATCATCAAACAAGATGGCATGATCCTTGAGAAGCTTAGCTAAGTACATAATCTGTATACTCTCTTGTGTGGTGCATCGTTACGAATATGGTGCTAGCTGTTTTCCTATCCAGAGGAATCAAATCTGAGGAGATACCATAAACCATGCTTTGGTCTGGGATTGAAACTAAATGGATTCCGGCCTAGTTTTTGCCTGCGCTACAGCCATAACCTTGCTGGGCAGTAGATGAGATGGGGAAGGGGGGGTGTAGTAATACTGAAAAGGTCTTGTTTGGAACCTGTGTTTCTCTCTTTAGAATAAGATTGAAAAAAGAAAGTATGTGCAAGCAACATTCCGTATGTTCTTGCCTATGTTTCATGATTACAGTTTTTGTTCTTCATCTAATTAATAACCAGCACATAGCTTGATGCTCCATGTATCTCGATTCTTGTTTCTTTGATTTAGGCATGTAAATGACAACCCTGCGTAACCCGCAATGACATTCTTAGATTTTGAATTTGATGAGTTGTTCTTCTCGAATGTAGGGCACTGGTGCCGATGCCTCCTGGAACTCTGGTCACCTTCGTCCATCTTGGTGAGTTAGACAATAGTGGGCTGTGATGTCCGCCTCTTGGTTATGGTGAGTCCTTGGTCTCCTCCCTCTCCCCGTGCCATAAGTTCAGCTTGTTCTGTTCTGCACACTCGCTGCTTCAAGTTTCTTCATAAGTTTTATCTGTGGAGAGGCTGGATGCGGAAGTTTGAATCTTGCGCTTGTGAAGATTTTTGGCAGCTTCTAATCCATTTTCCATGCACATATTGACTTAGTATGGCTGAAGTACAAGTTCTACTTGTACTCCCTCCGTCCCAAAATAATTGTCTCAACTTTGTACTAGCTTTAGTACAAAGTTGTACTAAGGTCGAGACACTTATTTTGAGACGGAGGGAGTATATGTTTTCTCATTTTTGTACACAGATTATAGACCAGATGTGTTGCTCTGCAGCATGTTCTCGGTATGCGGCCATGCAAGTTATGTTATTTTGTTGGGAATTTTCTTTGTATAGCAGTCACTGCACCCCACCCCCCTGCTGGTGGAGGTCCAAATCCATAAAATTGAGTTTTGAAATATTTTGTGCAGTCTTGTCATTTTCGAGTGGTGCACGATCCGGTCGTGATGCTCTATGCCAAGCTGAGGTTTATTTGTTGTCGTAGCAATGAATATTTCTTGTCTTTGCTTGTAGACCTGAACTATATTGCATTTGTGCCCTCTGGATCTTACATTACTTGTATGACTCAACTGTGATGCTCTATGCTCCCTTGGCTTTTACATATGTTTCTTGCAATATACGGTGTTATATTACATATATTTGTCGCATGCTAAGTCTAGACCATCATTCTTTTTTGAATGAATGGATTGAATGATGAGCTTGATTAACGTACCAGAATTAAAAAAGATTATGATTTTAGTTCTTGTCTGGTCAATATTATGATTGCTTAAACTGTTCAGGAGGATCCAAGCGTGTGAGTCGTGCATGCATAGTGTTCATCTACCCAAGAACAAATGTTTAATTTTTGTCAGCATGCACCTCTCTTTGTTTTGTGTTTGTGTTTCTTGGAGGGAGACTTGACTTGGCGGTTCTTTTTGTATAGCAGTCACTGCACCCCACCACACTGCTGGTGGAGGTCCAAATCCATAAAATTGAGTTTTTTGCAATGTTTTGTGCAATCTTGTCATTTTGGAGTGGTGCATGAACGGGGGCGGGAGTGGTGCAATCCGTAGATCAATTTGTGTCTTTGGCCCCCCCATAGTTTCTTGTCAAGCTCCGCCACTGCTTGTGATGCCATGGCCATACATGCGTGAACTGGATTATGCGGCAACAACCAGTTTTATTGATCAGACGCATGTCCGGCGGCAACAAACAAAGCAATTTAGGTAGGGTGGTGCACTCTGGGAAATCCAGCGACTCTGGGAAGCACCTCAGAGGTCGACGTGTTTTCACCTCATCATGGAGATGAAGGAGTTGTCTACTTTCTTACAGGGATTTTGGCTACGGTTTGCGTGTCACCAGACTAACATGGCGGCACACCGTCTAGCTAGGCATTCGAGAAACCTTTCTGTTGTTATGTAATTTTTTGATACAATCCCTGGGTGGCTGACTGATTGTTTGCAGTCAGACATGCTAGCGCCTAATGAATAGAGCCGGAAGGCGTTTTAGCTTCAAAAAAAAAAGGTAGGGTGGTGCGGACAGATCCCTCCGAACAAGCACGGTAGACCATCGTTTTACACGCCCTATGACATCCTGGGTACCCATTTACAAGCCCTGGACCATCGTAGCACCTTGTATGTAGTTTTTTCTAACACAGTACAGACGCAAGCGCTCATACATACGCGCATACAGTCATCTTTATAAACGCACACACGCACACCTACCCCATGAGCACTTTCGAGAGATTGAGCCGGCATATCATCTTGGGATTTACGAAGTCATTGTAGGTGCCTCGTCGTCGAGGAAACGTCTTCTCC
This sequence comes from Aegilops speltoides, assembly GCA_021437245.1. NCBI lineage: Eukaryota > Viridiplantae > Streptophyta > Magnoliopsida > Poales > Poaceae > Aegilops > Aegilops speltoides. Next base: position 6,780,816 of record CM038145.1, read on the forward strand.
CACTGAAAACGCAACCCGAAAATCCTGAAATAAATTCAGGAATAATGCGAGCACCAGGACCCTAGTGGACAGGGGATACCACTGTTCCTCTAACCATCCAACCACAGGTTACTCACGAGTTCTTTGTGATTGTTCGCCGTAGCATACGAGGCCCTAATCAATCAATACGAGCTGCTCTCGCTCGTGATGCTGCTCATACTTCGCCGTATCGTGCGCGAAACCGTATGCACGAGTTTGCATTGTGCGGTGTATTTTGGAGGCCCCCCACTCGTATGCGCGATTTTGTAGTAGTTGCGAGGAGCCCCAGCTCGTTGTGGCTCCTCTCGCGCGATACGTAGAGAGACCCAGTCGGTTAGCCACTCCGTGGTTTATCGCGCTCCTCACGCGATATGTCGAGTTGAAATCCAGTCGTTGTTGCCAAAGGAGCCTTTGTCGGGCTAGACCATTGCCTCTCGATTGTTACCGTGCAAGGGACCCTCAACCATCCAGTTGCCTCAGAGCATCTCCAGCCGTTGGCCCTCAGGAGGGTCTAAAAATCGCCCCTGGGGGCGCACCGGCGTTAACGCGCGCGCTGGGGGCGTGATGCCCCCTAGTCGCGGCACCCATGTTAATTTGAAAAATTTAAATACGGCACAAACATGGCGCAAATTCATTGCAAACTTCGGCGAGTTCATTCAAACTTAAACATATTTTACAAAATAAAAAGAAAAAAAACTACTAGGGGCCGCCACTCGCCGTCTCCATCGCCGCGCCTCGCCGTCTGCCTCGCCACTTCCCGCCGACCGCCGCCCGCCCTCGCAGTTCTACATGCCGAGGAGGTTGTAGAACTGTGTGTAGTCGCCGCCGTCGTCGTCGTCGTTGGCGGCGGCGGCGGCGGCATCGTCGCCGCTTCCACCGCCGCCTCCTGCTGCACCTCCGGCCGGGCGCGGGCGGTTGACGGTCCGGGCGCGTCGTCGTCGCTGCCGAGGATGATGACGCCTGCGTTGTCCTCGCGCCCGCGCTATGGGCCTCGATCTCCTCGAGTAAGCGCTGCGCGACCATCTCGTCGCGGAGGTAGTCGTCCCGCGCCCACTGCAGGGCGTCCTCGTCGGAGAAGCCGCACCGGGCTATCTCCTCGTACTCCGCGGGGAGGCTGGGCTCCGGCTTGGGCTCGACCAGGACAAACCGGTCGGTTGGGGGGGTGGAGTCGCCGATGCGGACGCCGGAGCTGCGGGTGCGCGCGCTGACCGGCGTGTACTGGGGCTCCGGCTTGGCAGGGCGGAGGCAGGGTGAGTCCGACGAGCGGCCGGAGGAGGAGGAGGACGCGTCGGGCCGCTCCATGCGCCTCGGCGTCCAGGAGCTCCCACGGCGGCGTGAGAAGGTCGGGGGAGCGGGTACTCGAGGCGCGGCGTGTTGCCGCCTCGATGTACTCGAGACGGCCTCGGCGGCGGTCGGGCACACCCACCACCGCGCCGCCTCGGAGTTGAGCTCGCCGGAGGGCACGACGCCGTTCGTCGCCTCGAGCTGCTCGGCGTGTCGGCAGCGGAAGTAGGGTTCCCAGAGCGGGCTGTCGGGGGTGTACCGCGGTCCTTCCCTCGCCGCCCGCGGCAGGGAAGCGCGGATGCGTGCGATCTCCGCACGCCGCGCCGCCCCGGTTGGTGGTGGTGGTGGCACTGGCACGCCACCGGCGCTGATCCTCCACGCTCCGGGCACACGCATGTCCGGCGGGGCCGGGTACTCGGCCTCGAAGAGGAGGCGAGCCTCGTCCTCGTGCAGATGGCGGCGTCCGAAGCCATTCGCCGCCGCGCCGTCGCCTGGGAAGTGCTCGACCATCCTTCTGAGCTGGAGACGGCGAGAGGGGGAAGGGGGAGAAGTGGACGCGTCGGCGGTGAAGTGTTTGTGCGTGTCTCCGGCGCGCTGGTTCTTGGCTTATATAGGCGGAGGCACCGCGCGGTAGGCTTTGCCGGCGCGTTACGCGTGGCGGGAGGCGTGGTGGGCGAGGGGACGCGCGTCGCCCAGCCTTCACTGCGCCGCCCGTGAGGCATCAATGGAGGCTGACCGGCACGGCAGCGCGCGCAGCTTTGGCATTGATTCGCCGCGGGAAACGAGGTGATGAGGACGACGAAGCGGCGAGAAGCGAGTCGAGTCGCTGACGCGGCTGGCCCACGGCGTTTTCGCGCCAAAATATATTCGCCCGGCGCTCCCGAGCGCCCCCCGGCGCGCCGGGTTCGAGTTGGGTCCGCCGGAGCCAATTTCGGTCCGAGCTGGCGAAAAATGAGCCCCTGGGGGAGCGACTGGGCCGATTTTTTGGCGCTGGCGGCCGAAAAGTCGCCTGGGGGGCCTTGTTGGCGGCGCGGCTGGAGTTGCTCTCACGATGCATAGGATACGGTTACGAACGTTCGACCCCAGCTTATTGGTGCTTGATGAACATGACCTCGTTATCATGGTTGACGCTCTAGAAGAATAGAAATATATAGTTCAGTGCCGTCACTTCTTTTTCTTGTTGGGCCATACCTAGGCGCATAGCTAGCCTCTCACTAGTCACCACGACTATGTTTTTCCCGTGGTCACGGCCACGCATGTTTTGACAAGTCATGCAGACCGCGGCTAAAGCCGTTTTGTCCCTAGTCCAGTCTAGTCTAACAACGAAACGGTGGCTGGTGATGCGGCTGACGCGTTGCCCTTAAACAACTCTAGCCACTTGACGAGCTTTAGCATCAGCCGGCATGGAACGTTTTTTGATAATAAAAGATGGTTGCATGAAACCATCAATTGCAAGAAAAATATAGTAACCGGGGCTTTTGGATGCTTTTCAAAGAATATCGATACTACATATATATATATAGTATCGGATTGAAAGAAAAACATCCAAAAGGTTTCCTCGGTTAGTATTTTCTTTATCTTTGAAAACGTTAATTTAAAATCAGATAAGAGCAGCTACAGCCGTGTCTCTTATACCCGTCTCAAACGACTGGATAGGTCGTCCGGTCGGTGACCGGTCATAAAAAATCGACCCAACCGGACTCTCGAATTGCGGACAAATGCCCGGGCTGACCGGCACCCCACATATCCAGCCTGAGCAGATATGGGGCGGCCCAGGCCCGCCCAGGCGCGTTTGCTTGACAGGCCCGGCCCACCATCGACCCTGCAAAAAATCCCAATCCGGGCGCGAGCTCAAACCCTAGCTCACTCTCTCCCTCTCTCGCTCCGTCTGTCCACTCCTCTCCCTCTCCGTTTCCAGTCCCATCCACCACCACGAGCAGCTCCGGCATCGACTCTGGCTCGGAGCTCGACTACTAGGAGGAGATGGCCCTCCGCATTGCGCTGGAGCGATCGAAGGTGGAGACCGACGGCACCATCGGATCTGGAGCGTCACCGCACCTCCCTCATCGGTGCAGCACGGACAGCGGAGCTGCACCCTCCCAGCCTGCACGCAGTGACGCCCGGTTAGCACAGCCCGTACCAGCCCCGCGTCGTCTTCTTCTCTCGTTGGCTGCACGCGGCCAGCGTTGGGTGCTTGTGCCCATGCCTCTGGCACGCACGTGCACTCAGAGTCGGAGGCGCGCGCTGTGAGAAGCAACGTGCACGGGAGAGGGTGGTGGCAGAGCAGTCCACGCGTCGCCGCCGCGGGATGGAGCCGGACGCCGACAAGGACGCGCGTCTCCTCGCCTGGGTGTACCACCACTCCCTCACGACGGCGGAGACGGATGCTCGCCGCCTCCGACGGAAGAACAACAAGGTGCTCCGGCTAGCTATTGAGCAATCGAAGCGCGAGGCAAAGGAGGCAGTGACAGAGAAGGCTCGGGTGCCAAGGCTGAAGCGGAAGCAGGACTGGGCGATCTGTTGGATGAAGGGGCTCGTCGTCCTATCCGATTCTGACTCCGACGGCGGCGACAGCTGCAGCTCATCGTCCGACGACCAAGAGCCTCCACCATTCGCGACGCCTACAGCTGCGTCGGCAACCGGAAGGGCAAAGGCCCCACGAGGACGTTTTTAGTTGTACAAGTTTATGAACTTGTCCATGGACAAACTATGATCTTTTGAATGTTGTGAAGTATATTATATCCGTTTGCAGCCGATCTTGTGCTTCTTTGCTGCTTAATTTTGTTGTTCGTCATTTGATCCCATAGGATAGATCAACGTGTGCATGGATAGTATGGATATAAGGCGCCGGATATGAGATACGTAGATGCAGAATGACAAATATGAGGGGTGTCCGGTCAGTACCCCGCGCCCGGGGGCGTTTGAAGGACCGGATTTGTCAAGTCCGGCTGTATATACTCTAATATACTCCCTCCGTTTGGAATTACTTGTCGCAGAAATGGATGTATCTAGACATATTTTAGTTCTAGATACATTCATTTTCGAGACAAGTAATTTCGAACGGAGGGAGTAGTTCCATGTCGTGCCAACATGAGGCTTTTGAATTAAATACAAACTTTATACATATGGCGCAGGAAAAACATAATGTATCGAGAGACAATTAACCACCGATGACCTAACTATGAGTTTGACGTTATTTATGTCCCGGAAAGCGAACTATCATTCCAGACATTTTCATCGATAGTGAGGTGAATACGACTTATATCGTGGAAATAACATATGGCCCGATTCATCCATCCATTCAGAGTGGTAAGAAAGAGAAACGAAGACAAGATAGCTAGCAGAGCACGTGAAGGATAGAATTATTTATTCTCGTGACTGTGAAATTGGATAGTACTCTCTTCATCTCATAATGTAAGACGTTTTTTTGACACTAGTGTTGTGTAGAAAAACGTCTTACATTACGAGACGGAGCGAGTATTAAACTAGTAAGGCGTGGATATTCTTTTCTCTTTCCCTTTTTGAAACGGATCAGAAAGAAATCATGAGGTAGGAGGACGCATGGAGCAGGACGTCGTTGTCGATGCTCGTGTACCACGAGCGAGCAAACTGCTGTGCATGCCGAGAGAGAAATATCACACACATATTGATCGGATGGTGCACCCTGAATCCACGTACGGCAACTGAGCTCATGTTCATCTATCACTCTCTCGGTAGTAGGCTTTTCTCCTACTCTGCTGCCGCCATTATTTCGTCGAGCCGTGCTTAATTTTCTCGGTCGCTCTTGGACGATGACTGATGTCGATTCGATCTTGGACGATCCTACAAGCTGGGGAGCACTAACTAGAAAAATGCACATGATTTATTAGATGCTTGGTGTTCATGTCATCGACGAACAAGAAACGGTTGGGTGATATAAATGAAACTATAAAATTCAAACAACCACCACGATGCCGTCAGTTCGGTCGCTGACAATTTTTTTATCACCAAAACCAAATACTACTCCCTCGGTCTCATTATTTTAGAGATAATGATTTACGCCCAGCTCCCAATTTAAGGCCACCCAAATGGTCAACTTTCCTAGGATGGCACTTGTTAATTGGGATGATGTTTGTGGCAATACAAATACATGCATGAACCTCCGTTTCAAAAAAAAAAAAAAAACATGCATGAACTCGATCCTGTGACAATAAACAAGGAATCGATGAGATGTCCTTGCAAGAAGGACGGCAACAGAACAATTTTTAGATGGCGATAGTGTGGACGGATCCCTCCAAACAAACATCCAAATTTTATTTTCTTTGTTTATTAGTATTAATTTCCCAGAGCATCAGATTGGCCATAGTGGGAGTAACTTCAGCAGTAACTTAGACTCCAACTCAGCATTTTTGCATACGTGGCAATGATTTAATGAGGACGGAGAGTATAGCAGTAACATAGCTGGTTACCGTAACTTCGCGCTTCGTCCAACAATTTTTTAACGCAAACCGATCCACTGCGGCGTTCCCATCGCGAAGGAAAAGAAAAAACAGCTTTCCCTACCACTCCATCCTCTCCTTCCCTGCCGCCTCCATCCTCTCCCTTGTTGCCGCCTTCATCTCCCTCGCCCTGCTCTCCGTCTCGCCGCCCGGCGGCGGCTCTGGCCGGCGGCACGAAGCCACCCGAATCGTGGCCAAGTCAGGTGCCCGTAGGGAGGCGGCGCCGGTCCGGTTATCGGCGACCTCGCCGCCGCAGCAGCACGTCCTCGGCGCCCCGGCAAGCTCGTGCGCCAGCCGCTGGCCACAACAACTCTTCTACCCCGACGCTCCGACGAGCTCCTCCGCCAGCCCCTCGACACCACCGTACCTGCCCCCCCCCTCTCATGGAATCCTCTACTGCAAACCCTACATGGTATAAATTTCAATTGCAATTTCTTTAGCTCGAATTTGCATCATTAGGTAATTTCTGTGTTCAGCGTCTAGAATACTTGATTCAGCGTGTGTAGGTCTTCAAGGAATTTTTGTACTGCCAAGTCTTTACTCACATCTAAGTCTGAATTTCTAAGTCTGAATCAGCATGTGTAGGTGCAGCCTGAATTACCAAAACAGTGAGCTTCACTTGACGTCTTTCTGCTTTTGCTTGCTTCATTGAACAAGTGATATTCACATCAAGACACTAGTTAGGACATGCTTTTTGAACAAAGGATTGATTGTGTTTCATATAGCAGAAATAGTAGGGTTATCCTACTGCAGTTTTATTAAGATAAGTATTTGCAAGTTAGATTTTCATACAAAGAGAATAAGTTGTGTACCTGACCATATATAATCATTTTGAACAGTCCAAATACTCCAGGTCATCAAAATAGATGTGTCCTGTGTTAAGCCTATCTCTTACAGTAGCCTAAAGAAAATCTTGTTTTAAGTATGTTTCTGACCAAATCCAATTGCATACCTCGTGAATTTGTCCAGTGCGCTTGATAATTTAATATTTATAATACTTCTGTTAGAGAGATGAGGTGTTGTACAAAATTCCATTGCTACTGTACTACGCTCATGACTTCTGATATTTGTAACAGGAGGCCTATGTACACCTGCACCTGAAGGCTTGCTAAGTTTTGGACAATTGCCTCCAATGCATAATTATAATTTTTGACCTCCGCCAATGCAGCATCTTGTACAAGGACACCAAAATATGGATAACAGTGAACCAGCTGATGGTTTCGATGATGAAGCTGAAGCAAGTATCATCGATCCTTCCTCCCTCTACACACTAGATCACTACCTTGTCCAGATGGACATGTTAGACTCGTTCGCCAAGGAGATCGCAATAGAAGTGAAGGAAAGCCTCGATGTTCAAGGAAGATCAAGCAGAAGTGGTCCAAGGATTTACGTGAACAGGCCACGTGAAGCAGCTGCTGAGCAATTGGTACGCGACTATTTCTGTGATAATCCTATCTACAAGAAGAAGGTATTTTGTAGAAGATTCCAGATGAGAAGGCCCCTTTTCGAACGTATCGTACATGCACTAGGAGAGTGGTCTCCAGAGTTCACGCAAAGGAAAGATGCTCTTGATCGTGATGGACTATCTCCGTTGCAGAAATGCACATCAGCTATTCGCCAATTGCATATGGTACTCCGGCGGACGCTCTCGATGAGTACCTTAAGATTGCCGAGTGCACATCAATTAAGTGCTTAAAGCTGTTCGTCAAAGGCGTGATTCATATATTTGGTGATGAGTATATGCGTAACCCAATGTCAATGATGTGCAGCGCTTACTTGATATTGGAGAGAGTCGTGGGTTTCCTGGTATGTTAGGAAGCCTCGACTGTATGCACTGGCGTTGGGACAAATGTCCCATGGAGTGGAAGGGACAATTCACCAGTGGGTATAAAGGCGCCCCTACTCTTATTCTAGAGGCGGTTGCTTCTCAGGATCTTTGGATATGGCATGCATTTTTTGGTGTTGCTGGATCCAACAACGACATCAATGTGCTTAATCAGTCGACGTTGTTCCTTGAGCAACTGAAAGGGCAAGCTTCTCGAGTGAACTATAATGTCAACGAGAAGGAATATCAACTTGGTTATTACCTTGTAGATGGAATATACCCAGAGTGGGCGGCATTTGTGAAGTCAATACCGATGGCTCAAACAGAAAAATAGAGGCTGTTTGCTAAACATCAAGAAGGTGCAAGGAAGGATGTGGAACGTGCATTTGGTGTGCTCCAAGCGCGATGGTCTATTTTACGGCGCCCGGCACGTTTATATGACCGGGGCGATCTCCATCATATTATGCTGGCCTGCATCATTCTACACAACATGATAGTCGAGGATGAAAAAGAAGAGGCGGGGAATATGCTTGATTTGAATGAGGAAGCAGGCTCGTCAATTGTTTTCCCATCGGTATTTACGCACGGGTGACATGCCAATATTTGCCGAGGTACTTGAAAGAGATGCTAGAATTCGTGATCGTCCCAAGCATAAGGCTCTAAAAAATGACTTGATTGAGCATATATGGAAAAAGTTTGGCCGACGATAGATTATGTTCGAGACTTGATCCATGTATTGCTAAATATGTTTTATATATTTTAATTATATTACATTGGCACTTTATTATTTATTATGGATCGGTTCGAATTTGTGTTCTTGTATTTATCTATGGGTACTAACAAACAAAATTCATATTGATACATGCCACATATAGACCACAAAGTTGAAGTATTAGTATAGATCCCACAAAACAATAAATGAAAACCTCCAAGTTACTACCTCTATGTTACTACCCACTATTGAGGTAGTAACATAGACTAGTAACATATGGATGTTACTACTCTATGTTACTGCCCACTATGGCTAGTCTCAATCAAAAGAAACATAACGTATCATCTTCTCCGCGTTGTCCGTGACACTCGTGGCCAGCTGAATTGGCCCACACACATAGACACACAATTAATAGTCGGATGCACAATCATGGATCAACCACCTTGTGCAACACAACACATACGTTTTGCCAGTCTATCTACCAAAAATGCTACACGTACAGGGCTTTACAGGCTTTTACAAACTCCTTCCAAACATAATAACATTCCCCCTAATTTTCATGAGGGTGGGCCCGCGTCCTCCCCTTACAACCAATGAAAAACTGCCACATCAAATCAATCATGTAAACTCATGTAAAAAACGGATCCGTCTTGCTTGCTAGCTCCCATGCTCCCATCCGTGCTCCCACCTCATACTACGGTTGTCTTTTTTCGTTTTTTCTTTCTAATCTAATCATCTCCCCCCTGATTTTAAGGGGGTGGGGCCGGGCCTTATTTTGTTCCAATCAAATCATGTCACGTATGCGGGAGCACGGATGGGCACACACGCGGGAAGCAGACAAGTCTCGTCCGTAAAAACCTGTATGTGTAGCATTGCCGTCTACCAAAAATGCTACTAGTACCTTGTTTGATAGTCAACTAAATAAACCAGTCCACACAGCACACGAAGACACTGGTGCGGCTACGCGTTAACACCCGGCTGTCCAGAGTTAACACCGTGCAGCTCCGGGCAGTTGGACGTGTTCAGCTTCAACAACTCCACCGTTGAGAGAGGAAAAAATGTTTTTTTTTTCAAAAAGGGGATTCCCCGGCCTCTGCATCAGATCGATGCATACGGCCACTTTTATTAAAAAGTAAACAAGGTCTCAACAAGGTCTTACAGTAATCAAACAAAAGCAGCAGCTAGCTCACCTAGAGCGTCAACTGCAAAGCAGAAGCCCCAAAAGCCACAACCGGCTGGCATAAAAACAGATAGGGTAAACTAAATGCCTATCCTATTATATGATCGCCATCCAAACCGGTTGAAGATATCCCGCGCTACCGTCTCCCACCGGACAGATCCAGTAACCAAACGCTTCTCGCCTCCGTCGGAGTGAGTAAGGACCATGTACGGATCGATCTTGTAGCTCGAATAACACCTCGCAAAAAATGAGTATTTGTTGTTCGTTAAAAACCAAATCATTTCGCAATTCCAAATTGCCCATAACAAGGCACATACTCCTACACGAATGTGTCTCGGCTGTTTCGGACTCAATCCCAACAAGCCACGCCCAAATAAAGTGTTGACCGATCTCGGAGGAGTAATATTAAAGGCAATTTGCACGGAGCGCCACAACCCTCGTACAACGGACGGTCAAAAATAAATGCTTGATAGTCTCATCCCGATGATGTAAACTACACCTAGTAGAACCACATAGCTATGCTTAACTAGATTGTCCTTTGTAAGAATAACTTGTTTATGCACAAACCACATAAACACTTTAATCTTCAAAGGTACCTTAACTTTCCAAACCTCTTTGGAACTAGGTATCACAGTAGAATTAATTATATCAATGTACATCGATTTAAGCGTGAACACCCCAGATCTAGTTAGCTTCCAACATAACTGGTCGGACTGAGGATTTAGCTGAACTTCCATCAGCCTACGGACCAAGTGAAGCCATGCTTCCCATCGAGCCCCCACAAGCACCCTCCTAAACTGAATGTTTAGAGGGGTAGACTGCATAACCGTGACAACGGGAGCTTCCCGACGTGTCACGGTGACGGTGCTCTCCGCAGGCACAGGAGCAACGTGGATGCATGGCGATGCAGGCAGGATGGCATTGACACCTCCGGTATCGTCTCCCCGCACTGGACGCACATCGCATTGTATGCTGCAGGCATGCATCAATGGCCATCTCCCTCGGGGATGGGCTTTGTCCGTGCGTCTGTCGTCTTCCTCCCTCCATCACCTCTCTTCACGTGAGTGACTGTCCTTGGTCACTTCAATTTCAGCTTAACCAGAAAACCAAAAAGAAAACCAAGGGTGGCGCGCACGTAGTAGCACCAACGCTTTCCCACTCCCTCTTATTCCTTTGTAGCTAGCATTTCCTGGATTGAGCTTCGGTGCCTTACAGGCACCTATTTTTGGGACTATGACAGGTGGGCCAGCCACTTGTTAGGCTCACCTGTTATAGACCCAAAGGCAGGTGCCCCTTGTTGTTTTTTGGGCACCGTTTCTGTCTTTTTTTGTGTGCGTGTGCGCGGACACTCGAACAGAACAAGGCAGCATGGCACCACTCGAGGCTTCTTCGGACACGACACCGGGGATGGTAGGGGGTCACAGGTAGGCAAGCTCGGGCAAATCCAAAGGATGAATGCATCCATGTCACTCTCAAAGTAGTAGTTCCCGGCTAAATCTGCCTGCATTTTTTTCCTGGAAAAATTCTGCTAAGCAATTCGATTCCCTGGATAGTGCACCAGCACATGGATGGATCTTTCCATTCCGGCCGTTCCGTTCAGCCCCGACGACACCAAAGGTGAAGTTGATTAGGACGGAACGGAACGGATGGTGCACGCTGACTCCACCTAACCCAGAAAAGTGAATGACGTGAGAGCTCATGTTCATCTGTCAATCTCTCGGTAGTACTAGTAGACTTCGAAAAAAAGGGTTTCCCCCCGCTTTGTATTCCAATGCAATCAACCGATACATCCAAAGATAGGTGCTGGGGCGGAAGCAGACAATCACACCCAAAAGAAACGAAAAAGAAACAACAAGAGAAAAGAATGCCGACAACGGCGGATCGACGAAACGAAGAAGCTTCACGACCATCGCGCCATCAAGATCTCCCACCAAGCTCCAAGGCTCAAGCACCGTACCAATAAGCACCTCCAAGAAGGACCGCGACGAAGACGACGCTGGTGCCAAGAGTTTCCAGACACGACGAGGCGAGAGGAAGGGTCGCCCGACGCCTCCAGAAGTTGGCGGCACTCACCGGCGTCGCCGCGTCGGTGTCGGACAGCCCGACAGGGGTTTCCCCCGATCCCAACCTTCACCTCGGGTGCTCCAGAGTCTGCCACCAAACGACCTCCCTCTTGCGCCACCATGGTCAAGAAGCCTCCACGCCATCTCACCACGGCACCACGAGGTGAGGTCTGCACAACAAGGGATAGGAGCCGGGACTAGGGGCCGCAGCATCACAAGACACGGAGGGCACAACCTCCACCATCAATGACGGTAGCCGATCGGACACACTAGCAGAGCCTACTGCACTGTGTGCCCACAGGCCCGGCCGAACTCCATTCCCGAAAGCTCCCGCCATTGCATCGCAGCGAGCACGCCATCGGCATCGCCGCCCCATCCGAGCCGCCTCCTCCTCGCCACCACACAGACGACGACGGCCACGCCAGGATCGCCCGCTAGGACCCAGATGGGGCGAGAGGGCCCCGATCTGGCCGGGAGGCGCCCGCCATCAAGACGCCACCATGCGCCCGCTGCCGCTAAGGGCAAGACCGCCACCAGCGCCTATCGCGCGGCGACCGCCGCCACTGAAACATCACCGCCGACGCCACCGGGAGGGAGATTTAACGCGCTGGCTGAGAGAACCCGCCCATTGGCAAAGACTGCGCAAGGCCGGGCACCCGCCGGGCGGGCAGGGAGAGCTCACAGGCGGTGGCCGAGGAAAGGGAAGGCGCCTGCCGCCACCTCCCGAGGCGGCGCAGGACGGACGGGATGGGGAGGGAAGAGGGCAGGGAGGCCGAGGGCCATGAGCATGGCGGCGGCGGCGGGGGGGGGCTAGGGCGCCGTCGGCGACGGCGGCGGAACCCTAGCGGGAGGGAGAGGACGGGAGCGGGAGTCTCTCTGTTTCTCTCTGGTAGTACTAGTAGACTTTAACCTGGCGTATGAGCTAGTTCAGTTTCCAGAAGGCAACTTGATAATAAAGTTACATATAAAAGTAGCATATGTTGGTAGAGCAGCTAGCACATAATTCATCTTCCTTTAGGCACCAACCAGAACTTCCTTTCTATTACTATTCCTTAATTTTGCCACTTGTTCTTCATACTTTAGGTGACAAGGAGTGCTGAAAAAGGAGGGAATGTTGATGAATTTAGCCGCAAACTGTAGTAGCACTCTACATATGAGCAGCAGAGACCTTTCTTTCAGGTCCGGACGCAAGGAAAGCGACTTCGCTCTAAAGACAGAGGACTCGGAGTAGCGACTTGGGTGAACAGTAAATTAAAAAAACTTTTAAAAATAATCTTTTTTTGTGCCAAACGAAGGGGAGCCTTGGCGCAGTGGTAAAGCTGCTGCCTTGTGACCATGAGGTCACGGGTTCAAATCCTGGAAACAGCCCCTTACAGAAATGTAGGGAAAGACTGCGTACTATAGACCCAAAGTGGTCGGACCCTTTCCCGGACCCTGTGCAAGCGGGAGCTACATGCGCCGAGGTGCCTTTTTTTTCTGTGCCAAACATTATAGAATGTTTCGAGCGCTCGCAAATTTTCATGATGGAATTACATTCGTGGAAGTTTTGGCCAAAAATTAAAATTGATGCTAAAAAATAAGCTACAGAGTAATGTGACGTGCTCCATGTTGCACTTGAACTTGGACTCAACCGAAGATCCGACCGACTGACCGATACCATCCTCGAGATCCAGAGTCCGAATCGCCCACAAAATCTTGGAGTCCACCGCCGTTAATGAAGAGAGGCCGCCGCCCTGATTCCGGGCGCTACGGGGAGCACTCACTGTCGCGCCAGCCGTTGTGTCGTCGCCCATACAACAGCAACCGTCGCTGCAATCCCGCATCACGCGCCGTCGATGCCGGAGGAAAATGATATATTTGGATTCTAAATCTTGTACTAATCCTAATCGCCGTTTCGGGGGTATGGTTGATTTTAGCGGTCCTAGGATACCAATACTATTCTATGATGCCATCTTACAGTACCGACACGATGATCCTAGGACTGCCTCACTAATCCAGGGCCTTCTAGTTACAAGCTCAAGAGCACTAACTTTATAAGATGCTTTGTGTGCGTCCAATGATAACGAAAATTCAATGTATGCTTAGATAGTGCCCTCATCTGTTGTCAGCAAACCTAACATTCCTTTCTCAAAAGACAACTTAATAGAGCAATATAAATATGCTGGTTGAGCATCACATAAGTAATATTCTTTTAGGCACCAACCACATGTTCCTTTTTATTCCTTAATTTCCTAGTTCCTAGGTCTTTCCATACTATAGGTGATATTTACTGAAAAAGGAGGAAATGCTGTTATATTTGGCCACAAACCATATTAGCCGTGAAGGCGGCATTCCTGAGCTCGGCTCATCTGTTCCCTTGATGAACATCGTATTAAAAGATAAAACAGTATCAGAGCTTCAAAAAGGATTCAAAAATTGATTACTTGGCCTTTCAGGCGGCGTTTCTGAGCTTGGGTCATCTCTGCCCGTGGATGAACAGGAAATTCGAAAATAAAAAAAAAAACCAGAGCTTCAATAAAGTTTGGGAAATTCATATTTTGAAACTGATTTTTTCCCAGAATTATTTGATGTCATATGGCCACAAAATTCAGCACGCATTTGCATGATGATTAATAATCTAGCTAGGGTTACTTGGTCTGTGGGCGGTTGGCGCACGGCTTTCGTGTTCTCCATTCATTCAACGCATGATTCAAGAAGAAGAAGAAGAAGAAATATAACTATATAGTTCAGTGTCGTCATGTCTTTTTCTGCTTGGGTCATACCTAGGCACATATCCATGGTCATGGTCATGGTCATGGGCTGATGGATGTTTTGACAAGTTGCGTAGGCAGCAGCTAAAGCCGTTTTGTCACATATCTCTGTCCCTAGCTAGTGTTGCCTAACAGATCGGATGGAGTCACCTTAAAACAAAAACAGACGGACGGAGTCGGATCTAGCTAGTAGGGGTGACAGGTCAAGAGGCAACCGCTTGTAGCGCTGTAGGTACGTGCGTGCTGGCGCAATGCACTTTGAATAACTAACGCCCGCCAGTGGCCAAACAATGATATCACATTATCCGACCGATACGCACGGTGTGCGACTAGAAAAACAACCGGATAAGTGAAGTAAAAAAAAGTCCAAATAAAGGTCGGTGCCGACCGCCGTGTCCGAGTAGGAGCTAATCAGCAGCGGTCTTCATCATCACCGTTTTATCTAATACTCCCTCCGTCCCAAAAATTTTTGTCTTAGATTTGTCGGCGAAGTTGACGATGCGAGCCGCGGCAAAGTCCGGTGCGAAGGAGACGTGCCAACGTACGTCGCACGCCATGTTCCAACTACACTCCGGCCATGCATGCAAATCGTACCTACTCTGTTCATCGCACAACACAACGGCCCTAAAACAATGGCCAGCCAGGTTTACATTTCTGCAAGGACGTTCGGCTTTACAGCCGGCAGCAGAGAGCGACATACTTCCATCCATATTTCATTTAGAACGTGGGAGTGTGGTGTGGACGACAGAACTCGGCCGCGGTGAGCGCGTCCGCGGCGGCCAGGTAGCTAGCCGGACCCACACGCATGGACACACAATTAATGATCAGACGGACGCGTCGTCACGGACGACCGACACACGTACGCGAGCCATCGCAGGTAGTAGGTCTCAACTGAACAGAACACAACAGGAGGGCAGAGGAGAAACCTGATTGACCAAGGACCTGCGGCAGGACAAACACGCGCGGTTCCATGCTCCGGGACAAAAAATTTCCAGTTATAAAATCACTATTGCTCACTCCGTTTCTAAATATAAATCTTTTTAGAGAAAGTTTTTTTTAAAAAAAATTCGATCTATTCATCTTCAATCATGGCAATACAACAAATACAAGAAATATTAAAAATTACATACAGATCCATAGACCACCTAACGACGACTAGAAGCAATGAAGCGATTCGAAGGCGCGCCGCCATCATCCCCGCGTCGCCGGAGTCGGGCACTACTTATTGTAGTAGACAGTCGAGAAATCGTCGTGTTAAGGCCCCGTAGGTCCAGCGCACCAGAACAGTAACCGTCGCCGACGAAAAATAACGTAGCCCGAAATGATCCAATTCATAGACACACGAATGTACACGAACACCAAAGATAGATTCCAATTAATTAAGACCAACTAATCTAGGGCACCCCAGCTACAAGTTGAAAAATACTAAATATATGCATGTATGTATGCTTAAGGAGCGCTGCTATACACACGACAAGATTGGACGATCTTTGGACGATGCAGCATATCTGACCGTACGTACGCAGAGCAAAAACTGGATGCACCGTCAATCATCCGTCATCCTCAGTTCGTGCAGGCAAACTGTCGTCCGCACAATAGTTCCGTATGCTTAATTAGATTCTTTGTGTGCGTCCCACCATTGTAACGAACAAAAATGCATCGCTAAGTTTCTAGAAGACAGCTTGATAAAGCTAAATATAAAATGAATACTTTTTGAAACGGAGACATAATATTTGCCTCAACCATGCTACATACTCCCTCCGTTTTTAAATATAAGTCTTTGTAGAGATTCTACTAGGTGGACTATATACGGAGCAAAATGAATGAATATAAACTTAAAATGCATCTATATACATCCGTATGCAGTTTATAGTGGAATTTCTACAAAGACTTACATTTAAGAACGGAGGGAGTATAAAAGTAGTACATGTTGGTAGAGCAGCTAGCACATAATAAATCTTCCTTTAGGCAACAACCAGAAGCTCTTTTTTATTATTCCTTAATTTTGCCACTTGTTCTTCATACTTTAGGCGGTAAAGAGTACTGAAAAAGGAGGCAATGTTGATGTATTTGGCCGCAAACTGTAGTAGCACTCGACCGAAGAACCGACCGACTGACCGACCACCCTTCAGAGCATAGTTAATAGTGTAGCAATCAATCGGCAACATGAAGTTGTCACGTCGCTTATAGAGAACCTAACAATAGTCCACTTGTATAAATTAATTTCCCATGCTCATGCCATGCATGATTTGACAAATCATATGTATAGCCTGCTAAAGCCATTTCGTCCCTAGTGTAACAAACGGACAGCGTTCACAGGTCAAAGGTCAAGAGCAAGTATACAAATGTAATGTAAATAAAGTATAAAAGTTTGTTTTCCCAAGTTGAAACAGAGAGAAGACAAATGTGTTATACAATCAAGAGTCGGTCGCAACGAATGTACAAAGAAACTTGGTGAGAAATAAGGTGGACCAAGTATTAATAATATACACATACACTCATCCTATCCCGACCCGCTTCCGCGAGCGCGGGGGAGGGGGGGGGCCTTCCTCGGCCGCCGCTGCCCCCTCCCCCCGTCGATCTCCTCCCCCGCCGACGCCGGCGCCGACGGGCCTTCTTCTCCCTTTGCACGGGGCTGGCTGGCGCGGGGCAGACGCACTGGGTGTATGCGCGGCGCTGGGCAGGACGCAGTGGCGCGACGACGGCAGTCGCCCTGGCAACGGTGGCGGCTGGTGGGCGGCGCGTTAAAGGCTGCTGGGGTCGGCGGATGGTGCCTATGCAGGGTGGGCGGCGTCGGGGTTGGGGTGGTCTGATCCAGATCTAGCGGGCTGTTCTCGCGGGCGGCTCGGGTTGAGGCGGCATGGTCCGGTCGTCTCCGGCGGTCCTTGGGTACTGGAGGTGGCCGGAGCGGGGGTGTGCCATGGTGGGGCGGTCGACGGCGTCTGCTGCTGGGCCGGCCTCTTCTAGTGGTGCAGGTCGGTACGGCGGTGCGGGGCTCCCCTTAGGGGTCCCGGCGTGGATGTGGGCTGCCACGGCGTGGTGGTGGCTCATGGCGGTGTTTTGGCTCGTTCAAGGCGGCGGCTGGAAATCTCCGGTGTCGCCCGTCGGTGTGCGGCATGTGCCGACCTTCGATCCTTCTTCTCGGTCATTCGTCTTCTACCTTCGTCGATGGTTGGCCCTTCCCTAGTTGTGGTCCATCACTCGTCTTGTACCAGGCAGCAGGACCGGGCTCGTCTCGCGCCCGGCAGCAGGACTGACCTTGTCTCCCGCCCGGCAGCAGGACCGAGCTCGTCTCTCGCCTGGCAGTAGGATCATGCTCGTCTCGTGCCCGGCAGCAAGACTGAGCTCGTCTCGCGCCCGGTACCGTAGGACGGGGCGATGGAGGCTAGTTTTGGCCGGCCTATTGGGTCTCGGCATTGGGGGCAGCCCAGGGGTGCGAAAGGCGGGTCCTTTCCGCTCGTGTCTTTGGTTGGGGTAGCGCCGGATCTCGGGTGAGATGGTGTCAAGGTCTTGGATATCGGGGCGGCGACCCTGGTGGTGGGTTCGCGAGGCTCATGGGGCAGAGCCCGTGGCGTAGTGCTGCCCGGTTGCAACGGTCGTGTGGGCGGCGTGGTAGCCGAGGTGTGGCGTTCGGTGGTGGTGATTGGTGGCCGGGGTGAAAACCTGATCTATCTTTGGACGGACCGGCGGCGGTGAAGCTCGTTCCCATCTTGAAGCCGTCGTCGCGGCTCTCATTGCCCGTCGTGTTGCTCTAGGGGAAACTTTGATCCTCGGATCGGGCGGTGGCCGCACTCCGGTGTCGTCCCCTTCCTGAAGGCGCCGCCTTGGAGCACACGGTTCGTCATATGCGGCTTCACCTCTTCGCGTAGTGCTAGGGTTGGTGTTGCTGTGCTAAGCGTCTATGTATCTGTTGGGGAACGTAGCAGAAATTCAAAATTTTCTACGCATCACCAAGATCAATCTATGGAGATTCTAGCAACAAGAGAGGGAGAGGATGAGCATCTTCATACCCTTGAAGATCGCTAAGCGGAAGCGTTTCAAGAACGCGGATGATGGAGTCGTACTCGCGGCGATTCAAATCGCGGAAGATCCGATCTAGCGCCGAACGGATGGCGCCTCCGCGTTCAACACACGTACAGCCCGGGGACGTCTCCTCCTTCTTGATCCAGCAAGGGGAAAGGAGAAGTTGAGGGAGAACTCCGACAGCACGACGGCGTGGTGGTGGTGGAGCTCGTGGTTTTCCAGCAGGGCTTCGCCAAGCACTACAGAGGAGGAGGAGGTGTTGGAGGAGGGAGAGGGCTGCGCCAAGGGAAGGGTGTGCGGCTACCTTCTCTCTCCCTCACTATATATAGGGGTAAAGGGGGTGGAGGAGGCACCCTAGGGTTCCCTAGGGGAGCGGCGGCGGCCACAGGGGAAACCCTAGATGGGTTTGGGCGCCCCCACCCCTTAGGAAACTTGCCCCCCAAGCCGGGAAGGGGGGCTGCCCTAGGGGAGGCGCCCCACCTCTCCTGGTTACGTTAGAGGGGCTGGGAGGGGCGCACCACCCCTTAGTGGGCTGGTCTGCCCCTTCTCCTTTGGCCCATGAGGCCCTCCAACACTTGCCGGGGCTCCCGAAACACTTTTCGGTCATGCTGGCCATAGCCTGGTACCCCCGGAACACTTCCGAACTCCAATACCCTTCGTCCAATATATCGATCTTCACCGCCGGACCATTTTGGAACTCCTCATGACGTCCGAGATCACATACGGGACTCCGAACAACCTTCGGTAACCACATATTATTTCCCATAACAACTCTAGCGTCACCGAACCTTAAGTGTGTAGACCCTACGGGTTCGGGAATCATGCAGACATGACCGAGACAACTCTCTGGCCAATAACCAACAGCGGGATCTGGATACCCATGTTGGCTCCCACATGTTTCCACGATGATCTCATCGGATGAACCACGATGTTGAGGATTCAATCAATCCCGTATTCAATTCCCTTTGTCTACCGGTATAGTACTTGCTCGAGATTCGATCGTCGGTATCCCGATACCTTGTTCAATCTCGTTACCAGCAAGTCTCTTTACTCGTTCCGTAACACATCATCCTGTGATCAACCCCTTGGTCACATTGTGAACATTATGATGATTTTCTACCGAGTGGGCCCAGAGATACCTCTCCGGCACACGGAGTGACAACTCCCAATCTCGATTCGTGCCAACCCAACAAACACTCTCGGAGATACCCGTAGTGTACCTTTATAGCCACCCAGTTACGTTGTGACGTTTGGTACACCCAAAGCATTCCTACGGCATCCGGGAGTTGCACAATCTCATGGTCTAAGGAAATGATACTTGACATTAGAAAAGCTTTAGCATATGAACTACACGATCTTTGTGCTAGGCTTAGGATTGGGTCTTGTCCATCACATCATTCTCCTAATGATGTGATCCCGTTATCAACGACATCCAATGTCCATGGTCAGGAAACCGTAACCATCTATTGATCAACGAGCTAGTCAACTAGAGGCTTACTAGGGACATGGTGCTGTCTATGTATTCACACATGTATCTGAGTTTCCTATCAATACAATTATAGCATGGATAATAAACGATTATCATGAACAAGGAAATATAATAATAATAACTAATTTATTATTGCCTCTAGGGCATATTTCCAATAGTATCATGCCTCGGGTGTGTGTGGGTTTGTGTGAGGGTGTGCGTTTGTACCGGGTGCTATTGATCATTGCTTTATATATAAAGCGGGGCGGAAGTCTTTTTCGGTATAACTAAAGTAATAACAAAATGTAAAGTATTTGTCACAAAATTATTAGGGCATGTCTTATTTAGGGCTAAAGTTTGACAATATATTTAACTAAAAATGTAAATTATATGTGACAAAGATTATACTTTGAAAAATCTTTTTCAAATGCAAATCCAACAATAGAACTTTGTATCATATACTTACAATTTATATTTTGTTAGTTTTGTAAATGGTCAAAGTTTACCCAAACACACATTATTCAATCGAACTCTTAAGTCTCCTCCTCAAGAAAAGTTTAGGGTTTCCCTACCTCCCGCCTGCACCGCCGTCGGTCTGCCTCGTCTTTGGTGACCTTAGGGCCATGGTAGCGCGGTCGATCTCGGCCCTTGTTGGCGGGAGGGCTTCACTGGTGGAAAAAAGGCCTTTGGTCGCGGTTCGCAACTGCCATTAGTCGCGGCTGCGCAACCGCGACCAAATAAGCGCGACTAAAGCCCCCCACCTTTAGTCGCGGCTGCTTAAGAACCATGAATAACGGCCCGTCCGTGGGCGCCAGCGACCGTCGGGCGGAGGACCTTTAGTCGCGGTTCTTCGCCAACCGCTATTAGCCGCCGCAGAGTTTAGGGTTTTAGCCCCCCTAAACCTGTTTTCTGCTTAATTTGTATTGTTTTATTTCTTTTGTGCTTTATTTTAATTTTGAAGGAGTTTCATATATTCTACGGTACTACATACATGCATATGAATGTACAATTTCAAATAAATTTGAAATTAGAACCAAAAGAATTCAAGAGGAATATACAATATATATTCAATATCATCGGATGACCATATACAATTTTGAACAAGTTTCCATACATGATTTAATCCATATAAAGTTCTACGCCCTCGTAATAGTGTTCTCCTTTAGGATGGAGGACTTCCTGCTGAACCATCCAGCTAGTTCCTCTTGAAGTGGTCGGAAGCGAGCTCGGACTAAGCATCCACCGGAGGTTATTCCTCTGAGCATTGGTATCACTCGGAACCCGCTCAGAGGTGTATCTCCGGATCATCTCACAGACATAGTATCCACATAGATTGGTCTCCGGTGGCTGAATATCCCTAGCATTCTTAGGCTTTAACCTTTTGAATTCTAGCTCTTTTTTGAATTCACCGACCTTTGTATCTACGAACCGTCTCCAAACCCTACGAGGCAAAGAAAATTAAATGAACAAGAGAGTTATTAGTTACTTGATATTAGGAAATGAACGAAATAGGCCGATCGATATAGAGCGCAAATGAATGAAAATAATTACTTCGCAGCATTCTTCTCATGTCGCCCCAAAGCTTTGGATCCATATTCGAGAGTCGTGGACGAGACATTACGAGGTGTTAACTTTAATTACTAGCAGAATCCAAAGGAACTGTGGACACGATACATGCACAAGACGTCATGCATAACTCATCGATTAGCCGCCACATACCATGCATGGAGTAAACAAAGAGAATGTGCTCAAGATGTAAACACTCACCCAAAATGGTAAGGAAATAGAATATCACTTTTGAGTTCTCGCTTTGTAAGAAATCGCCACAGTGTCCGCCTCCACGTCGGCGGGTGACGCCCAACACATGTCCATTAACGATGTGTGGGTCAATGAACCCAACATCATGGATGTTCCTTACTCGCATTCCTTAATCTTCATTTCGCATGTATAATAGCGGACACAACAATATAGTTAGGACATATATATAGTGCAGGCAATATGAACGAGATGGGGTAGAAATTAATAAATCACTTACGTAACGTAGCAACCGATGATAGATTTGTCGAGCTCAAGCAGATTGAAAAGCTGGAACAATTCACTCAAAGGCAATTTGTACATAGTAATGTTTGAAGTGATGCTCATGTCTAACTTCCGCATAAATATATTCTTTGGCGTTTTTATTTTTATGTAACCCTTGTACCAATTCAGCAGACCTTTCATTTGGTCGTAGATCCTTTTCTGCTTGCAGCTCGACGAGAGGCCCATTCTTGACATATGTAATTACTACCTCCTTCATTTGGCGCCTCATCAAGGCCTAATAGTTCACGAAGAGTAATACCTAAGTTGGCGCTTGTTCTCGCACTCGTTATATCAATCCTCGTGTTGCCGCAGCTTGTATGATCTCGGGGCATCCGGACGAAGGCTTCCACTATAAGCGGGCAATCGATTGTTTACTTTGTTCCCGAGCTGGGCAACTTGTTTCCGCTTTTTTACTTTCGCCTTCTCCGCTCTTTGTTCTCCTTGAACATGAGTGCCTGCCTGCAAGTTCACGTGCATAGTCGTTAGGCGATTCTTCGCGGCTTGGGACGGTGTGCTCAAAAATGACTTAGCCCACTTCTTTTGCTCATCGAAAAAACTTGGCTTGGGCTCGGGCTCTCTTTTCTTCTTGCAGTCCGCCTTCCATTTCTCCAAATCAGCAGCAGCGGCGTCGACTTCCTCGGCACTACGCTCCCAAGGCCTTGTGGGGAGAGGCTTGATGATGGCTTCGGTACCTTTGTGGTCTTAGGTACATAAGGGTCCGGGTTAATAATCCAGACTGCTTCGCTTTGCCGAGGTGGATTGGGGCGGCGTCGATCACCCCCGGACGAGGATCTGGGGCGGCGGATGATCACCGCCGGACGTTAGGATCGGGGCGGCGGCGGCTGATGTGACGGAGGTGTAGGTGAACCGCCACCACCACCACCACCACCACCACCGCCACCGCCACCACCACCACCGTAGGGGGTGGACTTGTTGTCCTTGGCGCCTCGCTTGGAAACTTGATAAACCTCTTTTGCCATAGAATGAAATGGCGCTTGACATCTCCAAGTCTTTTCTCCCTTCGTGTAGCAATGTCAATCTCTGTGTCCTCAAACCCTTGGACTATGTCCTCCACCGTGACACGAGCATAGCCATCTTGAATGGGGTTGTTGTGGTGGAGTGCTCCTGTAAACATGGTAAAGCACGCCGATGGCTACCTTCATGGACATGTTCCCGATAGGATATCTGAGATGACATTCTTTCATCTCCTTTATATCGCCCACGGGTAGCGAGGAGGCTCCGGTGCAGTAATTTCACCACCGAGGCTCCGGTGCAGTAATTTCGATCACCAGAGGCTCGGTGCAGTAATTTCGATCGTCGGTGCATCTGCACCAGCCGGTGGGGCCTCCGTGGAAGCCACGCTGCTTCTCCTTGCTGGCTTCCGAGATCCATTGGATGATCTTCATGCTGCACCGAGCTGCATCTCTTTCGCTACTAGTACACTCATGGTTTTCTTCATCACATCCATTTCCGATGCCAACGCGCCACAACATCTGCTTCCCGATCCATCTTTTCTTACGGCTTCAGAATCGCACGGGTCATCGCTCGGGGAACCCTATTTTCCACGGAATGTGCCCCATGCCTTGTACACGCCCTCCGTGTTCAGGATTCCCGAGGGCTTTTGTCGTAGCGTCGTTCTCTCTGTTGAACTTGATCTTCCCCGCTGAGCATCCTTCATTGCGCCAATAAGGGCTTGGGTGGGTTTAATTAATTTGCCCGGTAAACACACTCCCCTGTCTCCGGGTTCAGCGTTCCCCATGCCCGCACCACCAGCTTTTGGCCCTTGGGTCCCATCCTCCGCACTGGACGGATTCTCGCGCCCTCACTTCGTTCTCCATCTTCTCCAACCTAGGCACCCAAATGCGATACCCTCCTGGCCCCATAACATGATTGTACTCCTTCTTAGCCGCATTTTCCTTATTTTTTTCGATATTTGAATGAACTACTCCGATTTCTTTTGCTTCACAAATTCTGGCCAATCATGTTTCAGTTTCTCATATTGTCCTTTGAAATCCGAGTCTTGTTCTCGCTGACAAAGTCACGGGCTAGATTTTGCTTGAATTTCCGGAATGCGTCGGCCATCTTATGAAGAGCGAACTGTTTGACTAGCCTCCTCCTCTCCTTGTTTTCTCAATCTTGTTACCCTCCTCATCGAATTTGTTGTATTCGGAGGTAGAACGAAATGTTCCATAAGCTTCTTGAAGCAATCTTTTTGTTCTCTTATCGACAAAAGTGAAACCATCAATTCGTGCCTTCTTTGGCTCATTCCACTCCTCGACGGTGATCGAGACGTTGTCTCTAACAATGGCTCCGCATTGGTGACAAACTTGGTGGCGTTCTTGCGGGGCTCCAATGCCTGCCGGTTGCACCGTCGACAACCTCGATGGTGCATGTTTCTCCTTGTTTCATCGTCTTGGTTGCGCCACGCTTTGACGACGCACTCGATTGTTTCGACGATCCGCCGAGGGCTAAAATAAGAAAGAGAGTCGCGCGTTAGTACACACATATTTATTCAAATCGTTAGTTTGTATCACCGAGGCTCAATGTATATATATACCTCGGCGCCGGAGGTGGTTGCTACTTCCATTTGAAGATCGCTGCGTTTATCGACGCTTGTTCGGCATCATCTTGCCGACGGCGCCTTCATCTTCACCGTCAAGGTTCAAATAAGAAGAGATATCATCTTCCTCTTCTCCGGTCGGCACATATAGAATATCGCCGTTTATGATGCCGAACATATGTGCTTCACCGTCCGGATCATAGTTGTCCATAATCGGTCACTCTATCGTCCGCCATTATGTCACCTGAAAACATGTAGTAAAAACAAATTAATTAAGTGAAGAAGGGGCGGTGGCGGTGGCGGTGGCGAAGGGCGGTGGCAAAAGGAGGGGGCGAGAAGGGTGGGAGAGGGTGTCGCGGTAGAGCGCGAGACGGGCGGCGCGACGGCGCGGCGTCACGGAGAGGAGGAAATTCCAATTTGTCATGTCGCGAACCCAAAATGGGCCGCCCAGTGAGCTACGCCCTGTGAGACGCGTCGACTTTTTGATGCAAAGAGCGTCACATTGTGGCTGGATATGGCCGAGCTCGGTCTTAGCCGGGCTGCGCTTGCAGCCTCCGCGGTCATCTTGCTGCTAATGCACCGCCCGTTGTAGCCGACGCCAAACAGTGATTAGGATACGTTGAATTTCCTATATGACGCTGTCTGCGTCAAACTGTCGAGCTTAACGCACCTACGAGCCACTGTGAGCGAACGATTTGGGTCGGCCCATCACGTAAATCCTTCACGTCCGGTTTTAGGAACCTTCCGAGGTTCCCAACCCTTTTTATTTTCATTTCTTTTCCTTTCTTTTTCTGTTTCGTTTTTCTTTTCTTTTTTGTTTATTGTTCTTTTCTTTTCTTTTTAAAAATGTTCTCCTTTTAAAAATGTTCTATTTTTCAAAAATGTTCATATTTTCAAAAAATGTTTGATTTTCACAAATTTGTTCGTGTTTTCAAATTTTGTTCCGGAGTTTCAGAAAATTGTTTGTGTTTTCAATTTTTTTTGCCGGTTGTTTCAAAAATGTTTCGATTTCAAGAAAAATTCACATATTCAAATTTTCTTCACTTTTTATAAAATTATTCGTGTTTTGAAATTTTGTTCGGGAGTTTCAAAAAATGTTCGGGTTTTCACAAAAATTTAGGAGTTTCAAAAATTTTCCCGTATTTAAATTTTGTTCATGGATCCAAAAAATGTTTGTGCTTTTGAATTTTGTTCGAAGTTTCAAAAAATATTCATGTTTACATAATTTTTAAAATGTTCCGAGGCGGCGTGGGGCGTCGCCGACACTGCCACCGCCTCTGTGGGCGCCGGCCGGGCCTCGCCTGCTGGTCCGCCCTTCCCGACGGGTTCGCCGCCGGCGATCAAGGCCGTGGCCTGGTCGTGGCTGGGCGCCGCAGAGGAGGTGGCTGGCGCACGCGCCGCGGGCGGGTTCGGCGACGGCGGGTGGAACTCGCCTCGAGGGCGCGTCGTGAGGCGTGCCCATGCTCTGCGGCCCCGCTTGGCGACAGATGGGCAACGCGAGGTACGTGGAGCACGTGTGGTGCGCCGGATCGCGCCGACGGGCGGCGGCCTCGAACGGGAGCGGTGGAGGCGGCCGTCCGGCGGCTGATGCGGGCAAGGAGGGGAGGAGATGAGGGGCGAGCACGCGAGCTCAGATCGCCGGAGGGGAGAGCGAGGCGGCAGACCGAGGCCGCCGGCGGCGCGCTGTGGGCGAGGGCGACGGCGGGCGCGCGCGAGGGCGAGGGCGGCGACGGCGGCGCGAGGGCGGCGGCGGCGGCGCGGCGCCGAGGGCGCGGCGTAGATTTAACAGCGAGAAACGGCGGCGCGCCGAGGAGCCTTGTATTTATAGCCCCCCTTTAGTCGCGGTTGGCGACGAGACCCGCGATTAAAGGTGCCTTTAGTCGCATGGTCTCCCGCCCAACCGCGACTAAAGGGTTTTTATGGTTTTTTATGCTCAGCGCCCCCATTTTTAGTCGCGGTTGGTGCTCGCCAACCGCGACTAAAGTAGCTGCAGTTTAGGGTTTTAGCCCCCAAACCTGTTTTCTGCTTAATTTGTATTGTTTTCTTTTTAATTTGTATTGTTTTCTGTTTAATTTGTATTGTTTTATTTCTTTTGTGCTTTATTTTAATTTTGAAGGAGTTTCACATATTCTACGGTACTACATACATGCATATTATACGCCTAGGCAGGAGTATGACTAAATCACTCCAAATTTCATGTATCATCGGTGGTATCTCGAATCATTCAAAATGGACACCAAACACATCACGGGTAATATAATTCACATGATCCATTCAACAAAGTTTGGTACAATAAATTATTACACATCATTTCTTCCCTTGTGTCCCTCGCTTGCTTACGATTGTGCCGTATCCATGGAGCATCCTCATCATTTAACTTAATGCTTGGGTCGGTGTTCACTTTGAAGGGCGGAATTTCAGCAAACATATTATAATCTTCCGACATGTCTGTCTTGTCCTCCACTCCCACGATGTTTCTTTTCCCCGAAAGAACAATGTGGCGCTTTGGATCATCGCATGATGTAATCGATCGTTTTCTTATCTTTCCGCTTCCTCGGTTTGCTACTCATGTCCTTCACATAGAAAACCCGAGCGACATCTTTCGCTAGGACGAATGGTTCGTCAAGGTAACCAAGATTGTTGAAATCCACCATTGTCATTCCGTATTGCTGGTCCACCTTTACCCCACCTCCCGTTAGCTTGAACCATTTGCACCGAACAAAGGGACCTTAAAGGAGGGTCCATAGTCAAGTTCCCATATCTCCTCTATGTAACCATAATATGTGACCTCTTGCCCATTCTCGGTTGCTGCATCAAAGCGGACACCACTGTTTTGGTTGGTGCTCTTTTTATCTTGGGCGATCGTGTAAAATGTATTCCCATTTATCTCGCACCTTGGAAAGTCGTTATAGTCGAAGATGGTGTCTTGGCCAACATGTACACAAGCTGATCTACAACATCATTGTCATTCATTAAATGTTTTTCAACCAAGCGCCGAAAGTCTCCATGTGGGCCTTCCTAATCCAGATTCAAAGCTTCCCGGGTTGTCGAACGTAAAATATTCTTGTGTTTCTCAAAGTACGGAGCCACCAAGCTGGAATTGGTCAAGATCAAGGTGGTGTGCTTCAAGAGAATGGTCGTCCATACATATCGTTGATTTCCTTCCGATCGTGTTTTTCCACTTAGTCTCCCCTCGTGCGCGATCAAGGAAGACCAATCGCTTAAGGTCGGGAACAAAGTCAACACAAAACTCAATTACCTCCTCATTTCCATAGCCCTTGGCGATGCTTCCTTCCGCCTAGCACGGTTACTTAACATATTTCTTTAATACTCCCATGAACCTCTCAAGGGGAACATATTGTGTAGAAATACAGGACCGAGAACGAAAATCTCTTCGACTAGGTGAACCAGGAGGTGCGCCATAATATTGAAGAAGGATGGCGGAACACCAACTCAAACCGACAAGACATTGGATCACATCGCTCAGAACTGTGGTAGAACTTGGATTGATTACCTTCGAGAGATTGCATTGAGGAATGCACATAGCTTCACAATGGCTACTCGAACATTTTCCGCAGAGCCCCTCAAAGCAATCGGAAGCAATTGCGTCATAATCACGTGGCAGTCGTGAGACTTCGTGTTTTGGAACTTTTTCTCCGCCATGTTTATTATTCCCTTTATATTGGACGAGAATCCAGACGGACCTTCATACCGCTCAGCATTCAAAAAGATGACCTTCTCTTCTTTGGTCGAGCGTAATGGCACGACCTTGAAACCATTCCGGATGCCGGTCATCGTGGTCTTTCAAACGTTGCTGGTCCTGCCGTGCTTCCTTTGTATCATTTGTCTTCCCATACACGCCCAAGAAGCTTAGGAGGTTCACGCAAATATTCTTCAGAACGCATCACGCCGATTGCAGAGCGGACATCTAGGACTTTCCAATATTCTAGCTCCCGAATATAGATTTCTTCTTCCACATGGCTGCGTGCCCGTCGGCTCCCTTCGAACCGATTGTCCGCCAGACCCTTTCCAAAGATGACTTTCAAATCCTTGACCATATCAAATACCTCAGCACCGGTCGTTCCGCAGCTTCGCCGGTGATCTGCCTTGCCGTTGTAATGCTTGCCTTTCTTTCATCGATGAATTTTGGAAGAAATCGACGATGCCCAAGGTACACGTTCTTCTTACAATTTGGCAAATGTACACTTTCGGCCTCATGTAAGCAAAGTGCGTGCATGCATTGTATCCCTTATTCGACAAATTCCGAAAGGTTACTAAGAGCAGGCCAATCGTTGATGGTTACGAAAAGCAACGCTCGTAGGTCAAATTCCTCTTGTTTGTGCTCATCCCACACACGGACATGTTGGAAATATGCCCTAGAGGCAATAATAAAAGTATTATTATATTTCAATGTTCATGATAATTGTCTTTTGTTCATGCTATAACCGTGTTATCCGAAATCATAATACGTGTGAACACTTAGACCCCAATATGTCCCTAGTGAGCCTCTAGTTGACTAGCCCGTTGTGATCAATAGATGGTCATGGTTTCGACTATGGACATTGGATGTCGTTGATAACGGGATCACATCATTAGGAGAATGATGTGATGGACAAGACCCAATCACAAGCTTAGCATAAAAGATCGTGATAGTTCGTTTGCTAGAAGCTTTGCCAATGTCAAGTATCTATTCCTTCGACCATGAGATCGTAACTCCGGTTGCCGTAGGAGTGCCTTTGGTGTATCAAACGTCACAACGAATCGGGTGACTATAAAGGTGCATTACGGTGTCTCCGAAAGTATCATTGGGTTGACATGGATCGAGCGGGATTTGTCACTCCGTATGACGGAGAGGTATCTCTGGGCCCACTCGGTAATGCATCATCATAATGAGCTCAATGTGACCAAGGTGTTGGCCACGGATCATGCATTACGGATGCGAGTAAAGTGACTTGCGGTAACGAGACCGAACGAGGTATTGGGATACCGACGATCGAGTCTCGCAAGTAACGCATCGATTGACAAAGGAATTGCATATGTGGTTTGATAGAATCCTCGACATCGTGGTTCAACCGATGAAATCATCGAGGAGCATGTGGGAGCCAACATGGGTATCCAGATCCCGCTGTTGGTTATTGCCCGAGAGTCGTCTCGGTCATGTTGCGTGTCTCCGAACCCGTAGGGTCTACACACTTAAGGTTCGGTGACGCTAGGGTTAGTAGGAAGACTAGTATGTGAATACCGAATGTTGTTCGGAGTCCCGGATGAGATCCCGGACGTCACGAGGAGTTCCGGAAGGGTCCGGAGGTAAAGAATAATATATAGGAAGTGGTGTTTCGGCCATCGGGAAAGTTTCGGGGGTTACCGGCAAAGTACCGGGACCACCGGAAGGGTCCCGTGGGTCCACCGGGTGGGGCCACCCATCCCGGAGGGCCCCATGGGCCATAGGGGGAAGGGAACCAGCCCACAGGGGCTGGTGCGCCCCAGGCCCACCTCGCGCCTAGGGTTGAAACCCTAGGGGTGGGGCGCCCACCGGCTTGGGGGCACTCCACCCCTTGGCCGCCGCCCCTTGAGATTGGATCTCTAGGGGCCGCCACTGGGGCCTATATAAAGGGGGGGGGCTGCTGTACACATCTCCCAAGGCGCAGCCCTCCCTCCCCAACACATCTCCTCCTCCGTAGAGCTCGTGAAGCCTGCCGAGTATCTTGATCACCACCATCACCACGCCTGTCGTCTGCCGGTGGTGCCGTCTTCCTCAACCTCTCCTTCCCCTTGCTGGATCAAGAAGGAGGAGACGTCGCTCGTCCGCACGTGTGTTGAACGCGGAGGTGCTGTCCGCTCAAAGACTTGGCATCGGTGATCTGAATCACGCTCGAGTACGACTCCATCATCACCAAAGCAAGCTTCGCACGCGATCTACAAGTGGTATGTAGATGCAAACTCTCTCCGTTACTCGTTACTTAGATGAACTCATAGATGGATCTTGGTGAAACCGTAGGAAAAATTTTAATTTTCTCGCAACGTTCCCCAACAAAGGGCATCATGAGCTAGGTCTATGCGTAGTTCTCTATTGCACGAGTAGAACACAAATTTGTTGTGGGCGCTGATCTTGTCATCTTACTTGCCCTACTAGTCTTTTCTTGCTCAACGGTATTGTGGGATGAAGCGCCCGACCAACCTTACGTGACGCTTACGTGAGACCGGTTCCACCGATCGACATGCACTAGTTGCATAAGGTGGTGGGGGTGTGTGTCTCTCCCACTTTAGTTGCAGCGGATTCGATGAACAGGCCCTTATGAAGGGTAAATAGAAGTTGACAAAATCACGTTGTGGTGATTCGTAGGTAAGAAAACGTTCTTGCTAGAACCCAATCGCAGCCACGTAAAAGATGCAACAACAACTAGAGGACGCCTAACTTGTTTTTGCAGCGATTGATCATGTGATGTGATATGGCCGAAGTTGTGATGAATGTTGAATTGTGATGTATGAGATCATGTTCTTGTAATAGGATTCACGACTTGCATGTCGATGAGTATGACAACCGCGAGAGCCATAGGAGTTGTCTTTATTTTTTGTATGACCTGCGTGTCATTGAAGAACGCCATGTAAACTACTTTACTTCATTACTAAACGCGTTAGTCATAGAAGTAGAAGTAGTCGTTAGCGCGACAACTTCATGAAGACACGATGATGGAGATCATGATGATGGAGATCATGGTGTCAAGCCGGTGACAAGGTGATCATGGAGCCCCGAAGATGGAGATCAATGGAGCTTGATGATATTGGCCATATCATGTCACAACTATATATAATTGCATGTGATGTTTATTATGTTTTTACATCTTGTTTACTTAGGACGACGGTAGTAAATAAGATGATCCCTTATAAAATTTCAAGAAGTGTTCTCCCTAACGTGCACCGTTGCTACGGTTCGTCGCTTCTAAGCACCACGTGATGATCGGGTGTGATGGATCCTTACGCTCACATACAACGGGTGTAAGACAGATTTACACAGCGAAAACACTTAGGGTTAACTTGACGAGCCTAGCATGTGCGACATGGCCTCGAACACGGAGACCGAAAGGTCGAGCACGAGTCGTATGAAAGATACGATCAACATGAAGATGTTCACCGATGATGACTAGTCCGTCTCACGTGATGATCGGACACGGGCTAGTCGACTCGGATCGTGTAACACTTAGATGACCGGAGGATGTCTAATCTAAGTGGGAGTTCGTAATTTTGATTAAGAACTTTATTATCATGAACTTAGTCTAAAACCTTTGCAAATATGTCTTGTAGATCAATGGCCAACGCTAATGTCAACATGAACTTCAACGCTTCCTAGAGAAAACCAAGCTGAAAGATGATGGCAGCAACTATACGGATCGGGTCCGAACACGAGGATCATCCTCATAGCTGCCAAGAAACAAGATGTCCTAGAAGCACCGTTAGGTGACCCACTGTTCTCCCAAAGACTGCAAGACGATTTGAACGTCTCGCGACTCGCTCGATGATTACTCCCTCGTTCAATGCGGCATGCTCTACAGCTTAGAACCGGGCTCCAAAAGCGTTTTGAGCATCACGGAGCATATGAGATGTTCAAGAGCTGAAACTAGTTTTCCAAGCTCATGCCCGGTCGAGAGATATGATGTCTCGACAAGTTCTACAGATTGTAAGATGGAGGAAAACAGTTACGTCGGTGAGCACATCCTCAAGATGTCGGGTTGCACAACCGTATGACCCGGTGAACATAAACCTCCCAGATGAGGCGGTCATTGACAGAATCCTCGATCGCTCCCACCAAGCTACAAGAGCTTTGTGATGAACTACAACATGCGTGGGATGGTAAAGACCATTCTGAAGTGTTCTCGATGCCGAGGTCGCAGAGGCTGAAATCAAAAAGGAACATCAAGTGTTGATGGTCAATAAGACCACTAAGTTCAAGAAAGGCAAGGGTAAGAAGAACTTCAAGAAGGACGGCAAGGATGTTGCCGCGCCCGGTAAGTCTGTTGCCGGGAAGAAGTCAAAGAATGGACCCAAGCACGAGACCGAGTGCTTTTATTGCAAGGGAAGGGTCATCGAAGCGGAACTGCCCCAAATACTTAGCGGATAAGAAGGCCGGCAACACCAAAGGTATATTTGATATACATGTAATTGATGTGTACCTTACCAAGATTACTCGTAGTAACTCCCGGTATTTGATACCGTGCCGTTGCTCATATTTGTAACTCACAAGCAGAGCTGCGGAATAAACGGAGATCGGCGAAGGACGAGGTGACGATCTTGGCGTCGGGAATGGTTCCGAGTCGATGTGATCGCCGTCGCACGCTGCCTCTACATTTACCTACGGGATTAGTTTTAAACCTCAATAATTGTTATTTAGTGCCAAGTTTGAGCATGAACATTGTATCCGGATCTCGCTTGATACGAGATGGCTACTCATTTAAGTCCGAGAATAATGGTTGTTCGATTTATATGAGAGATATGTTTTATGGTCATGCTCCGATGGTCAATGGTTTATTCTTAATGAATCTCGGCGTAATATTACACATGTTCATAGTGTGGATGCCAAAAGATGTAAAGTTGATAACGATAGTCCCACATACTTGTGGCATCGCCGCCTTGGTCACATTGGTGTCAAGCGCATGAAGAAACTCCATGCTAATGGACTTTTAGAGTCTCTTGATTATGAATCGTTTGACACATGCGAACCATGCCTCTTAGGCAAAATGACCAAGACTCCGTTCTCGGAACAATGGAGCGAGCAACCAACTTGTTGGAAATCATACATACCGATGTATGCGGTCCAATGAGCGTTGAGGCTCATGGAGGATATCGTTATGTTCTCACTCTCACCGACGACTTGAGTAGATATGGGTATGTCTACTTAATGAAACACAAGTCCGAGACCTTTGAAAAGTTCAAGGAATTTCAGAGTGAGGTGGAGAATCAACGTGACCGAAAGATAAAGTTCCTACGATCGATCGTGGAGGAGAATATTTAAGTCACGAATTTGGCACACACTTAAGAAAATATGGAATCGTTTCACAACTCACGCCGCTGGAACACCTCAATAAACGGTGTGTCCGAACGTCGAATCGCACTCTATTGGATATGGTGCGGTCTATGATGTCTCTTACCGATTTACCACTTGTCATTTTGGGGATACGCCTAGAGACAGCTACATTCACTTTAAATAGGGCTCCGTCTAAATCCGCTGAGACGACACCGTATGAATTATGGTTTGGGAAGAAACCTAAGCTATGCGTTTCGAAAGTTTGGGGATGCGATGCTTATGTCAAGAAACTTCAACTGAAAAGCTCGAACCCAAGTCGAAAAATGCGATTCATAGGATACCCTAAGGAAACCGTCGGGTATACCTTCTACTTAAGATCCGAAGGCAAAGTCTTTGTTGCTAAGAACGGATGCTTTCTAGAGAAAGAGTTTCTCTCGAAAGAAGTAAGTGGGAGGAAAGTAGAACTCGATGAAGTACTACCTCTCGAACGGGAAAGTGGTGCCGCGCAGAAACCGTTCTGTAATGCCCACACCCATCAAGAGGAAATCATTGATGATGATCAAGATACTTGGATCAAGTTACTAATGAACTTCAAGGTCCACAAGGACACGTTCCGCACTGAGTGGTACGGCAACCTGTCATGGAAATCATGTTGCTAGACAACAATGAACCTTCGAACTATGAAGAAGCGATGGCGGACCCGGATTCCAACAAATGGCTTGAGGCCATGAAACCGAGATAGAATCCATGTATGAAAACAAAGTATGGACTTTGACAGACTTGCCCGATGATCGGCGAGCGATAGAAAATAAATGGATTTTTAAGAAGAAGACGGACGCGGATGGAAATGTCACCATTTATAAAGCTCGACTTGTCGCTAAGGGTTATCGACAAGTTCAAGGGATTGACTACGACGAGACATTCTCTCCGTAGCGAAGCTTAAGTCCGTCCGAATCATGTTAGCAATTGCCGCATACTATGATTATGAGATATGGCGATGGACGTCAAAACGGCATTCCTTAACGGACATCTTAAGGAAGAGCTGTATATGATGCAGCGGAAGGTTTTGTCGATCCTCGTAACGCTAACAAAGTATGCAAGCTCCAACGATCCATTTATGGACTGGTGCAAGCATCTCGAGTTGGAACATTCGCTTTAATGAGATGATCAAAGCGTTTAGTTTACGCAGACTTATGGAGAAGCCTGCGTTTACAAGAAAGTGAGTGGGAGCTCAGTAGCATTTCTCCTATTATATGTAGATGACATACTCTTGATGGGAAATGATACAAAACTTCGACAGCATTAAGGCCTACTTGAACAAGTGTTTTTCAATGAAGGACCTTGGAGAAGCTGCTTATATATTAGGCATCAAGATCTATAGGGATAGATCGAGACGCCTCATAGGTCTTTCACAAAGCACATACCTTGATAAAATTTTGAAGAGGTTCAAAATGGATCAGTCCAAGAAGGGTTCTTGCCTATGTTACAAGGTGTGAAACTGAGCTCAGCTCACCACCGACCACGGCAAAAGATAAAGAAGAGATGAGTGTCATCCCTATGCTTCAGCCATAGGATCTATTATGTATGCCATGCTGTGTACTGGACCGATGTAAACCTTGCCGTAAGTTTGGTTGCAAGATACCAAAGTAATCCCGCAAGGAACACCGGACAGCGGTCAAGAATATCTGAAGTACCGAAAAGGACAAAGGACATGTTTCTCGTTTATGGAGGAGACGAAGAGCTCGTCGTAAAGGCTACGCCGACGCTTAGCTTCGACTCGGATCTCGATGACTCTAAGTCACAAACCGGATCGTGTATATGTTGAATGGTGGAGCAAGAGCTGGTGCAGCCGCAAGCGAGCGTCGTGGCGGGATCTACGTGAAGCGGAGTACATGGCAGCCTCGGAGGCAGCGATGAAGCAATTTGGGTGAAGGAGTTCATCACCGACCTAGGAGTCATACCCAATGCGTCGGGCCGATCAAACTCTTTCGTGACAACACCGGAGCTATTGCCCTTGCAAAGGAGCCTGTGTTTCACAAGAAGACCAGCACATCAAGCGTCGTTTCAACTCCATCCGTGAAAATGTTCAAGATGGAGACATAGAGATTTGCAAAGTGCACACGGATCCGAATGTCGCAGATCCGCTGACTAAACCTCTCTCGCGTGCAAAACATGATCAACACCGTAACTCTATGGGTGTTCGATTCATCACAATGTAACTAGATTAGTGACTCTAGTGCAAGTGGGAGACTGTTGGAAATATGCCCTAGAGGCAATAATAAAAGTATTATTATATTTCAATGTTCATGATAATTGTCTTTTGTTCATGCTATAACCGTGTTATCCGGAAATCATAATACACGTGTGAACACTTAGACCCCAATATGTCCCTAGTGAGCCTCTAGTTGACTAGCCCGTTGTGATCAATAGATGGTCATGGTTTCGACTATGGACATTGGATGTCGTTGATAACGGATCACATCATTAGGAGAATGATGTGATGGACAAGACCCAATCACAAGCTTAGCATAAAAGATCGATAGTTCGTTTGCTAGAAGCTTTGCCAATGTCAAGTATCTATTCCTTCGACCATGAGATCGTGTAACTCCGGTTGCCGTAGGAGTGCCTTTGGTGTATCAAACGTCACAACGAATCGGGTGACTATAAAGGTGCATTACGGTGTCTCCGAAAGTATCTGTTGGGTTGACATGGATCGAGCGGGATTTGTCACTCCGTATGACGGAGAGGTATCTCTGGGCCCACTCGGTAATGCATCATCATAATGAGCTCAATGTGACCAAGGTGTTGGCCACGGATCATGCATTACGGATGCGAGTAAAGTGACTTGCGATAACGAGACCGAACGAGGTATTGGGATACCGACGATCGAAGTCTCGGGCAAGTAACGCATCGATTGACAAAGGAATTGCATATGTGGTTTGATAGAATCCTCGACATCGTGGTTCAACCGATGAAATCATCGAGGAGCATGTGGGAGCCAACATGGGTATCCAGATCCCGCTGTTGGTTATTGCCCGAGAGTCGTCTCGGTCATGTCTGCGTGTCTCCGAACCCGTAGGGTCTACACACTTAAGGTTCGGTGGACGCTAGGGTTAGTAGGAAGACTAGTATGTGAATACCGAATGTTGTTTGAGTCCGGATGAGATCCCTGACGTCACGAGGAGTTCGGAAGGGTCCGGAGGTAAAGAATAATATATAGGAAGTGGTGTTTCGCCATCGGGAAAGTTTCGGGTTCTGGCAAAAGCACTGGGACCACCGGAAGGGTCCCGAGGTCCACCGGTGGGGCCACCCATCCCGGAGGGCCCCATGGGCCATAGGGGAAGGAACCAGCCCACAGGGGCTGGTGCGCCCCTAGGCCCACCCCGCGCCTAGGGTTGAAACCCTAGGGGTGGGGCGCCCACCGGCTTGGGGGCACTCCACCCCTTGTCCGCCCCTTGAGATTGGATCTCTAGGGGCCGCCACCGGGGCCTATATAAGGGGGGGGGGCTGCTGTACACATCTCCCAAGGCGCAGCCCTCCTCCCCAACACATCTCCTCCTCCGTAGAGCTCGTGAAGCCACAGCCGAGATCTTGCATCACCACCATCACCACGCCGTCGTCTTGCCGGTGGTGCCGTCTTCCTCAACCTCTCCTTCCCCTTGCTGGATCAAGAAGGAGGAGACGCCGCTCGTCCCGCACGTGTGTTGAACGCGGAGGTGCTGTCCGCTCAGCACTTGGCATCGGTGATCTGAATCACGTTCGAGTACGACTCCATCATCACCAAAGCAAGCTTCCGCACGCGATCTACAAGTGGTATGTAGATGCAAACTCTCTCCCGTTACTCGTTACTTAGATGAACTCATAGATGGATCTTGGTGAAACCGTAGGAAAAATTTTAATTTTCTGCAACGTTCCCCAACAGGACACCACCCCACAGCTGTAAAAGTTCATCAACTAATGGCCTTAGGTACACATCGATGTCGTTGCCGGGTTGCTTCGGACCTTGGATGAGCACTGGCATCATAATGAACTTCCGCTTCATGCACAACCAAGGAGGAAGGTTGTAGATGCATAGAGTCACGGGTCAGTGCTATGGTGGAGCTCGCCGCCAAAAGGATTCATGCCATCCGCATTTAGAGCAAATCTTATGTTCCTTGCGTCACCTGCAAAATCTTTGAACCATCTGTCGATCTTTCTCCATTGCGCTCCATCTGCGGTGTGTCTCAACTCCCGTCCGACTTACGGTCCTCTTTGTGCCATCGCAACAACTTGGCATGCTCTTTGTTCCCGAACAGACGTTTCAACCGTGGTATTATAGGAGCATACCACATCACCTTGGCGGAACCTCTTCGGGTTTCGCCCTCAACATCGTCACCGTGGTCATCGCCTCGATCTTATAACGCAATGCAAGGCATACCGGGCATTCATTCAAATTCTCGTATTCACGCGGTAGAGGATGCAATCGTTGATGCATGCATGTATCTTCGTAACCTCTAAACCTAGAGGGCGACAACCTTCTTTGCTTCAGACGCATCAAGGGCAACTCGTTATCCTTTGGAAACATATTCTTCAACATTTTCAGCAAGTTTTCAAATGCCGAGTCAGCTACACCTGCCTTTGCCTTCCATTTCAGCAAATCCGATTGTGCAGCCCAGCTTTTTCGACCATCATCGCATCCGGGTACAGCGCCTTTCGTGATCCTCTAACATGCGATCCAAATTCTCCTCTCCTTTTCGGTTTCGCGGCGTCTCCGTGCATCGGCAATGGTCCGACCAAGATCATCAACGGGATCATCACGCCTCTTCTTCACCTTCCCTTCACCTTCAAAGATCCTCCATGAAAGTATCACCGAAATGAGCAAGATAGCTTTCATCGATGAAATCATCCCTTCTTCATCTTCTTCCATTATAACCCCTCTTTCTCCATGCTTGGTCCAACCATTATAGCTTGGCATGAAACCCTTCAAGCAGATGCATGTGAACAACTCTTGAGGAAGAGTAACCCTTCTCATTCTTACAGATAACACATGGACAGATAACAAAACCCCCGCTTGTTCGCATTAGCCACTACGAGGAAATCTTTCAAACCCGTAGTGAACTCGCCGGAGAGTCGCCATCAGACATCCATTGCCGATTCATCTGCATTATTATAATATAAAATATATAATTAACCATCATGCATTTGTTAAACTAACTAGCTACAAACAATATAAATTAAACAATGAACTACACACATGCATATTGACACATCAAAGGTTCATCAAGTTGCTAACCGCGATCAAGAGTGTGGCTCCAACACTTCATGTCATGTTTGTTTCATGCTCTTGGGGCATTTCATCAAACACCTTATGTGCATAAGAGGAACCAAAAGCAAACCTACCCCACTTGTGAAGAGAATGGCTCCAAATGGCTAAGTGTTGGCTCTTTGGATGGGTATATATAGGGAGGGCTTTAGTTGCGGTTGGCACGGCAAACCAGGACTAAAGGTGCTCGAAAACCTTTAGTCGCGGTTGTCCGCCAACCGCGACTAAAGCCCTCACGGCACCACCTGGCCACCGAGCGCTGGGCCCGAGCCTTTGGTCGCGGTTCACCTCCAGAACCGCGACTAAAGGTCCCATTAGTCGCGGTTCCTACAGCTTCGCGACTTATGGGGCTGGACGGAAGCCTGTTTTTCCACCAATGCTTGTTTTCAGTTATTTCTTCGTGTTTTGTTAGGGTTTGTATACTGCTCAGGAAGACGAGAAGGTGGCGGCTCCTTGAAGATGAAATAATGTTCTCCCCGCCTAGCCCTCGTCTCGATGGTGTGTCTAACATCATCGATGGGCGTGTGGAGGTGTGTCTCCGGCGGATCTATCCTTGGTGGATTTGCTCGGATCTGGCTGTAGTTCGCTATGTTCATGTGTTATCAGATTAGATCCTTCCGATCTACGCTACTCTTCATCGGCGGCGATTGCTGTTCTGCTACGCTGGTCCCATGGGGCCTGAGCACGATGACTTCCTGACTGTCTACTACAACAAGTTTTGCCTGGCTCCGGCGAGGGAGAGGCAATGACGGCGGCGCGCCTTTGGCTCGCTTCAGTACTTGTGGTCGTCGTTAGGTTGTCTATGGATTTGGATGTAATTTTTATTATTTCTGGTGTTCGCCATACTGCCATGATTAAAATGAATAGATTGAAATTTTTCTCGCAAAAAAAGTTTACCCAAAATACAAGGGACTAATAAACCTAGAGAGAGGTAGTACTATATATACTGGCTATATATGACATGACATTAATATATAATCAACTTGCGGTTGACTCTACTATTAAAATTGCTATGGCAATGGCTGATGCGCTTATGCAGTGCACCTAATAAAATAACTCTACCACAAGATGATCATTAACATCAGCCGATGCGCACAGTTTGCGACTAAACAATGGTTGGATGGATGAATATATGAAATCCAAATAATTCGGTCTTGCCGTTAGTTTGGTCGTGGGCAGTTCTTTTAATAGCGGATAGGTTCCGGCCTAATACATATACGCTGAATCAAGCGAAATGATTAATCTAGTCTAACAAACCATGTACTTCCTCAGTTCACTTTTACAAGACCTTGAAAACATTTTAGATAATGTGCAAAACAATCTATTTTGAGTTATCTGAAGCGACTTATAAAAATGAACGGAGGGAGTAGTAATAAAATTAATGTTCGAAAACCGAAAACTCAAGGAACCAAGCGAGCGAGAACGGGTCTATGTTGTGGATTTCTTTAGTTTGCATTCAAAGATATGTTGTTGTTTTCCATGGCAAAACAAACTGAAATTGTCGTTGTTTTCATGCATAGAGTGTCTGATTTGATTTCCAGTGGACACTTGTCATGTTGCGGCAATATATACGTGCATAAACTTGGTCCTATGGCAACAACCAAACAATTTAGAATGGTGGTGGTGGTGTGGACGGATCCCCCAAAGCAAGCATGCATGCAAATCGTGCTCCATGCATCACACCAGCCGCTCCTTGGAGAATGGCCACCCTAGCTAACTTTAGGCAAGCACATTTCAAGACCTTTTCCCTTTCGTTTATATGCCGATAAAGACTTTTTTTTCCTTTTGTTTATATGTTGGTTGTTATCATGCATACCCTTTTTCTAGAGCACCAAAGTAGATACATCTGCTAAAAGTTTTGCAATTTATTATGAAACATTTCAAAAGTTTTTATTACCCTGAAATGGTATAACAATAAAACAAAAAATTGAGGCACATACACCCCCTCGCAAATAAATAAATAAAAACAAATTGAGACCCTACCAAAGCTTTGAACTCTAAGCGTTGCTCCGACCGTCTATGTCCAAGCCCGCTAAAATCAAATATTTTAAGATATTCTTGATATAAAATATGACAAGAAAAATTTGCAACGCCGTTTTCTAAATATCATAGCGCAATTTGGATTTTGGTAAATTGAAGGAATCAGGACACTGAGCATTATGTTTAGAAATAATTGAGTACCACAAGCCAGCACTGAGTTTTGCGCCATTTATGTCTGGTGGAATCAAAATATGATTTCACACGCTTTCTATCGATACGGATCCGACTATGATGGCTCGATGAACCTCGAAAAACCACGGCTCCGACATTCAACCCGCCTCGTGTGTGTGTGCGCGCGCTCACACATGTTGTATACAATTGTACTCCTATATAATATGCGATGACTCGCAAAAAAATAATATAATATAGGATCTTCTTTTCGCACAAGCGAGTGACATTATCCCTTTTTTTTCAAAAATATCGTAGGGCCTTCATGGGCCCTGGGACTAACCCAGGGGGCTGGTGGGCCTGGGCCTGGGCCAGGTAGATGTGGCTGCCGTTTGACCTGGTCCACCAAGATGATGACCGACAAACGAGAGGAGGCCCAGGCGAGTATATATATCCGGCCCCCATTCCCCAAATCCCTTTCCATCCTCCGCACCGTACGACCGCAACAACCTCCCCTTTTTCCGCCGGCGAGCGACCGATCCGGCGGACGGACCATGGCCGCGCTCGTCGGCGACGCCGCCTACTGGCTGGCGGAGCACCCGGACATCGTCGGCTTCCGCTGGAGCCCCTCGGGCCTCTGGTTCTCCACCTGGGCCTTCCTCCTCGGCTTCCTCGCCACCTACGTGTCCCTCTGCCTCGCCGCCGACGCGCTCCTCCGCCGCCGGAAGCAGCCGCTCCCTCTCGGGCCCCTCCCGGCCACGCACGCGCTCCTCATGGCCGCCGTCTCGGCCACCATCTTCGCCGGCACGCTGCTGTCGGCGGTGGCGGAGATACGGGACACGCGGTGGTCGTGGCGGGGCCGGAGCCGGA
This sequence comes from Aegilops speltoides, assembly GCA_021437245.1. Lineage (NCBI taxonomy): Eukaryota > Viridiplantae > Streptophyta > Magnoliopsida > Poales > Poaceae > Aegilops > Aegilops speltoides. The sequence goes on from CM038145.1 coordinate 6,822,595, forward strand.
CGACGCCGCTCCGGTGGCTCCTCTGCTTCCCGCCGGGGACCCGCTCGTCCGGCCGCGTCTTCTTCTGGTCCTACGCCTACTACCTCTCCCGGTACCTCCACGCGGCGCGCGGCGTGTTCGCGGTGCTCAGGCGCCGGCGCGGGGCGGCCGCCCGGGCGTGCGCGCACGCCGCCTCCGTCGCCATGGCGTTCCTGTGGCTCGAGTTCTCGCAGTCGTTCCAGGTGCTGGCCATCCTCGCCTCCACGCTCGCCCACGCCGTCGCCTTCGGGTTCCGCTTCTGGGTCGACAGCGCGGGGCTCCCGGCACGGAGCGGGTCGGCGCCCGTGGCGCTCTCGTGCCAGCTCGGGCTGCTGGGGTGCAACCTGGTGTGCCACGCGGGGGTGGTGTGGATGCACTTCGGCGGGGCGATGGCCGGCGGGTGCAGCGGCATCGGGGCGTGGGTGGTCAACACGCTGCTCAACGCCGCCCTGCTCTGGGTGTTCCTCCACTGCTACGGCACGCGCGGCGTCTGCGACGACGACGCCGTAGCCGCCGCCGCCACGGTGAGCGTGAAGAAGAAGAAGAAGAAGGGGATGTGAGAGCGGCGTGAGGTGATCCCCAACCAACCATTGTAATATACTCCTATTCTAGTACACACCATTGCTGTACTGTACATATATGTAGGCCGGCATTGGCATCGGCATCGGCATTCGGCATCTGGCATCCCAATGAGATGAGATGAGATGAGATGAGGAGGTGACTCGCTGCTGCTACAAACCAAAGCAAAAAACAAAAAGCAAAAACAAAATTCAATTCTAATTTATAGAGATGGGTACACATAGATAGATAGATAGATAGATACATACATGCTATATGCGCGGGTGGATCGACGATTGGATCGAACCCATGCCGCCGCTGCTGATTAACTCGATTCTTATACTCTGTTCTTGTGTTCTTGGCAAGGGGAATTTTTCTCCTCCTTCTTCTTCTTGGTTGATTCAGTTCAGTGGGTGACATCTGAACTGGAAAGAAAACATCTAAGCTTGTTTGTTGGACTGAAGGAGCCAATTTCAGTGTGTGACACCTGAGCTGAAAACATCGCAGCCTGTTTGTTGGCCTGAATTGAACAAGCCGATTTCAGTGTGGCATCTTCTTATTAGTACAGACCATAATACTAGTGTGGAGGCGAGGCGATCCCTGTCAGTCAGTGAAGGGACGCTGTTGACATGCCACCAAACAAGTGATGAACAGACGCGTATGTTCGTCAGAGTGGATGCGCCCGGGCCTGTGTGTGTGTGTGTCTCTGTATGTGATCACATGCCAACTGCCATGCTCGGCGTCGCGTCTGGAGTCTCTAAAGTGCCATGCCGCTCTGTCTTGTTCGAGCGCGTGCGTGCGTGCGTGCACGGAGAGAAGAAGACAGACACGGAGCACAAGCCAACAAGGGGCGGCTCCGTTTTCTGGTTAGGCTTGAGCTGAAATGAAGCAAAGCTGCTGCAGCGACCCGGACGCTCGCTCACGTGAGGAAGGAAGGCGACACACACGCCGACAAAGAGTGAGATGGCCATTGCTGCGTCGATCCCGGAGGCGTCCATGCCCTCCTGCCCCATGAAGCAGCAGTAATTAAACCGGAGAGAGCTGGCCGTGGCCGGAGCTGCGTTCCATTTGCATGCCTCAACCCCAACGACACGCACACGCCTGGCCTGGACCGCCGTGTCTGTCACGTGTACGTAGCACGGGTGTGTGTGATGTGCGTTTCTCTTAAACACACTAACTACAGACGTCATCTCCAAAGGGAACAAAAAGGAAACTGCTAATCGAGAAACGCATGGCATTCCACCCGTTCTCTCTCACTTGCTTCTTTGCTTGGACTTTTCTTTTTTTTCGTAGATTAGGTTATCACTAAACGGTTTGCTAGACTTGATTAATTATCTCGCTTGATTCGGCGTATAGATATTAGTATAAGGCTGCAACACGTCTGCGAATAAAAATTTTGCACACGACCAAACCAACAGCACCGGCCGTTATTTGGATTTGACAATTTCATCCAACTGCTTCTTATTAGCAAACCGTGCTTACCGGCTGATGTTAACTAATACTTCCTCTGTAAACTAATATAAGAGCGTTTAGATTACTATTTTAGTATTCTAAACGCTCTTATATTAGTTTACAGAGGGAGTACTCGTCTAGTGGTAGCGGCGAGAGATGTTTAGTACGTACTAGTAGTATTATTATAAGAGCATTGCGTCGTCAGAGCATCAACCATTGTTACAGGCGTCCCGACCAAACCTCCCAAGAGATGAGCATCATGAGGGAGGCGAGCGCCTTGGGCGAGCCGAGACGGATCCAACCAATGCTAGAGTCTTCCGCAACTCAGCGGCCCCTTCCATGACCATCATCAGCAAACTCAAGCAGGAGGTATCGCTTTGGGCTTTGGCTGGAGCGAAGCATTTGGGTGTTGTAATGCCGCGAGAGTAGTCCTTTTATTCACCGCTTTGCGGTTTCTGTCTAAAACTTTCTCCCTTAATCAATGAAATGGCAAGTCTATTGCCTTGTTTCAAAAAAATTGTTACAGGCGTCCTCACCTCTTGACCCGTGAACGCTTCTAGATTGAATTGAACAGTTGACTCCGTGTTAGACAAGGGGCAACATGGCTTTGTCAAAAAAAAAAAAAACATGCATGCATGGCCATGATGCATGGGAAAATAATACGCCTACTAATATTTTTGGTTTTTCCTACGTGCCTATGTATTGTCCGAGGAGAAAAAGACATGACAGCACTGAGCTATATACTCTTCTTCTTTTCTCTCTCCTTCTTCTCGAATCATCCATTGAATGATCAACAACACACAAACGCCGTGTGCCATCTTCCCACCTATTGAGTCACTCTAGATATATACTACGATATCCGTCCTGGTTTACTAGTTGTTTCTCGTATTCTGGGTCATTTCTAAATATGATTTTAACTAATTTAATATATGTTAAACGTGGCAAAAATGGTATCATTGAAAACTACACTTAAACACAAGTCCAACAATATAATTTTCGGCGACATGCTTAAATATTTTGCTAGTCAAATATGTGGCCAAACTTTGACCCAAATACGATAAGAACTAGTAAAACCAGGTCGGATGTAGTAGTAGATTAAGAACTAGTAAAACCAGGTCGGATGTAGTAGTAGATTAATCTCCATGCTAAGTAATTAAAGGGGAAAACAAAACATTTTTTCTCGGATGGAGCACGTACCACTACTCAGCAGCTTGTAGTGTGGAGAAAGGTCATGTGATTAACCCTCTGCTGCTCATATCTAGACTAGTACTACAGATAGCGGGTAAACACATAAATATTCTTTCTCATTTTTCAGTGCTCTTCAATCATTCTGCTCATATCTAAAGTGTGAAGAAGAAGCCGCAAAATTAAGGAATAATAAAAAGGTACTTCTGGTTGGTTCCTAAAGGAAGATGAACTATGTGCTAGCTAATCTACCAACATATGCTACTTTTATTGTATGTTGCTTTATCAAGTTGTCTTCTGGAGACTAAACTAGGTGCCCCTAAAAATGAGCCACTAGTTATGAGAGAATTTAGATCTTAATCCAAACTTTACTTTTTACTTTGATCAATTTTGGCCCCCCCCCCCTCCCCCCGAGATTGACGGATGGGGCCGGGTCCACTGACCATTGACACAATCCTGGGGCAAGTCGTCAAACTCCGGATAAAGTGTGGCAAATCATCTGATCCGTGGTTATGATGGGACGCACACGAAGAATGTAATAAAGCAAACATGCATATTTTTAGTATTCTTCAGCTTGTAGCTGATGCCCTAGATTAGTTCGTTCCGAATATTGTGCTAGCGTTGTCGGAAACTAATTGTTTTTCTATACCAAGCCGTCGTTACTCCAAACTAAGGTTTGCATCAAAAAACACCACCCCCATTCACTATTATAAAATATTTTCTAATATTTTTATTGTGATGTATATAGACGTATGTTATTGTGTATGTTCACTCATTTCAATCTGAATGTAGTCCATATTAAAAAAAATCAAAACATATTATATTTGTGAGCGGAGGGAATAGCATTCAAACTGTACAAGACAAAAAAAATAAACTACTCAGTTTGTAGGATCGTCCTATGATCTTATATGAACCGTACCCTGGATTGATGACTTAGACTTGTAGAAGGTTAGATCACATCATCTTGGACGAGGGCGACCACTGCCGATCACCATGCAAAAAAAAAAAAAACACTGCCGATCGATACCGATCGCCGTCCAAAGCAAGGGAGAAATTACATTAAGCACGGCACGGTGAAATAATAGCACCAGCAGAGGAGGGGGAGAGACGAAGTTGATTGGCAGGTCGACGCCGCACATATAAACTTCAGCGACAACGATCGAGTGACATATACGGCTGGCTAAAGTCTACGTACCACCGAGAGCTTGACAGATGAACTTGAGCTCCCACGTCATTCACTTTCTTCGGTTAGGTAGACTCACCGTGCACCATCTGTTGCATTCAGTCCTAATCAACTTCACCTTCGGCGTCGTCGTCGTCGTCGGAGAGTGGAATGGTCGGAGAGTCGGAATGGAAAGGGAAAGATCCATTCATGTGTGGTTGTGAATCGAATTACGTAGCAGACTTTTCCAGAAAGAGGAAAATGTTGGCCTATTTAACCAGCAACTAATCATCAATTAACTACCCAAAATAGGCGTCGGAAGCCAGTGATCAATGTCGTTCTGCACTGCGAACCAACCTGTGGTTGGATGGTTAGAGCCTTAGAGGGATTGTGGTATCCCCAGCTCATGGGGTTCAATCACGGTGCTTCGTGATTTATTCCGGATTCATTTCGGATTTTCGGCGATGCGCATTCATTGGGAGGAGACGTTCCCGTCGACAAGGAGGCCTACGGTGACTTCGTAAATCTCAAGATCATATGCCGGCTCAGTCCTTCAGAGGTGCTCATAGGGATAGGGTGTGCGTGTGTGCGTTCATAGGGGTGAGTGTATGCGCGTATATATGAGCGCTTGTGTCTGTACTGATGCTCAAAAGAAAAAAAATGCCGTTCTGCACTGGTCACGTTCTGAATTATGTTTCTCTTTGGCATGCGGTTCGCTGCGGCTGGCTGGCTGGCTGGCTCATTGAACACGACGGTCGACAATGACTTTTGCAATCATGAACATAAAAATCATCCCTTTAATTATCATAGTTTCTGGTGGAAAAAGAACGTCTAAATTTTTACTATCTTTGTATCACCATCCAGTTTGCAATCATGAACATAAAAGTCATGTTCATCACGTGCGTCGCTAGTTTCTACCGACTTTTCCTTCAAGAATTACTACAAAACATCATATTGCTGTACACGCTACCGCACCTCAATGTTACGCACTCCCTCCGTTAATTTTACTCCACCTATTACATTTACTAGCACATATGCCCGTGCGTTGCACCGGGATATAAAATAAATATCTGTAAATTCGAATTTAACTAAAATATATACAGCATATGCATGTATTTCAACAAATACAAAACAAATTAAAGATTTCACGTGGTATTCGAGAGTTTACCTTTCATGGTGCACTGCTGAGTTGTAGTTCTTAATTCGTCAGTTCTGCCTGGCCTTATCTTCACTTTGATGTGGCGTTGGGCAACCAGCATGGAACTATCAAGATGCAACGCTAATCGTCAAAGGATAAAAATTAAAACAATTTAGATATGTATGTACAATTGAGCTATACAGTTTTCACAAGATACAAAACACAAAATAGAAAACATGCATATAAAAACTGATTAAAACTTTATTACTCGATTTGGATGCTAACAAACTAATTTGGTCTCCCAAAAAAAACTAATTTCAAAGAATATTATTACTTAACTTTTTTCAACCCGTTCAATATTTACAAAGTAAAGTGACCCTCATGATCGACTACAGAAAAATTACTAAGACCCGAAGATTAATTGTAGTAAGTGGGTGGTAACACACATGTTACTACAACAAATACTTGAAGAAATAGTTTTGAGCTATATTTTTTAAAACTCTGGAAGAACGCAGATATGTTATGTTGATTTTTTTTTATAAAGTAAACTCTGGAAGAACGTAGATATGTTATGTTGATTTTTTTATAAAGTATAACGGACATGAAGAATAAACATTAGCTAACACGTAGAGCAACACAGCAGCTTCTAGTCCGTATCTCCCTCTCCAATCTAACAGTAGCCTCGGTTCCGTGGATGGTTTGCTCCCTACACCTCCAGCTCCGTTGCATGTGCCCCTGATCGGATCTGGAGAACTCCAACGCCGCCCCACAGCCGCCATGGTTGGTTGGCTCCTCCACGCACCCCATCCCTCTCCACCGCTGCCGCTGCTCCACCGTCGCCGGCAGCTCGTCTCTTGTCGGCTCCCCCGCGCGCCCCCTTTCCTCTCCTCATGTCGCCCATCCAGGCCACTTTCAAAGTCCACCCCGGACAGCCTCCTCTGCCTCTATGCTCCTCTTTGGTCCGACCTTTTCCGTGGTCAACGGCTTCGGCAGCCCGACCCAGCCACACCCAACCCAGGCCCTCCATCCAACAACGGCCATCTTTTCAGTCTATTTGTTGATCCTCAGGCTGGCTCGCTAATTTGCAAACAACTCGCCAGGTATATAAATTGCTGTAATTTGATTTAGAAAAGCGAGGTGGTACTATTTCAGTCATGCAACTTTGTTTTGAGTTACAAGCCTATAAAATTTCAGATTTTTTTTTGAGGTGATATAAAATTTCAGATGGTTGGAGCCATCGGGACAAAAATTCCGTCAGCGAACAATATTTTTATGGCCCACGCGGATGGCCCAACAAAAGAACCGTTAACTACACATACGAAAAGGCTTATATTATTAATAGTACCACCTCGGATAACGAAAATAATACTGAAAGCGTAAATTCACGGCAGGAAGCGTATTGTGACGGTGAACCCGGAGACCCAATCCGTGCTTTATTATTAGGTTTTGAGGTGATATAAAATTTCAGATGGTTGGAGCCATCGGGACAAAAATTCCGTCAGCGAACAATATTTTTATGGCCCACGCGGATGGCCCAACAAAAGAACCGTTAACTACACATACGAAAAGGCTTATATTATTAATAGTACCACCTCGGATAACGAAAATAATATAGATGAAAAAAAGCTGAAAGCATAAATTCACGGCAGAAAGCGTATTGTGACGGTGAACCCGGAGACCCACTCCGTGCTTTATTATTAGGGAGAGATATGTACTCTAACTTTATAAGGTTTGACAAGAATTATGTTAAATTATACTAACATCTGCAATACCAAATAATGAAATATAAAAATATATTCCGAGATGGATCTAATTATATTGATTTACTATTGTACTAAATTTTAACTGTTTATGTGTGTAAACTTGGTCAAACTACGGAAATTTCGACTTCAAACAAACCTAATAGGTGGAGTAAAAGGAAATAGAGGGAGTACTCTGCTTTATGGCATATATGTATGGTGGTGGGTGGGAGGGGGGTAGGGGTTCTGGAATATGATTAAAAAAAGTATTAGTGACGTGTGCGGCTGTAGCAACATGCATAATTTCATTGTATAAGTTTTTATTTCGAGCAATCGGCATGAACGCTACCCTTTTATTAACAAAGAAGAGAACACAAAGTACTCCCTCCGGCCGGATATACTTGTCAAAGAAATGGGTAAAAATGGGTGTGTCTAGAACTAAAATGCGTCTAGATACATCCATTTCTCCGACAAGTATTTCCAGACGGAGGAAGTATTTACAAAGAGTTGGCATGTACATGAGGGAAACGCGCTGCAACCCAGCTTTATCCTATTAAGTTGTCTATGGAGAAAGACCAGGGAGAACCGTATCCCCATCTCCTCGAGTTCGAACAGCCGCCCCGAGCGAGACTCCTCGTCGCCTCCCGAGGCTGCCCTCAGATCCCATCTCCAGATCCTTCATCGCCCATCTCCAAGCCCGCACCTCAGATCTCTCTCGTTCCTCTCGCCGCCTCCCGAGCATGCTGCAGGCAAAGCCACATGGCTGCCAAGGACGGGGGAAGTGGGAGGTCCTTCTGTCCAGATATGGCTCCGGTGGTAGGTTGCGGATCTGCAGCGGCTCGTGCCCCGGTACTGCTAGGATGGGATGGATCCGGCCGGATCCAATCCTGAGGGGGCGTCGGGTTGGTGTTGTGATCTCGCGCGGCGCTTACGAGTGGGTGCCAAGGTGGAGGTAGCGGTTGCGCCCGGTATTCTGCAGATGGCCGCGCGCGCGGTGGCCGGGGCGACGTCCCTTGTCATGCGGCGGCGGTGCTATCCCCCATGGCCGCCGGGAACGGCAGTTCTCTGGCAATGGTGGGCATGGCGGCGGTCGCGGATCTGGATCCCGCCCAGATCCGCCGTCGGTTCCTCATGTGGATGGCCGGCGGCACGATGAGGGGTCTAGAGGATGGAGGATCTCTGCCGGAGTACCAGTGGCGGCATGCGTCTTCATGGCGAGGCTCCGCGCGGTTCCAGCGAACCGCGAGATCGGGACGACGTGACTTCCGGTAAAAATCGCGCCTGACTGCGGTCTTGGCGGACGATGGCGGCGTCTCCGACGTTGTTTCTTTCTCGAGGCATCGTCGTTGTAGGTCACGTCAACTCGATCGGGATGTTCCAGGGGAAACCCTAGATCTGGGTCTACCGGATCGGACGATGACGGCTCCTTCGGTGTTGTTCTCCCTCCCGGGGGTATCATTTTGGAGCAGGAACTGGCTGGAGGGGACAAGAGGAGTGGTGTTACATCTACCGCAAGGCCGACGACGGATTACGGCGGCATGGCGCTCCCGAGTTTCGTCGACGAGCGCGTGTGGATGGATACGTGCAGATGGTGGCGTTGTCTATCGCCGTGGTGGCGTCGATGGCAGGCCTGACAAGGTCCATGCGTCGGTACCTGCTCTGGAGATTGATCGGTGGAAGACGACGACGGCAACCTTTGAGAGTGTGCCAGATCGGTGTGTGACCTAGTCCCGGTATTGTGGCTGGGCTAAGGCATCTGGCTTTAGATGTTAGGCCTTGGTGCGATGTCTGTTTGGTATTAGGCTCGGACATTCGGCACCCCTTCATTAAGGAGATAGAAGTAGCGACAGTTGTTGCCGAGTTGGTGACTTACAACTTTGTAAGGTCATTGTGAATAATTAATAAAATAGTTGCATGCATCGTGCAGATGCAGGGCCGGGGGTATACCCTTCTTTTCAAAAAAAAGGAAAAAGACCTGAAAATAGACTAGGTTCTGATCCATTGAAAAGGGGCTGGAATATTAGGTTAGCTGACTAAAGCGCAGGTAGCAGCGTGCCAGGCTAAAAACAGACCAAAGACAATGAAGATTGTATTAAAGCTACCTGCACGATCCTTTCTAGTTAGTGCTCGATCTGCATCTTGTTCAGAAGACACATGCTTTGTTTTAGCGAAATAAAGAAAATTAAACATGTTGTGCACCTACGCACTTTTCGACGTTGCGAGGCGGCTCTCAAATGAGAGATGGCCGCGCCAAAGTATGGCCTACGTGTGAGAGGTCTCGTTCCGACATGTAGGGGCGGTGGCATCAATGGCCCTCCCTCCCCTCCCTTGAACAGCCGATGCAGTTTTGTTTTGGGGAATGGAGTCAAATCTATAAAAGTTCAACAAAACACCTTAAATATAATAATAATTACATCGATATTCCGAGACCATTGATCGACCACTACTGCCATCAAAACGAACATCCGACGGAGTTTGGTATTAGAGAGCATGTGGAGGTACACATGTCTATAAGTCTATGAGGAGTTTGATATTTACAGATAAAGTCGATCCCTAAAAATGAAGTTCTTCAACTGAAGACTTTGGATTTCTAAAGACTTTCTGAAGACTTTGAAAGTGAAGAAATTGGTGTGACCTTGAAGACTTGACAATCATTCGAGGAACATGAATCGTGGATACTTTTGTTTTCGTAGTTTCATTTCTCTTTCTTGAGTCATAGGAAACACCGTACTGTTAAAGGGGGTCGACAAAATACTAAGAAAAAAATTCCATGTGATGCTCAACTCAAAATCCTACACCTACCAATCCCTTCGAGTGAAGCCATTGGAAATCTCATACAGTTCAGTCAATTTCTTCAGTAACAGAGACGAAGTTCTTCTGGTTGCTGAGGAATTTGTTCTGATTGAGGAGTTAGGAATTCGCCAGTGCGGATTGCCTACACAGCGAGGAACATGATAGCCCTGAGGAATTTGAGAGTCAAAATTCCGATCGTTACTGTGCTATGCGCCAACTGTCCCAAAATATCTACCCACCTAACGGTCATATCATTGAAGGGCATTTATATCTTATCATGTCGGGCTGCTCCTAGGCTATAAATAGCCACCCCCCTACAACCACTGGCTGGTTGACTGCTCCGAGACAAACTAACACTTGTCATTTGAGAGCATCCCATCCTCCGAGGACTTTGAGCGAAAATCATCAAGTGAGGAAAACCCAAACCCAACACACCTACAACCCAAAGTGATTGAGCATCACTGAAGAGATTGATCCTGCGTGGATCCGATGCTTGTTACCTTTGAAGACTGTGCTTCTTCCAGACGATTAGGCGTCATGGTCTAGAGCATCCAAGAGGAAATGTGGATCGCCGAGTAACCTAGTCTGTGAAGGTTTGGAAGTCACCTGAAGACTTACCACGAGTGATTGGGCGAGGTCTGTGTGACCTTAGCTCAAGGAGAATACGGTGAGGACTGTGTGTTTGGGACTGGGTGTCCTCGAGTTTAAATACTCAGCCGCTCCAACCAGACGTACAACTGAGACAACAGTTGAAACTGGTCTACCAAATCATTGTCTTCACCGAGCTTACTGGTTCTATTTCCTCAACTCTTTCATTTCCTCATTTCTGTTGTTGTGTGCTTGTTCATATCTGTTTGAAGACTTTGACTGAAGAATTTTCTCAACTTCCTCAGTTCAATTTCTTCAGTCTGTCCGTCTTCATCCCGTGTTATCCTGTGCTTACGCTTTCTGTACTCTGTGCTTGTCTTCATTTCATCATGATGACTATGCTTGTGTTCTGCTATGTTTACTTTTGAGTACTTATTCCGCTGCAAGTAGTTCTTCATTTAGGAATTTCCTCACCAGCAAATTCCTCAGTGAAGAATTCATAAAAATCGCCTATTCCCCCCCTCCTCTAGTTGATATAACGCACTTTCAAGAAGGGCCGGTTACAGAAGCTTCAGCGAACAAGCATCAGTTGTGGAAAGCTCTTTGGTCTCTCAAGGTGGTCCCTAAGGTGCGTGTGTTCTGGTGGAGGGTACTTCGTGGTATACTGCCGGACGAATGCACGCTCAAATACCGTCATATCCGAGACACTAGCATCTGCAAGCTTTGTCAGGCACATGATGAAGATCTTCAGCATGCTCTTATGTTTTGTTCACATGCCAGGAGATTCTGGGATGAAGCACGCCAGCTTCTTGACATCAAATTACCAAGGCTACATCCCACAACTTGGGCATCCGACATTTTATGTGAACCAGGGCTCTCGGCTAGAGAGCGCGCTACAATCGTTACTGTGATGTGGTCCATTTGGACCTCACACAATCGATGGACGCATGATGGGGACAAGATAGACCCGGCCAACTCGATGAAGCTCACTCGGGAAGCCCTGGCCCTCCTTGATATCCCCATACAACATGCACATGTTCTACCCGGGCACGGCTGGCGCCCTCCGGAGCCAGATCAGATCAAGATCAACACCGACGCGGCAGTTGATCATGATGAGGGGAAGAGTGGAGCCGGCGGCGTGGCAAGATCGTCTACGGCCTTATTGGGTGCCTGGTGTAAACCACACCCCGGAGTTATTGAACCCATGATTGCAGAAGCCCTTGCTGTTCGAGGAGTAATCTTTGCAAATCTCAGAGGGTTCGAGCATGTGGTGGTGGAGACAGACAACCTGGAGGTGGTAAACCTCTGGAACACTCGCCTCAACAGTCGTTCGGTTGTGGCACCAATTATCTTAGAAATTGAAGAGCTTTCAGCTAGTTTTCATTCATTTGTAATCCAGCATGTAAGTAGATCAGCTAATGGTCTAGCTCACCTATGTCCTAAACGTGCATGCAATGTGGCTGTGACTGAAAGCTGACTTACGGAGACTCCCGGCTTCCTGATTAGCAGCCTTTTAGCTGACTGTTCAGAGAACGCTTTTGTTTGAATAAAGCTCTAAATTCCCCGCAAAAAAATAGTAGTAGTAGTACTTCCCCGCAAAAAAAGTAGTAGTAGTAGTACTATTTTTTTTATCATAACTACTACTAGTAGTAGTAGTAGTACTAGATTCAAACAGCTGAACACATTCGTTAGTTAGGCCACATCAGCTAGAGGCAGAGATATAGCCATGTCACAACACTGGACAAAACGGCTTTTAGCTGCACGCTACAAAACTTGTCAAATGCATGCCATGACTCTGAGCCAATGGCCATGAAGTGCTCCTTATTCAAAGAAATTCTATAGGATTTCTGAAGGATTGAAATCCTTAGGAATTTCATATATGTTTGCCCTTCGATTTATAGGATTGGATCCCATAGGAATTTTTCCTATGAAGGCCTCCTTTGGTTCATAGGATAGAAAAATCAGAGGAATAGAAAGTCATAGCAGATGAGATGACATGCATCTCAAATTCTATGAGTAGGAATAGGAAGAGATGCCCTTTGTTTCACATCATATGATTTTTTTTCCATTGAGTCTAGGCTATTGTTTATTTTCCTATGAAATGTGGAGGATAGGAAGATTTCCCCCATAGGAATAGGATTTCATTGCTACAGAACAAAGGGCTCTATAGGAATTTTTCCTATAAGAATCCTACCCTATGAAATTCCTACAAAATCCCTCCAAACCAAAGGAGGCCGGAATCTTTTATACTACATTTCATGGGAAATCTAACATCCACTTCAACCTTTTTTTTACAATTCTTTTGTTTTCCGTGTGGCATCAAACACTCCTTGCTAATCCTATAGGATTCAAAATTTGGCACGTCATCCCAATCCTATACTTCTCTATTCCTACATTTTCAAAATCCTGCGAATCAAAGAGGCCTAGAGTATGTGCCTATAGGCATGGCCCAAGGTGGAAAAGACATGACGGCACTGAGCTATGTATTTTTACAAAGACATGATGGGACAAAGCTCCGGCCCAGACAGATTCATACGAGTTTTTTTTCCAAGAGTGTTGGGACATCATAAAATCTGAGATCATGTTTGCTGTCAACAGTTTCTCCAACCTACATGTCCGCAATCTTCACTGGCTTAACTCATCCAACATTGCTCCCTTCCCTAAAAAGGATGGAGCGGAGGACATTTCTGACTTTCGGCCAATAAGACTTATATATTCATGCGGTTGCTAAGATTATTGAGAAGATGATGGCCACGCGGCTGGCCCCTCACATGCCCGCGCTGGTTTCCAACAGGCAAAGTGATTTTATTAAGAAAAAGAAGTATCCATGATAACTTCATGTATGTCCGCAACTTGGCCCATCCTTTTGACCGTACCAAATCTCCAACCCTATTATTCAAGCTTGACATAAAAAAAAAAATCCTTCGATTCGGTTCGATGAGATTACATCACGGATTTATTGCGTCACCATCATTTCCTAAGTCGTTTTTGTGATTGGATTTCTGCTCTTCTATTCACAGCCTCCTCCAGAGTGTTACTCAATGGTATTGCGGACGACCCTATCAAGCATGGTCATGGACTTCAGCGGGGAGATCCCCTATCCCCTTGCCTTTTGTTCCTTGCCATTGAACCCCTTCACCGCATCCGCACTAAGGCCACCGAGCAAGGCAACCTTCACCACTACGTGGAAATCCGATCCGGGCATCCTTGTATGCGATGACGCGGCCATCCTCGTTGTGCCAATCAAGGCGGACATCTAGTTCCTGGCCTCAACGTTGAGCTCCTTTGGTGATGTCACCGGCCTTGTCACCAATTCCAAAAAAAGTTTGGTTGCGCCCATTCGTTGCGCCAACATCGACCTTGATGACATCCTTCAGGCCTTCCCGGCTGTCCGGACCTCTTTTCCTTTGCGGTACCTTGGCCTTCCTCTGTCTTCAGTACCCTGAGGACAAGATTGCGGGCAAGCTCCCACCTTGGTCGGCTATCCATGTGGCTGCTGCTGGAAGCATCATTTTTGTCAAAGCGGTAGCAATCTATCATCTAACACCGCAGGATATCCCGGTTGAACAGGACTCCATTTCAACCGTACGCGGTCGAACACAAGGCCGTATTGTGTATTGTCCCGTGACATATTTTTTGATTGAAAATATCTTAAAATATTCAATTTTAGTGGGCTAGGACCAGGCCATGACCGCCATACTTAGCCTTCAAAGCCTGCCAGGGTCTTGATTTATTAAGTTTGGGTTTTATTGTTAGATTTTTGGGGGGTCATGAAAAACTTCCAGAAGATATTCTTCGTGTGTTCTGGAAAAAAGGGCAAGCATGACAACAATTTTGGCATGCAGACAAAAGGAAAATGGTCTCCGAATGTGTTTTTCTAAAGTTAAGCTGGCCATTGTTTTAGGAGGGGCTAGCTGGTGTGATGCATGAAGCACGATTTGCATGCATGCATGAATGCTTGTCCACACCACCATCCTAAATTATTTGTTTGTTGCCATAGGACAGAGTTCATGCATCTATGCCGCGGCAGCAGCATAAGTGGTCACCAAAAATCGAACACTATATATATATGACCTTAACTCGAGATGGTTTTCTCGGAGAAAAAAACAGTAAAGTCGTCGTCTCCAAAGAAAAAAAACTGCTAAGCGAGAAACGCACGACATCGACCCGTTCTCTCTCACTTGCTTGTTTGCTTGGATTTTTTGCTTTCCTAGACTAGATTAGTTTATTACTACATGGTTTGTTAGACATGATTAATTATCTCGCTTGATTCGGCGTATAGATATATTATTATATAAGGCTGCAACCCGTCTGCAAATAAAAAATTTGCACACGACCAAACCGACGGCACCGGCCGTTATTTGGGTTTGATAATTTCATCAACTGCTTCTTGTTGGCAAACCGTGCGTACCGGCTGATGTTAACTGAGTACTTACTCGTCTAGTGGTAGCGGCGAGAGTTGTTTAGGTTGGTGTATTATTAGGGCATTGTGTCGTCAGACCATCAACCACTGTTGGAGGCATCCTCACCTCATGATCTGTGAACGCTTCTAGATTTAACAGCTGGCTCCGTGTTAGACAAGGGACAAAATGGCTTTAGCAGGCTACTCCCTCCGTTCGAAATTACTTGTCACAAAAATGTATAAAACTTTTCAAAACAAAAAACATGCATGCATGTCAAAACAAAAATATACATGCATGTTAAAATAATACTCCTGCTAAAACTTTTGTTTTTCCTACACGCATATGTATTGTCCGAGGAGAAAAAGACATGACAGCACTGAGCTATATACTCTTCTTCTTTTTTCTCTCCTTCTTCTCGGATCATGCATTGAATATTCAACAGCACGCAAAACCCGTGTGCCACCTTCCCACTGATTTGAGTCACTCTAGATAGATGCTACGATATCCCTCCTGGTTTACTAGTCTTCCTTATATTCTGGATCATATTTTAACCAATTTTAACTAACTAAATATATGTTAGACGTAGTAGAAATGATATCATTGAAACCTATATTTAAATGCAAAACCAATAATATAATTTTTTTTGTAACATGCATTAATATTTTGTTTGCCAAATATGTGGTCAAAATTTGACCAAAATATGATAAGAACTCGTAAAACCATGACGGATGTAGTAGTAGATTAATCTGCATGCAAAGTAATTAAAGGGGGAAATAAACATTTTTTCCGGATGGAGCACGTACCACTACTCTGCAGCTTGTAGTGTGGAGAAAGGTCATGTGATTAACCCTCTGTTGCTCATATTTAGAGTAGTACTGCAGCTTGCGGGTAAACACATCAATATTCTATCTCCTTTCAGTACTCTTCAGTCCTTCTGCTCATAAATAAAGTGTGAAGAAGTTGCAAAATTAAGGAATAATAAAAAGGTACTTCTGGTTGGTTCCTAAAGGAGATGAACTATGCGCTAGCTGATCTACCAACATATGCTACTTCTATAGTATGCTGCTTTATAAAGTTGTCTTCTGGAGACTGAACTAGGTGCCCCTGAAAATGAGCCAGTAGTTATGAGAGAATTTAGATCTTAACCCACACTTTACTTTTCAATTTGATCATCCCTGCCCCCTAGATTGACGGGTGGGGCCGGGTCCATTGGCCATTGACATAATCCTGGGGCAAATCATCAAACTCCTGATAAAGTGCGGCAAATCATCTGATGGGACGCACACAAAGAATCTAATAAAGCAAACATGCATATTTTTAGTGTTCTTCAGCTTATAGCTAACTTTTTTTTAAAGGAGGATAATCCCCGGCCTCTGCATCAGGACGAAGCATGCAACCATATATTATTAATAGTGCAAAATCCAGCAACCGAACACCATCGACCCGGAAATAAAGCGGAAAACAAACCCTGAGACCGTATACCTCGCGACAGTACCTCCCTCAGATAGCCACTAATCCCTATGATACAAGACACAACATAAACGAAATTTTTTACAACTCCTAGACTACGCCTTCAAGAAGGGATCATCGCACGTGCTCCGATGATGGTGAGTCCACCACAAGGTTGAACTCCGGATTCTCATCCCCAAAGGCAAGCTCCAATCCACCACCTTCAGTAAGGATACGACACAGGCGCACGACGACATAGTCTGATCAGAGATCTTGTGTTTCCAACGGAGTGCATAAACTCATTGCTGAAGCCGTCTGTGCCATCCACCCTTATCCGTCTACCGACACCTTGATAGCAAGATAACTCTGGAGGAGACAACGAAAGACAAAGACGTCCCATACCGCCTACCTCCCGCTATTGTCGCACCACCTTCGATCCGACAACAACTTGCTAAACATGACACCTCCGCCAGAGCCACCGTGCATCACCTGCCGGTAGCAGGCATGACTTGACGTCTCCATATAAGACGCCGTGCGTAGCATCCGCCGGTAGCACATCCACCAGTGGCTTCACCTGCCGGTGACATGCACCGCCCGACAACTCCGAAAGAGGCAAGTGTGTCACCTGCCGAGGCGCATCGAACCCGATCTGTTGATGGAGGGAACGTCGCATACCGCGACCAACCTCAAAAGGCTGTCACCACCTCGAGATCCAGACTCCGAAGTGCCCACACGATCCCAGTGTCCGCCGCCGTTGTTGAAGAGGGGCCTCCGCCCCGATTCCAGGCGCTACATGGAGCGCCCACCGTCGCGCCACCCGTTGTCCTCTCCCATACAACATCAACCGCCGCCGCGATCCCGCATCAAACACCGTCGACGCCGGAGGAAGCTCCGGCCGCTACGCGTGTCCTGCGACGTCCCCGGGTGCGGGATCCCAAGATCCGCCGCCAGCGGCACCGCCACAAGGACCCACCATCTGGCATGTCATCCCCGGCAGAGGGGACGCCGCCACCGCCATGTTCGGAACCGTACTCTGGATTGATGACCGATCGAGACTTGTAAAAGCTTAGGATCCCATCTTCTTGGACGAGGGCGACCACTACCGACCGACACCGATCGCCGTCCAAGGCAACGGAGCAATTTTATTAAGCACGGCACACCGAAATATTAGCACTGGCAGAGGAGGAGGGGGAGAGACAAAGTTGATTGGCAGGTCGACGACGAACGAGTGTCACATACGGCAGGCTAAAGTCTACGTACTACCGAGAGCTTGACAGATGAACTTGAGCTCTCACATCATTCACTTTCTTGGGTTAGGCGGACTCAGCGTGCACCATCCGTTCCGTTCTGTTCTAATCAACTTCACCTTTGGAGTCGTCATCGGAGAGTGGAACGGCCGGAGAGTCGGCACGGAAAGGGAAAGATCCATCCATGTGTGTCTGCACTTGCCGGGGAATGGAATTACGTAGCAGACTATTCCAAAAAGAAGAAACTGTTGGCCTATTTAGCCAGAACCTAATCATCAAATAATTAGCAAAACAGGCGGCGAAAGGAGGAAGATCAATGCCGTTCTGCACTGGTCACGTTCAGTTTTTCTTTGGCATGCGGTTCGCTCCGGCTGGCTCATGGAACACGACGATCGACAACGACCCCTGTTTCATCCCCTTATCATACGTTTCTTATGGAAAAAGAACGTCCACATTTTTACTATCTTTGTATCAGCGTCCAGTTTTCAATCGTGAATATAAAAGTCATGTTCATCACATGCGTCGATTGTTTCTACCGACTTTTCTTTCAAGAATTATACTACTACTACAAAACATCATGTTAGAAGGGATAGGGAGGGATGATTGGCATAATGCGATTAATATATTACGACTTTTCTTTCAAGAATTATACTACTACTACAAAACATCATGTTAGAAGGGATAGAGAGGGATGATTGGCATAATACTACTACTACAGTCCTACGGGAGCGTCGTGGACAGTGTCACGTCGTGGACACATGGACAGTAGAGGAAGCCGACGAGTTGCTCAAGCGAGGTGATAGCCCTGTGTGCCGACGTCGTGTAGCCGAGAGCGTAGGGTGGCGTAGCCGTGGTCGAGGTAGCCATGCGAGGGACGCCGTGGTTGATGTCGTGTCGGGATGGCTGGTGTCTAGGTAGTCACCGTGGACCGAGAAGAAGAGCGGCGGCGGCGGCGGCTAGGTTAGGACCGTGGCGACGGTGTTCGGAGTAGGCGAGGAAGAACCCGACAGCATGACGGAGACCAACGCGGACGGTGGCGTTCCCGCGCTTAGGAAGACGGCGATGTGCATACCACATAGAAGTCGACGCACGTGAACGGCGATGTGGACCACGTGTTGCGGTGCTCCGACCCGAAGGGGCGACGCAGCAGCAGCGCACGGGTCTGGGAGACGGCGGGGAAGACCTTAGGGCGGTAGCAGGGACCGTGGCTATGCTTGCTACGGCCCGATGGGGCGACACAGCGGCAGCGCGACGGTCCGTGCAGCCACGGAGACAGCCTGGAGCGGACGTGCTGCTGCTGATTATTAACTCAATTCTTATACGCTGTTCTTGTGTTCTTTGCAAGGGGAATTTTTTTCCCTCTTCTTCCTATTCTTGCACATCTCCTGTGTTGATTCAGTTCAGTTGGTGATACACTGACATGTGAGCTGAAAACATCTCAGCTTATTTGTTGGCCTGAACAAGCCGATTTCAGTGTTGCATCTTATTACAGACCATACTACGAGTGTGCGATCCCTGTCAAACAGTAAAGGCGCGCCGTTGACATGCAACCAAACAAGTGATGAACAGATGCGTATGTTGGTCAGAATGGCATGCATTCATCCGTCCTTTTGGATGCGGCTGAGCCTTGTATGTCTCTATCCGTGATCCCCTGCCATGCTCGGCGTCGCGTCTGGAGTCTCAAGTGCCCGACTGGTGCCATGCCGCCCTGTCCGAGTTAATTGCACGAAAGTACCACAATTGAGGAATTACGATTGGTAACAGTTTTGCTAATTTTTACATGTTAGTACCAAATTTAAGGTCAGCAGTTATAAAAAGGTCTAAACCGCGTACAAATGTATACTGACGGTGTATCTGACCGGCGGGGCCCACAAGCCCTCAGCCCCGAGGGTGAACTACTCCCTCCTCATCATGACGGCTGCCGGGATGATGAAGATGGTCTCTGGTGATGATTTTCCCCTCCGGCAAGGTGCCAGAACGGGCTCCTGATTGGTTTTCCGTGGCTATAGAGGTTTGCGGCGGCGGAACTTTCGATCTAGGTTTCTTTTGGGAGGTTTCTCTATTCATAAGAATTTTGGCGTCGGAAACAAGTCAAGGAGGTGCCCAAGGGGCCCACAAACCCTCAGGGCGCGCCCCGGGGGTAAAAATTGATTGGTTTCCTACTAAAATAGACAGATGATGAGGAAAGATCTCATTGCGCTCATTCTTAATCCTTGCCTAATAAAAACACGCAACGAAATGGAAGGAAGCAATTAAAAACCTTATTTGAAATATTGGATTGTACTGGTCGAGTTATGATTATACGTGTGACAGGTCCAGAGGATACTGAACAATATCTCTTTGCCAATCATGAGTTGCCAATTGTTTTAACACCCTGGCTAGCTCGGCCCAGCGATTCCTCAATCCTCATCGTCTTCTCTCAGCTTCTATATAAGCAAGTACGACCCTGAGACGTAGACAAACACAAATCTACACCTGCTCTCCTCTTCAGCAAGCAATGGCGCCGAAGCGGAAGGGTGGCAATGGGCGGAAGAAGACCATCATGCGGCGGGTCGAGAAGGAGGGCGCCCGGCAGGTGTGCTTCGCCAAGCGCCGGCAGGGTTTGTTTAACAAAGCCAACGAGCTGGCGGTGATGTGTGGCACCGAGGTAGCCGCCGTTGCCTACTCACCCGCTGGCAATGCCTTCTCCTTTGGTCACCCCTCTGTTGAGGCCGTCATAGACCGCTTCCTGGCGGGCGGCGCGACGGGTGTCCTGAGCGCCACCGATGATAACAAGCTGAAGAAGTTGCACCTGCAGCACGGCAAGCTGCGCACGCAGCTGAAGGAGGTGAAGATGCGGAAAGAGTGCATGAAGGAGGCCATGGCAAAGAAGCATGCCGTGGGGGACCAGATTGCGGTCTGGCTTAACCCCGAACTAGGTGACATGGGGGAGGAGGAGATGATGGCCTTCGCCGCCAAGCTGATGCCGGTGCCGGTCGCCGTCTCTGAATGCGCAAACCAGGTACTCCTGAACCTGGGGATGGAGAATATCCTTCGCGCGCTCCAGGCGCCTGGGGTGCCACTGCCGCAACAAGTCTTCGATGAAAGTACCTTTGAGTTTGGTAGCACCAGCACCAACACTGGGATGGAGATGCAGCAGATGCATATGGCAATGCCTCCAACTCAAGGATTCGCCATAGGGATGGATATGCACCATATGCCAGTGGCTATGCCTCCGACGGGCTTGGCCCGCGGCATGAATATGCAGCAGATTCTTATGCCGATTCCTCCATCGTCCGGGTTTGCCGCTGGGATGGAGAAGCAGCAGGTGACTATGGCGATGCCGCCACCGGGGTTCCCTGCTGATATGGAGATGTCGCCACCCATGGGGATAGCCACTGGGACAGAGATGGTGCAGCAGGCAACCGGGACAAACATGGGGTTCCCATACTGAGGAGAGAAGACAAGATCCATATCGAGTTCTGAGTACGAGTGGGAGTTTGAGAGTGAGGGTCTGAGTCTCTCTGAGTTAAACTATCCACTGATGCATCATATGCATGAATGGATATCGATCTCTTAGTTCATTGCCAATCTAGTTATATTATTCATCTACCTGTGTTGAAGATTCATTATCGTAGTATTAATGGCTTGCAATCTTTGTATTTGTGGTACCGTGACAGAAAAGTAAGGAATGAAATACTATTAAGTCTTTTCTTTGGTTCTCTCTACTGGCAACAACACAAGAATGAACTGTTATGTAGTCGTGAGTCTTGACTATTCCGGGAAAGAGAAATTTATATCCCCGTCCAAATTAAAAGTTTTTATAAGATGTTTATTGGACATGAGAATTGCATATATTTCGAAAGATTTGAAACATAGATAAAATTGTAATGGTATATGTATGCATGAGTTTTTTTGGTTTTGTTTACAAAAGCATGTGTTCCTGAGCTGCCTATGTTGTGTTGGTTCATTATAGAAATCCTAATTGTGCCATTCCTTTTTCATATTATGCTGAGATCGGGAAGATGAGACATTATGTCTCTTTTAGTAATCTAGAAAAGGGCACTCACAAAAATAAAATGGCATGTAAAAAACAAGAAAAAGGGTTTGAAAACTTGCTTCTACATAGTTAGGGTGGCCATTGTTTTCGCTTGGACGGTCATGCATGAAGACGATTTGCAAGCATGCATCCATGCTTGGTTGGAGTGACCGTGAGAACGGGATGTCACCCTATTGACTAGGCCCGTAAGAAGTGTAGCCTGTGTTTGAGCCTTGGCTGGCGACTAGTGCTTAAAGGTTAAAAATATGCCTCTAGGGGTTAACCCTGAATGGTCTAAATCCACAACACCATCATCCTAGATTTTTTGTTTGTTGTCATTCTTTTGAGGACATTTGATCAATAAACTGTTTTGTGGCCATAGATAGGGCTCCATCTATGCGTCGCCACAACATCGCAGGTCTCCTTGAGCATTGTGTATAGACAATCTTTGTTTGTCGTCTCCAAAAAGAAGGGAGGGCAGGGGAGGAGTCCTTATCTCAATTCTTCCATGAGTTGGTTGCACTCTAGAAAGTCGACGACCCATGATCTGTTCTCTCTCCCTCGCTTGCTTTTTTTGTTTGCGGGGTGGTTCTCTATCGCTTGTTGGTTGCTTCTGTTTTGGGTTTTCATATGATAGTTTACTAGTACATGGTTTGTGTTACTTGATCAACGAATTGTCTTTTCAATAGAACGAATCAACTATTTGGCTGCAACATAAAGGAATTTGTCAACGACCGAAGACTTCTAAGCACCCAGAAAGAATTTGCCACTATTTGAATTTGATATAAACTAGCAAACATGCCCGTGCGTTGCCACGGGAGAAAAAATCATCCCTCGTACACATAGCAACCACATCAGCAAATCCCTTGAATCTTTTACGATGACGCATGACAAACAACATAATAAGTTGTATTATTGCATATAAAAACCTAAAAGTCGGATGATTTTTGAAGTGTACTCAAAGTGTTTCCAACTTATTAGATAATGGAAATATCAACCTAGTTGTCGCTATCTCTTTACACCTTTATTGCAATTACTCCTCGGTGATGCCCAGCAAATATTGATGAAAAAAGCAAAGTAATTTTTATTACTCAATGATACCATGTGCATAAGAGCATTATTTTTATCTTGCTGATATATGTATTTACAACTGTAATCCAAGTCAAGATCCTTAATTTGTAGGAATTAACATCCTCTATGATGCCAATAATAGCTCTAGTGAGAGCGTCAGACTATCATATCTACACAATTTAAATGGGGTAGGGGACATATGTTGTAGGCATTTTCAAAATACTCCATAAAAGATAGCATTTAACGTTGCATTCCAAATGTAATTTTAGAAATGGTTAACATGCAGGATAATAGTATTTAAGATTTAAAGTTAGCTTAAAAGATATGAATATTTAGAAAAGCATTTGAATCTGCCCAAAAAAGAAAAAAGTTAAAAGTTAAACAGAGAAAAGTTGGGCCAAAATTACAAACATTATGCATGCAGCCTATCCGATAAATGATGCTTGGGCCAACGTACACCACCCTGTATTTAAAGAGAAAAAGGATGAGAAAAGCAAAAAAGAAGAGGGAGAGCGCAGGCAGGAATCGAACCTGGTTCTCCCAGGTTGAAGAGAGCGCCTTCAGCCAACATACTACCCAAGCACTTGTGATGTAATACGAGACCTATTCGTAATGAACTTAACCAACGGCCGATGCAGCAAAACCGGTGGCATGGCGGGTAAATATTTACAACTTCAGGGGCAATTTCATGACGGACGACAGAAACCCAATTTTCTTTATTATTAGGTAAAGATAAAGATAAAGATAAAGAGGTAAAGATTCAGCCAACCGTTTTTTATTTGCAAGCAGGTGGTGTTAAACATATTGTTCGTCCAGCAGTCATTGCTATTAAAAAAAAATAGCATCGCGTCAGCTGCATCATCAGCCACTGTTTGGGTCAAATATGTGGTCAAATTTTGACCCAAAATACGATAAAAACTACTAGTAAAACCAGGACTAACGTGGTAGTAGATTAATCTGCAAGCAAAGTAACTAAAGGGGAAAATAAAACATTTTTTTCTAGATGGAGCACGTACCACTACTCTGTAGCTTGTAGTGTGAAGAAAGGTCATGTGATTAACCCTCTGCTGCTAATATCTAGAGTAGTACTCCCTCCGTCCAGAAATACTTGTCATCAAAATGGATAAAAGAAGATGTATCTAGATGTATTTTAGTTCTAGATACGTCCCTTTTTGTCCATTTTGATGACAAGTATTTTCGGACAGAGCGAGTACTACAGATAGCGGGTATACACATAAATATTCTTTCTCATTTTGAATACTCTTCAGTCCTTCTGATCATATCTAAAGTGTGAAGAAGAAGCGGCAAATTAACGAATAATGAAAAGGTACTTCTGGTTGGTTCCTAAAGTGTGAAGATGAACTATGTGCTAGCTGCTCTACCAACATATGCTACTTTTATAGTATGTTGCTTTATAAAGTTGTCTTTTGGAGACTGAACTAGGTACCCCTGAAAATGAGCCAGTAGTTATGACAGTCAATTTAGATCTTGTACTACCGAGAGGTGAGCTTGACAGATGAACTTGAGCTCTCACGTCATCCACTTTCATCGGTTAGGTGGACTCAGCGTCCACCATCCTAATCAACTTCACCTTTGGAGTCGTCGTCGTTGGAGAGTGGGATGGAAAGGGAAAAAGATCCATCCATGTGTGTCTGCACTTGCCGGGGAATGGAATTACGTAGCAGACTATTCCAAAAAGAAGAAACTGTTGGCCTATTTAGCCAGAACCTAATCATCAAATAATTAGCAAAACAGGCGGCGAAAGGAGGAAGATCAATGCCGTTCTGCACTGGTCACGTTCAGTTTTTCTTTGGCATGCGGTTCGCTCCGGCTGGCTCATGGAACACGACGATCGACAACGACCCCTGTTTCATCCCCTTATCATACGTTTCTTATGGAAAAAGAACGTCCACATTTTTACTATCTTTGTATCAGCGTCCAGTTTTCAATCGTGAATATAAAAGTCATGTTCATCACATGCGTCGATTGTTTCTACCGACTTTTCTTTCAAGAATTATACTACTACTACAAAACATCATGTTAGAAGGGATAGGGAGGGATGATTGGCATAATGCGATTAATATATTACGACTTTTCTTTCAAGAATTATACTACTACTACAAAACATCATGTTAGAAGGGATAGAGAGGGATGATTGGCATAATACTACTACTACAGTCCTACGGGAGCGTCGTGGACAGTGTCACGTCGTGGACACATGGACAGTAGAGGAAGCCGACGAGTTGCTCAAGCGAGGTGATAGCCCTGTGTGCCGACGTCGTGTAGCCGAGGCGTGGGGTGGCGTGAGCCGTGGTCGAGGTAGCCATGCGAGGGACGCCGTGGTTGATGTCGTGTCGGGATGGCTGGTGTCTAGGTAGTCACCGTGGACCGAGAAGAAGAGCGGCGGCGGCGGCGGCTAGGTTAGGACCGTGGCGGCGGTGTTCGAGTAGGCGAGAAGAACCCGACAGCATGACGGAGACCAACGCGGACGGTGGCGTTCCCGCGCTTAGGAAGACGGCGATGTGCATACCACATAGAAGTCGACGCACGTGAACGGCGATGTGGACCACGTGTTGCGGTGCTCCGACCCGAAGGGGCGACGCAGCAGCAGCGCACGGGTCTGGGAGACGGCGGGGAAGACCTTAGGGCGGTAGCAGGGACCGTGGCTATGCTTGCTACGGCCCGATGGGGCGACACAGCGGCAGCGCGACGGTCCGTGCAGCCACGGAGACAGCCTGGAGCGGACGTGCTGCTGCTGATTATTAACTCAATTCTTATACGCTGTTCTTGTGTTCTTTGCAAGGGGAATTTTTTTCCCTCTTCTTCCTATTCTTGCACATCTCCTGTGTTGATTCAGTTCAGTTGGTGATACACTGACATGTGAGCTGAAAACATCTCAGCTTATTTGTTGGCCTGAACAAGCCGATTTCAGTGTTGCATCTTATTACAGACCATACTACGAGTGTGCGATCCCTGTCAAACAGTAAAGGCGCGCCGTTGACATGCAACCAAACAAGTGATGAACAGATGCGTATGTTGGTCAGAATGGCATGCATTCATCCGTCCTTTTGGATGCGGCTGAGCCTTGTATGTCTCTATCCGTGATCCCCTGCCATGCTCGGCGTCGCGTCTGGAGTCTCAAGTGCCCGACTGGTGCCATGCCGCCCTGTCCGAGTTAATTGCACGAAAGTACCACAATTGAGGAATTACGATTGGTAACAGTTTTGCTAATTTTTACATGTTAGTACCAAATTTAAGGTCAGCAGTTATAAAAAGGTCTAAACCGCGTACAAATGTATACTGACGGTGTATCTGACCGGCGGGGCCCACAAGCCCTCAGCCCCGAGGGTGAACTACTCCCTCCTCATCATGACGGCTGCCGGGATGATGAAGATGGTCTCTGGTGATGATTTTCCCCTCCGGCAAGGTGCCAGAACGGGCTCCTGATTGGTTTTCCGTGGCTATAGAGGTTTGCGGCGGCGGAACTTTCGATCTAGGTTTCTTTTGGGAGGTTTCTCTATTCATAAGAATTTTGGCGTCGGAAACAAGTCAAGGAGGTGCCCAAGGGCCCTAAACCCTCGAGGCGCGCCCGGGGTAAAATTGATTGGTTTCCTACTAAAATAGACAGATGATGAGGAAAGATCTCATTGCGCTCATTCTTAATCCTTGCCTAATAAAAACACGCAACGAAATGGAAGGAAGCAATTAAAAACCTTATTTGAAATATTGGATTGTACTGGTCGAGTTATGATTATACGTGTGACAGGTCCAGAGGATACTGAACAATATCTCTTTGCCAATCATGAGTTGCCAATTGTTTTAACACCCTGGCTAGCTCGCCCAGCGATTCCTCAATCCTCATCGTCTTCTCTCAGCTTCTATATAAGCAAGTACGACCACGAGGCGTAGACAAACACAAATCTACACCTGCTCTCCTCTTCAGCAAGCAATGGCGCGAAGCGGAAGGGTGGCAATGGGCGGAAGAAGACCATCATGCGCGGGTCGAGAAGGAGGCGCCCGGCAGGTGTGTAGCCGTAGCGCCCGGCAGGTTTGTTTAACAAAGCCAACGAGCTGGCGGTGATGTGTGGCACCGAGGTAGCCGCCGTTGCCTACTCACCCGCTGGCAATGCCTTCTCCTTTGGTCACCCCTCTGTTGAGGCCGTCATAGACCGCTTCCTGGCGGGCGGCGCGACGGGTGTCCTGAGCGCCACCGATGATAACAAGCTGAAGAAGTTGCACCTGCAGCACGGCAAGCTGCGCACGCAGCTGAAGGAGGTGAAGATGCGGAAAGAGTGCATGAAGGAGGCCATGGCAAAGAAGCATGCCGTGGGGGACCAGATTGCGGTCTGGCTTAACCCCGAACTAGGTGACATGGGGGAGGAGGAGATGATGGCCTTCGCCGCCAAGCTGATGCCGGTGCCGGTCGCCGTCTCTGAATCGCAAACCGGTACTCTGAACACGGGATGGAGAATATCCTTCAGCGCCCAGCGCTGGGTGCCACTGCCGCAACAAGTCTTCGATGAAAGTACCTTTGAGTTTGGTAGCACCAGCACCAACACTGGGATGGAGATGCAGCAGATGCATATGGCAATGCCTCCAACTCAAGGATTCGCCATAGGGATGGATATGCACCATATGCCAGTGGCTATGCCTCCGACGGGCTTGGCCCGCGGCATGAATATGCAGCAGATTCTTATGCGATTCCTCCATCGTCCGGGTTTGCGGCTGGGATGGAGAAGCAGCAGGTGACTATGGCGATGCCGCCACCGGGTTCCTGCTGATATGGAGATGTCGCCACCCATGGGGATAGCCATGGGGACAGAGATGGTGCAGCAGCAACGGGACAAACATGGGGTTCCCATCGAGGAGAGAAGACAAGATCCATATCGAGTTCGAGTGCAGTGGGAGTTTGAGAGTGAGGTCTGAGTCTCTCTGAGTTAAACTATCCACTGATGCATCATATGCATGAATGGATATCGATCTCTTAGTTCATTGCCAATCTAGTTATATTATTCATCTACCTGTGTTGAAGATTCATTATCGTAGTATTAATGGCTTGCAATCTTTGTATTTGTGGTACCGTGACAGAAAAGTAAGGAATGAAATACTATTAAGTCTTTTCTTTGGTTCTCTCTACTGGCAACAACACAAGAATGAACTGTTATGTAGTCGTGAGTCTTGACTATTCCGGGAAAGAGAAATTTATATCCCCGTCCAAATTAAAAGTTTTTATAAGATGTTTATTGGACATGAGAATTGCATATATTTCGAAAGATTTGAAACATAGATAAAATTGTAATGGTATATGTATGCATGAGTTTTTTTGGTTTTGTTTACAAAAGCATGTGTTCCTGAGCTGCCTATGTTGTGTTGGTTCATTATAGAAATCCTAATTGTGCCATTCCTTTTTCATATTATGCTGAGATCGGGAAGATGAGACATTATGTCTCTTTTAGTAATCTAGAAAAGGGCACTCACAAAAATAAAATGGCATGTAAAAAACAAGAAAAAGGGTTTGAAAACTTGCTTCTACATAGTTAGGGTGGCCATTGTTTTCGCTTGGACGGTCATGCATGAAGCACGATTTGCAAGCATGCATCCATGCTTGGTTGGAGTGACCGGTGAGAACGGGATGTCACCCTATTGACTAGGCCCGTAAGAAGTGTAGCCTGTGTTTGAGCCTTGGCTGGCGACTAGTGCTTAAAGGTTAAAAATATGCCTCTAGGGGTTAACCCTGAATGGTCTCGTCCACAACACCATCATCCTAGATTTTTTGTTTGTTGTCATTCTTTTGAGGACATTTGATCAATAAACTGTTTTGTGGCCATAGATAGGGCTCCATCTATGCGTCGCCACAACATCGCAGGTCTCCTTGAGCATTGTGTATAGACAATCTTTGTTTGTCGTCTCCAAAAAAGAAGGGAGGGCAGGGGAGGAGTCCTTATCTCAATTCTTCCATGAGTTGGTTGCACTCTAGAAAGTCGACGACCCATGATCTGTTCTCTCTCCCTCGCTTGCTTTTTTTGTTTGCGGGGTGGTTCTCTATCGCTTGTTGGTTGCTTCTGTTTTGGGTTTTCATATGATAGTTTACTAGTACATGGTTTGTGTTACTTGATCAACGAATTGTCTTTTCAATAGAACGAATCAACTATTTGGCTGCAACATAAAGGAATTTGTCAACGACCGAAGACTTCTAAGCACCCAGAAAGAATTTGCCACTATTTGAATTTGATATAAACTAGCAAACATGCCCGTGCGTTGCCACGGGAGAAAAAATCATCCCTCGTACACATAGCAACCACATCAGCAAATCCCTTGAATCTTTTACGATGACGCATGACAAACAACATAATAAGTTGTATTATTGCATATAAAAACCTAAAAGTCGGATGATTTTTGAAGTGTACTCAAAGTGTTTCCAACTTATTAGATAATGGAAATATCAACCTAGTTGTCGCTATCTCTTTACACCTTTATTGCAATTACTCCTCGGTGATGCCCAGCAAATATTGATGAAAAAAGCAAAGTAATTTTTATTACTCAATGATACCATGTGCATAAGAGCATTATTTTTATCTTGCTGATATATGTATTTACAACTGTAATCCAAGTCAAGATCCTTAATTTGTAGGAATTAACATCCTCTATGATGCCAATAATAGCTCTAGTGAGGCGTCAGACTATCATATCTACACAATTTAAATGGGGTAGGGGACATATGTTGTAGGCATTTTCAAAATACTCCATAAAAGATAGCATTTAACGTTGCATTCCAAATGTAATTTTAGAAATGGTTAACATGCAGGATAATAGTATTTAAGATTTAAAGTTAGCTTAAAAGATATGAATATTTAGAAAAGCATTTGAATCTGCCCAAAAAAGAAAAAAGTTAAAAGTTAAACAGAGAAAAGTTGGGCCAAAATTACAAACATTATGCATGCAGCCTATCCGATAAATGATGCTTGGGCCAACGTACACCACCCTGTATTTAAAGAGAAAAAGGATGAGAAAAGCAAAAAAGAAGAGGGAGAGCGCAGGCAGGAATCGAACCTGGTTCTCCCAGGTTGAAGAGAGCGCCTTCAGCCAACATACTACCCAAGCACTTGTGATGTAATACGAGACCTATTCGTAATGAACTTAACCAACGGCCGATGCAGCAAAACCGGTGGCATGGCGGGTAAATATTTACAACTTCAGGGGCAATTTCATGACGGACGACAGAAACCCAATTTTCTTTATTATTAGGTAAAGATAAAGATAAAGATAAAGAGGTAAAGATTCAGCCAACCGTTTTTTATTTGCAAGCAGGTGGTGTTAAACATATTGTTCGTCCAGCAGTCATTGCTATTAAAAAAAAATAGCATCGCGTCAGCTGCATCATCAGCCACTGTTTGGGTCAAATATGTGGTCAAATTTTGACCCAAAATACGATAAAAACTACTAGTAAAACCAGGACTAACGTGGTAGTAGATTAATCTGCAAGCAAAGTAACTAAAGGGGAAAATAAAACATTTTTTTCTAGATGGAGCACGTACCACTACTCTGTAGCTTGTAGTGTGAAGAAAGGTCATGTGATTAACCCTCTGCTGCTAATATCTAGAGTAGTACTCCTCCGTCAGAAATACTTGTCATCAAAATGGATAAAGAAGATGTATCTAGATGTATTTTAGTTCTAGATACGTCCTTTTGTCCATTTGATGACAATATTTTCGACAGAGCGAAATACTACAGATAGCGGTATACACATAAATATTCTTTCTCATTTTGAATACTCTTCAGTCCTTCTGATCATATCTAAAGTGTGAAGAAGAAGCGGCAAATTAACGAATAATGAAAAGGTACTTCTGGTTGGTTCCTAAAGTGTGAAGATGAACTATGTGCTAGCTGCTCTACCAACATATGCTACTTTTATAGTATGTTGCTTTATAAAGTTGTCTTTTGGAGACTGAACTAGGTACCCCTGAAAATGAGCCAGTAGTTATGACAGTCAATTTAGATCTTGTACTACCGAGAGGTGAGCTTGACAGATGAACTTGAGCTCTCACGTCATCCACTTTCATCGGTTAGGTGGACTCAGCGTCCACCATCCTAATCAACTTCACCTTTGGAGTCGTCGTCGTTGGAGAGTGGGATGGAAAGGGAAAAAGATCCATCCATGTGTGTCTGCACTTGCCAGGGAATGGAATTACGTAGCAGACTTTTCCAAAAAGAAGAAAAAGTTGGCCTATTTAGCCAGAGCCTAACCATCAAATAATTAGCAAAACAGGCGGCGAAAGGAGGAAGATCAATGCCGTTCTGCGCTGGTCACGTTCAGTTTTTCTTTGGCATGCGGTTCGCTCCCGCTGGCTCATGGAACACGACGATCGACAACGACCCCCGTTTCATCCCTTTATCATACGCTTCTGGTGAAAAAAGAACGTCCACATTTTTACTATCTTTGAATCATCATCCAGTTTGCAATCATGAACACAAAAATCATGTTTATCACGTGCGTCGCTGGTTTCTACCGACTTTTCCTTCAAGAATTATACTACAAAACGTCATATTCATGTACACGCAACCGGACCTCAATGTTACGTACGTACTCCCTCCGTTTATTTTTACTCCACCTATTACATTTATCTGTAGTCAAACTTTATAAGGTTTGCCCAGAATTATGTTAAATTGTACTAACATCTACAATGCCAAATAATGATATATACAATTATATTTCAAGATGGAACTAATTATATTGTTCTACTATTGTAGGAGTAAATGTTAATAGTTTATTTGTGTAACCTTGGTCAAACTACGAAAAATTTTGACTTCAGAAAAACCAAATACATGGAGTAAAAGGAAAGAGAGGGAGTACTCTGTTTTATGGCATGTGAGGTGTGCGGCTGTAGTAACATACATAACTTTATTTATTGTATGAGTTTGTATTTCGAGCAATCCGCATGAACGCTGCCTTTTATTAACAAAGAAGAGAACACAAAGTATTTACAAAGAGTTGGCGTGTCTGCGAGGAGAACACGAGCTGAAACCCAGCTTTATCTTATTAAGTTGTCCTCGGGAAATACCTGAAAAAAGGCTAGCTTCCGATCCATTGAAGAGGAACTGAAATATTAGGTTTGCTTACTAAAGCGCAGGCAACAGCGTGCCGCTTTGAATACGAGTACCTTCCTGATTTTTGTTACACATGTGGTATCATTGGTCATGGAGAGAAGGACTGCTCGACGAAACTGAAGAAAGGGGAGGAGGCTCAGTTTGGTGGATGGCTCAAGACAAATATGGGCCAAAGAAGAAGGAGCAATGAGGAGGGTAGCTAGAGGAATGGCGGTAGGTTTCAAGGAGGAGGAAGGAGGTTTGGGCACGTTCGATCCAATGATAGGCCGGGTAGTGGGAGTGATAGTTTGTCGTGGAGAAAGGAGAGTTCCAAGGGCAGCGATGAGGGAGGTGAAAAGATGGACAAGGGGGAGGAAGTGACGAGCCGAGAAAAGAAGAATTCCCATGTCGGTTTGGGAGAGAAGAACCCAGGTAAGCTAATGTTAGAAGGAGCTGAAACACGCAAGGAGGATGGGAGGGGGTCGAAGGCAGGAGATGTACCGCAAACAACAGCAGCATTAGAAAAAACAAAACAAGCTGATCATCGTATGGATGTGGATACTGCAAAGCTGACTGTACGTACTGAACAAGGTGGGGAGTGTGAAGGAGATGGGGGTAGTGGTTCTGGAGAGAGGGATGCAGCGGTGAAGAGTGGTAAAGAATCTAATGGTAGGAAATTTAGAAGGAAGCATGGGAGGGAACCAAGCAAAGACTTGGATAACCTGGGGGAGCAGGTTGTGCTTGGTGCCAAAAGAGATCGGTTGGATGGTGAGGTTATGAACATGGGAAAAAGAGGTAGGGTGGATGCACACGAGGTAGACCAGTCCACTCCGGAAGGGATCGTTTTGCCACACAACACACACATATCGGTCGGGCTGCAGGAGCAGCCCCGGCGGGACCAATGAAAGTTATAAGCTGGAACTGCCGGGGACTCAGGAACGGCCCGACAGTTCGCAGCCTCCTCGATGTGGGGAGGACGGAGGAGCCCGATATCCTTTTCCTTGCTGAGAGAAGCTTACGGAGAAGGAGATGGACAGATTTCGGTGGTCTTTGAAGCTTCCTAACATGGTGGTATGGGGTTCGGATGGCAGAAGTAGAGGGATTGCTATGTTATGGAGGAGGGGAGTGGATGTTACTCTCCGGTCATATAGTAGAAGGCACATTGATGTTGATGTAAAAGAAGAGAATGGAATGGTATGGAGGCTAACTGGAGTTTATGGTGAATCAGAAGGGGACCGGGAAGAAGGAGACTTGGAAAACCCTTCGAATCCTTGGATAGTAGCACCAGCAAGGTCGACCGCGGCTATGCTTGGGGGACTTTAATGAAATATTATCGAGTGATGAAAAAGTGGGGGGGGCTGCAAAACCTCAACAGTGCATGGATAAATTCAGAGAGGTGCTCGAAGGTTGTGATCTGGCAGATATTGGGTTTACCGGAGATAAATTCATTTGGAGGAACCATAGCAAAGAAGTGGATACATATATTTGTGAGAGGCCGGATAGGGCTGTTGCAAATGCCAGGTGGTGTGAAATCTTCCCTGAGTTTGTTGTCATAAATGGAAGGCCGCGTCACTCGGACCATCAGGTAGTTGTTGTAATGACTAGCGATGATGGCAGCCGTTGTCCAAGGGGAGACATAGGTTTCCGCTTTGAAGCTTGGTGGTTGAAGGAGGAAGGGTGTAGTGAAGTTATTAAGAATGAATGGGAGAAGGGGTGGACGGAGGGGGCGAGCAACGTGTCTGAAGTTATGCGTAGTCTTGCTGGGGGTATGCGGCGATGGAGCAAGGAGGTAGCGGGTGTTCTTGAAGAGAGGCTGAAAAGAGGCCGTCGGGAGTTAGAGAAATGCATGAAGGAATCGGTCTCAGAACCCAAAATCAGAGAGGAGGCGAGACTGAGGGGTGTAGTTAAAGAGTTAGAGGAGAAGATAAACATCAAGATGAAACAACGGTCACATATGTCATAGTTGAAGGATGGAAACAGGAATAATAACACTAGATATTACACGACTGTTGCTTCTGGCCGGAAGAGGGCGAATAGGGTGAAATGGTTGAAGAAGGAGGACGGCTCGGTGGTGAAGGAGGGAGAGGAGATGACTAACTACGTTTGCTTGTTTTTTCAGGATCTCTTTTCATCGTCAAGTGGTGACCGTTTGAATGAGCTCATCAGTAAGGTTAAACCATGAGTAACCGATGCCATGAATGACATCCTTGAGGCTGAATTCACTAGGGAGGAAGTCAATGCCGCGCTCGACCATATAGGAAATCTCAAAGCACTCGGTCCAGACGGAATGCCTTACATTGTCTATAAGCAGAATTGGCCCCTCATGGGTGACCGTATTGTGCAGGAGGTGCTGCAGGTCCTAAACGAAGGAATGATGCCGGAGGGGTGAAACGATACGACGGTTGTGCTAATCCCCAAGGTGAAAGACCCGAGTCGAATAAAAGACCTGAGGCCTATAAGCTTATGCAACGTGCTTTATAAACTTGTGTCCAAGGTGTTGGCCAAGAGAATAAAGTTGATTCTACCAAAACTCATATATGATAATCAAAGTGCTTTTGTCCCGGGACGGTTGATAACTGATAACGCACTTATTGCTTATGAGTTGACTCACTATCTCCTAAATAAGAAAAGAGGAAATGATGGGTATGTGGCTGTCAAGGCTGACATGAGCAAAGCGTATGACCGCGTAGAATGGAGCTTTCTGGAAGCAATGCTGAGCAAGATGGGATTCAGGCAAGGCTGGGTTAACCTCATTATGAAGTGTGTCACTATTGTCAGGTATCAAGTGAAGGTGAACCGAGCACTTACTGAGCAATTCAGTCCTTCCACGGGCTGCGGCAAGGAGATCCAGCGTCGCCGTATTTCTTTGTCATATGTGCTGAAGGGCTTTCAGCGCTCCTTAATGATGCAATTGAGCAAAGGAAGCTTAGTGGGGTCAAAATTTGTCCTGATGCTCCTGTTGTGTCACACTTATTCTTCGTGGATGACTCGCTCCTGCTAATGAAGGCGAACCAGCATGAGGCGGATGAACTAAGAAAGATTCTTGATCTGTATGAGAATTGTTCGGGGCAGTGCATCAATATGGAAAAATCGGCCCTCATGTTCAATCCGAATACATCACCAACATCTCGAGCAAATGTCAAGGCCGCGCTTCATATCCATAGCGAGAATTGGAATGACAAATACCTTGGCCTGCCGGTGCATGTTGGAAGATCCAAGAGGAAAGCGTTTGCCTATGTCAAAGGTGCTATTGCCGGGAAGGTTTATGGTTGGCAGGAAAGGCTGATCGCTAAGGTTGGTAAGGAGTCATTAGTCAAGGCTGTCGCTCAAGCGATTCCCACATATGCCATGTCTTGCTTCTACCTTACTAAAACCTTTTGCGAAGAAATCAGTTCTCTTATATGTAACTACTGGTGGAGCCAACAAGACAAGGAAGATGCCATGCACTGGATCAGCTAGGAGAAGCCCACAATGCCCAAGGGGCAAGGCAGACTGGGGTTTAGGGATATGTATAGCTTTAGTGTGGCCATGATGTCCCGTCAGATTTGGAGGCTCATCCAATGCCCTGATAGTTTGTGTGCAAAGATTCTAAAAGCTCGATACTACCAAAATAACCATGTTCTTGAGTCTACTCCGAGGGACGGGATCTCTTACACATGGCGAAGCCTGCTGCATGGACTCGAGCTAGTTAAACAAGGCTATATCTGGCGAATTAGTGACGGGTCTGAAGTTCGCATATGGAACGATCCATGGATTCCTTGGC
The DNA here is from genome assembly GCA_021437245.1 of Aegilops speltoides. Lineage (NCBI taxonomy): Eukaryota > Viridiplantae > Streptophyta > Magnoliopsida > Poales > Poaceae > Aegilops > Aegilops speltoides. Next base: position 6,858,263 of record CM038145.1, read on the forward strand.
CGGGGTCGCGACAGATCATCACCGCAAGAGGAGGCAACTTACTCGAGTATGTTTCTGATCTGATCTCTCCAGTCACCGGGACATGGGACGAGCAACTTGTTCGCGACACGTTCTGGTCGGACGATACTCGACACATTCTGCAGATACCATTGCGGGAAGGGGTGCCGGATTTCATAGCTTGGCAGTATGATGACAAAGGACATCATTCGGTGAAAAGCGCCTACAAGTTACATGTGCACCTCGGTAAGCAGGCAAAGAATGGAGGGCAGGGTGCAAGCAATGGAAATGTTGGCAATCTGAACACATGTATGGATGAATCTTGGAAGAGACTTTGGAAACTACCTTGCCCAAAAAACATTCAGATGTTCGTTTGGCGACTAAAGCATGAATCTTTGGCTCTCCGGACAAACGTGCAAAGAAGGGGTATACCCATAGGGGACACGAAATGCCTATTCTATAGCAGGGTTGATGAGGATGGAGCGCATCTTTTCATACGATGCAAATCAGTCAAGCTGGTCTGGCGGGAGCTAGGCCTAGAAAATGTCAGAGCACAACTAGAAGAAATAACGTTAGTGCATGTTATGCTTGATTTCATGTGGCGTTTGGAAGAGGAGAAACGGGTCCTAATCCTAACGGCCTGGTGGTTGTGGTGGAACAATAGGAACAAACTCAGGGAGGGGGAGCTGCCAACAGGAGCCAGTGAGATTGCGAGACGTGCGCGGGCTATGGTGTTCGACTATGCTGAAGCTTTCAAGCCACCAGATCAAAAACTCGGCGCCAAGGATACTTGGAAGCCACCTGGGGATGATATGATCAAAATGAACCTTGATGGTGCATTTACACCTGGCAAATCCTTTATAGGATGGGGTGTGGTTGCACGAGATGGATCAGGCCACATTGTAAGCGCTCGAGCAGGCCGCCAAGATCATGTTCAAGATGCGTTTGGGGCCGAAGTTTATGCTATGTCACGGGCTATTACGCTGGCTGCGGACCTGGGATTAACCCGGGTGTTCTTCGAGACTGACTCCCAGCTTCTTGTGGATGCCCTTGACCTCGGCAAGGTGGACTCATCCGCCTACGCTGCAGTCATTGAGGACTCGAAAATGCAACTCAAGCTATGGTTCTCCCAATATAAAATCATGTACTGTGGTCGTAGGGAGAATTCGGTTGCGCATGAGCTAGCTAAGATTGGTCATATGTATCCTCCCAACCAATTTGTAGAATGGGATTCTGATGTACCTGTCCATGTATCATCTTGTGCTTTGGGCGATATGGCCCAGCACCGTTAAGTAATACAAGCTCTGCTTGCTTTCAAAAAAAAACCCAGCATGCCAGGCTAAAAACAGACCAAAGACTATGAAGATTGTATTAAAGCATATCTACACGAATCCTTTCTAGTTAGTGCTCGATCTGCATCTTCTTCATAGCACACATGCTCTGTCTCCCCGAAATAAAGAAAATTACACATGTTGTGCACCTATGTGCTTTACGGCGCCGCGAGGCGGCTCTGGAACGAGACATGGCCACTTGCCTGGTGGATGCTCAAGCCGCATCCCAAGGTATCAGCTAATGTGAGAGGATCTCGTTCCGACGGCAATGCATCAATGGCCCTCCCTCTCCTGCCTTGACCTGTTACCGACTCTAGATTGAACAACCCATGGAGTATTATTCTTTGGAAAGGATTCAGATCTATAAAAGTTCATCGCAGATACAAAACATCACAAACGTAATAAAAATTACATCAAGATTCTGAGACTAACCGCCGTTAGGACGAACACCCAACGGAGTTTGTTAGACTAGATTGGATTAGGGACAAAGTTGCGTTAGCAAAGCTAGTACAAAACTTGTCAAACACATGCATGGCAAATGACCATGAGGAAAAAATATCTTTCTAGAAGTGAGGTTAGCTATATGTGCCAAGGTATGGTCCGAGGAGGAAAAAAGACATGACAGCACTAAACTATAGGTTTACTTTCCTCTTCTTCCCGAATCGTGCTTTGGACGAATGAACATCACAAAAGCCGTGTGTGAACTGCCCATTAGATCAGACTCACTGTATCTAGATCAATCTGTATGCATGGCATTTGACTCGGCACTGCTTTGCAGCTTGTTTTTCCTTTTATTTATGGTGGTTATACATATTTTTGTATCTATTTATTTCTTCACTTGTAAAAGGGCCCGTGCATTACGACGGAAGAAAAAAAAAATCATAATCTCCAATGGCCATGATCACATTTTACTGCATCACCGTGATACACTGTCACTCTCAATCTTGTGAAATCATGACTTTTTTTAAAACTCGTCAACATATTTGAATTCATGAACATTTTCCAAATTCACGAACACTTTAATTTTTCTGAATATTTTCTACAATCAAGAACATTTTTTACTATTTGTAAACACTTTTTAAAAAATGGTGATTTTTATAAAAAAAAGTTTCTAGAATCGATGATCATTTCTAGAATGGACGAACATTATTTTGGAAATTGGTGGAACAATTTTAGAAATTCACGAACTTTTTCTGATTTAACGAACAATTTTTTGAATAAATGGTAATTCTTTTGGAAATGACGAACATTTTATGAATGAATTAACTATTTTGTAAGTCAACAGTTTTGAATTTTTAGGATATTTTTTCATTCATGAACATTTTTTGAATTTGAGAAATTGTGTTCAGTTTCATTTTTTTAAAGTACACTAATTCTTTAAAAAAATCATGAATATTTTGTTTTCCTGAACATTTTTTTATGTTTCGAATAATTTTTGAATAAACAAACATTTTTTATAAAATCATGACCCATGCATTGCAACGGGAGCAAAAATATAATATAATCTGCAATGGTCATGACAACATTTTGCTGCATCACCGAGATACGCCATCACTCTCTATTTCCTGAAATCATGAACATTTTTTAACTCGTGGACATATTTGAAATCATGACCTTTTAAATATTTTTAAACATTTTAGAAAATCAAGAAAAAAATTGAATTCGTGAACATGTCTTGCTATTTGCAAACAATTTTTGGAAAAATGTGAACATTTTTAAACAATTTTCTTTAATCGGTGAACCTTTCTAGAACCGACAAAATTTTTTTTGGAAATTGGTGGAACAATTTTAGAAATTCATGTTTTTTTTATTTAACGAACATTGTCTGAAATGCATGATCATTTTTTGATTCGGCTAACATTTTATGAATGAATAAAATATTTTTGAAGTCAAGAGCAGTTTTTGAATTTTTAGGATATTTTCCATTCATGTACATTTTTTGAATTGGCGACATTTTCTTCAATTTCATGAACAGTTTTTAATACGCAATTCCCGAACATTTGTTTTCAAAATTTCGAACTTTTCTGAAGAAGCAAACTTTTGTTTACAAATTCGCAAACAATTTTTGAATCCACAAACATTTTATAATTTATTAAACCTCTTATTTCAAAATTCTTATTTTCTTAATTGTCAGAACTTTTTTGAAGTCCCAAATTATTTAAGGTAGAAAAAAAGAAAATAGAAAAAAAAATAATGAATAATAAAAGAAATTTGATAAAACAGGCCGCCTGAATATGGGCGGGCCCAAAGAGGTGTGTTGTGTCTTCTCCCAGCGCGCAGACCGCATTATAGGGGCCGGCCCAGGCAGTGATTCCCCTGTGTGAAACATTTTTTATCACTTATAGGTGGCATCGGTGGGTAATATAATATTTTGCTATTTTGTGGGCATCTTCAGTGACGTACAACGAGAAGCAATAGCCCCTTTATTATATTATAGGTATAGATGGTGAAGTTGATTCACGTGCATCCTGGCTTAAAAGCCCGAGTAATTGTACCTGTCATCTAGAAAAAGTAATTGATTCTCTGCTGCTCCCATCTTCAGACATTTTTCCTAACTATATTTTGTACTTCCTTCATCCCATAATATAAGATCAGTTTTTGACACTACACGGAGGGAATACTTCGGTTTGCCGACAAATGTAACAATGCCCCCCTCATTTTCAGTACTTCTAGGACCTACATTCCGAACAAGAACTCGGAAAGGAATTATAAAAAGAGGAGAACATCTGGTTCGTGCCTAAAAGAAGAAGAATTAGGTGTTGCTCAAAACTTTTTTAAAAATCTTTTGGAAGAAGAACTAGGTGCACCTGAACGAGCTAGCATGGACTCTGATTGGAATATCAGAGCATCTCTAGCAGACCCTTTATATCGCGGACCCTTATAGTGCATTTACAGTTCGCTATTGTCTTCGGATACGGGCCGAAAATAGCCGTGGCAGAATAGCAACCGAATACGAACCCTCAAAATTTGAAATCACACATTCGCGCGAGAAACTCAACTAGTTTAGTAGAACTACTAGCACTTGATCATCTTAAAAAGTCATACAAAGTAGAATTTTTACAACTAATACTTTGAGGAGCAGGCGCCACCGTAACCCTAACTACAAAATTGGGCTCACCGAAGCCGGGGCGCGCCAGAGGTCCCTGGCGCGCCCTGATGGGTTCTGGGGCCCACGGGGTCTCCTCCACTGCCTCTCAGCTCTATAAATAACCAAATATTTCAGAAACCCTAGAGGAGCAGACTTTTTGCGGTGTGTTTGTTGGATCCAAAGAATTTCGAGTTTATGAGCAGATCCATATCCATGAATATTATTTGAGTTTATTTGATCTATTACATGCATGATTGTTATAGCCTTGTATTTCTTCTCTGAATCTTTGTTTTAGTTAGGCCAACTAGATTGATTTTTCTTGCAATGGGAAGAGGTGTTTGTGATGGGTTTGATCTTGCAGTGTCCTCACCCAGTGACAGAAGGGGTAGCAAGGCACGCATGTATCATTGCTATTAAGAATAAAAAGATGGGGTCTATTCCAACATGAATATATCTTGTCTACAACACGTCATCGTTCTTATTGCATTACTGCAACATGAATAGATCTTGTCTACATCATGTCATCCTTCTTATTGTATTACTCCGTTTCTATATGAACTTAATACACTAGATGCATGCTCGATACCGGTCGATGTGCGGAGTAATAGTAGTAGAAGCAGAATTACTTCAGTCTACTAATCTTGGACGTGATGCCTATATACATGATCATTGCCTTGGATATCGTCATAATTATTTGATCTTCTATCAATTGCCCAATAGTAATTTGTTTACCCACAGCATACTATTTTCTCGAGAGAAGCCACTAGTGAAATCTACGCCCCCGGGTCTATCTTTTATCATATTGTTTTCAGATCTATTATTCCAAAAACCCAAACTAACTTGCTGCACCTTTTCTTTACTAATTTTATTTCGTGTTTTATCTAGATCTATTTACCCAATCTCATACAATTTAATCTATCTTTTTACCGAGGAGGGATTGACAACCCCTCTTACGTGTCGGGTTGCAAGTATTTGTTCTTTGTGTGTAGGTACCATTTACATAGTGTTGCTTGGTGCTACCTCTTGAGCTTGCGTTAGTTTTTCCCTTGAAGAGGAAAAGGTGATGCAGCAAAATAGAGTAAGTATTTCCCTTAGTTTGAGAACCAAGGTATCAATCCAGTAGGAGACAATGCACAAGTCACCGAATACCTGCACAAACAATCAACAACTTGCACCCAATGCGATAAAGGGGTTGTCAATCCCTTCACAGTTACTTGCAAAAGTGAGATATGATAGAGATAGATAAACGGTAAAGTAAATATTTTTGGTATTTTTGGTTTACAGATCGGAAAGTAAAAGATTGCAAAATAGTATATCAGAAACTAGTATGATGTAAAAGAGAATTTATATGATGGAAAAGAGACCCGGGGTCCATAGATTTCACTAGTGGCTTCTCTCAAGATAGCAAATACTATGGTGGGTGAACAAATTACTGCCAAGCAGTTGATAGAAGAGCGCATAATTATGATGATATCCAAGGCAATGATCATGAACATAGGCATCACGTCCGTGTCAAGTAGACCGAAATGATTCTGCATCTACTACTATTACTCCACACATCGACCACTATCAAGCATGCATCTAGAGTATTAAGTTCATAAAGAATGGAGTAACGCATTAAGTAAGATGACATGATGTAGAGGAATTAACTCAAGCAATATGATGAAAACCCCATCTTTTTATCCTCGATGGCAACAATACAATATGTGCCTTGCTGCCCCTACTTTCACTGGGAAAGGACACCGCAAGATTGAACCCAAAGCTAAGTACTTCTCCCATTGCAAGAAAAACCAATCAAGTAGGCCAAACTAAACCAATAATTCGAAGAGACTTGCAAAGATATCAAATCATGCATATAAGAATTCAGAGAAGACGCAAATAATATTCATAGATAATCTGATCATAAATCCACAATTCATCGGATCTCAGCAAACACACCGCAAAAGAATATTACATTGAATAGATCTCCAAGAACATCGAGGAGAACATGGTATTGAGAATCAAAGAGAGAGAAGAAGACATCTAGCTACTAGCTATGGACTCGTAGGTCTGTGGTAAACTACTCATGCTTCATCGGAAGGGTAATGGTGTTGATTTAGAAGCCCTCTGTGATCGAATCCCCCTCCGGCAGGACGCCAAAAAAGGCGCCTAGATGGGATTTCACGGGTATAGAAGGTTGCAGTGGTGGAAAAGTGGTTTGGTGGCTCCCCTAGATGTTTTTGGGTATAAGAGTATATATAGGCGAAGGAACTAGGTCAGGAGACCCACGAGGGGCCCACGAGGCAGGGGGCGTGCCCTACCGCCCTGGGTGCGCCCTCCACCCTCCTGACCGCCTCGTTGCGTCTCCGACTTCATCTCCAAGTCTCCTGGTTTGCTTCTGGTCCAAGAAAGATCAAAGCGAAAGTTTCATTCCGTTTGGACTCCGTTTGCTTCTGGTCCAAGAAATATCATCGCAAAAGTTTCATTCCGTTTGGACTCCGTTTGGTATTCCTTTTCTGCGAAACTCTAAAATAGGCACACACAAAAAACAGAAACTGGCACTGGGCTCTCGGTTAATAGGTTAGTCCCAAAAATAATATAAAATAGCATATAAATGCCTATTAAACATCAAAAACAGATAATACAATAGCATGGAACAATAAAAAGTTATAAAACACCCCCAAGCTTAATTCCTGCTCGTCCTCGAGTAGGTAAATGATAAAAACAGAATTTTTGATGTGGAATGCTACCTAACATATTTATCCATGTAATTTTCTTTATTGTGGCATGAATGTTCAGATCTGAAAGATTCAAAACAAAAGTTTAATGTTGACATAAAAACAGTAACACTTCAAGCATACTAACAAAGCAATCATGTCTTCTCAAAATAACATGGCCAAAGAAAGCTATCCCTACAAAATCATATAGTCTAGCTATGCTCTATCTTCATCTCACAAAATATTTAAATCATGCACAACCCCGATGACAAGCCAAGCAATTGTTTCATACTTTTGATGTTCTCAAACTTTTTCAACCTTCACGCAATACATGAGCGTGAGCCATGGATATAGCACTATGGTGGAATACAATATGGTGGTTGTGGAGAAGACAAAAAGGAGGAAGATAGTCTCACATCAACTAGGCGTATGAACGGGGCTATGGAGATGCCCATCAATAGAATACAATGTGACTGAGTAGGTATTGTCATGCAACGGATGCACTAGAGCTATAAGTGTATGAAAGCTCAAAAAGAAACTAAGTGGGTGTGCATCCAACTTGCTTGCTCACGAAGACCTAGGGCAATTTGAGGAAGCCCATCATTGGGATATACAAGCCAAGTTCTATAATGAAAAAAATCCCACTAGTATATGAAAGTGACAAAATAGGTCTATCATGAAGATCATGGTGCTACTTTGAAGCACAAGTGTGGAAAAAGGATAGTAACATTGCCCCTTCTCACTTTTTCTCTCATTTTTTCTTTTTCCTTTTTTTCTATTTCTCTTTCTCTTTTTTTCTCTACTTTTTTTCTTACTTTATTTTTCGTCTGGAGTCTCATCCCGACTTGTGGGGGAATCATAGCCTCCATCATCCTTTCCTCACATGGAACAATGCTTTAATAATGAAGATCATCACACTTCTATTTACTTACAACTCAAGAATTACAACTCAATGCTTAGAACAAAATATGACTCTATGTGAATGCCTCCGGCGGTTTACCGGGATGTGCAATGAATCAAGAGTGACATGTATGAAAGAATTATGAAAGATGAATTTGCCACAAATACGATGTCAACTACATGATCATGCAAAGCAATATGACAATGATGAAGCGTGTCATAATAAACGGAATGGTGGAAAGTTGCATGGCAATATATCTCGGAATGGCTATGGAAATGCCATAATAAGTAGGTATGGTGGTTGTTTTGAGGAAGGTTATGGTGGGTGTATGGTACCGGAGAAAGTTGTGTGGTACTAGAGAGGCTAGCAATGGTGGAAGGGTGAGAGTGTGTATAATCCATGGACTCAACATTAGTCATAAAGAACTCACATACTTATGGCAAAAATCTATTAGTTCTCGAAACGAAGTACTAAGCGCATGCTTCTAGTGGGGATAGATTGGTAGAAAAAGACCATCGCTCGTCCCCGACCACCACTCATAAGGAAGACAATCAAAAAATAAATCATGCTCCAACTTCATCACATAACAATTCACCATACATGCATGCTACGGGAAACACAAACTTTAACACAAGTATCTCTGAAACTCACAACTACTCCACTAGCATGACTCTAATATCACCATTTTCATATCTCAAAACAATCATAAAGAATCAAGCTTCTCATAGTATTCAATGCACTTTATATGAAAGTTTTTATTATATCCCTCTTGGATGCCCATCATATTAGGACTAAATTTATAACCAAATCAAATTACCATGCTGTTCTACAAGACTCTCAAAATAACATAAGTGAAGCATGAGAGTTTAACAATTTCTATAAAATAAATCCACCGCCGTGCTCTAAAAAGATATAAGTGAAGTACTAGAGCAATATTGTCTAGCTCAAAAGATATAAGTGAGGCACATAGAGTATTCTAATAAATCACGATTCATGCGTGTCTCTCCTAAAAGGTGTGTACAGCAAGGATGATTGTGGTACACTAAAAAGAAAAGACTCAAATCATACAAGACGCTCCAATAAAAACACATATCATGTGGTGAATAAAAATATAGCCTCAACTAAAGTTACCGATAGATGAAGACGAAAGAGGGGATACCTTCTGGGGAATCCCCAAGCTTAGAGTTTTAGTTGTCCTTGAATATTACCTTGGGATGCCTTGGGCATCCCCAAGCTTAGGCTCTTGCCACTCCTTATTCCATAGTCCATCAAATCCTTACCCAAAACTTGAAAACTTCACAACACAAAACTCAACAGAAAATCTAATGAGCTCCGTTAGTATAAGAAAATAAACCACCACTTTAAGGTACTATTGCAAACTCATTCTTTATTTATATTTGTGTAATATCTACTGTATTCCAACTTTTCCATGGTTTAAACCCCCCCCCCCCCCCCGATACTACCCATAGATTCATCAAAATAAGCAAACAACACGCAAAAAAACAGAATCTGTCAAAAACAGAACAGTCTGTAGCAATCTGTAACTCTCTAATACTTATGTAACTCCTAAAATTCTGAAATATTAGGAAACCCTGAGAAGTTTGTGTACCAATCCAGCGCAAAAAACATTAGATAAAAAGCACGTTTCCGTGAATTATTAAAATTATTTTCCTGGCGCAAAAGTTCCTAATTTTCAGCAGGATCAACACAACTATCACCGTAAGCTATCCTAAAGGTTTAACTTCGCATAAACACTAATTAAAACATAAAACCACATCTAACCAGAGGCTAGATGAATTATTTATTACTAAATAGCAAGGAAAATATTGGGTTGTCTCCCAACAAGCAATTTTCTTTAAAGCCTTTTAGCTAGGCATTGATAATTTTAATGATGCTCACATGAAAGACAAGAATTGAAGCGCAAAGAGAGCATAATACGACACATGACAAACACACCTAAGTCTAACACTATGCATAGGCATTTTATAAGCAAACAAATTATCAAGGGAAGCAAAAACTAGCATATGCAAGGAAGAAGAAAGAAACAATAGCAATCTCAATATGAAGAGAGGTAATTTAGTAACACGAAAATTTCTACAACCATATTTTCCTCTCTCATAATAATTACATGTAGGATCATAAGAAAATTCAACAAAATAGCTATCACATAACATATTCTCAACACGATCCACATGCATGAGAAGTTGACACTCTTTCAAAATAGTGGGATTAACATTAACTAAAGTCATGATCTCTCCAAACCCACTTTTTCAAAAATTTCATAAGACTGAAAATTCTCCAAATATGTGGGATCTAAAGTTGACAATCTTCCAAACCCACTTTCAATATGTGGGTAACATAGTAATAATTCAAAAAAAAAATCCTACGTGTCACCAAGATCAATCTAGGAGATGCTAGCAACGAGAGAGAGGGGGTGCATCTTCATACCCTTGAAGATCGCTAAGCGGAAGCGTTAAAAGAACACAGTTGATGGAGTCGTACTCGCAGTGATTCAAATCATGGAAGATCCGATCCAAGCGATGATACGTCTCCAACGTATCTATAGTTTTTTATTGTTCCATGTTATTATATTATCCATCTTGGATGTTTTATATGCATTTATATACTATTTTATATGATTTTTGAGACTAACCTATTAACCTAGAGCCCAGTGTTAGTTTCTATTTTCTCTTCGTTTTTGAGTTTTACAGAAAAGGAATACCAAATGGAGTCCAATTGACCTGCCAATTTTTATGGATTTTTTATGGACCAAAAGAAGCCCCCGAAGTAAAAGAGTTGGGCCAGAAGAGTCCCGAGCTATCCACAAGGCTGGAGGGCACACCCCCCCTATCTCGTGGATGACTCGGAGACCCCCCTATAAATACCAATATCGGGAGTTCCGCCGCCACAAACCTCTGTAGCCACCACAAACCAATCGGGACCCTGTTTCGGCACCCTGCCGGAGGGGGGATCTATCACCGGTGGCCATCTTCATCATCCCGGCGCTCTCCATGATGAGGAGGGAGTAGTTCACCCTCGGGACTGAGGGTATGTACCTGTAGCTATGTGTTTGATCTCTCTCTCTCTCTCTCTCTCTCTCGTGTTCTTGATATGGAACGATCTTGATGTACCGCGAGCTTTGCTATTATAGTTGGATCTTATGATGTTTCTCCCCCTCTACCTTCTTGTAATGGATTGAGTTTTCCCTTTGAAGTTATCTTATCGGATTGAGTCTTTAAGGATTTGAGAACACTTGATGTATGTCTTGCATGGGATACCTGTGGTGGCAATGGGGTATTCTATTGATTCACTTGATGTATGTTTTGATGATCAACTTGCGGGTTCCGTAACCTTGGGAATCTATGCATAGGGGTTGGCACATGTTTTCGTCTTGATTCTCCGGTAGAAACTTTGGGGCACTCTACGAAGTACTTTGTGTTGGTTGAATATATGAATCTAAGATTGTGTGATGCATATCGTATAATCATACCCATGGATACTTGTGGTGACATTGGAGTATCTAGGTGACATTAGGGTTTTGGTTGATTTGTGTCTTAAGGTGTTATTTTACTATGAACTCTGGGGCTGTTTGTGACACTTATAGGAATAGCCCATTGGATTGATCGGAAAGAATAACTATGAGGTGGTTTCATACCCTACAATAATCTCTTCGTTTGTTCTCCGCTATTAGTGACTTTGGAGTGACTCTTTGTTGCATGTTGAGGGATTATTATATGATCTAATTATGTTATCCTTGTTAAGAGAACTTGCACTAGTGAAAGTATGAACCCTAGGTCTTGTTTCCTAGCATTGCAATACCGTTTTCGCTCACTTTTGTTACTTGCTACCTTGCTGTTTTTATATTTTCGAATTGCAAAAACCTATATCTACCATCCATATTGCACTTGTATCACCATCTCTTCGCTGAACTAGTGCACCTATACAATTTACCATTGTATTGGGTGTGTTGGGGACACAAGAGACTCTTTGTTATTTCGTTGTAGAGTTGTTTGAGAGAGACCATCTTTACCCCACACCTCCCACGGATTGATAAACCTTAGTTCATCCACTTGAGGGAAATTTGCTACTGTCCTACAAACCTCTGCACTTAGAGGCCCAACAACGTCTACAAGAAGAAGATTGTGTAGTAGACATCAAGCGCCGAACGGACGGCGACGTCTCCTCCTTCTTGATCCAGCAAGGGGAGACTAGAAGTTGAGGGAGAACTCCGACAACATGACAGTGTGGTGGTGGAGCTCGTGGTTCTCCGACAGAGCTTCGCTATGCTCAACGGAGGAGGAGGAGTTGTAGGGTGAGGGCTGCACCAGGGACAAGGGGGTGCAGCTCCCATGCGCCTCCCCACTATATATACGGCTGGAGGGGGCTGGTTTATTGCCCTCCAAGTCCATTGTGGCGTTGGCAAAGGTGGGAGGAAAGAAATCCCATCCTTTCCCTTCCCCACCGGTTGTTATCCCCCCTTTTTAGGGATATGATCTTATTCCTTCTAAGGGGGGATCTTGGTGAGCCTTGACCAGGGGTGTATGGCCTTGCCCCCACTACCCACGTTCATGCGGGTCCCCCCATGCAGGTGGGCCCCACTCCGGAACCTTCTAGAACCTTCCCAGTACATGCTACCTCTTGAGCACTGCATTGGTTTTCCCTCGAAAAGGAAAGGGCGATGCAGCAAAGTAGCGTAAGTATTTCCCTCAGTTTTTGAGAACCAAGGTATCAATCCAGTAGGAGGCTTCTCAAAAGTCCCACGCACCTACACAAACAAACAAGAACCTCGCAACCAACGTGATAAAGGGGTTGTCAATCCCTTCACGGTAACTTGCAAAAGTGAGATCTGATAGAGATAATAAGATAAGATAAATATTTTTGGTATTTTTATGGTATAGATTGGAAAGTAAAAGATGCAAATAAAAGTAGATGGAAAACTTATATGATAAAAGATAGACCCGGGGGCCATAGGTTTCACTAGTGGCTTCTCTCAAAATAGCATAAGTATTACGGTGGGTGAACAAATTACTGTCGAGCAATTGATAGAAAAGCGCATAGTTATGAGATTATCTAGGCATGATCATGTATATAGGCATCACGTCCGCAACAAGTAGATTGAAACAATTCTGCATCTAATACTATTACTCCACACATCGACCGACTCCTGCCTGCATCTAGAGTATTAAGCTCATAAGAACAGAGTAACGCATTAAAAAGATGACATGATGTAGAGGGATAAACTCATGCAATATGATATAAACCCCATCTTTTTATCCTCGCTGGCAACAATACAATAAGTGCCTTGCTGCCCATCTTTGTCCTTTGGGAAAGGACACCGCAAGATTGAACCCAAAGCTAAGCACTTCTCCCATTGCAAGAAAGATCAATCTAGTAGTCCAAACCAAACTGATAATTCGAAGAAACTTGCAAAGATAACCAATCATACATAAAAGAATTCAGAGGAGATTCAAATTTCTCATAGATAAACTTGATCATAAACCCACAATTCATCGGATCTCGACAAACACAGTGCAAAAAGAGTTACATCGAATAGATCTCCAAGAAGATTGAGGAGAACTTGGTATTGAGATTCAAAGAGAGAGAAGAAGCCATCTATCTAATAACTATGGACCCGAAGGTCTGTGGTAAACTAATCACAACTCATCGGAGAGGCCTTGGAGATGATGTAGAGGCCCTCCGTGGTCGATTCCCCCTCCAGCGGAGCGCCGGCGAAGGCTCCAAGATTTGATCTCGCGGATACATAAGGTTGCGGCAGTGGAATTAGGTTTTCATGGTGCTCCCCGATGTTTTCAGGGTACGGGAGTATATATAGGCGAAGGAAGTACGTCGGCGGATCAACGAGGGCCCCACAAGGGTAGGGGGCGCGCCAGGCACCCTTGTAGCCGCCTCTTTTGCAGCTTGACGTCCACTCCAAGTCTCCTGGATTGCATTTGTTCCAAAAAGATCGCTCCCGAAGGTTTCATTCCGTTTGGACTCCGTTTGATATTCCTTTTCTTCGAAACACTGAAATAGGAAAAAAAACAATTCGGGCTGGGCCTCCGGTTAGTAGGTTAGTCCCAAAAATGATATAAAAGTGTAAAGTAGAGCCCATAAACATCCAAAATGGGTAATATAATAGCATGGAACAATCAAAAAATATAGATACGTTGGAGACGTTTCATTACAATACCAAAAAATCCTGAACATTTTCCGGTGGCCAAAAAAGGACTTCCCATATATAAATCTTTACCTCCGCACCATTCCGGAACTCCTCGTGACATCTGGGATCTCATCCAAGACTCCGATCAACTTTTGGTAACCACATACAATTCCCATTACAACTCTAGAGTCACCGAACCTTAAGTGTGTAGACCCTACGGGTTCGGGAACCATGCAGACATGACCGAGATGCCTCTCCGGCCAATAACCAATAGCAGGATCTGGATACCCATATTGGCTCCCACATGTTCCACGATGATCTCATCGGATGAACCACAATGTCGGGGATTCAATCAATCCCACATACAATTCCCTTTGTCCATCGGTATGTTACTTGCCCGAGATTCGATCGTCGATATCCCTATACCTTGTTCAATCTCATTACCGGCAAGTCTCTTTACTCGTTCCATAATGCATCATCCCGTGGCTAACTCATTAGTCACATTGAGCTCATTATGATGATGCATTACCGAGTGGGCCCAGAGATACTTCTCCGTCATACGGAGTGACAAATCCCAGTCTCAATTTGTTCCAACCCTGAAGGAAATATGCCCTAGAGGCAATAATAAAGTTGTTATTTATTTCCTCATATCATGATAAATGTTTATTATTCATGCTAGAATTGTATTAACCGGAAACATAATACAGGTGTGAATACATAGACAAAACTATAGTCACTAGTATGCCTCTACTTGACTAGCTCATTAATCAAAGATGGTTATGTTTCCTGACCATAGACATGTGTTGTCATTTGATTAGTGGGATCACATCATTAGAAGAATGATGTGATTGACATGACCCATACATTAGCCTAGCACTTGATCGTTTAGTATCTGCTATTGCTTTCTTCATGACTTATACAAAGTTCCTGCAACTATGAGATTGTGCAACTCCGTTTACGGAAGAACACTTTGTGTGCTACCAAAGCGTCACAGCGAATCGGGTGATTATAAAGGTGCTCTCAGGTGTTTCGAAGGTACATGTTGAGTTGGCATAATTCGAGATTAGGATTTGTCACTCCGATTGTCGGAGAGGTATCTCTGGGCCCTCTCGGTAATACTCATCACCTAAGCCTTGCAAGCATGTAACTAATGAGTTAGTTATGAGATGACGTATTCTGAGCGAGTAAAGAGACTTGCCGGTAACGAGATTGAACTAGGTATTGGATACCAACGATCAAATCTCGGGCAAGTAACATACCGATGACAAAGGGAACAAAGTATGTTGTTATGCGGTTTGACCGATAAAGATCTTCTTAGAATATGTAGGAACCAATATGGGCATCCAGGTCCCGCTATTGGTTATTGACCGGAAACATGTCTCGGTCATGTCTACATTATTCTCGAACCGTAGGGTCCGCACGCTTAAGGTTTCGATGCGGTTATATTATGAGTTTATGTATTTTGATGTACGAAGGTTGTTGAGTCCGGATGTGATCACGGACATGACGAGGAGTCTCAAATGGTCGAGACATAAAGATTGATATATTGGACGGATATATTTGGACACGGAAAGGTTCCGGAGAGTTTGGGAATATCTGGAGCTCCGGAGGTTACGGAACCCCGGTAAGTATATGGGCCTTATTGGGCCCTAGTGGAAGGAGGAGAAGGAGCAGAGAGGCGCCCCCAAGCCCAATCCGAATTGGGTGGGGGGGGCCCCTTCCTCTCCTTCCCCTCCTTCTTCCTACTAGTACTACTCCTTCCTTCCCCTCCAACTTGGATTAGGAAAGAGGGAAACCTACTTGGAGTAGGTTTCCTCCTCCTATGGCGCCCCTTGGGCGGCCACCTCCTCCCTCCCTCCTTTATATACGGGGTAGGGGGCACCCTAGACACACAAGTTGATCATTGATCGTTCCTTAGCCGTGTCGCGTGCCCCCTCCACGATATTACACCTCGGTCATATTGTAGCGGTGCTTAGGCGAAGCCTGCGCGACAGAGAACATCAAGATCGTCACCACACCGTCGTGCTAACGGAACTCCCCTCGGCGCCTCTGCTGGATCGGAGATCGAGGTGCGTCATCGAGCTGTCTGGCGTGTCAAGAACTCGGAGGTGCCGAGTAACGGTGCTTGGATCGGTCGGACCGGGAGGGCGTCGACTACTTCCTCTACGTTGCGTCAACGCTTCGCTTCGGTCTCACGAGGGTGCGTAGACAACACTCTCCCTCGTTGCTATATCATCATCATGATCTTGGGTGTGCGTAGGATTTTTTGAAATTACTACGTTCCCCTGATGGCATCGAGCCTAGGTTTTATGCGTTGATGTTATATGCACGAGTAGAACACAAGTGAGTTGTGGACGATACAAGTCATACTACCTACCAGCATGTCATACTTTGGTTCAGCGGTATTGTTGGATGAAGCGGCCGGACCGACATTACGCGTGCGCTTATGCGAGACTGGTTTTACCGCCGTGCTTTGCACACGGTGACTAGCGGTGTCTGTTTCTCCAACTTTAGTTGAACCGAGTGTGCTACGCCCGGTCCTTGTGAAGGTTAAAAGCGAGTCTATTTGACAAACTATCGTTGTGGTTTTGATGCGTAGGTAGAACGGTTCTTGCTAAGCCCGTAGCAGCCACGTAAAATTTGCAACAACAAAGTAGAGGACGTCTAACTTGTTTTTGCAGGGCATGTTGTGATGTGATATGGCCAAGGCGTGATGCTATATTTTATTGTATGAGATGATCATGTTTTGTAACCGAAGTTATCGGCAATGGCAGGAGCCATATGGTTGTCGCTTTATTGTATGAAATGCAAATGCCTGTAATTGCTTTATTTTATCACTAAGCGGTAGCGATAGTCGTAGAAGCAATAGATGGCGAAGCGACAACGATGCTACGATGGAGATCAAGGTGTCGCGCCGGTGGCGATGGTGATCACGACGGTGCTTCAGAGATGGAGATCACAAGCACAAGATGATGATGGCCATATCATATCACTTATATTGATTGCATGTGATGTTTATCCTTTATGCATCTTATCTTGCTTTGATTGACGGTAGCATTTTAAGATGATCTCTCACTAAAATTATCAAGAAGTGTTCTCCTGAGTATGCACCATTGCCAAAGTAAATCGTCTTTGAGACACCACGTGATGATCGGGTGTGATAAGCTCTCGTCCATCTACAACGGTGCAAGCCAGTTTTGCACACATGAGAATACTCGAGTTAAACTTGACGAGCCTAGCATATACAAATATGGCCTCGGAACACGGAGACCGAAAGGTCGGCGTGAATCATATAGTAGATATGATCAACATAATGATGTTCACCATTGAAAACTACTCCATCTCACGTGATGATCGGTTATGGTTTAGTTGATTTGGATCACGTGATCACTTAGATGACTAGAGAGATGTCTGTCTAAGTGGGAGTTCTTAAGTAATATGATTAATTGAACTTAAATTTATCATGAACTTAGTACTGATAGTATTTTGCTTGTCTATGTTTGTTTGTAGATAGATGGCTCGTTTGTTGTTCCGTTGAATTTTAATGCGTTCCTTGAGAAAGCAAAGTTGAAAGATGATGGTAGCAATTACGGACTGGGTCCGTAACTCGAGGATTATCCTCATTGCTGCCTGAAGAGTTACGTCTGGAAGCACCGCTGGGTGCCAGTCTGCTTCTTGATGCTGGCGAGCGATGTTAAGAACGTCTGGCGAGCAAAGCTGATGACTACTCTATAGTTCGATGTGCCATGCTTTACGGCTTAGAACCGGGTCTTCAACGGCGTTTTGAGCGTCATGGAGCATATGAGATGTTCCAGGATTTGAAGTTAATATTTCAAGCAAATGCCGGATTGAGAGATATGAAGTCTCCAATAAGTTCTATAGCTGCAAAATGGAGGAGAATAGTTACGTCGGTGAACATATACTCAGAATGTGCAGGTATAACAATCACTTGATTCAACTGGGAGTTAATCTTCACGATGATAGTGTCATTGATGAATTCTTCAATCACTACCACCAAGCTACAAGAGCTTTGTGATGAACTATAATATGCAAGGGATGAACAAGACTATTCGAGCTCTTAGCGATCTTTGAAAGCAGCGGAGGTAGAAATCAGAAGGAGCATCAAGTGTTGATGGTCAACAAGACCACTAGTTTCAAGAAGAAGGGCAAAGGGAAGAAGAAGGGAACTTCAAAAGAGCGGCAAGCAAGTTGCTGCTCAAGAGAAGAAACCCAAGTCGGACCTAAGCTGAAATCGAGTGCTTCTCTTGCAAGCGAGTCCTCGAAGCGGAACTGCCCCAAGTATTTGGCGGATAAGAAGGATGGCAAAGTGAACAAAGGTATATGTGATATACATGTTATTGATGTGTACCTAACTAGAGCTCGTAGTAGCACTGGTATTTGATCTTGGTTACATTGCTAATATTTGCAACTCGAAGCAGGGGACTACGGAATAAGCGAGCATCGCCAGGGCGAGGTGACGATGCGCGTGGGAAAGCGGTTCCAAAGTCGATGTGATCGCGGTCGGCACGCTACCTCTACATCTACCATCGGGATTAGTTTTAGACCTAAATAATTGTTATTTGGTGCTGCGTTGAGCATGAACATTATATCTGGATCTTGTTTGATGCGAGGCGGTTATTCATTTAAATCGAGAATAATGGCTGTTCTATTTATATGAGTAATATCTTTTATGGTCATGCACCCTTGAAGAGTGGTCTATTTTATTGAATCTCGATAGTAGTGATACACATATTCATAATGTTGAAGCCAAAAGATGCAGAGTTGATAATGATAGTGCAACTTATTTGTGGCACGCCATTTAGGTCATATCGGTGTAAAACGCATGAAGAAACTCCATCTTGATGGACTTCGGAATCACTTGATTATGAATCACTTGGTACTTGCGAACCGTGCCTCATGGGCAAGATGACTAAAACACCGTTCTCCGGTACTATGGAGAGAGCAACAGATTTGTTGGAAATCATACATACAGATGTATGTGGTCCGATGAATGTTGAGGCTCATGGTGGATATCGTTATTTTCTCACCTTCACAGATGATTTAAGCAGATATGGGTATATCTACTTAATGAAGCACAAGTCTGAAACATTTGAAAAGTTCAACGAATTTCAGAGTGAAGTGGAAAATCATCGTAACAAGAAAATAAAATTTCTGCGATCTGATCGTGGAGGAGAATATTTGAGTTATGAGTTTGGTTTACATTTGAAACAATGCGGAATAGTTTCGCAACTCACGCCACCTGGAACACCACAACTTAATGGTGTGTCCGAACGTCGTAATCGTACTTTACTTGATATGGTGCGATCTATGATGTCTCTTACCGATTTATCGCTATCATTTTGGGGTTATGCTTTAGAGACGGCAGCATTCACGTTAAATAGGGCACCATCAAAATCCGTTGAGACGACGCCTTATGAACTGTGGTTTGGCAAGAAACCAAAGTTGTCGTTTCTTAAAGTTTGGGGCTGCGATGCTTATGTGAAGAAACTTCAACCAGATAAGCTCGAACCCATATCGGAGAAATGTGTCTTCATAGGATACCCAAAAGAGACTGTTGGGTACACCTTGTATCACAGATCCGAAGGCAAAATATTCGTTGCTAAGAATGGATCCTTTCTAGAGAAGGAGTTTCTCTCGAAAGAAGTGAGTGGGAGGAAAGTAGAACTTGATGAGATAACTGTATCTACTCCCTTGTTGGAAGGTAGTACATCACGAGAATCAGTTCCCGTGACAACTACACCAATTAGTGAGGAAGCTCATGATATTGATCATGAAACTTCAGATCTAGTTTCTCTTGAACCTCGTGGGTCTACGAGTAAGATCCGCACAGTGGTACGGTAATCTTATTCGGAAGTCATGTTACTTGACCATGATGAACCTACGAACTATGAGGAAGCGATGATGAGCCCAGATTCCATAAAATGGCTAGAGGCCATGAAATCTGAGATAGGATCCATGTATGAAAACAAAGTGTGGACTTTGGTTGACTTGCCCGATGATCGACAAGCCATTGAGAATAAATGGATCTTTAAGAAGAAGACTGACACTGATGGTAATATTACTGTCTATAAAGCTCGACTTGTTGCGAAAGGTTTTCGACAAGTTCAAGGGGTTGACTACGATGAGACTTTCTCACCCGTAGCGATGTTAAATCTGTCCGAATCATGTTGGCCATTGCTGCAGTTCATGATTATGAAATTTGGCAAATGGATGTCTAGACTGCATTCTTGAATGGATTTCTAGAAGAAGAGTTGTATATGATGCAGCCAGAAGGTTTTGTTGATCCAAAAGGTGCTAACAAAGTGTGCAAGCTCCAGCGTTCCATTTATGGACTGGTGCAAGCATCTCGGAGTTGGAATTAACGTTTTGATAGTGTGATCAAGGCATATGGTTTTATACAGACTTTTGGAGAAGCCTGTATTTACAAGAAAGTGAGTGGGAGCTCTGTAGCATTTATAGTTTTCATGTTGATGACATATTATTAATTGGAAATGATATAGAATTTCTGGATAGCATAAAGGGATACTTGAATAAAAGTTTTTCGATGAAAGACCTCGGTGAAGCTGCTTACATATTAGGCATCAAGATCTATAGAGATAGATCAAGACGCTTAATAGGACTTTCACAAAGCACATACCTTGACAAAATATTGAAAAAGTTCAATATGGATCGAGCAAAGAAAGGATTCTTGCACGTGCTACAAGGTGTGAAGTTGAGTCGAACTCAATGCCCGACCACAGCAGAAGATAGTGAGAAAATGAAAAATGTTCCTATGCTTCAGCCATAGGCTCTATCATGTATGCAATCTTGTGTACCAGACCGACGTATGCTTAGCAATAAGCTTAGCAGGAGGTACCAAAGTAATCGAGTGGATCATGGACAGCGGTCAAGAACATCTGAAATACGAAAAGGACTAAGGATATGTTTCTCGTATATGGAGGTGACAAAGAGCTAGTCGTAAATGGTTACGTCGATGCAAGCTTTGACAGCGATCCGGACGATTCTAAATCGCAAACCGGATCGTGTTTATATTAAGCGGTGGAGCTGTAAGTTGGTGCAGTTCTAAACAAAGCGTCGTGGCGGGATCTACATGTGAAGCGGAGTACATAGCTGCTTACAAGCAGCAAATGAAGGAGTGCGGATGAAGGAGTTCATTTCCGATCTAGGTGTCATACCTAGTGCATCGGGACCAATGAAGATCTTCGTGACAATCTTGGTGCAATTGCCTTGGCAAAGGAATCCAGATTTCACAAGAGGACCAAGCACATCAAGAGGCGCTTCAATTCCATTGGGACCAAGTCCAAGTGGGAGACATAGAGATTTGCAAGATACATACGGATCTGAATGTTGCGAGACCGTTGACTAAGCCTCTCTCACGATCAAAACATGATCAGCACCAAGACTCCATGGGTGTTAGAATCATTACTATGTAATCTAGATTATTGACTCTAGTGCAAGTGGGAGGCTGAAGGAAATATGCCCTAGAGGCAATAATAAAGTTATTATTTATTTCCTCATATCATGATAAATGTTTATTATTCATGCTAGAATTGTATTAACGGAAACATAATACATGTGTGAATACATAGACAAAACTATAGTCACTAGTATGCCTCTACTTGACTAGCTCATTAATCAAAGATGGTTATGTTTCGACCATAGACATGTGTTGTCATTTGATTAGTGGGATCACATCATTAGAAGAATGATGTGATTGACATGACCCATCTCGTTAGCCTAGCACTTGATCATTTAGTATCTGCTATTGCTTTCTTCATGACTTATACAAAGTTCACGCAACTATGAGATTGTGCAACTCCGTTTACGGAAGAACACTTTGTGTGCTACCAAAGCGTCACAATGTAGCTGGGTGAATATAAAGGTGCTCTCTGGTGTTTCCGAAGGTACATGTTGAGTTGGCATAATTCGAGATTAGGATTTGTCACTCCGATTGTCGGAGAGGTATCTCTGGGCCCTCTCGGTAATACTCATCACCTAAGCCTTGCAAGCATGTAACTAATGAGTTAGTTATGAGATGACGTATTCTGAGCGAGTAAAGAGACTTGCCGTGCGAGATTGAACTAGGTATTGGATACCAGCGATCAAATCTCGGGCAAGTAACATACCGATGACAAAGGAACAAAGTATGTTGTTATGCGGTTTGACCGATAAAGATCTTCGTAGAATATGTAGGAACCAATATGGGCATCCAGGTCCGCTATTGGTTATTGACCGAAACATGTCTCGGTCATGTCTACATTATTCTTGAACCGTAGGGTCCGCACGCTTAAGGTTTCGATGCGGTTATATTATGAGTTTATGTATTTTGATGTACGAAGGTTGTTCGGAGTCCCGGATGTGATCACGGACATGACGAGGAGTCTCGAAATGGTCGAGACATAAATATTCATATATTGGACAGATATATTTGGACACCGGAAAGGTTCCGGGAGAGTTTGGGAATATACCGGAGCTCCGGGAGGTTACCGGAACCCCCCGGTAAGTATATGGGCCTTATTGGGCCCTAGTGGAAGGAGGAGAAGGAGCAAGAGGCGCCCCCAAGCCCAATCCGAATTGGTTGGGGGCGGCCCCTTCCTCTCTCCTTCCCTCCTCCTTCCTACTAGTACTACTCCTTCCTTCCCCTCCAACTTGGATTAGGAAAAGAGGAAACCTACTTGGAGTAGGTTTCCTCCTCCTATGGCGCCCCTTGGGCGGCCACCTCCTCCCTCCCTCCTTTATATACGGGGTAGGGGCACCCTAGACACACAAGTTGATCATTGATCGTTCCTTAGTCGTGTGCGGTGCCCCCCACGATATTACACCTCGATCATATTGTAGCGGTGCTTAGGCGAAGCCTGCTGCAGAGAACATCAAGATCGTCCACCACGCCGTCGTCTTGTGGAACTCCCCTCGGCGCCTCTGCTAGATCGGAGATCGAGGTGCGTCATCGAGCTGTACGCGTGTCAAGAACTTCGGAGGTGCCGAATGCGGTGCTTGGATCGGTCGGACCGGAGGACGTCGACTACTTCCTCTCGTTGCGTCAACGCTTACGCTTCGGTCTACGAGGGTACGTAGACAACACTCTCCCCTCGTTGCTATATCATCACCATGATCTTGCGTGTGCGTAGGAATTTTTTTGAAATTACTACGTTCCCCTACAAACCCAACTGACACTTTCGAAGATACATGTAGTACACCTTTATAGCCACCCAGTTACGTTGTGACGTTTGATACACCAAAAGCATTCCTACGGTATCCGGGAGTTGCACAATCTCATGGTCTAAGGAAATGAGACTTGACATTAGAAAAGCTCTAGCAAACGAACTACGCGATCTTGTGCTATGCTATGATTGGGTCTTGTCCATCACATCATTCTCCTAATTATGTGATCCCGTTATCAACGACATCCAATGTCCATGGTCAGTAAACCACAACCATCTATTGATCGATGATCTAGTCAACTAGAGCCTCACTAGGGACATGTTGTAGTCTATGCATTCACACATGTATTACGGTTTCCGATTAATACAATTATAGCATGAACAATAGATAATTATCATGAATAAGGAAATATAATAATAACTATTTTATTATTGCCTCTAGGGCATATTTCTAACAGTCTCCCACTTGCACTAGAGTCAATAATCTAGTTACATTGTGATGAATCAAACATCCATAGAGTTCTGGTGATGATCATGTTTTTCCCGTGGAAGAGGTTTAGTCAACGGATCTGCGACATTCAGATCCGTGTGTAGTTTAAAAATATCTATATCTCCATCTGGAATATATTCACGAATGGAGTTGAAGCAACGCTTGATGTGCTTGGTCTTCTTGTGAAACCTGGGCTCCTTGGCAAGGGCAATAACTCCAGTGTTGTCACAAAAGAGAGTCATTGGGCCCAACACATTGGGAATCACTCCTAGGTCAGTGATAAACTCCTTCATATAGACTGCTTCTTGTGCTGCTTTCAAAGAAACTATGTACTCCGCTTCACATGTAGATCCCGCCACGATACTTTTCTTGCAACTGCACTAGTTGACTGCCCCACCATTCAAAATATACACGTATCTGGTTTTTGACTTGGATTCATTCGGATCTGTGACAAAGCTAGCATCGACGTAACCCTTTACAATGAGCTCTTCGGCACCTCCATAAACGAGAAACATATCCTTAGTCCTTCTCAGGTACTTCAGGATATTCTTGACCGTTGTCCGGTGTTCCATTCCAGGATCACTTTGGTACCTCCCTGCCAAACTTATGGCAAGGTTCACATCATGTCTGGTACACAACATGGCATACATAATAGAGCCTATGGCTGAGGCATAGGGGATGACACTCATCTTTTCTCTATCTTCTGCCGAGGTCAGGCATTGAGCTGGGCTCAATTTCATACCTTGCAATACAGGCAAGAACCCCTTCTTGGACTGATCCATATTGAACTTCTTCAATATCTTGTCAACGTATGTGCTTTGTGAAAGACCAATGAGGCGTCTCGATCTATCTCTATAGATCTTGATGCCTAATATGTAAGCAGCTTCTCCATGGTCCTTCATTGAAAAACACTTATTCAAGTAGGCCTTTATGCTTTCCAAAAGTTCTATATCATTTCCCATCAATAGTATGTCATCCACATATTATATGAGAAATGCTACAGAGGTTCCACTCACTTTCTTGTAAATACAGGCTTCTCCATAAGTCTGTATAAACCCAGACGCTTGATCATTTCATCAAAGCGAATGTTGCAAGTCCGAGATGCTTGCACCAGCCCATAGATGGAGCGCTGGAGCTTGCATACTTTGTTAGCATTCTTAGGATCGACAAAACCTTCCGGCTGCATCATATACAATTCTTCCTTAAGGAAACCGTTAAGAAATGCCGTTTTGACATCCATTTGCTAGATCTCATAATCATAGTAGTCAACCCCTTGAACTTGTCGATAACCCTTAATGACAAGCTGAGCCTTATAGACGGTCACATTACCATCCGCGTCAGTCTTCTTCTTAAAGATCCACTTATTCTCTATGGCTTGCCGATTATCGGGCAAGTCCGTCAAAGTCCATACTTTGTTTTCATACATGTATCCTATCTTGGATTTCATGGCTTCGAGCCATTTGTTGGAATCCAGGCCCACCATCGCTTCTTCATAGTTCAAAGGTTCACCGTTGTCTAACAACATGATTTCCAGGACAGGGTTGTCATACCAATCTGGTGCGGAACGCGTCCTTGTGGACCTACAAAGTTTAGTAGTAACTTGATCTGAAGTGTAATGATCATCATCATTAACTTCCTCTCTAGTCGGTGCAGGCACCACAAAAACATCTTCCTATGCTTCGCTACTCTCCGGTTCAAGAGGGGGTACCTCATCAAGTTCTACTTTCGTCCCACTTACTTCTTTCGAGAGAAACTCTTTCTCCATAAAGGATCCATTCTTGGCAACAAAGATCTTGTCTTCGGATCTGAGGTAGAAGGTATACCCAATAGTTTCCTTAGGGTATCCTATGAAGACACATTTTTTCGATTTGGGTTCGAGCTTTTCAGGTTGAAGTTTGATGACATAAGCATCACATCCCCAAACTTCCCAAACCATAATTCATACGGTGTCATCTCAACGGATTTAGACGGTGCCCTATTTAAAGTGAATGCGGCAGTCTCCAAAGCATAACCCCAAAATGATAGCAGTAGATTGGTAAGAGACATCATAGATCGCACCATATCCAATAGAGTGCGATTACGACGCTCGGACACACCATTACCCTGAGGTGTTCCAGGCGGCGTGAGTTGTGAAACAATTCCACATTTCCTTAAGTGCATGCCAAACTCGTGACTCAAGTACTCTCCTCCACGATCTGATTGTAAGAACTTTATTTTCCTATCATGTTGATTCTCTACCTCGCTCTGAAATTCCTTGAAATTTTCAAAGGTCTCAGACTTGTGTTTCATTAAGTAGACATACCCATATCTACTTAAGTCATCAGTTAGGGTGAGAACATAACGATAGACATCGCGAGCCTCAACGCTCATTGGACCGCATACATCAGTATGTATTATTTCCAATAAGTTGGGTTGCTCGCTCCATTGTTCCGGAGAACGGAGTCTTGGTCATTTTGCCCATGAGGCATGGTTCGCACGTGACAAATTATTCATAATCAAGAGACTCCAAAAGTCCATCTTCATGGAGTTTCTTCATGCGTTTGACACCAATGTGACCAAGGTGGCAGTGCCACAAGTATGTGGGACTATCATTATCAACCTTACATCTTTTGGCATTCATGCTATGAATATGTGTAACATCACGTTCGAGATTCAATAAAAATAAACCATTGACCAGCGGGGCATGACCATAAAATATATCTCTCATATAAATAGAACATCCATTATTCTTGGATTTAAATGAGTAGCCATCTCGCATTAAACAAGATCCAGATACAATGTTCATGCTCAAAGCTGGCACTAAATAACAATATTGAGGTTTAAAACTAATCTCGAAGGTAGATGTAGAGGTAGCATGCTGACGGCGATCACATCGACCTTGGAACCATTCCCGACGTGCATCGTCACCTCGTCCTTTGCCAGTCTCCGCTTATTCCACAGCTCCTGCTTTGAGTTACAAATGTGAGCAACTGCACCAGTATCAAATACCCAGGAGCTACTACGAGCGCTGGTAAGGTACACATCAATAACATGTATATAATATATACCTTTGGCATTGCCGGCCTTCTTATCCGCTAAGTACTTGGGGCAGTTCCGCTTCTAGTGACCATTTCCATTGCAATAAAAGCACACAGTCTTAGGCTTGGGTCCATTCTTTGGCTTCTTCTTCCCGGCAACTGACTTACCGGGCGCGACAACTCCCTTGCTGTCTTTCTTGAAGTTCTTCTTTCCCTTGCCTTTCTTGAAACTACTGGTCTTATTCACCATCAACACTTGATGTTCCTTTTTGATTTCCACCTTCGCTGATTTCAACATTGAATATAACTCAGGAATGGACTTCTCCATCCCTTGCATATTTTAGTTCATCACAAAGCTCTTGTAGGTAGGTGGAAGTGACTGGAGGATTCTATAAATGACCGAGTCATCTGTAAGATTAACTCCCAGTTGAGACAAGCGGTTGTGCAACCCAGATATTTTGAGTATATGCTCACTGACAGAACTATTTTCCTCCATCTTACAACTGTAGAACTTGTCGGAGACTTCATATCTCTCGAACTGGGCATGAGCTTGGAAAACCATTTTCAGCTCTTGGAACATCTCATATGATCCGTGTTGCTCAAAACACTTTTGGAGCCCCGGTTCTAAGTTGTAAACCATGCCGCACTGAACCAAGGAGTAATCATCACTACGCGACTGCTAGGCATTCATAAGGTCTTGAGTTGCTGGGAAAATGGGTGCGTCACCTAGCGGGGCTTAAAGGACATGCATTCTTGGCAGCTATGAGGATGATCCTCAAGTTACGGACCCAATCCGTATAGTTGCTACAATTGTCTTTCAGCTTGGTTTTCTCTAGGAACGCGTTGAAGTTGAGGGCAACATTAGCGTGGGCCATTGGATCTACATGATAGATTGTAAAGATAATTTTACACTAAGTTCATGATAATTAAGTTCATCTAATCAAATTATTTAATGAACTCCCACTCAGATAGAGATCCCTCTAGTCATCTAAGTGATACATGATCCGAATTGACTAGGCCGTGTCTGATCATCATGTGAGACGGACTAGTCATCAACGGTAAACATCACCATGTTGATCGCATCTACTATGCGACTCATGTTCGACCTTTCGGTCTCTCGTGTTTCGAGGCCATGTCTGTACATGCTAGGCTCGTCAAGTCAACCTAAGTGTTTCGCATGTGTAAATCTGGCTTACACCCGTTGTATTCGAACGTTAGAATCTATCACACCCGATCATCACGTG
Organism: Aegilops speltoides; assembly: GCA_021437245.1. NCBI lineage: Eukaryota > Viridiplantae > Streptophyta > Magnoliopsida > Poales > Poaceae > Aegilops > Aegilops speltoides. The sequence continues at coordinate 6,886,369 of CM038145.1, forward strand.
GTGATTCGAAAAAAGGAACCTTCGGAATGGTGCACACTTAGGGGAACACATTTCTTGAAATTTTAGTGAGGGATCATCTTATTCATGCTACCGTCATTCTAAGAAAATAAGATGTAAACAGGATAAACATCACATGCAAATCATAAAGTGACATGGTATGGAAAATCTTATCTTGTGCCTTTGATCTCCATCTTCGAGGTGCGGCAGGATCACCGTCGTCACCGGCATGACGCCATGATCTCCATCATCGTATCTTCGTGAAGTTGTCTCGCCAACTATTACTTCTACTACTATGGCTAATGGTTAGCAAAAAGTAAAGTAATTACATGGCGTTTATATTGACTCGCAGGTCATACAATAAATTAAGACAACTCATATGGCTCCTGCCGGTTGTCATAATCATCAACATGCAAGTCGTGATTCCTATTACAAGAACATGATCAATCTCATACATCACATATACAATTCATCACATCCTTTTGGCCACTCACATAGCATACCCTGCAAAAACAAGTTAGACGTCCTCTAATTGTTGTCGCATGTTTTACATGGCTGCTATGGGTTTCTAGCAAGAACGTTTCTTACCTACGTAAAAGCCACAATAGTAATATGCCAATTGCTATTTACCCTTCATAAGGACCCTCTTCATCGAATCTGATCCGACTAAAGTGAGAGAGACAGACACCCGCTAGCCACCTTATGCAACAAGTGCATGTCAGTCGGTGGAACCTGTCTCACGTAAGCGTACGTGTAAGGTTGGTCCGGGCCGCTTCATCCCACAATGCCGCTAAATCAAGATAAGACTAGTAACGGTAAGCAAATTGAACAAATCATCGCCCATAACTACTTGTGTTCTACTTGTGCATAGAATCTACGCATAGACCTAGCTCTGATACCACTGTTGGGGAATGTAGTAATAATTCAAAAAAAATCCTACATGTCACCAAGATCAATCTAGGAGATGATAGCAATGAGAGAGAGGGAGTGCATCTTCATACCCTTGAAGATCGCTAAGCAGAAGCATTACAAGAACGAGGTTGATGGAGTCGTACTCGCGGCGATTCAAATCACGGAAGATCTGATCCAAGCGCCGAACGGACGGCGCCTACGCGTTCAACACACGTATAGCCCAGGGATGTCTCCTTCTTATTGATCCAGCAAGGGGAGAAGAGAAGTTGAGGAGAACTCCGGCAGCACGACAATGTGGTGGTGGAGCTCGTGATTCTTCGGCAGAGCTTCGCTATGCTCAACGGAGGAGGAGGAGGAGTTGGAGGGGGAGGGCTGCGCCAGGGGCAAGGGGTGAAGCTCCCATGCGCCTCCCCACTATATATAGGGGTTGAGGGGGCTGGTTTCTTGCCCTCCAAGTCCATTGGGGCGTTGACAAAGGTGGGAGGAAAGAAATCCCATCCTTTCCCTTCCCCACCGATTGTTATCCCTCCTTTTTAGGGATCTTGATCTTATCCCTTCGGGAAATGATCTTATGCCTTCCAAGGAGGGATCTTGGTGCGCCTTGATCAGGGGTGTGGGGCCTTGCCCCCACTACCCACATTCATGTGGGTCTCCCCATGCTTGTGGGCCCCACTATAGAACCTTCTAGAACCTTCCCGATACAATGCCGAAAAATCCCGAACATTTTTTGGTGGCCAAAATAGGACTTTCCATATATAAATCTTTACCTCTGAACCATTCCGGAACTACTCGTGACGTCCGGAATCTCATCTGAGACTCCAACAACTTTGGATAACCAGATACAATTCCCATTACAACTCTAGTGTCACCGAACCTTAAGTGTGTAGACCCTACGAGTTCGGGAACCATGCAGACATGACCGAGATTCCTCTCCGGCCAATAACCAATAGCGGGATCTGGATACCCACATTGGCTCCCACATGTTCCACGATGATCTCATCGGATGAACCACGATGTTGATTAGGGATTAAATCAATCACGTATACAATTGCCTTTGTCCATCGGTATGTTAATTGCCCGAGATTCGATCGTCGGTATCCCTACACCTTGTCCAATATCGTTACCGGCAAGTCTCTTTACTCGTTCCGTAACGCATGATCCCGTGGCTAACTCATTAGTCACATTGAGCTCATTGTGATGATGCATTACTGAGTGGGCCCAGAGAAACCTTTCCGTCATACGGAGTGACAAATCCCAATCTCGATTTGTGCCAACCCAACAGACACTTTGGGAGATACATGTAGTGCACCTTTATAGCCACCCAGTTACGTTGTGACGTTTGATACACCCAAAGTATTCCTACGGTATCCAGGAGTTGCACAATCTCATGGTCTAAGGAAATGATACTTGAAATTAGAAAAGCTCAACGAACTACGCGATCTTGGGCCATGCTTAGGATTGGGTCTTGTCCATCACATCATTCTCCTAATGATGTGATCCTGTTATCAACGACATCCAATGTCCATGGTCAGGAAACCACAACCATCTATTGATCAACGAGCTAGTCAACTAGAGACTCACTAGGGACATGTTGTAGTCTATGCATTCACACATGTATTACGGTTTCCGGTTAATACAATTATAGCATGAACAATAGACAATTATCATGAACAAGGAAATATAATAATAACTATTTTATTATTGCCTCTAGGCATATTTCCAACAGTTTCCCACTTGCACTAGAGTTAATAATCTAGTTATGCTGTGATGATTCGAACACCCATAGAGTTCTGGTGCTGATCATGTTTTCCTCGTGGAAGAGGTTTAGTCAATGGATCTACGACATTCAGATCCATCTGCACTTTACAAATATCTATGTCTCCATCTTGAATATATTCACAAATGGAGTTGAAGCGACGCTTGATGTGCCTGGTCTTCTTGTGAAATTTGGGCTCCTTGGCAAGGGCAATAGCTCTAGTGTTGTCACAGAAGAGAGTCATTGGGCCCGACACATTGGGAATCACTCCTAGGTCGGTGATAAACTCCTTCGTCCAGACTGCTTCTTGTGCTGCTTCCGAAGCAACTATGTACTCCGCTTCACATGTAGATCCGCCATGATGCTTTGCTTGCAACTACACTAGCTGACTGCCCCACCATTCAAAATATACACGTATTTGGTTTGTGACTTGGAGTCATCCGGATCTATGTCAAAGCTAGCATCAACGTAACCCTTTACGACGAGCTCTTCGGCACCTCCATAAACGAGAAACATATCCTTAGTCCTTCTCAGGTACTTCAGGATATTCTTGACCGTTGTCCGGTGTTCCATTCCAGGATCACTTTGGTACCTCCCTACCAAACTTTTTGCAAGGTTCACATATGGTCTGGTACACATCATGGCATACATAATAGAACCTATGGCTGAGGCATAGGGGATGACACTCATCTTTTCTCTATCTTCTGCCGAGGTCGGGCATTGAGTTGCGCTCAATTTCACACCTTGCAATACAGGCAAGAACCCCTTCTTGGACTAATCCATATTGAACTTCTTCAATATCTTGTCAAGGTATGTGCTTTGTGAAAGACCAATGAGGCGTCTCGATCTATCTCTATAGATCTTGATGCCTAATATGTAAGCAACTTCTCTAAGGTCCTTCATTGAAAAACACTTATTCAAGTAGGCCTTTATGCTTTCCAAAAGTTCTATATCATTACCCACCAATAGTATGTCATCCACATATAATATGAGAAATGCTACAGAGCTCCCACTCACTTTCTTGTAAATATAGTCTTCTCCATAAGTCTTTATTAACCCAAACGCTTTGATAACTTCATTAAAGCGAATGTTCCAACTCCGAGATGCTTGCACCAGCCTAAACCCGGGCAAATGTCAGGTCGGGCCGGGTTTCAGGCCGTTCTTGTAAAAGCCCGACTTTAATTTCTCAAGCCTGAGCCTAGCCCAAAGCACGTAATACTCCCTATTTTCAAGCCCGAGCACGATCTAAAATCAAGCCTGAAGCCCGAAAGCCTGGCCAGAATATTGTTTCTTAGTACGCGCATGTGCAAGCCCGGCCCGAAATACGGAAAAATTGAAGACCGAGCCCGGCCTGAACTATCTTTCGGGCTACAAAACAAAGCCCGAGCCCGGCCTGAATGATGGGGAACATAGTAATTTCAAAATTTTCCTATGCTTATGCAAGATCATGGTGATGCATAGCAACGAGAGGGGAGAGTGTTGTCCACGTACCCTCGTAGACCGAAAGCGGAAGCGTTAGCACAACGCGGTTGATTTAGTCGTACGTCTTCACGATCCGACCGATCAAATACCGAATGTACGGCACCTCCGAGTTCAGCACACGTTCAGCTCGATGACGTCCCACGAACTCCGATCCAGCAGAGCTTTGCAGGAGAGTTCCGTCAACACGAGGCGTGATGATGGTGTTGATGATGCTACCGACGCAGGGCTTCGCCTAAGCACCGCTATGATATTACTGAGGTGGAATATGGTGTAGGGGGGCACTGCACACAGCTAAGAGATCAAGAGATCAATTGTTGTGTTCTAGGGTGCCCCCTGCCCCCGTATATAAAGGAGCAAGGAGGGAGGCCGGCTGGCCCTTTGGGGCGCGCCAAGGAGCGGGATGTCGGTGTCAAAACCGGCGGATCTCGGGTAGGGGGTCCCGAACTGTGCGTTTAAGGCTAATGGTAACAGGAGGTGGGGGACACAATGTTTACACAGGTTCGGGTCCTCTCGATGGAGGTAATACCCTACTTCCTGCTTGATTGATCTTGATGATATGAGTATTACGAGAGTTGATCTACCACGAGATTGTAGAGGCTAAGCCCTAGGAGCTAGCCTATGATTATGATCATTCTTGTCCTACGAACTAAACCCTCCGGTTTATATAGACACCGGAAGGGGCTAGGGTTACACAGAGTCGGTTACAGAGACGGTGTCGGATTTCGGGTTCCTACAGACCCTTGAGGTTCGAACACTGGGGTGCGCACGAAGATCTTTCCCCTACCAGCTAACGCGTCGAAGTCTCGCAAGGATCTAGGCTAGAAAGAAGAACACACAAGGGACACGAGATTTATACTGGTTCAGGCCACCATTGTGGTGTAATACCCTACTCCAGTGTGTGGTGTGGTGGATTGCCTCAGGGGCTGATGATAAACAGCACAAAGAGAGAACAGCCTCGCGAGGGGCTGTTCTTGAGCTGGTGCGATGAACTACTAGGGTGAGTTCAGTCGCTTCACTCTCTCTCTCTGTGGTCGATCTCCAGATGCCTCTACCCTGTGGGTGGCTAGTCCTATTTATAGATGGAGGCCCTGGGCCTCTTCCCAAATAATGAGCAGGAAGGGCGCCAACACTTGGCCATTTTGAAGGGGAACATCTAGTACACTTATCCTGACTAAAGTTGGTCTTCGGCTGCCAAAGGCTCGGCGATGACCGTCTGGGCTCCACGATGACCTCCATCCTGCCATTCTGCTGGTCTTGGTCTTGTTGCACAAGCAGTAGCTTTGCACGATGCCTTAGTGCATGCTTGCCCCTTTCCTTGAAAGGAAACAAGGACACTACAGGTCGGCGCTTGCTGGCGCCCCTTTGGTCTCGATCATCATGGCTTGCATCACGGGCTCCTCGGGAGGTACCCTGCCTTGATCTCTCCGCCTCCTCGCGAGCCTTCCTAAGGAGGCTTCTCCTAAGGAAGCTTCACGTAAATGCCTCATGAGGCTCAGCCCCTCGCGAGGTCTTGAGCTTGAGTGAGGAAGCTGGCTGCTTGGGCCCCACTTGAGCCACGCCGCAGGCCGCAGGCAGGCAAGTCTGGGGACCCCCGTTCCCAGAACTCCGACAGTAGCCCCCGGGCCCAAGGCGTGCCCGGACTTGGCTTAGCAAAGAAGCGAAGGGGCAAGTGTGAAGCGCCGTGGCCCCAAGAGCCTGCGGCCTTGGGCGCCGCATGGCGATTGATTGGACGTGGGCGCCTCCGCTTCCCCACGACGCATCAGCAACAGCACGACTAGACAAGTCCATGCATGCAAAAATGGGTCATGATTACCTGCGATCATGGAGGCCGATGGTTGGCCTCCTCTGGCTATAAGTACGGAACGGCGCGAGCCATTCCAGTCCATCCCTTCCTGCTACTCCTCTTCTTCTTCATACTTGCTGCTCACCATCCCCATGGCTCCGACGAAGAGGTTCTCGGCTGCAGAGAAGGGAAAGGCTCATCAGGAAGGGCCTGACTCCCCCCACCCGACCAAGCGCGGCCGGGGCCACCCCCGCAAGCATCCTGCGTCCCCCGTGGTGGCTTCACGTGGTCGTGGAGGCGGCTCCCTGCGTGGCGATGGGTGCCCGGTCGTCGATGGGAGGCACGCCGTGGCTGCGCGACCCCCCAGGCCGCGCTTCCGCTCGGCGGAGGTGCTGCCGGAGTTCGTCGTGTGGTCGGCGGACCCGACAAGCTCCTGGCTCCAGCTTCCTCGCTTCTTTATAGGTGAACTTCTGGCTGGCGCTCTGAGTGGCCTCTGGCTTCAGGCGGAGGGTTGCTGCAGCAGGGCCTCCTGGGCTTCGCTGGAGGTCTCCGCCGCCGGGGGTTTGGCCCTGACCCGTGGCTGGCAAACTTTTGCCCGCGCGTGTGGCCTGAGCCGGCGGTGCACCCTCCACTTCAGGTTCGATGGCGACGCACCCTCTACGTGAGGGTGTTAGGAGAAGACAGCCGCCGTGCTGGATGCTGCCCCGAAGACGATGACCGCGGCCGGGCGCCCAGCCCCGGTGTTGGTTAGGACGAAGACGGCGGTAGGCGCGTGGGCAGCGATGCTCGGGGCTCGCCAAGCTTCGGCGACTCTCCTTCAGACAGCAGCTCCTCCAGTGGGGGTTGCGACCACCCCCTGCACCATCGCACCCGCCTGGGAGAAGGCAGCGGGTCAGTCCGCCGTCACACCTCGGTGAAGCAAGAGGGGGGGATCTGACTGAGCTCCGAAGGCATCACGAGCCTTCGCCGTGACTGGTGCCGAGCAAGTCATGCCCGTTTTGCTTTTCTTCCTTTCCTGCGCAAAAAAGAGAAGATGGTGTAGGGCCCCGCGGGGGCGTGTTGAACTGTTATCGTTAATTATCGTGCTGTTTCCGCTATTTCTGTGCTACGCTTTCGTGCCGTGTGCCCGCGTGCGGGAGTTACTTAACTCGGGGAGGCTTGTCGTGATCGTTGCCTCCGGACGCCGAGGCCTTGCCGTGCGCTTCATGTCCTGCAAGGATTAGTCGAAAGGGGTAGTATTTGGTTTTGGTTGTGGGGGCGACCGACCCAGGTCCTGTGCTCGCGTCGCGATGCTCGTGGGGCAAGGACTGGGAGGGGTGCTCCCTCAGCGGACTCGGATAGGAAAGCTTCAAAAGACCGGGGCAGGAAAACACTCGCGAGGGTGCCCGCGTACGTCCCTCGCGAGACTTGTGTGAGGGAAAACCGAGGCAAGTGAGCGAGAAAGACAAAGGGTTCACAAGCCAGAGATAGCGACAACTTCGATAAATCTTCAAATAGGAAAGAACAAGCCAACTGCAGAAAGCAAATGAAAAAGCCGCGTCCGGCACCTAATCTAGTCTTCGACGTCTTCTCACCAGCGCGGAGCTAAGTGCTGCCACTGGGCGTGGGCGGGAGCCCCCGAGGCCCGAGGGCGGCACTCCGGAGACTCCGGGGCATGTACAGCCCCACTCGTTATTACGTGAGAGTGTCACGGGCAGCAAGCTTCATAGGCATTGGCCTTCTTCACAGGCACCGGGCCTTTTCCAAAATGCGGTAGCTTCACAGGCATTGGCCTTCTTCACAGGCACCGGGCCTTTTCCAAAATGCGGTGGCTTCACGGGCATTGGCCTTCTTCACAGGCACCGGGCCTTTTCCAAAATGTGGTGGCTTCACAGGCATTGGCCTTCTTCACAGGCACCGGGCCTTTTCCACAGGCACTGGGCCTCCTCAGGGGTAGAATCTTCAGAGATGTTGATTGTTCCATGCATTCTGGATGGGTACCCCCTCCTGGGTCTCCAAGCGTGCGGAGCCGGGACTGGAAACATGAACAACCTTGAACGGGCCCTCCCACATTGGAGATAGCTTGTGCAACCCTTCCCTGGAGAGGACCCGTCTGAGCACGAGGTCCCCTACCTCAAGAGTTCTAGGGCGGATGTTGCGGCAGTGGTATCGTCGCAGTGCCTATTGATACCTTGCCGCTCGCAACGCGGCCTCTCGACGGCGTTCCTCCCCCAGGACGAGATCCGTCCCCCGCATGGCATCCTGCTGCGTCTCGTTGAACGCCAGGACCCGTTCGGAACGACGCCTGACCTCGTGAGGCAGGACAGCCTCAGCTCCGTAGACGAGGAAGAACGGGGTCTCACCAGTTGGCTTGGTAGCGGTCGTGCGGATAGACCACAGCACGGACTGGAGCTCATCGTACCAGCCCCTGCCACAGGCCTCCAACTTCTTCTTGAAGGTCCTTGTTTTGAGGCCCCTTAGGACCTCCGCGTTGGCTCGCTCAGCCTGGCCGTTGCTCCGGGTGTGTGCTACCGAAGCGTAGCATAGTTGTGTTCCAAGGTTAGCACAGTATGTTTTGAAGAGGTTACTAGTGAATTGTGAACCGTTGCCGGTGATGATGTGGTTGGGCACCCCAAATCGGCTCATGAGGCCCTTGATGAACTTGACTGCGGAGCCCGCTGGGATGGTGCGGACAGCTTCCACCTCAGCCCACTTGGTGAACTTGTCCACGGCAACGTAGAGGTAGCGCTAGCCCCCTGGCTCCCGGGGGAACGGGCCCAGAATGTCCTGTCCCCAAACTATGAACGGCCATGAGAGGGGTATAGTCTGCAAACCCTCGCCGGCTGATGGATCTGCTTGCTGTGGAATTGGCAGGCCTCACAAGCCTTCACCAGCTCAATGGAGTCCCTGAGTGTTGTGGGCCAATAGAACCCGCTACAGAACGCCTTACCGACGAGGGTCCGTGATGATGAGTGATGCCCACAGTCTCCACTGTGTATGTCTGCCAGCAGCTCTTTCCCTTGCTCTCTGGAAATGCAGCGAGGACCGTCATTTGAGTGCGCCTCTGTAGAGCTCTCCATCCTTGATCACGATGGGCGAGGCTGCGCGTCACATGCTCCGCCTCCTCCTCCTTCTCCGGCAGGGTCCCTTGCGTCAAGTAGTTCCTGAGCTCTGCGATCCAGCGTCCTTCCTGAGGCTCCAATGCCAGGAGCAAGCGTGCCCCTGAGGCCGAGCCGCAGACCGGGGCTCATGAGGCACGCGGCTGAGAGAGCTCCTCCAGAGGTTTTGCCGTGCTTGATAGTGATGGTGCCGCCGAGGGCTTGAAGAGTCACTCCTCGAAGATGCCAGGCTCCTGAGGTAGCCGCCTGGATGCCCTCTTGGCAATGTCATCAGCCTCTTGATTGGTGCCATGAGGCACATGCTGCAACTCCAGCCCCCAGAACTGTTTCTCCATCCTGCGAACCTCCGCAAGGTAGGATTCCATGTGCTCATCCTTTGGCTCGTATACCTTGTTGGAGAAGTTGACGAGGAGTTGCGAATCGCCCTTGATGATGAGGCACTTTACCCCCAAGGCGATTGCGGCTTTCAGGCCTGCTATCAGGCCTTCGTACTCCGCTATGTTGTTGGAGAACTTTTCTCCATGCTGGAAACAGAGTTGTACGGCGTAGTAGAGTTTGTCTTGAGTGGGAGATACAAGCACTGCTCCCGCCCCCGCGCCATGTCGGGAGAACGCCCCGTCGAAGTACATGACCCAGCCGTCCGGTGCCTCGCTTCCCGAGGAAAGTGATCGGTCCTTGCCAACCTCGAGGCATGGCGCCTCTGCCCATTCTGCCATGAAATCTGCGAGTGTGGCCCCCTTGATGACTCTGGTTGTGATGAATTCTAGCTGAAATGCTTGCAGTTTGATGTTCCACTCAGCAACTCTTCCAGTCGAGTTAGGGCTCCTGAGTACCCTCTCCAAGGGGTATGCTGAAACGACCTTGATGGGATGGCCTTGGAAGTAGTGCCGCAGCTTGCGTGAAGCTACCAGTAGCGCGAGGAGGAGTTTTTGAGGCATAGGGTACCGCGCCCTTGCGTCCCATGGCACCGTGCTGATGAAATACACGGGGTGCTCGACGAGGTTAAGAGTGTTGGCGCTGCCTGCGCCCTCCGAAGGTTGGGGTGCCTGCTGAGACGATGGAGCCCCCAGCGCCTAGTCGCTTGGAGGGGTCTCTTCTGCTCCGGGGGTGCTCCCCTGCTGCGGCTGATCCTTTTTCGGCTGCGGTCACGGTCTCGCGAGGCCTTCTTGGCTTCGCTTTGCCTCGACCCAGGCGGTTGCTGCGGCCTTGGTCTGACGCTCTTCCCTAAGTGCCACCAGGGCTGCACTGGCGGAGTAGGGGGTGGCTGCAAGGTAGAGCATCAGGGGCTCCCGAGGGCGCGGAGCTACCATCACTGGAGGGCTGGTTAGGTACCTCTTGAGATCCTAGAACGCCTTGTCGGCCTCTTCAGTCCACTCAAAGGGGCCCTTCTTCTTCATCAGCTTGAAGAAGGGCAGTGCTCGTTCCCCCAGCTTGGAGATGAAGCGTCCTAGTGCGGTCACACGCACGATGAGCTTCTGCATTTCTCTGAGGGTCTTCGGCGGGCTCATGTCTTCGACTGCCTTGACCTTCTCCGGGTTGGCCTCAATGCCCCTGTGGGATACGAGGAAGCCCAGGAGCTTGACCGAGGGGACTCCAAACACACACTTCTCCGGGTTGAGCCGCAGGTCCACCTCATTGAGGCTCGTGAAGGTTTCTTCCAAGTCCGGTATCAGGGTTTTTGCCTCCCGAGACTTCACCACAATGTCATCGACGTAGGCCTCAGCATTCCTCCCGAGCTGCTAGCCCAAGGCGATGTGCATCAACCGCTGAAAGGTCGCGCCTGTGTTGCGCAACCCTAATGGCATGCATGTATAGCAGTACACTCCACACGAGGTCAGGAAAGCCGTTTTTTCCACGTCTTCTACCGCCACCTTGATTTGGTGATAGCCCGAGAAGGCATCCAGGAAGCACAACAAGTCACACTCAGCGGTGGAGTCAACAATCTAGTCGATGCGAGGAAGCGAAAATGGATCCTGCGGGCAGGCCTTGTTGAGGTTGGTGAAGTCGACACACATGCGTTCCTTTCCGCCCTTTTTCGGCACGACAACCGGGTTAGCCAACCAATCTGGGTAGCGGACCTCACGAATAAGCCCTGCCGCCTCTAGCTTGCAGGTCTCTTGGACGATGAAAGCTTGCTTCTCAGCGGACTGCCGCCTCGCCTTCTGCTTCACGGGGCATACGTTGGGGCACACGTTGAGGTGATGCTCAATCACGCCCCTCGGGACCCCTGCTAGCTAACCAGGTTCCCACGCGAACACCTTCTTGTTTGCGCGCAGGAACTTCACCAAGGCCTCCTCCTGCTCAGGTTCGAGGTTGGCTCCTATCGTGAAGGTGGCGTTAGTGGACCCGTCCTCGTCGACTGGTATCTGCTTGGTTTGCGCCTTGTCTTGGGTGAATAGATGCTTCTTCTTAGCTGGCGCAGCCCTCTTGGGCTCGAGGGCATCAGCGCCAGCGGGCTGCGCCACCGCGGCCATCAGGCAAGCTTGAGTGCCTGAAGTGCATCTCTTGTGTCTCCTGACACGGTGAGGACGCCGCCGCTCCCGGGCATCTTCATGAGGATGTACGCCGGGTGAGTCGCTGCCATGAACTGGGCCAAGGCCGGGTAACCGAGGATGTCTTTGTAGGGAAGGCCGATGGGGGTGATGTCAAAGTCGATCAGCTCAGTGCGGCAGTTGTCGTAGGTGCCGAAGGTCCAAGAAAGGCGGTGGAACCGACTCCGACGCCCAAGAAAGGCCTGCTGGGCTGGAGCCGCTCTAGTGGCATGTGGAGGAGGCTAAAGGCCTCCACAGAGAGCACGTTGAGGCCAGCCCCACCGTCGATGAGGGTCCTAGTGACGGCCACTTGGCAGATGGTGGGGGTGCACAGCATTGGGAGTGCACCCGAACCGGCGAGGTTGGAGGGGTGATCGTCCGAGTTGAAGGTCAGATTGGCCTCGGGCGCCACCCAACCCGGGGGAGCTTCTCGGTGCTTGGAGGCGGCGCCGATCTGGCGGGTGAACGGCTAGACGTGGCAGACCGAAGGTGGCGCTTGAGAGCCACCCAGGAGAGCCGCGACGAACGGGGGTACTGGCGTGGCGTAATGGGCGAGGAAGAGGTCACACAGTTCCCCCCAGGAGGTCACAGAGGCCGTCGGTAGGTGGAGCAGCCACATGCGCGGGATGCCGGTGAGGGCCATGGGGAACCAGTTGGCCATCACCCTGTCGTTGCCTCCGGCCTTGAGGACAGCCTCCTCGTACGCCAGCAGGAAGACCAGCGGATCTTTCGCGCCGTTGTAGCGCGGCGGCATCTTGGGCTTGAACTTGAGCAGCCACTGCACCTGCCGCAAAGGCGAGGCCAAACTCGAGGGCCCCAGCTCCGGTGCTGCATCGGCTGTAAGGCGGGCGGCGGCGTCTGCTGGGCGCGACAGGCGTGGGGCGACGAACCAGCTGGAGTCGGCGACGGGGTGGCGGTGCGGCCATCGCGCCGCACGAAGGGTGAGGGCGAGGCTGCTACTCGTTCCCGCCAGCGGTGGCGGCGCTGGCGGCAAGCGACGCGAACGATGGGGGCGACCGCCCGGCAGGCGCCGTCTGGCGCGCTGGTGGCGAGCGATCCGGCCTTCAGCCGCGAGCTCGGCAGCGTCGACCATGAACTGGCGGGGAGATCACACGCGACTAGCGGAAGAGAGATTCCGGCGCACCCCCTACCTGGCTTGCCAAATGTCGGATTTTGGGTTCCAGCAGACCCTTGAGGTTCGAACACTGGGGTGCGCACGAAGATCTTTCCCCTACCAGCTCACGCGTCGAAGTCTCACAAGGATCTAGGCTAGAAAGAAGAACACACAAGGGACACGAGATTTATACTGGTTCAGGCCACCATTGTGGTGTAATACCCTACTCCAGTGTGTGGTGTGGTGGATTGCCTCAGGGGCTGATGATAAACTGTACAAAGAGAGAACAGCCTCGCGAGGGGCTGTTCTTGAGCTGGTGCAATGAACTGCTCGGGTGAGTTCAGTCGCTTCTCTCTCTCTCTCTCTCTCTCTCTCTCTCTCTCTCTCTCTCTCTCTCTCTCTCTCTCTCTCTCTCTCTCTCTCTCTCTCTCTCTGGTCGATCTCCAGATGCCTCTACCCTGTGGGTGGCTAGTCCTATTTATAGATGGAGGCCCTGGGCCTCTTCCCAAATAATGAGTGGGAAGGGCGCAGACACTTGGCCATTTTGAAGGGGAACATCTAGTACACTTATCCTGACTAAAGTTGGTCTTCGGCTGCCAAAGGCTCTGACGATGACGCTGGCCTGGGCTCCACGATGACCTCCATCATGCCGTTCTGCTGGTCTTGGTCTTGTTGCACCGAAATGGTAACCTTTGCCTGATGCCTTGGTCTGTGCTTGCCCCCTTTGCCTTGGTCTGGTCTCGATCATCATGGCTTGCGTCACGGGCTCCTTGGGAGTACCCTTCCTTGATCTCTCTGCCTCCTCGCGAGCCTGCCTGAGGAGGCTGCTCCCGCGGAAGCTTCCTATCGCCCGCCTCGCGAGGCTTGGCCCCTCGCGAGGGTCTTGAGCTTGAGCTGATGAAGCTGGGCTGCACTGGGCCCCCACTTGAGCCACGCCGCAGGCCGCAGGCAGACAAGTCTGGGGACCCCCGTTCCCAGAACACCGACAGAAGGAGATCTACATATCCGAATCGCCAAGCTTGTCTTCCACGCAAAGGAGAATCCCACCCGGACATGGGACGAAGTCTTCAATCTTGTATCTTCATAGTCCAACAGTCCGACATAAGCATATAGTCTGACTGTCCGAGGACCCCCTAATCCCGGACTCCCTTAGTTGCCCCTGAACCAGGCTTCAATGACGATGAGTCCGGCGCGCAGATTGTCTTCGGCATTGCAAGGCGGGTTCCTTTTCTGAATACTCCATGAAGGATTTTGAACATAAGGATCGTGTCCGGCTCTGCAAAACAAATTTCACACACCACCGTAGAGAGCATAATATTCCACAAATCTAATCTCCTGACAACTTTTCATAGCGTGACATCACGCCGCGGCCCGGTCATTATTCAAACCTTTTTTTCCAATCCTGCTATCGCACATATCGCGAGGCGGTTTTATTGGCACGTCTTGTCGAAGCATAGATCATGTCCCCTTATCGCGGGATTCCCATCAATACGGGTGTGCGTAAACCAACCTCGCCATCAACACGGCGCTTGGGGAATAAGCGAGTTTATCTGGCAAGTGGGGAGGCGCAGGATCCTGCGTCCTTTATAAGGAGATAAGGACTCCCCTTCTTCACCCACGCCTTCTCCTTCCACTGCTCATCCATTCTTCCTCGCTCGAGCTCTAGCGCCCAAGCATTCGTCTTCTCCGCCCACAAGGGCCCTCCGAAAATGTCCGGATCCGGAGCAGTAGGCATGTGGATGGCCTCTACTGTCTGGGAGCAGGATATCAAAAAGCTTCGGGAGGCCGGGTATCTGGCCAAGAAAATTAGCCATCGTCTCCCGGCGGCGGGATAGATCGTTCCGACCCCGGAACCCCACGAGAGGGTTGTCTTCCTCCCTCACTTTGTCCGCGGGCTAGGGTTTCCCCTCCACCCATTCGTTTGCGGCATCATGTATTACTATGGGATCGATTTCCATGATCTATCCCCAAATTCCTTCCCCAACATTACTACGTCTTGAGCTTGCGTTGGTTTTCCTTGAAGAGGAAAGGGTGATGCAGCAATAGTAGCGTAAGTATTTCCCTCGGTTTTGAGAACCAATGTATCAATCCAGTAGGAGGCTCCTCAAAAGTCCCACGCACCTACACAAACAAACAAAGAACTCGCAACCAACGCAATAAACGGGTTGTCAATCCCTTCACGGCCACTTGCAAAAGTGAGATCTAATAGAGATAGTATGATAAGATAAATATAATTTTGGTATTTTATAATATAGATGCAAAAAGTAAAGATGCAAATAAAAGTAGATTGAAAGCAAATATGATAAGAGATAGACCCAGGGGCCATAGGTTTCACTAGTGGCTTCTCTCAAGATAGCATACGTATTACGGTGGGTGAACAAATTACTGTCGAGCAATTGATAGAAAAGCGAATAATTATGAGATTATCTAGGCATGATCATGTATATTGGCATCACGTCCGAAACAAGTAGACCGACTCCTGCCTGCATCTACTACTATTACTCCACACATCGACCGACTCCTACCTGCATCTAGAGTATTAAGTTCATAAGAACAGAGTAATGCCTTAAGCAAGATGACATGATGTAGAGGGATAAACTCATGCAATATGATATAAACCCCATCTTTTTATCCTTGATGGCAACAATACAATATGTGCCTTGCAACCCCTGCTGTCATTGGGTAAGGACACCGCAAGATTGAACCCAAAGCTAAGCACATCTCCCATGGCAAGAAAGATCAATCTAGTAGGCCAAACCAAACTGATAATTCAAAGAGACTTGCAAAGATAACTCAATCATACATAAAAGAATTCAGAGAAGATTCAAATATTTCTCATAGATAAACTTGATCATAAACCCACAATTCATCGAATCTCGACAAACACACCGCAAAAAGAGTTTACATCGAATAGATCTCCACAAGAGAGGGGGAAAACATTGTATTGAGATCCAAAAAGAGAGAAGAAGCCATCTATCTAATAACTATGGACCCGTAGGTCTGTAGTAAACTACTCACAACTCATCAGAGGGGCAAGGATGTTGATGTAGAAGCCCTCCATGGTCGATTCTCCCTCCGGCGGAGCGCCGACGAAGGCTCCAAGATGGGATCTCGCGGATCTGAAGGTTCTGCGGTGGAAATTGTGTTTCGTTGGTTCCTGGATGTTTTTGGGTGCGTGAGGCTTATATAGGAGGAAGAAATGCGTCGGTGGCGCCGAGGGGCCCACAAGACAGGCGCACCCTATAGGGGCGCCCTACCTCTCGTGGCTCGTCGGCTGCTTCTTGACTTGCACTCCAAGTCCTCTGGATCACGTTAGTTCCAAAAATCACGCTCCCGAAGGTTTCATTCCGTTTGGACTCCGTTTGATATTCCTTTTCTTGAAATCTGAAATAGGCAAAAAAAACAAGCAATACTGGGCTGGGCCTCGGTTAGTAGGTTAGTCCCAAAAATGATATAAATGTGTAAAATAAAGCCCATAAACATCCAAAAGGGGTAATATAATAGCATGGAACAATCAAAAATTATAGATACGTTGGAGATGTATCAAGCATCCCCAAGCTTAATTCCTGCTCGTCCTCGAGTAGGTAAATGATAAAAAAGAATCTTTTGATGTGGAATGCTACCTAGCATAATTCTCAATGTAATTTTCTTTATTGTGGCATGAATGTTCAGATCCAAATGATACAAAATAAAAGTTCATATTAACATGAAAATGGTGATACTTCAAGCATACTAATCAAAGTAATCATGTCTTCTCAAAATAACATGGCCAAAGAAAGTTATCCCTACAAAATCATATAGTCTGGTTGTTGCTCTATCTTCATCACACAAAGTATTTAATCATGCACAACCCCGATGACAAGCCAAGCAATTGTTTCATACTTTAATAATCTCAAACTCTTTCAACTTTCACGCAATACATGAGCGTGAGCCATGGACATAGCACTATATGTAGAGTAGAATGGTGGTTGTGGAGAAGACAAAAAAGGAGAAGATGGTCTCACATCAACTAGGCGTATCAACGAGCTATGGAGATGCCCATTAATAGATATCAATGTGAGTGAGTAGGGATTGCCATGCAACGGATGAACTAGAGCTATAAATATATGAAAGCTCAACAAAAGAAACTAAGTGGGTGTGCATCCAACTCGCTTGCTCACGAAGACCTAGGGCATTTTGAGGAAGCCCATAATTGGAATATACAAGCCAAGTTCTATAATGAAAAATCCCACTAGTATATGAAAATGACAAAATATGAGACTCTCTAACATGAAGATCATGGTGCTACTTTGAAGCACAAGTGTGGAAAAATAGATAGTAGCATTGTCCCTTCTCTCTTTTTCTTTCATTTTATTATTTTTTTTCTTTTTCTCTTTTTTTCTTTGGCCTTTTTTTGGCCTTTCTCTTTTTTTCCTTTTTTTCTTTTTGTAAAGTCTGAAGTCTCATCCCGACTTATGGGGGAATCATAGTCTTCATCATCCTTTCCTCACTAGGACAATGCTCTAATAATGAAGATCATCACACTTTTATGGATTTACAACTCAAAGCTAGAACAAGATATGACTCGATATGAATGCCTCCAGCGGTGTACCGGGATACGCAATGAATCAAGAGCGATATGTATGAAGATTATGAAGGTCTTGCCACAAATACGATGTTAACTACATGATCATGCAAAAAGAAATATGACAAAAGTAATGCGTGTCATATGAATTGAACGGTGGAAAGTTGCATGGCAATATATCTCGGAATGGCTATGGAAATGCCATGATAGGTAGGTATGGTGACTGTTTTGAGGAAGGTAAATGGTGGGTGTATGGTACCGGCGAAAGTTGCGCAGCACAAAAGAGGCTAGCAATGATGGAAGGGTGAGGTGCGTATAATCCATGGACTCAACATTACTCAAAAGAACTCATGTACTTGTTGCAAAAATCTAGAAGTCATCAAAAACCAAAGCACTACGCGCATGCTCCTAGGGGGATAGATTGGTAGGAAAAGACCATCGCTCGTCCTCGACCGCCACTCATAAGGAAGACAATCAATAAATAAAATTGTGCTCCAACTTCATCAGAAAGCGGTTCACCATACGTGCATGTACGGGAATCACAACCCTCAGCACAAGTATTTTTCATAGTCACCTCAACTAGCATGACTTTAATATCACTACCTCCATACCTCAAAACAATTATCAAGCATCATACAGATGTATGTAGGCATAGTTTAGAGTGTATATTCACTCATTTTGCTCCGTATGTAGTAGTCACTTGCTGGAATCTTTAGAAAGACTTATATTTGGGAACGGAGGGAGTACTATACTAATAAAACATTAAGGCCACAAGGCGATGCAGTGCTGGTTACAAGAGGCAAGAAGAAGAGATGCATCCATCGACGACGCCCACCTCCTTGACTCAGGGCACCGGCCCACCGAACGGCACCTAAGTAGCAGCGGCTTTCATGGCCAGGTCGACGTGCTTCTGAACAATGGCGTCCAAAGATTCCAGCCGCTGGAAGAAGGCCAACGACTTTCTGTCCTCGCTTGCCTTGTAGTGGCCTATGTAGACGATTTCCTCGTGAGGCGTGGATGTGCGGTCGCGGTTTCTTGCATGGCGGGCGCTGCGGCGTCTTGTGACCTCGAGGTGCACATTCTTCGTCGCGACCTTCGGCACCTACAGAGCCACCAGGGCTTGAAAGAGTTCGTCACCATGTAGGCCGATGAGGGTGGCAGGCAATGAGGAGCCTGGGCTTGCGGGCTAGAGCAGTACGGCAAGGTCGTCTATGCGCTTCTTGACGGCGGTGAACTTACGGATGGAGTTGACCATCATGTCGTCCATGCGAGAGGCAAAGCCGGCGTCGGCGAGGGCTACGATGCCTGCGGTCGCCAGCACCATTTGGAAACGCTACACGATGCGGGGCCGCAGGCCGGCGCCTTGGATGATTTGGCACAGCCGACTGCCGCTCGCGTCCATCGCCTCCATAGGTGCTTGTGGCTTCTGGTCACTTGGTCTTGGATTGGAGTGAGCAGTGTTGCGCAGAGACTTGGGAGTAGATGGATTGGAGTGGTGGGGCGCCTTTATTATATGAGAGTCCCAACTCTGTTGCATTCACATCGTGCTGGCTCTATTCTGTGTCTCCAATTAATTCCCTCTGCATGTAATTGAGGATGCATCATTGACCGTTCAACGTCTCGGGAACCGCTGCCCACTTCTTCCTTGGCATTCAAGCACCTATGGACCCGTCGACGACGAGGTGCCTACCTATGGACCCGTAAATTTCAAGATGATAGTGCCGTGTGTGTGTGCATTCATAGGGGTGAGTGTATGCGCGTGTATATGAGCGCTTGCGTCTGTACTGTGTCAAAAAAACGTAAATGCGTGTCAAAAAGAGACTAGTCAGTATACTCAATATTGTGCACCTCGGAGAGGAAAACGATAGAACTAGTACGTATTTATTTACGGTGCAGATTCACTCATTTTGCTCCATATGTACTCCGTCTAGGTGTAGTCTAGTCACTTGTTTAAATCTCTAGAAGGGCAAATACTCCTTTCTGGTTTACAGGGCTATACTAGCAAGTAGTTGTACGTACTAGTACAATAGTGGGCTCACATAGCAATTTAGTCTCATGCAAGAGCACGGCTATATCGTGCTCAATGTTCGTGAATCGCAACGTTCGGTTTGCGCTTGGCTCTTCGCCTCTCCAAGAAGACGAACAATGATGTTACTACTACTGCTTCTACAGTGTCGAATCCACTGCTGCATGTCCGCCCACCGTGAGCGGGACAGATAGCTTGTTGTAGAAGTACTACTAAGCAAAAGCATGTCCTCGTTTGCGAGCAACCGCGCGCATGGGCGTGGGAGAAGGCGTGTAGTAAAATCAAGCTTCTCCTCGTTGTACGAGTTGACGCGACACATCATAGCACTGGCCCACATGCTTGCCTCTAAACTTGGCTGAAAGACCCGCAGTGTACAATATATTTGCTGCAACCTCTAACATTTACCCACCACAAATTAAAATATATGTGGCTGTATGCATCGTTCTGATGCAGAGGCCGGGGAGTCCCTTCTTTTAAAAAAAAACAAATTAAAATATATATTCCTGTCTTGACCAGATGAGCGTGCAAACTACAATCACCAGGGTGACAGGTAGGGCCAGAAGACTATTTTAAATTTTTTAAAAAAAACTTCGAGACGGCCACATAGCATGGAGCCGACCCCAACAATTTTAAGCTTACAGGCACAGTACACGCTATCCTAGACTACTCTACACATGAAACTGCCACACGAGCGTCCGGGCTGCGCTTGGCTCTTGGCCTCTTCGGGAAGTCAAACAATGATGGAGTACTACTGCACTGGAGGAGTGCTACAGTATGCTTCTGGCCATCTAACACCAACTGAACTGCTGCATGTCCACCGCGTGCGGGAGGGAGAGCGTGTAGCGAAAGCTTCTCCTACTCTTGCCAGCCACCATGCTCATGGGTGAGGGAGGGACGCTCCTGCCTTTGCGTGTATGACAGGTGAGCCCGACACGTGTGTGGCCAACCTGTCATACAGCCAAAGGCAGGTGCAGTTAAGTCTGCAAGGGAGAGGATAATCAAACTTCTCGTTGATGTACGATTTGACGCGACACATCAAAGCACTGCACTCGATATATTTTAATAATTTGCGTTTACCGATGCATTAATTACAACACAGGCATGCATGCCGTGACTCTTCTTTTGATACTTGCATGTGTTGATTTAATGCACCTTGAAGTAGTACTCCCTCCGTTCCTAAATATAAGTCTTTGTAGGGATTCCATTATGAATTACATACGGATGTATATATATGCATTTTAACTGTGGATTCATTCATTTTGTTCCGTATGTAGTCCACCTAGTGAAATCTCTATAAAGACTTACATTTAGGAATAGAGGGAGTATAAAATATGTGATGGTAAAGCTTTGTAATACCCCGGCCCAAGTCGAGAGATGGTTGTGCACGAGGAGGGCGAGATCACGCAGACCAAACAGGACCCAACTATGGAGCTCTCTAAGGTCTCGACGGACCTCACCGTGCTCCACTGCCCCTCGTGCCTCCGCCCCTTGACGCCTCTAATGTATGAGGTTCGAATACACCTCGTCTGTTTGGCTGATTGAGCAAGGTGCAGGTTTCTTGAATGATGTGCTGTTCGATTAATTTCTGCAGTGCAAGGGAGGGCACCTGGCCTGCGCGGACTGCCGCGTCGAGCGCCCCGGGAACCAGCGGCAGTGCCAGAAGTGCGAGCACGGCAGTGGCTTCAATGTGCGGAACATGGCGGTGGACTCCGTCCTTTCGTGGTGAGGGTGGAGTGCCCGCACGAAGGCTGTGGGCTCTACGTCACTTACCACAAGCTCGCCGATCACCAGAGCGTGTGTCCGCTCGCGCCCTGCAAATGCCCCATGCCCGTCTGCAGCTACGAAGGCCCGCCTCGCTGCGAGAGCAGTAGACATGTCCCGCCGCACGGAAGTAGCAGCATAGAGGTCGCGCCGCACCGCTGAAGTAGCACGGAGGTCCCGCACGACGTAGATGCAGCAGACTGGTCCGGCCGCGGCGTGGAAGCAGCAAAGATGTCCTGCCGCGCCACGAATGCGGCGAGAGATGTCTGCGGCGCCCGCGGCGCAGGAAAAATTTCGTGGGCGGCGGCATCGCTATTAAAGCGCATGCATGCCATCATCCCTAGCCAGATGGATCAGATCTCCGGCTGGGCGAGGTTGCAGGATGACGTGAAAGCCTCGTTTGAACAGGCTACCGGCGTCATCCGACAACTAAGGGAGGGCAATGAGAGGCTCCGGGCCGAGCGCGACCTGCTGAGGGAGAAGATCGTCCGAAGTGCGAGACCAGCGAGGAGGAAACCAGTGCCTTGTTGAAGAGGACCGGCGTCATCGTCAAGAAACTTATGGGCGAGAATGACATGCTCCATAGCGGCGCCAAAGGCTAGTGGAGGAATCCGTGGATGTTCTCAAGCAGCGTCTTGAGGACACAAAAAACTCATCACCGCTTCGCGCGGAGACTAGTTCTGCGGCCTGCAGACAACGCATCAAGAAAGTAGAGATCAGTGAGCGGATCCTTGTCTTCCTTCTTCTTTTGCCCTTGTGTATTTGGGCGTAGCCGCATGTGGCTTTTTTAATTATCTTTCTAATTATGTAAGACAATTAATCGTCCTTATCTTTCTGTGGAAGATCAATGTTGCGAGGCTGGAATGAAGAAAACTCTTGCTGTGGCGACCCTAGCATTGTTGTTCTTCTAGTTGCTACTGGGCTTCCTTCAGTTTCCTGGTTTCTTTTGATGTAATAATCGGTTTAGGATGTGGATTGTGTCGTCGGTTGTGAAATGTTGGGTTCTAGCGCGGATGTTTGGCCTTTGTTGGCCTCTTGGGATGTTGCGATTTCAATCTGGTAGCTTTTAGTCCTTCGTGTTAGGCTGGAGTTGTGCTGAACTTCTTGTGAATTGTGGTGGTTTTTAGTAATGAAATTTGGAAGGGGCAAGCCCTTCTTTGATCAAAAAAAAAATTAATCGTCCTTATATATTCATCAGTCTTGCTATAAGTCGTAGTAGATGCTATATAGGTCCGTCGGATCATGCATCAAGATCCGTGCTTTCAGATTTTCTTTTTTCTCTCTTAAATCTCAGTCGAGTGAGACATAGCCGTGCCATTAAAAAGAGGCTCGGGCGCCATTAATGGAGACCTTGGGAGAGAGGTGGACGGCAGATGGAGGTCAAAGGGTTGTCCTCCCGATATGCACGCGCAGGGGTCTGATTGCACGCCTCTCGTACTCAAATAGCTACCCTGCACGGTGCCTCCTAGCTAATAAAAAATGGGGACGCGTGGCGGCACGTAAATGTTACTAGTAAGTAGAACACCCACGGTTTCAATAATACTTGTGTTTCCGATTGTAACATGACAGCACTTGTTCCAAAATGACTTTGTTGATTGTTAATGTGTGCGCCTTCGCAAATCGGACTGCAAATTTACCACAGCATGTTGGTGCCATGTCATGGCACCAAGCCAAGTTTCATTATTTTCATGCATGTTTTGGATTTACAAGAATTAAAAACTAAGTTTCTCAATGTTTCCAACCCATCCACGACGCCCAGAATTTTGAATTTCATTCTCATTTCTTGCATGGAACCTAGAAATTTACCCGAGGACACACATGTGATTTTTCAACCAACTTTGGTGCATTGGAACATGTGCTTGTATTTGAAATTTGAATTATGCACACAAAGGTGACACGTTCCCTCCCAGAACCACGAGCCTTCTTGAGAGAAGCTCCAATTTGCAAGAAGCTTATACCAAAATTTGTTCCTATTCGGCCAATTTTTTTACCACGGCATGGTACTACCATGACATGACACCATGCCAAGTTTCATGATTTTAAAACCAAGTTTCTCAATGTTCTCGACCAAGCCACGATGCCCAGATGTTTGAATCTTATTCTCATTTTTTGCATGGGACCTACTCCCTCCTTCCATCTATATAGGGCATAATGTGCTTTTCAAGACAGCCTTTGACTATTGACAAGATTAATAGCACATGAGATGTATACTATGAAAATTATATTATTGGAAGCTCCTTTGACATACAAATTTGAAGGTATGCTTTGTGTAAGTTGCATGTCATATATTATTGCTCTAGCATTTGGTCAAAGTTAGCCTCGAAAAACGCCTTAGGACCTATATAGATGGAAGGAGGGTGTAGAAATTCACCCGAGGACACAAATGTGATTTTTCAACCAACTTTGGTGCACGGGAGCATGTGCTTGTAGTTCAAATTTGAATTATGCACATTAAATGACCAAAAACTCAATTAATGTGTAAATAAGGCCAAACAAAGCCGGAATAATTCCAAAATTTAACAGGGAACTCATGTAGTTCTATGTTGCCTTTGTAAATAAACTCAAGGGGGACAACGTATATCGTTTCGCACTCAAAGGTGGCACGTTCCCTCTCAGAACCACGAGCCTTCTTGAGAGAAGCTTCGGTTTGCAAGAAGCTTATACCAAAATCTGTTCCTATTCGGTCATTTTTTTACCGCAACATGGTAGTACCATGGCATGACATCCATGCCAAGTTTCATGATTTTCAGACATGTTTTCGATTTACAAGAATTTTAAAACCAAGTTTCTCAATGTTCTCGGCCGAGCCACGATGCCCAGATGTTTTAATTTTATTCTCATTTCTTGCATGGAACCTAGAAATTCACCCGAGGACACAAATGTGATTTTTCAACCAACTTTGGTGCACGAGAGCATGTGCTTGTAGTTCAAATTTGACTTATGCACATTAAATGACCAGAAACTCAATTAATGTATAAAAACGACAAACGAACCCGGAATAATTCCAAAATTTAATAGGGCACTAATGTAGTTCTATCTTGCCTTTGTTAAGAAACTCAAGGGGGGCAGCGTATTTCATTTCACACTCAAAGGTGGCACGTTCCCTCTTAGAACCACGAGCTTCCAAATCGGCCCAATTTTTTACCACAACATGTTAGTGCCATGACATGACACCATGCCAAGTTTCACGATTTCCAGCCGAGTTTTGGATTTACATTAATTTAAAATCTAAGTTTCTCGATGTTCTCGACAGAGTCATGACGCCCAGATGTTTGAATTTCATTCTCATTTCTTCCATGGGACCTAGAAATTCAACCAAGGACACACATGTGATTTTTCAACCCACTTTGGTGCACCGAAGCATGTGCATGCAATTCATATTTAGATTATGCACATTAAAAGTCCAGAAACTCAAATAATGTATAAAAAGGCCAAATGAACCCGAAATAATTCCAAAATTTAACAGGGCACTTATATAGTTCTATGTTGCCTCTGTAAATAAAATCAGGGGGAGGCAGCGTATATCGTTTCGCACACAAAGGTGACACGTTCACTCTCGGAACCACGAGGCTTGTTGGGAGAATCTCCGGTTTTGCAAGAGGCTTATACGAAAACTTGTCCCAATTCAGCCAAAAATTACACGTATGAAAATAGGGTTTAGATTATCCCGAACATCTCGCTACCTAGACCAATAATGTACTATGATTTGAATTCAACATAAAATGGATACAAATATTTGAATTGGAGAGCGTATGGTACATGTAGTTCATAGTGAAATATGATTACTGCTATATGCATGTCTTTTTGTTATCAAGATAATATTTAAATTATTGTATAACTTGACAACAATCGTATTCAAATAAGGAAAATTGATTCAAATTTAGTCCATATGGTAGACGAAAATATATATGTTCACATGGTGGAGTAAAATGTTCATATATGATGGAAGATCAAAATGTACGACTACATCAATTATAAACCGCAAGGTCACCTAATGATATATTCGAATTCAACATAACGTGGATTCAAAAATTGAAATTCGAGATCATGGCATCTGTAATCATATAAAAAGGGACATTACTCTTTCTTTGGTGGGAATGAATCTGTTTTTTGGTTTTGTTGAGAGAAGTGCGAATCGATTTGGTACTGTGCAGGGTAATCTTGTTCTCCCGATTTTTTTTACATTTTTCTTATAGTTTTTTCAATGGCATCTATAGCAATATAGTAAAAGGGGACATGACTCTCTTGTGTCTTGTATGAATTATTATTTTTACACGTTAAGTTTGTTCTGCCGAACAAGGAATCCGCACCTTGTTATCCCGAAATTTTCAAGCTCGAGTATCTTTTGTCTCACCTTCTTTGAAACTCCCGCTTCTTCAACCCGCGCCGCGCCTTGTTATCCCGAAATTTGGACGCGCGCGAGAACTCCCTCCTCATCCGAAATCGCTCCCGCAGCCCAGACACGAAAAATCCCCCTTCTACCCCTCAGCCAGAAATGAAGCTCCACGTCGCGGTGTCAAAACCGGTGGTGGTACGCTGGTAACTTACCCTACATTTCGGACAAGCGCGTCCCTAAGCTTGGCTCCCCCTCCCCCTTTGCCCCCCCCCCCATTCGTACACTGAGACCGCCAAACCCGCGAAACCCCATGCTCCTTCGTCGGCCTCCCGACCGCCGCCCAGCCGGAGACTCTTCCCCGACTATGTCATCCACCGCAACAGCTCGCCGTCCCTCATCCACCGCACCGAATGAGGATCAGTTGTCGATCTCGTCGTCCCGCTGGATCAGCCGCCCCGTCCTCCACCTCCAAGGAGTTGCCCTGATGTTTGCCTCGTTTATCGCGCCACCTCAATCCCCACAATATCGTTGAGGGAGTCCTGGAATAGGGGGTGTCCGGACAGCCGGACTATCATCGTCCGCCGGACTCCAAGACTACGAAGATACAAGATTGAAGACTCCGTCCCATGTCCGGATGGGACTTTCCTTGGCGTGGAAGGCAAGCTTGGCGATACGAATATGTAGATCTCCTACCATTGTAACCGACTCTGTGTAACCCTAGCCTCCTCCGGTGTCTATATAAACCGGAGGGCTTTAGTCCGTAGGACAACATACATGACAACAATCATACCATAGGCTAGCTTTAGGGTTTAGCCTCCTTGATCTCGTGGTAGATCCACTCTTGTACTACCCATATCATCAATATTAATCAAGCAGGGCGTAGGGTTTTACCTCCATCGAGAGGGCGAACCAGGTAAAACATCGTGTCCCTCGTCTCCTATTACCATCCGCCTAGGCGCGCGATTCGGGACCCCCTACCGAGATCCGCGGTTTTGACACCGACATTGGTGCTTTCATTGAGAGTTCCTCGTGTGCGTCACCGATAGGCCCGATGACATCATCAACCAATAGCGCTGTCGGTGAGACTTTTCTCCCGGACAGATCTTCAGATTCTGCGGCCAAGCTGCGGGCTAATTCACTTGGCCATCTGGAGCAGATCGAAGCTACGCCCTCGCCGTTAGGTCGATTCGAAGCCTAAACTTCACGGCCGATGTCACGGAGACTTGATCTTGATGGACCCAAGCCACAGACCAAGCGCGCGCCTTTGTTGCGATGGGCATGATCTAGCTCTGCCGCGACAAAGTGCCTTGGTGGCGCTGCGAATCCGCTCCGGCCATTAGTCCGAGCGATTGCCGGATAGAGGATCGGTGGATAGACACGCCTCGGGGCTTCAACTTCCGCGGTGATGGGCGAACACGATCTTGTCCTCGCAAAGCTCGTGATTCCGAGGTGCGGACTCCTTGCGGACTCGAACCTCCCCGCCCTACCAACCAAATCGGATTGGGCGCGGTTATGGAATTCACCGCGCGGACATCTTCAATACTCGCCTTTTGGCGACATCCTGAACTCACTAAAGCACCTCTCGTTAGTGGGAGAGCCTGGCGGACTATGGCGGGATGGTTGAGATCTGGACGACGAAGAAATTCAGAGCCCACCCACCACCCACTTTGTAGCCATTGTCGGCGATCTAACCAACATGCTGAACTTCGACTCCAAAGACATCAACGCCATGGGCGGCGATGCAGGAGGCGAACAGAACCAGCGCCTACAGGCAATCGGAAGACCACCTCATCATATGACATATACATGGTGGATACCCCAAAAGACGGGACGGCGAAGAAAGCAGCGGAGGCGATTCTTTAAAAAACAGCCCAAGCGCCGGCGTCGTGGCGCGCTCTAAATCCGCCACAGAAGAATGGAGACTCGGCACAGAGACAATAATACCCCGAAAGTGCGAAGACAACCCCCTCCGGCAAGACTCGGCGCGGGAGGACGCGAAGCAAGCCCTCGCGAGGGGGCGCAGACGAAGAGGTTGAGGATTACAATTATATGCCTCCCTCGAAGGCGTGGCAAGACTCGCGATGACGAATTCGTCATGCCGAGATCCCGTTGAACAAGAGCGTTTTAAGCGCAGGCTTATCGCCACGGCAAACAGCCTAAAAAAAGCAGCAGCAGCTTGAAGCTGATCGGGACCTGCTGGCGATCGATGGACCGAGGTCCTCGCGGCGAAGAGTATAAACTTCGAGCGCCCCTCAAAAGCTATCAAGGCGCAAGCTGCTCCCCGATTAGAGGAGGAAGCATACATACCTCCATCACCAGCGCCGACGATCGGCTGATCGACCACCCAGCGGTCGTGACGAGAGGCATCCAGCCCCGGCCAAGACCGTACCCGGCATCGCTCCAAAAGTCTGAAGTTAAGAGGGAACGCGCGGACTTGCGAGATATATTGGAGGACAAAGCAAGGCAATCCAGATCCATCTACGGATCACGTGGGCGCCCCACAACCCATGCGAATACCGTCACACGGATATAATAACCCGGCCGGGCCGATTCGGCGAGCGCGCGCTCTCGAGCTGCGTCGTGATATTGCTCATCTGAGGCGCCGCACACCCACTATGCTTCACTGACGAAGTAATGGATCATCAAATCCCTGAAGGGTTTAAACCCGTAAACATTGAATCCTACGATGGCACAACAGACCCCGCGGTTTGGATAGAAGATTATCTTGTCCACATCCATATGGCCCGCGGCGACGATCTGCACGCCATCAAGTATCTACCACTCAAGCTTAAAGGACCAGCTCGGCATTGGCTTAACAGCTTGCCCGCAGAGTCAATTGGGTGTTGGGAAGACCTAGAGGCCGCATTCCTTGATAACTTCCAATGCACGTATGTGCGACCACCAGACGTCGATGACCTAAGCCACATCATTCAGCAGCAGACGAATCGGCCGGACAATTACGGACACGGTTCTTGACGAAGAAAAATCAAATCATCGTTGTCCGGATCAGAGGCCCTTGCAGCCTTCAAGCATAACATCCGCGACGAATGGCTAGCCCGGCACCTAGGACAGGAAAAGCCGAAATCTATGGTAGCCCTCACATCATTAATGACCCGCTTCTGCGTGGGAGAGGATAGCTGGCTAGCTCGCAACAACAATCTCCGTAAAAATTCTGGCAGTCCGGATACTAAGGACAACAACGGCAGTCACGTCGAAACAAAACAAAGCGCCGCGTTGGCGGCGACAAGGAGGATCGGCAGTCAGCGCCGGATTCGAGGCTCTAAACCGGTCAGCGGAAGAAGCCATTCAAAAGAACCACTCGGGTCCGTCCAATTTGGACCGAATACTCGACCACTTATGCGGATACATGGCACCTGAAAAACCAGCCAATCACACTAATAGAGATTGCTTTGGGTGTTCAAACAGCGAGCAAGTTAATCGCCGAAAACAATGACAAGGGGCTAAACAGCGATGACGAGGAGGAGACTCGACCGCCGAACGATGAGAGGACGAAGGGTTTTCCCCACAAGTGCGGACGGTGAACATGATTTACGCAACCCATATACCCAAGAGGGAGAGGAAGCGCGCACTAAGGGACGTCTATGCGATGGAGCGATCGCCCAAGTTCAATCCATGGTCCTCTTGTCCGATCACTTTCGATCGAATAGACCATCCGACTAGCATACGCCATGGCGGATTCGCGCGTGGTTTTAGACCCAATCGTCGATGGATTTCACCTCACGAGAGTCTGATGGATGGCGGTAGTAGCTGAACCTGCTTTATCGAGGATCTGATGTGCAAAATGGGCATAGACCCTCAAGGATTAAACCTACAAAGACAACCTTTAAAGGTGTCATACCAGGTGTGGAAGCCAAGCTATGCAGCTCGGTAACTGCTGGAAGTGGTCTTGGATCCCGGACAATTTCGGGCGAGAGTTAATCTTTGACATAGTCCCGTTTAGCGGCGGCTATCACGCTCTGCTTTCGGACGAACGCGTTTGCCAAATTCAGCGGTGCCGCATTATGCATACCTCAAGCTCAAGATGCAGGCCCTCGCGAGTCATCACGGTCAGCGGGAATACGGGCGCTCCTCGAGCGGAGGAACATCTGGCGCTCTCGCGGCGGTACTGAGCAGCCTCTTAAGGCAATTTCGAGTCCGGCCATTAAGCGGCGGATCTGCAAAACGCAGCCAAGCAATACCAACCAAGACCACTGGCGCGATCGAGCACGCCAGCGTAGCAATGCGGCTAACCCCGCCCGCGCATGATCGCAAGAATAACACTCCGCGTACATCATTACGCTTTGGAGATACCATGGGCGCAGGGGAAGGGGCACGATCGCAATGGACCCAGAGTGCGGTTCGACCACACCAGGGGCTCGCAAGTGTGCCCCTTTTATTTATTATTTTCCTTCTTTGTGTACACAGGACTCCGGTAACCAGAGGCCCTGTCCGGCGGCGAACCTGCCGAACTTCGTGATCTGTGATCGGGGACGAAAGAAGGCTGCGACGAACACTCAGGTGGTCTCAATTTCGAGCATTAAATTCGATTATATACACCAAATCTGCGGCTCACCCCTGGAGGGGGACATGTTTACTTAGTCCAAATCCCTTGCTTACCGCACTATTTGTATCAGTCCGCACTTATAGCAGACTTCCTTTAATAAATAATGCAGCACTTTTCGACTGCAATTACATTACCTTTCATATATATATGTTCATTACACGACATCTTGCACCCGTACATTTTGGTACGGCCGAATACACCAGGGGCTTGTGTTCCCCGCATTATGGTGTGATAAGTCCGAACACTTTCACAAGTGCGGCACCCCGAACTTATAGCATTATATGAATCGGCTCCGAATCATGTCTTGGGTCAATAGTTGGGTTTGCCCGGCTCCCACGTTTTGGTGCCTTACGTTCCGTTCTGTCGGCTAAGGTGGCACTGGGAGAACCACTGCGATTGCGCCCGGTTGAGCCAGGCGAGTGCCTCGATGGAAAGCTAAAACTGACCGGCATGATAAGGCGAGAGCTGGTCGCTGTTCGAGAGGTTTTTCGGGTCATAAAGACTCACGCCGCTTGGCGAAGTTCGGACAATGTCCGACGAAGGCGTGGATAGCGCCCCGGGTTCGGCCTTCCGAAAACCAGGGGCTTCGCTGAAATTTAAAATTATAGAATTCTATGGCTAAGTGAGAGTGTTCAAGCATTATAAGTCTGGTTGCCTTGTTTGCTGTGTTGAGCGCCTCCCTAGATGGACCCAAAAATGGGAACAAGAGCGCTCAAGGTTATCCCGAACACCCCAGCACTCGTGACTTCGGGGCTGAAGCCAATGACTTGCCATCTCTCAGATTTTTACACGGCCGCACAGAAGGTAATATTTTAAATTAAACAAGCGTTGCTTAATGCGCACATGAACAAAGTCTCAGCGCAAAGGATAATACATAACGAGTCTACTCAAAGATTACATTTCTGGGGCACTCATCCGCAATATCGCGGGCTCCCTTCAGGACAGTTTTATAATACATTTCAGGCGTGCAATACTCCTTGCCGGGTGGCGGTGGGTCCGTGAGAAGCTTCTCCGCATCCAACTTGCCCCAATGCACCTTTGTGTGGGCAAGGGCCCGACGAGCACCTTCAATACAGGCGGAGCGCTTGATGACCTCCACCCAGGGGCATGCATCCACCAGCCGCCGCACGAGGCCAAAGTAGCTCCCAGGCATGGCTGTCGAGCCTGACCGGACTATAAGGCCCTTCATGGCCTCCTCGGCTACCTTGTGGAGTTCGACCAGCTGCTTCATTTGGTCGCTTGGGGGCACTGGTGTCCGCCTCGGCATCTTGAGACCGAAGACTTTCTCCGTCGAGCTCCCCTCCTCACCACGATAGAATGTGGCGGCATCGGACGCACTATGCGGCAGATCTGCAAACGCCCCTGGAGAGCTCCGAATGCGGGTAAGTGTCAGGTATTTTACATTAACATGCTTGCTTTGCATGAAAAATGCCTTACCCGCCGCTATCTTCTTTACATCTTCAACCTCCTGAAGGGCCTTATGGGCCTCGGCCTTGGCGGACTTGGCACTTTCGAGAGCCGAGGCAAGCTCGGACTCTCGAGTCTTGGAGTCACGCTCCAAGCTCTCATGCTTCTCCAGGAGAGCCTGGAGCTCTTGCCGCACTTCCGCCACCCGTGCCTCCTGCTTCTCTCGCTCTTCCCGCTCCGCAGCCGCACTGCATTCGGCTGCGGACACAGCCTCCTTCAGGGCTGCCACCTCGTTCGTGGCCCCTGCAATACCCATATTATCCTTGTTAATTTTACTGCAACCTAAATCCTTTTCTGTAAGGTAACTATTCAAAGTGGTGTGACTCACCTTCTTTGTCCTCGAGCTGCTTCTTGGCATGGCCGAGCTCTTGCTCGAACCGCTCGAGATCCTTCTTCAACACATTGACCTCCGCCGATAGTGCGGCAGAGGTCAGCAGCGCAGCCTGCAAACCCATATTGACATATTTTAAGCAACCCTGCGTATATCTTGTTCGATCCTCAGTCCGGCTTTTCTTTCCGAACACCGAACTGAGCATCGAAACTCTTGTCCATGCGGTATTACATTACATAATTTTAACTTCTTACCTCAAAGCCTGTTAGAAGGCTGTTGAGGCTTGGTCCACTTTGCTTTTGGCGAGCTGAACCTTTTGAATCACCGCACTCATGATAGTGCGGTGTTCTTCCTCGATGGAAGCGCCTTTAAGCGCTTCCAACAAGTTATCTGGCGCCTCCGGTTGGACGGAGGTCGCCAGAGTCATGGTCTTGCCCTTCTTTCGAAGGGGCCGCTTGCCGGACTCTGGAACCACTGCAGGTTCCGATGTAGAGTCCGGGAGGCTGCCTGACGGCGCCTCCGGAGCCTCCTCCTGATGGGCCCCTCTCTGGGATCCCACCTCGGCGTCCTCGTCGGCGCGTGGGGTAGAGGCAGTGGAAGTGAATCCACATCCGACGGGGCCAACGACCCGCTCGATGAGTCGGGGAGATCGTCATCGGCCGGACTACGGACAGAATGCGGCATTAAGGACACTACGTGACACGGAAGAAATTGCACATCAAGGATCCGGATACTTACGATCTTGCCGGACGCCTGGCCCTTGGAGGCCACTCATCCTCGCCAACGCTGGTGTTGGTGAGACTGTCCGGGGGGATAGTCCTCCCCCTCTTGGACCCTTCGGCCTCCCCTATTGGGGAAGCCTTCCTCTTCTTCTCTCCCTCCTCCGGGAGAGAGTACTCCTCCTCCTCGTCGTCTTCGGGGGAGGAGTACGCCTCGTCGTCAGACGCCTGATTGCGGGAACTCTTTCGAGTCCCCGCGGCCACCTTCTTGGCCTTCTTCTCCGGCACCACGTGCGGTGCCGGAACCAGCAGCCCTGCTAAACGGGCGTTCTCTGGGTCTTTTGGCATGGGAGCCGGGCTGATAAGTAGCTTGGCCTTCTCCATCCATTCCTGTCAAAGGAAAAGACGGAATGAAACCCCTCTAGAATCAATTTGATTACCACAAGTGTCCCGTAAAGGGGTTGAATCACTTACCTCGTCAGCCGGATGCTGCGAGCGAAATCCGTGATCTTCTGTCGCGGATGCGGGCTTCGCGCCTTAAACAACACCCTCCAGCGCCCAGATGTCATATCGAAGAGCCCGCTTAGCGCCTGGTGCTGTTCCGGATTGAACTCCCACAGATTGAATGCCCGTTCTTGGCATGGGAGAATCCGGCGGATGAGCATGACTTGGACCACGTCGACGAGCCTGAGCTTACCGCTCACCGGCTTCGGATGCGGGCTCGAGTCCGTCGCTCGCCGGATTGCCCCACAACAAGCCCTTCTCTTTCCAGGAGGTGAGCTGCGTGGGGACGCCAGATCTAAACTCGGGGGCCGCCGCCCGTGTGGGCTTGCGCGGCTCGGTGATGTAGAACCACCCCAATTGCCACCCCTTGATGGAGTCCACGAAGGCCCCTTCGAGCCAAAGGGCGTTGGGCAACTTACCCAACATGGCGCCTCCGCATTCCGCTTATGTGCCCTTCACAACCTTCACAGCGTTGAAGGTCTTGAGCCACAGGCGAAGTGGGGCGGATGCGAGGAAGGCCTCGCACACGACGATAAATGCCGAGATGTTGAGGATGAAGTTCGGCGCCAGATCATGGAAATCCAGGCCATAGTAAAACATGATCCCCCGGACAAATGGGTGCAGTGGAAAGCCCAGTCCGCGGAGGAAGTGGGGGAGAAAGACAACCCTCTCATGGGGCCCAGGGGTAGGGATGAGCTGCCCCTCGTCGGGCAGCCGATGCGCGATATCGCCGAAAAGATATCCGGCGCTACGCAGTTTGGTGATGTGCTCCTCCTTAACGGTGGAGGCCAACCATTTGCCTCCCGCTCTGGACATATTCGGAGAAGGTTGGGGCGAGATGCGCGAGCTTGGGCGTTCGAGCTTGAGTACGCGGAGATGGATAAGCAAAGGAGGAAGAAGGCGTAGGTGAGAAGGTAAATCCTTATCCCTTATATATAGGCAGACGAAAACTATGCGTCCCCACTGGCCTGATAAAACTCGCTTATCTCCTAAGCGCCACCATCAATGGCGCGGTTGGGTTACCCACGTCCGTATTGATGGGAATCCCGGAATAAGGGGAACACGATCTCTGCTTTGACAAGACGTGCCAAGGAAACCGCTTCGCTAAACGTGGTATAGTAAAAAACGATTCAAACAAAGGCTTGGTAGCGGTGTGATGTTACGCCGCATAATACGTCAGCAGATTGGACTGGTGTACATTTTATTCTCTCTACGGTGGAATGTGGAATCTATTTTGCAGAGCCGGACACTATCCTGGTGTTCATGATCTTCTCTGGATTATTCAAGGGAGGAACCCGCCTTGCAATGCCGAACATTATCGCGCGCGGACTTATCGTCATTGAAGCTTTGGTTCAGGCTACCGAGGAGTCTGGACTAGGGGTGTCGGACAGCGGACTATCATCGTCCGCGGACTCCAAGACTACGAAGATACAAGATTGAAGACTCGCCCCGTGTCCGGATGGGACTTTCCTTGGCGTGGAAGGCAAGCTTGGCGTCACGGATATGTAGATCTCCTACCATTGTAACCGACGACTGTGTAACCCTAGCCTCCTCCGGTGTCTATATAAAGCGGAGGGCTTTAGTCCGTGAGGACAACATACATGACAACAATCATACCATAGGCTAGCTTTAGGGTTTAGCCTCCTTGATCTCGTGGTAGATCCACTCTTGTACTACCCATATCATCAATATTAATCAAGCGGGACGAGGGTTTTACCTCCATCGAGAGGGCCGAACACAGGTAAAACATCGTGTCCCTCATCTCCTGTTACCATCCGCCTAGACGCACAGTTCGGGACCCCCTACCCGAGATCCACCGGTTTTGACACCGACAATCGTCTTGACCTGCCCCACCGGAACCGCAGCACCCTCACCAATTCCTCCGATGAAGCCGAGGCCAACTCGGCGCCACCAAGGAGGTTCTGCACTCACCGCTGCATTTTATCCTTTATTCGATCTCACAGGGCTGTCGATGCTCGATACCGAGCAGACATGGCGTCTCCATCGACGGTGCCGTCGCCGGCCACATCATCCACGGCGTCTCTCCCCCATGTCGTTGCTTCCTCGGCGGCGACTTCCACAACGGCACTAGTTGCAGCTGCTCCGGCTCTCGCTCGCGTTGCGGCTCTGTTCTTGCTGTCGGTCACGCTGCTGCACTGCTCCTGCTTTCGTTCGTGTTGCTGCTCTTCTCTTGCTCTCGTTTGCACTGCTGCTGCTGCTGCTGCACGACCTCCGGCAGCTACAGGAGTTGCTTCTTTAGCACTAGCTCGCGGTGCTACTGCACAACTTGCTCTCTGCTAGTGCATTCCCTGCTCGAGCGTCTGCTGATTTAGATCACTGCTTCTCTGCTACTAGTGCTCAAACGCCCTAAACATCTATTGCAATGCTCGTTACTAGTTCAATCGGTTTGACGGTAAAATTCAGTTTATTTGTGAAGTTCATTTTCTTGATTAAGTTGAGTGAGCAGTACTTACAACATCTGTTGGAGCGGCCGTGGCGTGGCTGATGCGTTTTACATCTAGCACTTTTTGGTGATGTATTTTACATCATCTATTGCAGATGATATTAGGGTCCCACTTCAGATTAACATTGTATGTCTTGTCATGCTTCACCTCATCGCCGTACACCTTAGCGGAGCTGCTCCAACGACAGGCTGTCCATCACAATGAGCAAGTACCCTCGGCGCCGCTTCCAGAGGCCTCGGATCTTCTTCCCGCCTCAAGCAGTCACACCAGCATCATCACCATCCTCCACGTCCAACCCAATGATGCTTTGAGGTCCACAAGGCTATGACAAAGAGGTTGTACATTCGTCGCATCACTTTGTTTCTCCATTCCTCTGTTCTTCCAATTCATGTGAGCCAAACACCCAGGTTGACTGAAATCCTATGTTTCCAAATGCTCTGTTGTGCACATGCATTCCTATCCTATTCCTGTGTTTTTCCTGTCCCTGTGTTTATAGAATCCTCCAATTCTAAGGAGCCCTTACAGATTTACTTCATTTTCAGACTGGCGTCAAAGAAAACTCTATGTGTTATGTCCTGCTCCTGTCGTACCGTCATCCACCCCACCTGAGGTGCACCATCGACAGAAGCGTTCACTGCAGCAGAGATCCCCCTATAGACTTTCTTTCGCTGCCAGCCATGCCAACTGCATTACCATCATCGACTGAGCAGATGAACCTGAGGACTACACAGTTCCGGAAGAGAGGTCGCAGTCTTTAGTGTTTTCTTACGTTATACATCGGTTATTATTACCTGCTACTTTGTCGTTCAATCTTGAGTTTCGAATTGCCCATGGGTCTCATATCGAGCCAGCAACGAATAGTATCTGTCTACTATATGGTTCATTTGGGGTCTTCTATATGGTTCATGTTGGGTGGGCAACAAACAATAGATGATCCATTATCTATCTTTTTAAACTGAAGCTATAATCTACCTGGTATCATTAGTTTTGGATCCATCCACTCGTTTGCTACCATCAGTATTGATTTTTGCATGCACCCCTTAGGCCTTACAAAATCTAACTATTTCTTATTATGCATGTCAGATATTGTACACAATCGTACTGAACATGTAGAGAAAAAGAGAAGACCGTTGCGTGCGAATATAATGTCATGCAGACGCTGCTCCATGGTGGGCGAAGTGCCCCCCCCCTCTCCTGCATTTCCAGATTGTATTCCAGAGGAAGATAACTGTTTAGATGGAGATTCAGAAGGAGCCGACCACGCATGTTTACCACCTGAGGTGTTTTCTCTAACCTGGCATGCTGATGTTGGTCATATCATGCATATGGCGCCTTGCATTGCTTACATTATACATCTTATATGTCATCAGCTTAGTTTAGATTTGCTTTGTGTGAATGCCACCTGTTTGGTTTCTATATCATACTCCCACCATCCCTAAATATTTGTCTTTTAGAGATTTCAACAAGTGACTACATACGGAACAAAATGAGTGAATCTACACTCTAAAATATGTCTATATACATCGTATGTGGTAGTCCATTTGAAATCTCTAAAAGACAAATATTTAGGGACGAAGGAGTATATGGGAATTATGCAATGCCATCTTCTTTAGCCGGGCATCATATCGTGAATCATGCAATGCCATCCTATTTAGCCATCATCGTATATGTGAATTGTATCGTGCCATATTTTTTCCATAATGTATTCCATTTGTCAACAATGTTTATACATTCATCTACTCTTCTGCGCATCAGCCATTTGAGTCGGTCATGGGAAAATCTGGAGTGAAAACAAGGTCTTCGAGCGTCATGCTACTGTCGATGCAGATTTCTTGCTAATTTACGATAGCTCCTCGAGAGGAGGATTCAGAGAGAGATGACGGTCGATCCCCGAGGTGCATGCTCTAACTTGGCTGGGTTATATTGCTCATATCATGCATATGGTGTCTTGCATTGCCATGCCATCTGCTTAGATTAGACATGCTTTGTGTGAATGCCTCTGTTTGCTTTCTATATCAGATATGTGAATTATGCAATGCCATGTTTTTCAGCCAGTTATCATATATGTGAATTATGCACCGCCATGGAGCCAGGCATCATATATGTGAATTATCTCATGCCATCTTTTTTCATTACATATTCCATTTGTCGACAACTGTATATTGAACTACTCTTCATGTGTATCAGCCATTTGAGCTGGTTATGGAAAAATCTGAGTGAAAACAAGGTCTTGAGCGCACAATGGTACTGTTGAAGCATATATCTCGATGGTTCTGAGGAGCTCCTCAGAGGAGGATTCAGAGACAGATGACCAGTCCTATATCCCACCTGAGGTGTATGCTCTAAGTTGCAATGTTTATATTTCTCATATGATGCATATGGTGTCTTGCATTGCTTAGTTTAGACATCATATGCACAATATTGAATTCTATCTCCTTAGTTTAGAGATCATACATGCGAGTGCCAGCTGCTTAGTATATGAATCAATTATGTCAATTATATCATGTCATCTTGTATACTTAGACAACATGTATGTGAATTATTTCATCCCAACCTATTTTAGAAAGACATCATATACTTTTGTCATGTCATCCTGTTTAGGTACTCATCATATGTTGAATTATGCCATTATATCCTGTTAAGTTATCCATCATATATCTAAAACACTGTCATGCTATCATGTTTAGTTAGGCATCATATATATGAAATTGTGTCATGCTGTCCTGTTTGGTTAGACAACATATATGTGAATTACCACATCTGTCTATCATACAATGTCTGTACGTTCAATTTCTTTTCTTGTTTATCAACCATTTGAATTGGAGGGGGTGATGGCAGTATATAAGGGAGCAAAACCCGTTCTTCACAAAAGACAGTGCTACCCGTTGATGCAGATAGAACCATGGTTGTACTGGCCCACAAACTAGCCCCACCACACATAATCAAGACTCTTCCAAATTACACACTTACACCGTTGGGCAGAGAACTAGCTACAACCCATCTAACCGCAACCCCAGCGGATGGTAACCCACTTATAGTTGACAAAGCACCATGTCCACCACAGAGTACCCCCACACGAGCAGTTTGTAAAGCTACTGCAGTGCCCAAAGCACGAAGACCACCACAGCTAACCCAAACTCCACGTTTAAAGCGTAAGAGCAAGCGTTCTCGTGTCGATTCGTAGCTATGGTCCATACTCCTTTGCTGTTGCATCACTATATTTACTCATACCAACTACTTTCTAATTTGAAGGATCCAATTGAAACTCCAATGGCGCAATAGGTATGTTTTAAACCTATTTCTTTAACTGGATTGCTGTTCTAACTTCTTGCTCTATGTTGATTTCAGTTTAAGTTGTATAAAGAGTTATGTTCTCATGTGATGCACATTACAAGTACTGCCAATGTTGTGTAGTTTCTCACACTTATATTCTGTCTATGCTATTGTGTCTTAAAAATATATGAGTTGAACTGTGTCTCTATCTTGATTAGGGAACATAAACTAGAATGATATGGACAATACAGTGACCATAGTACATAGATATATGTTTGTTTCATGCTGTTATCATGTCCACCTTACTACTGAACCGGTTTACCAAAATGAGTTTCGTATACTATAACCTAAACTTGTGATGTGTCTGCTTGTTTCTCTTGTAGTATGCAAACAAGATATTGGAGAAGAGCACCCCACTATGCAATGGTAGAGAAAGTAATGCAGATAAGGTTCAAGATAGTGAGACAACCCTGTTGGTCTCCAAGAAAGGTGATAAAAAGGATCTTGTAGACAGTGAGAAAACCCCATAGTCTTGCATTGATGTAGTGTTCGAGTTACTGGCCAGTACCGTTGGCACAAGCTCTTCAAACTCGCTGCCTGAATCACTTCGGCTTCTTCAGTCTCAGCTACAAGATGAAAGGCATCAGTCAGTTGTGCTATGGCAAGAAGTCGAAGGACTGAGGAAGTCCTTGCAGAATTCAGATGCGTACTTTCTTGTGCAACAACAAGCGCTGGAGGATTTAAGCGCCAAACAAGAGAAAGCTAATAAGCTTGCTAAGCATCTTGCCAACATTATAGGTACCCAGGATATTGTTTCTTGAACTCTTCTGAAGTGGTTTCGGTTCTGGACTTGTTTTGCTGCGGCGTTTATATGCTGCTTTGTTCACTATATTTGCACTGGTGGCGAACTTTGATGCCCAGTGGATGTAATATGTGTAATAGCCGTGATAGCCTAGCATAAGTTGCTTGCTTATTTATTTCCTTGTTGTCTTGTTTATTTGTTTGCTTGTAGTCAGTGAAGTTCTTTTTCTGCGGTTTGCTAGTGGCTGCAATAACCTATTTTTTAAAACTAGGCCACAATAACTATGGGCTAATATTTACTGTAGTGACACTAGGCCTCCTACGGGCCATAGAAACAGTGGGCCTTCTACGGGCAGTAGAAATAGTAGGCCTTCTACGGGCCATAGAAACAATGGGCCTTCTACTGGCCGTAGAAACAATGGGCCTTCTACGGCCGTATCATCATGGGCCTTATACGGGCCATATGACCATAACGGGCCATCGTTAATAGGCCGTATTTGATGACGCTATGAAAACGGCCCAACGTATTAACGGACCACAAACGGGCCGACTGTAACCACGAGCTGAATTTGGCCCACAAGCAGAAAATGACAGTAACAGGCCATAAGTAAATGAATGCTGGAAATGAGCCCAAGAATAAATGGGCTCTAAGAAGGCCGAAAGATAACATGGGCTGGAAACGGCCCAACTGAATAACGGGCCCTTAATGGGGATAAAGTGATACATTGTTCATTACGGGCCAGTTTCACCACGGGTCGTTAATGGGTGTAAAGTGATACACTGTTCATTGCGGGCCAGTTTCACTATGGGCCGTTAATAGGCCAAGAGTTACATAGGGCCTCATATGGGCCGAAAGATGGCATGGGCTATACATGGGCCAGAAGTGAAAACGGGCTGGAATCATATTGGATGGCCCAGATGACACTACTGGGCCTAATTCGGATAGGGCGTAATGGGCCTTGGGTTAGCGGGCTGTAAATGGGCTATATGCGAACAGGCCGTTAACAGGCTTTCCATGGGCCGGCCCGCCACCTTCTAACCAAGTCAAACGGGCCGGCCTTTTCACAGGAATGGGCCTCTGTTGGGTCGTGCCACGTGTCGACGTATCATAGGCGCCCTCTGTCCAATGAGTGGATGACATATGTCCCAACGATGAGCCGACACGTGCTTCCTCCAGCCAATGATGATTTTACACGTGGAAAATCCCCATTGGTCGGGGCTGTTAATGGGTTATCGGATCCAAAACCCGACCCGATAGCTTAACGGCGTTCCGTTACGGTGGATGCCACGTGTCGGTCACCCTTGACGAAAGCACTTACGGACGCGTGATTTATCGTCATGGAAGTGGACACTTCGTGATGATAATTTTGGTAATGTCATGGAACACTTCTACGACAAAGACAGTATGACTATCTTGATTCTGTCATAAATTTGTCATGGATGTACATGCATGACAAAAAACGCGACCTACTGTGACAAACACGTATCACCACGGAAGTGTATTTTTTTGTAGTGGGCGTAGCTATCGATCTGCTCCAGACGGCCAAGCCAGTTGGCCCGCAGTGTGAAGCCGCCGAATACGAAGATCTGTCCGGGAAGGAAAACCTCACCCTAGATCGCATCGTTGTGGATGATTAAAGGAGCCATCAAGCCTTATCATGACGACACAATGGAACTCTCAATGAAAGCACCAATGTTGGTGTCAAAACAGGCGGATCTCGGGTAGGGGGTCCTGAACTGTGCGTCTAAGGCTAATGGTAACAGGAGGCGGGGGACACAATGCTTACCCAGGTTCGGGCCCTCTCGATGCAGGTAATAACCTACTTCCTGCTTGATTGATCTAAATGATATGAGTATTACAAGAGATAATCTACCACGAGATCGTAGAGGCTAAACCCTAGGAGCTAGCCTATGATTATGATTATTCTTGTCCTACGGACTAAACCCTCCGGTTTATACAGACACGAAAGGGGCTAGGGTTACACAGAGTCGGTTACAGAGAAGGAGATCTACATATCCGAATCGCCAAGCTTGCCTTCCACGCAAAGGAGAATCCCACCCGGACACGGGACGAAGTCTTCAATCTTGTATCTTCATAGTCCAATAGTCCGGCATAAGCATATAGTCCGGCTGTCCGAGGACCCCCTAATCCAGGACTCCCTCAGGGGGAGTCCTCCTCCTAGTAGGAGTAGGACTCCCCTTTCCTAGTCCAACTAGGAAGAGTGAAAGGGGGAAGGAAAGAGAGGGAAAGAGGAGAAGGAAAGGGGGGTGTGCCCCGCTCCCCAGTCCAATTCGGACCCCTCATGGGAGGGGGCGCGCCACCTCCTGGGCTGCTGCCCTCTCTCTTCCCTAAAGCCCACTAAGGCCCAATACTCCCCCGAGGGGTTCCGGTAACCCCTCCGGCACTCCGGTTTTCTCTGAAACTACTCGGAACACTTCCGTTGTCCTGATATAGTCATCCAATATATTGATCTTTATGTCTCGACCATTTCGACACTCCTCGTCATGCCCGTGATCATATCCGGGACTCCGAACTATCTTCGGTACATCAAAACACAAAACTCATAATACAGATCATCACCGAACTTTAAGCGTGCGGACCCTATGGGTTCGAGAACTATGTAGACATGACCGAGACTCGTTTCCGGTCAATAACCAATAGGGGAACCTGGATGCTCATATTGGCTCCTACATATTCTACGAAGATCTTTATCGGTCAAACTACGTAACAACATATGTTGTTCCTTTTGTCATCGGTATGTTACTTGCCCAAGATTCGATCGTCGGTATCTCAATACCTAGTTCAATATTGTTACCGACAAGTCTCTTTCTCGTTATGAAATGCATCATCCCGCAACTAACTCATTAGTCATATTGCTTGCAAGGCTTATAGTGATGTGCATTACCGAGAGGGCCCAGAGATACCTCTCCGACAGTCGGAGTGACAAATCCTAATCTCAAAATACGCCAACTCAACATGTACCTTCGGAGACACCTGTAGAGCTCCTTTATAATCACCCAGTAACGTTGTGACGTTTGGTAGCACACAAAGTGTTCCTCCGATAAACGGGAGTTGCATAATCTCATAGTCATAGGAACATGTATAAGTCATGAAGAAATCAATAGCAACATACTAAACGATCAAGTGCTAAGATAAAGGAATGGGTCAAGTCAATTACATCATTCTCTAATGATGTGATCCCTTTAATCAAATGACAACTCATGTCTATGGCTAGGAAACTTAACAATCTTTGATTCAACGAGCTAGTCAAGTAGAGGCATACTAGTGACACTTTGTTTGTCTATGTATTCACACATGTACTAAGTTTCCGGTTAATACAGTTCTAGCATGAATAATAAACATTTATCATGAAATAAGGAAATAAATAATAACTTTTTTATTGCCTATAGGGCATATTTCCTTCAGTCTCCCACTTTCACTAGAGTCAATAATCTAGTTCACATCGCCATGTGATTTAACACCAATATTCATATCTGTATGTGATTAATACCCATAGTTCACATCGTCATGTGATCAACACCCAAAGGGTTTACTAGAGTCAATAATCTAGTTCACATCACTATGCGATTAACACTAAGGTATGATCATGTTTTGCTCGTGAGAGAAGTTTAGTCAACGGGTCTGTCACATTCAGAGCCGTATGTATTTTGCAAATATTCTATGTCTACAATGCTCTGCACGGAGCTACTCTAGCTAATTGCTCCCACTTTCAATATGTATCCAGATTGAGACTTAGAGTCATCTGGATCAGTGTAAAAGTTTGCACCGGTGCAACCCTTTACGACGGGCTCTTTTAGCGCCTCCATAATCGAGAAATATTTCCTTAGTCCTCACTAAGGATATTCTTGACCACTGTCCAGTGATCTACTCTTAGATCAAAATTGTACTCCCTTGCCAAACTCAGAGCAAAGTATACAATAGGTCTGGTACACAGCATAGCATACTTTATAGAACCTATGTCTGAGGCATAGGGAATGAATTTTAATTCTCTTTCTATTTT
Organism: Aegilops speltoides; assembly: GCA_021437245.1. NCBI lineage: Eukaryota > Viridiplantae > Streptophyta > Magnoliopsida > Poales > Poaceae > Aegilops > Aegilops speltoides. The sequence goes on from CM038145.1 coordinate 6,929,875, forward strand.
CTGCCATAGTCGGGTTTTGAGTCTTACTCAACTTCACGGCTTGCAACACAGTCAAGAACTCCTTCTTTGACTGTTCCATTTTGAATTACTTGAAAATCTTATCAAGGTATGTACTCATTCAAAAAATCTTATCAAGCGTCTTGATCTATCTCTATAGATCTTGATGCTCAATGTGTAAGCAGCTTCACCGAGGTCTTTCATTGAAAAACTTTTATTCAAGTATCCTTTTATGCTATCCAGAAATTCTATATCATTTCCAATCAACAATATGTTGTCCACATATAATATTAGAAATGCTATAGAGCTCCCACTCACTTTCTTGTAAATACAGGCTTCTCCAAAAGTCTGTATAAAACCATATGTTTGATCACACTATCAAAGTGTTTATTCCAACTCCGAGAGGCTTGCACCAACCCATAAATGGATCGTTGGAGCTTGCACACTTTGTTAACACCTTTAGGATTGACAAAACCTTCTGGTTGCATCATATACAACTCTTCTTTAATAAATTCATTAAGGAATGCAGTTTTGACATCCATTTGCCAGATTTCATAAAATTTGGCAATTACTAACATGATTCGGACAGACTTAAGCATCGATACGGGTGAGAAAATCCCGTCGTATTCAACACCTTGAACTTGTCGGAAAACTTTTTGTGACAAGTCGAGCTTTGTAGATAGTAACACTACTATCAGCGTTTGCCTTCCTCTTGAAGATCCATTTATACAATATGGCTTGCTGATCATCGGGCAACTCCACCAAAGTCCACCTTTGTTCTCATACATGGATCCCATCTCGGATTTCATGGCCTCAAGCCATTTCGAATCTGGGCTCATCATCGCTTCCTCATAGTTTGTAGGTTTCATCATGGTCTAGTAACATGACTTCCAGAATAGGATTACCGTACCACACTGGTGCGGACTGTACTTTGGAAGACCTACGAGGTTCTGTCATAACTTAATCTGAAGTTTCATGATCATCATCATTAGCTTCCTCACTAATTGGTGTAGGAATCACTAGAACTGAATTCTGTGATGAACTACTTTCCAATTTGGGAGAAGGTACAATTACCTTATCAAGCTCTACTTTCCTCCCACTCGCTTCTTTCGAGAGAAACTCCTTCTCTAGAAAGGATCCATTCTTTAGTAACGAATATTTTTCCTTCGGATATGTGATTAGAAGGTGTATCCAACAGTCTCCTTTGGGTATCCTATGAATACGCATTTGTCCGATTTGGGTTCGAGCTTATCAGGTTGAAAACTTTTTCACATAAGCATCCACTACTAGGGAAAACCCTAGCAGTAGCACTGGTTTTGTTCTCACTAGTAGCGCGGTAGGCGCTATTAATAAGGCGCCTACAGACTATTGCTTAGCGATAGAACGTGCGTTCGCACGCGCCATCGCTAGGACAAATAGCTGCAGCGCTTGTTCACTCACGCCATCGCTAATGTAACTACCGGGCGTGTTTTCTCTCCATCACTACTAGTATTCTTTTTTTATTTTTTATTTTTAGTGTATTTATGCGCCATCGCACAAATATTGGTACACTACTAGTTATGAGGTTTACATCATTATGTCCATAATAATGTGTCAATGAAGGTGGATTAGGTTCAAGTGGAGGCAATATGTGGTGCATGTCAAAGTATACTACTAATCCAAACTTGATCTAGTTTGGACTAGTAGTACTTTCGATGTGCACCACATGTTGCCTCCATTTGAATCTAATCCGCCAGCACAAGCTATTTAATCATCATCATAGTCACTACCACCAACAGTATTTATTTAATCACCACTAACACTAGCTAATAATAATCATCATAGTCATTACCACCAACACTAGCTATTTTATCATCATAGTAATAGTGTAGCACATCATCATCCTCAAACTCATTTCTAGCTAGCTAATCACTCATCCTGCTCTCTCTTAGGTAAAATAACATAAAACATGTATAGCTCTCCTCCTTGATCAAGTTGGAGCATGCAGATGAACCTGTCTCCTAATCGTGGGTAGCGCATCTGTTTGCTGCCCCCTAGTACTTCTCTGCGCTCCCCCGACACATATTTGGTCCAGTCTTGCACTATTAAGCATCCATCAATAATCTTGAATGCACTAAAGTAATCTGTAGGATATCTTGGCCGTAAGCTGATAATACTCATGGTACCTTTAGTCTCGATCCCATAAGGCACAACATTCATCGGGAGTCCCTGTTGAAGAACATCGTATGGTAACATACTTAGCAATGAAGTTTAGCTTAAAAAATAATGTATGGAAAAGATGCACTGAGGACAAATAGTAAAAATCTTACCATCCTTCCTAAATAGATGTGGCCGTAGTTCATTACGAACACTATTGTTCGCACATTTTCAGTACTAACATTTCTAAATGCAGGAAGAAAATTTGTCTTGACGGTATCAAGATCCTCAAGCCATGAAATATAATGGTGAGCTCCTCGCAGATTGAGTTCAGCCCGAGACGATATACGGTCCTGTCTATCAAGCAATTGGACATGTTTGCTTGCACCAAATAAGCTAACAATACAAATTAGTTGTCAACTATTTTGAATAAACAATATCAAAGACATAAATATGGTTGAGAAACTTACATAATGGTATAATCGAGGCGTCGCACATCGACCCAGATGTCGGTATTACCTTCAATATCATCTTCCGGACGAATATCAAAGGTGATAACCATATCGGGCTCAAATGCATAAGTCTTGCATAGTGCTCGCCATGTTTTGCATCCAAAATAGGTGTAGTCGTCAATTGTATAATTTTACGTTGAAAATATAACCATGCTCGGTCTTCAAGTAAAATTTCTTTTCCTCCGGCACGATGAAACCTATCTTGTCCAATACAAAACTCTTGCATGGCGGGGATACGCTAGTAGAATAGTAAAAAGACTTGTCATGCTTAATGTCATGCTTAAATTATAAGTTGAAGCAAATGAAGCAAATGTCATGCTTAATTATGAAAAAGACTTGTCGTTGTGACTTCATCAGATCCACTTCAAGTTCTCGCCCGCTTGATGTCAAGCGCCTATCATCATCTAGGAAGATTCATGTCAGACAAAGCGGCGCTCGTCTTCGCAGTATTTGCAAATACCGAAATCCTTTTCGTCGTCAGACATTTCCTATGTTCATAGTTAAAACATTAATTGAAAATCGATCGAAGACAACTACCAGGATACTCAACACACAAATCCGGGGCACTCAATATTTCCTACATATTCTGGCACAAGTCATGCCAAAATTCACGGAAAAATCCGGCATGACCTTTGCTAAAATAGGACATATCGAGCACCTGAAATTTGCCAGAATGGAAAGAATCAACACTCCGGCAAAACATAGGCCACTCGGAGGTGTAACCTGCAAACATGACCGGCCACTTGGATATTGAGCAACACAAGATATACATTTGAAAATATCTTATGGGACTCAAATTAGCATGCATTCAATAAGCAAAAGTAAATCATCTCATGCGTCCGTACATCGTCGAATATTATCACTAATACATCACGAATAGTGTCATACATATAACATCACTAATACAACTGAAACCCTAGCACACGACGGGTATCGATGCGGGCGGTGGACACCCACAGAGAAGGAACCATCACGGGATCATAGCTCCAGTGAGATCCCTAGAGAACCTGCCAGGTATTGGAGAACCTGTGCTCCAACGCAAACAAGTAGCGACAGACGTGCGCGTCCTCCTCACTGACACGGTGACGCACCACCTCTGCGGAGTCCTCGAGCCTCTGGACCATCACTGGCCCACGCGACCGCCACCAAAGAAGGTTCGGGTCAACGACAGGCTGGCTCCTCACCAACCTGCGCTCCCCGGTAGGTAGTGCCTCCCAGTACCACCCCGGCGGAGCCCAGTCCCGGACATGGCCCACCTGGTCAAGCAGGTGTCGTCCTCCGCCGACTCGACGACGAGGATGCGGGATAGGCATCGTCCACGTCGAGGCGGGAAAAATTGCTTTAACTAAAGAATAGCAACAAGTCTTACTAACTAGTTCTATTAATTCAACTAGTTCTTACTAAAAATAATCTTACTATAAATAAAAATATTCTAGTACCTAATTACTACCTAGTTCTTACTAACTAATTAGTACCTAGGAACTACTGCCCTAATTACCATCTAATTTGATGAACCTATAGGGGTGGAAAGTGGTAGCGGATATTCCAATTATCCAACCATAAAGTGAAATAAGTGGTCAAATTTTACTCGTTTTATGATTCATCTTAGAAATTTGATTTGTTTCCACCCTTACATGAACCCTAACTCATTTGAGCCGCATCCGCATCCGATTTGTTTCCACTCTTACATGAACCCTAACTAATTTGATGCAACTAAAATATAAAGAAACCCTAGGCAAAGGTAGGGGAGAGGGAGGAGCAGGCGTGCTCACCTCGGGTGCCTGCGACGAGGGAAGGGCAGGGCGGCGACAAGGTCAGGTCGGGCTCGAGGCGGGCGGATGGCGCGCCGAGGTCGGGTCGGGGCAGCGTCTGGGCGGCGTTGAGGTCGGGGCGGCGTTGAATCTGGGTCGGGCGGCGGAGAGGGTGTGCGCGGAGGCGCCTGCTGCCTCTGCGCTGACGGCGGAGAGTGGAGAGTTGGATTTGGGGAAGTGGCGTGGGGAAGGACAAACCCGTGGTTGAGTCGAGTAGCGAGAGCTGCGTTCGGGAAGAACGTTGCTGCCACGTTAGCTTCTGCTGCTCGGATACACGCCATCGCTACTCCTTTCTCTTTTTTTCCCTTTTTCATTTAGTTTTCTTCACATTTTATTTTTTTTTCCTTTCACCTTATTCTATTTCTTTAATTTTCAATTACCTTTCTATTTTCTTTCCATTTAATTTTATATCCTTTAGCAGTAGCGAGTTTAGATTAAAACGCGCTGCTACAAATAAAGTAGCAGTAGCGCGGTTCGTTATGGGTCACTACTACTATGTGTAGCCTATCGGCTAAGCCGTGGGAATTTTAGTAGTAACGTGTTTAGAGCAAGACGCGCTACTGCTAGAACTTTATCTGCAGCGCGGTTTTCTCAGGCGCGCTACTGCTACTTAGCACCAGCGTGCTTTTTTGACCCTCGCTACTTCTAAAGTTCTGTGTATAAGGTATTCCCTAGTAGTGATCGCAACTCTAAACTTTAAGAAACGATAGCTTAGGTTTATTGCTAAACCATAATTCATACAGTGTCGTCTCAATGGATTTAGATGGTGCCCTATTTAAAGTGAATGCAGTTGTCTCTAATGCATAACCCCAAAACGATAGTGGTAAATCGGTAAGAGACATCATAGATCGCACCATATCTAGTAAAGTACGATTACGACATTCGGACACACCATTACATTGTGGTGTTCCAGGTGGCGTGAGTTGTGAAACTATTTCACATTGTTACAAATGAAGACCAAACTCGTAACTCAAATATCCGTCTCCACAATCAGATCATGGAAACTTTATTTTCTTGTTACGATGATTTTCCACTTCACTCTGAAATTCTTTGAACTTTTCAAATGTTTCAGACTTGTGCTTCATTAAGTAGATATACTCATATCTGCTCAAATCATCTGTGAAGGTCAGAAAATAACGATGCCCACCATGAGCATCAACACTCACTAGACCGCATACATCGGTATGTATTATTTCCAACAAGTCAGTACCTCGTTCCATTGTTCCGGAGAATGGAGTTTTAGTAATCTTGCCCAAAAGGCACGGTTCGCAAGCATCAAATGATTCATAACCAAGGATTCCAAAATCCATCTTTATGGAGTTTCTTCATGCGCTTTACACCGAAATGACCCAAACGGCAGTGCCACAAATAAGTTGCACTATCATTATTAACTTTGCATCTTTTGGCATCAATATTATGAATATGTGTATCACTACGATCGAGATCCAACAAACTATTTTCATTGGGTGTATAACCATCGAAGGTTTTATTCATGTAAACAGAACAACAATTATTCTTTGACTTTAAATGAATAAACGTATTGCAATAAACATGATCAAATCATATTCATGCTCAATGCAAACACCAAATAACATTTGTTTAGGTTCAACACTAACCCCGAAAGTATAGGGGGTGTGTGATGATGATCATATCAATCTTGGAACCACTTCCAACATACATCGTCACTTCACCCTCAACTAGTTTCTATTTATTCTGTAACTCCTATTTAGAGTTACTAATTTTTAGCAACGGAACAAGTATCAAATACCCAGGGGCTACTACAAACACTAGTAAGGTACACATCAATAACCTGTATATTAAATATACCCTTGTTCACTTTGCCATCCTTCTTATCCACCAACTATTCAGGGCATTTCCGCTTTCAGTGGCCATTTCCTTTGCAGTAGAAGCACTCAGTTTCAAGCTTTAGTCTAGCTTTGGGCTTCTTCACGGAAGTGACAACTTGCTTGCCATTATACATGAAGTTCCCTTTCTTTCCCTTTGCTCTTTTCTTGAAACTAGTGGTCTTGTTAATCATCAACACTTGATGCTCTTTCTTGATTTCTACCTTCATCGATTTCATCGTCATGAAAAGCTCGGGATTCATTTTCGTCATCCCTTGCATATTATAGTTCATCATGAAGTTCTACTAACTTGGTGATGGTGACTAGAGAACTCTGTCAATCACTATCTTATTTGGAAGATTAACTCCCACTTGATTCAAGCGATTGTAGTACCTAGACAATCTGAGCACATGCTCACTAATTGAGCAATTCTCCTCCATCTTTTAGCTATAGAACTTGTTGGAGACTTCATATCTCTCAACTCGGGTATTTGCTTGCAATATTAACTTCAACACCTGGAACATCTCATATGGTCCATGACGTTCAAAACGTCTTTGAAGTCCCGATTCTAAGCCGTTAAGCATGGTGCACTAAACTATCAAGTAGTCATCATTTTGAGCTAGCGAAACATTCATAACGTCTGCATCTGCTCCTGCAATAGGTTTGTCACTTAGCAGTGCGTCAAGGACATAATTCTTCTGTGCAGCAATGATGATAATCCTCAGATCACGGATCCAATCCGCATCATTGCTACTATCATCTTTCAACTTAGTTTTCTCTAGGAACACATATATAACATAGGGAAGCAACAACTTGAGCTATTGATCTACAACATTTTTGCAAAATACTACCAGGACTAAGTTCATGATAAATTAAAGTTCAATTAATCATATTACTTAAGAACTCCCACTTAGATAGGCATCCCTCTAATCATCTAAGTGATCACGTGATCCAAATCAACTAAACCATGTCCGATCATCACGTGAGATGGAGTAGTTTTCAATGGTGAACATCACTATGTTGATCATATCTACTATATGATTCATGGTCGACCTTTCAGTCGCAGTGTTCCGAGGCCATATCTGTATATGCTAGGCTCCTCAAATTTAACCTGAGTATTCCGTGTGTGCAACTGTTTTGCACCCGTTGTATTTGAACGAAGAGCCTATCACACCCGATCATCATGTGGTGTCTCAGCATGAAGAACTTTCGCAACGGTGCATACTCAGGGAGAACACTTATACCTTGAAATTTAGTGAGAGATCATCTTATAATGCTACCGTCAATCAAAGCAAAATAAGATGCATAAAGGATAAACATCACATGCAATCAATATAAGTGATATGATATGGCCATCATCATCTTGTGCTTGTGATCACCATCTTTGAAGCACCGCCGCGATCACCATTGTCACCGGCACGACACCTTGATCTTCATCGTAGCATCGTTGTCGATTCGCCACCTATTGCTTCTACGACTATCGCTACCGCTTAGTGATAAAGTAAAGCAACGAGATGGGGAACGTAGTAATTTCAAATTTTCCCTACGCACATGCAATATCATGGTGATGCATAGCAACGAGAGGGGAGAGTGTTGTACACGTACCCACATAGACCGAAAGCGGAAGCGTTAGCACAATGTGGTTGATGTAGTCATACGTCTTCATGATCCGACCGATCAAGTACCGAACGTACGGCACCTCCGAGTTCAGCACACGTTCAGCTCAATGACGTCCCACGAACTCCGATCCAGCAGAGCTTTGCGGGAGAGTTCCGTCAGCACGACGGTGTGATGACGGTGTTGATGATGCTACAAACGCAGGGCTTCGCCTAAGCACCTACAATATTACCGAGGTGGAATATGGTGGAGGGGGCACCGCACAAGGCTAAGAGATCAAGAGATCAATTGTTGTGTTCTAGGGTGCCCCCTGCCCCCGTATATAAAGGAGCAAGGAGGGAGGCCGGCTGGCCCTTTGGGGTGCGCCAAGAAGGGGAGAGTCCTCCTCCTAGTAGGAGTAGGACTCCCCTTTCCTAGTCCAACTAGGAAGAGGGAAGGGGGAAGGAAAGAGAGGGAAAGAGGAGAAGGAAAGTGGGGGTGCGCCCCCTCCCTAGTCCAATTAGGACCCCTCATGGGAGGGGGGGCGCCACCTCCTGGGCTGCTGCCCTCTCTCTTCCCTAAAGCCCACTAAGGCCCAATACTCCCCCAGGGGGTTCCGGTAACCCCTCCGGCACTCCGATTTTCTCCGAAACTACCCGGAACACTTCCGGTGTCCGAATATAGACGTCCAATATATCAATTTTTACGTCTCAACCATTTCTAGACTCCTCGTCATGTCCGTGATCATATCCGGGACTCCGAACTATCTTCGCTACATCAAAACACAAAAACTCATAATAGCGATCGTCACCAAACTTTAAGCGTGCGGACCCTATGGGTTCGAGAACTATGTAGACATGACCGAGACTCGTTTCCGGTCAATAACCAATAGCGGAACCTGGATGCTCATATTGGCTCCTACATATTCTACGAAGATCTTTATTGGTCAAACCGCATAACAACATATGTTGTTCCTTTTGACATCGGTATGTTACTTGCCCGAGATTCGATCGTCAGTATCTCAATACCTAGTTCAATCTCGTTACCGGTAAGTCTCTTCACTCGTTATGTAATGCATCAGCTTGCAACTAACTCATTAGTCACACTGCTTGCGAGGCTTATAGTGATGTGCATTACCGAGAGGGCCTAGAGATACCTCTCCGACAATCGGAGTGACAAATCCTAATCTCGAAATACGCCAACTCAACATGTACCTTCGGAGACACCTGTAGAGCTCCTTTATAATCGCCCAGCTACGTTGTGACTTTTGGTAGCACACAAAGTGTTCCTCTGGTAAACGGGTGTTGCATAATGTCATAGTCATAGGAACATGTATAAGTCATGAAGAAAGCAATATCAACATACTAAACGATCAAGTGCTAAGCTAACGGAATGGGTCAAGTCAATCACATCATTCTCTAATGATGTGATCCCGGTAATGAAATGACAACTCATGTCTATGGCTAGGAAACTTAACCATCTTTGATTCAACGAGCTAGTCAACTAGAGGCATACTAGTGACACTTTGTTTATCTATGTATTCACACATGTACTAAGTTTCCGGTTAATACAGTTCTAGCATGAATAATAAACATTTATCATGAAATAAGGAAATAAATAATAACTTTATTATTGCCTCTAGGGCATATTTCCTTCACTGGATGTCAAGCCCGACCCGGCCCGACCCGACCCGACCCGGGTTTTTCAGGCCGGGCTCGGGCCGGGTCATCGGGCCGGGCTCGGGCCGGGATGCCCATGCTTGGGTTTACACCAGCCCATAGATGGAGCGCTGGAGCTTGCATACCTTGTCAGCATTCTTAGGATCGACAAAACCTTCCGGCTGCATCATATACAATTCTTCCATAAGGAAACCATTAAGGAATGTCATTTTGACGTCCATTTGCCATATCTCGTAATCATAGAATGCGGCAATTGCTAACATGATTTGGACGGACTTCAGCATCGCTACGGGTGAGAAGGTCTCATCGTAGTCAACTCCTTGAACTTGTCGATAACCCTTAGCAACAAGTCGAGCCTTATAGACGGTCACATTACCATCTGTGTCAGTCTTCTTCTTAAAGATACACTTATTCTCTATGGCTTGCCGATCATCGGGCAAGTCCATCAAAGTCCATACTTTGATCTCATACATGGATCCTATCTCGGATTTCATGGCTTCAACCATTTGTTGGAATCCGGACACGCCATCGCTTCTTCATAGTTTGAAGGTTCACCGTTGTCTAACAACATGATTTCCAGGACAGGGTAGCCATACCATTCTGGTGTGGAACATGTCCTTGTGGACCTACGAAGTTCAGTAGTAACTACATCCAAATTTCATGATCATCATCATTAACTTCCTCTCTAGTCAGTGCAGGCACCACAGAAACATCTTCCTGAGTTGCGCTACTTTTCGATTCAAGAGGGGTTACCTCATCAGATTCTACTTTCGTCCCACTTACTTCTTTCGAGAGAAACTCTTTCTCCGGAAAGGATCCATTCTTGGCAACAAAGATCTTGCCCTCGGCTCTGAGGTAGAAGGTATACCCAATAGTTTCCTTAGGCTATCCTATGAAGACGTATTTTTCCGATTTGGGTTCGAGCTTTTCAGGTTGAAGTTTCTTCACATAAGCATCGCATCCCCAAACTTTCAGAAACGACGGCTTAGGTTTCTTCCCAGAACCATAATTCATATGGTGTCGTCCCAACGGATTTAGACGGTGCCCTATTTAAAGTGAATGCGGCAGTCTCTAAAGCATAGCCCCAAAATGATAGCGGTAGATCGGTAAGAGACATCATAGACGCACCATATCCAATAGAGTGCGATAAAGATGTTCGAAACACCATTACGCTGAGGTATTCCAGGCGGTGTGAGTTGTGAAACAATTCCACATTTCCTTAAGTGCATGCAAAACTCGTGACTCAAATATTCTCCTCCATGATCTGATCGTAAGAACTTTATTTTCCTGTCACGTTGATTCTCTACCTTGCTCTGAAACTCCTTGAACTTTTCAAAGGTCTCAGACTTGTGTTTCATTAAGTAGATATACCCATATCTACTTAAGTCATCAGTGAGGGTGAGAACATAACGATAGCGACTGTGAGCCTCAACGCTCATTGGACTGCATACATCAGCATGTATTATTTCCAATAAGTTGGGTTGCTCGCTCCATTGTTCCGGAGAACGGAGTCTTGGTCATTTTGCCCATGAAGCATGGTTCGCACATGTCAAATGATTCATAATTAAGAGACTCCAAAAGTCCATCTGCATGGAGTTTCTTCATGCGTTTGACACCAATGTGACCAAGGCGACAGTGCCACAAGTATGTGGGACTATCACTATCAACCTTACATCATTTGGCATTCATACTATGAATATGTGTAACATCACGCTTGAGACTTAATAAAAATAAACCATTGACCAGCGGGGCATGACCATAAAACATATCTCTCATATAAATAGAACAACCATTATTCTCGGATTTAAATGAGTATCCATCTCGCATCAAACGAGATCTAGATACAATGTTCATGCTCAAAGCTGGCACTAAATAACAATTATTGAGGTTTAAAACTAATTCCGAAGGTAGATGTAGAGGTAGCGTGCCGACGGCGATCACATCGACCTTGGAACCATTCCCGACGCACATTGTCACCTCGTCCTTTGCCAGTCTCTGCTTATTCCGCAGCTCCTATTTTGAGTTAAAAATGTGAGCAGCCGCACCGGTATCAAATACCCAGGAGCTACTACGAGCGCTCATAAGGTACACATCAATAACATGTATATCATATATACCTTTGGTGTTGTCGGCCTTCTTGTCCGCTAAGTACTTGGGGCAATTCCGCTTCGAGTGACCATTTCCCTTGCAATAAAAGCACTCAGTCTCAGGCTTGGGTCCATTCTTTGGCTTCTTCCCGGCAACTGACTTACCGGGCGCGGCAACTCCCTTGTCGTCCTTCTTGAAGTTCTTTTTACCCTTGCCTTTCTTGAAACTAGTGGTCTTATTCACCATCAACACTTGATGTTCCTTTTTATCTCCACCTCCGCTGATTTTAGCATTGAATATAACTTAGGAATGGACTTCTCCATCCCTTGTAGTTCATCACAAAGCTCTTGTAGCTAGGTGGAAGCGACTAGAGGATTCTGTCATGACCTAGTCATCTGGAAGAGTAACTCCCAGCTGAGACAAGCGTTTGTGCAACCCGGACATTTTGAGTATATGCTCGCTGACAGAACTATTTTCCTCCATCTTACAACTGTAGAACTTGTCAAAGACTTCATATCTCTCGACCCGGGGATGAGCCTGGAAAACTATTTGCAGCTCTTGGAACATCTCATATGCTCCGTGTTGCTCAAAACGCTTTTGGATCCCTGATTCTAAGCTGTAAAGCATGCCGCACTGAACCAGGGAGTAATCATCACTACGCGACTGCCAGGCGTTCATAACATCTTGAGTTGCTGGGAAAATGGGTGCGTCACCTAGCGGTGCTTCAAGGGCATGTACTTTCTTGGCGGCTATGAGGATGATCCTCAAGTTACGGACCCATTCCGTATAGTTGCTTCCATCATCTTTCAGCTTGGTTTTCTCTAGGAACGTGTCAAAGTTGAGGGCAACATTAGTGTGGGCCATTTGATCTATAGGATAGATTGTAAAGAATTTTAGACTAAGTTCATGATAATTAAATTTATCTAATCAAATTATTTAATGAACTCCTACTCTGATAGACATCCCTCTAGTCATCTAAGTGATACATGATCCGAATCGACTAGGCCGTGTCCGATCATCACGTGAGACGGACTAGTCATCAACGGTGAACATCTCCATGTTGATCGTATCTATCATATGACTCATGTTTGACCTTTCGGTCTCTCGTGTTCTGAGGCCACGTCCGTACATGCTAGGCTCGTCAAGTCAACCTAAGTGTTTTGCATGTGTAAATCTGGCTTACACCCGTTGTATGTGAATGTTAGAATCTATCACACCCGATCATCACGTGGTGCTTCGAAACAACAAACTTTCGCAACGGTGCACAATTAGGGGGAACACATTTCTTGAAATTTTAGTGAGGGATCATCTTATTTATGCTACCGTCGTTCTTAAGCAAATAAGATGTAAACATGACAAACATCACATGCAAATCATAAAGTGGCATGATATGGCCAATATCATCTTGCGCCTTTGATCTCTATCTTTGAGGCGCGGCATAAACACCATCGTCACCGGCATGACACCATGATCTCCATCATCATGATCTCCATCATCATGTCTTCATGAAGTTGTCTCGCCAACTATTACCTCTACTACTATGGCTAATGGTTAGCAATAAAGTAAAGTAATTACATGGCGCTTATATTGACTCGCAGGTCATACAATAAATTAAGACAACTCCTATGGCTCCTTTCGGTTTTCATACTCATCGACATGCAAGTCGTGATTCCTATTACAAGAACATGATCAATCTCATACGTCACATATATAATTCATCACATCCTTTTGTCCATATCACATCACATAGCATACCCTGCAAAAACAAGTTAGACGTCCCCTACTTGATGTTGCATGTTTTATGTGGCTGCTATGGGTTTCTAGCAAGAACGTTTCTTACCTACATAAAAGCCACAACGGTGATATGCCAATTTCTATTTACCCTTCATAAGGACCCTCTTCATCGAATCCGATATTACTAAAGTGGGAGAGACAAACGCCCACTAGCCACCTTATGCAACAAGTGCATGTCAGTCGGTGAAACCTGTCTCACGTAAGCGTTCGTGTAAGGTCGGTCCGGGCCGCTTCATCCCACAATGCAGCCGAATCAAGATAAGACTAGTAACGGTAAGCAAATTGATCAAATCATCGCCCACAACTACTTGTGTTCAACTTGTGCATAGAATCTACACATAGACCTGGCTCTGATGCCACCGTTGGGGAACGTAGTAATAATTCAAAAAAAATCATATGTGTCACCAAGAACAATCTAGGAGATGCTAGCAACGAGAGAGAGGGAGTGCATCTTCATACCCTTGAAGATCGCTAAGTGGAAGCGTTACAAGAACGCGGTTGATGGAGTCGTACTCGCGGCGATTCAAATCACGGAAGATCCGATCCAAGCGCCGAACGGACGGCGCCTCCGCATTCAACACACGTACAAACCGGGAAATCTCCTCCTTCTTGATCCGGCAAGGGGAGAGGAAAAGTTGAGGGAGAACTCCGGCAGCACGACGGCGTGGTGGTGGAGCTCGTGGTTCTTCGGCAAAGCTTCGCTACGCTCAACGGAGGAGGAGGAGGAGTTGGAGGGGGAGGGCCGCGCCAGGGGCAAAGGGGTGCAGCTCCCATGCGCCTCCCCACTATATATAGGGGTAGAGGGGGCTAGTTTCTTGCCCTCCAAGTCCATTAAGGCGTTGGCAAAGGTGGGAGGAAAGAAATCCCTTCCTTTCCCTTCCCCACCGGTTGTTATCCCCCTTTTTAGGGATCCTGATCTTATCCCTTCGGGATATGATCTTATTCCTTCTAAGGGGGGATCTTGGTGCGCCTTGACCAGGGGTGTATGGCCTTGCCCCCACGACCCACGTTCATTTGGGTACCCCCATGTAGGTGGGCCCCACTCCAAAACCTTCTAGAACCTTCCCGGTACAATACTGAAAAATCCCGAACATTCTCCGATGGCCAAAATAGGACTCCCATATATAAATATTTACCTCCGGACCACTCCGGAACTCCTCATGACGTCTGGGATCTCATCGAAGACTCTAAACAACTTTCGGCAACCACATACAATTCCCATGGGGTTCTCAAGTGGGGCCCACCTGCATGGGGTTCATGGGGTTCTGTAGACATGACCGAGATGCCTTTCTGGCCAATAACCAATAGCGGGATCTGGATACCCATATTGGCTCCCACATGTTCCACGATGATCTCATCAGATGAACCACGATGTCAGGGATTCAATCAATCCCATACACAATTCCCTTTGTCCATCAGTATGTTACTTGCCCGAGATTCGATCGTCGGTATCGCTATACCTTGTTCATTCTCGTTACCGGCAAGTCTCTTTACTCGTTCCGTAACGCATGATTCCATGGCTAACTCATTAGTCACATTGAGCTCATTATGATAATGCATTACCGAGTGGGCCCAGAGATACCTCTCTGTCATACGGAGTGACAAATCCCAGTCTTGATTCGTGCCAACCCAACAGACACTTTCAGAGATACCTATAGTGCACCTTTATAGCCACCCAGTTACGTTGTGACGTTTGATACACCCAAAGAATTCCTACGGTATCCGAGAGTTTCACAATCTCATGGTCTAAGGAAACGATACTTGACATTAGAAAATCTCTAGCAAACAAACTACGCGATCTTGTGCTATGCTTAGGACTGGGTCTTGTCCATCACATCATTCTCCTAATGATGTGATCCCGTTATCAACGACATCCAATGTCCATGATTAGGAAACCACAACTATCTATTGATCAACGAGCTAGTCACCTAGAGGCTCACTAGGGACATGTTGTAGTCTATGCATTCACACATGTATTACGGTTTCTGGTTAATACAATTATAGCATGAACAATAGACAATTATCATGAACAAGGAAATCTAATAATAACTATTTTATTATTGCCTCTAGGGCATATTTCTAACAAGTACTACGCGCATGCTCCTAGGGGGATAGATTGGTAGGAAAAGACCATCGCTCGTCCCCGACCGCCACTCATAAGGCAGACAATAAAAAAATAAATCATGCTCCAACTTCATCACATAACGGTTCACCATACGTGCATGCTACGGGAATCACAAACTTTAACACAAGTATCTCTTAAATTCACAACTGCACCACTAGCATGACTCTAATATCACCATTTTCATATCTCAAAACACTCATAAAGAATCAAGCTTCTCATAGTATTCAATGCACTTTATATGAATTTTTTTATTATATCCCTCTTGGATGCCCATCATATTAGGACTAAATTTATAATCAAATCAAATTACCATGCTGTTATAAAAGACTCTCAAAATAACATAAGTGAAGCATGAGAGTTTAAAAATTTCTACAAAATAAATCCACTGTCGTGCTCTAAAAAGATATAAGTGAAGTACTAGAGCAATATTGTCTAGCTCAAAAGATATAAGTGAAGCACACAGAGTATTCTAATAAATCATGATTCATGCGTGTCTCTCCTAAAAGGTGTGTACAGCAAGGATGATTGTGGTAAACTAAAAAGAAAAGACTCAAATCATACAAGACGCTCCAAGCAAAACACATATCATGTGGTGAATAAAAATATAGCCTCAAGTAAAGTTACCGATAGATGAAGACGAAAGAGGGGATGCCTTCCGGGGAATCCCCAAGCTTAGGCTTTTGGTTGTCCTTGAATATTACCTTGGGGTGCCTTGGGAATCCCCAAGCTTAGGCTCTTGCCACTCCTTATTGCATAGTCCATCAAATCCTTACCCAAAACTTCAAAAGTTCACAACACAAAACTCAACAGAAAATCTCATGAGCTCCGTTAGTATAAGAAAATAAACCACCACTTTAAGGTACTGTTGCAAACTCATTTTTTATTTATATTGGTGTAATATATACTGCATTGCAAATTTTCCATCGTTCATACCCCCGATACTACCCATAGATTCATCAAAATAAGCAAACAACACGCAAAAAATAGAATCTGTCAAAAACAGAACACTCTGTAGCAACCTGTAACTCTCGAATACTACTGTAACTCCAACAATTCTGAAAAAATAGGAAACCCTGAGAAGTTTGTGTACCAATCCAGAGCAAAAAACATCAGATAAAAATCACGTTTCTGTGAATTATTAAAATTATTTTCCTGGGCGCAAAAGTTCCTGATTTTCAGCAGGATCAACACAACTATCACCGTAAGCTATCCTAAAGGTTTAACTTGGCACAAACACTAATTAAAACATAAAACCACATCTAACCAGAGGCTAGATGAATTATTTATTACTAAACAGCAAAGAAAAATATTGGGTTGTCTCCCAACAAGCAATTAGGCATTGATAATTTTAATGATGCTCACATGAAAGACAAGAATTGAAGCGCAAAGAGAGCATAATACGACACGTGACAAACACATCTAAGTCTAACATACTTCCTATGCATAGTCGTTTTATAAGCAAACAAATTATCAAGACAAGCAAAAACTAGCATATGCAAGGAAGAAAAAAGAAACGATAGCAATCTCAATATGAAGAGAGGTAATTTAGTAACACAAAAATTTCTACAACCATATTTTCCTCTCCATATTTTCCTCTCTCATAATAATTACATGTAGGAGCATAAGAAAATTCAACAAAATATCTATCACATAACATATTCTCAACACGATCCACATGCATGAGAAGTTGACACTCTTCCAAAATAGTGGGATTAACATTAACTAAAGTCATGATCTCTCCAAACCCACTTTTTCAAAAATTTCATAAGATTGAACATTCTCCAAAATATGTGGGATCTAAAGTTGAAACTCTTCCAAACCCACTTTCAATATGATTGCAAACATTATTATCAATCTCATGTTCATCATGGGGCTTAAATAAATTTTCAAGATCATAAGAAGAATCACCCCAATCATGATCATTGTAACAAGTAGTAGACATATCAAAACTAGCATCCCCAAGCTTCGGTTTTTGCATATTATTAGCACCATTGACATCAATAGAATTTATAGTAAAATCATTGCAATCATGCTTTTTATTCAAGGAGCTATCGTGAATCTCTTCATAAATTTCTTCATCACAATTTTCAGGTTCACAAATTTCAAGCAAAACTTCATAAAGATAATCTAGTGCACAAAACTCACTAGCAATTGGTTCATCATAATTGGATCTCTTAAAAATATTAGCAAGTGGATGAGGATCCATAACTTTTAGAAAGCAAAGATGCAAGCAAAAAGAAGGCACGTGGTAACACAAGCGAACAAAAGATCGAACGGAAGAAGGGCGAAGAAAAGGCAAATCTTTTTGAAAATCATTTTAGAGGTGGGGGAGAGGAAAATGAGAGGCGAATGGCAAATAATGTAATGCAAGAGATGAGAGTTTATGATGGGTACTTGGTATGTCTTGACATGGTGTAGATCTCCCCGGCAACAGCGCTAGAAATTCTTCCTGCTACCTCTTGAGCTTGTGTTGGTTTTTCCCTTGAAGAGGAAAGGGTGATGCAACAAAGTAGAGTAAGTATTTCACTCAGTTTGAGAACCAAGGTATCAATCCAGTAGGAGACAACCCACAAGTCACTGAATACCTGCACAAACAATCAACAACTAGCACCCGACGCGATAAAGGGGTAGTCAATCCCTTCACGGTTACTTGCAAAAGTGAGATCTAGTAGAGATAGATAAATGGTAAAGTAAATATTTTTGGTATTTTTGGTTTATTTATCAGAAAGTAAAAGATTGCAAAATAGCATATCGGAAACTAGTACGATGGAAAAGAGAATTTATTGTAAAACAGAGCTAGCTACGAGCCTCCACGGCGATTTAGATCACTCAGCCGTCGGATCATGTGTATGGACGCACAGGATTTGCTTCAGTCGTCCGTGTCATCATGCAAGTAAGAATCACCGTATCGTGGGCTGCTGCTCCACAGAATGAGCTACAGTATTCGTCCGAAACCGGGCCTGAAGATAAAAGGCCCAGGTCCAGTCCAACGTGCGTAAAGCGATTTCCTCGCCACGGCGCTAACCCTATCCTCCAGCTGCTCCTAAGAGCATCTCCAACAGGCGCGGCAAAAGGCGCGCTCGCGCGGTAAAATTGCGATTTAGCGCGCGCCGGCTGATTCCGCGCGCTCCAGCGGTGGTGGGAACTTACCGCGCGCGGGAGAAAGCGGCACGCGGCGCGGTAGATTTGGCGCGCCGCTTACCGCGCGCCTATAAATTGCCGCGCCCGCCACGCACACCGCACACAGCCACGCGCCCTCCCCTCGCAAGCTCGCCGCTTCGCAGCTTTTCGCGCCACCACCGCGCCACCATGCCGCCGCGCCGCCGGGGTGCTTCGGGCTATCGCGGCGTCGCGCGCCTAACGGCTGGTTCTCCGCCGAGATACGGTCGGCGACGTGCGGCTCGGCCTCGACATTCCGGAGCGCGCACGAGGCGGCCCGCGCGTACGACGCGGCGGCGTGGCGCTTGGACAGGCCCCGGTCGCAGATGAACTTCCGGGACGTCTTCATGCGCGAGCAGGCGCAGCGCGTCGCCCCTCCGCCGCGTCTCATCACCGACCTCGACCGTGCCGACCATGCTCGGCGGCAGCGCCGCCTCCTCGTCGCCGAGGAAGACGAGCGAGCCATGGCGGAGTGGCGCCGTCGCCACCCGGAGGACGTCGCCGACGAGCACGCCTACTGGGCGGAGAGGACGGCAAGGCGCCTTGCGGAGCGGGCTGACCGGCGTCAGCGGAAGGCATTGGCGAATGCTCAGTGCGACATAGTTTCAGCAGGTGGGAGGTCATTCTTCACGGCCGACGATGACCGTTGGGACGACATATGGCTCTCAACCTCGGACGACACCGACGAGGATGCTGATGATGATGATGATGGTAGCGACTTGGAGTAGTTTCTATCTATCTATCTATGCCGTAGTAGTGGCTATCTATCTATGTTTGTCAAACTATCTATTTATGTATGTTGAACTATCTATCTATCTATGTAAAATATCTTGCATCGTTTATTTATTTATGCAAAAAAATGTTCGCGCGCTGTATTTTTACCGCGCCTGCTGGAGCTGCGCGCGCGGCTTTACAGCGCGGCTGCTGGAGCAAACGCCGCGCGCCGCGCCAAACCAGGCGTTGGGCGCGTGCCAAATCAGTTTTTAGCGCGCGGCGCGTTCGGCGCCTGTTGGAGATGCTCTAAGAAAACTGCTCCTCTGTTCGTCAATGCCGCGCCGCCTCCATCCTCCGTCCAGGGCTCCCGGCGGCGAGCTTCCGCTACAGGTCTGCTTTGGGGTAGTTGTCCTCCACTCCCCCGTACACTTCCTCACAGCCCCACATGGTTGGTCTCCTTTTTTTCTCAATGTCGTCTCCTACAGCGTTCTTCCATGGCGGGCCGATGTCCAATAGTAGTCTTGCTGCACCGCTCTCTCGGTGTCCATAGTCGTCTCTCGTGTGACTTTACTCCTTCCTTGTTCATGTGACTTCAATCAGATCGCCAACAGCAGATTCATGGCGATCACTCTCTCGGCGGGAGTGTGGCGACTTGAGAATGTGGGCATGATGAGGCAGTGAAGTCTTATCAATTGAGTTGAGCTGAGGTGAGGCAAATAGCCAAAGACGATGTTGGGCTTGAGGCGGCGACGGCAGCTGTAGCTCAAGCTGATCAACTGCGGCCTCTGGTTCAGACTACAGGAAACGCTAGGCAAAAATTAGCATCAATTAAGTAGTTATGCTCCCAGCCCTTCTTATATGAGATTCCACCATGTGCTCTCTAATTACCTCTTAGGACTTAGGAGAGTAATAGTATTACTACATGCCAAGTGTTTTTGTTATAGAAAAGTTGTTGACATTTACACCTAAAATAGGTTCTGAACTGATCCAGGTACAGATGCACATTGCATGTAATTACCAACTAATAACACTTATTTACAGTAATTTCTAACAGGAATGAGAATATTTGGTTTGCTCAGACTTCTGTATTTTTATTTTAAACATGGGATATGCAATGCATATAATGAAGATTGTATTGTTTTTCTTCCACCTCGACATGAAGGCTGGGCAACTGAGGAGGTCTGTTAGTAAGCTGGAATTTATCCATATAGTAGGGGAAATTGATGAAAAAGTTCGTAAAAGAATGTGTTAGGCAGGTAGGATGGCAAATAGATTTTTTTAACATCCGTCTATAATGAATATTTCTATATGAGACTTTTTTAAGTGGCAATGCCACGATTTATTTAGGTGATCTTGCAAATATTCATACACCATATGCCAGAATGATATACCTTTGATGCATGCTCTGCTCCTCCACGTGTGTTGCCTGATAATTTAATGGTTTCAATGATGGATTATTAATTATGGTGTTTCCATGATTCTTAAAACCTGGAACTGCCTATGTTGGATTTAGAGTGCTTGATTGTGGTCGTATTATTAGAACCACATTGCTTGCTGAAGTCATAAATGAAAAGAATAAATCAGTGGAGATAGATACACATTTGTTTCTTTTGTATTGTACTTCTTTATATCTCCAATTTTTCTGTAGCTATGAATGGGCGTAATAGAAAGCCTAGGCCCATTGGACCCGGGAAATAAATCAGTCCACACATTATTGCTGCACTACTTCTCAACAATCTTATATTAGAACTCACCTATTGGATTAAACTACTTCTCAACAATCTTATATTAGAACTCATCTATTGGATTGTGGGTAGTATATCAATTAGTTCATGCAAATTTAACTTCCATATTTTGTATCTCCATATATTTACTGATAGATCCTACCATTTTACTGATGGGCGCAGCAACGCGCATCATCATGGTCTAGTATGATGGAAAAGAGACCCGGGGGCCATAGTTTTCACTAGTGGCTTCTCTCAAGATAACAAATATTATGGTGGGTGAACAAATTACTGCCAAGCAATTGATAGAAAAGCGCATAATTATGACGATATCTAAGGCAATGATCATGAACATAGGCATCACGTCCGTGTCAAGTAGGCCGAAACGATTCTGCATCTACTACTATTACTCCACACATCGACCGCTATCCAGCATGTATCTAGAGTATTAAGTTCATAAATAATGAAGTAACACATTAAGTAAAATGACATGATGGAGAGGAATTAGCTCAAGCAATATGATGAAAACCCCATCTCTTTATCCTCGATGGCAACAATACAATATGTGCCTTGCTGCCCCTACTTTCACTGGGAAAGGACACCGCAAGATTGACCCCAAAGCTAAGCACTTCTCCCATTGTAAGAAAAACCAATCTAGTAGGCCAAACTAAACTGATAATTCAAAGAGACTTGCAAAGATATCAAATCATGCATATAAGAATTCAGAGAAGACTCAAATAATATTCATAGTTAATCTGATCATAAATCCACAATTCATCGGATCTCGGCAAATACACTGTAAAAGAATATTACATCGAATAGATCTCCAAGAACATCGAGGAGAACATGGTATTGAGAATCAAAGAGAGAGAAGAAGCCATCTAGCTACTAGCTATGGACCCGTTTGTCTATGGTAAACTACTCACGCTTCATTGAAGGGTAATGGTGTTGATGTAGAAGCCCTCTGTAATCAAATCCCCCTCCGACAGGACACCGGAAAAGGCCCCTAGATGGGATCTCACGGTTACAGAATGTTGCGGTGGTGGAAAAGTGGTTTCGTGGCTCCCCTGGATGTTTTGGGGTATAAGAGTATATATAGGTAAAGGAACTAGGTCAGGAGACCCACGAGGCAGGGGGCGCACCCTCCACCCTCGTGGCCGCCTCGTTGCGTCTCCGACTTCATCTCCAAGTCTCCTGGTTTGCTTCTTGTCCAAGAAAGATCATTGCGAAAGTTTCATTCCGTTTGGACTCCGTTTGGTATTCCTTTCCCGTGAAACTCTAAAACAGGCAAAAAAACAGAAACTGGCACTAGGCTCTCGGTTAATAGGTTAGTCCCTAAGATAATATAAAATATCATATAAATGCCTATTAAGCATCCAAAACAGATAATATAATAGCATGGAATAATCAAAAATTATAGATACGTTGGAGACGTATCACTTGGTTCTCCTACTGGATTGATAATCTTGGTTTCATAACTCAGGGAAATACTTACCGTGGTTGTGCTGCATCATCCCTTCCTCTTTGGAGAAATACCGACGCAGTCTCAAGCCACATCAAAGGAATTTCTGGCACCGTTGCCGGACCATCAACATATATTAGGTTCCTAATCACAAATCTCATCTCCTTGTAATTTACATTATTTTTCACTTTCCTCTAGTTTTCATCTCCCCCACTTCACAAAAAATTGCCAAATTGTGTGATTTTTCCAAAACCAATAATAATGATTTTATTAGCACTCTGATTGCTCCTCCCACCACTAGTGCGGAATCTTTTGATATTAATGTCGCTTTATTGAATCTTGTTATGAATGATCAATTTTTCCGTACTCCTAACGAGGATGTCGCGTCCCATTTAAACACATTCATAGAATTGTGTGACATGCAAAATGAAAAAGATGTGGACAATGATATTATGAAGTTGAAATTATTTCCTTTCTCCTTGCGGGATCGTGCAAGAATTTTGTTTTCTTCTTTGCCTCGCAATAGCATCAATTCTTGGGATAAGTGCAAGGACGCTTTTATTACTAAGTATTTTCCGCTCGTGAAAATTATTTTCCTTAGAACTCAAATCATGAATTTCAAGCAACTTGAGCATTAACATGTTGCATGATATAAGGAAAGAATGAAATTGATGCTAAGAAATTGTCCTACTCATGGTTTAAATCTTTGGATGATCATACAAAATTTTATGTGGGATTGAATTTTGTTTTTAGAAATCTTTTAGATTCCGCCGTGGGTGGTACTTTTATGGATATTACTTTGGGTGAAGCTACTAAGCTGCTAGATAATATCATGGCAATATTCACGACGGCATACCGAAAGAGCACCTAATAGTAAAAAAGTTAATGCGGCACCTAATAGTAATGAATGTGCCAGACGCCATTCTTTTTCAGGACTTTTACATTGGTGTCCCTAACTCAAACCCACTACTTAGATTTACCCCTAACTTTGAAGTGTTCTCAAATTTACCCTTGTGCCATTAGGTGCCCTTACATAAATGCTCTTCCATGTCGTTACCGTCCAGTTAAAGGGTTTTGACCGTCAACGGGGCGTTTGCTGGACATTTTGCCCCTGTACACATGTGTCACTTACGGGTGGGCCCTGTTATCCATAGATTTTTCTTAAAGAAACAACTCTCTCTCTCTCTCTCTCTCTCTCTCTCTCTCTTTCCTCTCACTTTCACTTACGGGTGGCCCTCTCATCCATAGGAAAAAAGAAAAAGGAAAGTAAAAAAATGTAGCCATGGTGTATGGCCAGTGGGCCAACAGGGGATTAGGCGCACTTGTCATAGGCTATTTAGTTTTAGATTAACTATATATCTAAATCTAAGTTAATTGAAAAACTATACCTAATCTAATAGTTTAATTAAGTTTAATCTAATTAGCTGACGACCTGGGCCCACACGTCTGTGACCCAAGCAGTGTTTGGAACAGTACTCCGGTGACCAAACCACGACGGCGACGGCCGGAATCGCAACTCCGGAAACCATTTGGTTGGCGGAGAGTATAGATCGGACGAGCGCGATGGTGCGCGTGCAGTGGTACCAATAGAGCATGCTGGGATGGGCGGAATCAACCGCAACGATGAGCTGGGCGGCGACCGATGGCGGTGCTCGATGGATTCAAGTAGGCGGGCACAGATTTAGTGGTTTAGGGGGCGGCATCTTAGGGGCACTATGAGCACGATGGCGACATTGATTTATGGTTTAGCAGTGTAGGGGCGACGAATCGACGATGACACTCCGATGGTCGTAGACGAGGAAGACGACCGATTCGGTCGTGTTGGGGAGGTCCTGCTTGATGAAGTCATGTACCTAGGGTAGGGTCATAGACCTGTCTTAAGTACCCTTCCCAAGGACACCCTCAGAAGAAACTGCCTTCAAGTCGACCAAGAGAGACTTCACTCGACGGACTCGAAGGACTTGACCATGAAGACTCACTCGACCACCAGAAGATCAAGAGCCACTCTGCATCCAAACGGTCTGTAATTAAGTAGTCTTTATGGCATTTAAGACACTTTATGTAAGGCGTTACCAGTAACGCCTAGCCTTAATGTACTTTAAACCCTGTATAATTGAGGGCCGGAGGGGTTTGGCAGACACTATATAAGTCACCCCCCTCCTCAGTGTAAAGGGTTCGCACCCCTGTAATCTATACACACATAATCTAGTCGACCGCCTCCGGGCTCCGAGACGTAGGGCTGTTACTTCCTCCGAGAAGGGCCTGAACTCGTACATCTCTTGTCCTTACAACTGCTACATAGCTAGGATCTTGCCTCTCCATACCTACCCCCCTTTCTACTGCCAGACTTAGAACCACGACAGTTGGCGCCCACCATGGGGCAGGTGTCTTAGCGATTTTTGGAGAAGTTGCAATTGTTCCGATTGCCTTCATCATGGTTTCTGGTGGACTTTTGGTAGAGGGCCGCGAGATCCGTCTCAGTGCGCTCACCTTCATCGCCGACGACTCCGCCTGGCTCCAGGAGGCTCCACTTGACGTCGACGCGCTCCCCGTCCGCGGTGCGACGCATTTTCAGGCGTGTGTCTGCGGCGTTCTGCTACGGCAGTCGTCGACTCCATATCAGTCGACTCCCTTGTCGTCCTCCCTCCCTGTCTCCCGCCAGCGCAAGCGCTCTGGTCGGTCGAGGCTCCAGCGGTGGGTGAGACACGCGGTGGCTCGCCAGTCGGCCACCACCCAAGTCGCGGCAATCGAGCCCGATGAATCTCTACTACTGCTCGATCTGCCGACCGGCTCGAGAGACCGTGATCCGAAAGCGACAAAGAGCGATCCGACGGCGGAGGTCTTGATGGTCAACGGGCCTCGTAGCCCTCCTGGCTTCCCCTGCGACGACGGGATAGACGGTGGAGGCGACCCGCTCAAGCTCATGAGGAATATCAGCCCAAGCCACTTAATTCCCTGCAAAGGGAAGAACTTCGCCGCAGGAACATGGATGCCCTGGATACTCCCATCGCAGGAGAAACCCCCGAGGCTCGCGCCTTGGAGGAGGCACGTTTGGCCAACTTGGCTGAACGCACTCGTCTGGAGAACCTCCAGCGAGCACTCGACGAGCGCGCAAGGCAACGAGTACCCGACTCCAGTCGACGTCAACTCTTCCCGCAGCCGACTCAGGTATATCGAACCCCGATTTAGAATTTAGCAGCTGCAGCCCATATAGCAGAGTCAATTAAGCCCTCTCAGTCAGAGGCTGGCAGAGGCTTGATGCAGATTATGGATTTGCTCTGGGCAGCAGGAGATCAGAATTCAGCCGTGTCACAGTCACGCAACAGGATTCACAGTCGATCCGTCGCTGCGAATACGATTCAGTCGGCTCACAGCCCTAGATCGCCTCCGCGGCATGAAGGACGCGAGAATCGACGGGACCAATATGGTGACCGATACGATCGTGATGATAGGCGTCGAGTGCCCACTCCTCCCCCAAGAGGTGGGTCCTACGCTCATCGGCAGCAAGATGACAGGCGCCAGCTCAGTGTGGGGCGAAGAGCTCCGGTCGACCCCAGGGAACCAGGCTTTGACGCGCGATCCATCATCGTGCAAGGCCTGGTCGATCGGAACAGGCTCATCGAGGTGGCCATGACAGAGATGCGCCCACTAGCAGTCGAGTACATGTTTTGGTCCGAATGTTTCAAAGAGGCTATCGAGTCATGCGGTGATTCCCCAACTTCAAGGTTGGCGATCGGAGTAAGTTCACCGGTGAGTCTAAGCTCAAACACGGCTTGAGGACTACCGAGTGGCGGTCACAGATCGGCGGTGGGAATGACGAGGTGGCTATGAAGCATTTACCGCTCATGCTGGAAGGTTCGGCCCGGGCGTGGTTGAATCAGTTAGCTCCTAGCAGCATTTACACTTGGGAAGATCTTTCCCGAGTGTTCGTCAGAACATTCGAGGGAACTTGCAAGCGACCAGCTGGATTGATAGAGCTGCAAGTTTGCGTGCAGAAGTCGAATGAGACCTTAAGAGATTATATTCAGAGATGGATCACTTTGCATCATACCGTGGAGAACGTGTCTGATCATCAGGTAGTCTGCGCCTTCAAGGATGGTGTTAAGAACAGAGAATTGAGTTTGAAGTTTGGTCGGACCGGAGATATGACCCTGAGTCGAATGATGGAAATTGCTACCAAGTACGCCAACGGCGAAGAGGAGGACCGACTCCGGAGCGGCAAGTACAAGCCTAGTCAGTCGGAGAAAGGAAACTCCAGTCGGAAGCAGAAGCGGAAGGCCGAGCCAGCGGCTCCTGGGGAGGCTCTGGCCGTGACTCAGGGCAAGTTCAAAGGAAAACCCAAAGGATCCTGGAACCCTAAGAAGGTGAAGGATAAAGAAGGAAATGACGTGATGGATCTGCCGTGTCACATCCACACGAAGAAAGACGAAGAGGGTAATTTCATCTATCCGAAGCATACCACTCGCCAGTGCCGGCTCCTGATCCAGCAGTTCCAAGGTAAACAGCCCAAGGACAAGGAAAAGGAGTCGGACAAAGCCGAAGACAAGGAAGACAGTGATGGAGGATATCCTCATGTTAACTCCACTCTGATGATCTTTGCTGATGTGGAAAGCAAAAGCCGACTGAAGGTTATCAACCGTGAGGTGAATATGGTCGCCCCGGCAACGCCCAGTTATCTAAGATGGTCCCAAACTCCCATTACATTCGACCAGTCCGATCACCCGACTCATATAGCCACCCACAGGAGGCAAGCTTTGGTGGTCGACCGGTCGTCGAAGGCACTCGATCGACGAAGGTGCTAATGGATGGTGGTAGTGGATGAACATATTATATGCGGAGACGCTGAAAGGAATGGGCATTCCGATGTCCCGATCGAGCACCAAAGAACATGAGTTTTCATGGAGTTATACCGAAAGAAGGCTAAGTCACTCGCCAAATAGCTCGACGTGGTGTTCGTGACTCAAGCATTTCCGCAAAGAGAAGCCGACATTTGAAGTCGTGGATTTTCGAGCGCTTACCACGCTATTTTGGGAGACCAGCTTATGCACGGTTCATGGCTCGACCATGTTACGTGTACCTCAAAGCTCAAGATGCCCGGCCCCAAAGGCGTGATCACTATCACCGTAATCGGAAGAAGGCGTAAGAGTGTTTCCGAAAGGCTCAAAATTGCCGATTCCCGTGATAACAATGGTCGAGTGGAGGGTACAAGAAAAATGCAGATCCGAGTGATTTGTTGCGGGCCAAGAAGCCTGCCACAGAATCAGCATTTCAGTCGTCCGGTGAGACGAAGCCTGTTCACATTCACCCGACCGACCCCAATGCAGCTCCGACCCATATTTCCACAACACTCGACCCTAAATAGGAAGAAGCGCTCATCCAGTTCCTCCGTGAGAACTCGGACATCTTTGCATGGAAGCTCACGACATGCCGGTGTTCCTGGGGCTGGCCGAGCATCGCCTTAGAGTTGATTCAACAGCAAAACCAGTCAAAGAACATCTTCGACGGTCCGCCGCCCGTAAGAGAAAGGCCATTGGCGAGGAGGTGGCTTATTTGTTGGCGGCAGAGTTTATCGAGAGATATACCACTCCGAGTGGCTCGCCAATGTCGTCATGGTTCCCAAGAAGGACAAGTCACTCCGCATGTGCATTGATTTCAAACACATCAATCGGGCCTGCCCGAAAGATCATTTTCCTCTTCCTCGCATCGATCAAATTGTCGACTCGACCGCGGGATGTGAGAGATTTTCTTTTCTGGACGCCTATTCCGGGTACCATCAGATCCGTCTGTATGGACCAGATGAGATCAAAACAGCTTTCATCACTCCATTCGGGTGCTTCTGCTATGTCACCATGCCATTCGGCCTCAAGAATGCCGGAGCCACGTTAATGCGGATGATTCAGAAGTGTTTACTCACTCAAATCAGTCGGAACGTTGAAGCATACATGGATGATATTGTGGTCAAATCACGAAAGGGTTCCGACCTATTGACGACTGACCTCGCTGAAACATTTGCCAATCTCAGGAGGTATGATATCAAGCTCAATCCATCAAAGTGCACATTTGGAGTTCCTGGTGGAAAGTTACTCGGTTTTCTTGTTTCCGAACGAGGAATCGATGCTAACCCAGAAAAAGTTGGCACTATACTCCGAATGAAACGCCCTGTGCGGGTGCACGATGTCCAGAAGCTTACTGGATGTTTGGCCGCGTTAAGTCGATTCATCTCTCGACTCGGTGAAAAGGCATTGCCTCTTTACCGATTGATGAAGAAGGCAGACAAGTTCGAGTGGACTCCGAAGTCGATGCAGCGTTTGCCGAGCTAAAAGCTCGCTCTCCACCCAGCCGGTGCTTGCTGCTCCAATCAGCAAAGAGCCTCGATGCTTTATATTGCAGCCACAGGACAAGTCGTCAAGACAAGATTTACGGTCGAACGGTAAGAAGAAGGAAAGCCTTCAAAGTTCAGCGCCCAAAGGTACTATCTCGTCTCAAGTTTTGACTCCATCAAAGCAAAGATATCCTCATTATCGAAGCTTGTGTATGGCATCTACATGACCACGAAGAAGGTTGCTCATTATTTCTCCGATCATTCCATTACGATCGTGCCGACGCTCCACTTTCGAGATTCTCGCACAACAGAGATGCTGGCGGTCGAGTGGCGAAATGGGCGATTGAACTCCTTCCCCTTGATATCAAGTTTGAGGCAAAGAAAGCCATTAAGTCCCAAGCAATAGCAGATTTCCTTGCCGAGTGGATTGAACAGCAGCAGCCGACTCAAGTTCACTCGGAGCATTGGACCATGTTCTTTGATGGCTCTAAGATGTTAAATGGTTCCGGTGCTGGGGTAGTCTTGGTTTCCCCCAGAGGAGACAAGCTCAGATATGTGCTCCAGATTCACTTTGATTCCTCCAACAATGAGGCAGAATACGAGGCCCTTTTGTATGGATTGCGCATGGCCATTTCACTCGGCATCCGTCGCCTTATGGTTTATGGCGACTCAGATTTGGTGGTCAACCAAGTGATGAAGGAGGACGTTAGAAGCCCAGCCATGATTGGATATCTGAATGCTGATGAGGAAGCTTGAAAAGAAGTTTGAGGGTTAGAGCTCCATCATATACCCGATCGAAAAATCAAGCGGTGATGATTTGGCAAAGATAGGTTCCAAGAGAGAAGCCATTCCCAACGATGTGTTCTTGGAGCATATCCATACTCCATCAGTCAAAGAAGATCCTTTTACCGAAGAAGCTCCGCAGCCCAAGAGTGCCACAGATCCGACTGAGGTTGAAGTTCCAGCAGTGGTCGACTTGGTCATGGAGCCTTTAGTGATCACTCCCGATTGGACAGTTCCATATATCGCGTATATCCTGAGAAAAGAGCTCCCGGAGGACGAGGAAGAGGCTCGACAGATCGTCCGCCGATCCAAGGCCTTTACTATGATCAAAGGGCAGCTATACAGAGAGAGCGCGACTGGAGTTGGTCAGAAGTGCATAATGCCAGAAGAAGGTCGAATAATCCTTGATGACATCCACTCGGGGACCTGTGGCCATCATGCGTCCTCTCGGACCATCGTGTCCAAAGCATACCGAGCCGGATTTTACTGGCCAAGGGTGAATGAAATGGCAAAGGAGATAGTCGACAAGTGTGAAGGATGCCAATTTTACTCCAACATGTCACACAAGCCTGCATCAGCTCTGAAGACCATACCACTCGTCTGGCCCTTCGCAGTATGGGGTTTGTATATGGTTGGTCCCTTGAGAACAGGACAAAGCGGTTTCACACATGTACTGGTAGCAGTCGACAAGTTCACCAAGTGGATTGAGGCTAAACCCATCAAGAACCTTGACGCCGGTACTGCTGTCAGCTTCATCAGAGAACTAATATTCAGATATGGAGTCCCACACAGCGTCATCACTGACAATGGATCAAACTTCAATTCGGAGGAATTCAGGGCGTTCTGCACATCTCAGGGCACACGAGTCGACTATGCTTCAATCGCCCATCCCCAGTCGAATGGACAAGCGGAGCGGGCCAATGGCTTGATCCTCAAAGGGTTGAAACCCCGACTGATGCGTGACCTCAAGCATGCGGCTGGAGCATGGGTCGATGAACTTCCCTCGGTTCTGTGGGGTCTAAGGACCACGCCTAACCAGTCGACTGGAAGAACTCCATTCTTCTTGGTCTATGGAGCTGAAGCAGTCTTGCCGAGTGATCTGCTCCACAATGCTCCTCGAGTCGAGCTCTACACCGAAGCTGAAGCAGAACAAGCGCGGCAGGATGCAGTCGACCTTTTAGAGGAAGAAAGGGAGATGGCTCTGATCCAATCGACCATCTACCAACAGGACTTACGTCGCTTCCACGCCAAAAACGTGAAGAGTCGAGCCTTCCAGGAAGGGGATTTGGTTCTCTGAGTAGATCAGCAGAAACCACACAAGCTTGCTCCTTCTTGGGAAGGACCCTTCATCGTCACCAAGGTTCTCCACAACGGAGCGTACCGTCTCTACAACGTCGAGCACAACATCGACGAGCCCCGAGCTTGGAACGCGGAGTTACTCCGCCCCTTTTACACTTAAGTATTCACTCGGATGAGTTGTAATAAAAGTACTTCTGTAGTTCATGTTTCGCAAGATAATGGTGTCATAATTTCCCCAATGATTTTTGTCACTTTTATTTGTTCAGTAAAATTCCCCCTCGGTTGGTGGCTTAGCTGCGAATCCGTTTCACCTAAGTTTGTAAAAAAAATCCTTACCGAGTGGCGAGCCGGCCTCCCACTCGGGGGCTTAGCTGCGAATCCGTTTCGCCTAAGTTTCAATAAAATCCTACCGAGTGGCGAGCCGCCTCCCACTCGGGGCTTAGCTGCAGTCCAAGTACTCGCCTAAGTTTCAATAAAATCCACCGAGTGGCGAGCAGGCCTACCACTCGGGGCTTAGCTGCAGTCCAAGTACTCGCCTAAGTTTCAATAAAATCCTACCGAGTGGCGAGCCAGCCTCCCACTCGGGGGCTTAGCTGCAGTCTAAGTACTCGCCTAAGTTCAAATTCAACATGCGCTCGCAAGGAGGACGAGGTGCAGGTCGACTGCTACCCTCTCCTCTAGAGCTATGCCACAAGTACAACGTGGCGCTCCGCAAGGAGGACGAGGTGGTCGATCGCTACCCTCTCCTCCGAGCTATGCCTAAGTACAACGTCTTCGCAAGGAGGACGAGGTGCAGGTCGATCGCTACCTCTCCTCCGAGCTACGCCACAAGTACAATGTGCGCTCCACAAGGAGGACGAGGCGCAGGCCGCCGCCACCCTCTCCTTCCGAGCTACGCCACAAGTATAATGTGCTCTCCATAAGAAAGACAAGGTCGATTAACACCTTTTCCTTCACGGAGGCGCCGTAAAAATCCTACCGAGTAGAGAGCAGACCTCCCACTCGGAGGCTTAGCTGCAGCCTAGTGCTCGCCTAAGTTTTGAAAATCCTACCGAGTGGAGAGCAGACCTCCCACTCGGAGGCTTAGCTGCAGCACAGTGCTTGCCTAAGTTTTGAAAATCCTACCGAGTGGGGAGCAAACCTCCCACTTGGGGGCTTAGCTGCAGCCCAGTGCTCGCCTAAGTTTTGAAAATCCTACCGAGTGGAGAGCAGACCTCCCACTCGGAGGATTAGCTGCAGCCCAGTGCTCGCCTAAGTTTTGAAAATCCTACCGAGTGGGGAGCAAACCTCCCACTCGGGGGCTTAGCTGCAGCCCAGTGCTCGCCTAAGTTTTGAAAATCCTACCGAGTGGGGAGCAGACCTCCCACTCGGGGGCTTAGCTGCAGCCCAGTGCTCGCCTAAGTTTTGAAAATCCTACCGAGTGGGGAGCAGACCTCCCACTCGGGGACTTAGCTGCAGCCAGTGCCTGCCTAAGTGAATTGGGGAACAAGTCGATTGCAATAAGCATTTCGCTTTAACCTGCAAAAGATACCTCAAACCAAATGCAAGCATATTTAAACGTCGAATTCAAGTTCGGATAACACCTAACGGAACCGAAAGTGCTCAGGCGCTAGGCCTGTTAAGGTTTGTCGGTTACAAAAATCACTTGGCATACCGAGGCAAATTTAAAGTGTGAAGCTCAGAAGTTTTTTACCCCTCCTGGGGAGGGCTGGAAGGTGCAACAAACTCATCCAGGTCGATTCCATCAGCAATCCGAGTGGCAGCGGCGATGAAAGTCTCCATGAAAGACCGGAAATCGTGCTTCTTGGTGTTAGCCACCCTAAGGGCCGCCAGCTTGTCCTCTCGTGCATCCTTGCAATGAACTCGGGCCAGTGATAGAGCAACATCAGCGCCAAACCTGGCAGAAGACTTCTTCCACTCCTGCACTCGACTTGGGACTCTTTTCAGTCGAGTCATCCGAGACACGAGGTCATTCTGGAGCGTCTCTCTGGGCCAGAGCGTGGCGTCGATGCGGGAAGTGGCGACATTCAGCCTTGCGAGATAATCAACAACGGCAGCAACACAAGATTCGAGCCGGAGCACGTTCATGGCGACTTCATCCTTCACAGGAGAGTTGATGGGGTCCAGGTTTGGCTCCAGTCGACCAGTCTCCTCTTCAAAGTTCCGGCAAAATTCTGCAAGCACAACCACCGAGTCAAGACAACAGTCAAATGGAAAGATCACAGTTAAAATACCTGTTTGGTGCAAAAGATTACCTTCGAGCATGAGGAATAGCTTCTTGGCGAGTCCACCCAGATAAGCCTCCAGGTCGTTCTTCTTCCCCACCAACTCACTGGCTTTGTCACTCAGGGCAATCTTATCGCTTTTCAGTCGACTTACCTCTTTGTTGGCAGCATCAAGAGCAGCTTTCAGATTGGTGTTTTCTTCTTCAAGCTTGGTGACCGAAGCCAACTTCTCATCTGCGAGCTTGGTTTTCTCCAAAGCCGCCTTCTGCATTTCAGCCAACTCAAGGTCTTTCTTCTTCAGGGCATCCTTCACTTTGCCTGCAAAGTTACAGCAAGGTTAGACTTTGAAACAAACGAGGGGCAAAGGCAGTCGGAGAAAGCCTCACCAAACATACCTTTAGCTTCCTCCTTCGCCTTCGTTAAATTCTCCTGGGCCAGCTTCAAATCAAGCTCGAGCTGGATGTGTTTGTTCTCCAACTCAGTATAACGAGCCGCAAGGTCGCAGGATTTCTACGAAGAACCAATCGACAGATGTCAAAGACAATTCACTTCCGAGTGACTAAGGAAAAATCATATGTTTCTAAGACTACGGCCGAATACAAACATTCGACCACAGTCTCGGGGACTACACCCAGTGGGTGCACTCAGCGTGCCCCCACTAAGTTCCGTCAAGTTAGAGTCGACCAGTCGACCAACAAAAAAAAGGAGATGTTCTTCAGACTGTAGTCCACTGCCAGCAGTCGACCATAGTCTCGGGGACTACACCCAGTGGGTGCACTCAGCGTGCCCCCACCGGTTTATGAATCCATTCGACCTAGTCGAATAAAGGAAAAACTTAAGACATAAAGACTATGGTCGACTGCCAGCAGTCCACCATAGCCTTGGGGACTACACCCAGTGGGTGCACTCAGCGTGCCCCCACTAACTCGGAATTTCAATCGACACACCCAGTGGGTGTAGGACAATCATTAGGAATTTCAGAAAGAAGAATCTTCAGACATCATATCCTAATGTAAGCAGCGGTGACCGATCGACTTGAACGTTACTCAAGAGCTGAATCGGCGTCATAGGCTGCTGGCTGGCTTCTCGAATGGCCTTCACTTGCTCCATCATGACTCCGCTGGCGATTGCTTCTTCGCAAAGATCGGCTTGGTCCTTTGGGACGTAGTGGGTCGAGAAAAGTGAAGGCTGTGCAGCACTCGACGACGAGGGGCGAGCACTCGTCAACGGCACCGCAAAAGATACGGTAGGCCGAGTGATGTTCTCTCCCTCCGCGACCAGTATCTCGGGTGCTGGCACGTCCTGAGTCACCTTGCTAGCAGACGCTTTCCTGCTCCTCCTTTGCCTCAGTGGTTCCTCATCATCGTCGTCAGGAAGGGTAATAACGACATTAGACGGAGCTACAGAAAAGAATCAAAATTAGAGATAAAGAGCCAATCGACTGAAGACGGAACTATGAAAGTAATACCAGGTTTTGAAGTGGCAGCGTCTTCCATCTCAGGATCTTCAGCCCTGGCTAAGGTATCAGAAGTAGCAGCGCTGCAGTTCCAGAAGTCAGTCGGTTGATTCATGAGTCGACCAAGAATAAGTTCATGTGGAACAGAAAAACTCAAGTAGCATCATTACCCAGAGATAGTGGGGATCACCATCTTCATCTTCGGCAAGACCTTAGCCGGCTTCGACGGCGCCACTCTGAATTGCTTCGGAGCCTTCTCAGTCGGCGCCGGAGAAGTGGTCCTAGGGCGCTTGGTCGATCATGACGATCGCGACCCCTGCTCGCGCTTCGGTTGCGAGGATCTGGACGAGCTTGGCGTCTCTCCGAGCGAGGAGGCGCAACTTCCTCCTCCTCTTCCTCCTCTTCCTCTTCACCGAGTCATCGCCTCATCATCATCGACAAGATCCGAATCCCTCCTCCCGGCTTCGCCCCACTTCCTTCCTCCTCCTCAGTCGGCGTCTGTGCTCCATTGGGCATCGAGTATAATTCAGTGGTGGCCTGACAGACAACAAAACAAAGATCAATCGACCAATTTGCAACAAAAGCAGAATGAGTATAGCAAGATTACAATTGAGGATAAAGTGGGCATACCGTGTCCGGAGTGTAGGAATGGTCGAGTGGTGGAATCCTCCTGGCTCCTCGAGGGTTGTCCTTATTCCCTGTGATCGCGGTCATCCACCTCTCCAGTGTGGCATCGTCAACTACTTCTGGATGGACCCGAGTTTCATCCTCGGTTCCACAGTACAGCCACATCGGGTGGCCTCGATATTGAAGTGGTTGGATGTGCCGCCTAAGGAAGACCTTCAGAAGGTCCATACCCGTCACTCCTTCCCGAACTAGCTGGACTACACGCTCCATCAACATTTTTACTTGGGCTTTCTCCTCAGGGAGCACCTTCAGAGAAGAGGGCTTGTTCACTCGGTCCATGGAAAACAGAGGGAGACCAGTCGACTACCCCGGCGTCGACTCGTCTTGGC
This sequence comes from Aegilops speltoides, assembly GCA_021437245.1. Classification (NCBI taxonomy): domain Eukaryota; kingdom Viridiplantae; phylum Streptophyta; class Magnoliopsida; order Poales; family Poaceae; genus Aegilops; species Aegilops speltoides. Next base: position 6,965,617 of record CM038145.1, read on the forward strand.
AGTAGAACCAAGTCGACTGCCATCCTCTGACCGACTCGGGAAGGGTCATGGCCGGAAAAGTACTCTTGCTCCTCATCTGAATCCCAAGACCCCCGCACATCTGAATAACCTTAGTCCTATCGTCATCCGGACTCGCCTTTTTCACTGTCTGTGAGTGACAAGTGAATATGTGCTTAAAGAGACCCAGTGTGGTCGACAACCCAGGAAGTTCTCGCACATGGACACGAAGGCAACAAGGTAGGCAATGGAATTTGGATTGAAATGGTGGAGTTGCGCCCCAAAGAAATTCAAGAGCCCACGAAAGAAAACACTCGGAGGCAGGGAGAACCCACGGTCTACGTGAGTAGCTAGAAGAACGCACTCACCCTCCTGCGGCTGCGGTTGCCACTCATTCCCCGGGAGCCTCGCTGCCCCGTGAGGGATCAAGCCCTCGTTGGCCATCTCATTGAGATCCGTCTCGGTGATGGTCGAGCGGATCCAATCCCCTTGGACCCAACCTTGCGGCAGGCGGGACCTTGACGAGGATCCGCCCCGACTGGACGCTCTCCCTTTCGCCTTCCCCATCGCCGTCGCCTTCTTCGCGCGCTCCAAAGTCGCCGTCTTCTCCTTCACCATTGTCGTCGGCGAAGCGCACGAGGAGTGGATGGGCGGAGGCGAGAGCAGGCACTGCGAGCGGAGATGGAGAGGGCAGAAGGAGAAATGGGGAGGTACTGTTCAAAAACCCTCGCCCGACGCATTTTATAAGGACGCTTCTGAATGGATGACAAGTGGGCCCGGGCGATCCTATCACATCCCGAAACAGTCGTGCACGCGTGATACGTGGCGAAAAATGCGGCACGGAAATCGAGGCATCTATGCCCTATCCCATCCGAGCGCCGCGGTCTGCCCCGCTTCACGCGCTTCCCAAAATTCGGATCCCACAAAATCCGCTAACAGCAGATCAATCTGTCAGACGATGGATTTCCTGCGATCCATCGCTCGGAAGTTTATTAAGTGCAAAAGTTCACTCGACATAAGAAAGGAATGGATCAAGGCGACTAAAAGAAAAGTTGTTGCATCAACAAAAAGATTATTGGCCCAAGATGAGACATGTTCAGAACACAAAAACAGGTCGGAAATATTATCAACTCCTTCCTCACTCAAACCTCGATCCATTCGGGGGCTAATGATGAAGTCATGTACCTAGGGTAGGGTCATAGACCTGTCTTAAGTACCCTTCCCAAGGACACCCTCAGAAGAAACTGCCTTCCAGTCGACCAAGAGAGACTTCACTCGACGGACTCGACCATGAAGACTCACTCGACCACCAGGAGATCAAGAGCCACTCTGCATCCAAATGGTCTGTAATTAAGTAGTCTTTATGGCATTTAAGACACTTTATGTAAGGCATTACCAGTAACGCCTAGCCTTAATGTACTTTAAACCCTGCATAACTGAGGGCCGGAGGGGTCTGGCAGACACTATATAAGTCACCCCCCCTCCTCAGTGTAAAGGGTTCGCACCCTTGTAATCTATACACACATAATCCAGTCGACCGCCTCTGGGCTCCGAGACGTAGGGCTGTTACTTCCTCCGAGAAGGGCCTGAACTCGTACATCTCTTGTCCTTACAACTGCTCCATAGCTAGGATCTTGCCTCTCCATACCTACCCCCCTTTCTACTGTCAGACTTAGAACCACGACACTGCTCAAGCTGCTCCTGGGAGGAGACGTATTTAAGCCGTGCACGTCTCCTGGACAGATTTTCAGCCGTCTGTGAGGATGATGGACACGACGACGGCGAAGGTCATGGCGACGACCATTCTCGGATGCGGCTAAGGGGAGGAGAGCGAGGGAAGGGAGGGAAAGTTGGCTAGGCTTTTCCAAAGGGTTGTGTACGTCGCGGAGTAGCCCTACTGGAGCTACTGTGGCGGCACCTATCGAACAACGGCCGACGGTGGCACTCACCGACACGTGCGCAGTTGACGAGCTGAGGAAGATGATGACTAGGGAGATGGGCTGGGCATTGCGTTGTGCAGTTGGGCCAAAAGGTAAGCGCTCTCCCTCTCTTCTCTTTTCATTTCTGTTTTATTTTTTCTAGGGGTAAAAATGTCCACCAAACGCCCCATAGACGGTCAAAGCCCTTTGGACGGACGGTAATAGCACGAAAGGGCATTTCTGTAAGGGCACCTCAGGACACAGGGGTAAATTTGAGAACACTTCAAAATTAGGGGTAAAGCTGAGTAGTGGATTCGAGTTAGGGAGACAAATGTAAAAGACCCTTCTTTTTCCGGGCCAAGATTGATTCATTTCCTACTAAAATAGACAGACGATGAGGAAAGATCTCATTGCGCTCATTCTTAATCCTTACCTAATAAAAATACGCAACAAAATGGAAGGAAGCAATTAAAAACATTATTTGAAATATTGGATCGTACGGGTCGATTTATGCTTATACGCGTGACAGGTCGTGGACAGAGAATACTGAACAATACCTCTTTGCCAATCATGAGTTGCCAATTGTTTTAACGCCCGGGCTAGCCTAGCCTAACGATTCCTCAATCCTCATCATCTTCTCTCGGCTTCTATATAAGCACGTACGACCCTGAGAAGTAGACAAACACAAATCGATACCTGCTCTCCTCTTTCTTTCCCTGAGCGAGCAATGGCGCCGAAGCGGAAGGGTGGCAATGGGAGGAAGAAGACCATCATGCGGCGGGTCGAGAAGGAGGGCGCCCGACAGGTATGCTTCGCCAAGCGCCGGCAGGGTCTGTTTAACAAAGCCAACGAGCTGGCGGTGATGTGCGGCGCCGAGGTAGCCGCCATTGCCTACTCACCCGCTGGCAATGCCTTCTCCTTTGGTCACCCCTCTTCTGAGTCCGTCATAGACCGCTTCCTGGCGGGCGGCGCGACGGGAGTCCTGAGCGCCACCGACAATAACAAGCTGAAGAAGTTGCACCTGCAGCATGACGAGCTGCGCACGCAGCTCAAGGAGGTGAAGATGCGGAAAGAGTGCATGGAGGAGGCCATGGCAAAGAAGCGCGCCAACGGGGACCAGATTGCGGCCTGGCTTAACCCCGAACTAGGTGACATGGGGGAGGAGGAGATGATGGCCTTCGCCGCCAAGTTGATGCCGGTGCGGGTCGCCGTCTCCGAATGCGCAAACCAGGTACTCCTGAACCTGGGGATGGAGAACGTCCTTCGCGCGCTTCAGGCGCATGGGGTGCCACTGCCGCAGCAGCTCTTCGATGGAAGTACCTTTGAGTTTGGTAGCACCAGCACCAACACTGGGATGGAGATGCAGCATATGCATATGGCGATGCCACCGCTAGAGTTCCCTGCTGATATGGAGATGCCGCCACTTATGGGGATAGCCGCTGGGACAGGGATGGTGCAGCAGGCAACCGGGACGAACATGGGGTTCCCATACTGAGGAGAAGAAGCCAAGATCCATATCGAGTTCTGAGTACGAGTGCGGTTCCGAGAGTGGGGGTCTGAGTCTGTCCGAGTTAAACTATCCATTGACGCATCGTATGCATGGATGGATGTCGATCTCTTAGTTCATTGCCAATCTAGTTATATTATTCATCGTGCTTGCATTTGTACTGTGTTCAAAAGAAAACATATTTTACGTCGGAATTACTTTTTTTATGTAGTACATCGGATTTACTAGATGACGGATACTGCACTCGATCTTAAGCCAAAAGGGAGAGAAATGTATCAACACATTTTTATTTTTTTGAGATAAGAAATGTATCAACACTTGACCCGGTTTATTCGGTTCAGAAAATAAACCAACACAGCCCAGCCTTCCTACCTTTGTTTTCTGTTCTGCGCGAGCGCGGCCCAGCAGCCCAGCTCTACCCCTCGCGAGCCCCCGACCGGCTCTCCCCTCACGAGCCCGGCCTCGCCGGCGGCGGCGGCGCGCTCACTGGCCTGCCGTCACTCCATCACCGCCTCGCCTCCAGCTTCGCCCCGCCATCAGGCGCCTGGCCTCCTTCCACTCCTCTGAAGTCCGCCCCCCTCGCCCGCCCCCGCCTCCCCGACGCCCAACGACCGCCGGCGATCCCCACTCCCTGCCCCGCCCCGCCCAGCAAAGCCACAGGTAATAAATCGACCACCACCACCCCTGACCGGTGTATCGCTGACTGCTAATTTGGCCTCCCTCCTGCGGATGGCATGGAGTTTTTTGGGGCCATTTCTCGACCCGCGGGTAATCTTTGACCAACCACGAAATTTTGTGTTTGTCTAAAAGAAGCCACGAAATTCTGTTGCTGTTATGCGTTACATGAATGCGCCGTTCTAGGTGGATTACGTCTAAGTCTTCAGCAACCACAGAGGAACAATTTTTTTTTTGTCTAGTCTTTAGCAACCACGGTGTGTGTCATGCACGCGTCCTGCTTGCTGTTATGCCGCAGAGGTCACCGACAAGCGAAACTGAAAACCGATTGTGCTGTTGTACGCATAATAGGCGTGGCGCTCATGCTGAGGCCGTGTCCTGTGATGCGGCGCCAGGCGGCATGCTTTGCTCTTAGGCACAGCTCTCTACTTCTGTACTCAGCATGCCGTCGCAAGTCGCTTGGTTTTGTTTCTGTGGTGTTTGAACCAGGGAGCTCTGCTCCATGGCACGATGGTGCTCTATCGTGTCGTAAGAGTTATTGACTCTTGGCAGAAACCTACTCATCACTTGGCAGAAACCTACTCTTGGCAACAATATTTCAGTATTTGTCAAGGACCAAAAATCCATATTTAGAGAGTATAATCGGTATGAAGAATTTTAGCCATCAAATATACAAACGGAATTCAGATATTGTTGCCTCAGTTTTCGAGTTCCTGCCAACTCTGGTTAGTTTGGTACATACTGAAACAGTTTATGTGTACCGAAACTTAACTTAGTTACCTAAACGAACTGACAGAATTGACCGAATGTTCAGGACTCATCATATATATGTCCAACACCGTAACCAGTTCTGCAATTCATAGGCGAATTAGTACTTCGTAATTTCTGTCGCTCTTTTCCTTTTTTTTACTATGCTCAGTTCAGGCATCAATCTTTCAAGTCTTTGGGTATCATACACGTTCCTACGGCATATTATTCCCTCTTATGTTTCAAATAATTTCACTGGTAGGCACCTACCCATTCATAAAAAATGCTGCATCGAAACCCCCTTCACTTTCCTCCTTTCCTGCAGGTGAACACGATGCTGCACAGCTTCCCCCAGGCCCGTCGGCTTCTCAAGTAAGCGAGCACGACGAGCTTCCCATAGCTGGCTCGCCCTCTCTACAGTTCTGTTTGGCTTGTGAACAGATTGATTCTTGATGATGTCTCTGTTCTTGTTCATTTGTGGGGTTCAGGAGGCTGGGTTTTGAGAAGGGGGATGCCTACTTCTTTAAGCAGATGGGCAAGGGCATGCTATGCACATACGCGCTTTTTGGCGCCGCGTGGTTCTGGAATGAGACATCACCGCTTGGCTGGTGGACGCTCAAGCCACGGCCCAAGGTATGGCCGGCGGTGACCTTTAATTTATTTCTTGGACGGGGCAGACATGAATTGCTGGAGAGGCCTTTTGTTTTGCTGCAAGATAATTGTTCAGTACAAATAAGTTCATCCTGCTGTATCTTCTGTTTCTGGAACTATGGTTCAGAGCTGCCAATAGATAATGTCGATACATACTGTGACTTGAGAGATGAATTGATCTAGCAGTGTCCATTCTACAATTTTGATGCATGAGACGCTCGCATAATTGCAGCAGTATACATAGACTAAAACTGATTTGCATCCGTGAGCTGCCATAACCGGTTGCTGATTAAAGCATAGACAGCAGCATATTAAATGCTTGTATTATGTTTATGAGATGCAATTCAGACAACCTTTATGTGGGGATTATATTTTGTCTGCAAATATTTCATATGCCTCTTTAGGCTTTACTGAAATAGTTCACATTTTCGGCCGTCCAATATCAACTAATAAGCAGCCCTTACATGTCACGTTGAACACTGAAAGCATGAGACTAATATGAAAAGGAACTTAAGTTCTATCGGGCTATATGTTGCGACAACAAATGTGGCACGCTTGTTGACATATGATTATCCATAGTGATCACTCAGAGGAGGTGAATCTCCCTTCTCCAAGGTTGTTGAAAACAGCCCTGAACACTTGTTTACACCGATGCTTATGTTCCTTTCACCTGAATGTTCAGTTTATATTTCTTGCTTAAAATTCTATTTCCAAATCATTTCCCCAGGAAGAGAAGGAGATGGCGCATCTGTACGAGCGCAGGGAGTTCCCCTACCCGGGCGACGAGGAGGCGGTGGAGGAGTTCATAAAGAGCGGGGGCGCCCTGGGCACGACGATCGGGCCCAAGGGGTTCGCAGACGCCAACATGGACTCGGACAACATGCAGAAGCAGCTGCAGTCCAAGAAGTTCGACCAGGAGGCGCGGAAGCTGTGGTTCCGGATGCGCAACGAGGTGGTGCAGGAGCTCCAGGAGAAGGGGTTCGACGTCGAATGAAGATTAGTTTTTATTCCCATGAAAAAAAATTGGGGAAGGCACCGGCTCGATTAAGTATTTTGCATTGATATAAAAAGTAGAAGAAACATTTTCCTGGGATAAAGTTAGATGCCTTTCCAGGCTTGTATCCAGGCCCCTTTTTCTGGGTGGAGATTAAGTAAATTCGGTTGCATCCAGGCTTGTATTCCTTTCCTCTGTCTTTCTTTGGGATTAAATAAGTTGTTTTCCATGATTGAACAATTAATCATGGATTAATCATATATATCGAGACGCCGGTTTAATAATTTAATTTGTACTTTGCCGATATATCGAGGCAGCTGGGGTACTAGGTTCCTGGTGATTAAAGCATAGGCAGCAGCGTGTCGCTAGATTAAATCAGATATGGGGTTCTCTAAGCATATGTGGAATGTTGTTATCATGAGGCGCAGTGGAAGCATATGATAAAGATGAATGCATCCATCTTTTTTCTTTAAACTGTCTGCTGAGCTCATAATGCTTGCATCTGGACTTCCCGTGCAGCGAAATGCTTAGATTCACGTGCAAAACCCTAGTCAAATTCAGATGGTTTTGTCCGAACTTTCCAAAACTGTTCGGTCTAATACTGGCTGCACCTTGCGGGTCGTTTTTGAGGTAGTAAATGATCTTGGATGAAAACGAGCACAAAAGCAATTTTTATCATTTCGACGAGATGAACAACTTTCATGTTGAACGTTTTTTGATTAGACACCATCTTGAGGGGTATTTGGGCTGTTTTCTGAAGTCTGCAAAAGAGAAATCAGAAACCCGGATGTTTGTCCCCCGAGTGTGCGGCCATCTATTGCGGCCGCGCATATTCGGCTCTAACTTTCGCAAACGACGTCGGATTAAGACGATTTTTATATCAAAATTGACCGTTTCGACGAGACGACAACAATTCAAGTAGATTTGTTTTCATATGAGGCTGTCTTGGAGGCGTAATTGGCCGAACAGTACTCCGAGTGCCAAAAACTTATTACTTTGAGCACAGTTTCGGCCGTTTAGATGAGATCGGACGTTGATGACCCAAACATCAAAGTTTTTCATTTTGACGATACGAAACTTCCACATGTTAAGAAATTTTCCGTTTGAGGTCCTCTTAATTAAGTTTTTGACCATGCCAAAATCTGGTGTCAACAATATCCCCCCCCCCCCACACACACACACACACACACTTTTTCTATTTTTGTTTTCCTTTTCATTTCACTTGGTTTTTTAGGTGAAACTAGGGATTTTATTCATCAACCAAGACTAACGGAATACAAATGATGTCTGCTAAGTTCCCTAGCCACACATGTCGACCAATAGGGAGTGTCGAGGCTACCTTTGCCAAGGCATGAGCCTCAAAGTTTGCCTCCCTATTTTCAAAGCGAAAGCTAACTTTAACAAAATCTAAAGTTCTATCTCTAATCTCATCAAGTACAAAAGCATAAGAAGATGATTGCGCAGCTCCATTAATGTCTGAGACGACTCGCAAGCAGTCCGAAGCTATTATCACATGTGACAGGAGGAGATCTTGAGCAAGAGCTAGGGCCTCATTGCATGCTTGAACTTCCAGACTTGCAGCGTCAACTAGGCCTTCGAAAATCAGCGCCAATGAGCCGATATAGCTTCCATTCTTGTCCCTACAGATAGCAGTGCATGCACCAGTTCTTCCCGTGCGGGTAACATCGTCATCAACGTTTATCTTCGTCGCATCTTCTCCTGGTGGAATCCACCGCCGGCATCTTGGCTTTGCTTCCTGCACATGTCCAGTAGAATCCTGCTTTGAGGCAATCTCCAGGTCCTGCAGGTGCCGATTAACAAAACACATGGTAGATAATGGGTTCTGGAATTCATTATCATGGATCGCCCTTCTCCGTGCCCACCATATCGCCCACATAGTAATAAGAACCCTAGCGAGGTCATGTTGGTTCATTGATTCAAAAATCCAGAAAAGGCGTAGTCGTGCATTATCACTCCTATTTGAAATCAAGTGTTCCAGGATTTCCTCGTCACCCAGAGCCCACACGTAGCATGCCATCCGGCACCCAAATAGAGAATGGCGCCAAGAATCATATTCCTCCTCGCATAGATCACACAAATGGGATGTAGCCATGTTGCGCTCATGACAGATTGATCCAATAGGCAGGGACATTTGTGCTAATCTCCAGACGAGAACCTTGACCTTTGATGGAACTTTCACTTTCCAAAATTGAGACCAGGACTTACTTTCAGCTTCAGTATTCGAGTGGCTCGACCTATGCTCTAGCCAATCCCCCCGTTGATGTTTGATTCCGCACATCATTCTATATGCTGATTTGGCCGTGAAAATTCCCTTTCGATCATAATGCCATGTCCAAAAATCAGGTTGTACCCAAGAACTTAAAGTGATGTTTAGAATAACATCCACATTCGGTTCAATAAAGTGCTCGGTCAGCACTTGTCTGTCCCATGATCGAGTTGTTGTATCAATGAGCTCTGAAACTAACTGCGGCGGATCGGCAGAGACGGGCATATCTATAATACCTAAATAGTTCATCCCCACTATCCTATTTCTCTTGACATGCAGCCCATCCACCTCATCACACATGTCCCACACATGTCACCTCAGCACATAAACCTGCCACATCATCATTTTTTTGTCTAACCACTAACTAAATCTCTTACTTTTGAGTGCCTACTCGAACGCACATGCATGTACAGTTCAGCAGCAGTAGTAATAGAACGCTTTGTTCCCCATTGATAGTTCGGTTTCCCACCGTGAAAGCCAAACGACATCTCTCTTAATAGTCCAGTTTCTATTTTTAAACACTAATGGTTCAGTTTCTAATCCTAAGAGCCATCCGAACAACCTCTCGCCTTAATCCTGTCTCTCGACCTCCCACATAAAAAATGGAAACGAAATTACTTCACGGAAGCAACGCTATATAAGAAAAGGTCAGCTTTTCCCTTACCTACACACAACTTTGATCTCTCTCTCTCTCTCTCTCTCTCTCTCTCTCAACAAAAGAATCCACTTTTCCTTATAACAGAGTCTGGCGATCGCAGGCCATCTCGATGTGATGTCCACTACTCTCGCACGGCCGCAGGTCTGCCTCGCTTAGTACTCCTCTCTATGCAGCTGGGCCGCCGTTCTATTGCTGGCCACCAAGATCGACAAGGAAGGCATGGCCGAATTGGCGTGTGCATGTCGTCGCTCTGCTCCTCACCTCCTCCGGCAAGCAGGGCAGTCTGCCTAGCCTCCAACTCTTTGGGCGCTGGCACATGGAAATGGTCCGGGTCACCGGGTCGCCGTTCCATCGCCGGCCGCCCAGGCTCCCTGATAGTTTGTGAATGCACAACCAATGAGACCTCTGTGCGCTGTTGCTCTGCTCCGTAGCTGCCGGGAACCCTGACGAGCGGGGCTCGATCAACAAAGACAACTTCCACAAGGGATCCACCTGCGAGGATGGCACATCATCTTATCAATGAGGGCCGTCGCACTTTCTTTCACTCTCTTTGGTCCAACGGAGAAGGCATGCTAATTATCATTGCACCCTATTCTTTCTCTGTTGATTTTTCTTACGCCTATATATACCTGAGAATGTGGCAATGTATGTCAATAGTTAGTTCTTGTGTTTCTTATCAAGTGTTTTCATTCCCTCTGAATTTAGTGCTCCATGCTCTGAATGTTAAAGGACTGTTTTCTGTTAATGTTTGCATCTTAAAATAATTTCACCAGCCATTGGTTTCAGAACTGAATGTAATATTAGTTTGCATCCATGCAGCAAACAAAATAAATTCAAAAGCAATTCACATCAAGATAGTAGTCATGTCTGATGCAGCAAAGGTGACACATTCATTATTGTTTGTGAGACTCCATAAGCGAGGTGATGCTTTTTTATATTTTTTGAAGAAGCTCGGTGCTTTCGGATAGTCGATGCTTCACAACTGAAATGTGTTTTGTTGTAAACTTATTGTTTCAGTTGGTATATTTTCAGGAATGGTTCACTAGGTTTTGTTATAATACTTCTATAATACATAAGTTCAATACACATTTTCGTTTCGTAATGTGTGGTTGCAAACTTAAAGATGGACAGTTTTTTGGTTAATGCACTTCCAAATTAATTGTGGTTGTTGGTTATATCATTATTCTAAATTTCTAAATGAAGTTCGCTTTCTTCTATAGATAACACAAAACTTTGGCATTGATGAGAATGATTCTTAACATGGACTGCTAGGGATCATGACAAATTTGATACCGAGCCACATTACAAGCATTCAAACCACTTTTTTGTTTAGATGGTTGGTGTTTCCTCTGTCGTTGAGACTTAATATGCATGGGATCCATTTTGTGCTTGCGGAAACATACAAGGCATGTACAAAATGGTTTTCTATACATTATTCTATTTTACTCAAAAAAAAATTGCATGAAATTTTGTAAATAGGTTTCTACACATTTCCGCAGCAACGCGCGGGGGTATTATCTAGTAGGTTTTAACTTATAATCCCGCGACAACCAGTTGTCTTCCCAAATGTGTGTCTCCGACCCCGATCCAATTCTCTTAATCAGGCCTAAAGCAAGCACTTCTTTTCCTTCCATCAACGAGCGCTAAACCTGAGAAGGCTGTGCGCCAATAGTTGCATCCAGCATGTTACCTTGAGGGTAATATCTAGCTCACAGAACTCATGCACTTAAGGACTCCAGGTCTTGAAGTAAACGCAAAACTTGACGTGCTAGTAAAGCTAAGTTAAAGAGCTCAATGTCCCGGAATCCAATTCTTCCCATGTTCTTTGGTTTACACATAGTTTTCCAAGAAACCCATGCCAGTTTTCTCTGTCCTTGTTTACTGCCCACCAAAACTTCATGAGAAGGCTATTTATGTGTTCAGTTAGGCCCCGACAAAGCTTGAAACATGACATTGAATATGTCGGGATGGATTGTGTAGCTGATTTGATCAAAACTCCCCCCCCCCCACGCTGTTAAGCATTTCTTCATCCATCCTTGAATATGTTTCCAAATTCTGTCCTCCAGATATCTGAAGTTTCCTTCCTTGTTCTTTCCTACATCCGTTGGCAGGCCCAAGTATTTCTCCGATCGTACTGCACTCTCACTGTTAGCTTCAAAAAACAGGAGACCGTCGTCTGCAAAGAGTAAATGATTAACTTCTGGAGTTGAGCCTGCCACTGACAGTCCTCGGATACCACCACCTTGCGCCTTTAAGAGACATGAGAGACCTTCAACTGCAAGTAAGAATAAATACGGGGAGATAGGATCCCCTTGTCTCATGCCCCTCGTTGGTTTGAAATAATGCAGACTGACACCATTAAACAGAACTGAAAATCTGGCGATGAAACACATCTCATTACCGTCTCCGTAAACCGTGGGCTGATGCCAATCTTTAGCATAACCGCCTTTAAGTAAGGCCACTCCAATCGATCATATGCTTTCATCATATCTAGCTTTAGGGCACCAAAACGATTACTTTTAAACTCTCCTCGATTTCATGTAGTGCAAGCATTCATAAGCTATTATAAAATTATCAGTGATAAGGCGTCCAGGCACAAAGGCCGACTGCTCCTTAGAAATTACGTCGGGGAGAATGATCTTCAGCCTATTGGCTAAGACCTTTGATGCAATCTTATAGACCACGTTGCAAAGACTCGTATGCCGAAATTGTCCTAGGAATTTTGGACTAGCGATCTTGGGAATAAGAACGATGAAGCGTGCGGTTGGTATCCTCCGGTGAGTCATCTTCATTGAGCAATCTGATAATCATACCAGTAACCTCTTCACCACACAGATCCCAATGTCTCTGAAAAATGTGCAGGAAAACCATCGGGACCCGGTGCTTTTGTTGGGAACATCTGAAAGAGAGCATCCTTGACATCCTTGACTTCCCCTTTAGTGTACTAGTATCCTTCGGTGAGTCATTTTACTTGGTCGATTGCTTTCGTTCGCATCGTCGCACGGGCTGGGCTGGGAGATTGTCCACAGTCACCAGAAAAGGCCCACAAAGCCCAGCTGTCCTTTGTCGACTGGCCGTCCGTTTAGTACTAACTACTTACTCCCTCCGGTCGTTTTTTGTTCGCATATAAGATTTGTCCGAAGTCAAACCCCGCAAACTTTGAACAAGTTTTTTTTTTGCGGGTGAACTCTGAACAAGTTTATAGAAAAAAAATACCAATATTCAGAACGTGAAATCAATAACATTAGATGCCTCGTGATTTTAGTTTTCATATCGTATAAACTTAGCACCTTAGATGTTGATATATTTTCATGTGAATATGGTCAAATTTTACGGTTTGACTTCAGACAATTCTTATATGCAGACTAAAAAAGGATGGAAGGGAGTAGTAATTATCTGGGGCTTGACCAAAGTGAGAAAGAATTAATAACTGGCAGGCAGCGAGAGAGAGAGAGAGAGGGAGTATTCATAGTTCATACTCTCCTCCTTGTCCTCTTCTTCCTTCCTTCCTTCCACCACTTCTTCGTCGAAGCTTCTCGTCCTCTCTCCTCCCTCTCGCACCGCCGGAGGGAGGCGCCGTCCCCTCGCCCCGTCCGGCCGCCGGCAAGCAACCCCAGCCTCCCCTCCCGGTCCGCCCCCGCGCCGATCTCGCCGGAATCGATCCCGGCCGGATCCAGCGCCGCCACGCCAGATCCAGCGCCGGCGCGCCCTAGAGACCCGCGGCAGCTCATCTCGGTGCTGCGCCAGCGTCTGCGTCGTGCCGCACCGTCGGAAAAGCCTCCTCCGACTCGGGGGGCGCCACCGCGAGCCTCCTCCGACTCGGGCGCCGCGAGCCGCCCCACCGGGAGCAGCGCCGGTGTCCTTCGGCTCTACTGCTCGACAACGCCATAGCCTAGGGTATTTTTTTTTTTTGCCCGTCTCAATCCTATACCATGCGGTCTGTGAACTTCAGGAGCATATGTGCAGATCAATTAGTGTAATTAGTGTATTCACTGTCTCAATGCCATACAGATCGAATGTTTGCCTACATGGGCCATGCGATTTCGAGATCCACCACCGCATCGAGTGGCTATCAACTCCGCATCACCACCACTAACAGCAGTGTATTTTGTGCAGAAACAGATCTTGGGGGGGTTGACCTGAGCCTCCATGGTGCGCGGCAAGTCCGACCGGGGGGACACGTCGGTGGTCGTCGTCGTCCTAGAGACAAATGAGGTGTACATTGTGGCGAGCCTGTCGACAGCAGGCGACACGCAGGTGATCTGCGTCGACCCCACCACGGGTGCGCTGCGCCACCAGGGGAAGCAGGGGGAGGACCTCTTTGATTCTGAGGCGGCTGCTCTGAAACACATCACCAACGGGTCGAGATTCTTATCCAAGAGTACCACATATGCCAAAGCCGTGCTGGGCTATGCCGTGTTAGGGAGTTATGCTCTGCTTCTCGTTGCAACGCAGCTCAGTGCGACGGTCCCACGGCTACCTGGAGGCGGGTGTATATACACCGTGGTCGAGAGTCAATGGGTAAAGATTCAGCTGCAGAATCCTCAGCCCCAGGGAAGTGGAGAGCTGAAGAATATCAAGGATTTGGCTGATCTTGACATTGATGGCAAGTACTACTTTTGTGAAACGAGGGATATCACTAGGCCGTTTCCAAGTCGGATGGCTATTCAGGAACCAGATGAGGAATTCGTGTGGAATGCGTGGTTGTCAAGGCCTTTCAAGGACATTGGTTTGCCGGGGCATTGTGTCATTCTTTTGCAGGGCTTTGCAGAGTGTCGCAATTTTGGAGCTGCAGGACAGCAAGGTGGGCTAGTTGCTCTCATTGCACGCCGTAGTCGGTTACATCCTGGAACCCGCTATTTGGCTCGTGGGCTGAATGCATGTTCTGGCACCGGCAATGAGGTGGAGTGCGAGCAAATTGTTTGGGCCCCTCAAAAAGGTGGGCAAGTAATACCTTTTAACTCGTATATCTGGCGGCGTGGGACTATACCAATATGGTGGGGTGCAGAAATAAAGAATGCTGTGTCAGTTGAGGCTGAGATTTATGTTGCTGATGATCCTTACAATGGGACCTTGCAATACTACCAACGGTTGGGTCGAAGATACGGTAATAAATCATCTGAAGTCAATGCTACGAGTAAGAAGAAACCTGGAATGGTTCCCATTGTGTGTGTTAACTTGCTAAGATATGCTGAAGGAAAACCTGAGACAATTCTAGTTGAACATTTCAAAGAATCTCTGAAGTACCTGAAGTCTACTGGCAAGCTTGGAAACACCTGGATTCAGTTGATAAATTATGACTGGCATGCCACTGTGAAGTTAAAAGGGCAACAACAGACAGTTGAGGGCCTCTGGAGGCACCTTAAAGCACCAACAATGGCCATTGGCTTCAGTGAAGGGAATTACTACAGTGTAAAACAGCAACTTAACGAATGCAAGGGATCAATTATCTGCAATGATGATGGTGGGTTCTGTATGGATAATATTCAAAATGGTGTGGTACGTTTTAATTGTGCAGATTCTCTTGATCGCACCAATGCTGCTAGCTATTTTGGGGCGCTTCAAGTTTTTGTCGAACAGTGTAGTCAACTTGGTATTTCCCTTGATATAGATGCTATGTTTGGCTTATCGGCAAGCAGAAATTCTGAGTATAACGGTCGGAGTGCTCGTTCTTTGCCCCCTGGATGGGAGGAACGCTTTGACTCTGTAACAGGTAAATCATTTTATATCGATCATAATACACGTACTACCTCATGGGAGCATCCATGCCAGGAAGCTCCACATAAGCGCTGGAAGAGATTTGATATGACATTTGAGCAGTTCAAGAGCTCGACAATGCTTGCCCCAGTGAACCACCTTGCTGAAATTTTTCTTTTGGCTGGTGATATACATGCCACGTTGTACACTGGCTCAAAAGCTATGCACAGCGAGATTCTAAACATATTCAAGGAGGAGACTGGAAAGTTCAGTAAATTCTCTGCTGCTCAGAATGTCAAGATTACACTGCAAAGAAGGTTCCACAATTATATGAATGATAGCTCTCGTCAAAAACAGTTTGAGATGTTTCTTGGATTGAGGCTATATAAGCATCTCCCATCCATCCCAATTTTCCCTCTCAAAGTAGGTAAACTTATTCATTATCAGCATCTTATTTACAAAGTTCACTTTGCCAATCTTTATTTCAGTTATGTATAGGATAGCCGGTTAGTCAATTCTCTGCATGAACTATCCAAACATGCTATTCTAACTTAACTAGAACTTCTAGAATACATTATCAGTTTCCGCAATTAGATTGAAACAATTTGCTAGTTAAAATGCAGATTTCCCTGAGTTTTAGTTGACTTAGAATTTCCTTGCACTATTGTTTGAGAAAATAGTTCCATGCACTGTAATGATCAGATTTAGCGACATGCCAATTGATGATTTATTTCTACTCCCTCTGTTTTAAAATACTTTAAGTTCTTTGTCCTAAGTTGAACCTCTTTAAGTTCGACCGAGTCCATAGAAAAACATACCGACATCTACAACATCCAAGTAGTTTCATTAGATTCAACATAAATATATTTCCATACTATATATAGTTGATGTTGTAGATGTTCATGTTGATATATTTTTCTATAGATTTGGTCAAACTTAAAGATGTTTGACTTAGAACAAACCTAGAACTTCAAATATTTTGTAACGGCGGAAGTACTTCTCATTTTCACCACTAACCAGCAGTGCATTTCCCTTCAACGCACCCTACTCTTATTTTGCAACTGAAGGGAAATCCACTGCTGGTTAGGGTGAAAATGAGATGTACTTCCTCCGTTCCAAAATAGCAAGGTTCACCAGAGTTAGAGAAAACTAGAAACTCATCCATAGGGAAGAAATCGTTGATCTTAAACTATATCTAGAATTTAAACGCTAGTAATTGTTAAGTTTTTTACTATAGTCTATAACTCAAGAGCCAAGACAGCTGTCTAAGAAGAATTTTTATTCATTGGCTTAATACTGTTGAAGTGTATATGTGAATTGCCTAGTCCTTTCCATCAGTTCGGTCTTCTGGTTGCGTTGGCTAGTGCATGAAGCTTAACATGGTATCGGAGCCTAAGGTCTCGAGTTCAAGTACTATCGAGGCCATCTGTTACTTTTCTTACTTTTGACTTCCATCTTTGTGTTGAACATGCTTGATGTTGATAATTCAGGTACTATCGAGACCATCTGGATGCATGTTGAAACCAGTTCCTTGTATCACTCCAATGGCTGATGGTGGTTCCAGTCTTCTCAGCTTCAAAAAGAAGGATATTGTTTGGGTATGTTGCTTATTTATATAGTTCCTTTTGAGTAATATATCCTGATAGTGACCTGATTTATTTGAATTGGGGGATAGCTATGGTGTATTAAATACTTCGTCCCTAACAAATCCCACCACTCCCATGGAATATGACTAGTTGATGTCTCGAAGAGTCTGAAACTCTGAATTGTGTAATATAAAAACATGTGAGTACTTAGTCACATCTCAGTGTTTCCTATAGCATGCTAAGGTCTCTTGATCATGCAGGTATGCCAGCAAGGTGCAGACTATGTTGAGCTTTTTATATACCTTGGAGAACCTTGTCATGTTTCTCAGCTTCTTCTTACTGTTTCCCATGGGGTTGAAGATTCTTCATATCCAGCTACTGTAGATGTCAGAGTTGGCTCCAGCATAGATGCCCTTAAGCTTGTTGTTGAGGTTTGTCTTCATCTTGCTGTTATATTCTTAATATTTTATTTTATGCCAGGTAGGCTCATTAATTTCGCTTTTCATAGCAAGATGGCTCACTTTTATGATTAGGCTTGATGAACTGACATGTGTACACAGTGTCAAGACTGGGTGAACTGGGAACGCATAAAAAAATGCAGTCCTTGCTAATATTGAGCCTCATCAGATGCGCCACTCAAGTTTTGGGTTTATGCCAACATGCTATGTTGCAATTCTGACAATCTGAACTTAAGGCATGATGCCTGGTTTTAAGCCAAAACCAAACAGCGTACTCCTTAACTTTGGCTTAGCTGTACTAACTTCTTTCACAGCATGAGTATCCCTCTAAAAGGGACCCTTGAACCTTGACGCCAAAAAATAATGTGAAAATATGTCATGACTACATCCAGATATGCACAATTGAAGAACAGAGAACTTCAAAAGATTCTGATGGCATCCTTGGATGTGACAATGGTAACTCAGCCAAAGCCAAGTATTGTCAGTGAAAAAAACAGTCCTCTGAAAAATAAAAGCCATGGCGAGTTACTGACCACACTTTCAAATAATTTTAAGAGATCCAGCAAAATGGTGATGTTGAGTCCTGTGGTGCATGGTAATTAGTACCGCCATCAATTATGCAATCATTGCGATGGTTGGTCAGCAAGAAGCCCATAGGATGTTGGCAGGCACCACTGCCAGTTCATGTAAGAGGGTGCTTGGTTCATGGCACAAGCATATAACCTATCTTAATGGGCCAGGCTGAGACTAATTGTTGGTAGGCTGGCCAGAAGAAAGCCTGAATGGATAGATGTATGCCATTACTTAAGCCGGACTGATGTAGTGATGTCCCATTATTAAAGATAAAGATAAAAACGTAATCCCTTCAACCTCTAAGCCCCCTAGAAATCATTGGCCTTGGTTGGGCTCTGCTGTCAGAGGGGTGTGTGGAGGAAAACCGCTAGCTTCCAATATCCAAACACAACATAAACACTTGATCAGAATCTGGTGGCTTGCGGCAACTGTGCGATGCTTCCTTTGGTGCAAGTGTACTTATTGCCAGTTCAATCTAAAAGTTCATTTATGGTGGATGTCGCCTTAGTACCTGTGGGATGTAGGACTAAAGAAGGGTGGTAACAGCACTGGGTTTTGTAGATGGGCTGCCAGTGCCCTCTATTCGGCCTGCAGCAGGCCCATCTGGCCACTGACACTGCTGCGGGCTGTACTAGGTTCAAGACCTTGAGCTGCTATGGTGTTGTGTTGCAAGAAGTTCAAAGCAGCTATAGCGCTAGAACCTGTAATCCCTAATGTTCCTTTGATCTGCTATCCAAGGCCTAATCTGCTGTGTAAAAGAGATAATCTTGTGATTTACTCTTCTTTTTCTGTTGCATAAATTAATTGTATTTAATTTAGAAATGTAAATATAGGTATCATACGAACTGGTACGACTTGATAATTACATACTTTGGACTCTGATAGTAGCAAGGTCCAATCAGAAGCACAATTGGGACGGACAAACGCAAAGTCAAGCTCAGCTAATCTGAGCATGGCTTTGATTTTGACTAGCATCTATTGCGTAGATCCTGTAATTTCCAAAAGCTGCTCTATCTCTCTACCCATTATAGGTTAATCTGTGCACATAAGCCCATGCTCAATGCTCGTGATTACACTTTTTTATTTTCATCAGTTTACTTGCTACTCTGACCTTTCAGTATGTGATATTTATTTCTGTATGAATTCCGCTTAAAGCACGTGGATGCGTTGAGCTATTCTTAATGTTTGAGGAACTCTTTGTTTTAAGGCAGTGTTTTGTTTTATACTATCTGAATCAGGGTAAGGCAAGCTGATACTATACGGTGCTTATTTGCTGCATGCTAGCCCTTTGCAGTTTACATCTTTTGATCAAATGATTACATTTGTTCCCTGCTGCTGCTTATCTTTTTGCAAATCATGTGTAGCCAGCTAATGTGTAACTAACTGCAAGTTCACTTGTTTAGGGTGCTTGCATACCCCAGTGCTCGAATGGGACAAATTTGTTGATCCCTCTCACTGGAAGAATTCACCCAGAGGACTTGGCTGTTACAGGCAATAGTGCTCGACCGGACGTTCAAGAGAGCACTTATCTTCCGTTGTTATACGACTTCGAAGAGCTGGAAGGAGAAGTGAACTTTCTAAATCGGGTTGTCGCATTATCTTTTCATCCTTCTCCCATGGCGAGAACAGCCATCACACTTGGTGAGGTAAAAGTTGACAACCATCTGGATGTTGATGTATTAAGAAGCAGCTCTTAACAATTGAACTATTTCGCCTCTGTATATTTATTTTATTAGATGAGTAATCTTCTGAAACAGATTGAAGTACTTGGTGTTTCTCTTCCATGGGTGGATATGTTAACCAATAGCAAAGGTGTTGCTCAAGTTCTGGAGCTCCTCCATGAAAAAGCATATACTCCCCGCGATCTAGCTTTGAAAAATATTGCAGATTCTTCCTCTCCTGGTAATGCTGTTCACGGTAGTGAGAGGAGTTATACTAGAAGTTCATCATCAGTTCAACCTGGTGGTTCAGGAAATTTTGTGGATTTTCTCACGGGTGATATCGACGTACCGAACCAATCAAAAAACACTGGAAATACATCTTTTGGTGATGAGGATCAGACGAACTTCTTTGATGATGAATTTGACGTCAACCCTTTTGCCACTGCATCAGAAGAGCCTGTTGCTGAAGTCAATAACCATGTTGAAGATTGTGGCAGTACACAGTTTTATCTCGAGTTTTTGGAGTCACTTTCTCAAAATAATAAGGTATTTTTCCTTACAAAATTCATTGTTGTTCTTTTCCTGTCCTCTAGTTCATTGATAGATTTTCCTTAAACTGGTGTTGAGCTAATTTTATTTACAAGTAATATCTGAAATTGGTACTCTCATCCAATGGTGGTTTATTTAGAAGGTTATAGCATCTAGAAATGACTTGACTGAAACTGAGAAAAGACCCTGCCAACTTATGATTATGAGCTCATTATATGTACATTATATATTGGACCTGGCACTGCTTAGTTGCCATGCTTTATATACTCATCCTGTTCTCATTAATGATTACCTATTTCTAAACAAGAAAAAAAAACTATTTTATGAACAGATTTATTTATATAAGTTTAAATGAGGATCTTAGAGATGTAACTCTTATTCATCTTTTCAGGGAAAGAGCCTTAACTTTGAACAAATGATGAAGCTTGAAATAAAACGTCTTTATCTTGATCTTTCTGCTGCCGAAAGGGACCGGGCATTGTTATCGATTGGTGTAATTCCTGCCACGGTAGATCCAAATCGTTCAGTTGATTACTCTTACCTGTTGAAGTTATCCAGCCTTACTGACAAGCTAGCATTGCTGGGGCATTCTGTCTTCGAGGATCGTGCTAATGCTTCAATAGGGCTCGAAAAGGTCAATAGCCATGCTGTAGACTTTTGGAATATCAGTGAAAATGGTGAATCATGCTCTGGTGGGGCATGTGAAGTCCGTGCTGTATCTTCGTTACAAGCTTCAGCTACTAGTGGAAATACATCACTATTCGTGGAGTGTTCCCAGTGCGAAAGGACAGCTTGCAAGGCTTGCTGTGCTGGGAAAGGGGCCTTCCTTTTGCTTGGCAACACTTACAGAGATCTGAAGATATATGGTGGGAATCAAGGTGGTGGCTATTCAGCCCTCGCAGATAGTTCTGTGTGCAAATCATGCTGCAATGAGATGATCAAACAAGCACTGTATGTCGATTATGTCAGGGTTCTTCATAGTATGAGAAGAAAAGGTCGTGCGGAGAAAGCAGCACTGAAAGCAGTGAATCAGGTCTGCCAACTTGAGCCCAATAGAATATCGGATTCAGTACATAGTGTTCAATCTGGTCTGAGACAATTGAAGCAGCTCCTTGATGATGAAGAATCTCTTGCAGAATTTCCACATGCAAGCTTTTTACATACGGTATTCCTCGACATTGTTCTATTAACTTCTACCCTTTACTGTCTGCTCTGGTACTGCCACTTTGTATCTATATAACTCTGCTGCATCTGCAATACTGTTGCACATGGACCGTGGAAAGACACTAGACACTCAAATGCACTACCCTTGAGCCTAACATTATCTTTTCAAAATAAATCTTTTCTTTTTGTCAGAAGCTGTATCGTATTGTCCCTGCTCTGTATTGCTTTGCCACAGGGTATTGCTTTGATTCTGCCGCGTTGTTTTATTTTTCCAGGTAGAAACTGCTGATGACTCTGCTCCACTGTTTTCATTGCTGGCACCACTTGGTAGTGGAGTGCACAAGTCCTACTGGAAAGCTCCACAAGGCAACACATCTGTGGAGTTCCAGATTGTTCTTGGCGGTATATCAGATGTTTCAGGAGTTGCAATAATTGTCAGTTCCTGTGGTTACTCAACATCTGATTGCCCAATTGTAAGATGTACTTCCGATCTTGGTTCTTTTTTCTGGGATCCATGGTTTGTCTACATTAGTATAAAAAATTATGTTAGCGAGATTGTTATAAATGGGAACTCCTAGATATACAATTTTCTTGGTAAATTTAACAAAAAGGGCATTTAAAACGAAGTCAGTGAAATCATTGTTGTCTTCAGTGAAGAAGTCCTATATAGCTTAATCAAATGCATTACCTTTCAGAGTAAGAGAAGGAAAACATTTTCCAGCTTTATTCCTGAGCGAGCTCCATGTTGATGCAAGAGAAATAATTCAATAGTATTCTCTTCCTCTCCTGAATTTCGTTATACCAAAACATATATAGCAGTTGCCTTAAGATACTTCACACTTAGCTTGGTTATTTCATGCACTATGAATCCAAGAAATAGGCAAAGGAGAAACACACAAATTGGAAAAAAAAAATTCCCAATGTTGCAGAGTGGATGCACAAATTATATTTTCGTAGCTAAAGTGCTCAGTTTGGGCATTGCAACTAATAGTTGATTTTTTATGGGATGTACTTGAAGTACTTTACATCATTTAAGCTTGGAGATGTCTGCATCACTTGACCCTTTGACATAACTGTGTACCTTGATAGTAGAGAGCTGTTATTGAACTGATTATTGCTGCTTGTTTCTTGCTTCTATACTTCTAAACAAAGTATAAAAACTCTTCATTTGCAGTAAATTGCTAATTTTACTGTCAGTTCTTTGTAGCTTGGTATTTTGGTTGTTGAGTTTGTTCTGTGCGTACTTCATAATTGCTCTTTAAGCACTTCAACGTTTGACAACACCATAATTTGCTCTTATGCTCTTACTATCAGTTCTTTGTAACAACAGTCGCAATCTCTGCAAATTTGTTTTCGTGGCGTGTGGACACCACCATAATTTTATGACAATGACATGTTTTTTTGTAGAATTAACACTGATGCAAATTATCTAGTTTGTTGACGATATCCTGGTCTGAAATTAACAAAGTGTCCTAGTGCTGTAGACATCTTTTTCATATGTAACAGAGTTAGCTACATACGTAAACAAGAGTATTTGAACTAGCCAACTGGCTAATTTCATTTCCCCTGTTTCATATACCGCAATATTGACCTCATATGCTGATAATTGTGCTGCCTGTGCAGGTGGAGATATGGGCTAGTAATAAAATACAGCGAGACGACCGCACATTCATAGGAAAGTGGGACGTGCAAAGTATGATAGTGTCATCTCCACAGCTTTATGGACCAGAAAATTCGGGTAGCTTGGATGAGGCACCAAGACACTTTAAACTACACTTCCCAAATCCTATCCGCTGTCGCATAATTTCAATAAAAATGACACTTCCCCAAATTGGTTCTAGCTCAACCAAGTTTAATGAAGACTTTAGTGATCTTTTATCATTGGATGAAAGCTCATTTATTGATTCTAAGGCAAACAATTCACATAACTCATTTATCCATGCAAAAAGGATTGTTGTTTTCGGTAGCTCTTTGCCCAAGGAGATGGGTCCTGACACATCTGTGGCAATCATGAGGATGAGAAGTTACGTAGATGGATCACCATCGTTTGGCAGATTTAGGGTAAACCCTGTCTTTTTACTGAGCACTTTTCAGCTGTATTTCGAACTATGGCTAAGATTTTCCCCTTCTATTTTTCAGATTCCGGTTGAGGCTGAGAGGTTGAGAGACCACGATCTTGTTCTTGAGCAATATCTCTTGCCTAATTCGCCTGGAATAGCTGGATTTCGCCTTGATTCCTTTGGTGTTATAAGACCTCGAGTAACCCATTCACCTCTGCCATCAGAGTTAGATATGAAGGAGTGTTCATTGATACGTATGGAAGATAGACACTTAAATCCTGCAATTCTTCATATACAAGTCACAGTTGTTAAGGTAATAAGGCACTGGCTATGTGGTCAAGCTCACTTGATTTAGTGACTAAAATTGACACTTATCTGGTTCTTTTGCTCTCTTTGTATTTTTGTTTTTGAACTATGGGAGCTTTCATGCTTGTGTAATTTATCACTTCCTATTCTGTCTTTACAGTATTCTCATTGTTCCTGGAAACTTTTTTTGGGGTGAAAAGGTTAAGTCAAATTTTGATGTTGTTAAAAATTGAATTTGAGATTTAACTAGGGCCATTTTGGATTGTAGGATTTTCATAGCACTGCAATTCATAGGAGTCTTTCATACAAATGTCTTTTGGATCAATGTAATGGTGCTACCAAATTCCTATGGATTTGTTTCCTATGCCTTAATTCCACAGGAACTTTAACACCACTCCAACCTCTCTTTTATACACACTAGGTTGCCTAGGATCGAGGTCATTTACCTGTGTTCTGTCCAAGCGGCTATCATCTAATTTTCCTGTGTTTTGCAATCCTTTGCACTTGGATTCCTGTCCCAAGCTCCTGCGTTTTTCATTCCTGCAATCCAAAGAAGGGTAACACTAGCAACTGGAGCTTGGCCAATTCCAGTTTCTCAGCCAATAACCTCATGTTTCTTGGAACCCTGATATAGCTATTACCCTGATTGAACATAATATCATACTAGTAAGTCATATGGGCATTGCACGTGAGAGCTCAGATAATCAAAGTATGACCAAAGATTGAAAATTTTGAGGCACATGCATGAAGTATAAGATGCAGGTTTAATTCTCCCAGTCCATTCAATCAAAACACAAAGCTCAGGTAAAATACATCAAGCACGTTACCAAGGAGGTGTCTCTTGTACTGCAATTTTTATTAGAAAATAATGAGAACATCTAGTGCTGCATCTGCAAAGTAATGAGATTTATGAAGGCACATCCATAGCCTTGAACACAAAGTAAAAATTCTGTTCGAAAAAAGCTGGGAGTCTAGAACAATGTAGAAGTGTGTTCTCTGAGGTTTGTGCATAACATCTAAGCCCAATCATAGAACCTTATGGACACTACACATGGTAGAATCGGATGTAGTGAAGAGAAAATCCAATGGCCTGCACAAGTCGGGTTTGCCACCTCTGTACCATCGGATCGGCTTCATCCAGCTGCCGATATACAAAGTTTTTCGTATGCTATATAGAGGTGTAGATATAGATATATTTTTGGTTTGACTGGGAAACATAATATCGTAGTTGTCCGTTCGTCTATGTGCTGCTGCTCTTTTCAAGTTTGTTCCTAAAAGTAACCAGTTTTTGCGGCATGAAATTGTTCCTTGAGGGTTTGAGAAGCCCGTGGCTGAACTCTCTAGATAGATATATAGTTTTCCCTTTGCCAATTTTGTATGTTGTGTGCATTCAATACTTAAGTTTTTTCTGCAGGAGTCTGGCAAGCTGGTTGTAGAGGAATACCGTCTGCCGGAAGTTAAAGCAAATACACCACTGTATTTTGATTTTTCGGATTTGCAGCAAGATGCCCGTTGTGTTATCTTTAGATTACTTGGAGATGTCACTGCCTTTGTTGATGATATTGCTGAGATTGATGGCTTAAGCTTGCGGAATCTTCCTCTGGCTTCTGGATTGTCTTTGTCAAATAAGGTCAAGCTGTACTACTACGCTGATACCTATGAGATGGGAAAGATCGGCAGTCTCTCGGCAGTATGATATATACAAGGTGTGAGTATATGACAACCTGGCATTTTAATTGTTGTTATATATTATAAGCAGTCATTTGTTCGAAGCCTATTTTGGGTGACTTCCACCAAGTTTAAGTACTGTACTTTACCGGTTTCTACTGTCTTGTTTAGCTGACATGAGAGTTTAGAGGGTTTTTAGCCAGAACAGGTTGAAAATGATTCCTGTACTGTCTAACTCCCTATCTACTTCCATTGTACACAAAATTAACCAAGTAGGGACATTTTTATTTTGTTGAATCTGCTCTATTACTTTTATTGTAGGAACATTTTTTATTTTGTTGGTGCATGATGCATACACAAATTCAGCAGGTCATATTTTTGTGTCGAATGCTTGCATTCTTCAGTCTAGTGCATGTCCTTTCTTCTTGTGCATAATGAATGCTTTTTCTAATGTCACATTTACCTATTTATAGGTTGTACATGCCATCATGAAGTGATTCACGGTTGGTACATATTGGTGTTGTAAACTAGAGGTATTATTCCTTTGTGTCGGTGTGGTAGGCGATAACTACAGCAGTGCAGTGCAGCGCAGCACGATAACCACAACCAAAACCCACAAGGACTTGAGAACGTTCTGTTTGTGCGATACAAGTTGAGGACCCTGGGGATATTAACTATAGTATTTCTTTTTCTTTTCATCTGTAGAATGTCGGTAAATTGAAGATCCATTTGCTTTTGTAGGATGTTTAAAAATTCAATGTGATTGCCACACTTTTGATGCTGCCAGTTACAATTTGTGGATGCGTGTATGAAATCTGTAAAGGATCAAGTGCTGAATTTTGTACGAGGTTTTCTTTACTGACAAACATTTTGAGCACTGATTTTTTCCAGTTACAAGTTCACTTGTATGTTGCACTTAATTTGAACATCTGAGGCTAAGAGGTGGGCCAATATTTCAGTGTCACATTGGCGGTATTCAATTTATAGTATTATAATGTTTTTCTGCTATGGCCCATAAGTAATTTCCCCTGGTGTTTCTTGAAGACATCTTTGAAAGTTGGAGCAAATAAATGTCTTGAATCCCATTCACATGTGAACATTCAAAACTTTGGGCTTCTTTGATTCAAAGGATTCTCAAAGGAATTTTGAAGGAATCTAATCCTTTGGAATTTTCCTATGTGGGTTGTTTGATTCGTAGGATTGTAAACCAGGAATTTTTCCATAGGATTCATTTGCGCTAAATTTCATAGGAAATTTTCCATTCACTCAAACCTATGTGAAAGAATCCTACATTTTTCCTATGCACAATCAAACACTCGTACAACCTTGTAGGATTCAAAAAGACATGCCACTCTAATCCTACGTTTTTGCTATTCCTTTGTTTTAGAAATCCTATGAATCAAAGAGGCCCAATGCAAATGAATTCCATGGAAAAATTCCTATGGTTTACAATCCTACGAATCAAGCAACCCATTAATATTTTTGTTTGCTCTAGTAAAACCCTAAAGGTCAAATGAAAATCTACTTAGCATAGCCAGGCCGGATTCCCTGGTTTTACAATGGGATTAATAACAAGTCAAAAGAGCTGGAAACTCATGACAGGGCAGCGATACGATCTGGTAACGGGGTGATGAACCTATTGGGAAGATGGCGGCGGTCGTCCTGGTTTCCTCTCGTTGACCTCATCGCCGTCTACCTTCAGCATCACAATGTAGGCCTAAAAATGATGGAAGATCCATCTGATTTCTTGGTTTTTGAGAGCTTCCAGATGCCTCTTATGCCCATGAATACTTGGGGATCCAAGCGAACGAAGATGATAAGGCATGGTATTTGGGTGAAAACTAAGCCAAACCATCACTAGTGGCATGGGAGGAAGTATATGTAATACATGCGGGGTTAAGGTTTGTATTGTCTCTTGTAACTTGGTTGTATGGTAGATAGCTCCTTTGATCTCCATTTTCGGGGCGCCATGATCATCTTCGTCGCCGACATCATGATCTCCATCATCATGATCTCCATCATTGTGTCTTCATGAAGTTGTCACGCCAACGATTACTTCTACTTCTATGGCTAACGTGTTTAGCAATAAAGTAAAGTAATTTACATGGCGTTATTCAATGACATGCAGGTCGTACAAAAATAAAGACAACTCCTATGGCTCCTGCCGGTTGTCATACTCATCGACATGCAAGTCGTGATTCCTATTACAAGACCATGATCAATCTCATATATCACATATATCATTCATCACATCCTTTTGGCCATATCACATCACACGGCATATGCTGCAAAAACAAGTTAGACGTCCTCTAATTTTTGTTGCATGTTTTTACGTGGCTTCTATAGGTTTCTAGCAAGAACGTTTCTTACCTACGTAAAACCATAACGTGATATGCCAATTTCTATTTACCCTTCATAAGAACCCTTTTCATCGAATCCGCTCCAACTAAAGTGGGAGAGACAGACACCCGCTAGCCACCTTATGCAACTAATGCATGTTAGTCGGTGGAACCTGTCTCACGTAAGCGTACGTGTAAGGTCGGTCCGGGACGCTTCATCCTACGATGCCGCTGAAGCAAGATAAGACTAGTAGTGGCAAGAAAATTGACAACATCTACGCCCACAACAAGTTTGTGTTCTATTCGTGCATAGAAACTACGCATAGACCTAGCTCATGATGCCACTGTTGGGGAACGTTGCAGAAAATAAAAAAATTCTACACTTCACCAAGATAAATCTATGGAGTCATCTAGCAACGAGAGAGAAGATTGTATCTACATACCCTTGTAGATCGCGCGCGGAAGCGTTCAAGAGAACGAGGTTGAGGGAGTCGTACTCGTCGTGATCCAAATCACCGGAGATCCTAGCGCCGAACGGACGGCACCTCCGCGTTCAACACACGTACGGTTGGGAAGACGTCTCTGTTGGGGAACGTAGTAATTTCAAAAATTTTCCTACGCACACGCAAGATCATGGTGATGTATAGCAACGAGAGGGGAGAGTGTTGTCTACGCACCCTCGAGACCCGAGCGAAGCGATCACAACGTAGAGGAAGTAGTCGACGTTCTCCTCGCGATCCGACCGATCCGGCGCCGTTACTCGACGCCCCGAGTTCTTGACACACGACAGCTCGATGGCGTCCCTCGTACTCGATCCAGCCGAGTGTCGAGGAGAGTTCCGTCAAGACGACGGCGTGGTGACGATCTTGATGTTTCACGGCGCAGGCTTCGCCTAAGCTTCGCGACGGTATAACCGAGGTGGAATATGGTGGAGGGGCACCGACACGGCTAAGGAACGATCCAAAGATCAACTTGTCTGTTTCCAAGGTGCCCCCTGCCCCGTATATAAAGGAGCCAGGGGAGGGGGGCGGCCAAGAGGAGGCGCGCCAGGAGTCCTACTCCTCTGGGAGTAGGATTCCCCAATCCTAGTTGGACTAGGATTCGGGAGGGAAAGAGAGAGAGGGGCGGCCCTTCTCCTAGTCCTAGTAGGACTAGGGAAGGGGGGGAGCGCGCCTCCTAGGGCTGCCCTTCTCCTTTCCACTAAGGCCCATCGAGGCCCATTTACCTCCCGGGGTTCCAGTAACCTCCGGTACTCGGTAAATTCCGCCGCCGGAACCATTCGAACTCCAAACATAGGCTTCCAATATATCAATCTTTATGTCTCGACCATTTCGAGACTCCTCGTCATGTCCGTGATCACATCCGGACTCGAACTCCTTCGTACATCAAAATACATAAACTCATAATAACCGCCATCGAAACCTTAAGCGTGCGGACCCTACGGTTCGAGAACAATGTAGACATGACCTAGAACTATTCACGGTCAATAACCAACAGCGGGACCTGGATGCCCATATTGGTTCCTACATATTCTACGAAGATCTTTATCGGTCGACCGCATAACAACATACGTTGTTCCTTTGTCATCGGTATGTTACTTGCCCGAGATTCGATCGTCGGTATCCAATACCTAGTTCAATCTCGTTACGGCAAGTCTCTTTACTCGTTCCGTAATACATCATCTCACAACTAACTCATTAGTTGTAGTGCTTGCAAGGCTTGATGATGTGCATTACCGAGAGGGCCCAAGAGATACCTCTCCGACAATCGGAGTGACAAAACCTAATCTCGAAATACGCCAACCCAACATCGCCTTTGGAGACACCTGTAGTACTCCTTTATAATCACCCGATTACGTTGTGACGTTTGGTAGCACCAAAGTGTTCCTCCGTAAACGGAGTTGCATAATCTCATAGTTACAGGAACATGTATAAGTCATGGATAAAAGCAGTAGCAACATACTAAACGATCGTGTGCTAAGCTAATGGAATGGGTCATGTCAATCGATCATTCTACTAATGATGTGACCTTGTTAATCAAATAACAACTCTTTGTTCATGATCGGAAACATAACCATCTTTGATTAACAAGCTAGTCTAGTAGAGGCATACTAGTGACATCTTGTTTTGTCTATGCATTCACACATGTATCATGTTTCCGGTTAATACAATTCTAGCATGAATGATAAACATTTATCATGAAATAAGGAAATAAATAATAACTTTATTATTGCCTCTAGGGCATATTTCCTTGATCTCCCACTTGCACTAGAGTCAATAATCTAGATTACATAGTAATGATTCTCACACCCATGGAGTCTTGGTGTTGATCATGTTTTGCTCGTGGAAGAGGCTTAGTCAACGGGTCTGCAACATTCAGATCCGTGTGTATCTTGCATATCTCTATGTCTCCCACGGACCAAGTCCGGATGGAATTGAAGCGTCTCTTGATGTGCTTGGTCCTCTTGTGAAATCTGGATTCCTTCGCTAAGGCAATTGCTCCGAGATTGTCACGAAGATTTTCATTGGACCCGATGCACTAGGTATGCCACCTAGATCGGATATGAACTCCTTCATCCGACTCCTTCATTAGCTGCTTCGAAGCTGCTATGTATTCCGCTTCACATGTAGATCCTGCCACGACGCTTTGTTTAGAACCGCACCAACCGACAGCTCCTCCGTTTAGTGTAAATACGTATCCGGTCTGCGATTTAGAATCGTCGGATCGGTGTCAAAGCTTGCATCAACGTAACTGCCACGATGAGCTCTTTGTCACCTCCATATACGAGAAACATATCCTTAGTCCTTTTCGGTATTTCAGATGTTCTTGACCGCTGTCCGATGATCCACTCGATTACTTTGGTACCTCCTCGCTAGGCTTATAGCAAGACACACATCAGGTCGGTACACAGCATTGCATACATGATAGAGCCTATGGCTGAAGCATAGGAACATCTTTCATTTTCTCTATCTTCTGCAGTGGTCGGGCATTGAGTCCGACTCAACTTCACACCTTGTAACACGTGCAAGGACCCTTTCTTTGCTTGATCCATTTTGAACTTCTTCAAAATTTTGTCAAGGTATGTGCTTTGTGAAAGTCCAATTAAGCGCCTTGATCTATCCCTATAGATCTTAATGCCCAATATGTAAGCAGCTTCACCGAGGTCTTTCATTGAAAAACTCTTATTCAAGTATCCCTTTATGCTATCCAGAATTCTATATCATTTCCGATCAGCAATATGTCATCCACATATAATATCGAAATGCTACTGAGCTCCCACTCACTTTCTTGTAAATACTGAGCTTCTCCAAAAGTCTCAGACAAACCCAAATGCTTTGATCACACTATCAAAGCGTTTATTCCAACTCCGAGATGCTTGCACCAGTCCATAAATGGATCGCTGGAGCTTGCACACTTTGTTAGCTCCCTTTGGATCGATAAAACCTTCGGTTGCATCATATACAACTCTTCTTCCGTAAACCCATTCAGAATGCGTCTTTACATCCATTTGCCAAATTTCATAATCATAAAATGTGGCAATTGCTAACATGATTCGGACGGACTTAAGCATCGCCACGGGTGAGAAGGTCTCATCGTAGTCAATCCCTTGAACTTGCGAAAACCTTTTGCGACAAGTCGAGCTTTATAGACAGTAACATTACCATCAGCGTCAGTCTTCTTCTTGAAGATCCATTTGTTTTCTATTGCTTGCCTACCCTCGGGCAAGTCAACCAAAGTCCATACTTTGTTTTCATACATGGATCCCATCTCGATTTCATGGCCTCAAGCCATTTTATGAATCTGGGCTCACCATCGCTTCTTCATAGTTTGTAGGTTCATCATGATCTAGTAGCATGATTTCCGAATAGGATTACCGTACCACTCAGTGCGGATCTTACTCGTTGATCTACGTGGTTCTCAGTAGTAACTTGATCTCAAGTTTCATGATCAACATCATCAACTTCCTCACTACTTGGTGTAGGTGTCTCGTAAACCGGTTTCTGCGACGAACTACTTTCAAGTAAGGAGAAGGTACTATTACCTCATCAAGTTCCACTTTCCTCCCACTCACTTCTTTCGAGAGAAACTCCTTCTCTAGAAAGGATCCATTCTTAGCAACAAATGTCTTGCCTTCGGATCTGTGATAGAAGGTGTACCCAACTGTCTCCTTTGGGTATCCTATGAAGACACATTTCTCGATTTGGGTTCGAGCTTATCGGGTTGAAGTTTTTCACATAAGCATCGCATCCCCAAACTTTAAGAAACGACAACTTTGGTTTCTTGCTAAACCACAGTTCATAAGGTGTCGTCTCAACGGATTTCGACGGTGTTCTATTCAGTGTGAATGCGGCCGTCTCTAGAGCATAACCCCAAAGCGATAGCGGTAAATCTGAAGAGACATCATAGATCGCACCATATCTAGTAAAGTACGATTCGACGTTCGGATACACCATTACTGTTGTGGTGTTCCGGGTGGCGTGAGTTGCGAAACTATTCCGCATTGTTTCAAATGTAGACCAAACTCGTAACTCAAATATTCACCTCCACGATCAGATCGTAGAAACTTGATTTTCTTGTTACGATGATTTTCAACTTCACTCTGAAATTCTTTGAACTTTTCAAACGTTTCAGACTTATGTTTCATTAAGTAGATATACCCATATCTCGCTTAAGTCATCTGTGAAGGTGAGAAAATAACGATATCCGCCACGAGCCTCAACATTCATCGGACCACATACATACGTATGTATGATTTCCAACAAACCGTTGCTCTCTCCATAGTACCGAGAACGGTGTTCTAGTCATCTTGCCCATGAGGCACGGTTCTTAAGTGCCAAGTGATTCATAATCAAGTGACTCCAAAAGTCCATCAAGATGGAGTTTCTTCATGCGCTTTACACCGATATGACCTAAACGGCAGTGCCACAAATAAGTTGCACTTTTGTTATCAACTCTGCATCTTTTGGTTTCAACATTATGAATATGTGTATCACTACTATCGAGATTCATCAAAAATAGACCATTCCTCAAGGGTGCATGACCATAAAAGATATTACTCATATAAATAGAACAACCATTATTCTCGATTTAAATGAATAACCGTCTCGCATCAAACAAGATCCAGATATAATGTTCATGCTCAACGCAGGCACCAAATAACAATTATTTAGGTCTAAAACTAATCCCGAAGGTAGATGTAGAGGTAGCGTGCCGACCGCGATCACATCGACTTTGGAACCATTTCCCACGCGCATCGTCACCTCGTCCTTTGCCGAGTTAAGCAATCAGTAGTCCCTGTTTGAGTTGCAAATATTAGCAAGTAACCGATATCAAATACCAGTGCTACTACGAGCTCTAGTAAGGTACACATCAATAACATGTATATCACATATACCTTTGTTCACCTTGCCATCCTTCTTATCCGCCAAATACTTGGGGCAGTTCCGCTTCTAGTGACCATGCGCTTGCAAGAGAAGCACTCAGTTTCAGTGTTTAGGGCCGACTTGGGTTTCTTCTCTGAGCAAACAACTTGCTTGCTGTTCTTCTTGAAGTTGCCCTTCTTCTTCCCTTTGCCTTTCTTCTTGAAACTAGTGGTCTTATTGACCATCAACACTTGATGCTCCTTCTTGATTTCTACCTCCGCAGCCTTTAGCATTGCGAAGAGCTCTGTATAGTCTTTACTAACCCTTGCATATTATAGTTCATCACGAAGCCTTTGTAGCTTGGTGGCGTGATTGAAGAATTCATCAATGACACAATCATCCGGAAGATTAACTCCCAATTGTGTCAAGTGATTGTAGTACCCGGACATTACGAGTATATGCTCACTAATGTAACTATTCTCCTCCATCTTGCAGCTATAGAACTTATTGGAGACTTCATATCTCTCAATCCGGGCATTCATTGGAATATTAACTTCAACTCTGGAACATCTCATATGCTCCATGACGCTCAAAACGTCGTTGAAGTCCCGGTTCTAAGCCGTAAAGCATGGCACACTGAACTATAGAGTAGTCATCGCTTTGCTCGCCAGACGCTCATAACATCTGCAGTTGCATTAGCAAGAGAGTCTGCACCTAGCGGTGCATCCAGACGTAACTCTTCTCAGTGCAGCAATGAGGATGATCCTCGTTACGGACCCAATCCCGTAATTGCTACCATCATCTTTCAACTTTGCTTTCTCAAGGAACGCATTAAAATTCAACGGAACAACAGACGAGCCATCTATCTACAATCAAACATAAACAAGCAAGATACTATCGGGTACTAAGTTCATGATAAATTTAAGTTCGATTAATCATATTACTAAAGAACTCCCACTTAGAAAGACATCCTCTAGTCATCTAAGTGATCACGTGATCCAAATCAACTAAACCATAACCGATCATCACGTGAAATGGAGTAGTTTTCAATGGTGAACATCTTATGTTGATCATATCTACTATATGATTCACGCCGACCTTTCGGTCTCCGTGTTCCGAGGCCATATCTGCATATGCTAGGCTCGTCAAGTATAACCCGAGTATTCTGCGTGTGCAAAACTGGCTTGCACCCGTTGTAGATGGACGAGAGCTTATCACACCCGATCATCACGTGGTGTCCGGGCACGATTTAACTTTGGCAGCGGTGCATACTCGGGAGAACACTTCTTGATAATTTAGTGAGAGATCATCTTATAATGCTACCGTCAATCAAAGCAAGATAAGATGCATAAAAGGATAAACATCACATGCAAATCAATATAAGTGATATGATATGGTCATCATCATCTTGTGCTTCATGATCTCCATCTTGCAGCACCACCATGATCACCATCGCCACCGGCGCGACACCTTGATCTCCATCGTAGCATCGTTGTCGCCTCGCCAAACTTATGCTTCTCGACTATCGCTACCGCTTAGTGATAAAGTAAAGCATTACGAAGCGATTGCATTGCATACAATAAAGCGACAACCATATGGCTCCAGCCGATTGCCGATAACTTCGGTTACAAAACATGATCATCTCATACAATAAAATATAGCATCACGCCTTGACCATATCACATCACAACATGCCCTGCAAAAACAAGTTAGACGTTCTCTACTTTGTTGTTGCAAGTTTTACGTGGCTGCTACGGGCTTAAGCAAGAACCGGTCTCACCTACGCATCAAAACCACAACGATATTTCGTCAAATAGACTCCGTTTAACCTTCTCAAGGACCGGGCGTAGCCACACTCGGTTCAACTAAAGTGAGAGAGACAGCACCCACCAGTCACCTTTAAGCAACGAGTGCTCGAGCGGTGAAACCAGTCTCGCAGAAGCGTCACGCGTAATGTCGGTGCAGGCCGCTTCATCTCACAATACCGCTGAACCAAAGTATGACATGCTGGTAGGTAGTATGACTTGTATCGCCCACAACTCACTTGTGTTCTACTCGTGCAAAACATCAAACCATAGAAAAACCTAGGCTCGGATGCCATTGTTGGGGAACGAGTAATTTCAAAAATTTCCTACGCACACGCAAGATCATGGTGATGTATAGCAACGAGAGGGGAGAGTGTTGTCTACGCACCCTCGTGAGACCCGAAGCGGAAGCGATCACAACGTAGAGGAAGTAGTCGACGTTCTCCTCGCGATCGACCGATCCCGGCGCCGTTATCCGACGCCCCGAGTTCTTGACACACGTACAGCTCGATGACGTCCCTCGACTCGATCCAGCCGAGTGTCGAGGAGAGTTCCACAAGACGACGGCGTGGTGACGATCTTGATGTTTCACCGGCGCAGGGCTTCGCCTAAGCTTCGCGACGGTATAACCGAGGTGGAATATGGTGGAGGGGGGCACCGCACACGGCTAAGGAACGATCCAAAGATCACATCCGAGACTCCGAACTTCTTCGGTACATCAAAATACATAAACTCATAGTAACTGTCATCGAAACCTTAAGCGTGCGGACCCTACGGTTCGAGAACAATGTAGACATGACCGAGACACGTGTCCGGTCAATAACCAACAGCGGGACCTGGATGCCCATATTGGTTCCTACATATTCTACGAAGATCTTTATCGGTCTGACCGCATAACAACATACGTTGTTCCCTTTGTCATCGGTATGTTACTTGCCCGAGATTCGATCGTCGGTATCCAATACCTAGTTCAATCTCGTTATCGGCAAGTCTCTTTACTCGTTCCGTAATACATCATCTCATAGCTAACTCATTAGTTGTATTGCTTGCAAGGCTTCAGTGATGTGTATTACCGAGAGGGCCCAGAGATACCTCTCCGACAATCGGAGTGACAAAACCTAATCTCGAAATACGCCAACCCAACATCTGCCTTTGGAGACACCTGTAGTACTCCTTTATAATCACCCAGTTACGTTGTGACGTTTGGTAGCACCCAAAGTGTTCCTCCGGTAAACGGGAGTTGCATAATCTCATAGTTACAGGAACATGTATAAGTCATGGATAAAAGCAGTAGCAACATACTAAACGATCGTGTGCTAAGCTAATGGAATGGGTCATGTCAATCGATCATTCTACTAATGATGTGACCTTGTTAATCAAATAACAACTCTTTGTTCATGGCTAGGAAACATAACCATCTTTGATTAACAAGCTAGTCTAGTAGAGGCATACTAGTGACATGTTGTTTGTTTATGCATTCACACATGTATCATGTTTCCGGTTAATACAATTCTAGCATGAATGATAAACATTTATCATGAAATAAGGAAATAAATAATAACTTTATTATTGCCTCTAGGGCATATTTCCTTCACTCGTGGTAGGATTTCAGCGGCCGAGTGAAGGACACCCAAAGGAGAGGGAATGTCCAGGCGACGGCCGGGTGAAGGACACCCAAAGGAGAGGGAATATCCAGGCACCGGAGAGGAGGCGGAGGAAGAGGAGGAAGGTGGTCTCTCACGCATCAGCTTTGTCCTCCCCATACCAGACGCGCCCATGTTCTGTTGCTATTATTGATCCAACGCCTCGGTGCACACAAGGTGGTTGAGGTAATGCCCCTTAATGTTTCTACTTCATTTTACTTCCCTTTTGTGTTTGTGCTAGATGTTCCATATGAACAATCATTTTGGTACGACAACTATTGTTGGAGAAGCACTAAACTAATTAAGGCATGTTGATTATTACTATATAGATACACTAATTATTGGCACTTGCACCACCAGCTTTGTTCTATTATCTTCACAGTTAGCTTTCACTTGACAGTGCTTTGTTATAAACCTTGCAGGTTGAAATTAAAAAAAGGATTCAGGCAGATCCTTCTTTGATTGGTGAGGATGCCCGTAATGGTAATCTTTATTCATCAATTTTCCCAAATGAAAAGAAAGGAAGGCCAAGTGGCCTTGGTCTATTAGCAGGTGGAGTCGTTTCGGAGCGCCTTGCTCAAGTTGAAGCTGAACTACATGCTGCTAGATAAGAGAACTTGGAGCTTCGGCATGTGGTGGCAAATCAAACTTCAATAATGGCCAAGAGTTAGAGAATGGAAGAACAATACAACGAGTTAAAGACTTTGACCATAGCTTCTAGGGGGTTGGTTAAAATGGAAGGAATCCCAGAAAAGGAGCTTCCACCTAAAGATCCTTATAAGGTGATTCTTGTATTCATCTTTTAAATTCAGTCACATTCTTTGAACTTTCCTACCAGCTAAATATGAGTTTCCACCTACCAGGGCTTAAAAACCATGAATGATGAACAATATGCAACTTCACTTTCATACACTACCAAGGTATTCAAGGAAATGGCTGCTCCAAGGCATTCGGGTAAGATGAAGGCACCTCAATTGAAATCAAAGAATGCAAAATCAGGAAATTAAGGAAAAGAAAGACAACTCAACATAAGGAACCAGGAATATTTCAAACACCGCTCCAAAAGGGGCCACATGTGATTTTTCTATGTTCGTCTCTACTTATATTAACCAACTAGCAAATTAGAAGAGTTACTTAGTACTATTGCAACTCACAGGACGGATTAGAAGATATCATAAAGTGTGGCATGGAAGTTAGTTTGACATCATCAAATAGTGCAAGTGTGGTGGCAATGGGAACCATTCAGAAAACTGATAGAAAAGCTAAAGCTACTGATGGCCAGCCGCTAGCTGATTGTATTGAAGTTCCTGTCAACATCATGCTCAAAGAAACAACTGAGCTACCTTGTGCACAAGGGAAAATAAACATGCTAGGAAATGCACAAGCTAGGTGTATTTCATGGCCAAGCCAAAACGTATGATGCATAACATAACACTTTACTAACTCATTTGATATGTTCTTGTATATGCAACTATTCTGAACTCCTTTTTTCTTCCTGTAGAATGTGCAAACAGATGGTAACACCATGCTACACTCAAGGTACTATCATAACTCATATTTGGTGGTCTACGCCTATCTACAAAATTGAACCATGTGTAACTATATAGGATTTTTATTTTTACCCAATTGTAGTTGTCTAGTGTTTGTAGTCAGGTGTCATTCAACAATAGCAAGAATGTAGATCCCAACAAAGCAACTACTGAAACTCAAGTGACCAAGCAACGTTGTACCCCCTCGTCGCTCGCCCCTCTAGGGCGATCGGGGGGGACCCTAGCCCCGAGCTGCCTCGATCCCATCCCTCCTTCCCCTCCGCCGCCGCTGGGGGACAACACCGGTTAGAGCCCGTCCGTTCGACGGCAGCGGCGGAGGGCCCCTCTTCATCAACGACGGCGGACTCCGAAATCATGTGGGTGATTCGGAGTTTGGATCTTGAGGTAGTGACGGCCTTTTAAGGATGGTGCCAGTATGGGACGTCCCTTCCATCAACAGATTGGATTCAATGCGGCTCGGCAGGTGTCACATGTGCCTCTTTCAGAGTTGTCGGGCGGTGCCTGTCGCCGGCAGGTGAAGTCACCGGTGGATGCGCTACCGGTGGATGCTACGCATGGCGTCTTATATGGAGACGTCAAGTCATGCCTAGTACCGGCAAGTGATGCATGCTGGCTCTGGCGGAGGTGTCATGTTTAGCCTGTTGTTGTCGGGCCGAAGGTGGTGCGACAGTAGCGGGAGGCAGACGATATGGGATGTATTTGTCTTCCATTCTCTCCTCCATAGGTATCCGGCTATCAAGCCTAACGGTAGACGGATAAGGGCAGATGGTACAGATGGCTTCAGCGATGAGTTTATGCACTCCGGTGGAAACACAAGATCTCTTATCAGACTATGTCCCCGTGCACCTATGTCGTATCTTTGCTGAAGGTGATGGATTGAAATTTGGCTTTGGGGATGAGAATCCGGAGTTCAACCTTATGGCGGACTAGCCATCATCGGCGCACATGCGTCGATTCCTTCTCGAAGGCGTAGCCTAGGAGTTGTGTATTTTTTCTTTGTTTATGTTGTTTCTTGTATTGTAGGGATTAGTGCCTATCTGGGGGAGGTACTACCGCGAGGTATACGACATCAGAGTTTGTTTCCGATTTATTTCTAGGTCGATGGTGTTCGACTGTAGGATTTTGCACTATTAATAATATATGGCTGCATGCATTGTCCTAATGCAGAGGCCGGGGGTTATTCTCCTTTTAAAGAAAGGGTGACCAAGCTAGTTACGGTACTTAATTAGAAGTTGCACTAAGGAATACATTGAAGAGAAAGAGAGTTTCTGAGACAACAAGCATCAGAATAGCTACTAAAGAAATCTCTGCTACAACCGGAAACAACATGCTTAGGAATTCAGGCAGGGAAACTTGAAAGATGGTCATATGTGAGTTGTACATGCCTTTAGGGCAGGAGCTTTCTCTTGCTTACATCTGACATGGCTGGTGAAGATTCACTGAATAGGATTTTTCATGGCTCTTTTTTCTTGCATGCATGTCTCTGTAACCCTATTATAGTGCTGAGAAGATGTTTTTCTCTTGTAGAAGCCTAGAAATGCTGGTAGTCCGCTGAAGGCTGAAGGTGAAGGTAACATGTCGATTGGTTTGTTCTTGTGTGTGTCCATTTGTGATTGATTGCATCAAGATGGAACACTTCTTCTCATATTGTTGTCACAACAGTAGGCAGTGTACCTGTGTGTTTATGTTTGATACTTTGATGTCGTTTATGAATTTGTGAAGATGTTCTGATGGTGATGCTTTACATTATTCGTGTGCACGATGATACTTTCTAGCCGATGCAAGCCTCTCAGTCTTGTTTTACTTTTATATGTGTGCTTGTACAGACCTAGATGCAAATTATTGAGCTTGTTGTAATAGTGGTTTTGTCGTATTCTTATATGCATGTGTAAAGTTTGTGGCATTCTTACGTGCCTCGGAAACATTTTGGACGCAATACAAAAGACGCCACATAATGGTTTAGAGGCATTCTTAAGAAATGCCACAAAAAATCTTTGAAGGCAGAGAGATGCCAGGCACAATTTTTGCAGTATGAGAAATGCTACAAATAGTCTTTGGAGGCACAAATAGTGTGAGAAATGCTAATACATAAACTAATTTTACACCCAAGAAAGCCGGTATATTTTCTCTTATAAAAAAAGTGGCGGATTTATTTATTAACTTACCCCATAAGCAAACCCAACAAAAATATTATGGTAAGTATCATTTTCCATTAAATTAACATAATTAACCACATATCAAATAAATAAATACTAAAATACACACGTTATGTTTATACAATTATTGCATCTATCATGGGATGCAGATTTGTTTGAACTAAAACTATTATTATTTTTCAATTTTGTTCGCAACCTATTAAGCATTTTTCTCTTAAATTTGCAAAAATATATAAAGGAAATACTTGATTTGATATGTCAACTAATATGTGCCGTTGTGCATATTCTATATGTACTTTCTCAAATTTAGAAAAGTTATTGAAGTCTCTAGGGCGTATGACTACTCCCAAAATAATATCAACTCCGATACTCAATATCATGGCCGAAATGTGATTGTGGTATGAGGGTTCCATGTCCTATTGTCAATCAATGAAAAAAAATCATAAATGGGACGTTCTAGATACTTTTGTACTCACACTTGTGTTTTTATTAAACCATTCATTTAGCTAGGCCAACCAACAAAAGATGAAAACTTTAAAAACTAGACCAATGGGTAGGAGTGGATTAACGAGGTGCTCGGCTCGTTAAGCTCGTTAAGATTAACGAGCAGAAAATCCTGCTCGGCTCGGTTCGTTGAGACTCGTTAAGCTCGCGAGCGATTGTTAATAGATTCTTATGTGTTACGGTCTAGAGGATCGTGTAGATGTGGTTTCTAAGAAAGAAGATGGTGACCACAATAGAAAATGCACTAGTTGTTGCCTCCGATGTAGATTAGATTGAACATATGACTTGAGGTGCTACGAAAATGTTGTCATGTAGGATGAAAATATGTGTTCTGTTGTTACAACGAGCCTAACGAGCTGCTCATGAAATTTGTTAACTCGTAAGTTTAATAAGTTGAAATAGATGATTGGTTTTGTTCATTAAGAAGCGAGCCACGAGCTTAACGAGCTGAAATATCGAGTGCTTATTAACGCTATCACACCCCAGCTCCTCAGTTGGCCCATCTACTCTTTATACCCCACAATTGTGAACATTATTTCCTAGATTTTTCAGTTGACCGGTGACTAGTTGACCATTGGCCATTGAAATAAACAAATCATAAATTTGTAAAAGATTAAAAAAATTAAAAGTTCAAGATTAAAAAAAAGGTTCGTAAAAATTTAAAGAGTTTGCAAAAATTGAAAAAAAAACTCCGTGCATTTGAAAAAACGGTTCATAAAATTTGAAAACAAAATCATGGAAATTAAAAAAATTCACAATTTTTAAAAAGTTCATGTATTTTGAAAAAGTTCACAATTATGTTTTAGAAAAAATAAAAATTTAAAAATTTCACGTATTTGAAAAGAAGGCAAAAGGAAAAGGAAAAGGAGGTCTAGAAGGACCAAACTAAAAGAAAAGACCCAAGACCGACTGTGAAGCTTCCCAAAACCACGACGGAAGATGAAACCGGCAAGGACTAAAATGAGAAAGGAAGGAGTTCGGCAAGATGACTTCGGTTCACACGTAAAAGTGCTTAGAAAGGTATCAGCAGGTGGGCGGCGCTACACTTTTTTTTGGCAGGAAAAAAATTGAACGATTAAATTACTGCTCCCGAATATTCAACTTACCGAGATCTCGCTAGATGCCTAAGATGGGCCGGCCCATTTCTGTGAGCCACCGTTCGGGCGTGGGCGTCAGTTTACAAGAAAGCCTGTAATTGGCACCATACGCGCCGAATAGAAAATGATGGTCGCCTCCCCTGTAGCCAAGTGCGCCAATGGAGCTTGTCCTTCCATTCCTAGCCCTTTTTAGTAAC
This sequence comes from Aegilops speltoides, assembly GCA_021437245.1. Taxonomy (NCBI): domain Eukaryota; kingdom Viridiplantae; phylum Streptophyta; class Magnoliopsida; order Poales; family Poaceae; genus Aegilops; species Aegilops speltoides. The sequence continues at coordinate 7,007,428 of CM038145.1, forward strand.
AAAAAACAAAATCTTATCGCCACATAAATGGTAGTCTGATTGTGCATAAGTTGCTATTTTTACAAGAATGGGGTCTAAAACTTTGATTTCCTATTATAAATATATACTAAACATTTTTGCTAGATATTTGAGAATCATATGCGTGAATTTAACCTGCACCGTTTAGTTTCATGAATACTTGCTGTAATAGAAATTAACCCATATTGTTAGTTTTCTAAGGCCATGCTCGCATGCCCTATAACGACAGCTTCTGTAACCGGAGAGATACTCAGTAAAACAAAAATAAAAAGGTAAACGCCACCGAACTAAGGAGGCAAATGATGTTGATTAGTGATATTTTTAGGGGTTAACATAGCAAGAGCGTTATCTATTCATTAAATTGAAAAAGAAAGTACTTACGGGGATAGGCATTTTTAAAGGACCATCATCTTAGACTGGTTTTTCCAAAGAGTTCATCTCTTATACATATAACAACTAGTTTTCAAATAAAGTCCGGATTAAACTATCAACCATGATATAGTTCATCTTTGAAAGCATTCTAACTGCATAGTCCCTTGAACACACACAGATGTGAGCAATACGTCATGAACTCATGAGCATGCCTAAATTCTTCTAATCTCTTGTGTCGTTATTAGTGTTGCAATCTGATATATTGTCTAGTTTCTTGCGATTACAAATATACATACAAAGTATATTATATTGCAATGATAATCGACACAACTTCCTTAATCATGGAAAACTTAAGTATATTCAAGAAAATAATATTTCCCTTCCACACAAATTCATGTATAATTCCACAATCAGGTAAATAATAATTCCATTCCACACAAATGCATGTATGATTCCACAAATCAGGTATTCTCTAAACAGTTAAAGTAATTCTGAATATTAATGATTACAAGCAATTTGAATATGGTATGTAGAACACATAACTCAATAATCACACTCCATGAAAGACAAGGTCCGCCACCTGGCATGAGCTAGTCGCGCACATTTGGTGATCAATCAAACTTGCATGGTCAAGCAAAAGCTACAAACTCAATAGATCAATTCATGCACTCTCAATCCTGTTACATAAGTAAAAGTTCTAAAATGAAGACCGGAGTCCTAAATTTTTTTTGCGAAACAATTCTTAATAAGTTGTTAACCGCGGGATTGGCTGAGCCACTTAGGCCTGGATTCCCACGCGGACAAACGGCCGAGAATTTAACCCAATAAAATGACCTTGGATGTTTAGTTCTTCGTCTCCCTCCACCCTAGGGTGCTCCCACCAAATGTTTCGCTTTTCCGGGTCAACCCCTCAAACTAACAAAGCATCTTTTATTCAGTCAAGAAAAAACTAAAGGAGTATTTTTCGACTAAGGAAAATAAAATAAAATAAAATGCATTCAAGTCATCAGTGGCAATCAACCTCATTCTGAGGAAAAAGAAAGAACAGATTTGACTCAACCTGATCAACTCCAACAAAACAGGCTGGCAAGCAAGAGGGAGCTCCTAATTGGCGCACTTTCCGCCACTTCCGGCGCTCACACGATCACCAGCGTGCTGGCCGGCTCGCACGCTCACCAAACAATCGCAAAAAAGATAAGAAAACGATCGCTACCGCCAAAAAAACTAACGATCACTGACTTGCCTAAAAATCAAACAAAACAACTAACACGCCATGGTTCACTAGTTGACCGGCCAACCGTTGACTTTACAAAAAAGCAACAAATATAAAAAAAGTTCCCAAATTCAAAAATAAATTCAGAAAAAATCATGTATTTTACAAAAGTCAATAGCTTTTGGACAAAATCAAGGATTTGAAAAATAATCAATTTTAAAAATTAATTGCATCAAATTTAGAAAGAAGAACACTAATTTAAAAAAAATCATTGATTTTGAAAAATAGTTCAAAAAAAGTTCGTCAGTTCTAAAAAATCCATATAATTTGAAAGAAAATTCATGAATTGAGAAAAAGTTAACAAGTTTGAAATTTTTTATTGATTTTGAGGAAAAATATTAATCGAAATTTAATAAAGTTCAGAAAAATGAAAAGTCCACAAATTGGGAATTTTTAATGCATTTGAATATGAAATAAAATAGAAAAGAAAAGCAAATAAAGAAAAGAAAAGAAGAAAAAACTGGACAAAAACCAGGCTTGAAAACCAAAACTAAGAGGCTTCCCTAAACCTGTTGGGAGCTTCTCAGAAACGTTCGTTCATATATGGCCCAGCCCGAGAGAAACAATAGCACGAAACAGGGCGTGCGCCGGTTTGACCGTCGGTCCGCTTTGGGCCGCCCATATACATTCTTTTTACCCTCTATTAAAACTCAAAACTGGTGCGATCGTCTGGTTCGAACTAACAAGCTCTATTTTCTAAGGGTACTGCAGCAACCACTACGCTATCTTACCCTCTCATGTACGTTTTCTTTTTTTCTCCTTCTTCTTTCTTTCTTCAGTTCACAGGGTTTTTTCGGGTTCGCTATTCATTTTATGGACATTTTTTATTTGGTTTTAATTTTTCGTTTTTATGTTCTTTAATAAGAGGTTTAGTTTTTAAATTTGTAAGCTTTTTTAAAATTGATGATTTTTTATTCAAGTTCGTTAAGAAATTTCTAAATTGCAGAACTGTTTTCAAATTGGATGAACTTTTTTTTTAAGTGATGAACTTTTCTAGTTTTCTGTGCACTTTTTTCCGAAATCGATGGAAAATATTCTATTGGCCGATTTTTTTTAAAACCGATGATTGTTTTCAAAATCAATGAACATTTTTCAAAATTGGTAAACTTTTTTCAAAATTGATGAACTTTTTTCCAACATTTATGAACTTTTGTCAAAACCAATGAACCTTTTCAAAATCTTAAACTTTTTCCAATGTTGTGAACTTTTTTTCAAATTGATGAATTTTTTAATGTGTGATTTTTAAAAAAATTGATGCAGTTTATTTCAAAATTGAGGACCTTTTTCCAAACTCACTATAACTTTTTAAATTCGATGAACTTTTTGAAAACTCACTATAATTTTTTTTAATTATTGTACTTTTGCTTAAATTACTGAACTTTTTTGAAATTTAATAAACCTTTTTGAATATGCGAGTTTGATTCAAATAGCATGCCTACAAATGTTATTCAAGCATGCACGTTGCACTTAGTCACTAGCAGAGATGGTACGGTGGTAGCCAACCTCTTTCAGGAATGTTGTGACCTTTTCGATTCCCCGTGACAACCAGTTTTTATGGGTTTTCGTGCTACAATACTTCGGTGCGATGAGTGTTCATGGACCGGCCCACTAGGTGTTGCGTGTGAGTGCCACTTCGCTTCTGCGACGCTTAAATAGGAGGTCCCCGAATAGGATTGGCGCCCATTAGTGTCCTTTGTTAAATACCCTGCTCATCTTGCTCAAAAAAAAACCACGCGTGTCCTAAACTTCAACTTTTATATATATATAGGGTCATAAGGATAACTACAACTTTATTTTCCTAGCTCATGGGAGATATAATGCCTTTGTTACCCACAATTACCTTTATTGCCAGATTTAATTCCTGTGTTTCAAGGCCATAATAAATAAGCGCCATTCCACGAGTCTTTTAGATTACTAGCAACAATGCAACCCACAATCACGTCATTCAAATTAGTACCCCCTACATCCGGGTTTATTAGACCCCTTATATTTTGGGCCCAACTTTAACCATCTATTTGACTAAAAATATATAAATGATATGCTATAAAAACTAGATTGATGGATTTGTATTTCGAAGAGGTTTTCCATGGTATAATTATTATGAAATATAATTCATATTTTATAAGCTCAAATTCATGGGCAAACTTTGGTGCAGAATAAAAGGGGGCCTAATAAACCCGGAGCGCTCATTCCTTTGCTTGGTGCCGATGTTGTCATGTCCTTTATTTGGTCTCTCTTCAAAGTGAAGGCAAAGACACAATTTACAGACTTTATTTTTGGGGCGGCTTGCTTATTTTCTAGGCATTTCATGGAGATATAAAAATGGGTGAAATTTGGCACAAAACAGCAAGGTGAAACTATTAAATTAGGAAACGACCTTGTTTTTGGCACAAATCATAGGCTAGGTGAGTTGGTTGGTACTATCGGGTTAAATTTGAGGTCTGGTGGGCCCCAAATCGAGGAGGAGACCCCCCCCCCCCGCTCCCGCGTCGTCCCCCTTGGGCGACTCGGGGCGATTAAAATTTCTGCCGCCGCCACCCTCCAGCCCCCTCCCGTTGCCGCCACCAGAGGTAGGCCGCCTAGGAGGCTGCCGATGAAGGTGGCGGCGAGGGTCCCCGTCGCTTCGTCCCTCGGCGAAGGACCTTGGACGCCGGGGCGGCGGCCCCGGACGGCGAGGCGGCGCCACCTTCGCATCAGGTGGCGGGCGCGGGATGCGGCGGACGGCTTCCACGGCAGCTCGGGCAGCGAGGAGCCGGCAGGAGGTGGTCGTGGCGTGGGCTTCCCGTTCCAAATTTGAAGGTCGTGCTTCTCTCCTGCTCTGCTCCACTCCCCCCTCTAGCGGTGTCCGATTTGTGGCTTTGGCTATCAGATCCGGTGCTGGCGGGGTGATGGTGGTATAGGACTGCGTCTGGGGTAACACCTTGGCCGGTTCTCCGGCCACAGCGGCGACGGCGGGTGCGCACGTCGTTTTCTCCTGGAGGCGCCGCTGATGACTTGTTCTTGCCACCCCCGTCCCAGATCCTGGGTGAAAGCCCAAAACCCGTCCTGGGTTGGGCGGCGGCGGCGCCCTGTGCGTCGTTCTCTTCTTGAAGACGCTGCCTGGGGCTCTCTGGTTCTTCGGGAGAGTGGTTGTGAGGTTGGAGAGCGCTCGTCGGCGGCGAGCCCAGGGGGTGATTTTTCTGTGTAGGGTGTGTGGTCCTGCAGGTGTATGCCTTGACGGAGTTCCTCTGCGGCGGCAGGTCTTGGTGTGTCATGGTGGCTCTGCTCCTGAGCCGGGTTGGAGGGGGATAGGGTTCCTCTTCTCGCTGACAGCTCCACGACGCTACCATGATCTCTCCTTGTGCGGACATCGAGCGGCACTGGTGCTTCCAACTTGCGCCCGGTGCTCTGCAGTGCTTCTTCGACGATCCTCCCGCAGCTTTCCTTCATTTCTCGGTGTCCAAGGAAGGCGGCGGTCAGCGGATGTGGTGTGTCTTGGTGTGGCGAGGATGATCGCTTTCTTGCTCGTGTGTCGGCCGGCGTCTGCTCTAGCTCTCGGGTGAGCTTCCAATGATCCGATGGTGCGGCGCCTTCGAGCCTAGGCGAGAGGATAGGGTTCCTCTTCGGCGTTGGAAGACAGGTGCTCGTTTTGTTCGATGCTCCATGGTCAGGCGACCCTCGGTGTCTCCATGCTACTGACTGATCCTCGATGCTTCTTTGTTGCCTGCCTCTGGTCCCGGGGTGCAGCGGGCTTCGCCATTACTTGCAGGATTTTCTCGTGTATTCCCTTAGTGTGCAGTAGTGGGCGTTGCGTTGTAAGCTGCTCAGTCAGCTCCCTTGTATCTTTCGGTCGCTCATGCTTGGTGGCCTTGTGTAATCCTGGCCGGTTGATGGCTTTGTTACTTCAAAGCCGGGCTCTTCTTGAGCCTTCGTTCCAAAAAAGTTGAGGTCTGGTGTTTGAATCTTTCACAAGTATACATATTTTTCGCTGCTTGCCGTTGACAAAAAAATAGCATAGGAGGCCTAGTTTGGCCCATGTGAGGAAGCTGAGCGTGTAGCCCACCCGTGGACAGACAAACTTCGGGAATGATATGTTTTTCTAGATCGCAGGTTAATTCTTAAAAGGTACGTGAGGAGATGCCGTCTCGTGCTACTGGAGACGTCGGCTCCCCCTCCGCGTCGTGAGGAGATGCCGCCTCGGCAAGGCTACTGTCAAAGGTACGTGATATGGCGCCTCTAGCTCCCTGTGTGTCCGCCGCCGCGCAGCTGAAAGAAAGTGAGCAAACGACGATTGTCCAGGCTCCAGCTTGCTCTTGGCCATGCACCCTGTCGTGACGCCCCGTGCGCTGCTTCACGCTCGTATATACACTATATACTTAAGTGGTGCTGGATTCTCTAATCACCATGCAATGGCATCCAATACTTCTAACTGATTGGCGATCGCATTAGTGTTACTATTGTTCATGATTGGCGTGTGTGGGCTGGGCACCGATAGAACCTGTATAAATGATCATGCCTCCATGGTTCCTAAATAGCATACATATATAACATCAAGTTAGCAACAAAAGCCTAGAGTTACACACACATCAAATTAGGAGGCACCAGAACACTTGTGAAGGGAAGTGATAGCCGATGGGAAACTGCCTCCCAGCAGCATGCTGCTGCTGCTGCTGCCCGTGCATCCAGAAATGCCCAGAGGCAAAAATGGCATGCGGATGCTGCCCGAATATACACTACACGCCATGCCCGGAGAACATTAACATCAACTGCAATCCCCAGGTCCCAAAGTGCCCGACGTGCTGTGGTGGAGGAGGAGGCGGCGATGCGAAGGAAGAGAAGCCTTGAGAGAGGGCTACAAGACGCCTGGGAAAAACGTAGCGGCCATCGCCTTCCTCCGCAACCGGACTCCGAACTAACGTCGTACATCTACCCATATGCAATCATGCATGCATGTCTAGGGTAGTCTTTCCATGTATATGCTGTGAAGTGGTTAACTGTTTGGGTCTTGTTGGAGCAGGCCTGCTTTTGTTCATTAGAAGTGATGAATGTCTGTGTATACTTCTTGAAAAACAGAAGTACAACTGTTGTTACCTGGAATTCTTCATGGAACGTACTAGCAAATCGACTTTGTAGTTCTTTATGTAGCTGTTGAAATAGAAAAGAAAAGAAAATATAATTGCCAAGTGTGACTTGCAATGGGAGCCATACCCAGACAAGGATGTTCACTCGGGGTAGGCAATCCAACTGACTCTTCAGTCGGATGGAGTTTGGTACTCGGGCATGGGTAGCACGTCTAGTGACCAACCCGGATGAATGTGTTCACTCGGTTGGGTAGGGGCATGCCGACTGGTAGCTCAGTCGGACGCCGGATGTCAGTTCCACTCGGGTGTGAGGAGCACACGATCCAGGTCCCATGAGTCTAGATGTAGATATTTTGGGTTGCTGCGTAGCACCCTCGATCTTATTTGTATTTTGTCTTTAAAAGGAGATGAATAGAAAGAGAAAAGTGAGACAGTCTCGCGACACCCAAATATCTTCTTCATGTTTGTGTGTACTGGTCCTCCGACTGTTCATCATCTCCCTCCCCATCTCAGATCCAGCTGGAGATAGAGGCCGACCATGCCGGTGCTTTGCTCGGAAGGTAGTCATAGACGTAGCAGAGGCTCACGCAGTGAGAGCCCTCACAGCCCAGGCACAACGACACAATTATCAGGGGCGTGCTCTCCACAATATTTTTCCTCAGGTGGGAATTGAAGTGTTGTTATTGCCAAGTTTGCACTTCATGCCCCTACTTAAATGTTCTGACATAGATAAAATAGTTGTGGTCTGTAATTCATAGAGGTACTTCATGGTCGTTTCTCTAGATTTTGTACTACGGTGATATGCATGGTGGACTTAAGACACATATAATGAAACAGATGTAGTATTCAATCTACATGTTTTATAGGATAGACACTTGAGGAAAGGTTTCTTTCATACTAGAATGAGGCACTCAAATAATCTTGGTATCATGGTAAAACTTTCCATTTCCAGTAGCTAGTGGGAGGAGTAGATCAAAATAAATACCAAGAAAAAGGTTGAGAACTATTTTGAAACAAAATGTTGTTGGTAGCATTGAGAGTGAGATATGAATTACTTAGGACTTGAAAACGGTGGGGGCAAAGCCATATGATCTATCAACTGGCCTAAAGCTACGTTGTTTCAATGGATTGTCACGTGGAGATATGAGTTGTGATTTAGCTGTACTAGTTCGTAGAGGTAATCTAAGCCACCTCGAAATATTTCTGACGACTGACAGATTTTAAGGAAGATATTTATAATCTTGCTTTTTATAACAAATATTGGTATATTACCTAACTTGTGCAGAGATAGCTAGGATCTTATTCTCCCTTCTTAAGTATGCTAATACGGGGATATATATATATATACCTTCTCATCTCTAATCTCCATAACAAAAACGGTCGGTGTTTGAGAACCTTCAAAGTTTTTCCTTCTCGCATGAAAGTCTAAGGATAATTCATGATGAAATCATGGCATCAAATCTTTATTATTGTAGCACTAGTTCCAAAGGTTCTACATGTGAGTTAGGAAGCTAGCTAGCTAGTGAAATCAATGTGATGCCTACGAAACCTCACGTAAAATATACAATACTTATGAAGACGAAGACCAGGCCATAGGGCATTGTTATGCTGTCGGATTTTGACAGAGAGGCGAAAAGGCACGCGAGGGCATAACCTTTGTTAGTTGCATATCGATTCAGCATACCATTAAACCATAAAAGTTTGAACCATAAGCATATATACCATTAAGCTAAGTTATCTTACCGACCATAAGCATACCATTAAACAAAGTTATCTCAACAAGACCCGCGCCCCCTTTTCTAGTCAGTTTACCATTGAAATAAGACCCCGCGCCCCCTTTTCTAGTACATATGTAATACTTCAAGCACACGTTCACGTACATGGCAGACCATTGCATGAGCTTAGGCATATATTCCTACAAAGCCGTCTATGATTAGGCAACCGGCCGTATTTGATGACGTCGTGGCAAACATTCTATGATGACGTCGTGGCAAACATTCTATGATGACGTCGTGGCAAACTTCTCTTTGTAGTAGTAGTATAGTTAATCATTGGAAACCAACAGACTGTTGCACGAGCTTAGGCATATATTCTGAAAATTTTGAAGTGGCAATTCTTTCGATAAAGGTGACATGACTTGTTCGCCTTTTTTATATTCGCAGCGAAAGTTGTGACTTCTGAACTGCCTACATCACTGGCTTGCATCCAATTCTCTCACCGGTACAGTAGTCCTTAATTTGAATTGACTAGCAAAAGCACATACGCTCCATTAATTTGTGCGATTATACTTGTTAATCATCTTGTTCCTTATAAGCATGCATGTGTACCCCTCAGACCTGTATAAATGATCGAACTGCACTCACATCGAGAGACCGCAAACCCTAGCTCCTAGCCACAAAAGCCACCAAAACACTCGTAGAGACAGCTGATAACTGATGGGGAACTGCTGCCCATGCATCCCATCGTGCTGCTGCCCGGACAGCCTCACATCGTGTTGCTGCCCGTGCATCCCATCGTGCTGCTGCCCGAAATGTGAGCCGAGCCTGGTTTGCAAGTGCTGCCCGACCTTTCACTGCACCACATGCCCGACCATCAACGTCAACTGTGGTGGCGGCGGTAAGGCACAAGCTAGATAGAGAAACAACGCCCGAATAAGTGAAGAGCGCTGCCGGCCGTCCGCCGTCGCCACCTCCTGTGTGATCGTTCGCGGATCTGTGCTCTGCCAATGATGTAGGCATTCTGAATTTCGTTTTTTTAACTAGCAGAGTGGCCCGCGCAAATGCGCGCGTATCAAATTTATTGTGTGTTAATATGTTGAAAATGATTACTTAATATGGTATATTATGTACTTTATTACTATTTATTTACTTCCTTTAGTTTGCGATTCAGCTGCTGCCCACACAACTTGTCAAAACATCTATGTATGGCCCGAGGAGAAAAGGACATGACGACACTGAACAATATAGTTTAATTTCTTTTTCCTCTACTTCTTATCGAATCCATGTATAGGCACTCTTACGATGACCTTTTCTTGATTAGGTGGATTCAACGTGCACCATCCGCGTGATCAAGTTCATCGGAACGCCGGAGAGTCAGAATGGAATGATCTGTCAATGTGCAGACACGCTATAGTGCCTGCATTGCCCAGGAGGAGGAGAGGGAGGCCAAGAAGATGAAGACGAATCTGGACACGGAGGAAGACGCCGACGCCGACGAGGACGACGAGGAGGAGGAGCTGGAGGTCCCGTCTCCGATCCGCGAGCCCTACATACCCGACCGGCTAAAAAACCGCTTCGGCATGGCTCACCGGACGATATCCGCCGCCTATCGGCGCGCCGAAACCAAATTCCTTGATAAACGTGGTTATCTCCCTCTCACTTCCCGTGTCTTGTGTCTGTCCCTGTCTTTCTCATCCTTGCGATCTTGCTCCAGGCCGCACGGAGAAGCAGCTGCCCACGCGCCAATACTTCAGAACATCGCTCGTCCCTGTCCCCGAGTCCGGGAGCAAGGCCGTCCTCTTCGCCGCCAGATCCATCATCCGCCTCGCCTCCTCTCTCGGTACATACCCGTTGCCTGAATGTATGCCGCCTCCTGCTAAGGATAGAGACAAAACCTTGCTGATACATAGCTGCGCTAATCTCAGGTGGCGAGCCGCTGGCGCAGTCTGCCGGTTTTTGGATCAATTGGGACGAGGGAAGCGGAACAAGCACTTGTGCACACTCGAGCTCAAACAAGGAATGACAGGGAGTAGCAGAAGGAGCAACGCAAATCTACTCCAAGCATTGGAAAAAACAAGAAACACACTACCTCCCAGGTCTGAAGCTTGACACCGGCGAAATCCACGGCATGAACTGCAGCCATGCGCCCGAGGAACCGGTCTCTTCTCCCGCCCCCCCAAGCCCAAGTCGCAAGTCCATGATCGTCTCCTTCCGCCTCCGCCTCCGCCTCCGCCGCCCGTCGTCCCAAGTCCAAGTCGCACGCGCACACCGCACGCGGATGGATGTCTACTCCTAGTATATATAGAGATGGTCTGGTCATAGAAAACTGCATGATGGAGAGAACGAGGAGGCCGCGGTGCCATGGTGATGATTCTGAAAACTGTATTGACTAGATGCACGGGAGGAAAACTGCTTTGGTTTGTGCGAGCTAATTAAGCCTGGTTTCGAGGTATAATTAATGAAAATAACTTGGAAGAGATTACTTTTCCAGAGTATCCACGGGGAGTAGTAATTCTTGGTGCCTTTTTGACTTCTCTGGTTAAATAAGCTTCCTAATAATCAGTATAGGAGTACGTGCAATCCCCAAATAGGTGCGAGGTAGTTAGTTCCCATATATGCATGAGATGAGACTAATTATTGTTCCATGGGTTGCGCTGCCGCAGGCTCCGCCCTGGTCACCACCAACTCTGTTTGGTGCCACATGTGGAAATCAACCAACTTCCGCCTGGATCTGCTCGTTGACGGCGGCAAATATAGGCACGCGCGTTCATTCATTTATCGTATAGTTATATGAAAAAGAATTAATTGTCATTTAATGAGGTTCCTTTTCAAGATAGTCCAGGTTAGAATTTCATGAAGATTACTTGGTTTTACAATGGCTTGTATTCCCAAAATGGTTTCTTTGATTGTGGCAGCTAGCTACTAAAAGGTAGCAATTTTTGTGGTAAGATTAACACATCCTTTTTTAGGAGGATTGACATACCTTACTGGATTATGCAAGGCATGGCAATTGTTTGGCAACTTTTCAACTAGGTTACATTTGCACAACATTAACAGATTCTCGAGCAGAAGAACAATCTTTTTTTTGCGAGGCAGATGAAGGGATAACATGGTTGAGCTAATGGGGTTCAGGTGGACAGAATTTTCATTACCACAACAATGGCAATAAGCAAGTTCTACTGAGAAATATGATAAAAACATATGAAACTAGTCAAACAGGCAAAATCTAAATCTTTTTTACTTCCACCATGCACCAGAAAATGGCCACGATAAAACACGTTTTCACTCTTAACAAGCCAGCTATGCCTCCACAATCTCTCAATCCCGAGTCCCCCATTTTACCAGCAACAATGATAGCGGTGAAGCAGAAAAAACCACGGCTTGCAATGCACCCACTTGCAGAGACAGGAGAACAAGTTTAATCAAAACACTATGATTAATCATATGTTTCACAACCAGCCACATCAACACCAATATGGGATGGCAAACAAAAAGTTTGGCTTTTATATACTATGGTTGATCATCGCCAAATATATCCACATGTACATGCATGCACCCCACTCCCTTGAAGGTTGCCCAACGCTAGACCGGACATACTGTAGTGCATCATACTCTCATCGACCAAAATACAAGGGTATATATCTTGCTAGATGCTTCCGACACATGCCTCCCTCCCAGCCTGCAACTTCCCAGGCTTTTTCACACCTTGACCTATCATCTCCTGTGACATTCAAAAAGAGAACCGCCGAGTCAAGCCTCCCTCTAATCAACACAATCACAAACACAAAACGGAGAGAGGTGCATGCTCATACACTCGGTAATCAGCGACTTCCTGGCAACATCAAGCAGGCCATGCCGAAACCCCGGCCACCTGTTGAGCAACATCATGAATAAGTTATCCATGTGGTTTGCAAACAACAGATACATATATGCATGCAATCTTGGCCTCAACATGCAAAGCACCGCTGGTTCGCTACATATTAGTGCAGGCAGAACATAATCCTAAGTAATCATGGATAGGCAGCACAACAAAGTTGTTGCCACAGAATCTGGCAAAAGCACTGATACCATGACATGTTCTATCAACAAAAGAGATGGTCACAATAACAAGAATGGTGCCCGGAAGATTACCACCACACACAAAACACTGAGCCATCAGCTCAATGGCCTGATGACTATACAGTCTCAGAGTGAGAGAAACAGACGAGACAGTGACTCACCTGTAGTTTAGCTTTCGCGCGCATTTCCGGCAGTAGATCACAGCATTTATTCATTACCTAGAAATAAGAATTCCAGTTAATTGGAGATATATGCAGGATACTATTCGATTGATCGATCAGAATACAACACCCTGATTCTCCCATCCGATGTGCATCCTACAAGTATTCACTCATATTTTATATAAACTACAAAAGGTGGCGGCTCTTTTATGGCTCAATGAAAGCAAGGCAGATCATCAACATGCTATACATGTGACATGTCCCCACAAATAAATTTAAGTCATTTAACCCGTACAACTTGACCAATCTATTTCAATAACACATTCCTATTACTACAATAAAGGTGTGCTATTAAGATGTTTTTTGGACGATGCTTTCTCAGCTTCCTGGGTATTTCGAGCAGCAATAGTTTTCCGCACAATTCTCAAGGCAATAGCTTTCCCATGCATAAGCAGCGGTGATGGCTCGCTGAATTTGTTCATCATTACGACATTAACTAGAAATTAAAAATTCTAATTCACTGGAAATATATGCAGGATAATGCTGGATTTCGTAATCAGCCGGAAGACCATCAGCTCAATGGTTCGCACTGTGGTCGGCCACAACCGATGGCCAAACAGTCTCAGAGAGAGAGAGAGAGAGAGAGAGAGAGAGAGAGAGAGAGAGAGAGAGAGAGAGAGAGAGAGAGAGAGAGAGAGAGAGAGACTCGCCTGAAATGACGGAGACGAAACCACCAGTGCGGAGACTGCAGATAATTTGATTGGTGAATCAGGTACATCTCTGCAAAAAAAGGAAGATGATGAAACAAAAGAGGACTTCACAAAGGCATCGCGGTTGAGTCATACAAGTAATGTAAGATCCAGAGGGCACAAATGCAGCATAGTTCGGGTCTACAAGCAAAGACAACAAATATGCATTGCTATGACAACAAATACAACTCAGCTTGGCAAAGAGCATCACGACCGGGTCATGCTCCACTCGGAAATGACAAGATTTGGACCTCCACCAGCAGGGGTGGGGTGCAGTGACTGCTATACAAAAAGTTTTCCCAACAAAAAAACATAACTTGCATGTCCGTGATAGGATCATTGGTTGTGTCATGAAAGATGAAAACAAAATGGATTGGAAGCTGCAAAAAAAAACTTCACAAGCAAAAGATTCAAACTTTTGCATGCAGGCTCTCCACACAGCAAACTCATGAAGAAACATTAAGAATGTACAGAACAGAACAAGCTAAATCTTAGGGCACGGGCAGAGGGAGGAGACCAAGGGCTCACCAGAACCAACGAAGAGGTGGCCATCATAGCCCACTATTGTCGAATTCGCCGAGATGGACAGAGGTGGCCAAAATTCCAGGAGGCATCAGCAGCAGTGCCCTACAATCGAGGGAACAAATCTTCAAATTTAAAATCTCATAATGTCATTGCAGGTTAGGCAGGGTTATCATTTACATGCCTAAATCAAAGGAAGAAACAGCATTTTAAAATAATGGAAGGAACATGTCGCTTATTGAGGTTACATGCATAGAAACAGAGCTCACAGGCAGTAAAAATCAATGGGTGTGCAAGCAAGCAGCTAAGAACTAGGGATCGGTTCGAGTCAAAGCCAAGTTAAACAGCGTTGCTGAAGCACACAAGTTGGTCCAATTCGAAAAATGAAGTATACAGGCTATACAAGTGTACACTAGGTACACAGGGTATGAACTTAGAATCCAGACACATGCCGGCCAAATAAAGATTCATTTAACAGTATAAATACCCTAGGTCCTGCTGGGAAACATGCCAAGTGCGGAATGTAAGACTAACGTACTACTCAAACCTAACGATGAATCAACAAAGACAATACAGATAAACAAGTCAAATGGTACTCTGCAGCTAATCTAGCTAACTTATCTAAAATAATCAATATGTGCAAGCTTACTCGAGAGGCCACACATGCAAGAAACAGTCAAGGATATTACATAACTCAAGCATACTCGTGCCGCACTACAGAATCCTACAAATCAACATAGTAGCCACATAATCTTGTTGTGGCCGGATGACCACCGCCAGAGACCAAACACTGAGGCATCAGCTCAATGGCCAGCACCACAGCCAGATGGCTAAACAATATCAGCCAGAGAGAGAGAGAGAGAGAGAGAGAGAGAGAGGAGACCAGCGGCTCACCTGAACTACGAAGAGGCAGCCACCACTGCCAAAGGTGCAGAAGGTTAGATTGGCAAATCACCGGCCAGCAAACAACAAGCCAGATTACACATACTGGAAATATAAGGGAAAATCTATCCATCTTCTCGCCCTCAGGAGGATCAAACTTCCTGCAGCTAACCGACCTTCCCCGGCATGGACTTGTTCGCCATCCTCACAATCAAATCAGGCCAGGCCACTCCCTGGGCAGAGAGAAAGAACAAGATTAATTCATCACATTCTACCCATTCCTCAATCAATCTCTAATATTTAACAGCAGGAACATGAACAAGAACACTAGGATTCTATTGCTATGTACACTAGTGTAGTGTACATAGTGTAGTGTTTTCGACATTAGTGTAGTGTAAAAACACTCTTATATTACTATGAGACGAAGGGAGTAGCATCAACATGTAGTCTGATTCCACAAAGGAAACCACCACTGCTGAGATTGCAGATAATTTGATTAGCGAATCAGCTACATCTTCTAGGGAAAATAAAGGGAGATGATGAGACAAAGGAGGACTCCACAAAGGCATCACAGTTGAGTCATGTAATTAATGTAAGATCCATCCATAGGGCACAAATGCAACATAGTTTAGGTCTAGAAGCAAAGACAACAAAGGTTCATTGCTATGACAACGAATACAACTCAGCTTGGCATAGAGCATCACGACCGGGTCGTGCACCACTCAGAAATTACAAGATTGCACAAAACATTAAAAAACCCAATTTTATGGAATTGGACCTCCACCAGCAGTGGGGTGGGGTGCAGTGAGAACATGCTACAGAACAACACATCCTGTCTATGATAAGATCATTCATTGGTTGCGTCATGAAAAATGAAAACATAAACAAGTAGAACTTGTACTTCAGCCATGGTAACTCTTCATGTGCATGGAAAATGGATTAGAAGCTGCAAAAATTTACTTCACAAGAAAAAGTTTCAAACTTCAGAGTTGCAGCCTCTCCACAGATCAAACTTATGAAGAAACATGAAGCAGCGAGTGTACAGAACAGAACAAGCTGATCTTAGGGCAAGGGGAGAGGGAGGAGACCAAGGACTCACCAGAACCAAGAAGAGGCGGCCATCACAGCCCACTGTTGTCTAACTCGCCAAGATGGACGAAAGTGACCAGAATTCCAGGAGGCATAAGTAGCAATGACCTACTCATCAAAGAAAAACCAATAGTTGCTTTAGTGAACATCGAGATATATTAACTGAGGTGCTCCAGCAGCAAAGAAAACGCAAGAACTTGCAAAGCACAAATATTGTGACATTTCATCGACATGATAGATGATCACAATAACAATATTCCAGTGGCTAGACTAGAAAACCACCACCACAGACCGAGAGAGAGAGAGAGAGAGAGAGAGAGAGAGAGGACTCACATGAACCAAGCAAGAGGTGGCCACCACTGCCACAGTTGCGGAAGCCACGTGGATAAGTTTGGGTTACCTCAAAGAATCAGCTACATTTTCTGGAAAAAGTAGTGATGATTAATATAAACAGTACTGCGCCAAAAAATTCTAGATAAACTCCACATGAACTAGAATAATCACAACTGCAATATGCACTGGTCATGCATGGATTTATTCCTACCACAATCAACACCTTGATCTTAAACATGGAAGAGGCATGATGCACATCCTAAGCATGTGCATATAGATACTAGATTGAACAAATACACAAAAATGGCAAATTAAACAGCTCGAGATTGGGACATCACCTTATTCAAGATAAAACTTCTATTAGCACCACTCACACATGCCAATGGAAGGAATAAATAAGGCGCATCTATATCTTTAAGATGCCAACCATGCAAGAAATGGATTCTGATATAGTTGTTGGCAAATTAAAATGGATTTTCAAATCCACAACACAGCCAACTAGAGGAACGTAGTTGGAGGAAATCTAATAATGCAATGGGGGAAACAAGAGGTACACAATTAGGTTCCAGACACATGTCGGCCAAATAAAGATCCATTTAACAATATAACTACCGTACATAACAATAACATCATTCTCTCGTGTTCACAAAAGATATGGCTAGACTGAGCACATGGAATAACTCTGCAGTTCACACATTGCTTTGAAGACTACTGACAACAGAACATTTGAGCCAAAGAGCACATGATGTAACAGAACCAACAAAAAAGAAAAGGAAACATACCGTGGATCAGCTTGGTACATGTGGCGTCTATCTCAGCCTCTCAGCCTGTGACTTCCCAGGCTTTTTCCCACTTTAGATTATCATCTCCTGTGACATTAAAAAAGAACCGCCAAGTCAAGTCTCCCTCTAATCAACACAAACAACAACAACAAAGCCTTTAGTCCCAAACACAAACACAAACAAAAAACAGAGAGATGTGCATGCTGACAAAAACTAAACATTTGTCCTTGGGTAGATATACACTATCCACCACTGATGCACTTGGTAATACCAGCTACTCTTGAACAGTTTAAGCAACTGCAGTATTGACCAAACAAGAACTAGCAGCAAAAGCTATGTTCTGGAATCAACCCACCAAGTTTTTACCAGTCAATCGGTTTGCCAGCAAATTTGTAGAAGATTAAGAAAAGGCAACGACAGAGGAGACAGTGACTCACCTAAATGACGAAGAGGCAACCACCACTGTCGAGATTGCAGATAATTTGATTGGCGAATCTTCCAGCAATGGTAGTTTAGCTTTCCTGCGCATTTGTGGCAGTGATAGCTCACTGCATTTATTCATTACCTACAAAAAGAAACTCCGGTTAATTGGAGATATATGCATGATACTATTGGATTGAGCGGTTAGGCATGCAAACAAAAAAGTTCACAAATCAACATACAACACCCCCTTTTCTCCCATCAGATGTGCGTCCAATACATTTAGTCATATTTTATATAAACTACAAAAGGTGGCGTCTTTTTTATGGCTCAATGAAAGCAAGGCAGATCATCAACATGCTAGACATGTGACATATCCCAACAAATAAAGGGAAGTCATTTAATCTGCACAAACTTGACTAATATATTTCAATAACACATACCTATTACTACTACAATAAAAGTGTGATATTAAGATAATTTTTGGACGATGCTTTCCCAGCTTCCCGCATATTTCAAGAACCAATAGTTTCCCACATAATTTTCAAGGCAATAACTTAACTTTCCCACAAATTTGCAGTGGTGATAGCTCGCTGGATGTGCTCCATTAGTTCATTACCTAGAAATTAAAAAATTCTAATTCACTGGAAATATATGCAGGATACTACTACTGGATTGACCGGTCAGTGTTGCAAAACAAAACAGAGCATTTGAGCACAAGAGCATGGGATGGAACAAAACAAATAAAAAATAAGAGGAACCGTACCATGGATCAGCTTGGTACATGTGGCATCCATCAACTTTCCTCCCTCAGCCTGTGACTTCACAGGCCTTTTCCAACCTTGAGGTATCATCTCCTGCAACATCAAAAATAACCACCGAGTCAAGTCCCTAGCAAGATGCAGTTCAAGGATCCAGTTCATCAAAAAAATAAAATACTACTCCCTCCGTCCAGAAATACTTGTCGGAGGAATGGATGTATCTAGACGTATTTTAGTTCTAGATACATCCATTTTTATGCATTTCTTCGACAAGTATTTCCGGACGGAGGGAGTAGTAAACACAGACAACGGTGTTTTGCACAAGCGTGGTGGGACTTTGCATCCACCAGTTGGCCTAATTTCATGGCCAATTGCAAGAAAATCAATCAGCTTTTAGTGCTCTAGTTGTATAGGTTTCAGAAAAAATGTTTAGGAACTAGCTTTCAATTCTTTATTAGAAGATAAAAGGGAGATGATTCCCATGAATGAACACAAGACATCTAAACCTCAGTCCTCAGTTTATAATAGAGAAAAGAAACATGGGAAACCTCTTTCAAAACGAACAAAGAGGAGGAGACAAGTCACATCCTGCCTATGATAAGGAAAGAGTTGTTTTAATTTACGACAACCATTTTTTAATATCTTAGGTTAGCACAGCTCTTGTAAAATAAATTCACTTGTATCACCACAATCAACTAACGTGTGCTGCTACATGGCAGAGTTCAGCGGCTGTTTTCAGCATAAAGTTTCAGTAGCTAGGGGGGAAACACAACTTTATTGATTCACATTTCACTAAATAAACATAAAGAACAGAGAGAATTACTAATATCAGGGTAGTCATAAAGAAAAACACCCATTTAGTGATCTAAACGCTCTTATATTTCTTTAGGGAGGGAGTACATAAGAAGGTAGCTATCATACTACAGAAATAGACTTTTATCGCCATAGCATTCCTCTGTAAATTCAACGTCCAACACAACGACTGCTCCTATGTGCTTGGTCCAGTGCACAACAATTCACAAGGAAAGAAGTTCCACCACAAAACAAGGGAGCAGGGCAATAGAAAAACACCCATTTAGTGATCTAAACGCTCTTATATTTCTTTAGAGAGGGAGTACATAAGAAGGTAGATATCATACTACAGAAATAGACTTTTATCACCATAGCATTCCTCTCTAAATTCAACGTCCAACGCAACGAATGCTCCTACGTGCTTGGTCCAGTGCACAACAATTCACAAGGAAAGAAGTTCCACCACAAAACAAGGGAGCAGGGCAATAGTAAGTTGTGAGCTTGAAACTAAGGCTTATTCATTCTTGCAAACAAAAAGGGAGCTATCTCATAAATCAATCCTAGCACTGAAGGAAGGCCAGATATATATTTTACCACCGTGGTGTAGAGTAACAACAAAGGGAAAGATCCTTCTTTTGTACCATGAACTGCAGCTGCACAAAGAGTGATGCCCCAATGTCGCTGGTGCAGACCCACAGTCAATATCAGCCTGCCATAACAGAACTAAAAGCATAATGAGGCTAAACAGAGACCTAATAAGCCAGTTTTACCGGACAGCAATGGCAACAAACAAATTCTCCAGCTGACCAATTTAACAAAAGAAGCAAGGTCCAATTGACAGCAAGTCCGCCTCAACACCCACAATCCACAAGTAAATTGATAGGCTGACCAGTGATAACTTAAGAAGGATGATCTACGTGACAACAAATACACGTCAACACCTCTCGTTAATGTGCATGCTAGCATCGCCATCTACTCATAAAGTGCATCGAGTTGATAATTACGCCTAGTCAAGACAAGCTCAACCTTTCCAGGAATTTTATGTACATTTCCTTTGCACGGCTAGAAAACGAATTGTGTCAACTTATCAGGATAATCCAGTCAACCTTGCAATCTAGAACAATGACCGGCAATACACACTAGACCTAACAATTAATCCTGACAAGGTCCCGGATCCAAATAAATTCAACACAACAGGATACAATTAACATGTACATGTTCAACAGTCGAGTCAATATGCATGCTGATATATTAGCATCAATCTACTAGTCATGCGGAGTTCGTTCTACAGATCAATACATGCTTACACAGCAACAACAACAAGGTCTAAAAATTAAACATGTTGGTGTTGATCAAGGCATCCAATTAATGATGCAACTGTAATGTAATTATACAGTAGAATAGCATAGAAGAGGCTCGAGCTTTGTAATTACATTACATGTAGATCTCCGTCCCGGGAGCAGAGCAGGGTCATCTCATCGTGGATCTTGTCGCTGATACTTACAGGTTTAGTTGAATTCAAAGCATGCTTTGGCAGATGCTTGTGGAACTTTGAATGTCTTCAAAACAATGACCATTTCCTCGCTGAAAAATAAAAATATAACATCATCAACTTTCTGAATTCATATATTCAGAAACTTATAGACATTCAGCAAAAGAAGAATCAAACTTCCTTCTAGGCATCTGTATTAAGAGGTACCCAGGCATATGAAATCACTTGGGTGTACTAGACAACAGCCCCCTAAACATGTTCGATTTAAGATGAGAAGAAGAAACTTAAAGATAGCAATCCCATTGAACAAACCAAATAGTACTGTCCATTGATCTGACATTTGCAAGCAAGGAGACCAACTAAAATTGTTTGAACTAAAATCCTGACATATCAGCGTGGTTTATGTCCGCATGAAAAACAGAACTAAAAGCATAGTGAGGCTAAACAGAGACCGAACAACCAGTTTTACTAAGATAGCATTGGCAAAAAAACTTGAGATTCCCAGGCTTTTTCCCACTTGAGAGACCGAACAAACAGAACTAAAAGCATAGTGTGATTTCCCAGGCTTTTTCCCACTTGAGATTATCATTTCCTGTGACATTCAAAAAGAACCGCCGAGTCAAGTCTCCCTCTAATAAACACAAACACAAACAAAAAACAGAGAGATGTGCATGCTGACAAAAACTAAACATCTGTTCTTGGTAGGTCTACACTATGCACCACTGATGCACTTGGTAATACCAGCTACTCCTGAACAGTTCAAGCAACCGTAATACTGACCAAACAAGAACCAAAAGCAAAAGCTATGTTCTGCAATCAATGCACCAAGTTTCTATCAGTCAAAACCGTTCAGCCATGCAAAACAAAACCGTTCACAAATCAAGATACAACACCCCCTTTTCTCGCAACAGATGTGCATCCTATACGTATTCAATCATATTTTATGTAAAGTACAAAAGGTGGCGTCTTTTTGGTGGCTCAATGAAAGCAAGGCAGATCATCAATAAGCTATATATGTGACATATCCCAACAAATAAATGGAAGTCATTTAATCCGTACAAACTTGACTAATATATTTCAGTAACACATTCCTATTACTACTACAATAAAAGGTGTGATATTAAGATAATTTTTGGACGATGCTTTCCCAGCTTCCCGCGTATTTCGAGAAGCAATAGTTTCCCGCATAATTTTCAAGGTAATAACTTTCCCACACATTTGCAGCGGTGATAGCTCGCTGGATTTTTTCATTACTTCATTACCTGGAAATTAGAAATTCTAATTCACTGGAAATATATGCAGGATACTGCTACTGGATTGCCCGTCAGCAATGCAAAACAAAACAGAGCATTTGAGCACAAAAAGCAGGGGATGGAACAAAACCAATAAAAAAGAAGAGGAACCGTACCATGGATCAGCTTGGTACATGTGGCGTCTGAACTTCCCTCCCTCAGCCTGTGACTTCACAGGTCCTGTCCCACCTTGAGGTATCATCTCCTGCAACATTCAAGAATAACCACCAAGTCAAGTCCCTAGTAAGATGCAGTTCAAGGATCCAGTTCATCAAAAATAAAACAGTAGCAAACACGGACAGTGGTGTTTTGCACAACCGTGGTGGGACTTTGCATCCACCAGTTGGCCAAATTTCATGGCTAATTGCAAGAAAATCAATCAGCTTTTAGTGCTCTAGTTGTATAGGTTTCAAAAAAAAAATTGTTTAGGGACTAGCTTTCAATTCTTTATTAGAAGATAAAAGGGAGATGATTCCCATGAATGAACACAAAACATCTAAACCTCAGTTTATAATAGAGAAAAAGAAACATGGGAAACCTCTTTCAAATCGAACAGAGAGGAGAGACAGGTCACATCCTACCTATGATAAGAAAAGAGTTGTCTTAATTTACGGCAACAATAAAAACTGTCGCGTCTACAGCAGCTCTTGTAAAATAAATTCACTTGTATCACCACAATCAACTAACGTGTGCTGCTACATCGTAGAGTTCAGCGACTGTTTCCAGCAACAAAGATTCAGTAGCTAGAGGGGGAAAGCAACTTTATTGGTACACATTTCACTGAATAAACATAAAAAACAGAGAGAATTACTACGATCAGGGTAGTCATACTAAAGAAAAACACTCATTTAGGGGTAAACTTCTTTTAACAGCTTTAACAAGATGGTATATTTAAATAGTTATCCCAAGAGACTTACTCCCTCTGTACAGAAATATAAGAGCATTTAGATCACTACTTTAGTGTTCTAAATGCTCTTATATTACTTTACGGAGAGAGTACATAAGAAGATAGTTATCGTACTACAGAAACAGATTTTTATCAACATAGCATTCATCTCCAAATTCAACGTCCAACGCAACGACTGCTACTACGTGCTTGGTCCAGTGCACAACAATTCACAAGAAGGAAAGAAGTACCACCACAAAACAAGGCAGGGCAATAGTAAGTTGTGAGCTTCAAACTAAGGCATATTCATTCTTGCAAACAAAAGGGCAGCTATCTCATAAATCTATCCTAGCACTGAAGGAAGGCCAGATATATATTTTACCACCCTGATGGAGAGTAACAACAAAGGGAAAGATCCATTTTTTGTACCATGAATTGCCGCTGCACAAAGAGTGATGCCCCAATGTTGCTGGTGTGCAGACCCGCGCCCCGGTCAAGAAGGTGCAGGGAGGTGTCCATTTTGTACACCATACTCCATGGGCTTATAACCTAGCAGCGAGAACAACACAGCCAGGTTGGATTCAATGGCCAATCAGTCATAAAGCATGTTTACAGATTTCTTTAGGATAGAGTTTCATTTTTTGATAGGATGGTACTTATAAATTTAGTTGAATTCTTGCAAACTAAACAAGGGTGCAGGGCAATAGTAGGCTGTGAGCTTGAAACTAAGGCATATTTATACTTGGAAACAAAAGGACAGCTATCTTATAAGTCAATGCTCGCACTAAAGGAAGGCCAGATATACATTTTATCACCGCGGTGGACAGTAACAACAAAGGGAAAGATCCTTTTGTTTGTCCATGAACTGAAGCTGCGTGGAGAAGCGTGATGCTGCTGGTGCATATCTGCGCCACGGTCAAGAAGGTACGTTACGTCAGGGAGGTGCCCATTTTGTACAGCATACTCCATTGGCGTATAACCTAGCAGTGAGAACAACATGGCCAGGTTGAATTCAATGACTAATTTGCATGATTTGACAGGCTGACCAATGAAACCAAAAGAAGCATGATCCAATTGATAGCAAGCAACCACAATCCACAAACAAATTGACAGGTTGACAAGTGAAAACTTGAGAAGAGTGATCCAACTGAAAGCAAGTACATGTAGACACGTCTCGTCAATGTGCATGCTAGCATCACCATCTACTCATAAAGTGCGCCAAGTTGTTACCTGCGCCTAGTTAAGACGAGCTCAACCTTTCAGGAACGTTGCTGTATATTTCCTTGCTCGTCTACCAAAAAAAGTGTATCAACTTGTCATGATAATCTAGTCAACCTTGCAATCTAGTCTAGAACAATGGCCGACTATACACACTCACTGCACTTATTCATTACCTAGAAATAGAAATTCCAGTTAATCAGAAATATATGCAGCATACTATTGGATTGACCGGTCAGCCATGCAAAATGAAACTATTCACAAATCAACATATAACACCCCCTTTTCTCCCATCAGATGTGCATCCTAGTGTATTCAGTCATCTTGTGTATAAACTACAAAAAGCGGCGTTTTTATGGCTCAATGAAAGCAACGCATATCATCAACATGCTAACATATCCCCATGAATAAATGGAAGTCATTTAATCCATACAAGCTTCACTAATCTAGTTCAATAACACATTCTTATTAATTCTCTCGTGTTCTTATTAGAACCAAACACAGACCCAAAACATGCACACTGAAAAAACAATGAGCCAGCACCACGGTCGGCCACCACCTGATGGCCAAACAGTCTGAGAGAGAGAGAGAGAGAGAGAGAGAGAGAGGAAATCATGTTTGATTTGGAAATCAAGGCACTCAACTCACTATCTTATGCTGCTTGCATCACACAACCATAATAAAATGCTGTTGTGATATGATACATCAGGCAAAGCAAATGCAACAAGGCCAACTATATCCTACTGATCGTCATACACAAACCACCTAGTCATACATCAGTTGCTCAAAAAAGCATATTTTATATCCTTCACAGTACATAACAATAGCAATTATTCTCTCGTGTTCTTAAAAGACCAAAACACAGACCCAAAACATGTAGAGTCAAAAAACACTGAGCCTGCACCAAGGTCGGCCATGACCAGATGGCCAAACAGTCAGAGAGAGAGAGAGAGAGGAAACAGTGACTCACCTGAAATGACAAAGAGGCAACCACCACTGCCGAGATTGCAGATAATTTGATTGGCAAATCAACTACATCTTCTGGGGAAAAAAGGAAGATGATGAGGACAAAAGAGGACTTGACAATGTCATCACAGTTGAGTCATATAAGTAATGTAAGATCCGGACTGCACAAGTGCAACATAGTTCAGGTCTACAAGCGAAGACAACAAATATTGATTGCTATGACAACAAATACAACTCAGCTTGGCATAGAGCATCACGACCAGATCATGCACCACTCCAAAATGACAAGATTGCACAAAACATTACAAAACTCAATTTTATGGATTTGGACCTCCACCAGCAGTGTGGTGGGGTGCAGTGACTGCTATACAAAAAGAACCGCCAAATCAAGTCTCCCTCCAAGAAACACAAACACAAAACATAGAGAGGTGCATGCTGACAAAAATTAAACATCTGTTCTTGGGTAGATAAACACTATGCATGCACGACTCACACACTTGGATCCTCCTGAACAGTTTAAGCAATCATAATATTGACCGGACAAGAACTAAAATCATAATCTTTTAGTTGTAATTCTGGTACATTAATCAAGCTCATCAGTCAATCCATTCATTCAAAAAAGAATGATGGTCTAGACTTAGCATGTGAAAAATATATGTAATATAACACCGTATATTGCAAGAAACATAGGTAAAAGCCAAGGGAGCATAGAGCATCACAGTTGAGTCATACAAGTAATGTTATGATCCAGAGGGCACAAATGCAATATAGTTCAGGTCTACAAGCAAAGACAAGAAATATTCATTGCTACGACAACAAATAAACCTCAGCTTGGCATAGAGCATCACGACCAGATCATGCACCACTCGAAAATGACAAGACTGCACAAAACATTTCAAAACTCAATTTTATGGATTTGGACCTCCACCAGCAGGGGGGTGGGGTGCAGTGACTGCTATACAAAAAAAATCCCAACAAAATAACATAACTTGCATGGCCACATACCGAGAACATGCTGCAGAGCAACACATCCGGTCTATGATAGGATAATTGGCTGTGTACAAAAATGAGAACATATACAAGTAGAACTTGTACTTCAGCCATACTAAGTCAATATGTGCATGGAAAATGGATTAGAAGCTGCCAACTTCACAAGCACAAGATTCAAACTTCCGCATCCAGCCTCTCCACAGATAAAACTTATGAAGAAACTTGAAGCAATGAGTGTGCAGAACAGAACAAGCCGAACTTATGGCACGGGGAGATGGAGGAGACCAAGGACTCACCAGAACCAAGGAAGAGGCCGCCATCATAGCCCACTATTGTCTAACTCGCCAAGATGGACGAAGGTGACCAGAGTTCCAGGAGGCATCAGCACCAGTGCCCTACAATCGAGAAGAACAACTCATAAAATTCAAAATCTAAGAATGTCTTGCGGGTTACGCAAGGTTGTCATTTACATGCCTAAATCAAAGAAACAAGAATCGAGATACATGGAGCATCAAGCTATGTGCTGGTTATTAATTAGATGAAGAACAAAAACTGTAATCATGAAACATAGGCAAGAACATACAGAATGTTGCTTGCACATACTTTCTTTTTTCAATCTTATTCTAAAGAGAGAAACACAGGTTCCAAACAAGACCTTTTCAGTATTACTACACCCCCCATCTCATCTATCGCCCAAAGAAGGTTATGGTCAGAAGCAGTAAAAACTAGGCCGGAATCCATTTAGTTTCAATCCCAAACCAAAGCATGGTTTATGGTATCTCCTCACAGATTTGATTCCTCTGGATAGGAAAATAGGTAGTACCATATTCGTAACGATGCACCACACAAGAGAGTATACAGATTATGTACTTAGCTAAGCTTCTCAAGGATCATGCCATCTTTGTTTGATGATCTCTCTTCCCTGAAAGGTAAGATCTCTGAATATACATCTGAAAGGTAAGGTTGATACGCAATCATGCAAATGATTAGTTAGAATCCATGGACGTTTGCTTGGACATATCTGTTGTTAATCATATTCCAAAGAGAAAAACACAGGTTCCAAACGAGACCTTTTTAGCATTAACAAAGCCCTTCATTTCATGTACTGCCAGGAAAGCTAGGACGGCAAACACTAAGTGGGAATTAACTTAGTTTCGTTCCCAAACAAACAGTTTGATCATGGTTTAGTATTCATCCTGGTAGATTTGATTCCTCTTGATAAGAAAACAACTAGTACAATATATGCAATGATGCAGGACACAAGAGACAGACAACACGGCAACATTGTATATCACACAACATGGGCACCCAATTTCAACCAAGGCACCCGCATAGCATTTTAGTCTAAAATCATCAGCTCTATTTCATCTACTTAAAAAGAAAAAACTAGGTGACTGTAACACTAGCAACTACTTTCCTGAGAAGTTGAGCATATCTTGAGCTAAGAAAATAATTGAGCACAGAGACAAAGGTTCAGACTTCAAGCATGTTGAATAACCAAACATACATCCAGAATTAAATCTGGTGGCCTTTGCAGTAGCTGGTTGCTAAAAGAGATGGTTTCATGGTGCAGGGAGATGAGCAGGTTAGTGGGTAGAGGGAGAGGGACGTGCTACCTGCTGTAGGGAGATTGCCGGCAGGGAGCAGGGACCTTCTATGGTGCGTCGCCTTGGTCAAACTGGACTCGACAATGTCCTCGTACTCCTCCGCCTCATTGACATCATGCGCCTGCATCATATTCAAACTTTAATTGTACCCAATGTGCAACAAACTCGCCAATACTTGTACCAACATCAATAAATAATACAACCAACAAAGCACAATCGGACTGAAGAGAACTAACAAAATGAACCTACTACTATGTTTTCCACTCATGCACTTGGTAATACCAGCTACTCCTGAACAGTTTAAGTAATCATCATATTGACCAAACAAGAAGTAAAAGCAAAATCTATGCTCTGGAATCAATCCACCAAGTTTCCATCAGTGAATCTATTCGCCAGCAAATTTGTACAGGATTAAGATCAATGCTATGTTCAGCATGTATATTAGCACAAGGGCCTAGCCTGCTAACCAGCACGCAGAGGAGCAATTTAAACGACAATATCATCACAGTAACAAGACTATGGTGGTCGGACGACCACCACAACAGATCCAAGCACTGACTTATTGGCTCCACAAGCAGAAACCAATGGCTTGACCATCACACATAGAGGAAGAACAGAGAAAGAAGAGAATGATTGACTACCTGAAGATAAGTAAAGATTAATTGAAGGAACCAGTAACAGAGCAACAAGGGATTGGTATCTCTTTTACAAACTAATAGCACAAGAAGCATATTAAACTAGGGAGAATATCATATGGAAACCAACATTTGAAGAAAACTTCATGGAAACCATGTTTTGAAGTTTCAAAACAATCTGAAAAAAATGTGGTCTGTTAAGAGGATAAAGTTCTATTGTCAAGTGAAATTTCAAGTAAAAACACATCAAGGGATGCGAGCTATCAAAAAGACAAATTCAGCAATGAATAACGATGGTACTGTTCAGCACTATTCATTGCTGATTTTTTCTTTTTCATAGCTCACATCCCGTAACATGTTTAAACTTGAAACTTTGCGTGGCAATAGAACACCACCCTCTTAACATCCCATATTTTTTTGAGATTTTTTCGAAACTTCAAAACATCGTTTTCTCATGGTTTTCACCGGTTCCTACCGAATGTTGGTTTCCGTATGATATTTTCTCATTAAACTATTCTGAAACAGAGTTAAGGCGATTTTAAGAAATAGACCATGATATACACAAAATGGGGAGGGAGGCTAGCCAGATCTATAAGCTTACTAATGCCAACTGGTGACACTCCTTTGGCCAGAAATCAAATCACTCTGATGGAGTGATGGTTCAAACTTTCAGACAGATCAAGTACACTTCAACACATGCTCGCATGCCTGAACATTGGAGTCTACAAACTAAACACAACTAAGGTATTTTGACACAACTAATCTATTTTAAACAAAGGAAAGAGTATTGGTAGGATGGGTTCAATTTCAAATCACGAGATTAAAGAAAAGGGCTGCAATACTATATGGAAGAGATCAGAGGTATCCGCGATTTCAGTACCCTCAAGTAGACCTCCGTCTAAGAAATTGCCAACATATGCAGTTTGTTCTTACATAAGCTTGTGTTGGTACATATGGGAGGCCCATGGTGGCTCAGGCCCAGTACTGTTTATGTAACCCTAATGTTGTGGTATATATGTGTGTGTGGTGGTCCTGAGGGAACCAATTAGATCGACCAAAACCAAGACTGAATCCATTCCCTCTCGTGTTACAACATGGTATAAGAGCTAGGTTGTAGCCGCTCCCCTCGCCGTCTCCTGAGGTGGCTGTGGGCAAAGCCCACGACTGCTAGAGAAGGAGGCGGCGGGGACGTGAACTCGTGAAGGAAGGAGGCGGATCCGGGCGGAGCTGCGCGGTCGGCGGGGACCGGCAGAAGCGGAGGCGGCGGATCTGGGCGCGGTGTCCAGGAGCTGCTCTCGGCGCGGATTCGCTGCGGCGGCTGGCTGGGAGCTGTGCGCGGGTGGCGGCGTGAGCCGACGCTACCTGAAAGCAAGGCGCCATGTAGTCTTGCGCGCGGCGGGCTGGATCTGGCGAGCTCGGGCGCGGTGGGCGCGTCTGTAGGCCGGAGGTGCGGATCTGGGGCTTGGAGTTCGAGCTCGTGCTCGTGCTCGGGCGGCGCCGCGAGGAGGGCGCTGATGTGTGCGCGCGCTAATACTGTTTGTGGGTCATGCAGCGACGTGGCGCTGGCGAAGCTGTGTGTAACAAGCGAGGCGTGGAGAGGCTGCGTCTTGAGGCGAAGAGGAGAGAAAAGGAAGAAGAGGAGCTGAGGCTTTCTTGTAGGCGTAAGTCTTTTCTTCTTTGGAAGTAAAAAAAGGAGAAGAGGAGAGGAGGTGAAATTTGTCTTGTGAGAGGCGCAGAGGAGGGAGCGAAGGAGGAAGAGGAGAAGGAGGCTGACTCTGTTGCTGCTGCTGTTGTGGCTGCATCTGCTTGTTGGCCGAGTCTTGACAGTGACACGTGAGGAAGAAAGGGGAGAGGAG
The DNA here is from genome assembly GCA_021437245.1 of Aegilops speltoides. Classification (NCBI taxonomy): domain Eukaryota; kingdom Viridiplantae; phylum Streptophyta; class Magnoliopsida; order Poales; family Poaceae; genus Aegilops; species Aegilops speltoides. The sequence continues at coordinate 7,037,361 of CM038145.1, forward strand.
AGCTGCTTCTTTGGTTGAGCTCTTGTGTTCTGCTTCTTCGACAAAAGAGTAAGAAGGAAGGTTGTGTGCTGCTGCTGCAGGAGATGGAGAGGAGGAAGAGGAGAAAGAGAAGGGCAGCTGCTTGTGGCTCCTGTGTGCTAGTTGCTGCTGCTGTTTGGAAGAGGAGTTGGTCGTAGCTGCTGGTGCTGCTGAGGGGGATAAGGATGAGATGGGGGAGAAGGATGAGATGCTGCGCTGGCTGTGGTGTTGTTGCTGCTCCGTGCTTGCTGCAAGGAGCAGAGGGGGAGAGATGGCTTGGTTCGCTGCAAGGACCAAGGAGAGAGATGCTGCTACTGATGGCAGCCAGATGGATTTTCTTTTAGGGGGAGAGAGGGAGATGTGGTGATGATGGAGATGATGAGGCTGCGACTTGAGTGTGGTTGGTGATGAGGAAGTGTCCGGGGGAGAGGCCGTCGTGCCTGAGGTGAGAATGGTTGAGGCCTGACCAGGGGAGAGGCCGTCGTGCCTGAGGCGAAGATGGCTGGGGCAGGAGTTGCCCGGAGAGGCCGTCGTGCCTGTGGAGAAGACGGAAGAGGTCGGTGGCCGAAGAGGCCGTCGTGCCTGTGGAGAAGACGGGCTGAGGACATTGAGGCGAGTGTGGATGGTTCTATGGAACCTGTGTGGTGAGGCAGCCGGGGTTGTTGAGGATGTGCATGGTGCTCAGTTGGCCATCACAAGTTGGAGGTGGTGAGAAGATGATGGAGAGGGCAATGGCTCTCATGTATCGTAGTTGGTTAAGTTTTCTGTTCATTAGAGTGGTCGTAGTTTGAGTTATGTAGTTGTTGCAAGATGGTCATGGGTGTTTACCCATGATCATCTTGAGGGGGAGTGTTGGTACATATGGGAGGCCCATGGTGGCTCAGGCCCAGTACTGTTTATGTAACCCTAATGTTGTGGTATATATGTGTGTGTGGTGGTCCTGAGGGAACCAATTAGATCGACCAAAACCAAGACTGAATCCATTCCCTCTCGTGTTACAACAGCTTGAAACAAGCAAAACCTGTCTGTCACACCCAAATAACAACAGTATCAAAACTGACTGCCTCCTCTCTCTATGTTCTCTAAGTTAATAAGAAAGTGGCACTCCAGAAAAGGACTACAATCAAACAAGACCATCAGAGGATAGCATATCAGCACTTGTGTAAAACGGTGACACTAATTATTATATCAGAGAAACGAGAAGCAAAAAATGTTGGCATCACAGCCCATCACGAGCCCAAAAGAGCCCAAAACCCTTGAATTTGCCATGGCGCGATGGCCACCATAAGATTAACCTATGGCTCGATGGCCATGGGCACACAAACGCATGAGAGAAAGCAGAGAGGAGAGGAACAAAGGGGCTTACCTATGCAGGAGAGGAATGGAGGGCTGTGACTCCCGGTTGATTCTTGCCTTGATTTCCTCAAGGCTCTCTGAATTTGTACTGCTTGGAGAGTAGGCCCTTGGAGTGAAGTCCTTCGGCTTGAATACCTGTGTGAAGCGCAGAAAAATACAGTCAGGGTAAAGTTGGTGGTCGCACTCACTTGATAGTAGTAAGATTGACAGAGCTTACTTACCCGTTGGCAACATAGTCCAATGACGATGCCTTGTTGTACTGTCTAGCCATCATGGGCATGGTCGGGGCCTTGCTACACACAAGAACCACATAAATATTAGATAAGGCTTGGAATGTGGCTAGCTAAAGAGAAATAAGCAAGCAAAAGAACCATTGCTCTGTGTTGGAAGGCAGCAACACTAACCTGTCGAGAGCATTATGCTCACTCAACGAAGGAAAGACTGCCCGAGGACTAGTAACGTCAGAAGGCTGAGATGGGTTACACCCGCCATTGCTTGTTGCCTTAGGAGTAGTAATGTCAACCCAATCTCATATTTGAAGCTGAAAAAACAATGCCTCTGTTAGTTCAACCTTGGATTTGCATACTGATATGTAATAAACAAAAGAAGAGCAAACGGTAAGCCGAGGTCCAAAATAGAGCAGCCGAATTCAACTCAACAATAGGAACAAGATCACTCCATCCAAATTTAAATAAACTATAGCATACTGAAGAATCAGAACCATGCTAAGAGCCAAACTGCACAACTATGCAAGTATCCCTGATAAAAAACATATTCACAAAAGAAAGACCAGGAGGAACCGGGTGCCATGAGCAGTTCTATTATGAAGTTAAACACCTGTATTGGAGAGCCCCCAACACAAACCAAAGCACTGCAAACAAGCAAGGAAGGGTGATTGTCTTACCATAGACGTCAAACTCAATGTTGCAGTTGCTGGCGCATGCAACTGCTGGTCTTCACTGCTTCCAACGGAGCTGGTGCTGAGCGAAGAAAAAGATGACCGGGCCGCACCCCACCCCACCCCATACAGGGACAAGACCAGCCTCGGTGTGGCAGAGAATCCTTCCTCGGCTGTCGGTCCTGGATCCATCGACGCCGCAGCTTGCCGTCCACAACGGTCGGTTCTGGACAAAAAACATAACAGTTTCATATAAATCAATATTGGTTATCATGAAATAAAATGTGTAATCATAATGAAACTAGGCAGGCTAGAGCAAAGCATCGACAACTTGGGTAAAGCACCAAGAACAAGACTTGCATGCATGGGAGATTGTCTAATTTGACAATCACATCTAATTCACATAAGCATCGAGTGAAAGCAAACAGTAAAGAAATCCCCTTTTCCCCTGAATGCAAGCAGCAAATAGTTTGTCAATTGTACATAGTTTGCGCCGATCAGTACTAGGCCTAGAAAAATTCACTTTATTTGGAATCAAAGTTCACATTTCCCTGTTAGTCAAATGTTGGTCCAGTACCAAATCGAGCTTTGCTTCCCAGCTCAAAGCAAACAATGCAACCGAACTGAATATGAAGACTTAAAAATTGTGGATAATAGAATTCACCAACCAGCAATATTTGCAACTGATTAACTATCCCAATGTGAAGATCATGGATGCATTTGAAGTAAAATAGCAGGCTGGGCAGGGTGTTCCATCATATCAAATCCAGAATGAACAACAACACATAAATAGGTGAACAACCATTCATTACTGGTTCCAAACACTTGCCACATGAGCATGTATCTTGCAAGCAAAGTGTTGCCCCTGCACAGTAACAAGCCTGGGAGGGAGACTAGGAAATGCAGAACATGATTTGTTCTCCTGCTGCAACTTGCTGCTACCACAAACAAATTTTGATCCTTAAAAAGGAGAAAGACTAATACTTTGGGCATGGCACAGAGCACGGAGGAGGAGGAAGGAAGAGGGGGAAACTCACCTATGTTTGTCAGAATGAGCCAAGCACCACCCGGCCGAGCCGACGCGATCGCTCTATCTACCTGGGAGGATCGCTCTATCTACCTATATATACAAGACGAGAAGGGGGTCGAGAGAGAGAGAGAGAGAGAGAGAGAGAGAGAGAGAGAGATAAGCAAGCAAAAGAACCAGTTCTTATGTCAGAAGGCAGCAACACTAACTTGTACAGAGCATAGGAGAGACTGCCCGAGGACTAGTAACGTCAGAAGGCTGAGATGGCTTACACCCACCATTCCTTGTTGAGACTAGTAACGTCGGGCCAATCTCGTATTTGAAACTGAAAAAACAATGCATTTGTCAGTTCAACATTGGATTTGCATACCGATATATTATGAACAAAAGAAGAGCAAATGGTAAGCCGAGGTTCAAAATAGAGCAGTCAAATTCAACTCAACAATAGACTTCACCCCAAGAAATAACGATGGCATACAGAAGAATCAGAACTGTGCTAAGAGCCAAAGTGCACAACTGCACAAGTATCCTTGATAAAACACATATTCACACAACAAAGACCAGGAGGAGCCGGGTGCCACAAACAATTCTATTATGACGTTAAACACGTGTATTGGAGAGCCCCCAACACAAAGCAAACTAGCTAGCAAGGGTAAAATCAAAGCACTGCAAGCAAGCAAGGGTGGTTGTCTTACCACAGCCATCGAACTCAATGTTACAGTTGCTGGCCTATGCAGCTGCTGGTCTTCACCGCCTCCAATGGAGCTGGTGCTGGGCGAAAAAGAAGAGGATTGAGCCCCACCCCAGGCAGGGAAGAGACCAGCATTGGTGAGGCGGCGAATCCTTCCTCAACAGCCGGTCCTGGATCCATCGACGCGGCACGCCTGCTATGCTGCTCACCGCAGCTCGTCCTCCGCACCGGATGGTTCTGGACAAAAACATAGCAGTTTCGTACAAATAAATAATGGTTATCATGAAATAAAATGTGTAATCATATCGAAACTAAGCAGGCTAGAGCATCGACAACTTGGGTAAAGCACTAAAAAGTAGAATTGCAGGCATGGGGGATTGTCTGATTTGACGATCACATCTAATTCACATGACCATCCAGTGAAAGCAAATAGTAAAGAATTCCCTTTTCTATGGATGTGGGTCCAATACCAAATCATCTTCTAATGGAGATCTATAGTTACTTCCCAGACCAAAGCAAACAATGCAACCGAACTGAATATGAAGACTTAAGAATTGTGGATAATAGAATTCACCAACTAAACAATATTTGCAACTGATTAACTATCCCAATGTGAAGATCATGGATGCATTTCAACTCAAATAGCAGGGGCTGGGCAGGGTGTTACATCATGTCAAATGCAGAATAAACAACAACACATAAATAGGTGGACAACCATTCATTATTGGTTTCAAATACTTGCCACATGAGCATGTATCCTCCTTCCACCCGTAGCATGTATCTAATAGGAGACTAGGAAATGCAGAACATGATTTGTTCTCCTGCTGTTACCACAAACAAATTTTGGTCTTCAAAAAGAAGTAAATTTTGGGTCCTTGAGAAGGAGACAGACCAATACATGGGGAAAACCTACTGTCCCAGCTATAACAGCGAGATTAAACATCACCAGCACAAAAGCAGACTGTTTTTCTCAGGATTAAGCACTAATTATCTTAGAATCACTCTGCTTGAACGTGATAGAACGAAATACACCACTTGTCTCTGACACAAAATAAGTGCAGTCCATGTACAGAACTAATCCGTACAAAAACCACAAATTTTTCATAATATACTGCTGCACAACAAAGACCGACCTCTACAATGGCCGCAGGCACACAGCATGAACGGCACAGCTTACCCATGCTGGAGTCAAATCGAACAAGCGGCCACCGGAGGGGCGTCATACCGGCTCGCTGGTGACGTTCTCCCCCGCACACGCCACACGGTTGTCACTTATGTACCTGCATGAGGAAGCAGGATCAGGAAGAAGAGCAAATGGAGGGGCGGCGGAACAGAGGTAGGAGATGAGGGGCGAGAGAGGACAGAGGAGGATGGGACCTTGAACAGTTCCATGGCGTCGGTGGGTGGAGCAGGGAGCAGCCAGCTTTCTCCTCAGGGCCACGTGGTGGACCGAGAAAGGAAGAAGTGGGCGTCCCCTCCTCATATCCGGCGCGCAAGCGGTTGTGGGTAAGGATATGAACTCCAGCACCTCATGGACGACGAGCTAGAGGTCAGGGGAGCACCGTCGCAGCCGTGGCGGATCTTGGAGCGCCATGGCCGACGGACTCGCTCCCCTGCGTGCACCACACACGGCGGTCTCTTCTTTTTTTGCTGCTCTGTATCTTTCTTCTTCTATTACAAAGAAGGACGAATCGTGTGCGTTAGTGAGACCAAAAAAAGTAACTACAAAAAGCAAAAGCAAGTGAAAATTTTATTGCCACTGTACAGTAACAAGTTTCAAAATATAAGCCCTTTTAGAGATTTCAAAATACGAACTACATATGGATGTATATAGACACATTTTAGAGTGTAGATTCACTCATTTCGCTCCGTATGTAGTTCATATTGTTGTAATCTTTAGAAAGGCTTATATTTAGAAACGGAAGGAGTATCTAGCTAATAGGAGACTAGGAAATGAACAACATGTCCTGCTGGAAGCTGCTACTAGCAACCACAAACTAATTTTGGTCCTTGAAAAGGAAGACAGACTAATACATTTTTGCATTGCACACAGACTAATGCACGGAGGAGGAAGAACAAAAGAGGGATTAATACTAGAAAAGGAAGTTGAGACAGATTAATACTTTGGCCATTGCATCGCATCCAGATCACAGAAGGGTGAAGAAATGAAGAAGGGGAGCTCACCTGACCTGTGTTTGCTGTAGCCGAGGGCGAAGCAAAACCCTCCTCTCCCGGTATCATCCTGGTCGCTCGTCGGCCCGCTCTACCTGAACGCAAGCAGCAAATAGTACTTTTTCAAATGTAGGTAGATAGTTTGTGCCGGACGGACGGACAGTAACAAGCCTAGGAGGGAGACTAGGAAATGTAGAGCATTCTTTCTTCTCATGCTGCAACTTGCTACCAACAAAGCTAGCGCTAGATGTTAGCAATCTGGAACCTTCCTTCAACAGTTAGCAGTAGCACTAACCAATATAACCACAGTAGGGAGACCGGTCGTTCGGTTTCAGTTCCGCAGCCAAACGCCCAGGCCTAGTGGTTTCATACGTACAGTACGCACACTTGCAAACAAAACAATAATAACAAGGCTAGGAGGGAGACAAGGAAATGCAGAACTTGATTTGTTCTCCTGCTGCAACGAACTTGCTGCTGTCACAAACAAATCTTTGTCTTTGAAAGGGAAGTCGAGACAGATTAATAAGTAGTTTGGCCATTCGCATTGCACACAGATCACAGGGGAGCTGCAGATTCACTCACTTCGCTCTTTAAAAAGGCTTATATTTAGAAATGGAAGGAGTATCTAATAGGAGACTAGGAAATGCAGAACATGTCCTGCTGGAAGCTGCTACTAGCAACCACAAACAAATTTTGGTCCCTAAAAAGGAAGATAGACTAATACATTTTTGCATTGCACACAGACTAATGCACGGAGGAGGAAGAACAAAAGAGGGATTAATGCTTGAAAAGGAAGTTGAGACAGATTAATAAGTACTTTGGCCATTGCATCGCACCCAGATCACGGAAGGATGAAGAAATGAAGAAGGGGAGCTCACCTGAGCTGTGTTTGCTGTAGCCGAGGGCGAAGCAAAACCAGTCAGAGACGAGTCCACGCGGCTCTCCTCTCCCGGCATCATCCTGGTCGCTCGTCGGGCCGCTCTACCTGAACGCAAGCAGCAAATAGTACGTTTCAAATGTAGATAGATAGTTTGCGCCGGACAGTAATAGGCGTACAAGACTAGGAAATGTAGACCAAAAAAAGTCTGGCGCTAGATGTTAGCAATCTGGAATCTTGCTTCAACAGTTAGCAGTAGCACTAACCAATAAACACAGTAACCGGTCGTTGGGCATCCAAACGCCCAGGCCTAGTCATTAGTGGTTTCATACGTACACTTGCCACATACATGAGCAAATGCATCTTGCAAACAAAACAATAATAACAAGGCTAGGAGGGAGACTGGGAAATGCAGAAGTTGATTTGTTCTCCCACTGCAATGAACTTGCTGCTGTCACAAACAAATCTTTGTCTTTGAAAGGAAAGTTGAGACAGATTATAATACTTTGGCCATTCGCATTCGCATTGCACCCAGATCACCTGACCTGTGCTTGCTGCAGCCGAGGCCGAAACGCCACCAGTCAGAGCCGAGGCCCTCGTCTCCGGGCGTCGTCATGGTCGCCGGCCGGCCGGCGCGCTCTACCTGCAGATACGAGACGAGAAGGGGGGTCAGAGAGAGAGGGAGCAGAGTATGTTAACTCTGGAGGTAGAAGAAGGACGATCCTTGGATTGGAGGGAACTCACCACCAGATCGGGATGGGAAGCCATGGCCGCTGGCTAGGGTTTCGTTCGCGAGGAGGGAGGTTGGCGCAGCAGCCGGTTGCGGGCGGAAGGAGGAGGGCGCGGTGACTGCTGGATTGGTTGTGGAAGAGCCGTCGGCGGTGCTCTGCTTCTCGCCGCGGCCCGACCACGAGGAACAGGTCGGCGGCGCGACCGGAGAGGAGAGGAGAGGAGACGGGCTGAAGGTGGAGGAGGACCGGCGAGATCTGGGGGAGGGAGACTGCGGGCTCCGGCGTCGGCGTCGGCGTCGCCTGGAGGCGGAGGAGCCATCGGCGGCAGGGAGTGGGAGCCGCAGCGGCGCGGGTTTGGGGATTAATTTGATTTGATTGATTTTTCCTTTCTCTTTTTGCGTAGGATGGGATGGGATAGGAAAGGGTGGAGAGCCACGGATCGAGCCCCACCCAACCTGATCGCTCATTGGTCCACCGGCACCTCCCACGGATTCATCCCTTCTCTGCACAATGTCAGCCGTTAGATACGATCCGACGCCACGCGTGGAGAAGATGGTCCACTTGGTTTGGGATCGTGGCATGGGCGGGGAAAAATGTCGGTGGTTTTTATCTTTGCATAGCCGCGGGTGCTGATAGAAACATGAGTCGGTCCATCACAATATTATACTCCCTCCGTTCCAAAATATAAGTCTTTTTAGACATTTCAAATGGACTAGAACATACGGATGTATGTAGACATGTTTTAGAGTGTAGATTCACTCATTTGGCTTCGTATGTAGTCACTTGTTGGAATCTCTAGAAAGACTTATATTTGGGAACGGAGGGTTCGTTGGGACAGGAAAATACTCCACAACTGAGCGGGGCTTGAAATGCTTTTACTGGCTGTTTGGATACCAAATATAATCCACAAAGATAGTCAAAACCTGTTTTAGCAAAATCCGTTTTAGTAAGTAGTAGTAATTTCTGAACAACCGGTTCATAGAAAGATACGTTTGGCTTTGGAAGTGTATACCTCCTCGTTCGTGACCTCCTCCTTTCTCACACACGTCTCGCAAATTAGCCATTAGCGACCTGCCAAGCTCCGTCCTCAAGCCCTGATGGTTGCCACGGTCCCATGACGCTGCTGCTCCACTGGGGTCGCCTCGACGACGCCGAGTGTGCTAACACCGGGCCCTGCTGTTTTTGCTTGCCCTCATACTTTCCTTGCCGGCTTCCATTCAAACTCTGCCTCTACGCCCGACGTTGGTGTTCTGCATGCAAAAGACGCACCGCCCTCAGTGCCGACGAGGGGATCCTTGGCGCAAACGGCCAGCGTCGCACCGTCAGAGACAACCGCAGGGTTGCCGGCAGACGGCGCAGTCGCCGCTCCACCCGGCACGTTCGCCGCCACCATCCATCATCTCCACAGGCCAGGGCCCTGACGCGGGTCGGTCTCTTGGTGGAAGAAGGCCCTTCTCCCCAATTTCTCGGAGCTCCATACCACGGCAACAATAGATTTTCTAAAACGCGTTTGCACAAAAACGTCAGGGGGGTTTTCTATAAACGAAGATTTGGGGTATTAGGAGTACCAAGTTTTGCTTATCCATGAATTATTAGTTAGATTAGCCAAGCAAAGTTTTAGTTTGTTAGACGACCTCGAAACACGTTTGTAGCTAACTCGTTTCCTACAGACTAGCTATCCAAACAACCCCTTAGAGAGGTGTTGGTAAGTCGTCATGGTTTGGCCCGCTTTTTCTGTAGTGGCTTTCACTCTCAAATTCAGAGGGATGGATTTTTGTCATTCGTTTCACTGAGATGTGAAATGGGGTTTTTAAGGTTTGATGAGTACTCTACAAGCAAGCAATGAAATGACATATCGATGCGAGCGCGCGCACGATCAGTAGCCATAGACGTACGTCACATGCATGTGAAGAGGAGGGGTCGACAGTAAAAGAAAAGGGTGCATCATATCAGAAGGTGAGGGTTGGGTTTTATATATGTTGGTTCCGCATGTTGGAGATAAGTCTGTAGCAACGCTGGGCAGCGTACATCACATGCATGCACACACATTAACATTAGTAGTTTCCTCTCTGGTAGTCGAGCAGGCTAGTCAAGCAAGCAAGCAAGCATGCATGGACGATTGTTGAGCAGGCTAATCTCACAAGCAAAGCAAGCACGCATGAAACCCAGCTGGGTCTGGGCGCGTGCAGCACGCATGGACGGACAGTGGCGCTCCTTCGGCGTGTGCACGTGTGTACACGGCTGCATGCCACCCAGTAACCCAGCATAAGTTATTATATACAGTATAACTGAATGATTCCTCCATGAACCTAGCCGCGCAGGTCGCTATTTGCTAGTGATCCAAACGGTTATATTTCTTAGCTAGCTAGGGACAGTGTGTGCACACAGCCTGGAACAAATTAGAGGTTCGGATCGGCTGAGCCAACGTGTGTGTTTGGTTTTGAATTTGGATCGACTAGTGCACCCAACGAGGCCGAGCAGGCCGCTATTTTGCTTGTGATCTAAACACTAGTATTATAGGAGTATTTTTTTTGTTGTTTGAGGAATTATAGGAGTATTTCTTAGCTAGTTAGGGACGGCATCTCGGCACACAGTCCGTAACAAATTTGAGGACTTAGGGCAACTCCAATGGTCCGACGCAAGCGGGGGCGGTTTTTTGTTTGCTCTTTGTTCGTTCGGATCGGCCGAGCCAACGCGCGTGTTTGGTTTTGAATTTGGGTCGACCAGTGCACCCAGCGAGGCCGACACTTTAGTCCGTGTGGTCTTAGAAAAAAAACTAAATAGGCATAAATTGAAAACATGCGAATTAACAAAACATAATTAAACGTTTGAAACTGCCTGCCAAAGTCCACTTGGAACATAATTAAGCATTAATAAACCATAGAAACAACTCCGCCCTAGCCCGTAGGCCTAGGCGTCGCCCTTGTTGTCGAAGCGGGTGAGGTCGAAGAATGCCGGCGACGCGGCGCAGCCTACCCTACGGGAAGGCATGTTGGTGGGTCACAGCCTGACATCTGTTGCACGGGGGCTGCAGGTGCATGGGACGCTTCCTGCCGGCCCGGTCCTCCGCCAGCACGCGGGGCCCTCCATGGGTTGAGGTAGGCCGCCTCCTGTTCCTCCGTCGCGCGTCCAGCCACACGGGCGGGGTGCGGACCCACTCCCGCACGACGCCTTGCCACTGGTAGGTCTCCGTGGCGACGGGTGGTGCAAGCGTGTACTTGGGATTGGGTTGCATTGATGCATGCATGCAGTTCCCCGCCGCCGAGAGCCGGAGTGCCACCTTGGCCTCCCGCGTCACCACCGCGTATAAGATTAGGCTTCCGGCCGGTCCATGCAGCCAAGAAAGGGGAAAAAAAGAAAGCAAGGCGTGCGTACGTGCGCGCAGCATTTGTTGCCATCGATCCATCGATAGATCAATCAATCAAGTGGACGTGACAGTAAAAAAAAAAAGGTGCGTGCGCGTGCGTACACATGAGGTCACCTGTAGCAACTCCGGTGCGTGCGGTGCGGCTCCCCCAATTCCTGGGTCGATCCATATCCGTCCGTGCGTTGCGTCCGCGGCCCTCTACTGCTGCAAAAAGGAGCCATACGTCCGTCCATGGCGACATGGCCGAAGAAGCAGCCAACCCATCATGCGCTGGCCTAGGGTGCTGCAGCTGCATGCACGGTATTAGTATAAACTACGTAGCAGCCTCCTGCGTCAACAACAAGGCAGGCGAGAAGCGGAGAACAAATCTGCGTTGCTGCCGGCTGCTAAGGAGAGCTAACAGCTCACAATGGCGTCTAGCAAGATTGCTCTGCCGTCTGCCGTCCTGGTGCTCCGGCTCCTCACCCTCGCCCTCCTCCTCGCGTCTCTCGTCCTCATCTCGGTCGACAAGTTCCACGTCTCTGACGCCGAGGCTATTCTCCTCGACGTCCAGGCCAAGGAGATCACCTTCAAGGACGTCTACGCGTACAGGTACTCCTGTTCGTGTTTGCCATGTACTCCCTCTGGTCCTTTTTACTCCGCATATTAGATTTGTGTCAACAATCTACTATAGTATGTAGCATGCATGTGGTTTCATGTCCTTGTTATTCTCGGCTTGCTTATTTAGGTACGTGCTAGCTATCGCCGTTGTTGGGTGCGTCTACACCCTGCTGCAGATTCCGTTTGCGGCAGTCAGCATCGCCAGAAGGAAGACGAGGATCGGAGGCAGCGAGGGCGTCGCCTTGCTCCTCATATGCGCCGACGTGGTAAGAATAGATTAGCCACGGCGCTGCTTACTACTACAATCTGCTCGCCAATCACAAATGTTTTGATGGACGATCCAACTATCCATGACGACTACCTGTGCAGGTCTTCGCACCGGTGATCGCCACGGCTCGGCCACGGCCACGGCTACACCGGCGACGCTGGCTTAACGCTGACTACACATACCACACTGGGAACGGTTTGTTGCCGCGACCGAGTCCGATTCCCCGAGGTCACTCACTCAACACGGACATCGAGGTTCTTCATGCTGGCCTTCTCCTCCGCCGGGCTCATGCTTCTCGCCGCCGCCTGCATGGCCCTTGTTATAATGATCTCCATCTACGCGCTCGTCCGAAGATAATTTCGGAACGACAAGTCTTGATTAGATTTTCTAGACAATGTTGCTCTCGATGATCACATAACTGTCTTTTGAGAATATATAAATAATGAGAAATCTGATTGGTGACGCCTGCCCGCCTAGCAAAACCCAACACAATAGTGTTAAAACAAGAAAAACCCTTACTCGAAAAAAAAACCCAAGTTGAGACCGTCATTTTTTTCCGGTAATATTATCCCGTGAACGTCAGCTGGCAGGGGGTGGCAAACAAACGTCATTGAATGGCAGTTTTGGTTGTGAGAAAAGATCAAAAGACGGCAAATTTTAAATGAAAATGGTCTTCTTGGAAAGAAACTGCCATGTCGCCTGAAAAAATGCCACCCCTCACCACTTCCTCACAACTAAAAAAGTCACGAAATTGTTCGCTTATGCAACCCGGCCCTCCCTAGCAAACATTCTCCAGCTACAGCTTTCCAAAAACTTATCCCGACTTTCAGGATTTCATACTGTCATAAACTTTTGCTAAAGCACATCTTTTTTTGAGGGGATTGCTAAAGCGCATCTAGATGTATCCTAAGTACTGCACATGTAAGCGACTCAATCAAACATAAAGAACAAAAATAATGACCGCCTTAAACAGAACCAATTTGAAAAGTAAGAAAAAGACAGTTCTGAACATTCAGAGTAATTAAAAAGTACATTTTAAACCTTTTGAATTTCCATAATTTTCCAATAATAGATTTCAAACTTTTGCTTTCAAACAATTAAACTTCTTAATTTTTTACCTAACACAGATAAATAAAGAAGGGAAAAAAAGCTTTGTGTGTGGAGTGTGGACCCACCTGGTGAGAGAGATAAATAGAGGAAGAAAAGACATGTTTGTGGGGGCCTCCCTACTCCCCGATAGCCAACCGTTAATTCAACATCTCCAAGGAGGCCATGACACCAAAGTGCCATTGTTGCCCAACCCAAAGGATCTAGGTTTTCACCCACACATAAGAGAACATGACAAGTGTAACTTCCATGATAACACATGTAAGGCGGAGAATGATGCAATGGGTTTCATCATCGCTCGCACCATATCGGGCAAGGCTTCTTGTTCCAAAGAAATAACCTCAACAATCAAGCAATCGAACCGACTTGAAACTCCAGAATGGCTTGCATTGGTTCCCTCCAAGCCAACCCTCCTAAGCGATGGTACATGAGCGATCTAAGACATAATCTGAGGCAAAGAGATGGCTAAAACTTGTGCGACATCAAATAGAAGTGAAGCGCGTACACTCTAGCCGTCCACAGACTGGCATATGGCCGAGAAGGCAAAGCAAATTAGAGACATTTTTTCTCAACAGTGTTGCAAGAGACATGTAGTGATGTAGCAAAGAGAGGAGTAGTACGAAGAGGGCTGTAAGCTAATACACCATAAATGGACGAACATGGGGGTGCTAGCGTAAGGATCAGAGAAACCATGAGCCTTTAGCTTCGGCCCTGACAAGACCGCGAGTCTCCTTAGGTGACACATTAAAAAATCCCAGTCAACCGATATGACAATTCTGAGGGCTGAGGGCAAGTCACTGAAAATGAGCTAGCCTAGCAGATAGATGTCGGAAGAACACAACTTGAGCCCCAACAACCAACACTAACAAGGGAGCAGATGAGAGTCATCTGGGCACACCTCCATCCACGACATGCAACTACCCGAAGCACAACCAAATCCACATCAATGGGTTGCCGTCTGCAAGCACCATGTCCATCGTCTGCAAGCTCGTGTTCTATTCTTTCCATGTTCAGCCGGAGTGCTGCCTAAATCCTTTCAGTCTTATTCGTTTCTTTTCTCATTCTAACCACTCCGGTTAGAACGAGTGGTTTCATAGTCTATTTGTTTCCGTCAGCTTTAGATTCTCGTCCTTCTCGTTGTTCCTCTAAAAAAAGTACAAATTAGTTGTAGTTGCAAATACAAATTAGTTCTGCTAAAAAAAGTAGCATAATGGGTGCTTTGTCCCCAAATATATGTATTCAATTATGAATAATAATTAAATAAATATAACATGCTGAAATGCCGGGGGGGGGGGGGCAGTGGCCCCCTATCCAGCCCCCATAAAAGAGTTGACGTTACGTTCTACAAATTACATAGATTCTGTATTTTATTTAGGCTTGGCAGTTCTGAATGTGGTATTTTAGTCATCTCCCTCGTCGGCTTCATTTTCTTTCCGGATAAGTATATTTTTCGTCCTCGAACTCTGTCGATAGTATAGAAATCGTCCCTCAACTCTGAAACCACTAAAACTTACGCCTACTATTTGTTTGTTATGCTTCCTCTGTAAACTAATATAAGACGTTGAACATTAGTTAGAAGTTGGGTATTTTTAAGATTGATTTTGAACAAATTTTCAATACACGTTGAATATTTTCCGAATTGAACGTTTAGCATTTATCATATGCATACTGAACATTTTTTAACACTTATTGACCGCTTTCAAGAATGCAATGAATTTTTTTATAACATCCAAAACATTTTTTAAGTGTGAGAACATTTATTTTTAATGGTATGAAACATTCTTTATACAACTAAATGGACATTGTTTTACCATTCATAAACATTTTTCAAATGTCACAGACATATTTTTGTAACACCGAACATTTTTTTTGAATTGTGCAAAACATCTTTAAAAGGAATTACACAAACATTTTTTACATTATGTAAACATTTTAAAAATATGTCACAAACATATTTTTGGAATGCATGAATATTTTTTGAATGGTGAGAAAGTTTTTTAAATAAATTGCACGAACATTTTTTTACATTGTAGAGACATTTTTGAAACGCGTGTACATTTTACAAACTGTTTGGACGGTATGAAAATATTTTTTTTAAATGCACTAACATAATTTTACACTGCATGAACATTTTTTAAATGCACGATCAGCAATTTTAAAGAATGAAGTAAATTATTTTTTGAAGTATATGCATTTAGAATATTTCAAAAAATATAGGCAGAACTAAAAAAGGAAAACGATTAAAACGAACGAAACACACCTACATAACAAACCCAAACGATCCTATTGGGTTGGTCGACCAGAGTCTCGCTTCAGGCGAGGCTACCGTCTGTCTCGCTATAAGCGAGATATGGATGTACACCCCTCTATATAGAGGTAGGCAGAAGCCCGTCTAGGGCCTTCAACGTTCTATTGCCTTGATCCTATTTCTATAATGTTTCCCCGATTTTGAAATCATGAAAACTATTTCTTTACATTCGGGGATTCCCCTTCGGATCCCTGTAAGTGCATATAGTCTCCCATGAGAATTTTGGATGAATAAATGAGAAAACAACTAAGGAACTAATGTGTTTGTAAACACATGTGAAAGAGCCTAAGGATTTGGTTTAATCGAATAGTTCGACCCCTAAAAATTGTGTGCTACAATGGAGTCTTCGGAATTCCCCAGCGATTTTTATGAAGTTGTTGTGTATATTTTTGTTTACTAGTTTCATTTTCTTCTATTAATCCGATATAGCAAACTGTACTATCAAGCGGGTTATGAAGTTGTTGTGTATATTTTCGTTTACTAGTTTCAGTGTTTGTAGTCGTCGTTAGGTGGACAACATACATGGATCATGTAATTTTTGTTACTTTTTGTTTATTTCAACATGGTTGTAACATTTTGTATTTTACGTAATCTTTGTACGGCCTTGATGTTGGATGAATAGATTGGAAGGTTTTGTAAAAAAAATGAAAATGATGCAACACATCGTGCTAATATATTGATCAGCCCTGCACTAATAAGCTCGGCCGGCGAACGAATCAATGTAACCGCGTATGGCGGCTACAACGCAATTGAAGTGAGTGAGTGGTACACTTTACACGCGACAAACGAAGAGGATGTGCGACGGGCCAGCATCTTTGACTTGACCGACGCGCGCCGGCCGGCCGGTCAGCAACGTCGACCGGAATGGAAATGGAAATGGAATGCCGCCGCCAGTCTTGTGCGTGCACGCCGGGCTAGCTAGACCGCTCGTCCCTGCTACGTAGTAATACTATCCTAGCTGTAGAGTGGAGGGGCTAGTTCTTCACTTCCCCAACACTACTTTGAGCTGAACCAAAACCCTAGTAACACACACGCACGCACGCACAGGCGCACGCACACGCGCGCGCACACCCATAAAAAGAAAAGACTTGTACCAAGTCGCACAAGTCAGGGAAAAAAAACCCGGCATTTGACCGAGGGAATTATATTCAGTGTTCATTTAGGTCCAATGAAAACTTGAGCCGCGATATGAAATAATTATCGTGTCTACGTGCTAGCGGACGTGTCACCACCGGAGGGCTTCCGGCGGGAAGCTGCTTCACCGAATGCCCCCTTTTCGCCCCTCAGCTTCCGTATATGTCATAACATACTCTACCGCGAGGAAGAGATTTCTGCATGGAACAAAAAAGTTGTGTCTAACGTACCATGCAATTTAAGATCCAAATTAACTTAGGTTGGAACTCGAAGCAGTTTGTAGTTTGTAATCGGGTCATAGATCATTTTTATGTTTTAACCTTTTCCTTCCGGTAAAACAAGTTTTTTCAAATGTACGTATGTTATGCCTAAAGAAGAGCGCATGCTGCTAGGCAACCGAGCAATCTTGCAATAGTGATAACAAATCTCGTCTGCTGGAAAAATGTCCACAAACCTAAAAAGTACGATGCTTTCCTTATTGCGATTGCGCCATATGCTTACAAGAGATTCATCACTATTGGTCACGTGACTTCTCCTGGGGTGCGGCCTATAGTTAGCCTCATCGTCATCTTCGCAAGGACCCTAACGCTGCTATCATTTGGGGCTCATATGTCCCTAACAAGGCCAAGATCTTCCTCGTAAAAAGGGGGGAAAACAAGGCCAAAGATCTCCACCGACCAGAGATGTGCTAAACACAAAAGATAAACTCTGCATAAAACCCTAGGATAGACGACCTTTGCCCTCAATGCAAAGTCACCCTAAAACAGGGTCGCACTCTCATGTTCGTGTAACACCCGCATTAGGGATGAAATTGCCATCCCTCCCCCCTTTGACATTCGATGATCTTTGGGTCACCAACACTGAAGAGCGCTGAGAGTTCTCTATCTGGATGAGGTCATTATCATGGTCCCCTAGAAATATGGGCCGAGGAATGGAAAAACTTCTTCTGATATGGGTGAGCATGTTTCTACTTCGGTGAAAAACATTTAGCGAATCTAGTTCTTTATAAACAAAGGGTTTCTCCACCCCAATTTTATTGAAAAACGAGGCAACCACACAACATCATACAATTTACAGTACTCGGGCAAAACTAAAGTAGCCGAACTGAAAGTTTAAAATAGCGCTCGGTTAAACAAAAGTAGCTGATTCGAAAGTTTAAAATAGATTTATTACATTGCTAGATAGAGCCAGAGTATGCAAACGAGCACATCCCAGCTACCTAATCGAAGTATCGGTTGATGTTGCCTCCGAGGAAGGCTCGGCGTTGATCACCCAACCTTCCAGAAGGATCGGCCCCAAGCAATTCGCCTCATCGTCGATCCAGGAGTAATAAGCACCTTTACATTGCCCAACTATCTCAACCTATCGGTTTAAGGAGACGACGGTAAGGCACATGCTATGTCTTGGCGTGACCATCTATCCTTGCAGTTAGTGACCACACCCTTACAATCCTTGCGCTAACGATAATATTCACACTTTTGCTATCTTCCAGGTACCTAAAAAAGTATTGTTGTGTCAGTCTCTTTTTGGGAGGCCGGACCTCATCGAAGAATAAGGGACCTCGCTGGAGAAGAAGCAACCCCACTATCAATCTTAGGGGGAGGCATCGGCCCATTATCTATCTTAGGGGTAGCAACAGTCAGATTATCTATGTTAGGAGGGGAGGAGGGTGCAGGGGATCGCCGGAGTAGTTCACATGTGCTGCTGGGCTTAGAGGGATGGTTGGGGCAGCGACCATCACACTGGTGGGTGAGGTAAGGTGAGGGCGGGGCGATGATAGCCGCCGGCCGCGGGGGATGGGGATGGGGGTGAGGTGGAGGCATGCGATTAGAGTTGGGTCCGCTGGCAGCTACGCGAGGAAGAAGGTGGAGGTTGAGCTAAACAGTGCCCGATCTCTTGCCAATGGCTGAATGAAGATCTAAAAACTTTGAATAAAAGTGACTGATGCAACTATTCCCTTCATCCCAAAATAAGCGTCTCAACTCTAACACATTTTTTTCACTAAAATTAATACAAAGTTAGGACACTTATTTTAAGACGGAAGGAGTATTTTTCAGTCACCTGACGTATAGGCGGTCCTTGGTATTGACGTGGGGAAGCTTTCCCCGTGATTCTTGCCAAATAAAAAGATGATTAACCGTCAGTAAGTTTGTTCGTTGCAAACATACTGTCTCTTCATCATTGGTAATTACATCTTGTGCCGCTGCTAATAATAATATTACAAAGGGAGCAACGAGTATTATATTTGCTTTTTTTTTAACAGGGAGCATTATGTTTGCTAACAACTTTTTCTTTTCTTCTGGAAAAGAGTTTGCTAAGAACTTAGAACTAACTGGATATTAATTAAGAAGTTTTTACTCGCTCCCTTGAAATTTACGCGCCCGCCTAGCTTGCTTGTCCTAGAAAACAAGGATGTACATACAAGAGCGGCGGCATGCCGGAGGGCGGAGCTACATGAGGTGGTGGCCGTCGAGGCCGGGGTGCATGGACGCCGCCGGGCCCATGAGCGGGAACGAGCACCAGGGCGCGTACATCTGCCCCGCGGTGGCCGCGCCGTCCTCGACACCGCCGGGGCGCACGGGCACGGGCTGCGTCGGCGCGCGCTGCAGCTGCTGGTGCGGCCTGGCCAACGCCGCGGCGGGCGCGCCGGTGAGCCTCTGCACGAGGTCGCGGAACTCCCGGGGCTCCACGCGGTACACCTTGGGCGGCGTCGGCGCCGGCGTCAAGCCGCCGCCCGCGCGCCACGGCTTGGCCGGCGGCTTCTGGACCGCCCTCAGCGCCGCCTCGTGGCCTGGCACGGACACGGACGGCCTCCTCATCTCGTGCCCGTGGTGCAGCAGATGATCCATTGACAATCAAATCGAACCTCGGCGCTTGCTTGAATGAACGATCGGTCAAGAAGTCTCTTGCAGGTGCAGCCAGCGACAGGAAGAAGAAGAAGAAGCAGAAGCAGAGGAGAGCAGAGCAGAGTATATGGAGCATGGAGATGAGACCCGGGGCAGGCGAGGTATATATAGCGGGCGAGTGGGCGTGTGCGAGGGGGTGAGACCGTGAGAGGCTTCTAGAAGAGAAGACGGCGGAAGCAAGCCGGAAGCGGGGTGGCGGCGCCGGCGACGCAACACGTGGATGGGGACGGGCGGTCAATCGCGGCGCCCGCCTGCCAGTGCCATGCAGCGATCGGCCGACCGGCCAGCCAGCCATGAGCCATGCAGACGAGTTATTTTATTGCCGAGTTTTCGTGACTTGCGGACCTGTGCGTGAGCTGCTTGTTGGAGGCATCGGCGAGGGCGCAACACCTGCGCCTTGCTAGTTTGGACCGACGCTACCGACCTACGGTGCCGAGGTTGGTGGCATCGACGGCTGGCTGGCTGGCCGCCTGGCTTATCCGGCGTGCTGCATCACCACCATCCTCTAGACATCTAGATCGATCCATCTCTTCAACTTCTCTTGTTCCTATCTATAATACGCCTACGTATCTGCAGCCACGGCTGACACGTACGTACGTACGGATCACCATATAATCTTAGCCTCTTCATGCACCTACAAATTTTGTGTATCCCTCGATGAGCAAGGCCACGTATAAGTTAGAGTATCTACACTCAGCGGACAGCAAATCCGACCCTCACACGTCCGTGGACATTGACCGATCAAGTCTTAAATTTGTTCATCTGCATCTAAATACATCATACTAAAAGCTTAAATTCATACAAAAGCATACAAACGGATGAAATCCACGTACTACGTAGATCAAGTAATCTATAGTTCTATACTACCTTAATCCTCGTCGGAGATGTTCACTATCTCCGTGCCTGGCTCCGGGTACATGAGCGGTAGCCACAGCTCCGACTCTTGCAGCTGCTCCGCGTTGCCCTTTGCCTCCATCTCCGCATCGAGTTTGTCGAAGAGCACCTCGGTCGCCGCCCATTCCTGCCGGGTGAACTGCCGGTTAGCCTCCACATAGGCCTTATCCTGGATCCACTCTAGGATGGCTTGTTGCTCCGTCATCTTAACCGTTTGGCCGACCGTAAACTCCGCCTCCACGTCCTTCTATTGAAGCCCGGAGCCAGCGAGAAGGATACTTCAGAGATGGATAAACAGTTGTGGTCTCGGTTATGGAAACTCAAAGTGCTGCCCAAAGTTCGCGTCTTCTGGTGGCGCGTGATACGAGGGATTCTTCCCGGCGAAAGTACACTGAAATATCGGCATATATCCAGCGAGAGCAAGTGCAAAATCTGTATGAGTTCTGAGGAAGATATGATGCATGCATTACTGAACTGTATCCATGCGAGAAGGTTTTGGAATGGAGCTCCGCAATGGCTGGATGTTAAGCGACCAAACCTACATCCGCGAAACCTAGGGATTCGAAGTAGCAAGCGGCGCAATCCGGGTACTCTATCGCAAGCAAGCAAACAAACAAACATACAATAAATACTCATCTAATGCACAGGTAAAATTCAAATAAAAGATCTAACCAGAAAGTTCAACTTAAGAACTTCGGTTTGTAAAAAGAATCAAATCGAACGAAGAAACAAAACTCAAACGGCGAAAGAAACAAGCTTCATTTACTAATCTAGACCTAAGTCAAATTTTACGCGGGCGGGCGGCGGGCGCAGGCGGAGGCGGCGGCGGGCGGTCGGCGGCGGGACGGCGCGACGTGGCGGCGGCGGCGAACTCCGGCGGCGGCGGCGGGAGGCAACAACGGCGCTAGGGTTTGGGGGCGGGGCGGCTAGGGCTGGGGCGGCTCGGGCCTCGGGCTTTAAAGGCTGGCCGGGTCGGAGTCCCGGACGGACACGGCCCGGTAGGTCGGTTCGTTTTTTTAACATTACGCGCAGAAAAACAAACGAAAGAAATACTAAACGAACTCCAAAGATCCCGAAATAAATTTTCCCCGGCTTCTAAAATCAAGCCGGTTTAGATGAACATTTATTTGGGGCCCAATTAAAATTTTGAAAAACACGCATTTTTCCTAAATTCAGATAAAATAGCAATAAAATCCAAAATAAAATCTTACTTGATTTTTTTATTAAATCCTCAATATTTCTTTATTTTGGGAAAGTCATTTCATTCCCTGTCTCATATTTATATATTGGAAATAATTGAAGATAAAATAAATAAAATTAAATGATCCTATTTCCAAAATTTGAGAAAACCCAAATATGAAAATATCGAAATCCCCAACTCTCTCCGTGGGTCCTTGAGTTGCGTAGAATTTCTAGGATCAAGGCAAAATGCAATAAATATTATATGCAATAATGATCTACTTGTATAACATCCAAATTGAAAATTTGGGATGTTACAAGAAGCAAGGACATTCAAAGTATAGCAAGGAGTACCGATTGAAGCAATCAGGTGCAATCCACTCGACCAGTCGTCTCACTCGGATACCCCCAATTTCACTCGACCTGGATGATTCGACCGCACAGGAAACCACCGCAAGCAAGAGAAGAGAGCGTGCACTGGGGGTTGCCCGCCACCACGTATTACGGCAGAATCGGGCGAGCTCCGGTTAGATTAGGTTTCATGTTGCATGTAATAATATGGATTTGAGGTTTCTAATTTGAGGTGTCCGGTTTTAGAATCAAATATTTGATGTGTGACCGATCAGTGTCCGCCGATGGGGCTACCCTTCTGGCTTCTTCTCTCCTCGTGTACCAGGGAAAATCCTTGGCAGCAGCGTCGTCATCGTCGCGTCCCTTCTTGAAGGTGTTGATTGGTACCGGCACTTCGGAGTCTAGGAGCTTGGTGGGAGATCTCCGGTGGGCGCAGTGGTCGCGATGCTTCTTCATGTTTTTTGTCGATCCGCCGTTGTCGGCATTTGTCCCTTTTGTATTTTTCTCTTTCATTTCTTTTGGCGTGTCTGTGCTGCTTCCAGTCCAACTCCTATCGTTGGTTGTATCGATTGGTTGCTTTGTAATATAAAGCGGGGGGAAACTCTTTTTTATCTGTGTCCGTCGGTGTTTGAGGGGCCGAATTTGCCATATGCGGCTGTAGATGCTCTAACATCACTAATAACCGCTCATGTATTTCTTTATAGAGGGAGTGCTATCTGAACCTGAATCGCGCGTTTAAAAACACACTTATAATCAAAGACCTATAGTATGCATAGTTTTTTTTCGCGTGACCTGATTAAGCAAACGAAGCATCATTTTGACCAGCAGAAAAACAGTCTACGTCGCCCGCCCGCCCGCCATTAACCAAGCATTCAAAAAGGGAAATGAAAAAAAAAATCAGCGTCACAGCTGCTCGTCGGACGCTTCGACGAGGTCCCAACACGTACCTGGGCCTATCTAGCTAGCCCAATTGGAGCGGCGTACACGAGGGCGAGGTGGCTGTTGCCATCGACGGCTGCCTTGCCCTTGCCAATGCCAATCCTATCCGGCGGCCTCACATGCGTCATCCTTGTCTAGACCAATCTCGTCTTCTTCATTCAAAAAGACCGATCTCTTCTTATCCATCTGCAAACAAGGGGTACGAATGGTACAGTAAACTCACCCGCAAAAAAAAAAGAAAAAAAAGAGAGAATGGAACAGTAAACTACTCCAACATAATTACTCAGTCGGTCGAGTCAGTTTTGCGCCAATTTTTATTTTTTTTACTTGACTAGCAGTGCCAGATGCTATGCTGAGTCCGGTGAGCAGGACGTATTACGTCAGTGGGTCGGCCAGTCAAACTTGGTGTACGCATGAACGACAGGAGCGATTCAATCGGAATATGCACGTAAATTCTCTCCCAGTCCCTGTCCTCGTATCAGTTACTCCGCCGCCGTGATGATGAGAGTGGGACTTGTGGGGCTGATCCATGCCACATTCCTAATAATTACTCGTCTCACTTGGTTAAACGATGAGCATCATTCTGTTCTCTTCACATGAGTGTGCTTCCGGTTCAGGATAGTCTCTGGACGTGGAATCCGGCGACCATCACTCTCCATCAACAATCAAACGTGCATGGCCCTCTTTTCCAAGTCAACCAATTAGCCAAACAAAGCATCTTTTTTTTTTTTTGACCAAACCAAGTCGTCGGCGGCAGTCCACCTGATTCTAGTCCCACATCCCACAAGAAGAAAAAGAAGGGAGGAGGAGAGGGGTCAGCTCAGCACTCAGCACACGGTTTTGATGGCTTTGACTCAAGCCAGCCAACAGGGTGTGCACGGGCTGGGCTAGTATACTTGAGCACTCGCGGCCCAAGTAGCAAACAATACATCCATGCCACACAGGGTCCATAGTGCTAACATTTCACTTTTTTTTTCTTTGATGGATGCACTATGGCATTTTTTTTTTTGTTTGCGAATGAAGTTTAGAAATAATGAGATGGTAGACCAAAAGGGAAATTCAAGTGTATCCTTCCAAGCTAGGAAAAGTAGAAAACCGTGGTCTCGTGGCTCCCTAGCGATGTGGCTCTCTACACGAACTTGACACTCGATGAACAATCATCAGTTGTTGATATGCAATCTGGTGTCCAGTTATCTCGTTCATACAGTGAGAATTGATTGACCAATACAACAACAGCGAAGCTTGCCGCCATTGGCCGGCGCGGCTATTTAAGCCGGTCGGCGTCGCCTCGCGCGGCGATGTGGGACTAAAATTTGGATGCATCGATGAGTGAGGAAGGAGATTCGGTGGCTGCAGATGGGACCGCTACGACCTACAGTAGGGTCAGCGGACACGCCCGGGCGCCCCATATCCACCCCATATTTGGGCTGGATATGAGGGGTACCAATTAGTCCGGGCGTTTGAGGCACCCGTCTGGGCCAAATTTTTGTGAACGGTCAGTGATTGAACTGTCCGGGTGTTTGAGGCGAGTTTGGGGTGCCCGGTTGTAGAGGCTCTAAGAGCATTTATAGATCACTAATCCCTGTTATATTTCTTTACGGTAAGAATGATGAACCCTGAACACCCCTACTATTTGCCGTCTAAAAAACACTTGTAATCAAAGACCTATAGCCATACAGTTTTTCTTTTTCAAGCGATCCGATTAAGCAAACGAAGCATCCTTTTGAGCAGCAGAAAAACAGTCTACGTCGCCCGCCCGCCCGCCCGCCCGCCATTAGCCGAGCATTCAAAAAGGGAAAAATGATATCTCCGTCACAGCTGCTTGTTGGACGCATCGACGAAGGCACACCGCGCACGTACCGTACCTGGACCTATATCTAGCTAGCCCAATTGGAGCGGCGTACACGAGGTGGCTGTTGACATCGTCGGCTGCCTTGCCATTGCCAATGCCAATCCTATATATCCGGCGGCCTCGCATCACATGCGTCATCGTCGCCGCGTAGATCAATCTCGTCTTCTTCAATTCAGAAAGACCCATCTCTTCTTCTTGTTCCTATCTATCTATCTATCTATGTATCTGCAACGAGGCTGGCTCTCGTTTTTCTATCCATCAGCAAACAAGGGGTACGAATGGGACAGTAAACTACTCCAATCTCGTACGTACACAGGGAGTACGTACGTCTCTCGAGTCAATTATTTTCTACTCCCTCCGTCCCATGATGTACGACGTTTTTTAACACAGAGGGAGTACTTGACTAGCGTCCTGCATGCTATGCTGAGTCCGGTGACCAGGACGACTAAGACAGTGTCCAAGCAAGCAAGAGAAGAGAGCGTGCACTGGGGGCTGCCCGCCACCACGTATAAATTACGTCAGTCAGCCAGTCAAACTTGTACTACGCATGAACGACAGGAGCGATTCAACGGGAATATGCACGTAAATTCTCTCACAGTCCCAGTCCTCGGTCCTCCCTCCTGTGATGAGACTTGGACTTGTGGAGCTGGTGCCAATTTCTTACTAGTAAATAATAATTATATATATGTACTTCCTCCGTTCTTAAATATAAGTCTTTGGAGAGATTCCACTATGGACTACATACGAAGCAAAATGGATGAATTTACACTCTAAATGCATCTACATACATCCGTATGTGGTCCACAGTGAAATCTCTACAAAAACTTATATTTAGAAACAGAGGGAGTATAAGTTAGTTAAACCATGAACATCACTCTGTTTTCTTCATATGATTGTTTACGGTTCATCATTCTGTTTAGATAATTATTTTAGTGATCTATAAACGATCTTATATTTCTTTACGGAGGAAGTACTGTACACTAGATGCATCCACCTCGCTGCCGCAGCCGACGGCCCGATGACGGGCGCCCGTCAACCATCATCCCCCTCGCTATCTTCTTTTTTCTCCATCAAACCGAACGTGCATGGTCCCCTTTTCCAAGTCAACCAATTAGCCAAACAAAGCATCTTTATGACCAAACCAAGTCGTCGGCGGCAGTCCACCTCATTCCACTCCCACACGGTTTTGATCGCCTTGACTCAAGCCAGCCAACAGGGGTACGCACAGGCTGGGCCAGTATACTTGAGCACTCGCGGCCCAACTAGCAAAACTATACATGCATGCCACACGGACGTCCGGCCCACTGGCCCAATACATAGCGCTAGCATTTCAGCTTCCTTTTTTTTGTCTTTGATGGATGCACTATGGCATTTTTTGTCAGAGTGGAGGAGGATCACCACCTTCGTTCTTTCGTCCTCGATAGAAAAACCACAGTCATCAAATTCAACATTGACAGGATTTTCACGGGCTAGAGCTCGAACAGATTAGGTTTTTGATGAGATGGGGTGATACTAGGACATTGGTAAGAGAGAGGGATTGGGCTGTGGTGGGTAGGTGGTGCTGTTCAGTGTTCGTGACTGCCATGGTATCGCCATTGCCATCTACAATGTCAGGTAAGTAACAAGGACGAGATGAGGAGAGTATACCGAGGAATGCAACCATCTGAGAGGTGGCACCGGAGTCAAGGTACCACTCCCCGACAGAGTTGGAAGTATGCCCTTCCTGCACCCTCATGTTGTTGAGGGCGTGGACGAGAGTGGCTTGATCCCATGTAGGAGCCGGAGTGCCGGGGGGCGCTCCCGGAGGTGTGAGGTAGAGCGGGTGGCTGGGGACGGCTCTGGGCTGCCAGTAAACCGGCGGCGCACCAACAAGTGTTGGTGGAGTCAAGGAGTGTGTCGCCATGCCGGCGAACGGTGCGGCGCTGCCGGGACGTGTTTCTTTTTGTAAGACATTTTTTTAAATATTCCAATTGTGAGTTGATGCCAACGGTTTGCTTATTCAGTGTTTTCACCTTGTTTAAGCATGTATCTAAAAATATTCAGCCCGTATATAAAGAAAATGTCCAATGTGTGTTTTGAAAAAAGTCGACAAAGTATTTGCAAAAGTAAAATATATTAATATAAAAGGAATAAAGAAAACCGATAAAACCCAACAAAGAAACTCATGAAAATAGGCCAGGTGGTAAAAAATACTGAACATGTTACAGGTCTGTGTTAATTGAAACCCAACAGTCCCTATAAAAAAGGGCCGATAGCTCTACCATTTGAGCTACATCCCCAAGTCTATTCAAATTCTTAATTAACCTTTGTTACTTTCGTAATCGCAGCTACATGGTAATCGGAAGTTCTAGCAAAGCACACTAGCAACCCAACAAGACAAGCAGATGGATGCCACACCAATGAATGCGTGGGTTCGAAAACATTGAAATGGGGCTGCCAAGGCCGTCTGGGGCTCTGGGCCGCCGCCATCCGACATAGACTAGATCTGGGTCGTGAAGGCCAATTGACTGCCACCATCGCCGCCGAATGACAACTGCCATACAAGGGTGCTCCAAGCATGTATGTATATGGGAGTGCCGCCAACCATAGTCGCCAACCAACGATGTGCGCAGAGGGAAACTATGACACCACTAAGAGAAAATATTTACCTCTGCTGTATTGCATCTCCTCTCCTCTTTGATAACAATCTCAATGCAGCTCACAAGTAAGAGACGTGTGCCGGTTGATGCATGCAATTTTTCTACTTCCCGTGAAGACAAATGGGTATCCTGGAGAACTGCGGGCCAGTTTGGTTCGCTTCCACGCCTCGTGACGCCTGGCCTGGCACATCCTTGGAACATGCCTGGAAGTTGTTTGGTTGGTAACCTAAAAGAAAAGGTGGTAGCATGGCCTTGCCTTTCCTGGCAGCATGATTAGCCTGGCTGAATTAAAAAAATCTGAATAAAATAATGTGGCTGTGTACGGGCCGGGCTAGCTAGATGTAGATTCGAGCCGGAGAGGTCCACACGCCCGCCGCACGCAAGTCGGCCCACTAAGTAGCCCACGTAGATGACATTTCGGCCACTAAGTAGCACGAAAAAAAGAGAATGTAGTTGAGCTTGTGTTCCTCGGCTGCTCCGTCTCCGGCCAGCGGTGTAGCACTCTGGAAACGTACGTGCGCAGAGTACAAATACAAGCAGCAAGCACACACCGCTCGCCGGCCGGTCAACAAAGCGCTGCAGAGCACCGATTACATGTTCGTCACGGTTTTTTTTTATCTTCATGTTCGTCACGTTTTGGCACGTACTAGTACTACGCATCGATCAATCTTTTTACTACGTACGTTCGTTGACTGCAAAGTGCAAAAGATACTGAAAAACTATGCAATGCATAAATCTTGTTGCACTTGCTGTCCACGCCGCGTTCCTCGACCAATCTTTTTTTTTTTTTTTTGCATAAAAACGCACGTTGTCTCTCTCTCTATCTCTTTCGGTCGACATGTCAACCTGCACGTGGGTCCCACCCGCCTTTGCAGGGACAGGGAGCAACGCACGGAGCAGCGGCTCAACTCGTACTAAGTCGTAACTGAAGCCCAAGAGGATAAACTGAAGCATCACGGCCGTTGTTTTGCCTCCGGAGCCCTCCGTGTTTCTTCAAATCACAGGCTGCTATTTATCAATGCGTATTATTATTTTCCCCTCAACATTGTCTCCTTTTTCTTTTGCGATGGGCCTCTTCTTCTACCTTGCACTCGAAACCGCATCGAAGCTAATAGCTCAGACGCCTAACATATCATAGCACCTCGAGCATAGCATCAGACACATGGTTTCCGTGGGTGTGCTAGCGCTGCCGTTAGATTTCTTTCGGTGTTTACTGCCAAAGCAAGCCCCCCGAACCACGTCTGTTCTTGTACCTTGCACTAGAAACCGCATCGAAGCTAATAATTCAGGCGCCATCGCCAAACATATCACAAACCCTCGAGCACCGGACACATAGTTCCCGTGGGTGTGCTGCCGCTAGGTGTCTTTCGGTGTTTAGTACCAAAGCAAGCCTTTCGCCCCCCGGCCCGGTTGTGCTTCTGTTCTGTCTCCCACCTTTGGTTGGTTGTTTTACTACCCGAAAGCGAGCGCATGGGAATGCACATCTGTGTGCTGGTTGTGATATCACGTTCTTCTTTACAATCTTTACATCGGACATGGTGTTGCTATATATGACCAAGTAGTGATGGCAGCGACACTATGTTCCGTCGGGAAGAACTGATGAAGAGGAGGATTGTTCACTCGATCGATATTTTTGTATATGACGGCGAAAATTACGAAATATACACCAAAATTTTCGTAAATTTAGTACAATACATTTTTCTTTCTTTCTGCAATGCTGGCCAAATCATGGGTTCCCAAAAGCTTTGGTCAAGCACCAAACATACCATCCCATCTCTTTTTTTCTTCTTTTTTTTGAGAAAATCTTCATTCAAATCACGAATCAGTACAAAGTAGGTGATCCTTACAATCACACTGAAACGCAAACACAAAGGACCATGAACATCTAGAGTACACTAAAACAACCATAACACAAGAAAATCTCCGGAGCCCTGTGTCATCATCCCCGAATCTTGAGAGAACCCTGCAGTAGAAGGATCGCAACCACCGCAAACAGTCATCATCTTCGACCACGGTACAATCGCCGCCACGTTGCTTCCTCCTTTCTTGACACCGGTATTTGAGAGGGCATGGAAATCAATCCAACACACCTACAACGGTGCCGCCATCTTTGGCTTTGAGTCTCATGAAAAGTGTCCTTCCGGAAGGAAGAGAACTCGAGCCATCCGACCGGTCGGAAGATCGCAGCCGCCATCCGCCCGCAAAGCAGATCTCCCACCAAAGATCGGTAGAAAGGAAGGAGAAGAACAGCAGCAACAAATCATACCAACAAGGAAGAAGAAAGGTCTTCGTCTCCCTGCCTCCATCGCCCATCTGAGGATCCAAACGGCCAGTGCCAATGGACCTCCAACCACCATAGCCCCCGACCTCGACGAGATCCGGGGATCCCCAACACCGCTGGCTCCTAGACGAAGGCAAAAGCCTCGCCTGACCGCGAACGGAGCCCGGAAAAACTTATTCCGACGTGACACCACCGCAACGGCCTTGGCAGCGTCTCCCTCAACCCTAAACCCTACCACACACCCACCTAGTGAACAGACCCGAGGTTCCCCCTCCCTCCCGCCGCCGGAGCGGCCGACGGAGAGGGAGAGGGAACCGGCGGCGCGCAAGGGACCCCTAGTCGCCTCCTGCGATCCAACTTTTCCGGGCGTCCGGTTCAACGCGTTTGGTGGTATTGATATACCATCCCATCTCTTACACCGTTTGGTCTGAACGGTTGAGTCTTGTCAAGAAACTGAAAAACAAAAGACTAGGACCAGAACGGTAAAAGCTAATGTTCGAAGGGGGCAGCACGAAAAACACCCATCGAAAAGGGAAACCGCCAACAGGATGCTCCCTCCATGGCTCTCTCTCTGCTCTCCCCTGCTCCTAGTACTCTCTTCTCTTCTCCTCCCTCCCTCCAAATTTTGCAATTTCTTTAGCACATCCGAGAGGTGGATAGGATAGGATAGGAGGATCTTACCAACACAACACACCACCTGCGTCAGTTAATCAGTTTGTTTGTTGCTTGTGCCTGCTCGATTGATTTGGTTGGACAAGACGACACCACCTCACCTCCTCCTGCTGCATCACCTGTGCAAGCTGAAGCAAATCCAACCATCGCCGATCATCCCAAGGTCTCCAACTCATCCTTCTCCATCAACTAATTCAGATTCAGGAGTGTGTGTGTGTATCCCCTCAATTAATTCCGGGAGATTGAAACCTCTATCAACAGCAGCTGTGTATCTTCCTCATAATACTTTTAGCAGTGTATAACTAGTATTTATGACTTTCCTCTTTCGTTTATTTTATCACTGTATTCCTGTCGATTGTGTTCTTGGATGGGTGCTACTAAAAGATTGCAGCGAATTGATCTTCTTTATGCGTTTCGTTTCCTGCGTGCCCCTCAAGGAAGGCATCAAATCAAATCCTCCTCCTCCTTGCCCAGTTACAGTTACAAAACATTTCCCTCACAATCCTCGCCCTCGCCCTCGCCGCCTCTTCCCTTCCTTCCTTCCTTCCTTTCTTCCTCCGGCTAAGATTTGATTTGATCGACTAGTGGTAACCGCCGCAGACCGTACGCATCCCCACTTCATTCCGAATTGAATTTTAGGTACATGTTTGATCGACCGATCGATCCACCACGGCCTGAAGAATCTCTTGCTTTTTTGGTTTGTTTTCTCGATCAGGGGGACATGCCGGGAGGAGGAGGAGGAGGAGGAGCAGCGGTGGTGGTGGTCGATGGCAAGGACGGGTTCGTAACGCCGGCGAGGGCGGCGACGAGGAGCTTCCCGGGGAAGCTCCTCAGGCCGGTGCTGCTCTCCGCGGTGCTCGCCACGGGCTTCCTCGCCGCGGCCCTGCTCATGTTCTTCGGCGGCGCCTCCTCCTACTACCGCCTCCCGAGGCTCGCCGTGCCGGACGCCCTGCTCCCCGCGCCACCGGCGTGCGACCACCAGAAAGACGGGGACCAGCAGGGCGGGGCGGCGGGGCGGTGGTGGGCGCGGCCGCCGCCGAGGAGCGCGTGGCACAACATGAGCGACGAGGAGCTGCTCTGGGCGGCATCGTTCGAGCCGCGCGCGCAGCCGCACCGGCGGGGGAAGACGCCGAGGAAGGTGGCCTTCTTGTTCCTCACCCGCGGCCCGCTGCCGCTGGCGCCGCTCTGGGAGCGCTTCTTCAACGGCACCACCGGCGGCGCGAAAGGAGGCAGGGAGCTCTTCTCCGTGTACGTGCACACCACGCCGGGGTACCGCCTGGACGTCCCGCCGTCGTCGCCGTTCCACCGCCGGCAGGTGCCCAGCAAGGTACGCCCGCCACGGCACATTCCTTTCCGGCAGTTGCCATCAAATTTCGCTTCTTTCGCCGTCGGTCGTTTGGATGGTTCTTCCGGCCACCGTCCGATCAGGATCGGACGGCCTGGACAGCGAGATCCACGCGCGCGACGTGGCCTCTCTGGCCCTCTCTGGTTTCAACGACACCTAGACAAATGACAAGTGCCGCCGACGAGTGTGACACGATCGATCACGAGTGGAGAAAGAGACGCCGAGAGTGATGACCATCATGGCATCATGGAGGAGCAGTACTCAAAAGTCTTCTCTCATCAAATCAAAGATGACATGGCCAAAAATCTTCCTTCATGAAAATATTTCACTTGACTTTCTGAATTTTGATTCAGGTAGTAATAAAGCTAGTATTCTTACCACCGCTATAATCTGAACTGTATCCCCAATTGGCTTTCCACAATGTGCATTCCGATTTTCTTATTTCGAAATGCAAAAAGATGTAATTCATTTTTGGTGCATTGTTGCAGCCGACGCGGTGGGGCAACGTGAATGTCGTGGACGCGGAGCGGCGGCTGCTGGCGAACGCGCTCCTCGACTTCAGCAACGAGCGCTTCGTGCTCGTCTCCGAGTCCTGCATCCCGCTCTACCCGCTCCCGGTGGTGCATGCCTACCTGACCCGCTCTCGGCACAGCTTCGTCGGCGCCTTCGACGACCCGAGCCCGCACGGCCGGGGCCGGTACCGCGCCGGGCTAGCCCCGGACGTGACTCTCTCCCAGTGGCGCAAGGGCGCACAATGGTTCGAGATGGACCGACGCCTCGCCGTGTTCGTCATCGCCGACGATCGGTACTACCCGCGGTTCCGGACCGAGTGCCGAGCGCCGTGCTACGTGGACGAGCACTACCTCCCCACAGTGCTCTCCATCGAGGCTCCGGAGCGCATCGCCAACCGGAGCATCACCTTGGTCGACTGGTCCCGTGGCGGCGCGCACCCGGCCACCTTCGGTGCCGCCGACGTGACTGAGGACTTCCTGGGGATGCTGGTGGGGAAGAAGGGGAATGCTGAGCGGTGCATGTACAACGGGCAGCCGGTCGAGGTGTGCTTCCTCTTTGCGAGGAAGTTCGCCCCCGCCGCGCTGCCGCAGCTGCTCAGCCTTTCCTCGAAGATCCTTGGGTACTAGCTATGCCTTTTACTAAATTGATTTTGGTCTGCTTATGTATAGCTCATACTCACTGGAGGGGAATAGAGGAATACAATTTTTTTATTAATGTGTTACAAGGACAAAAGGATGAATGATCGAGTGGGTAGTTGTTTCTTAACCATTCATATTTCTTATGCCTTAGGGCTCCTTTGATTCAAAGAAATTTTATAGGATTTGTGGAGGATTGAAATCCTTAGGATTTTTTTCTATGTTGGTATGTGAATCATAGTATTCGATCCCATAGGAATTTTTCCTATGAAAACATTTTACTACATTTCATAAGAAATCTAACATCCATTCAACCTCTTTTTACAATTCCTTTGTTTTTACTGTGGCATCAAACAGTCATTGCTAATTTTATAGGATTCAAGTGGGCATTGCCACTCTAATCCTATACTTTTCCTATTCCTACATTTTCAAAATTCTACGAATCAGAGAGGCCATTAGAGTTTTCTTTTTGAATCAATACCTTAGAGCACATATTTATATCTATACATACTATTAAAGGGAATGAGGATTCTTGGTCCGTCACATATATTTGCTGAAAAGTCCCTATACTTTTTAAGAATTAACCCGCGATCTAGAAAAACAGATCATTCCCGAAGTTTGCCTGTCCACGAGTGGGCTACACGCTCAGCTTCCTAACATGGGCCAAACTGGGCCGCCTTTGCTATTTATTTTGTCAACGGCAAGCAGCGAAAAATATGTATACTTGTGAAAGATTCAAACTCCAGACCTCAACTTTAACCCGATAGCACCAACCAACTCACCTAGCCTATGATTTGTGCCAAAAACAAGGTCGTTTTCTAATTTAAGTACTCACCTCGCTGTTTTGTGCCAAATTTCACCCATTTTTATATCTCCATGAATTGCCTAGCAAATAAGGAAGCCACCCCAAAAATAAAGTCTGTAAATTGTGTCTTTGCCTGCACTTTGAAGAGAGACCGAATAAAGGAAGGGGGCGTTATGCTAATTTAAGAGGAGGGGGGCATGACAACATCGGCACCAAGCAAAGGAATGAGCGCTCAGGGTTTCTTAGGCCCTCTTTTTATTTTGCACCAAAGTATGCCCATGAATTTGAACTTATAAATTATGAATTATATTTCATAATAATTATACCATGGAAAACCTCTTCGAAATACAAATCCATCAATCTAGTTTTTATGGCATATCACTTATATATTATTAGTCAAATAGATGGTTAAAGTTGGACCCAAAATATAAGGGGTCTAATAAACCCGGACGGAGGGGGTACTAATTTGAATGACGTGATTGTGGGTTGCATTGTTGCTAATCTAAAAGAATCGTGGAATGGCGCTTATTTATTGTGGCCTTGAAACACAGGAATTAAATCTGGCAATAAAGGTAATTGTGGGTAACAAAGGCATTATATCTCCCGTGAGCTAGGAAAATAAAGTTGTAGTTATCCTTACGCGTTTTTTTTGAGCAAGATGAGCAGGGTATTTAACAAAGGACACTAATGGGCGCCAATCCTATTCGGGGACCTCCTATTTAAGCGTCGCAGAAGCGAACTGGCCCTCACACGCAACACCTAGAGGGCCGGTCCATGAACGCTCATCGCACCGAAGTATTGTAGCGCGAAAACCCATAAAAACTGGCTGTCACATGGAATCGAACTAAGGTCGCAACATTCCTGAAAGAGGTTGGATACCACCGTACCATCTCTGCTAGTGACTAAGTGCAACGTGCATGCTTTAATAACATTTGTAGGCATTCTATTTGAATCAAACACGCATATTCAAAAAAGTTTATTAAAATTTCAAAAAAGTTCACTAATTTAACCAAAAGTACAATAATTAGAAAATTTATAGTGAGTTTAAAAAAAGTTCATCGATTTTGAAAAGCTATAATGAGTTTGGAAAAAGGCCCTCAATTTTGGAAAAAACTCCATCTATTTTTCAAAAAATCACACATTTAGAAATTTTTATCAATTTGAAAAGAAGTTCACAACATTGAAAAAAGTTTAAGATTTTGAAAAGGTTCATTGGTTTTGACAAAAGTTCATAAATGTTGGAAAAAAGTCCATCGATTTTGAATTTTTTACCAACTCACGTGCCTGGTTTTTGTCCAGTTTTTCCTTCTTTTCTTTTCTTCATTTGTTTTTATTTTCTTTTTTATTTCATATTCAAATGCATTAAAAATTCCAAATTTGTGTACTTTTCATTTTTGTGAACGTTTTTAAATTTTGATTAATATTTTTCCTCAAAATCAATAAGAAATTCAAACTTGTTAACCTTTTCTCAAATTCATGAATTTTCTTTCAAATAATATGGATTTTTTAAACTGATGAACTTTTGAACTATTTTTCAAAATCAATGATTTTTTAAAATTAGTGTTCTTCTTTCAAAATAATTTTTAAATTTATTGTTTATTCAAATCCTAGTTTTTTTCCAAAATCCATGGACTTTTGTAAAATTCGTTATTTTTTGGAATTTATTTTTGAATTTGCCAACTTTTTTTTAGATTTTTTGCTTTTTTGTAAAGTCAACGGTTGGCCGGTCAACTAGTTAACCATGGCACGTGAGTTGTTTTGTTTGATTTTTAGGCAAGTTAGTGATCATGAGTTTTTTTGGCGGTAGCGATCATTTTTGTTTTCTTTTTTGCGATTGTTTGGTGAGCACGCGAGCCGGCCTGCTCGCTGGTGATTGTGTGAGCGCCCGATCATTAATTGGCGGAAAGAGCGCCAATTAGGAGCTCCCTCTTGCTTGCCAGCCTGTTTTGTTGGAGTTGATCAGGTTGAGTCAAATCCATTCTTTCTTTTTCCTCAGAATGAGGTTGATTGCCACTGATGACTTGAATGCATTTTCTTTTCTTTTCTTTTCCTTAGTCGAAAAATACGCCTTTAGTTTTTTCTTGACTGAATAAAAGATGCTTTGTTAGTTTGAGGGGTTGACCCGGAAAAGAGAAACATTTGGTGGGAGCACCCTAGGGCAGAGGGAGACGAAGAACTAAACATCCAAGGTCTTTTTTTTTGTTAAATTCTCGGCCATTTGTCCGCGTGGCAATCCAGGCCTATGTGGCTCAGCCAATCCTGTGGGTAACAACTTATTAAGAATTGTTTGCAATAATAATAATAATAATTAGGACTCCGTTTTGCATTACAGAACTTTTACTTATGTGACAGGATTGAGAATGCATGAATTGATCTATCGAGTTGTTAGCTTTTGCTTGACCTTGCCAGTTTGATTGATCACCAAAATGGTGCGCGATTAGGTTATGCCAGGTGGCGGACCTTGTCTTTCATGGAGTGTGATTATTGAGTTATGTGTTCTACAAACCATATTCAAATTGCTTGTGATCATTAATATTCAGAATTACTTTAACTGTTTAGAGAATACCTGATGTGAACCTGGATGCTCATATTGGCTCCCACATATTCTACGAAGATCTTTATCGGTGAAACCGCATAACAACATACGCTGTTCCCTTTGTCATCGGTATGTTACTTGCCCGAGATTCGATCGTTGGTATCTCAATACCTAATTCAATCTCGTTACCAGCAAGTCTCTTTACTCGTCCCGTAATGCATCATCCCACAACTAACTCATTAGTCACATTGCTTGCAAGGCTTATAGTGATGTGCATTACCGAGTGGGCCTAGAGATACCTCTCCGACAATCGGAGTGACAAATCCTAATCTCGAAATACGCCAACTCAACAAGTACCTTCGGAGACACCTGTAGAGTACCTTTATAATCACCCAGTTGCGTTGTGACATTTGGTAGCACACAAAATGTTCCTCCGGTAAACGGGGGTTGCATAATCTCATAGTCGTAGGAACATGTATAAGTCATGAAGAAAGCAATAGCAACATACTAAACGATCAAGTGCTAAGCTAACGGAATGGGTCAAGTCGATCACATCATTCTCCTAAGGGATAAGTATATTTTTCGTCCTCGAACTTTGGCGATAGTATAGTAATCGTCCTTCAACTCTGAAACCACTAAAACTCAATCCCTCAACTATTTAAACCGGATACTTTTAGTCCCTCACGACGCTTAAAGTGGTTTCGGTATGACGTGGACCCGGTTTTGACTAAAACCGTCCACGTGGCCTGGTTTTGACCTGCATGTAATCTGAGCTATGTTATTTATGGAAAATTGGGTTTGCTCGGAGCATTTCAGACGCATGGTTGTCCAGTTTGGTAACATCAAATTGTATGCTAACTAGATGGTTTAAGTTCCAGACCATTTTACAAACTGAATGGGATTCATAGCAGATTGTTCACATGATTTAGACAATTGTGTAAACTGAATGCATTGCCGAGTGTTCACTTGTTAATAGATGATTGGACAGAGTACTGACCGAACAGATTGCATGACAGACATAGTCTGACAACCACAAACATAGTACTGATTAGTCTTACAAGCAAACCACAAGGGAATTCTCAAAGTCTGACAAAGTAAGTGAGAAATACTACAAGCAACCACAAACATGAATTCTGACATAACCACAAACATGAGTACAAGTACATGTCCAGTAGTTTTGCTGGGACTTTCTTTGCTCTTTTATTTCCTCCAACTTGAAAACTTGCAGCACTAGATGCAACATTGACTGTAAATGATCAACTAGACTGCACATTTATTGTCACATTTGAACTTGAAGCAGACATCCAAAATATTACTGCACATTTACTGTAAATGATGAACTAGACTGCACATTTACGATCACATATTCAGTCAAAACTAGGCCACGTGGACGATTTTAGTCAAAACCGGGTACAAGTCGTACCAAAACCACTTTAAGCGTCGCGAGGGATGAAAAGTGTTCGGTTTAAATAGTAGAGGGACTGAGTTTTAATGGTTTCGGAGTTGATGGACGATTTCTATATCGGCAAAGTTCGAGGACGAAAAATATACTTATGGTCAACTCTATTATGGGGCTCGATAGGGGGCCTGACACTAACGCTGATCTTATGCGAAATAGGCTGACAGATCCACTTATGAAGGCCCAAGCGATAAACAAAAGCAGATAGTAAAAAGAGATAGAAAAATGGATGGAGATGCGGGGGATCGAACCCCGTGCCTCCCGCATGCAAAGCGGGCGCTCTACCATTTGAGCTACATCCCCATGAGTGATAAAATTGCCTGTAGCTTTTACTAATCATGTTAGCTAATCCCAGCTAATACAATCCGAGGAACCAGGAGAGCACACCAGCAATTCAGCCAGACAAGTAGATGGATGCCACACCAACGTACTCCCTCCGTTCCTAAATAATTGTCTTTCTAGAGATTTCAACAAGTGACTACATACGGAGCAAAATGAGTGAATCTACACTCTAAAACATGTCTACGTACATCTGTATGTTGTAGTCCATTTGAGATGGCTAGAAAGACAATTATTTGGAAACGGAGGGAGTATATTCTAGTGGATGAAAGCCGGGAATTGTTCATGCGATTAGGTTAGATAGGAGCCTTTTGCGCGAGCTGGTAGGCGGCATTCTAGCATTCCGGTGGTGGTGGCCGGTCGACCTTGTTGACCGGCATGCCGGTGTGCGGCGTGGGCCAGGTCAAAGATGCTGCCCCGTTTTTGTTTTTGTTCTTCTTTTTTTTTTTTGCGAAGATGCTGCCCCGTTTGATTGCCATCCATTCACCCTTTTGGATTGGCCCGCATGTACTCTTTTTGTTCACTACAATTCTAAGATGTTTTGATAGTGTAATGTGAACTACGTACATACAAAAATAAATGAATAAACACACTAAAACGTATCTGCATATATCCCATTTTAACAAAATTGAGCCAGAACCAGTACAATGATCTGGAAAAACGTCTCGATGAAAACTCGTCCGACAAAAAAATAAAATAAAATTGGGCCAACCTGCGGGAAAAGGTTCAGGCGAGGGCAGCATGATATAATTCCCGCGGTGCGTTTGAAGCGATGCGGCGCTTCTGGCTGGATTGGTGGTCTGGGGATGCCCCACTAGTTGCTAGTTTTCCGGTTTTGTTTTCGTATTGCCCTAAACCTGATATCTCCATCGCGGAGGTGGCGGCTAATAACTGGGATCTGGCTTTCCGTCGGTCCCTGTCTCCTGAAGAGTTGGAAGACTGGCAAAGTCTCTCTGCCCTCTTCCCCGTGCTCTCGGAGACGTCTGACGCTGTGGTTTGGCCTCATTCGGCCTCTGGCAGGTTTTGGGTTAAGTCGCTGTACTCTAGGCTTATCGGTGGCACCCCGTCGAGCAGATTTTCTGGTGTCTGGAAGTCCAAAGTCCCTCCTAAGATTAAAATTTTCCTTTGACAAGCTTTTCGTGGCCGCCTCCCAGCAGCTGACCAGATTAAAAAGCGCAATGGGCCAGGCTCGGAGTTCTGTCATCTTTGTGGTGCCTTGGAAAACTCTGATCATATTTTTTTCAATTGTGTGCTGGCTAAGTTGGTTTGGAGTTGTGTCAGATCATGGCTTCAGGTTTCTTGGAACCCTTCCTCATTCTCCGATCTTAGAAACCTAGCCAAAGTTTTGGTGGGGGTTACCAAGAGGGTGTTCTGGGTCGGCCTGGGTGCCTTATGCTGGGCTTTATGGACTATTAGGAACAAATTTACTATTGAACATATCTTCCCGTCTAAGCCTGCTGACGTTCTTTTCAAATCATGTATACTATTGCAGCAGTGGAGATCATTGACTAAGGATGAAGATCGGGATGCCCTGGACTTGCTCATTGCCAAAATTCGGGCTTCGGCATCCCACATCTCCGGGCTGGATCCCGTCGTCTAATCAGTGTGGCGCTGTTTTCGTAGTTTGGTTCTATCCTCTCCCTTCCGGCCTGCGCGCCGTGTATGGCAGGTTGCCTGTATCCCCTCTTCGTTTGCTCGTCCCAAACTATTTGCTCGGTGTACTATTCTGCGATGTTTCACCAGTTGGTTCCGTTCTTGTTCGGGTCTGTGACGCTGCCGTGTGGCTTTATTTATAAAGTCGGGCTATGGCCTTTTCTCTAAAAGGAGTATTTCGTTTCTTTTCAGACAAACCCTGGACGGCTATGATTTTGTTCGTTGAGTGCCCGTGTATCGTGTATGACACACTGCTCTGCATGAGAAATGTGACTTGTAGCCACCGTACAATTTACCTTTGGATTACGTAACTTGGCTCAATTCATGCTTTGGCAACTGTACAACATTTTATTGGCAGGCCTGAATATGTCATCTACCACCTGACAGGCGTGTGATGGTATTCGCCCCCGACGGAGGCGCTTCAAGAACCTGATACACGTGCGTGGCAGTGACCAGCGAGGTATCCGGGAGTGAACTCCGGCAAAGGCAAGTCTCCGTTGAGGTACCGCATGATGAGGCGCATTCCGGGCCTCGCCACCGGCAAGGGATGAGAGCATAGTAGCCCTAGCTTGAGCACCAGCTCTGCCTCGTCGGCGACGAAGTCGTCCAGCCTCGGGTCAACGGCGTCGACAATCAGGCCGGAGCAGTTCTCCCACGTGTCTTTCACCCATTGGACGAGCACCAGCGGCTCGCCGCGGGTGTTGAGCCCCATCGGCCGCCTCCCGCAGGCCACCTCGAGCACGAAGGCGCCGAAGGAGAACACGTCCGTGGCCTTGGTCGCCTTGCCGAACCTCATCAGCTCAGGGCCAAGGTAGCCCCTCGTGCCGGCCACATGAGTGGTGTGCGCTTCGGCGCCGTGGTCGTGCAGCCTCACGAGGCCGAAGTCGCCCAGCCCGGCCGTTCATCTGGCTGTCGAGGAGGACGTTGCTGGCCTTGACGTCCCAGTGCACGATGACCTGCTCCCACTCCTCGTGGAGGTACAGGAGCCCAGACGCGACACCTTTGATGATGTGAAGCCTTTGAGTCCATGAGAGCGTGGTGGGCCTGGTATGATCGTGCAGATAGCTATCCAAGTTGTCGTTGGGCATGCGCTCGTAGACCAGGAGAAGCTCGGCAATAGCCGATCAGGCGGACGAGGTTCCGGTGTCTACACCAAAAGTCTCTAAGAGGGACTTTTTCTATTCTCTACACCAAAAAGTCCCTGGAAACAAACACCCCCTCAACCGATCAAGGATGATGATCTCGGCTGTGAACTGGGCCAGCCTCGACTCCGAGGAGATCCGCTTCACCGCCACCCGCACACTGGAGCTAGGGAGGGGCCACACCTGCATCGGGTTTCCACTAGAAATCCTCCACGGATTAAAGTACTTAAAGTTCCTAATGTTTCCCTTGGCGCCGTAGTAGCCCGCGGTTGAAAGAGCCAGCAGACATTAGGTTGTTGAGATCAATACCGACATGGTTGTCGTCTATGTCTCCGAACTCCTTTTTTTTACAGCAAATAAACTTTATTTTCAAATAATGGACAAGTCATTTACAATAGCATGAGAAATATAGCCAGGGGTAGAATCTTCCCAAAGATGAGAGGATCTACCAAGGGAAGAATGCTTTGCTAAAAGATCAGCAACCTCGTTCGCTTCCCTAAAGCAGTGAAGGTAGGAAACTGCTGCAAAATCGGTACAAGTCTGCTTGCCGTCCATCACCATGGCTGCATCATTACCATTGTACCCCTCCGTTCGGAACTACTTGTCTCGGAAACGGATGTATCTAGAACTAAAATATGTCTAGATACACCCATTTCTGCGACAAGTAATTCCGAACGGAGGGAGTATGTCTCTTGTTGGTCTAAAGCCTGTACAACATTTAGGTTATCTGACTCCAAGATGAGAGAGTTACAGCCAATGTGTTGCGCTAGCCAAGCCCCGAACTCCTTGTTGGCTACAGTGTCCATAAGCTCTATGGCAAAGAAATGATTTGCACTTGTTGTGCCGTTATACTGACTGCCATAGCTGCTAAGGCCCAAGTACGGACCTGGCAGCTATGGCCCAAGTATGGACTTGAAGAAACGATTTCCAAAATGCACAAAGTTTAATTTCAATGAACTTTTTCTTCACACCGATCAACTATTTTTTAGAATTTGATGATTGTTTTTCAAATTAAATGAACTATTTTCATATACTATGGACAATTTTGAAATTTATGAACATTTTCAAATTTGGTGAACTTTTTTACAATTGTGATGAACTTTTTTTAAAATTGATCAACTATTTTTCAAATTTGATGAACGCTTTTCAATTTCAATGAACCTTTTTTCAGGTCCGATGAACTTTTTTCAGATTTGATGAACTTTTTTTAGAATCGAGAAACTTTTTCGAAAATTTGATTAAAAAATTCAAATCCGATGAACTTTTTTCAGATTTCCTGAACTTCTAAAATCGATGAAATTTGTTTCAAAGTCAATGAACATTTTTCAAATTTGATGTTTTTTTAAAAACTTGATGAACTTATTTAGATTCAATGAACTTTTTGCAGAATCGATGTACTTTTTTGAAATCCGATGAAAATGAAAAAGATGGATGAACTATTTCCAAATTTGATGAATTATTTTGGAGTCGATGAACTTTTCTTTGAAAATTGATGAAGTTTTTTTAACTCACTGAGAAAAATAAGCATCAATGAACTGTTTTTTAAAATTCGTAAACATGCTTCAAAATTTGATGAATTTATTTTCATAAAAAAACTCAACTTTTCCAAATTGTTTTCGAATAATTCACAAATCTAATAAATAGCGCGGATACATTGGTTCGTAAAGATTTCGCGTTCATTGTAGTCACTGGCGCTACCAGCTATAGTGGTTAGCAAATCAGTTCCTCTGTTGTAGCGCCGAGGCGTGAGTTCGGGAGCTTAAGTGTGTGTTTGGTTCCTGGAATGGACTAGAATGTCATGGGTCGGACCTGTTTCTGGGCCTAGTTCTCATGTTTGGTTGGTACATGGAACGGTAACCAACTCGTCCCCGCAGAGCGAATATTCGGCCCAGATGCGGAACCGAGTGGAACCTCCAAATCGTGCGGACGGCATGGAACCGCTCCTCGTCTCACCCCCGCAAACCCAATCGAGCCTCGCCCTCTCCTGGTGCGCCGCTTCCCCTCTTCTCTCTTCCTCCCTCGATCCAGTCCGTCGCCCCGGTTCCTTCCGATTCTCGCCGCCGGCAGACTCTTCTTTCCTCTCTCTGGATCTGCAGCACCATAGGGGAGTCACGAACGGGGCAGAAGACCCCCCCCCTCTCTCGATCTGGAGCTATGTGCCGGCGTTCTTGCAGCAGGGTGGAGGTCTAGGTGGGATTCCGCGAGCTAACATCGGCGCAGAGGTGCAAAGACACTCTCCTCTCTGAAGGTACGCGCTCTCTCGAGACCCCTTGTATATGATGCGGCTGGTACTTTTTTCAATCATAGCGATTGTCCAGCCGAGAGAGATAGTTCGGCTCGTGGTTGCTTTTTGATTCATGGCTGTTATTTGATCCAATATCTACTCAAATAAATGCTATCCAGTATGTGTTTGCAGTATATGCTGTGTCGTTATACTGACTGCTAAGGCCCAAGTATGGACCTGGCAGCTATGGCCCAAGTATGGACCTGGCAGCTATGGCCCAAGTATGGACTTGAAGAAACGATTTCCAAAATGCA
This sequence comes from Aegilops speltoides, assembly GCA_021437245.1. Taxonomy (NCBI): domain Eukaryota; kingdom Viridiplantae; phylum Streptophyta; class Magnoliopsida; order Poales; family Poaceae; genus Aegilops; species Aegilops speltoides. Next base: position 7,080,593 of record CM038145.1, read on the forward strand.
CAAAGTTTAAATTCAATGTACTTTTTCTTCAAACCGATCAACTATTTTTTAGAATTTGATGATTGTTTTTCAAATTAAATGAACTATTTTCATATTCTATGGACTATTTTGAAATTTTATGAACATTTCCAAATTTGGTGAACGCCTTTTCAATTTCAATGAACCTTTTTTCAGATCCGATGAACTTTATTCAGATTTGATGAACTTTTCTTAGAATCGAGAAACTTTTTCTAAAATTTGATAAAAAAAATTCAAATCCGATGAACTTTTTTCAGATTTGCTGAACTTTTTAAAATCAATGAAATTTGTTTCAAAGTCAATGAACATTTTTCAAATTTGATGTTTTTTAAAACTTGATGAACTTATTTAGATTCGATGAACTTTTTGCAGAATCGATGTACTTTTTTGAAATCCGATGAAAATGAAAAAGATGGATGAACTATTTCCAAATTTGATGAATTATTTTGGAGTCGATGAACTTTTCTTTGAAAATTGATGAAGTTTTTTTAACTCACTGAGAAAAATAAGCATCAATGAACTGTTTTTTAAAATTCGTAAACATGCTTCAAAATTTGATGAATTTATTTTCATAAAAAACTCAACTTTTCCAAATTGTTTTGAATAATTCACAAATCTAATAAATAGCGGATACATTGGTTCAGTAAAGATTTAGCGTTCATTGTAGTCCTTGGCGCTACCAGCTATAGTGGTTAGCAAATCAGTTCCTCTGTTAGAGCGCCGAGGCGTGAGTTCGGAGCTTAAGTGTGTGTTTGGTTCCTGGAATGGACTAGAATGTCATGGGTCGGACCTGTTTCTGGGCCTAGTTCTCATGTTTGGTTGGTACATGGAACGGTAACCAACTCGTCCCCGCAGAGCGAATATTCGGCCCAGATGCGGAACCGAGTGGAACCTCCAAATCGTGCGGACGGCATGGAACCGCTCCTCGTCTCACCCCCGCAAACCCAATCGAGCCTCGCCCTCTCCTGGTGCGCCGCTTCCCCTCTTCTTTCTTCCTCCCTCGATCCAGTCCGTCGCCCCGGTTCCTTCCGATTCTCGCCGCCGGCAGACTCTTCTTTCCTCTCTCTGGATCTGCAGCACCATAGGGGAGTCACGAACGGGGCAGAAGACCCCCCCTCTCTCGATCTGGAGCTATGTGCCGGCGTTCTTGCAGCAGGGCGGAGGTCTAGGTGGGATTCCGGCAGGCTAACATCGGCGCAGAGGTGCAGCACACTCTCCCCTCCTGAAGGTACGCGCCTCTCTCAGACCCCCTTGTATATGATCTGGTGGTACTTTTTTCAATCATAGCGATTGTCCGGCCGAGAGAGATAGTTCGCTCGTGGTTGCTTTTTGATTCATGGCTGTTATTTGATCCAATATCTACTCAAATAAATGCTATCCAAGATGTGTTTGCAGTATATGCTGTGTCGTTATCTTGACTGCTAAGGCCCAAGTATGGACCTGGCAGCTATGGCCCAAGTATGGACCTGGCAGCTATGGCCCAAGTATGGACTTGAAGAAACGATTTCCAAAATGCACAAAGTTTAAATTCAATGTACTTTTTCTTCAAACCGATCAACTATTTTTTAGAATTTGATGATTGTTTTTCAAATTAAATGAACTATTTTCATATTCTATGGACTATTTTGAAATTTTATGAACATTTCCAAATTTGGTGAACGCCTTTTCAATTTCAATGAACCTTTTTTCAGATCCGATGAACTTTATTCAGATTTGATGAACTTTTCTTAGAATCGAGAAACTTTTTCTAAAATTTGATAAAAGAAATTCAAAACCGACGAACTTTTTTCAGATTTGCTGAACTTTTTAAAATCAATGAAATTTGTTTCAAAGTCAATGAACATTTTTCAAATTTGATGTTTTTTAAAACTTGATGAACTTATTTAGATTCGATGAACTTTTTGCAGAATCGATGTACTTTTTTGAAATCCGATGAAAATGAAAAAGATGGATGAACTATTTCCAAATTTGATGAATTATTTTGGAGTCGATGAACTTTTCTTTGAAAATTGATGAAGTTTTTTTAACTCACTGAAAAAAATAAGCACCAATGAACTGTTTTTTAAAATTCGTAAACATGCTTCAAAATATGATGAATTTATTTTCATAAAAAAACTCAACTTTTCCAAATTGTTTTCGAATAATTCACAAATCTAATAAATAGCGCGGATACATTGGTTCGTAAAGATTTCGCGTTCATTGTAGTCACTGGCGCTACCAGCTATAGTGGTTAGCAAATCAGTTCCTCTGTTGTAGCGCCGAGGCGTGAGTTCGGGCGCTTAAGGGTGTGTTTGGTTCCTGGAATGGACTGGAATGTCATGGGTCGGACCTGTTTCTGGGCCTAGTTCTCGTGTTTGGTTGGTATATGGAATGGTAACCAACTCGTCCCCGCAGAGGGAATATTCAGCCCAGATGCGGAACCGAGTGGAACCTCCAAATCGTGCGGACGGCATGGAACCGCTCCTCGTCTCACCCCCGCAAACCCAATCGAGCCTCGCCCTCTCCTGGTGCGCCGCTTCCCCTCGTCTCTCTTCCTCCCTCGTTCCAGTCCGTCGCCCCGGTTCCTTCCGATTCTCGCCGCCGGCAGACTCTTCTTTCCTCTCTCTGGATCTGCAGTACCATAGGGGAGTCACGAACGGGGCAGAAGACCCCCCCTCTCTCGATCTGGAGCTGCGTGCCGGCGTTCTTGCAGCAGGGTGGAGGTCTAGGTGGGATTCCGGCAGGCTAACATCGGCGCAGAGGTGCAGCACACTCTCCTCTCCTGAAGGTACGCGCCTCTCTCGGACCCCCTTGTATATGATGCGGCTGGTACTTTTTTCAATCATAGCGATTGTCCAGCCGAGAGAGATAGTTCGGCTCGTGGTTGCTTTTTGATTCATGGCTGTTTTTTGATCCAATATCTACTCAAATAAATGCTATCCAAGATGTGTTTGCGTATATGCTGTGTCGTTATCTTGACTGCTAAGGCCCAAGTATGGACCTGGCAGCTATGGCCCAAGTATAGACCTGGCAGCTATGGCCCAAGTATGGACTTGAAGAAACGATTTCCAAAATGCACAAAGTTTAAATTCAATGTACTTTTTCTTCAAACCGATCAACTATTTTTTAGAATTTGATGATTGTTTTTCAAATTAAATGAACTATTTTCATATTCTATGGACTATTTTGAAATTTTATGAACATTTTCAAATTTCGTGAACGCCTTTTCAATTTCAATGAACCTTTTTTCAGATCCGATGAACTTTATTCAGATTTGATGAACTTTTCTTAGAATCGAGAAACTTTTTCTAAAATTTGATAAAAAAAATTCAAAACCGATGAACTTTTTTCAGATTTGCTGAACTTTTTAAAATCAATAAAATTTGTTTCAAAGTCAATGAACATTTTTCAAATTTGATGTTTTTTAAAACTTGATGAACTTATTTAGATTCGATGAACTTTTTGCAGAATCGATGTACTTTTTTGAAATCCGATGAAAATGAAAAAGATGGATGAACTATTTCCAAATTTGATGAATTATTTTGGAGTCGATGAACTTTTCTTTGAAATTTGATGAAGTTTTTTTAACTCACTGAAAAAATAAGCATCAATGAACTGTTTTTTAAAATTCATAAACATGCTTCAAAATATGATGAATTTATTTTCATGAAAAAACTCAACTTTTCCAAATTGTTTTCGAATAATTCACAAATCTAATAAATAGCGCGGATACATTGGTTCGTAAATATTTCGCGTTCATTGTAGTCACTGGCGCTACCAGCTATAGTGGTTAGCAAATCAGTTCCTCTGTTGTAGCGCCGAGGCGTGAGTTCGGGCGCTTAAGGGTGTGTTTGGTTCCTGGAATGGACTGGAATGTCATGGGTCGGACCTGTTTCTGGGCCTAGTTCTCGTGTTTGGTTGGTACATGAAACGGTAACCAACTCGTCCCCGCAGAGCGAATATTCGGCCCAGATGCAGAACCGAGTGGAACCTCCAAATCGTGCGGACGACATGGAACCGCTCCTCGTCTCACCCCCGCAAACCCAATCAAGCCTCGCCCTCTCCTGGTGCGCCGCTTCCCCTCGTCTCTCTTCCTCCCTCGATCCAGTCCGTCGCCCCGGTTCCTTCCGATTCTCGCCGCCGGCAGACTCTTCTTTCCTCTCTCTGGATCTGCAGCACCATAGGGGAGTCACGAACGGGGCAGAAGACCCCCCCTCTCTCGATCTGGAGATGTGTGCCGGCGTTCTTGCAGCAGGGCGGAGGTCTAGGTGGGATTCCGGCAGGCTAACATCGGCGCAGAGGTGCAGCACACTCTCCTCTCCTGAAGGTACGCGCCTCTCTCAGACCCCCTTGTATATGATGCGGCTGGTACTTTTTTCAATCATAGCGATTGTCCAGCTGAGAGAGATAGTTCGGCTCGTGGTTGCTTTTTGATTCATGGCTGTTTTTTGATCCAATATCTACCCAAATAAATGCTATCCAGTATGTGTTTGCAGTATATGCTGTGTCGTTATATGACTGCTAAGGCCCAAGTATGGACCTGGCAGCTATGGCCCAAGTATGGACCTGGCAGCTATGGCCCAAGTATGGACTTGAAGAAACGATTTCCAAAATGCACAAAGTTTAAATTCAATGTACTTTTTCTTCAAACTGATCAACTATTTTTTAGAATTTGATGATTGTTTTTCAAATTAAATGAACTATTTTCATATTCTATGGACTATTTTGAAATTTTATGAACATTTTCAAATTTGGTGAACGCCTTTTCAATTTCAATGAACCTTTTTTCAGATCCGATGAACTTTATTCAGATTTGATGAACTTTTCTTAGAATCGAGAAACTTTTTCTAAAATTTGGTAAAAAAAATTCAAAACCGATGAACTTTTTTCAGATTTGCTGAACTTTTTAAAATCAATGAAATTTGTTTCAAAGTCAATGAACATTTTTCAAATGTGATGTTTTTTAAAACTTGATGAACTTATTTAGATTCGATGAACTTTTTGCAGAATCGATGTACTTTTTTGAAATCCGATGAAAATGAAAAAGATGGATGAACTATTTCCAAATTTGATGAATTATTTTGGAGTCGATGAACTTTTCTTTGAAATTTGATGAAGTTTTTTTAACTCATTGAAAAAAATAAGCATCAATGAACTGTTTTTTAAAATTCGTAAACATGCTTCAAAATATGATGAATTTATTTTCATAAAAAACTCAACTTTTGCAAATTGTTTTCGAATAATTCACAAATCTAATAAATAGCGCGGATACATTGGTTCGTAAAGATTTCGCGTTCATTGTAGTCACTGGCGCTACCAGCTATAGTGGTTAGCAAATCAGTTCCTCTGTTGTAGCGCCGAGGCGTGAGTTCGGGCGCTTAAGGGTGTGTTTGGTTCCTGGAATGGACTGGAATGTCATGGGTCGGACCTGTTTCTGGGCCTAGTTCTCGTGTTTGGTTGGTACATGGAACGGTAACCAACTCGTCCCCGCAGAGGGAATATTCGGCCCAGATGCGGAACCGAGTGGAACCTCCAAATCTTGCGGACGACATGGAACCGCTCCTCGTCTCACCCCCGCAAACCCAATCGAGCCTCGCCCTCTCCTGGTGCGCCGCTTCCCCACGTCTCTCTTCCTCCCTCGATCCAGTCCGTCGCCCCGGTTCCTTCCGATTCTCGCCGCCGGCAGACTCTTCTTTCGTCTCTCTGGATCTGCAGCACCATAGGGGAGTCACGAGCAGGCGAAGACCCCTCTCTCGATCTGGAGCTGTGTGCGGCGTTCTTGCAGCAGGGCGGAGGTCTAGGTGGGATTCCGGCAGGCTAACATCGGCGCAGAGGTGCAGCACACTCTCCTCTCCTGAAGGTACGCGCCTCTCTCAGCTCCCCTTGTATATGATGCGGCTGGTACTTTTTTCAATCATAGCGATTGTCCAGCCGAGAGAGATAGTTCGGCTCGTGGTTGCTTTTTGATTCATGGCTGTTTTTTGATCCAATATCTACTCAAATAAATGCTATCCAGTATGTGTTTGCAGTATATGCTAACGTGTAATATCCTTTTTGATTCAAGGAAGAGAAGATCACGCAAGGAAGAGAAGATTTGTGTTCGATGTGCTATCATTTATGTGTCAAGCTTGTCAATATATACTGATATGTTGCCTTTCTTAAAAATACAAATGAAATGCTGCCCAAATTTTGAATTTTATGTCATTTCATTTTTCATTCCGTTCTTCCAACTAAACACCGGAATGGAACCGACCCATTCTACTTTTTTGCTCATACCAAACACAGGAATAGAACCGACCCGTTCCTCTGAAATGGAACTATTCCATTCCATGATAGTTGGTTCCTCAACCAAACGCACCCTAAAAGGCGCCGAACAGGACGGAAAACCCTATTTGCCGCTCTCTGCGGCAAACAGTCGGGGTTCCACACAGGGCTAGTCGCGCCTGGGCCGGCCTGTTAAGCATTCCAACTATACTGATTTTGGGAACCTTCTAAGAATGTTTTTAGCCTTTTTTTTTAGTTTTGGGAACCTTCTAGAAGGTTCCTAGACTGGTTTTTCTTTTTATATTTCTTTCCTTTTTCATTTTTTCTCTTTTCTTTTTTCTGTCTTTTTTTTTCTTTCTTCTTGCTCTTTTCTTTTTGAGTTTGTTTTCTATTTTCAATGAATGTTTTCAAAAAAAATTAAAAAGTGAAATTTTTCAGATTGTTGTGGTTTTTCAGAAAATATTCCTGTTTTCAAATTTTTGTTCAGACATTCATAAAAGTTTAGAATTTCAAAAATTGTCCGGTTATTTTCAAAAAGTATACATCTTTTATTTTTTTCCACAAACTATAAAATGTTTGGCTTAAGAACTATGTTCCTTTTCAAAATTTGTTCAAAAATTCAAAACAAAAATCATGTTTCAAAATTTGCTTCCAAATTTAAAAAGAGTTTGTGTTTTTGTTTATTTTTTCACGAATTATAAAATGCTCAGGAATTTTAAAAAGGTTCCAATTTTTGAAACAAATATACTTTTGTTTTGAAAAATGTGCATGTTTTCATTTTTTAGTTTCGAAATTGTTCAGTTTCTAATTTTTGTTCACAAATTTCAAAAAATGGTCGAGCAGTTCAAGACATGTTCCCATTTCCAAAAATTGTTCACAAATTTCAAAGATGTGCATGTTTTCAGTCTATTAGGAGTTCAGTTTCAATTTTTTGATCACAAATTTCAAAAAAGTTAGGCAATTTAAAACATGTTCCTATTTCCAAAAAATGTTCAAATTTAAAAAATGTGCACGTTTCCATTTTTTGAGGAGTTTCAAAATTGTTTAGTTTCGAATTTTTGTTCACAAATTTAAAAAAATTCTTGTTTTCGCATTTTTCCGAAAGTGTTCGTGTTTTCAAATTCTGTCTTGGAATTTCAAAAAAATTCCCCGTTTAAAAAAAATCTTGATTTTCGAAAATATTTCAGTTTTAAAGTTTTGTTCGCAAATTAGAAATTTGTTTGTGTTTCATAGATTCCTTCATTTTTTCCAATAAAAATGCTTTTGTAGAATCAGTATCAAGTGCTAGATCAACTGGTAGAACCACGTTAGTTATAGTGTGAGGTCCTGGTTTTGATTTCCTGCGACAGCGGTATTTTTTGTATGCTACAACGCTTGTCGTTTGCTATATTCATGGGCCGGTCCAGTTGGGCACCCGCCTGTGCGAAACCGCGCTTGTTTGCCGCAACGAGCGGAACATTCAAATGGAGCTGCCAACGCCAACAAGACATTTGATAGTGAAACCCGGTCCTGATGATCCACTTCTTTACTGATGTTTCTATTTGCCCCCTTATCAGTTGATAGTGAAACCCGGTCCCGATGATCCGCTTCTTTCCTGATGTTTCTGTTTGCCCCCTTATCAGTTGACAGTGAAACCCGACCCCGTTGCGGGTGGTATGGAACTTCACCGGTAATCCAAACCGTGGATTGCTCGAGCCAGGTTTGGCGTGAATTCTAGTGGATGAAAGCCGGGAATTGTTCGTGCGATTAGGTTAGAAAAAAAAGATAGGTGCCTCTTGCGCGAGCTGATGATAGGTGGCATTCTATTCCGGTGGTGGTGGCCGGTCGACCTTTGTTGACCGCATGTCGGTTTGCGATGTGGATCAGGTCAATTATGTCGCCCATCTATCCATTTTTTATATAATTTGTGGCAGAATAGGTCAGCGCCAGCATAACGTACCCGAAGATCTCCCAAGCGTAAATAAAATACAAAATAATGTAATTTGTGGAACATCAACCCTGTTATGGTTCTGAATAGGGGCACTGCCCCCCGCCCACTTCAGCGTGTTATATTTATTTAATTTTTATTTATAGTTAAACACATATATATTGGGGAGAGAGCACCCACATTGTACTTGCACCTATAAGTAAGGTCATCCAGCAAGCAGGGATTCAGTGAGAAATAGGGTGACAGATTCCAAGAGATAAAATAAAATGATAGAAAAAGAAATAGGGTGACAGGTTCCAAGAGATATAAAAAAAAGAGAAAAATGGATGGAGATGCGGGGGATCGAACCCCGTGCCTCCCGCATGCAAAGCGGGCGCTCTACCATTTGAGCTACATCCCCGTCGTTGACACAAGCAACTGATAAACATTAATCACCATCAAATCAATCCCTTAATCACAATTCTCTGGTGTGTATAATCGGAGGAACTTGCAGCGGCAGCAGCAGTGTGGTAGTACCACCACATGCCAACGAGCGGACGGATTCGAAAAAATTCGAACGGAGCACACGAGGAGATGGAGCTTGCGGCGTTCTGCGTCTGGTCTTTCGGTCAAGAGCAGGAGCCCAGGCGACGAGAAGGGAAGGGAAAGAAAGAAAAGCAGAGTGGGCCGGGGATGGGATGGGATGGGCCTGCCGTGTCAGACCCAGACCGGGGTACGTGTCGGCCTCCCATTGCGTCTCCCACCTGCTGTGCAGGCGCGCTACCCACTCCCCTTCCCGCCCCGCCCCTACTTCTCCCTCTCTCTCTCCGTTCCATTTCGAGCTCTCCGCTTCCACAGCCTTCACTCCCCTCCCACCACAGCAGAGCAGAGCACACCGAGAGAGGGAGACAGAGAGAGGGAGAGAAACCCTAGCCCGCCGCCGCCGCCGGAGGAGGAAGAGGAGAGGCCATGGACCTCCTCGAGATCCCGCTGCCCAACATGTTCGAGCAGCTCCTCGGCAAAGGTACACCGCCGCCCCCAAACCTCCTTTCGTCTTCCGCCGCCCGCCTACTCCGTCCGTCGTCGCATCTCTCATACTTTTACCCCTCCTTCCTTGCTTCTCTGTCTACGCAGACGAGGACACCTGGCCGCCGGAGGCGCGCTTCCTCGTCGCCGCGCACTACGGCAACGTCCGCCGCCTCAAGGGTACGTCCGCCCGCCCATCCCTCCGCCCCTCTCCTCGATTTGCGCCGTCGGGGTGGGAAAAAGGCGCCTTTTTTTCTTCTTTTTCTTTTGGGGGTTTCTGTTTCTTCCTCCCGCGCCGCCGACCGACCAAGCACAAGTGCTGATCTGTTCTGTTTTTCCTGGGGTCGCAGAGATCGCCAGGAAGCTGGACCGCAAGGGGAAGGCGGGGGAGGAGGCCACGGTGGCCGCCACCACCTACCGCGGCATGAACGCGCTCCACGCCGCCGTCGGGGGCCAGGGCAGGCTCGCCGCATGCCGCTACCTCGTCGAGACCCTCAGGATGGACGTCAACATGTGGGATTCCTCCCCAAGTAAGTACTGTACTACTAAAGCAACTTCTTCGCATCCCAAGATCGACGCGCCATTACTTGGCCAATCAACTGTGGTATGTTCCTAATCGATCCTGTGCGTGCTGCTGCCTGGGATGGGATACGACAGGCAAGAAGACGCCGCTGGAGCACGCCGTGGACGGCAACAACCTGCCGGCCCTCAGGTACCTCCTCGACCATGGCGCCGACCTCACCCAGGAAGAGGACGACGGCGACACTGTCCTTCATCACGCGGCAAGGAAAGGTAGTACCATACCACCACTAACTCTGCCACAAACGCTTCACATGCCCATCATCATGTTAATGTTAGTTACTTCTGTGGGTCTGGTGTCACTGACATGACATTGTTACACTCTGCTTTTTTTTAAATCCTAGCCACTGAACCTGTTCATCCAGAAATTTTACATTACATACATTGTGCTATCATGGCCGTTCAATTCAAACTTGTTCAACAACCATCTGTTGTTGTTCCTTCACTTTCTAACAAGTGTAGCATTCTTGGTTTGCTCTATTTGCTTCAAACTTGATGGGCCAAAGATCCTCTGTTTGTATGTTATCATCACTACGATCTTCGGTTTTTCATACACTGTGATCTTCAGGGAGGTGTGAGTGATCTTCAGTTTTCCATTTGGTGTAGATCAGACCATAGCCTGGTCATGCACGCTTCACACGTCTCCATCAGCTTGTTCATATTAGTTGCTTGCTTCTACACATTTTGTGGGTCTTTGTCACTGTCATGACATTAGTTGTTACCTCGTCGTGTTTTTACTGTAGCCGCTGAAGCTTATTCATCTAGCAACGTTCTAGTCATTTATGAAACTTGTTCATGCAAAAAATGTTGCATTGCATCGTGCTATTGTTGTTGTTCCTAGCTACGATTTCTCAAGTGTAACATTGTTGGTTTGCTCTGTCTGCTCTTATTATCATTTAGAAAAGGAGAACCACCCCCTGCCTCTGCATCATTCTGATGCACAGAGCCGTATATTTGTTAAAGTTTATTCAGATGCTCTGTCTGCATCAAAGTATATTACTGTGATCTATCTGCTCATAACTTGGTTGCCAGGGACGCCTTGTTCGTCTATTGTGATCGTGGCCGTCAGTTTTCCATATACTGTTTTTTTTACTTCAGGGAGGTGTGAAATTGTAAAAGTTGCTGCTTTCTAGAGAAGCCAAGTAGGCAACTCAGAACAAACTCGTTACACTGTGATATTTTTATCCTAGCCAAACTTGTTCATCCAGAAAATTTACATTACATTGTGCTATTGTGGCCATTCTAACTTATCCAACAACCTTCTGTTGTTGTTCCTATAATTTCTGAATTGTAGCATTGTTGGTTTGCTCTATTTGCTCATAACTTAATTGGCCACAAGTCCTTTTGTTTGTACGTTATAACTGTGATCTTCAGTTTCCCATATACTATGATCGTCAGGGAGGAGTTGTCAAGGGCCTCGGTGCCCAAGACAGCAGGACCTCGACTACGTAGTTCGTAGTCTCGGTGGATAGGAGCGCTAGGGTTTTTGCCTGGCTGCTCAATGGTGCGGGAGGAGAGGATAGGAGTAGAGAAAGAGGTAGGAGATAATAACTTTATTGCCTGCGTCCAAGGGTGCCGATTATAGGATATATAAAGGCCTTATGGGCTTCTAACAAACTAGGAAACTAACTACTCTGGACTCTAGGAACCAACGTGATCATGAGATCAGAACATAGCCTGGTTTTCATTTGGTATAGGTCAAGTTATCAAACCATAGCCTGGTTTTAAAGACTTCACACGTGGCCATCAGCCTGTTTGTATTACTTGCTTCTATGTATCTTGTGGGTCTTTAGTCACTGTCATGACATGAACTGTTACCTTGTTGTATTTTTATTCTAGCCGCTGAAACTTATTCATCCAGAAATATTGCTGCCAATGAAACTTGTTATCCAAAGATCTTGCATTGCATTGTGCCATTATGGCCATTAAAACTTGCTCGCAAAGACCTTCTATTGTTCTTCCTAGCTATGACTTCTTATTAAGTGTAAATTTGTTGGTTTGCTCTATCTGCTCAAAACATGTTTGGCGAAATATGGCTTGTTTGTATATTATTGTGATGTATCTGCTCAAAACTTGGTTGCCAAAGATGGCTTGCTTGCCTATTATAACTGTGATCACCAGTTTTCCGTATACTGATTGTCTTCTTCAGGGAGGTGTGAAATAGTAAAGTTGCTGCTTGCTAGAGGAGCCGACGTTAACGGCAGCTCAGAACACGGGACACCGCTCCATCTTGCTGCTGTTAAAGGGCATGAGAGCACTGTGGAGGTTCTGTTGGAACACCATGCAGATGTAATGTGCTTGTACCCCTTTTTTCTATCTGTTAACCCAACTTATGTTGCATTTGCTTTACTTGGAAGTAGTTATCTCAAGGACCTGCCATTACTACGGCATGCGAGTGTTTATGAAAGTCTTGTTTTTTACAGGTCAACAAGGTTGTGCCTTCTAATCTAGTAACTCCTCTAAAGGCCGCACTGCTTGCTGCTTCCACGCCTTGTGTGAAGTTATTGGTTCAGGTATGGAATTGTCTACCAATCTGCTTTTCCTTGCAAGATGTGCCTATCTATGAGTAACTACTGATGTTACGGTTGCTCATATCTGTTCTGATCTTCAATTTATATGGAGAGACTATATGTTTATCTACTGATCTTCCGCATGTACATTTTGGTAGGCTGGAGCTGATGTGAATGATGTCAATAATTGCTTGGCAAGAGCTGCAAGCGAAGGCTTGACTGAATGTGTTAAGTGCTTGCTGGAGGCTGGTGCAGACCCAAATCGTCCTGATGAGGTGATCTTGTCTCTTGTTTTCCTCAACATCATTGTGAGCTGATTGGCTTTCTAGTTCTAGTACTTATAGTTTCTGGAAAATATGGTGGTACAAGTCTATATGTAATGGGAACCGAAGGTGATAGTGAAGTATAGTTTTGTACAAAAATATGCTTGAGTTTTGAAGCATTTGGGAATGAATTGAATGGGCTGGTTTTGAATTAAGATACATTTGTTTGTCAGTCTCTGTGGTATATATGATTAGTTTGACTACTAGCAGTTGCCTTTTAACACAAGCATGTTAATGTTTTACCTAAAAAAAGGCTGTTTATGTTTCCTTGTCCATTTGTTATCTATTTTTTTGTGTGTGGTCAGATACACACAGAAAATTATAGGATACTTCCTTGGCCTATCTTAATGGTACCAAACTTTGTTAGGATAGAAACAAAAAGTACAAGCTGCATTCTAGACTACGAACTTTGTTAGGCATTTTTAACGCTTGTATTATAACATCTTTTTTGTGTCGTCCAATTGGGGAGCATGGTGATTCTTAGATTACCAAGGAACCATTCCCTTGTCTTTCTTTTTTTAATCTTCAGTATTGCTTAATAAACTTTCTTCTTTTGCTTGACAGTGTGGTAGAATGCCGATAGAGTTAGCTGCTGTGTATGGTACAAGGGAAGACGTTGAGCTTCTATTTCCTGTCACCTCCCCAATCTCAACTGTGGCAGACTGGAGCATTGATGGGATAATTAATCATGCCAAACTGGAGAGGCTGCAGCTGCAGGTATGCCACCATGGGGAAAATAAGTGTCATTCTCCAATGGTAGAACATATGGATGTATATTATTGTCCTTTGAATGCATTAAATCCTCACACAGTTGCTATATAATTGTCGCACACATCGGAATTTTTGAATGTATGACTAAAGTTATTTGAATTTGCTCAGGATGAGGATGTTCTTAACACAAGGAAGTCTGACCTGAAACGAAAAGGGGATCAAGCATTTGAAAAGCAGGATTACACAAATGCATCAGAGTTCTACACACAGGTTAGTATTCTGTTGCTCTACATTTTTTAAAGTTAATCTGTACAAGTTTGATGTATGAAATGTTCTACATGCAGATACCTTTAATAAAGTTAATCTGTTAAATGGCTAGTATCAGCATCATCATCTCCTTGGATGTAGATTACTGTCTGAAGTACTCCCTCCGTCCGGAAATACTTGTCCGAGGAATGGACGTATCTAGATGTATTTTAGTTCTAGATGCATCCATTTTTATCCATTTCTACAACAAGTATTTTCGGACGGAGGGAGTATAAACCACAAAACCAGCAAGTAACCTGTTTTACAGGAGAATTGCTGTACAAGTTGCAATGACAAAAAATGAGATGAAGTATTAATGCTTGCATAGGCCTTGGATAAGTGCAGGCAAGGCATAGAGCGCATGCCTCTGTTGAGTAGATATTATCTTCCTGAGTTATTTTGATGATTCAGTAGGCTGTTGTGGCCGGGTCCGTATTAATCTGCGATGATGTGTCTGCCCTTTATTTGCTATCCATTTGCAATTTTGTTTTATCTCTTGGAAGGATTTGCTATTATAACTTGAGTCGGTATATATGTTGACACATGCATTCTGCTTGGTTGGGCGCAGGCACTGAAAGTTGATCCTTCTGATGGGAAGATGCTCGCGAGCAGGAGCCGCTGCTGGCTTCAGCTAGGCGATGGACAAAAGGCTTTGGAGGATGCAACCAGGTGCAAGAGGAGGTGCCCGGAGTGGGCGGAGGCGCGCCTTCGCCGAGGACAGGCTCTGATGCTGCTAAAGGTGCACTTTTTCTTCTTTTTGGAAACCACAACATGTTTGCAACTTTTTTGTTCGTTTGTTTGAGAGTAGAAATTTGTGCATTCTGGTACTGCTGCTTTCTTATGGTCTGCCGTCGATCTGAACCGTGTCTCCATTTCTTCCAGGACTATGAGAAAGCTTGCGAGGAGCTGTCGGGCGGCGTGGAGCTGGACCCCGAGAACGATGAGATGGACAAATTGTTCTGGTAAGTAGGGAAGAGACCCGCACCATTTACTCACTCTTGTCGTCCAGGTGACAAGAATGTACGACATATAAATGTGGTTTGTGCAGCATACATGTAGATCAGAAGCATGGTTGCCTTGTCAAATTGACTGACTGGTTGTGCTATTTGAGTGGTTGGTATATTTGATGATCTGATGGACTTGTTCTTTTCAGGGAGGCGATGGAACTGAAGAAGATGCAGCTGCAGGTATGCCATGGTGGCGAAAATAAGTGACATTCCCCAACGAAAAAAACATTTGGATGTATATTATTGTCCTTTGAATGCATTAAATCCTCAGTCTGTCGCTATATATATAATTGTCCCACACATTGGAATTTTCGAATGTATGACTAAAGTTATTTGAATTTGCTCAGGATGGGGATGTTCTTAACACAAGGAAGTCTGACCTGAAACGAAAAGGGGATGAAGCATTTGAAAAGCAGGATTACACAAGTGCATCAGAGTTCTACACACAGGTACAGTTTTCTGTTGGTCTACCTTTTTAAAAGTTAATCTGTAAAAGTTTGAAGTGTGAAATGTTCTACATGCAGATACCTTTAATAAAGTTAATCTGTTAAATGGTTAGCATCAGCATCATCATCTCCTTGGATGTAGCTTACTGTCTGAAGTGTAAACCACAAAACCAGCCAGTAACCTGTTTTACAGGAGAACTGCTGTAGAAGTTGCAATGACAAAAAAGGAGATGAAGTATGAATTCTTGCATAGGCCTTGGATAAGTGGAGGCATAGAGCACATGCCTCTGTTGAGTAGATATTATCTTCATGAGTTATTTTGATGATTCAGCACGATGTTGTGGCCGGGTCCTTATTAATCTGCGATGACGTGTCTGCCCTTTATTTGCTATCCATTTGCAATTTTATTTTACCACTTAGAAGAATTTGGTATTATAACTTGAGTCGGTATATATGTTGACACATGCATGCTGCTTGGTTGGGCGCAGGCACTGAAAGCTGATCCTTCTGATGGCAAGATGCTCGCGAGCAGGAGCCGCTGCTGGCTTCAGCTAGGCGATGGACAGAAGGCTTTGGAGGATGCAACCAGATGCAAGAGGAGGTGCCCGGAGTGGGCGGAGGCGCGCCTTCGCCGAGGACAGGCTCTGATGCTGCTAAAGGTGCATTTTCCCTTTTGGGAACCACAACATTTTTGCAATTTTTTTGTTTGGGAGTAGAATTTTGTGCATTCTGGTACTGCTGCTTTCTTCTGGTCTGCCGTCGATCTGAACTCTATGTCCATTTCTTCCAGGACTATGAGAAAGCTTGCGAGGAGCTGTCGGGCGGCGTCGAGCTGGACCCTCAGAACGATGAGATGGACAAATTGTTCTGGTAAGTAGGGAAGAGACCCCCACCATTTACTCACTTTTGTCGTCCAGGTGACAAGAATGTACAACATGTATGTGTGGTTTGTGCAACATGCATGTACTACATCAGAAGCACGGTTGCCTTGTCAAATTGACTGACAAATTGTGCTATTTTAGTGGTTGGTTATATTGATCTGATGGGCTTGCTCTTTTCAGGGAGGCGATGGAACTGAAGAGGAAGTGATGCCCGCCCGCGCGTCGCGAAACCGAAGCCCTTCTTTTTTTGTGTGTTTTCGTAGATGGATGGTTAGGGGCCCTCTTTAGTCAGTAGTGCCTGCATTTTGCCAGCTTGAAACAATGGCTCAATGTGTCATTTTGGTAAGCTTGTGCTGTGCCCAAGCAACAACATTTCTACTCTCACTGCGTCATCTGGTTTGTGAGAGGATGGTGGATGGTAATGGATTGAAATTTGGTGGATTTTCTGTTGAGATGTGTTTGGGTAATGCAGATGATTGTGATGATGATATGCAATTTGTTGGGGCCTTCCTTCTGTTTATATATATATATGATAGACATATATATAGTCCTGCTTCCCTTAAATTTTCTGAGCCACACGATCTTGATCCAATGGCAAGGATCCCTAAACTGCTCGCCCTACTTTTCTTCCCCATCTTTGGCGACGATGTTGTGCACCCAACTGTTGTCGCCGCGAAATAATATGTTCCTTCTGCACCCCCCGTCTTCGAGGAGACTTGCACCCCTAACCATAACCTTATATCTTGTATCCACTCACCATGTATGGATGATTGAAGTACTCACTTCATCCGAATATATAGCCTAATATGTATTTTGAGATATACTTTGACCATCAATATGATCAATAATATACGAGATGTATGTCACAAAAAGTATATCATAAAATTCATATTTTGGTGGGGTTTGTAACTCTTATATTTGTGTCTTTCCAGGTGGAATTCTTGAGTTAGCACCTCTAGAAAAGGGGTACAACAATAGGATTTTGATAACCAGAATGTTCGCAGGGAGAGCATAGTAAATTGAGTGTTTTTCATGCCAATTTATATTGTTTGAGATGACAACTTTCTTTAGCAAGCATGAGCACAATAATGTTTTCAAGAAATGGGGAAAATGTTAAAAAAAACTCCAACATTCGCTGGTAAGCATGGCAGATCAATCGTTTTTTATGGCAGTTTATGTTGCCGCAAGGATGGCAATTTCATTTAGCCAGCACGGCAGTCCTTGCAGCCCCCCCCCCCCCCTCCCAAAAAGAAAAAGAAAGGAAAGTGGCTAAGTTAAATGTTTTTTTTTTGCCAAAAAAGTTGACATCCAACAAAAGTAGGAAAAATGTGATGAAGAAAAATGCATACATTAGCCATGAGAATAATAATGCAAATGATGTATATATAACAGAGAATAGAATTGCCATGACAATAGGAAAAAGGCCACCACTATGTAATAAAATTTGTGACACTACATACAAAAACGAATTGCCATAGGATGTTCAAAAAAAATTGTCATGGTATATACAAAAAAATTGCCATGATGAAAAATGAAAAGAAATGCACAAGCAGGGAATTTTCCATGCTATTGTACCAAAACACAAGCGAAAATAAAATTTGCAAAAAAAATGGAAACAAAAACAAATTAAATTGCCATGATCGAAACTAATGAAATTGCCATGCCTGTAAAAATAAAATCACCATGCTCTTATTAGTAAAATGGCCATGATCCATATCTTCTTTGTCATAACAAAAAAATACATACGGAAAAATTGCCATGATCGAAAATAATGAATGCATGCCAGTGAAAATAAAATTTATGTAAAATAGAAAAATACATATGTGCCATGGGAAACAAATAAAAGTAATTCCAAACACAAAAATGAATTTTCCGTGACCCATGGCAAACACAAAAGTTGTAACAAATAAACTAAGTGATACGATTTGATGCTAAGCTTACGGTTATACTGTCCTTAATTCCGAATTTGTGAGAATGATATTATGGGGCTGAATAAACAAAGAAAAGAACCAGACCCGAAAAAGCAAAGAACGAAACCAGCAACAAACGAGAAGAGAAGCTCACGGCCCATGTGGCACATGAAAAATCAAACGTGGACAAGCTGCAGGAGTCAAAGTCGCGAATGGCAGCAAGAAAACACTACAACACGTGCCCAAGACAATGTATTGCACGAATCTAATAGCAGTTGATCGTATGGTAGAGAACTTAGATGTGCAATACTTATTTCTCATCTAGATGTGATTTAGCAAAACTGTTTTAATAAATGAAAACAATCGACTGCATACAATGTGATTAGTGTTAATCAAAATTCAAACCAAAATTCGAAACACACATCAAGAAACAAAAAAGACAAATTCAATATGAATAGTGCCACAAAAAGACAAAAGCCAGAATGACAGTATTTACGTTCAGATTTGTCCTTTTTGTTTCCGCATGTGTATTTGGAATTTTTGAGTTGAACTTTTTACAGGTTGTCAACATATGTCTTATGAACACTCATAATTATTTTCAGAATTTTTTCAAACAGCTCAATATGTTTTTTGAAAAATTGTATCATGGGAGCACCTTATGTGTGGGAGCATATGAGATGGACGGGAGTGGCAATTGTGAAAATAATGCAAATTACTATGTCAGTGACTAGACGAATGCTGGCCTTTTGGCAGCAATGATGATGTCTGGCCTACATCTCGTGTGCCATTGATCCCACCATAATGATGTTGATAATGGCTCATTATCACAACCTACCCTAACAGATGTACTCACGTTCATGTTAATTTGCTAGTATGATTTGCATCCTTATCAAGTAGCTTTAGTGTAGTAATGAAGACCACAACCCAGCTGCTCCTAAATGTAATACTAGTTTCTTGCAATCCAGTTTTTAAAGCTCTGCATATATAGATGTTTGTGTTAACATTTTTTATTTCAAATAATGTTATATCTCCTCAATAAGACTAGTAACTAAATTGTCTTAGGCCCCTAACATCATGTATATGACGTTTGAAAAATGAAAACATCATATATATGCCGAACCCTACCGTCTCCACTAGGGGAGACACTATTACAATCCCAACAAGTACTATGAATAGCTTAAAAAAACACGTACTATGAACAACAGTTGACGAAAGAAGAAAAAAATAATAATGAGTCGTTAACCCCACGCGGTTTAATTACCAACATTCAAGGTGTACAAGGAAACCACCGGCGCAACACCTCACATTGATCTCTCAAGTACATATAGGCTTCATTTAAGATGCCCAGCCACCAGCCCATGTACATGTATTTGCTGAATTAACCTAGCATAGCGTTGGCAGATTCATTTAATTGCTATATAAAGTGCTAATCACATAGCATGTATGGACTGCCCAGATTACATCCTCGCGTGACATCATGTCCCAAAAATTTGTGTCCCTAAACATTAGATGTTTTACATCATTCAAAACTTTGGGCTTAATAAAATCCGTATGCATGTGATTCATGAGTTAATGATGATGTCATTGTTGGTTGACGAGGGTTGGCACATGACCTTGTGGTGGCCGAGGGAGTCGGTGCAAACCTCCTTGTACTACTTATACAAGAAAATGTATAATGAACTATAACAAAGAATATAGACATGCTAATATAACGGTGCAAATCCCTATGCATATTGAGTGGTACCTCCCGCAGGTGCTCCTATGCATATTTTCACCTAAAACGACTTATATAGTTTTTAGAGGAAGTACACTAAACAAACAGTAGATGTAAGAGTTTAAGAGAGTAATCAAATTATCAGATTGCAAGCATATAATTGATGTTTTATTATCCTAAGTCCTCACTTGTGCAACAACATGTGAGAATGAAAATAGTACTGCACGGATTAAACAATAACCTATGAGAACGTGGTAGTGTCATCACTGTGTATTCCGAATCTATGAGAATGATATTTTGTTGTGCATACAACTCCAGAATAATAAAATGTGCAATACTACCAAGTCCAAATTGAAAGAGGATCATCTGCAGTCCAAACCAAGACCTCGTCAAACGGCTTAACCCTTAGCAAGTGCAAATCCGCTGACTTCAAAGGATATTCAAGAGTATAAGATTGAAAACATAAAAAATGATACATCCAACAGCAGATCGTTCATAATCAGATCGTTCAACACAAATTAAGATCGAAGATGAAGATGATACAAAAAGACCAGTAGGGTACTTGCTACTAGTACTCCCTCCATTCCAAATTACTCGTTGTGGTTTAAGTTCAAATTTATACTAAAACCACGACGAGTAATTTGGAACGGCGGGAGTACAAATTAGTCATCCACCATGCTTGACACTAGCACTGACAGTCAAGCCTTGCTCACGCCCACTTCAAGACGATGAGCAGTGCCCGACGATCACCTCCAACCTGGCAACCATCTGCACTACCCCACGGCGGCGAGCGACGAAGGCCGCCGCCTTGAAGAAAATGAAGCCATCGAGGGAGATGACAAAAATCCCCACAGTAACGTACCCGGAGATCTCCAAAGCCTTCACAATCTTCTCCTTGACGTAATTCTTAAGGCCTTTCTTCGGTTGTGAAGGCGGAGGTCCAGGAAGAAGCTCCTGGTACAGTGGAGAGGTCGAGGAAGAGAAGGCTTCTCGGGGGGCTGCAAGTGTGTCTCGTCGTTCGATGGTGGAAGCTGCACTGTAGTGCTATTCGACGGTGGCTGCGACAGCTACAGGTTTGTCCCGCCGATCGATGGAGGAGGCTCTTGATGCACGAAAACAATATTGCATGAATTAGACAATAACCTATGAGAGTGTAGTAGTGTCATAACTGTGCATTCCAAATTTGTATGAATGATATTATGCAGTATGGGAATGGGTCGGCCCGGACCTGGCCTTGGACCCGGCTGAAGGAAATATGCCCTAGAGGCAATAATAAAGTTATTATTTATTTCCTTATTTCATGATAAATGTTTATCATTCATGCTAGAATTGTATTAACCGGAAACATGATACATGTGTGAATGCATAGACAAAACAAGATGTCACTAGTATGCCTCTACTAGACTAGCTTGTTAATCAAAGATGGTTATGTTTCCTAACCATGAACAAAGGAGTTGTTATTTGATTAACGAGGTCACATCATTGGTAGAATGATCTGATTGACATGACCCATTCCCCTAGCTTAGCACACGATCGTTTAGTATGTTGCTACTTGCTTTTATCCATGACTTATACATGTTCCCGTAACTATGAGATTATGCAACTCCTTTACGGAGGAACACTTTGGTGCTACCAAACGTCACAACGAATCGGGTGATTATAAAGGAGTACTACAGGTGTCTCCAAAGGCGATGTTGGGTTGGCGTATTTGAGATTAGGTTTTGTCACTCCGATAGTCGGAGAGGTATCTCTGGGCCCTCTCGGTAATGCACATCATGAAGCCTTGCAAGCACTACAACTAATGAGTTAGTTGTGAGATGATGTATTACGGAACGAGTAAAGAGACTTGCGGTAACGAGATTGAACTAGGTATTGGATACCGACGATCGAATCTCGGCAAGTAACATACCGATGACAAAGGGAACAACGTATGTTGTTATGCGGTCCGACCGACAAAGATCTTCGTAGAATATGTAGGAACCAATATGGGCATCCAGGTCCCGCTATTGGTTATTGACCGTGAATGGTTCAGGTCATGTCTACATTGTTCTCGAACCGTAGGGTCCATGCACGCTTAAGGTTTCGATGGCGATGTTATTATGAGTTTATGTATTTTGATGTACCGAAGGAGTTCGAGTCCGGATGTGATCACAGACATGACGAGGAGTCTCGGAATGGTCGAGACATAAAGATTGATATATTGGAAGCCTATGTTTGGAGTTCGAATGGTTCGAGTAAAACGGAATTCTCTGAGTACCGGAGGTTACTGGAACCCCCGGAGGTAAATGGGCCTCGATGGGCCCTAGTGGAAAGGAGGAGGGCAGCCCAAGCCTGTCGCGCCCCCCTTCCCTAGTCCTACTAGGACTAGGAGAAGGGGCCGCCCTCTCTCTCTTTCCCTCCAGGAATCCTAGTCCAACTAGGATTGGGGGAATCCTACTCCCAGAGGAGTAGGACTCCTGCAGCGCCCTCCTTGGCCGCCGCCCCCCTCCCCTGGCTCCTTTATATCACGGGGGGGGCACCTTGGAACACACAAGTTGATCGTAAGATCGTTCCTTAGCCGTGCAGCGGTGCCCCTCCACCATATTCCACCTCGGTTATACCGTCGCGAAGCTTAGGCGAAGCCTCGCGCCGGTGAAACATCAAGATCGCCACCACGCCGTCGTCTCGACGGAACTCTCCTCGACACTCGGCTGGATCGAGTACGAGGGACGCCATCGAGCTGCACGTGTGTCAAGAACTCGGGCGTCGGATAACGGCGCCGGATCGGTCGGATCGCGAGGAGAACGACGACTACTTCCTCTACGTTGTGACCGCTTCGCCGGGTCTACAAGGGTATGTGGACAACACTCTCCCTCTCGTTGCTATACATCACCATGATCTTGCGTGTGCGTAGGAAATTTTTGAAATTACTCGTTCCCCAACAAATGGCATCCGAGCCTAGGTTTTTCTATGGTTTGATGTTTTGCACGAGTAGAACACAAGTGAGTTGTGGGCGATACAAGTCATACTACCTACCAGCATGTCATACTTTGGTTCAGCGGTATTGTGAGATGAAGCGGCCCTGACCGACATTACGCCAGACGCTTACGCGAGACTGGTTTCACCGCCATGAGCACTCGTTGCTTAAAGGTGGTGGTGGGTGTCTGTCTCTCTCACTTTAGTTGAACGAGTGTGGCTACGCCCGGTCCTTGAGAAGGTTAAACGGAGTCTATTTGACGAAGTATCGTTGTGGTTTTGATGCGAGGTGAGACTGGTTCTTGCTTAAGCCCGTAGCAGCCACGTAAAATTTGCAACAACAAAGTAGAGGACGTCTAACTTGTTTTTGCGGGGCATGTTGTGATGTGATATGGTCAAGATGTGATGCTATATTTTATTGTATGAGATGATCACGTTTTGTAACCGGTTATCGGCAATCTGGCAGGAGCCATATGGTTGTCGCTTATTGTATGCAATGCAATCGCCTGTAATGCTTTACTTTATCACTAAGCGGTAGCGATAGTCGTAGTAGCATAAGTTTGGCGAGACGACAACGATGCTGCGATGGAGATCAAGGTGTCGCGCCGGTGGCGATGGTGATCATGGTGGTGCAACAAGATGGAGATCATGAAGCACAAGATGATGATGACCATATCATATCACTTATATTGATTTGCATGTGATGTTTATCCTTTATGCATCTTATCTTGCTTTGATTGACGGTAGCATTATAAGATGATCTCTCACTAAATTATCAAGAAGTGTTCTCCCGGGTATGCACCGTTGCCAAAGTTCGTCGTGCCCGGACACCACGTGATGATCGGGTGTGATAAGCTCTACGTCCATCTACAACGGTGCAAGCCAGTTTTGCACGCGCAGAATACTCGGGTTATACTTGACGAGCCTAGCATATGCAGATATGGCCTCGAACACGGAGACCGAAAGGTCGAGCGTGAATCATATAGTAGATATGATCAACATACGATGTTCACCATTGAAAACTACTCCATTTCACGTGATGATCGGTTATGGTTTAGTTGATTTGGATCACGTGATCACTTAGATGACTAGAGATGTTTTTCTAAGTGGGAGTTCTTAAGTAATATGATTAATTGAACTTAAATTTATCATGAACTTAGTACCGATAGTATCTTGCTTGTTTATGTTTGATTGTAGATAGATGGCTCGTTTGTTGTTCCGTTGAATTTTAATGCGTTCCTTGAGAAAGCAAAGTTGAAAGATGATGGTAGCAATTACACGGATGGGTCCGTAATTTGAGGATCATCCTCATTGCTGCACTGAAGAGCTACGTCTGGATGCACCGCTAGGTGCCAGACTCTTGCTAATGCAACCGCAGATGTTATGAACGTCTGGCGAGCAAAGTGATGACTACTCTATAGTTCGATGTGCCATGCTTTACGGCTTAGAACCGGGACTTCAACGACGTTTTGAACGTCATGGAGCATATGAGATGTTCCAGAGTTGAAGTTAATATTCCAACAGAATGCCCGGATTGAGAGATATGAAGTCTCCAATAAGTTCTATAGCTGCAAGATGGAGGAGAACAGTTACATTAGTGAGCATATACTCGTAATGTCCGGGTACTACAATCACTTGACACAATTGGGAGTTAATCTTCCGGATGATTGTGTCATTGATGAATTCTCCAATCACGCCACCAAGCTACAAAGGCTTCGTGATGAACTATAATATGCAAGGGTTAGTAAAGACTATGCTCGAGCTCTTCGCAATGCTAAAGGCTGCGGAGGTAGAAATCAAGAAGGAGCATCAAGTGTTGATGGTCAATAAGACCACTAGTTTCAAGAAGAAAGGCAAAGGGAAGAAGAAGGAATCTCAAGAAGAACAAGCAAGCAAGTTGTCGCTCGGGAGAAGAAACCCAAGTCGGCCCTAAACACAAATCGAGTGCTTCTACCGCAAGCGATCGTCTTTGGAAGCGGAACTGCCCCAAGTATTTGGCGGATAAGAAGGATGGCAAGGTGAACAAAGGTATATGTGATATACATGTTATTGATGTGTACCTTACTAGAGCTCGTAGTAGCACTGGTATTTGATCTTGGTTCATTGCTAATATTTGCAACTCAAGCAGGGACTACTGATTGCTTAACTCGCAAAGGACGAGGTGACGGCGCGTGGGAAATGGTTCCAAAGTCGATGTGATCGCGGTCGGCACGCTACCTCTACATCTACCTTCGGATTAGTTTTAGACCTAAATAATTGTTATTTGGTGCTGCGTTGAGCATGAACATTATATCTGGATCTTGTTTGATGCGAGACGGTTATTCATTTAAATCGAGAGAATAATGGTTGTTCTATTTATATGAGTAATATCTTTTATGGTCATGCACCCTTGAGGAATGGTCTATTTTGGTGAATCTCGATAGTAGTGATACACATATTCATAATGTTGAAACCAAAAGATGCAGAGTTGATAATGATAGTGCAACTTATTTGTGGCCTTGCCGTTTAGGTCATATCGGTGTAAAGCGCATGAAGAAACTCCATCTCGATGGACTTTTGGAGTCACTTGATTATGAATCACTTGGCACTTGCGAACCGTGCCTCATGGGCAAGATGACTAGAACACCGTTCTCCAGATGTGGAGAGAGCAACAGATTTGTTGGAAATCATACATATGAGATGTATGTGGTCCGATGAATATTGAGGCTCGTGGCGGATATCGTTATTTTCTCACCTTCACAGATGACTTAAGCAGATATGGGTATATCTACTTAATGAAACATAAGTCTGAAACGTTTGAAAAGTTCAAAGAATTTCAGAGTGAAGTTGAAAATCATCGTAACAAGAAAATTAAGTTTCTACGATCGATCGTGGAGGTGAATATTTGAGTTACGAGTTTGGTCTACATTTGAAACAATGCGGAATAGTTTAGCAACTCACGCCACCCGAACACCACAACAGTAATGGTGTGTCCGAACGTCGTAATCGTACTTTACTAGATATGGTACGATCTATGATGTCTCTTCTGATTTACCGCTACCGTTTTGGGGTTATGCTCTAGAGACACCGCATTCACATGAATAGAACACCGTCGAAATCCGTTGAGACGACACCTTATGAACTATGGTTTAGCAAGAAACCAAAGTTGTCGTTTCTTAAAGTTTGGGGATGCGATGCTTATGTGAAAAAGCTTCAACCCGATAAGCTCGAACCCAAATCGGAGAAATGTGTCTTCATAGGATACCCAAAGGAGACAGTTGGGTACACCTTCTATCACAGATCCGAAGGCAAGACATTCGTTGCTAAGAATGGATCCTTTCTAGAGAAGGAGTTTCTCTCGAAAGAAGTGAGTGGGAGGAAAGTGGAACTTGATGAGGTAATAGTACCTTCTCCCTTACTTGAAAGTAGTTCGCGCAGAAACCAGTTTACGAGACACTGCGCCAAGTAGTGAGGAAGTTGATGATGTTGATCATGAAACTTCAGATCAAGTTATCGCAGAACCTCGTAGATCAACCAGAGTAAGATCCGCACTGAGTGGTACGGTAATCCTGTTCGGAAGTCATGCTACTAGATCATGATGAACCTACGAACTATGAAGAAGCAATGGTGAGCCCAGATTTCGCAAAGTGGCTTGAAGCCATGAAATCGAGATGGGATCCATGTATGAAAACAAAGTGTGGACTTTGGTTGACTTGCCCGAGGGTAGGCAAGCAATAGAAAACAAGTGGATCTTCAAGAAGAAGACCGACGACGGTAATATTTGTCTATAAAGCTCGACTTGTCGCAAAAGGTTTTCGACAAGTTCAAGGGATTGACTACGATGAGACCTTCTCACCGTAGCGATGCTTAAGTCCGTCCGAATCATGTTAGCAATTGCCGCATTTTATGATTATGAAATTTGGCAAATGGATGTAAAGACTGCATTCTGAATGGATTTACGGAAGAAGAGTTGTATATGATGCAACCGAAGGTTTTATCGATCCAAAGGAGCTAACAAAGTGTGCAAGCTCCAATGATCCATATATGGTGGTGCAAGCATCTCGGAGTTGGAATAAACGTTTTGATAGTGTGATCAAAGCATTTGGGTTTGTCTGAGACTTTTGGAGAAGCCTGTATTTACAAGAAAGTGAGTGGGAGCTCAGAGCATTTCGATATTATATGTGGATGACATATTGCGATCGGAAATGATATAGAATTCTGGATAGCATAAAGGGATACTTGAATAAGAGTTTTTCAATGAAAGACCTCGGTGAAGCTGCTTACATATTGGGCATTAAGATCTATAGAGATAGATCAAGACGCTTAATTGACTTTCACAAAGCACATACCTTGACAAAGTTTTGAAGAAGTTCAAAATGGATCAAGCAAAGAAAGGGTTCTTGCCGTGTTACAAGGTGTGAAGTTGAGTCGACTCAATGCCCGACCACCGCAGAAGATAGAGAGAAAATGAAAGATGTTCCTATGCTTCAGCCATAGGCTCTATCATGTATGCAATCTTGTGTACTGACACTGATGTGTGCCTTGCTATAAGCCTAGCAGAAGGTACCAAAGTAATCCAGAGTGGATCATCGGACAGCGGTCAAGAACATCCTGAAATACCGAAAAGGACTAAGGATATGTTTCTCGATATGGAGGTGACAAAGAGCTCATCGTAAACAGTTACGTTGATGCAAGCTTTGACACCGATCCGGACGATTCTAAATCGCAGACCGGATACGTATTTACACTAAACGGAGGAGCGTCGGTTGGTGCGGTTCTAAACAAAGCGTCAGCGGGATCTACATGTGAAGCGGAATACATAGCAGCTTCGAAGCAGCTAATGAAGGAGTGCGGATGAAGGAGTTCATATCCGATCTAGGTGTCATACCTAGTGCATCGGGTCCAATGAAAATCTTCGTGACAATATCGAGCAATTGCCTTAGCAAAGGAATCCAGATTTCACAAGAGGACCAAGCACATCAAGAGACGCTTCAATTCCATCCGGACTTAGTCGGATCGAGACATAGAGATTTGCAAGATACATACGGATCTGAATGTTGCGAGACCGTTGACTAAGCCTCTTCCACGAGCAAAACATGATCAGCACCAAGACTCCATGGGTGTTAGAATCATTTTGTGTAATCTAGATTATTGACTCTAGTGCAAGTGGGAGATCAAGGAAATATGCCCTAGAGGCAATAATAAAGTTATTATTTATTTCCTTATTTCATGATAAATGTTTATCATTCATGCTAGAATTGTATTAACCGGAAACATGATACATGTGTGAATGCATAGACAAAACAAGATGTCACTAGTATGCCTCTACTAGACTAGCTTGTTAATCAAAGATGGTTATGTTTCCTAACCATGAACAAAGGAGTTGTTATTTGATTAACGAGGTCACATCATTGGTAGAATGATCGATTGACATGACCCATTCCCTAGCTTAGCACACGATCGCTTAGTATGTTGCTACTGCTTTTATCCATGACTTATACATGTTCCTCGTAACTATGAGATTATGCAACTCCGTTTACGGAGGAACACTTTGGTGCTACCAAACGTCACAACGAATCGGGTGATTATAAAGGAGTACTACAGTGTCTCCAAAGGCGATGTTGGGTTGGCGTATTCGAGATTAGGTTTTGTCACTCCGATAGTCGGAGAGGTATCTCTGGGCCCTCTCGGTAATGCACATCATGAAGCCTTGCAAGCACTACAACTAATGAGTTAGTTGTGAGATGATGTATTACGGAACGAGTAAAGAGACTTGCCGTAACGAGATTGAACTAGGTATTGGATACCGACGATCGAATCTCGGGCAAGTAACATACCGATGACAAAGGAACAACGTATGTTGTTATGCGGTCGACCGACAAAGATCTTCGTAGAATATGTAGGAACCAATATGGGCATCCAGGTCCCGCTATTGGTTATTGACCGTGAATGGTTCGTGTCATGTCTACATTGTTCTCGAACCGTAGGGTCCGTGCACGCTTAAGGTTTCGATGGCGATGTTATTATGAGTTTATGTATTTTGATGTACCAAGGAGTTCGAGTCCGGATGTGATCACAGACATGACGAGGAGTCTCGGAATGGTCGAGACATAAAGATTGATATATTGGAAGCCTATGTTTGGAGTTCGAATGGTTCCGCTAAAACGGAATTTATCGAGTCCGGAGGTTACGGAACCCCCGGAGGTAAATGGGCCTCGATGGGCCCTAGTGGAAAGGAGGAGGGCAGCCCAAGCTGGCGCGCCCCCCCTTCCCTAGTCCTACTAGGACTAGGAGAAGGGGCCGCCCCCTCTCTCTTTCCCTCAGGAATCCTAGTCCAACTAGGATTGGGGGAATCCTACTCCCAGAGGGAGTAGGACTCCTGCAGCGCCCTCCTTGGCCGCCGCCCTCCCCGGCTCCTTTATATCTGAGGCGGGGGGCACCTTGGAACACACAAGTTGATCGTAAGATCGTTCCTTAGCCGTGTCGGTGCCCCTCCACCATATTCCACCTCGGTTATACCGTCGCGAAGCTTAAGCGAAGCCCCGCGCCGTGAAACATCAAGATCGCCACCACGCCGTCTCGACGGAACTCTCCTCGACACTCTTTGGATCGAGTACGAGGGACGCCATCGAGTCAGACGTGTGTCAAGAACTCGGGCGTCGAGTAACGGCGCCGGATCGGTCGGATCGCGAGGAGAACGACGACTACTTCCTCTACGTTGTGACCGCTTCCGCCGGTCTACAAGGGTATGTGGACAACACTCTCCCCTCTCGTTGCTATACATCACCATGATCTTGCGTGTGCGTAGGAAAATTTTTGAAATTACTACGTTCCCCAACACCGGCCCCATTGGCCTTGAAGCCAATTTGAGAGGCCAAGGGTTGACCCAATTAAAAAAAAAGTCAATGGCCTCGCCGGCCCGATGGGTACTTCGGATCAACCCAATTTTTTTTCTTATACAATATTTGGTTGTGGCACATAGAATATTCTCAAAAATATCTTATTACAAGTAAAACAAAATTACGACCTAAACATGCATGATTGAAGTAATTAAAGTTTACAAATGAACCACAATATACAATTTCAGCTCTTTTCACGTCCGGTTTATAAAGGAGGATTGGGTTAATGGATTCCTGTTCGTTTACAAATGTTAGCTGTTGATGTTTTGCCTAATTAGTATACTATAATTAGCTGATCGCTAGTTGTATAAGCTAAGCTAGTAAGATGAATTTTGGTGATACCGATGGACTCCAGTACTTGGAGGTGGGTCGGCCCCGCTGACCTAGTGGGTCACTCTGTGCCGGCTCTACTAGCCCGATTTTTGTATGAGGCCGACCCGACTGACCCATTGGCCTTTTTTTTGGGTGGGGCCAGAGACCCGATGGGTCGACCCGGCCCATTCCCACCCTGTATCATTATGGGGCTCGATAGGGGGCCATTGCCCCCATCCTACCCCCCATGTTATATTTATTTGGTATTTGTTTATGGTTGAGTACATGTATCTGAGGACAAAGCACTCACTATGCTACCAGCAACTACAAATAATTCTTCAGAAGAATTATTGGTAGATTTTTCACAACCTTCTCCATGGGGTAATCCTTGGTAGAATTTCTCGGCTCTGCATGCGGAGGGCTCGAGGAAGCTGCAGCAGGCTCGTGGCACTGGTGCAGCTATGGACGCGGATAGCTCGATGTAGGAGTAGCAGCGTGCATCAGTGGAGGCTCGCGGCTGGGTGAGGAGGGGGGGGGCTCTATATTCCCCCATTCGCGTGGTTATCTCCCACAGCGAACGGTCGCTCGAAGTTGAGGTTGCAGAGGACATGCGCCGTGATTCGTGCGCCCAAATCCAACGGCTCCGGGTGTGTTCACCGGAAAAACGCTCCCATGAACGTCAGCACAATAACATTTGTGACAATATATGGGCCGGGCCGAGCCGGGCTATCCGCGACCCTGCCCTCCTCTTTCCCTCCCACTCCTCCCTCCCTCCCTCCCCGCCGCCGCCTCTCCAACCAGCGCGCGATGGACCAGACGCCGCAGCGCCGCCGCCAGAGACGCGCGGAGACCGCCCCCTCCGATGCCGCCCCGGACGCGGCGGAGTACAGCCTCGACGAGCCGACCATGGCGGAGAAGCTCGCGGCCCTGAGCCCGCCCGCCGACGCGGCAGGCGTCGCCGCCGTGGTGCCCCCCAGCGCCGACTCCGTCCACATCCTGCTCAGGCAGGCCCTGCAGGCCGACGACCGCGCCGCGCTGCTCGGCTGCCTGTACAACAGAGACGGCAAGGTATCTGGGCTCCTCCGGCCTCTCTGACTCCTCATCCGTGGCATGGTGCAATGGCATCTTGATAGCTGGTAGCGTCATCGTCAGCGCTGCATAGGCTACAGTTTCGTTCATAGGGTCCGAGCCTCGAGCTCGTCG
Source organism: Aegilops speltoides (assembly GCA_021437245.1). Classification (NCBI taxonomy): domain Eukaryota; kingdom Viridiplantae; phylum Streptophyta; class Magnoliopsida; order Poales; family Poaceae; genus Aegilops; species Aegilops speltoides. The sequence continues at coordinate 7,111,521 of CM038145.1, forward strand.
CGCAAATTAGGAAGCGATGTTTGTGCAGCTTGTCAGCCTCCCATGGCCGATCACTCCTGGCTCGGTCCAAAGTTCAGGAAGACAGCCAGTTTGAGCTTCTGCCCAGTTAAAATTTGAGCCGTGTGTTTGTTTGGTAGGGTTGTACATTGCACATGGGCAATGAGTTCCATGAGCGCGGACACGAGTTCATCGTGCAAATTAGGACGGAATGGTTGTGCAACTCCCCATGGCCAATCACTCTTGGCTTGGTCACACATTTAGGAAGACAATCAGGTTTAGTTCCGGCTTGATGGAAACCGAGCGTGTTTTATTTTGGTTGGATTGTATGTTGTTACCCATTTACAATGAATACCACGAAGGTAAGACGGCAAAGTTATGACGACGACCGCTAATACCGTCCCAACCCCAAAGTGAAATTACCCCCCAACAACTCTGCCCGCGCTCCAGCACCGCCACGGCCTTGGTTTGATTAGCCGGTTACTCTCATTGTGGCAACCTGCTGGTTATTAGACAGCTGTTATGTACTACTGTTAAACATTGTGAAACTCTGAATATCAGTTGTTCTTTATGCAATTAGGTCATCAAGTCTGATGGTTCCTAACTCAATGTGTTGTCTTACATGCAGGTTATCGTGAAGTCGGTATCACTCCTGACGCCAGCAGACGCTGTGAAGTTCCTCAAATCCCTGATATCGCTGATGCAGTCTAGGTATGATAATGTTTCCGAGGCACTCTGCCAATTTAGCAACAAAACGGCTGGGGCATTATGTGGCGTGCGTTCCGTGAACATGAAAGCTTCTAAATTCAGTTAATTTCTTGCGTTGAACGTTTGACCGGGTTAACATGAGCCACTGAAAGTCTCAAACATTGTTTCTGCTTGTGCACCCTCATATTTTGCATAGAGGTTTCATAACTGGTCTGCTTTTCGTTTTCGCCTCGGCAGGGGTTCAGTGCTGGTTTGCCTGCTCCCATGGCTTCAAGCTCTGCTTAGCCGACACATGAGCAGCATAGTATCTCAGGATTCTTCTCTGCTGCTGCTCAACTCGCTTTATCAGGTGAGTATTTTGTTTCAAATTTACAGCCGCAGAGATGTGCTAATATGAGGTACAATTAATAGCAGTTCTTATATCTGGACTGTAATGTTACTTGGTGCACCCCTTTTCAGCTGATTGACGCAAGAACATCGACCTTCGCATCGTCACTCAAACTGTCTACGTGCCTAGATTATCATTTCAGCGAGGTAGGTTCTCCTCTCCTGTCTACCTGCATTGCAACTTCGTGCGTGCATGTGTGTGTGATTCAAGCATGTATATTCCAGATCTGCGATGATGAATCCGATGAAGAAGAGGGAGGCCCTCCACTTATCTACGAGGACGTGGATTCTGATGAGGAAGATTCTGAAGTTGACGATGCTATGGAAACCGAGGACAAGGGGACTGACGAGGAAGATTCCGAGGTCGATGATGCCATGGAGACAGAGAGAAAGGGGACTGATAAGGAAGAGTCTGAAGTTGATGATGAGTGAAAGAGATCACAGCATTTGAACTCTGGTTTTCTAGTAGCTGTACTGTAACTGATCGAGACACAGCTGCGTTTGCAGTTCTATTTTGTTGTGTCATAAACAAGAAGTTTTGATCATGGTGAGAATTCCTCAAATTTGTGTTGTTTGTTGGTTATTATATCAGGAATCGAGACTGCCCATTCCAGCTAATCATATTTGCTTTGTGATAACAAATTCATCATCAGTCAGTTTCGAATGGCATACACCAAACACAAAAATTGATGAATTGATACCATAAACAAATTGGGTAACAGAATAGGTACACCCACATCACACATCCATCCATAAACCAATTTGTAGAGTTTGAACATTCATGAGGTACACAAATTCCATCACGCATGCTACCAAAATATGTAAACGAGATGGCAGAAACGGCCTGTTGAATTCTAACTAGATAAAAAAAAGAACAAGTATTTAACGAAGAACCAAGTAAAAAGGTAAAGGACTCTTGTTTCCTGAAACATAACAAGAGCACATCTTCAGCATATACAGGACACAAACTCAGCCTCCTCTCCACACGTATATTTTTCACGAACGAACATTCTCCACCGGTATCACTTTCCAGAATCCAGAACGATCGAGTTTGCATACACATAGACCACTAGATCCTTTGGAGGTTTCGGGCCAAAAATTCGGAAGAAACATACTCCTTTCCACATCGATGAAGACTCATGTTTGTGGCGGCATGTTTGCGTAGAGGAATGTGTAGAAGAGTCCCACCTCAGGCATGCTTCGGATGGTCTGGATGTGCTTGTTCTTGCTTGGTTCCTCGAGCAGCATTGAGCTCAGTTGGGCTACCCTAGCCAAGAGCTTTGCCAAGGGCAGTCCTGATGGTGGAAGCGCGGTTCCAACCTGTGCACGCAAGTCCTCTATCACCAAATCAGCTACCTTCCTCAATGACATGTCCATGATATTTCTGAAATCGTCGCTGCAAACACAGGGTGCCAATAGGATGATGTGAGATACTCATTGAGTTTCTTTCAAAGAAAAATGCAGACGCCAACAGAGTTAGACAATAGATGTGTTCTCGACGACAAACATGGAAATTACTATCCTGTACAGTAAGCAAATACCACTAACTCCACTATAACAGTCAAATATGTCTGTTCTTGTTTTGCAATAGAGCTAACGGCCTCAAATCATGTCAACAACAGTTAAGTTATAAGAAATGAGATAATTCAATACAAACCCAGACACTAGAAAAAAAAAACATTAATACCAGACCGTTTCTACAAATAAACTGGAACACAAATTTTGAATAAGGTCAGTTTCTTGCTGGTCAGGGCGCTGTTTAGCAATTCAGATTCTAAATGATAACCATGGATTAACTATCATCTACAATAAGCAAGTGCCACAACTCCACTACAACAATCAAACATGTTTGTTTTCTCGTTTTGCAATAGAGGTAATGGTCTACAAAACATGTCAACAACAGTTTATGTTATGAGAAAAATGAGGTCATGCAATACAAAACCAGATACTAGCATGTACCAAATTTTATACCAGACAGTTTTGCATTATCACTGGAGCACAAATTCTGAATGAAGGTTATTTTTTGCCGGTTAGGGCGCAGAATTGCTGGTTATCAATTCAAATTACCCCCTCTGTTTTCCTTTGGTTCTCAAAGAACATATTTAAATGGGCAGTAGCTAAATCAGTAAAACCAATAGCTCAAAACAACATAGCAGTCCCGGAGCTACAACAATACTACCAGTACCCAGCAATACGGAATGGTACAGCTGGCAACCAGCTGTTTTTGTTGTGTCTGCTCCAGATATGAACATGATATAAATCAATCCCAAACCACAAAATAGAGTACTGTTATTGCTCCAGTAGTAACCTCTTCATAAGAACGATGCATCATGTATGAGTATTTATGCTGACAAAGAAAATTTACTGCAGCACCACCTTGCATTAACATTTTCCTTGTTTTCATTTCATCAATATTTAAAAACTCAAACAAACACACTAGTTGCTTATGTATGAAACGACATACGGTATATGGATTACAGTGTGTTGATTTAACATCTTGAAAAGATAATTATTGAAAGAAAATGTAATGATGGGTAGCCATATGAAAGATACAAGACAACAGACTCATTGTGGAGCAAATTAAAGTATTACTAAACCCTGCATATATTGTGAATTTACAATACATATTCTGCATTACCTTGCCAACACCATGCGTGTCTCAGTCATTAGCTGGTCAAGCTTTCCAACATCCATTAGAAGAGATGAGTCATCAAAGCCGCTGCTCGATACAGCCATCAACTGTGCATACCGATTGGCGTTTTCAGGTACAAGGAAATTTATCCATGAGTTGCCTTCACACAGACTCATGAACTGCTCCGATATCTGTAACATCGTTTGTAATACTTGGTCCATGCTCATAGGGTCTTTCAGTTGCTTCCTGCACGTTTTTCCCATGGTAGTATCAGTACAGGAAACACACATGTTATAAAGTACGAGGTAATTTAAGCAAAATGAGGAAGTATACACTTGGCGAAACGTAACTCTGCTATAATAAAATAATTAATTTCGTCATGTAAAGGTGCAACAATAATCAAACAGGCCCCTACTCTAAATGATAAAATAAGTATTCTCTTGATGAATCAGTACTCTGCCATAAAGGGATCTTGTCTTGTAAAAGTGCGACAATAATTTCCCTAGGGGCTTTTAAATTTTATTTGTCTCTACTCATTGGATGCTGAACATGCTGTTGAATATGATAATTTACTGACATGTTGGTGACAGAATAATCATGCGGATAGGGGAAGAAATATTTACTCTTTCAAGATTTCTGTTGCAGCATGTTGCATTTGCCTGATCAATGCAGTGATACCATATGTTGCAAGGTAGTCAGCAGTTCCAAGAAAGTCCTTATGTCCATTGCCACTAAAATTATCAGATTCCGCCTACACAGAAGCGAGATATTTCAATGTCAGGCAACAGAGCATGGTCTCCAGTGAAGTCACCGTTGTAGCATAATACAACTGTTTGCGCGTCACATGTACAATGATCAATACAAGGGGAAAACCAAATAAAGCAGCCATAACTTATGCATATAGGGGAATCGCTCAAGAATAAAATGGATCACGAATTTACCTGCAATTGTGCACCATCTGTACCACGAGCAAAGTCCAAGTAGAGATGTCTGCCTAATATGGTGACCTGGACTCTAACATATAAGCTCAGCAATGTCATGGCCCACATTGAAGACACTGTCCTTGTGAAACCTAGGGGAGTAGAGAAGTAACAACAGTTAAATGACATGGATCAGCAGCCTAATGTTTTGACATCACAGATGAGACACAGAATAAGAAAATAAACAGGCCATGAATGAGGGTGAGATAAACCACAGAACCATACTCAGAATTTTGATCTTCTCCCACGTCTCGTACTTGTCCTCTGGCGTCAGCTCTCCCTTCCCTTGCAGCAGCCTCTCGGTCAGGTGCGAAATATCCAGTTCCTCCATTACCCGCGAACGTAGGTAGTGCATAGCAAACGGCAGCGTGGTTGTATCCGAGATCCTCTGCACCTTCTCAAAATGGGCTTCCAACCTAACAGAGAGTAGCACAGAACGGTCATGAAGGAGTCTATGATAGTACATGAATTTCAACATCTCACTAAATATGTAGCGCATCACGGAACTACTACTACCCCATATCACCACGAAGACATATTAAACTCAATGAGCCAATTGTAGTTTGCTAGCACTAAGACGATATTGCCATAAGCAGTACATCACAGGGTACACATGAAACCTATGAATCAATTGTTGTTTGCCACCACTACTAAGACGGCATAGCTGCCGCTGCGGTCGCCAATTTAGAACATAGCCACATACACACGTAAGCAAGAAAATGCAAGACAGAAAACAAATCTGGTGGTGGTTTTGGTTTGTGTGCTCACTGATTCTTGATGATCTCGTCGGCGGCGCGCTCCTCCTCGGCGCGCTGCTCGACCCGGACGAGCTGCTTCTGGTGCGCGTCGTAGAAGCGGTAGGCCGCGTAGCCGGCGCCGGCGACGCCCAGCGAGAGGAGCATCTTCCACCGGTGCCGCGCCCAGAAGGCCTTCCCGGGGACGGAGCCTAGCTGGAACATGGCGGCCTGGGCGGGGCGGGGCGGGGCGGGGCGGGGACGGGGGGTGGGAGGCGACGCGGGCGAAACCCTAGCCGCTTGTCGCGCGGGAGGGACGGCGGCGCTCGGGTTCGCGGTCAGGCGGGCACGCGGTGGCGGGCAGGCTGGGGCGAGCGAGGAGGAGGGCGGCGACGGCGGTGGGGAAGAGGAGGGCGGCGACGGCCGGCCGTCGGGTGGGAGGAGATCTGCGCGCGGTGGCGGAGACGGGGGTCCGACTCCGATGGGTGACGTCACCGGTGGGGGATAAGGGATGGGGGAAATCGTTGGATGTAAAAATGGTTCGAATACAAATCAAACAGTTCAGTTTTTTTCTCTATAAACGAATACGAACGCAAAATTCAAATATCGATCAATCAAATGCGATTCGTGGCAAAAAAAAAATCAAATGTGATTAGAATGTTACGGTGAAATGTCCACTTTATTCGGGAATCCGTATGTAAGGTTATTATTAGTAGTTAGAGCATCTCCAGTCGCGCCGCCGACAGCCCCCCAGGGCGACTTTTTTCGCCTCGGCGACGAAAAAAAACCAAGTCGTGCCCTCAAGACGCCGAAATCCGCCGGCTCGGCCTGTTTTTGGGCCCGGCGATCGCGTGCCGAACCCAACACACTAGGGGGCCCTCGGGGGCTCCGGCGGAAGGGGAAGACACACCTGGGCCACACTCCCAGGCGAAAAGTCAAGGAAATCGTCCAGATTCGCCCCCGCCCCCGCACGCTCGGCCACCACCGTGCCAATCCCGGTGCCGCCCCACCGCCCAACACTGCTAGATAGGCCATTTCCCGCCGGAAAAGAGAGAAGGTTTCGCCGCGGCAACCTCTCCACCACCATTTGGACGAGTTTTCCGGCGCTCCGGCCGCGCAGGGCGGTACACCGGTGGTTGTGCGCCCACCACGCCCGCCAGGTGTTCTTCGGTTTGTCTGCTCGAGATGGACTCGAACGACGAGGAGACGCTCGCGGCGCTGCTGGCGGAGGAAGCCGATGCCGACGTCCAGGACGAGGAACATCTCATGGTCCTCGCCGCCCTCGCCGTCCTGCTCGCGAGCAATGAAAAGCCACGACGAGGTGGCTCGGCGCCGGGGCGGCTGAAAGCAGAGAACCGGCATCGTCTGAAACGCTATTGCATGCTCTACTCCGACTACTTCACCGACGCTCCACTTCACGGCGACAAAGTGTTTCGGCGCCGTTATCGGATGAGCCGAAAGCTTTTCCTCAAGATTGTGAATTCCATCCGGGAGTTCGACAACTACTTCAAGTGCAAGAAGGATTGCACCGACAAACTTGGATTCACCTTAATCCATAAGTGCACAACATCTATGAGGATGCTTGCATACGGAGCTCCCGGTGATTCACTTGACGACTATGGGCGCATGGCAGAGTCCACGACCATCGAGTGTTTCTACAAATTCTGCAGGGTATTGGTGGCAATGTTTGGACCGTAATACTTGTGATCACCAAATGCTGAAGACACTGCTCGGATCCTAGCACAGAATGCAGCAAGAGGATTTCCTGGGATGCTTGGAAGCATCGACTGCATGCATTGGAAAATAGAAGAACTGTCCATTTGCTTGGCAGGGGATGTACAAAGGCGCCAAAGGCAGTTGTGAAGGAAATATGCCCTAGAGGCAATAATAAAGTTATTATTTATTTCCTCATATCATGATAAATGTTTATTATTCATGCTAGAATTGTATTACCCGGAAACATAATACATGTATGAATACATAGACAAACATAGTGTCACTAGTATGCCACTACTTGACTAGCTCGTAAATCAAAGATGGTTAAGTTTCCTAACCATAGACATGAGTTGTCATTTGATTAACGGGATCACATCATTAGGAGAATGATGTGATTGACCTGACCCATTCCGTTAGCTTAGCACTTGATCGTTTAGTATGTTGTTATTGCTTTCTTCATGACTTATACATGTTCCTATGACTATGAGATTATGTAACTCTCGTTTACCGGAGGAACACTTTGTGTGCTACCAAACATCACAACGTAACTGGGTGATTATAAAGGTGCTCTACAGGTGTCTCCAAAGGTACTTATTGAGTTGACGTATTTCGAGATTAGGATTTGACACTCCGATTGTCGGAGAGGTATCTCTGGGCCCTCTCGGTAATGCACATCACTATAAGCCTCGCAAGAAATGTAGCTAATGAGTTAGTTACGGAATGATGCATTACGTAACGAGTAAAGAGACTTGCCGGTAACGAGATTGAACTAGGTATTGAGATACCGACGATCGAATCTCGGGCAAGTAACATACCGATGACAAAGGGAACAACGTATGTTGTTATGCGGTTTGACCGATAAAGATCTTTGTAGAATATATAGGAACCAATATGAGCATCCAGGTTCTGCTATTGGTTATTGACCGGAAACAGTTCTAGGTCATGTCTACATAGTTCTCGAACCCGTAGGGTCCGCACGCTTAACGTTACGATGACAGTTATATTATGAGTTTATGAGTTTTGATGTACCGAAGGTTGTTCGGAGTCCCGGATGTGATCACGGACATGACGAGGAGTCTCGAAATGGTCGAGACATAAAGAATGATATATTGGACGACTATATTCGGACATCGGAATAGTTCCGGGGGTTATCGGATATATATCGAGTACAGGGGTTACCGGACCCCCGGGAACTAATGGGCCTTGTTGGGCCCTAGTGGAGAGAGAGAGAGAGGGCGGCCGGGCAAGAGGCGCGCCTCCCTTGAGTCCGAATAGGACAAGGAAGGGGGGGCGGCGCCCCCTCTTGCCTTTCCCCTCTCCTACTCCTTCCTTCCCCTCCTTCTTGGACTAGGAAAGGGAGGGGCAAACCTACTTGGAGTAGGTTTCCCCCTCCTAGGGCGTGCCACCCCCTTGGCCGGCCCCCTCCTCCTCCCCCCTTTATATACGGAGGAGAGGGGCACCCCATGACACACAAGTTGATCTTCGTGATCGTTCCTTAGCCATGTGCGGTGCCCCCCTCCACCATATTCCACCTCGGTCATATCGTAGCGGTGCTTAGGCGAAGCCCTGCGTCGGTAGAACATCATCACCTTCACCATGCCGTCGTGCTAACGGAACTCATCCCCGACACCCTGCTGGATCGGAGTCCGGGGATCGTCATCGAGCTGAACGTGTGTTGAACTCGGAGGTGCCGTACGTTCGGTACTTGGATCGGTTGGATCGTGAAGAGGTATGACTACATCAACCGCGTTGTTTTAACGCTTCCGCTTTCGGTCTACGAGGGTACGTGGACAACACTCTCCCCTCTCGTTGCTATGCATCACCATGATCTTGCGTGTGCGTAGGAATTTTTTTGAAATTACTACGTTCCCCAACAGGTTGCAGTGTGATACTTGAGGAAGTGGCCACACAGGACCTCTAGATTTGGCACTCCTTCTTTGGTATGCCAGGAACTCCCAATGATATCAATGTGCTGCAGTGCTCCCCTGTCTTTGCCAAGCTTGTTGAAGGTCATTCTCCTCTGGTGAATTTCGAGGTCAATGGGCGGCACTACAACAAGGGATACGGCCTAGCCGATGGCATCTATCCGGGATGGTCTACATATGTGAAGACTATCTCAAATGTTGTGCCATGAGGCAAGAAGTCCCACTTTGCGAAGGTTCAGGAGGCTTGCAGGAAGGATGTCGAGCGGGCATTTGGTGTGCTCCAATCTCGATTTGTTGTTGTCCGATACCCTACTCAAACCTGGTCAAAAGATCAAATGTGGGAGATCATGACTTGCTATGTCATCTTGCACAACATGATCATTGAGAGCGAGTAGGAAGAGCCAGTGTTTGACACTGAACCATATTACAGGCAGGGTCCTCTTGCGCAAGTTGATCACCAGCTATCGACAACCTGGACTGTCTTTCTCAATATGCGTCAGGAGATCCGAGACCCACAGGTGCATCAACAAGTGCAGCAGGATCTAGTGGAGCACCTATGGAGGCTCAAGGGCAACGCCTAGCTCAACGTGTGATGAAATATGAGTTTTTATTTATTGAACTATATAATTTGCATTGAAATATTTGTTGTTGAACTATTTGATTGCTATTGACTTTCTGTGATGAACTATGTGACAAAAAATTACTTTTGCTGAATTGGCGCCGAACCACGACGAATATGAGCCGATTTTTTTTGCCGAAAGTGGGCCGAAAAGGGGGCACATTTGCGCCCAAAATGGGCCGATATCGGCGCCTGGGGGCAACCTGGGGTCGACGGGTGGGAACCCAATCGCCCCCAAGGACGATTTTAGCGCCGGCTTGCCCCCAGGCGATGATTTTAAAGCCTGCGGGAGGGGGGGCAACGGCTGGAGATGCTCCTACTAGCAATAACAGGTAGTGCGTGGCGGCACGTCGCGCTTGGTTGGTTGCTTTTAAAGTGAGAGTTACTTTTTTCTTAGCTTTTGAATCTATTAGTTAAAAGCCTGTGCGTTGCTACGAGTTTCTACACCAACTGCTTCTTTAGACTTTGTAAGATCGTCCAATGCCATGTTGTCATCTGGTAATAATTTTGTCTTTTTTCTTTCGAAAAGGGGAAACACCCCCGGCCTCTGCATCATCATGATGCACACATCCATTTTTATTAAAAGCAAATAAATAGGTCTGAAACGAACATAGTATCAACTAAAACGACAGAAAGAAAAAGAAAACACCACAAAAGGTGGGGACAAACGAAAGATTACATGACTTAACCACATAATCTATTAGTCACATGCCAGCCAAACCGGTTGAATAACGCATGTGAAACCATCTCCAAACGGTTGCACCCAAAGGCCATGAGCCCCCCTCCCACGCGTCCCCACGCTGAAGTGATGACCACATACGGGTCGATGCGGGTGGCTCTGAAGATAACCTGCAAAAAAACTATTAGAGCGAGACCTGTTAAAAACACAGTCATTCCGGCAATTCCAAATTGCCCAAAGTAAGGCACAAACCCCTACACGGATATGAGCCTTAAGTATTTTGTTGATACCAACCAACCAGTTTCCAAACAAATTTGGGATACTTGTTGGTGTTGGCAAATTATATGCAACATGAACCGTGCGCCAAATCGAAGCCGCGAAAGGGCAGGAAATAAAAAGATGTTGAATTGTTTCATCCTTATCACAAAACAACACTTCTTACACCCATTCCAGTTTCGTTTAGCCAAATTATCTTTGGTGAGGATCACCTCCCTCTGAACAAACCACATAAATTTTTTAATCTTTAAAGGTACTTTGATTTCCATATATGCTTTCTACGAAACACATGCCCCGTATTAATAAGGTCGTCATACATAGACTTGACAGTACACACCCCATTGATATTTAGTCTCCATCTAAAGACGTCAGACGCATGAGATAGGTTGACCAACATCAACCTACGAACTAAATGGAGCCTGATACGTCTTGAGCTTGCATTGGTTTTCCTCGAAGAGGAGAGAGTGATGCAGCAATAGTAGCGTAAGTATTTCCCTTAGTTTTTGAGAACCAAGGTATCAATTCAGTAGGAGGCTCCTCAAAAGTCCCGCGCAGCTACACAAACAAACTGAGAACTCGCAACCAACGCGATAAAGGGGTTGTCAATCCCTTCACGGTCACTTGCGAAAGTGAGATCTAATAAAGATAGTATGATAAGATAAATATATTTTTGGTATTTTATAATATAGATGCAAAAATTAAAGATGTAAATAAAAGTAGATTCAAAGCAAATATGATAAGAGATAGACCCGGGGGGCATAGGTTTCACTAGAGGCTTCTCTCAAGATAGCATAAGTATTACGATGGGTGAACAAATTACTGTTGAGCAATTGATAGAAAAGCGCATAGTTATGAGATTATCTAGGCATGATCATGTATATAGGCATCACGTTCATAACAAGTAGACCGACTCGCCTCTGCATCTACTACTATTACTCCACACATCGACCGACTCCGCCTCGCATCTAGAGTATTAAGTTCATAAGAACAGAGTAACGATTAAGCAAGATGACATGATGTAGAGGATAAACTCAAGCAATATGATATAAACCCCATCTTGTTATCCTTGATGGCAACAATACAATACGTGCCTTGCAACCCTTTCTGTCACTGGGTAAGGACACCGCAAGATTGAACCCAAAGCTAAGCACTTCTCCCATGGCAAGAAAGATCAATCTACACTACTAGGGAAAACCCTAGCAGTAGCGCGTGTTTTGTGTCCACTAGTAGCGCGGGGGGCCGCGCTACTAATAAGGCGCTACATCTATTGCTTAGCGAAGAACGCGTGCGTTCGCACGCGCCATCGCTAGGACAAATAGCTGCAGCGTTTGTTCGATACCACGCCATCGCTAAGGTAACTACTTGCAGCGTGTTTTCTGTCCATCGCTACTAGTATTTTTTATTTTTTTATTTTTAGTGTATTTATGCGCCATCATACAAATATTGGTACAATACCAGCTGTTATGAGGTTTACATCATTATGTCCATAATAGTGTGTCAAATGAAGGTGGATTAGGTTCAAGTGGAGGCAATATGTGGTGCATGTCAAAAGTATACTACTAATCCAAACTTAATCTAGTTTGGACTAGTAGTACTTTCGATGTGCACCACATGTTGCCTCCACTTGAATCTAATCCGCCAGCACAAGCTATTTAATCATCATCATAGTCATTACCACCAACAATATTTATTTAATCAGCACTAACACTAGCTAATAATAATCATCATAGTCATTACCACCAACACTAGCTATTTTATCATCATAGTAATAGTGTAGCATATCATCATCCTCAAACTCATTTCTAGCTAGCTAATCACTCCTGCTGCTTTCTCTTAGGTAAAATAACATAAAACATGTATAGCTCTCTTCCTCGATCAAACCGGAGCATGCAGATGAACCTGTCTCCTAATCGTGGGTAGCGCATCTGTTTGCTGCCCCCTAGTACTTCTCTGCGCTCCCCCATCACATATTTGGTCCAGTCTTGCACTATTAAGCATCCGTCGCTAATCTTGAATGCACTAAAGTAATCTGTAGGATATCTTGGCCGTAAGCTAATAATACTCATGGTACCTTTAGTCTCGATCCCATAAGGCACAACATTCATCGGGAGTCCCTGTTGAAGAACATCGTACGGTAACATACTTAGCAATGAAGTTTAGCTTCAAAAATAATGTATGGAAAAGATACACTGATGACAAATAGTAAAAATCTTACCATCCTTCCTAAATAGATGTGACCGTAGTTCATTACGAACACTATTGGTCGCACATTTTCAGTACTAACATTTCTAAATGCAGGAAGAAAATTTGTCTTGACAAGATCAAGATCCTCAAGCCATGAAACATAATGACCGAGCTCCTCGCAGCTTGAGTTCAGCCCGTGACGAGATACGGTCCCGTCTACCAAGCTTGGACATGTTTGCTTGCACCGAAATAAGTGACAATACAAATTAGTTGTCAACTATTTTGAATAAACAATATCAAAGACATAAATATGGTTGAGAAACTTACATAATGGTATAATCGAGGCGTCGACATCGACCCGGATGTCGGTATTACCTTCAACATCATCTTCGGGCCGAATATCAAAGGTGATAACCATATCGGGCTCAAATGCATAAGTCTTGCATAGTGCTCGCCATGTTTTGCATCCAAAATAGGTGTAGTCGTCAATTGTATAACTTTGCATGGAAAATATAACCATGCTCGGTCTTCAAGTAAACTTTCTTTTCCTCCATACTATGACTGAAACCTATCTTATCCAATACAAAAACGCTTGCATGGCGGGGATACGCTAGTAGAATAGTAAAAAATATAAGTTGAAGCAAATGAAGCAGATGTCATGCTTAATTACGAAAAAGACTTGTCGTTGTGACTTCATCAGATCCACTTCAAGTTCTCGCCCGACTTGATGTCAAGCGCCTATCATCATCTAGGAAGATTCCGTCAAGACAAAGGCGCATTCGTCTTCGCAGATTTGCAAATACCAAATCCTTTTCGTCGTTAGACATTTCCTATGTTCATAGTTAAAACATTAATTGAAAATCGATCAAGACAACTACCAAGATACTCAACACACAAATCCGGGGCACTCGATATTTCCTACATATTCTAGCGAAGTCATGCCAAAATTGATGGAAAAATCCGCATGACCTTTGCTAAAATAGGACATATCGAAGCGCCTGAAATTTGCCGAACGGAAATGAATCAACACTCCGCAAAACATAGGCCACTCGGAGGTGTAAACTGCAAACATGACCGCCACTTGCATATTGAGCAACACAAGATATGCATTTCAAAATATCTTATAGGACTCAAATTAGCATGCATTCAATAAGCAAAAGTAAATCATCTTATGCGCCAAGACATCGTCGAATATTATCACTAATACATCACGAATAGTGTCATACATATAACATCACTAATACAACTAAAACTCTAGCACACGACGGTATCTGCGTGGGCGGTGGACACCCACAGAGAAGGCACCATCACGGGATCATAGCTCGGTGAGATCCCGGAGAACCGCCGGTATTGGAGAACGGCCTGTGCTCCAACGCAAACAAGTAGCGACGGACGTGCACGTCCTCCTCACTGACACGGTGACGCACCACCTCCTCGGAGTCCTCGAGCCTCTGGATCGTCACTGGCCCACGCGACCGCCACCAAAGAAGGTTCGGTCAACGACAGTGGCTCCTCACCAACCTCGCGCCGGTAGGTAGCGCCTCCAGACCACCCGGCGGAGCCAGCCTCGGACATGGCCGATCTGGTCAAGCAGGTGTCGTCCTCCGCCGGCTCGACGACGAGGATGCGGGATAGGCATCGTCCACGTCGAGGCGGGAAAAATTGCTTTAACTAAAAAATAGAAACAAGTTCTTACTAACTAGTTCTATTTCAACTAGTTCTTACTAAAAATAAACTTACTATAAATAAAAATATTCTAGTACCTAATTAGTACCTAATTCTTACTAACTAATTAGTACCTAGGAACTACTGCCCTAATTACCATCTAAGTAATTAACTAACTAGCACTAAAAATAGCCTAGGGTTCATACTAACTAGCACTAAATAGCTAGGGTTCATACTAAGCAGAGAAGAGGATCGGAAGGGAGAGAGGGATCGGGAGAGTGCTTACAGAGGGCGGGAGAGAGATGGGGTCGGGAGAGGCGGCACCAAGGCGCAGCGAGGCGGGTCGGGGAGACGGGCAAGCAGGCGGGTCGGGGAGACGGGCAGGCGGGGTCGAGGGAGAGGCAAGCAGGCGGGTCGGGGAGACGGCGGCAAGGCGGGTCGGGGAGACGGCGGCGAGGCGGGTCGGGAATTGGGGAGGAAGCAGAGGAGAGGAATCAGGCTGAGGATGAAAATAGCTTTAATCAGGCGTGGGAAGGAAAAACGCGCTGCTAAAATCCGTAGTAGTAGCGCTGTTTAGAGAAGGGCGCTACTATACCTAGCACGCCGAACGGTGTGGCAATTATAGTAGTAGCGCTTTCGTTCGACCACGCCATCGCTAAGTTACTAACAAGGGCGCGGTTACGCAGAAGCGCTCTTGCTAAATAGCGAGAGCGCCTCATTTTAACAAGCGCCTCTTGGTAACATTCTGTGTATAAGGTTTTCCCTAGTAGTGCTAGTAGGCCAAACCAAACTGATAATTCGAAGAGACTTGCAAAGATAACTCAATCATACATAAAAGAATTCAGAGAAGATTCAAATACTATTCATAGATAAACTTGATCATAAACCCACAATTCATCGGATCTCGACAAACACACCGCAAAAATAGTTTACATCGAATAGATCTCCACAAGAGAGGGGGAGAACATTGTATTGAGATCCAAAAAGAGAGAAGAAGCCATCTAGCTAATAACTATGGACCCGTACACTACTAGAAAAAGGGCTATAGATGGGATTGACACTAATGGCGCACCAGACAAGTGGTGCGCCATTAGTATATACTAATGGCGCACCACCTTCTGATGCGCCATTAGAGTTGAAACTACTAATGGCGCACCTTGCCCACGGTGCGCCATTAGTATCAATTTTTTTTGAACTAGTGCGCCTGTCCAAACATACTAATGGCGATCCACGGGAAGGGCGCCATTACTAGTTGTAACTAGTAATGGCGCACCAACCGTAAAGTGCGCCACTAATGTTATTTTTTATTATTTTTATTCCTTTTTTGCTAAACTACTAATGGCGCACTCACACGAGGTGCGCCATTACTAGTTTAAACTAGTAACGGCGCACCGTGGCAGAGTGCGCCATTAGTATGTTTTTTTTTGCAAAACTACTAATGGCGCACCACCAGGGGGTGCGCCATTAGTAACTGGATTACTAATGGCGCATTTGTTGTTGGTGCGCCATTAGTAAGTGGGCAGCAACAAGATATTTTGGACAGCCTCTCCTCCCACACTCACTTTCTCCCCACTTCATTCTCTCCACCGCCTCCTCCTTGTCTCGGTGCCTCCTCTTTTCACCTCATTTCCACCATAGATTCATTCAAATTAAGTGGTTAAGTTACCTTGTTTTGCTAGGTAAGTAAGGGGAAGCTATATTTATGTTGTTCTCCCTACAACAATGTGCACATGCACTTTTATGGCCTAGCTAGATCTATGTATGTTCGTGGTGTTGCATATGTTTGTGGTGTTGCATATGTGTTTGTGTTTGGAGGTGTACCGGTATTTGAAATGCGATAGTTGCCAATATTTTGCCGAATGTTGATTCATTTCCGTTTGGCGAGAATTTTGGCATTAAGCATTCTTTTGGTCCTATTTTTAGGAAAGTCATGCCAAATTTTTCTTGTTTCTAAAATATCGTTTTGCTCTACCCTGCGCGACCATGGTCCGCACGATGACCGAAGGCATCGTGAATAGGTTTTTGAGGTCCGCGAAGGCCGAGATGCTTCAAAAGAACGAGACGGAGATAAGATGTCCGTGTCGAAGATGCAAGCTGAATAGCCTTATTGCGGACCGGATTCCGGCAGGTCGGGACCACCTGCTCTTGCGTGGTTTCATGGATGGCTATCGGTGGCAAGGTGATGAAGATGACTACTGAAGTCGCCCATGGGGCCGGGCAAGAAATGAGGAAGGGCAGCAAGACAACCACCGCGGCTCGGGCGGGCGAGAAGACGAAGAATCCCCAGGAGATGATCACGACGGTGATGTTGTACACAGTCATCATGTAGAAGATGCAGGACATGATGATGATGCCGACGGAGCAGACGACGCTGGACCATCGATGGGCTGGGTGCAGGACCCTCATATTCAAGAGCTGCTTCTCAAGCAGACGGATAACGCAAGAGCTGCCGCCCGAGAGAAAGCCAAGATGGATCAACTTGAGTTAGACGCGGTTACTCCATTGTATGAAGGATGCAGCCCGAGGATACCGCTTTGAAAGTAACGCCATGGCTCGAGATGAAGGTAAAACACAAAATGACCGACGATGCTTCGACGAGAACATGTCATTACGCACGAACGTCTTCCCAAGGGGAACAAGTGCCCACCAGTTTGGAGGAGGCGAAGAAAATCGTGTGTCCTCTGGATTTACCGCGACGTGAAATACCATGTGTGCATGAACAATTGCATCATTTATCGGGACGAGCACGCGGAGTCTACCATATGTCCGGTGTGCGGTGTCACTCGATACAAGAAGAGGAAGAAAGCTCCTCGAAAAGTGGTGTGGTACTTCCGATCACTCCTCGTCTGCAGCGGTATTTCGCGGACCCTAAGGTAGCAAAGCTCCTGCGTTGGCACGCGGATAGGGAGGAGAAGAAGCGAGAAGATGACGCAAATGATCCGGAGATAGATAAAAAGACAAGATCTTTGAGTCACCCTAAGGATGCGAGCGCTGGCAAGCGTTGAACCGAATACCCGAATTTGGGAACGATCCAAGGAACATCGTCCGGGCGCGAGCACCGATGGAGTCAATCCGCTTGGCAGCCGAGAAGCACACATAGCACCTGGCTGTGTTTGTGTGGATGTACAACCTTCCCCCGGTTGTGCATGAAGAGGAAGTACATTCACATGAGTATGCTAATTGAAGGGCGAAACAACCGAGGAACGACATCAATCAGACCGGGGCTGCCGAAAGAGGAGCTTGACACGTTGTGGAAAACGCCACCAATACGGGACGCCGCAGAGAAAGAATATTTCCCTATGAGAGCCGTGACCGCTCACGACGGTGCACGACTATCTCGATTACGGATATCTTGCGGGCAGGTAGTCCACGGATTTTCGGATGCGTAAGGTGCATGGATGACACAACGACGCCAGCTAGATAGAGATCCGGGTCTTGAAAACCGTGTTCATGGGACATTGAAGGTGGCTTCGCGACGATGACCCGTGGAGGAAACGCAAGGATCTGTTCGATGGTGAAACCGAACTCAAAACGCCGTGTACGAGGAGCGGCGAGGAAATAGACAAGCTGTTGAAAAATTGGAAAGACCGCCACCGCCGAAAGAAGCAAAAGGCGCCAGAGCGGAAAGAAGCAAAAGGCGCCAGAGCCGCTGCCAAGGTATGGAAAACGAGGTCATTTTTCGGGACTTGCCGTGATCGAAGATCCACCGTGTGCCTCACAGCCTTGATGTCATGCATATCACGAAGAACGTGTGCGAGAGTCTGCTTGGTACCCTGCTCAACATGCCAGAGAGGACCAAAGTGAAGGAAATATGCCCTAGAGGCAATAATAAAGTTATTATTTATTTCCTTATTTCATGATAAATGTTTATTATTCATGCTAGAATTGTATTAACCGGAAACATAATACATGTGTGAATACATAGACAAACATAGTGTCACTAGTATGCCTCTACTTGACTAGCTTGTTTACCAAAGATGGTTATGTTTCCTAGCCATGGACAAAAGAGTTGTCATTTGATTAACGGGATCACATCATTAGGAGAATGATGTGATTGACTTGACCCATTCCGTTAGCTTAGCACTTGATTGTTTAGTATGTTGCTATTGCTTTCTTCATGACTTATACATGTTCCGTAACTATGAGATTATGCAACTCCGTTACCGGAGGAACACTTTGGTACTACCAAACGTCACAACGAATCGGGTGATTATAAAGGAGTACTACGGTGTCTCCGAAGGTACATGTTGGGTTGGCGATTTCGAGATTAGGTTTTGTCACTCCGATTGTCGGAGAGGTATCTCTGGGCCCTCTCGGTAATACTCATCACTTAAGCCTTGCAAGCATTATAACTAACGAGTTAGTTATGAGATGACGACATGTGAAGCGAGTAAAGAGACTTGCCGTAACGAGATTGAACTAGGTATTGGATACCGACGATCGAATCTCGGGTAAGTAACATACCGATGACAAAGGAACAACGATGTTGTTATGCGGTTTGACCGATAAAGATCTTCGTAGAATATGTAGGAGCCAATATGGGCATCAGGTCCCGCTATTGGTTATTGACCGGAAGCGTGTCTCGGTCATGTCTACATAGTTCTCAAACCCGTAGGGTCCATGACGCTTAACGTTTCGTTGACGATATAGTATTATATGAGTTATGCATGTTGGTAACCGAATGTTGTTCGAGTCCGGATGAGATCATGGACATGACGAGGAACTCGGAATGGTCAGGAGATAAAGTTTGATATATGGGATAATGGTGTTTGATCTCGGAAGGGTTCGAATTCACGGAAGGGGTTCCGGATGTTTCGAAATGTTTGGGTGCGAGAACACGTTATTTGGGCTAAAGGGAAAGCCCACGAGGCTTATGGAAAGTGCAAAAGGAAGTTTTATGGAGACAGAGGCTAGACGCCAGAACCTCGGCGTCTAGGGGTAGACGCCGGGAACCTGGCGTCTAGCCCCGAGTCCGTAGGACTCTTGCCTTTCGGGCAAAACCGACTTTGAGGAGGCTTTTACTCCAAGTTTCACCCTGTGGCTCAACATATAAATAGAGGGCAGGGCTAGCACAAAAGACACATCAAGAAACACCAAGCCGTGTGCCGCAACCCCGCCCCTCTAGTTTATCCTCCGTCATAGTTTCCGTAGTGCTTAGGCGAAGCCTGCGAGATTGTTCTTCACCAACACCGTCACCACGCCGTCGCGGCTGCCGGAACTCATCTACTACCTCGCCCGTCTTGCTGGATCGAGAAGGCGAGGACATCATCGAGCTGAACGTGTGCAGAACTCGGAGGTGCCGTGCGTTCGGTACTTGGATCGGTCGGATCGTGAAGACGTACGACTACATCAACCGCGTTGATAAACGCTTCCGCTTAGCGATCTTCAAGGGTATGAAGATACACTCCCCCTCTCGTTGCTATACCATCACCATGATCTTGCGTGTGCGTAGGAATTTTTTTGAAATTACTACGTTCCCCAACAGTGGCATCGAGCCTAGGTTTTATGCGTTGATGTTATATGCACGAGTAGAACACAAGTGAGTTGTGGACGATATAAGTCATACCGCCTACCAAAGATGTCATACTTTGGTTCAGCGGTATTGTGAGATGAAGCGGCCGGACCGACATTACGCAGACGCTTACGCGAGACTGGTTTCACCGTTCTGAGCACTCGTGCTTAAAGGTGATTGGCGGGTGTCTGTCTCTCTCACTTTAGTTGAACGAGTGTGGCTACGCCCGTCCTTGTGAAGGTTAAAACGAGTCTATTTGACAAACTATCGTTGTGGTTTTGATGCGAGGTAAGAACGGTTCTTGCTAAGCCCGTAGCAGCCACGTAAAATTTGCAACAACAAAGTAGAGGACGCCTAACTTGTTTTTGCAGGAATGTTGTGATGTGATATGGCCAAGACGTGATGCTATATTTTGTTGTATGAGATGATCATGTTTTGTAAACCGGTTATCGGCAATGGCGAGGAGCCATATGGTTGTCTCTTTATTGTATGAAATGCAACGCATACTGTAATTGCTTTACTTTATCACTAAGCGGTAGCGATAGTCGAGAAGCAATAGATGGCGAAGCGACAACGATGCTACGATGGAGATCAAGGTGTCGCTACGTGGCGATGGTGATCACGACGGTGCTTCAAGATGGAGATCACAAGCACAAGATGATGATGGCCATATCATATCACTTATATTGATTGCATGTGATGTTTATCCTTTATGCATCTTATCTTGCTTTGATTGACGGTAGCATTTTAAGATGATCTCTCACTAATTATCAAGAAGTGTTCTCCCGAGTATGCACCGTTAGAAAGTTCTTCGTCTTTGAGACACCACGTGATGATCGGGTGTGATAGGCTCTACGTTCAAATACAACGGTGCAAAACAGTTGCACACGCGAATACTCAAAGTTATACTTGACGAGCCTAGCATATACAGATATGGCCTCGAACACGGAGACCGAAAGGTCGAGCGTGAATCATATAGTAGATATGATCAACATAGTGATGTTCACCATTGAAACTACTCCATCTCACGTGATGATCGGACATGGTTTTGTTGATTTGGATCACGTGATCACTTAGAGGATTAGAGGGATGTCTATCTAAGTGGGAGTTCTTAAGTAATATGATTAATTGAACTTTAATTTATCATGAACTTAGTCCTAGTAGTATTTTGCAAATTATGTTGTAGATCAGTAGCTCGCGTTGTTGCTTTCATATGTTTATTTTGATATGTTCCTAGAGAAAACCTTGTTGAAAGATGTTAGTAGCAATGATGCGGATTAGATCCGTGACATGAGGTTTATCCTCATTGTTGCCGTAAGAATTATGTCCCGATGCACCGCTAGGTGATGGACCTATTGCAGAGCGGATGCGGGCGTTATGAACGTTTAGCTAGCTCAATATGATGACTACTTGATAGTTTAGTGCACCATGCTTAACGGCTTAGAATCGGGACTTCAAAGACGTTTTGAACGTCATGGACCATATAAGATGTTCCAGAGTTGAAGTTAATATTTCAAGCAAATACCCGAGTTGAGAGATATGAAGTCCGCAACAAGTTCTATAGCTAAAAGATGGAGGAGAATCGCTCAACTAGTGAGCATGTGCTCGATTGTGCAGGTACTTCAATCGCTTGAATCAAGTGGGAGTTAATCTTCCAGATAAGATAGTGATTGACAGAATTCTCTAGTCACCATCACTAAGTTACTAGAACTTCGTGATGAACTATAATATGCAAGGTATGACGAAAGTTGTTCCTGAGCTCTTCGCGATATTGAGATCGGCGAAGGTAGAAATCAAGAAAAGAGCATCAAGTGTTGATGGTTAACAAGATCACTAGTTTCAAGAAAAGGGCAAAGGGAAAAGAAGGGGAACTTCAATAAGAACGGCAAGCAAGTTGCTGCTCAAGTGAAGAAACCCAAGTCTGGTCCTAATCTCGAGACTAAGTGCTTCTCTACCGCAAAGAGATCGGTCATCGGTACTACCCCAAGTGATTGGCGGATAAGAAGGATGGCAAAGTGAACATAAGTATATTTGATATACATGTTATTGATGTGTACTTTACTAGTGTTTATAGCAACCCTCAAGTATTTGATACTAGTTCGGTTGCTAAGATTAGTAACTCAAGCAGGAGTTGCGAATAAGCAGAGACTAGTTAAAGGGTGAAGTGACGATGTGTGTTGGAAATAGTTCTAAGATTGATATGATCATCATCGCACACTCCCTATACTTTCGGGATTAGTGTTGAACCTAAATAAATGTTATTTGGTGTTTGCGTTGAGCATGAATATGATTTGATCATGTTTATTGCAATACGGTTATTCATGTAAGTTAGAGAATAATTGTTGTTCTATCTACATGAATAAAACCTTCTATGGTCATACACCCAATGAAAATGATTTGTTGGATCTCGATCGTGTGATACACATATTCATAATATTGAAGCCAAAAGATGCAAAGTTAATAAGATAGTGCAACTTATTTGTGGCACTGCCGTTTAGGTCATATCGGTGTAAAGCGCATGAAGATACTCCATAAAGATGGATTTTCGGAATCACTTGGTTATGAATCATTTGATGCTTGCGAACCGTGCCTTTTGGGCAAGATGACTAAAACTCCGTTCTTCGGAACAATGGAACGAGCTACTAACTTATTGGAAATAGTACATACCGATGTATGCGATCCAATGAGTGTTGATGCTCGTGGCAAGTATCATTATTTTCTGACCTTCACAAGATGATTTGAGCAGATATGGGTATATCTACTTGATGAAACATAAGTCTGAAATAGTTGAAAGGTTCAAAGAATTTCAGAGTGAAGTGGAAAAATCATCGTAACAAGAAAATAAAGTTTCGCGATCGATCACGAGACAAATATTTGAGTTACTGAGTTTGGTCTTCAATTAAAACATGTGGAATAGTTTCACAGCTCACACCACCGAACACCACATCGTTATGGTGTGTCCAAACGTCAGAATCGCACTTTATTTGATATGGTGCGATCTATGATGTCTCTTATCAGTTTACCACTATCATTTTGGGGTTATGCATTAGAGACAGCTGCATTCACGTTTAAAATAGGGCACCATCTAAATCCGTTGAGACGACACCGTATGAACTATGGTTTAGCCGTAAACCTAAGCTGTTGTTTCTTAAAGTTTGGAGTTGCGATGCTTATATGAAAAAGGGTTTTTCAACTTGATAAGCTCGAACCCAAATCGGAGAAGTGCGTCTTCATAGAATACCCAAAGGTAACTATTGGGTACACCTTCTATCACAGATCCGAAGGCAAGTTATTCATTGCTAAAAATGGATCCTTTCTAGAGAAGGAGTTTCTCTTGAAAGAAGAGCTTGATAAGGTAATTTGTACCTTCTCCCGAATTGGAAAATAGTTCATCACTGAAATCAGTTCCAGTGATTCCTACACCAATTAGTGAGGAAGCTAATGATGATGATCATGAAACTTCAGATCAAGTTACTACATAACCTCGTAGGTCTTCCAGAGTACGGTCCGCACCAGTGTGGTACGGTAATCCTGTTCTAAAAGTCATGTTACTAGACCATGATAAACCTACGAACTATGAGGAAGCGATGATGAGCCCAGATTCCGCAAAATGGCTTGAGGCCATAAAATCTGAGATATGATCCATGTATGAAAACAAAGTATGGACTTTGATTGACTTGCTCAATGATCAGCAAGCCATGTTAAATAAATGGATCTTCAAGAGGAAGACGGACACTGATAGTAGTGTTACTATCCACTAAGCTCGACTTGTTGCAAAAGGTTTTCAACAAGTTCAAGGGGTTGAATACGATGAGATTTTCTCACTCGTATCGATGCTTAAGTCTATCTCGAATCATGTTAGCAATTGCCACATTTTATGAAATCGGCAAATGGATGTCAAAACTGCATTCCTTAATGGATTTATTAAAGAAGAGTTGTATATGATGCAACCGAAGGTTTTGTCAATCCTAAAGGTGCTAACAAAATGTGCAAGCTCCAATGATCCATCTATGGACTGGTGCAAGCATCTCGGAGTTGGAATATACGCTTTGATAAGTTGATCAAAGCATATAGTTTTATATGGACTTACGATGAAGCTGTATTTACAATAAAGTGAGTGGGAGCACTACACCTTTACGATTAGTATATGTGAGTGACATATTGTTGATCGAAATGATGTAGAATTTTTCTCGCAAAGCATAAAGGAGTGTTTTAAAGGAGTTCTTTAAAAGAAAAGACCTCGGTAGAAGCTACTTACATATTGAGCATCAAGATCTATTGAGATAGATCAATACGCTTAATAAGATTTTCAATAAGTACATACCTTGGCAAGATTTTGAAATAGTTCAAGATGGAGCAGTCAAAGAAAAAGTTCTTGCACGTGTTGCAAAGGTGTGAAGTTGAGTAAGACTCAAATCCCGACCACAATGAGAAAATAGAAAGAGAATGAAAAGTCATTCCCTATGCCTCGGTCATAGGTTCTATAAAGTATGATATGCTATGTACTGGACCTATTGTATACCTTGCTCTGAATTTGGCAAGGAGTACAATAGTGATCTAGGAGTAGATCTTTGGACATTGGTCAAGAATATCCTTAGTAAGGACTAAGGAGATGTTTCTCGATTATGGAGGTGATAAAAGAGTTTGTTGTAAAAGTTACATCGATGCAAACTTTTACACCGATCCAGATGACTCTAAGTCTCAATCTGGATACATATTGAAAGTGGGAGCAATTAGCTAGAGTAGCTCCGTGCAGAGCATTGTGGACATAAAATATTTGCAAAATACATACGGCTCTGAATGTAGCGGACCGTTGACTAAGCTTCTCTCACGAGCAAAACATGATCACACCTTAGTAATCTTTGGGTGTTAATCACATAGCGATGTGGACTAGATTATTGACTCTAGTAAACCCTTTGGGTGTTGGTCACATGATGATGTGAACTATGGGTGTTAATCATATCTGAGATATGAATATTGGTGTTAAATCACATGGCGATGTGAACTAGATTATTGACTCTAGTGCAAGTGGGAGACTGAAGGAAATATGCCCTAGAGGCAATAATAAAGTTATTATTTATTTCCTTATTTCATGATAAATGTTTATTATTCATGCTAGAATTGTATTAACCGGAAACATAATACATGTGTGAATACATAGACAAACATAGTGTCACTAGTATGCCTCTAATTGACTAGCTTGTTTATCAAAGATGGTTATGTTTCCTAGCCATGGACAAAAGAGTTGTCATTTGATTAACGGGATCACATCATTAGGAGAATGATGTGATTGACTTGACCCATTCCGTTAGCTTAGCACTTGATCGTTTAGTATGTTGCTATTGCTTTCTTCATGACTTATACATGTTCTGTAACTATGAGATTATGCAACTCCGTTTACGGAGGAACACTTTGGTACTACCAAGCGTCACAGCGAATCGGGTGATTATAAAGGAGTACTACTGGTGTCTCCGAAGGTACATGTTGGGTTGGCGTATTTGAGATTAGGTTTTGTCACTCCGATTGTCGGAGAGGTATCTCTGGCCCTCTCGGTAATACTCATCACTTAAGCCTTGCAAGCATTATAACTAATGAGTTAGTTATGAGATGACGTATTGTGAGCGAGTAAAGAGACTTGCGATAACGAGATTGAACTAGGTATTGGATACCGACGATCGAATCTCGGGTAAGTAACATACCGATGACAAAGGAACAACGTATGTTGTTATGCGGTTTGACCGATAAAGATCTTCGTAGAATATGTGGGAGCCAATATGGGCATCCAGGTCCCGCTATTGGTTATTGACCGGAAACGTGTCTCGGTCATGTCTACATAGTTCTCGAACCCGTAGGGTCCGCACGCTTAACGTTTCGTTGACGATATAGTATTATATGAGTTATGCATGTTGGTAACGAATGTTGTTCGAGTCCGGATGAGATCATGGACATGACGAGGAACTCCGGAATGGTCCGGAGATAAAGTTTGATATATGGGATAATGGTGTTTGATCTCGGAAGGGTTCCGAATTCACGGAAGGGGTTCCGGATGTTTCGAAATGTTTGGGTGCGAGAACACGTTATTTGGGCTAAAGGGAAAGCCCACGAGGCTTATGGAAAGTGCAAAAGGAAGTTTTGCGGAGACCAGAGGCTAGCGCGCCAGAACCTGGCGTCTAGAAATAAACGCAAGGAACCTGGCGTCTAGCCCTAGAGTCCGTAGGACTCTTGCCTTTCGAGCAAAACCGACTTTGAGGAGGCTTTTACTCCAAGTTTCGACCCAGGGCTCAACATATAAATAGAGGGGCAGGGCTAGCACAAAAGACACATCAAGAAACACCAAGCCGTGTGCCGGCAACCCCGTCCCCTCTAGTTTATCCTCCGTCATAGTTTCCGTAGTGCTTAGGCGAAGCCCTGCGGAGATTGTTCTTCACCAACACCGTCACCACGCCGTCGTGCTGCGGAACTCATCTACTACCTCGCCCGTCTTCTTTGGATCAAGAAGGCGAGGACATCATCGAGCTGAGCGTGTGCGAGAACTTCGGAGGTGCCGTGCGTTCGGTACTTGGATCGGTCGGGTCGTGAAGGCGTCGACTACATCAACCGCGTTGATAAACGCTTCCGCTTAGCGATCTTCAAGGGTATGAAGATACACTCCCCCTCTCGTTGCTATACCATCACCATGATCTTGCGTGTGCGTAGGATTTTTTTGAAATTACTACGTTCCCCAACACAAAGATGGGCCGAAAGCAAGGGCAGACTTGAAATCAATGGGCATCAGGCAGGAGCTTCACGCTATATATGATGATGATGATGATGATGATGATGATGATGATGATGATGATGAGGCGAAGCAGGACACAGAAAGTCGTCGCAAAGGCAAAAAGGCCAAGAAGACCGGAAATGACTACCCTCCCGCGTGCTTCACTCTAAGTCGGGAGGAGGTCGAGCAGTTTTCACACTGCCTCCTAGGAGTAAAACTTCCTTATGGTTACGGGAAGATAAGCGGATACCTAGACCCAGTGAAGCGAAGTTCAGCGGGATGAAGTCTCACACGGTATCACGTCTTGATGACGCAGAATACTTCGGTTGCAATCCATTGGGATCATGGACGCGCACGTCCGTGAAACGCTATTTGGCCTATGCAACTTCTTCGACGTCATCTCTCGGAAGTCGATTGGCGTGAGGCAACTCAGATGGCTACATGAAGAAATCGTGGTGATACTATGCGAGCTTGAGATGTACTTCCCGCCCGCATTCTTCGACGTTATGGTGCATCTGCTGGTCCATATAGTGGAGGATATCATCCAACTCGGGCCGACGTTCCTGCACAGCATGATGCCGTTCGAAAGGATGAATGGTGTCATCAAAGGATACGTTCGCAACATGTCACGCCCGAAGGAAGCATAGCCGGGGCTTTCGATCAAGAGTGCATCTCCTCTTGCACGAATTATCTAGGCATCGAGAACCCCGTTGGTCTTCCCGTCAACAGGCTCCTCGGCAGGCTCGCTGGATGGGGTCATGTAGGATCGAAAGTATGTCTAGAGGGGGGGGGGGGTGATTAGACTACTTGCCAATATAAAAATTCTGCCTTTTGACAAAGAACAGTTTTTGGCAGATTCACAATTATGATCAAGTCAAGCATCACCCTACACATGCAATTCTAGAGTATAGGCAGCGGAAAGTAAATTGCACATGTAGTAAAGAGAGGTGGAGAAGAGCAAACGCAATTTTGAGACGCGGTGATTTTTCCGTGGTTCCGATAGGTGGCGCTATCGTACATCCACATTGATGGAGACTTCAACCCACGGAGGGTAACGGGCTGCTGAGTCCACGGAGGGCTCCACCCACGAAGGGTCCACGAAGAAGCAACCTTGTCTATTCCATCATGGCCACGCCCACGGAGGGCTAGCCTTACTCGGGTAGATCTTCACGAAGTAGGCGATCTCCTTGCCCTTACAAACTTCTTGGTTCAACTCCACATCTCGACGACGGAGGCTCCCAAGCGACACCTAACCAATCTAGGAGGCACCACCTCCAAAAGGTAATAGATGTTGTAGATGATGATGAACTCCTTGCTCTTGTGCTTCAAATGATAATCTCCCCAACACTCAACTCTTCTCACCGATTTGGCTGTGGTGGAAGAAAGGATTGAGTGGAAAGCAACTTGGGAATGCTAGAGATCAAGCTTCATATGGTGGGAGTGGAGCAACTTGATCTCAACACAAGGGTAGGTAGTTCTCTTCTCGAGAAATGTAAGGTAGGAGTGGTAGTTCTTTCGATGGCTCTCTCCATGAATGAAGAGGGGTGGAGGGTATAAATAGCCTCCACACAAAATCCAACCGTTACACACATTTGAGCAATCTCGGTGGGACCGAAGTGGACAACTCGGTGAGACCAATAGTTCAAATAATGTGAGCGTTGGGATTTTCGTGGGACCGAATATACAATCTCGGTTAGTCCGATTCGTGCAATGACAAGAGCATGCCGCTTCGGTGGGACCGACTTCATCATCTCGGTGACACCGATTTGATGACGAAGATGTCTGAAGCTTGGCAACTCACGTTTCGGTGAGACCGAGTTGAGAATCGGAAAATCCGAGTTTACTAGGGTTTGGCTTATGGCTGAGGTGGTTCATCTCGGTGTGGTGAGTTTGGAATATCGGTGGGACCGAGACTACTTATGAGTGTCTATGGCGGTGAAAGTTGCCGATAGTTTAGGAGATGTATCACTAAGCACTTGAGCAACCAGATCATCATCATAACCTCATCCCTTTTAATAGTATTGGCTTTTCCTATGGACTCAATGTGATCTTGGATCACTAAACCAAAAATGGAGTCTTGAGCTTTTGCCAATGCTTGCCTTAGCATTTTGGGGGGTCCACTTGTTCAGTCCTTGCCATACCCATATCACTGAACTCTCTAAAATGATTCTCAAGTAACTATTAGTTCAATGATATATATGTTGTTATTAATTACCAAAACCACCCGGGGATTAGTTGCACTTTCAATCTCCCCCT
This sequence comes from Aegilops speltoides, assembly GCA_021437245.1. Taxonomy (NCBI): domain Eukaryota; kingdom Viridiplantae; phylum Streptophyta; class Magnoliopsida; order Poales; family Poaceae; genus Aegilops; species Aegilops speltoides. The sequence continues at coordinate 7,140,548 of CM038145.1, forward strand.
TTTTGGTAATTGATGACAACATATAGATCAAAGCTTCGACAAAGGATATAATCAATGAATAATATAAATCGCTTTGAGAAGTATGTGATAAGCAAGAGCTCCCCCTAAATTTGTGCATTATTTAAGATTTGCGTTTGAATGCAAATGCACAATCGATTAGGATCATGGGTCACTCTTCCATGTCACATACATCTTGGTGGAGCGCACAAAATGATAAGAATGAACAGCATGCACCCAATCACCAAGACATGAGTAAATGGTCATACGAGATAGGAATCATATGATAAGCATTAAGCACACATTAAAGCATAGTACGACCAAGCACCCATTAAGGTAGAATCAAACGGAGTATCTCAAAGAAACCGCAAAAGAACGAAAGAGCAAAAGCGCAAAGACAACAACACTCTCTCTCTCGAAGCCCTATGATCTATACAATTTCTCCCCCTTTGGCAACAAGTTACCAAAAAGTTCGAAAAAGCATAGAGCTAAGCGTCCTTTGTGGACTCTGCTTTGGCGGCTCCGTCTGGGTTGATGTCGGAGTGGATATGACAACATCGGCGAAGACTTGGTGATGTCTGTCTTTGGAGGAGTGGACCTTGAGCTCGAGGCGGAGTAGGAGCAAGCGCTGGAACTGTGGGAGGTTTGAAAGTTGTAGTCTGGTGTCGATCCCATGGAATAGCAGCCGATCGGGATCCTTTGGGAACCGGAGCGATCTGTCGATGAGAATCTGGACTAAGTCATCCTGCAACTCACGCATAAGCTCGCCTTCTCTGCTTTGCTTCCTCAATGTCCGCCTCGTGCTTATTGGCGGTCACTTGTACTTGATCGACTTCACGCCCAGGCGTGGATCTTATCGTCAACAATCCTCTCTAAGCTCTCCCGAGACTGTTCAATGCTGGCAGGCGTTGTTCAATCCTTTGAGTAGCTTCAAGAATTTGCTCTCCGAAACTCTTTGGTTTAGGCTGCTGCTGCTTCTTCCGCTTCCTTGTCGACTTTTGGCTTCCGAGGAGGAGGTGGGGTGCTTCCTCATCCTCATCCTCTCTGCTGCATCTGCATGAGGATCAATATACATATCTGCTCTAGCTCGACACATGCACTATCCTCTTTCTCTTGGTGGTTTCTTCACTTTGCTTGCATTTGCCTCTCCCAAATTCAGCTTCTTAGCAACAGTTGATCGCTTGACTTTCTTTGGTGCCCTTCTTAGATTGTTGATCTTGTTGCTCTTTGGCAACAACCTTCCTTTAGGCTTTGAGGTCACCTCTTCCTCAACAACAAAATCTGAATCCTCATCATCTCAATTCCTCTTCTTTCTAGCTCTGGTGGCTGCAGGAGGCATGCCACTTGGTGTACTCCTCTAACCATCATCGGATGAGCTACTAGGATCGGGACTAGTGCCCGCCCTGGAATGTCTCGCAATGGGTGTCTCGACCTGTTCTCACTTGTCAATGGCATCGACATGGCCGACAACCTGTGAATAGATAAGGTGTAGAGCAGAGAAGAAGAGTCATCACAAAATGCGAAGTTTTGCAAAAAAATGAGTTCAATTCTAGTATTAAGTTTTCACACAAGACATTTGGTCGGACCGAGTTTAAGGTTCGGTGAATCGAAGTGTTAAACAGAGCTTGGCACACCACTTTCGGTTTGACGAAGTGGGTTTCGATCTGCCGAAAACACTAGGGTTTCACAGAATCTTCATTTGGTCACACCGATTTTGCACAACTTCGGTTGGACCGAAGGTGCAAAGGTAATGGCCATAGGCCAAATCGGTCATACCGAAAATATAAAATCGGTCTCACCGAGATGTGTTCATGAAACCTAACCCTAAAACTTTTACTCGAATCTAGTTCAAACGAACTAATCTGTGTCTGAGGAGGATTTCAATCGTGGCAAGATACTAGGCAATCCAAGCGTGCATTGAATCGGAGATGGGAGCACGAGTGGGATCAAAACTCACCCTAACTTGGTGGAGTTTTTCTCTGGCGGCAACGGCTCGGAGGAGATGGCCGTTGACGGCGGACGGAGACTGCGAGGGCGGCGCCAAAGCGGCAACGGCGACGATCCGGAGACCAAGGCGACGGCAGCAAGGGTGTGGTGGCGAAACGTTTGAAGGAGGAATCAGCGCGGCCTCGGAAATATATACCCCTCGCTGTCGGTGGGACCGAGTTGTAAAACTTCGGTGGCACCGAGATGGATAACTGCTAAGCGATTATGCACTTGATCACGCCGAAAATCACAACTCGGTTTCACCGAGATGAAAACCTAGATCGATCTAAATGCTTTCGGTTCGACCGAGTTTGAGTGAGTTGGTCGACCAAAATCAATTAGAAGGTTTTGGAAATTAGCCCTTGACGGATCGGTGGCTCAGAGTGCTCCTCACCCGGAGGGTCCAAAATGACTTGTTCAAAATTTGTGATGTAAGCATGAATAGAATTTGAGACAAGAAAGCATAGATAGCTAGGGAGGTACTTAGGCATTCTTGTCCATCCATTTGGTCGAAAAATCAAAACGACCAAAACAACAAATGGATGTCCTCGAATGGATAAAATCATGCATCCAACATGCTCACACAATAAGATAGCAAATGAAATATGTGTCAAACATGCACAACCAAAACTCTAGCAACTAACACACAATTTGTCGATGACTAGGTCATCTTTATATGAGTATATTGACTTAGGAGCCAAATGAGAACATTTGATCATAGGTCATACTCATCGTTTAAGCACAAGTGGGGTTACCACTTTTACATAAAGCATTGATGTGTTCACATCATTTGAAGATGCTTTAGCTCATTTTTTTTGGAGCAAAGCTCCCCCTAGATGTGAGAACCCCTTTTAAAGGGTTAAACTAACCTTGGGTTGTCGTAGAAGACTTCATGTAGATGTTGAAGATGTGGATGCTCAATGTTGATGGAGATCATCAAGAGTTGGGAGCTATCCTTTGGATTGGGCACTTTCAATACCTACATGGGTTAGTCCCACAAGGAACAAACAAGGATATCCATGGACATAGATTGAAGTTCACAATAGATGATGTCCATGAAAGCAATGATTACCTTGTCCCTTGACTTACCAACAAGAGGGTTTGTGACTCCATGAACTAGTGCACGATGTGGAAGTTGATTGCACAAGTTTTTGCCAAAATGAATGTGAGTGAAGTATGTTGGCGGAGTCACCCTCAAGAACTTTCTAGTTCTTCTTCTTGGGATCCACATCATCTTGATGGGAATCCTTGGGGTTGTAGTTGAGCTTGACGAAGTAGAACTTGACGTTTCCTTGGGAACCCACTTGACCATGGCTTGAGGTGCTTCAACAAATGCATCAATCTCCTCTTGAAGCTTGTCCTTGCCTTTTAGCTTGTGGTCTTGTGGTGGAAGGTCATCTTGAGCTTGTTCCACATTGGAAGAAGTAGGATCATACTTCTCCTTTTGAGGAACAAACTGTGGAGTAGGATATTGACCTTCTTCCACTCAACGCCTTGGCGTTGAACTTTCGCTCAAAACCAATTCCTTGATTCTTCCGGTGCCTTCCTTGCTTGCGAACAATTTCCTCAAAGTTCTTGCTTCCGCAAGGCTCTTGTAGACACCTTTCTCTATGATCCCTTTCAATAAACTATTCTCTTGCTCAAGTGTAACTTGGCTTGAAACATTGTTAGTGGAATCAAGAGAACTACTAGAAGCAACAACATTGGATTTAGCATGGTTATTGTTACTGCTAGAGGAAGAATTTTTCTTATGCTTGTCATGCTTAGTCTTAATGGGTGGCAAGAAATTAGACAAGAGAAGTCGTTTGGCAAGATATGAAGAACTCTTCTTTGAAGATCGTCATTGATTGCTTTTAGAAACTCATGTTCTTGCTCTAGAGTGAGCTTCTCAAGCGTAGCTTCTCATGAGATCTTAGGAGCTCTCTATGATCTTCTTGAGTTGTTTCATGAGCTAACTTAAGAGTGTTTAGTTCTTTAGTTAGACGCTCAATCTCCTTCATAGCATTGTCATTCGACTCTTCTCGACTATAAAGACTACTAGCATGTTCATCGTTACTAGGCTCCTTGGATTTATCATGCAAGAGCTCATCTTCACCAAGCAAGTCATCCTCATCACTATCAAGTCAATGAATTCAGGGTGTGATACCTTGGGGCCTTTAGCCATGAAGCATCTTCCAATTCCCTCATTTGGTGAATCAAATAAGTCGTAGGAGTTGGAGTTGGAGGATCTGAGAGCAAGACCGCAACACCTTCATCTTGGTTGTAGTCGGAGTCGGAGTGATAGCTTCCTTGGATTGATTGTCGGAGTCGGGCGGAGACCCATTCACCTACATGAGCTTGATGTTTTCTTCTTGTGTAGCTCCTTGATGACTTGTCTTTCCTCTCCGAATCCTTGCTTCTCGAGAGGGTCTTCGTTCATAATGATCATCTCTGCTCCTTCTCTCTTTCCGAGGTGACTCATCTCTTGAGCTTCTTCTTCTTGGAGATTCTTCTCTTCTCTTGTGGGGAGCCGTACACTCATTTGAGTAGTGTCGGGTCTTCCACAATTGTAGCAGATTCGATCACGACTAGAAGATCTCTTTTCATCATATGATCTAGACTTTGAGCTTCTCTCTTTGCCTCTATTCTTGTAGAATTTGTTGAAGTTCTTGACCATTAGGCTTATCTCTTCATTGGAAACTAACTTGTCACTTGAGGTTGTGGGAGCATCACTTGTAGCTTTGTAAGCACCACTTGACTTGTTGTGAAGCTCTTCCTTATCCTTAAGTGTCATCTCATGAGCAACAATTCTTCCAATGACTTGGTTGGCTTGAGAGTCTTGTAGTTTGGCATCATTTGGATCAAAGTGCACACGGTGTCATACTTTCCATCCAAAGCTCGAGAATCTTCTTGATGATGAATCGTCGGTCATTTCTTCGCTTCCTAAGCCGGCAATCTCATTTGTGATGAGAGCAAGCCTAGAGTACATTTCAATGACTCCTTCACCATCCTTCATCTTGAACTTGTCAAGTTGACCTTGAAGAATATCTAGCTTTGATTCCTTCACGGACTCGGTACCTTCGTGCATTTCAACCAAAGTATCCCAAATCTCTTTTGCATTCTCAAGGCGGCTGATTTTGTTGAACTCCTCGGGACACAAGGCATTGAAGAGAATGTCACAAGCTTGAGCATTGTTTTGCAACATCCGCAATTCTTCGGTGTAGCCCGCGATCCGAACTTTTCCTTCCTCGAAGAATTCACCTTGCATACCAACACAAATAATGCCCCATGCGGCTGGGTTATGACCAAGAATATGCATTTTCATTTTATGCTTCCAACTAGCAAAATTTGTACCATCAAAGTAAGGACCTCTCTGAAAATTACCCTCACTAGACGCCATACTCTCCTAGGTTGTGAAACCAAGCTTATGGAGTCAATGCAATGGAAACCAATACAATGGAGACCAAAGCTCGATACCACTTGTAGGATCGAAAGTATGTCTAGAGGGGGTGATTAGACTACTTGTCAATATAAAAATTCTGCCTTTTGACAAAGAACAGTTTTGGCAGATTCACAATTATGATCAAGTCAAGCATCACCCTACACATGCAATTCTAGAGTATAGGCAGCGGAAAGTAAATTGCACATGTAGTAAAGAGAGGTGGAGAAGAGCAAAGCGCAATTTTGGAGAGCGGTGATTTTTCCGTGGTTCCGATAGGTGGTGCTATCGTACATCCACGTTGATGGAGACTTCAACCCACGGAGGGCAACGATCGCTTGAGTCCACGGAGGATCCACCCACGAAGGGTCCACGAAGAAGCAACCTTGTCTATTCCATCATGGCCTACGCCCACGGAGGGCTAGCCTTACTCGGGGTAGATCTTCACGAAGTAGGCGATCTCCTTGCCCTTACAAACTTCTTGGTTCAACTCCACATCTCGACGATGGAGGCTCCCAAGCGACACCTAACCAATCTAGGAGGCACCACCCTCCAAAAGGTAATAGATGTTGTAGATGATGATGAACTCCTTGCTCTTGTGCTTCAAATGATAATCTCCCCAACACTCAACTCTCCTCACTGATTTGGCTGTGGTGGAAGAAAGGATTGAGTGGAAAGCAACTTGGGAAGGCTAGAGATCAAGCTTCATATGGTGGGAGTGGAGCAACTTGATCTCAACACAAGGGTAGGTAGTTCTCTTCTCAGAAATGTAAGGTAGGAGTGGTAGTTCTTTCTGATGGCTCTCTCCACGAATGAAGAGGGGGTGGAGGGGTATAAATAGCCTCCACACAAAATCCAACCGTTACACACATTTGAGCAATCTCGGTGGGACCGAAGTGGACAACTCGGTGAGACCGATAGTTCAAATAATGTGAGCGTTGGGATTTTCGGTGGGACCGAATATACAATCTCGGTTAGTCCGATTAGTGCAATGACAAGAGCATGCCAGTTTGGTGGGACCGACTTCATCATCTCGGTGACACCGATTTGATGATGAAGGTTCTGAAGCTTGGCAACTCATGTTTGGTGAGACCGAGTTGTAATCGAAAATCCGAGTTTACTAGGGTTTGGCTTATGGCTGAGGTGGTTCATCTCGGTGTGACTGAGTTTGGAATATCGGTGGGACCGAGACTACTTATGAGTGTCTATGGCAGTGAAAGTTGCTGATAGTTTAGGAGATGTATCACTAAGCACTTGAGCAACCAGATCATCATCATAACCTCATCCCCTTTTAATAGTATATGCTTTTCCTATGGACTCAATGTGATATTGGATCACTAAACCAAAAATGGAGTCTTGAGCTTTTGCCAATGCTTGCCTTAGCATTTTGGGGGGGGTCCACTTCTTCAGTCCTTGCCATACCCATATCACTGAACTCTCTGAAATGATTCTCAAGTAACTATTAGTTCAATGATATATATGTTGTTATTAATTACCAAAACCACCCGGGGATTAGTTGCACTTTCAGGTCACTGTGAGGGTCGCCGCGAAATGCATGTCAACTTCGAGGGTCGACTCGCCGACTTTGAAAGAGCAAACCTAGTCGCGCTACAACACATAGACGTGGTCGATCCTTGGGTGGTAGAGCACAAAACCTTTATTAAGAAGACGTACAATGACCGAGGCCAACAGAGGACGGACGGAGATATACTCAAAGAGCACAACTCATGTTTCACGCGTTGGTTCAAGCAGAAGCTTCTGTCGTACCCTTTACATGAGGATTCTTCCGCGGAAGAACAACTCATATTCGCCTTGTCACAGGGCGCCGAGCACAACCTGATGACCTATGAGGCGTACGATATCAACGGCTACACATTCTACACCGAGGCCAAGGACATGAAGAGCGATGGTTATCGTAACTCCGGGTAGCGATGGAATCCTACACCGTAACGACAAGGACAGATACTACAGAAGGATCGAGGAGATCTGGGAGCTGAGCTACACTGGAGAGAAGGTCCCGATGTTCCATGTCAGATGGGCCAAGAACGTCATAAAAGAAGACCGGTATTTCACCACCATGGTTATACCGAAGCCAAATCCAAGATCCATGGTATAAACGTCACCGCGAAAAATGAGCCATGGGTACTGGCTTCCCAAGTGGACCAATGCTTCTTCATTACCGACCCGCCAAAGCCCAGTCGTGTTGTCGTGAGGAGAGGCAAAAGGAAGATCATCGGAATGGATGGAGTAGCCAATGAGCAAGACTTCAAAAGTACGGCGACCGAGGATCGAACATGACGAGCGATGATGAAGTAGCAGCATACACCACAAGAAGAAGCAGGACCACCCTACCTAAAGGGCGTCTGTTCCACGAGAAGAACTCCATTTGCATAAAAAGAAGGGCAAGAAGATTGTGAGCAGATAGCTAGCTAAGATCGATTGTATTTAAATCGTAGCCTTCATTTCTCGATTGTATTTCATGGGTACTTTTTGAACTATCATGAATATTTTTAAATTTCATCGACACTCGATCTCGATCCCCCTCCATCTCAATCACTATCCCACCTCGCCAGATCTGGCCCCTCGCCGAGCACCCCAGATCCACCGCCGCCGCCGTCAAACCCCGCACCTCGATTCCCCTACTCAACCGCCGCCGACCCCGCACCCGCGCACCTCCCCGCTCCACCGGCATTACTGTTTGATGATATTTTTTTAAAAACTATTACTGTCTTATAAAAAAATATTACTATTATGATTTAAACAAGTTTGAACATATTTAAACACAAATAAGTATCAAACAACTTTTTAAATGCTTAAAAAATTTTTTGGAGCACAGGAGTCGAACCGGGACCTCTGGTGTGAGAACAGGCTGGCGACCGGTCGAGCTAGTAGAGGGACTTGATGTGGATCGATTACGGTGGTAGATAACCTGTTGGCCCGAGCGAAATAAAAAAAATACTAATGGCGCACCACGGTGGGGTGCGCCATTAGTATGGATGTACTTATGGTGCACCGAGGGGTGGTGCGCCATTAGTATTGTGCCCGGCCCCACCCATATTCCCTCCCTGGCCCCTCTCTCTCCCTCGCCCTCGCCCTCAATCCCCTTCCCCTCTCCTCTCCCGACGCCTTGCTGTCCCGCCGCCTCGACGCTGCCCCGCCGCCCAGACGCCGCCTCGACGCTGCCCGCCGCCCAGCGCCGCCTCGACCCGCCCAGCCTTGTTGCCCGCCACCTCGGCGCTGCCCGCCGCCTCGACGCGACCCCCGCCCGGACGCCGCCCACGCCGCCTCGACCTGCCCGCCGCCCCCAGCGCCGCCTCGACCCGCTTAACGCTGCTGCCCGCCACCTCGACGCTGCCCGCCGACGCGACCCGCTGCCCGGACGCCGCCCGTCCACACCACCGTCGCCGAGCACCACCACCACCCGGACCTCGCCCCGACATCCTCCCCGCGCCCACTCCCCGGCATCCTCCTCGTGCCCCACTCCCGGCCCCGTGAGCTCCCCTCCTCCTCTCCCCTCTCCCCCTCTGATTGTACTTTTAGTGTAATTCTGTGCATTTTCAAATGAAATTTACTTTGTAATTGTTAGTGGAATTTACTTTGTAAATGTTAGTGGGTTTCTGATTGTACTTCTAGTGGATTTTTGCTCTGTATTTGCAAGTGGCATTTTAGTGGAATTACTGTGTATTTCCATGGTTTTACATCGTAATTATTAGTGTAATTTTGGCCTTTGTATAGTTGATTCACAGCAGCACAATCGTAATTGATCCAAAACCAGAATCATTAAAAGTACTTCTAATTTAGTATGTTAAGTTAGCCATGACGAAAAAAAACAAGTGTTTCGGAGTAACATATCACCAAATACAACAGTTAGTTAGTCAAATATGATGTCTATGAACTTTCAAAGCTGCAATAGTCAACATTATACTGACTCGAAAATAAATCAAGCATTTCACAGTAATATATTCCACTAATGTCCCTCCCTCAAATTGTTAATTAGTCAGACATGGTAAAGCAATTGCAGTTTTCCCACAGCCAACATGCCACAGGAGCACAAAGGTCTAAACTTGTATCCTAAAGCACATCTGGAACTGAATTACTAAATTAATCTTGCACTATCGTCATCGACACCAACAAGATTTCTATCTAGTGAAGACTAAAGTTGCATCATCAGCAGCTTCATATAGAAGATAATGATTCTTGTTTTTAGTCTCTTGTAATTGTTTTTAGCCCACAACACTTTGCATTGTTTTGAGGTTTTGTACATCACTTTCTTGCTAATCCAGCCCACGCTGCTGCTGTACTACTTGTCAAGTGATCTGCTGCTGCTGCTATCTGCGAGTTGTTGCTGCTAGTTGTGATTTTGTCAAGTGATGCTGCTGCTACTTGTGATCTTCTAAAATAACCCTTTCTCTGTAACATTGATTAATTTCCGTTTGGTTGAGAAATGGGGCACTCCTAGGTCAAGAAAATTAGCAAAGGTCATGCCCAATTTTCTTGACCTAGAAGGTGCCCGATTCTCAACCGAAATAAAAATTAATTTGCTTTAGTGGTTGGATTAGTTTAGTATTTTATTCACACACTCAGACACCCTTGCTTGCCATGTGTGATAGAGAGATGGTGAGAGGAGACAATAAGCTATCTGCAGCTTAATTTGCATTGCATACTAGCTAGATAGCTTTTGTTTTTCAGGACCAACCGAACAATACATACATATACCTGTAGGCACCAGCTTAATTTCCAAGGCAGGACAATTACTTGCTTCATTATATTCATCCATCCATCCATTTTGCATCATGTACAGAACCAAAAATAATCGCAAAAGCCTTAGTTCGAAGCGGATGAGCATTCTATTCTCAGGCAGCAAAGGCATTCTCAATAGCCTTTAAAGCCACCCAATTGTTTGTATACACAACATGAATCGCAAAACTTACAGTGTTGAAGATGATCAGAAAGAAGAGGACAAGTCAAACCTTCAAATCGATCAGATCAGCTAACAGCTACTGCAATTCGCCCGCCTTGACCTCGAACTCTTCTCTGGTTGATAGTATCTTCACACGAACCATGCCTCGCTCCCACTCGGATTTCCCAACCAAGATCAGCCTGCTAGCGTTTATCCTCTTGGCGTGTTTGAACACCTGCGGTGTAGTAAAAAGTAATTACAGATACACTCACCCACATAAGTATTCAACACAATGAAAAATAGTACAAATTAAGGAAAGGCAATACCATTTCAGACGCTTGTCTTCTAAAAAGAAGAGTGAACTTTCTAGACACACCCTCAAGAACTAGGTTACCCCGAGAACGTGGACTTGGACCTTAGCAACAACACACTAACAGGTTCTATCCCAAAACACCAAGGCAATATCACAAACATCTCTCAATTGTTCCTTGACAATAACCAACTTTTTGGCGACATTCCTCGAGAATTAGGTTATTTGGTCAACTTAGAGATCTTGTTCCTTGACAATAACCAACTTTTTGACCAAACTTTGTTTCTATTTAGAGAGAAACATGGCCCACAACGATGAGGCCAGGTGTCGGTGTCAAAACCGGCGGATCTCGGGTAGGGGGTCCCGAACTGTGCGTCTAGGCGGATGGTAACAAGAGACGAGGGACACAATATTTTTACCCAGGTTCGGGCCCTCTCGATGGAGGTAAAACCCTACGTCCTGCTTGATTAATATTGATGATATGGGTAGTACAAGAGTAGATCTACCACGAGATCAAGGAGGCTAAACCCTAGAAGCTAGCCTATGGTATGATTGTTGAGATGTAATGTTATGTCCTACGGACTAAAGCCCTCCGGTTTATATAGACACCGGAGAGGCTAGGGTTACACAGAGTCGGTTACAACGGCAGGAGATCTACATATCCGTATTGCCAAGCTTGCCTTCCACGCCAAGGAAAGTACCTTCCGGACACGAGCCGGAGTCTTCAATCTTCTATCTTCGTAGTATGGGAGTCCGGCGGATATTGATAGTCCGGCTGTCCGGACACCCCCTAGTCCAGGACTCCCTCAGTAGCCCCTGAACTAGTCTTCAATGACGATAAGTCCGGCGTGCATAATGTTCGGCATTGCAAGGCGGGTTCCTTTCCTTGAATAATCCGGAGAAGATAATGAACACCAGGATAGTGTTCGACTCTGCAAAATAAATTCCACATTCCAACGTAGAGAGAATAAAACATATATACTGATCCAATCTGCTGACGTATTATGCGGCGCGACATCACACCGCTACCAAGCCCTTGTTTGAATTACTATTCCACCTCAAAGACGCTTAGCGAAGCGGTTTCTTGGCACGCCCCGTCGAGCGTAGATCGTGTTCCCCTTATTCAGAGATTCTCATCAATACGTGCGTGGGTAACCCAACCGCGCCATTGATGGTGGCGCTTGGGAGATAAGCGAGTTTTACCAGGCCGGTGAGGGACGCATAGTTTCGTCCGCCTATATATAAGGTATAAGGATTTACCTTCTCACCTACGCCTTCTTCCTCCTTTACTTATCCATCCCTGCGAACTCAAGCTCCAACGCCCAAGCTCGCGCATCCCACCTCGACCCTTCTCCGAATATGTCCGGAGGGGGAGGCAAATGGATGGCCTCCACCGCCAAGGAGGAGGACATCACCAAGCTGCGCGACGCGGGATACCTTTCCAGCGACATCGCGCATCGGCTGCCCGACGCGGGGCAGCTCATCCCTACCCCAGGGCCTCATGAGAGGGTCGTCTTCCTTCCCCACTTCCTCTGCGGACTGGGCTTTCCGCTCCATCCATTCGTCCGGGGGCTCATGTTTTACTACGGCCTGGATTTCCACGATCTGGCGCCGAACTTCATCCTCAACATCTCGGTATTTATCGCCGTGTGCGAGGCCTTTCTCTGCATCCGGCCCCACTTCGGCCTGTGGCTCAAGACCTTCAACGTCAAGCCGAAGGTTGTGAAGGGGACGCAAGCGGAATGCGGAGGCGCCATGTTGGGCAAGCTGCCCAACGTCCCTTGGCTAGAAGGGACCTTCGTGGACTCCGTCAAGGGGTGGCAATCGGGGTGGTTCTACATCACCGAGCGCTTGAGCCTACATGGGTGGCGGCCCCAATTTAGATCTCGAATCCCCACGCAGCTCACCTCCTGGAAAGAGAAGGGCTTGCAGTGGGGTGATCTAGTGGAGGTGACGGGACTTCGAGCCTGCATCAAGAAGCTGGTGAGCAATAGGCTCCGGCTCGTCGACGTGGTCCAGGTCATGCTCCTCCGGTGGATTCTCCCATGCAAGAACGGGTATTTAATCTGTGGGAGTTTAATCCGGAACAGCACCAGACGTTGAACGGGCTCTTCGATAAAACGTACGAAGGCGCCTGGAGGGTGCTGTTCAAGGGCGCCGAAGCCCCCACATCCGCGACCGAAGACCGCGGATTCAGCTCGCAGTCTCCGACTGACGAGGTAAGTGATTCGACCCCATTATGGGACACTTGTAGTAATTAGATTGACTCTAGCGAGGCTTTTAATCTGCCTCTTCCTTTGACAGGACTAGATGGAGAAGGCCAAGCTGCTTATCAGCCCGGCTCCCATGCGGAAGAACCGGTGGATGCCCGCTTAGCAAGGTTGCTGGTTCCGCACCGTCACGTGGTGCCGAGAAGAAGGCCAAGAAGGTGGCCACGGGACTCGAAAGAGTTTCAGAATCAAAGCGCCCGACGACGATGAGGACACCTCCCCCGAAGACGACGAGGAGGAGGAGGAGTACTCTCTCCCGGAGGAGGGAGAGAGGAAGAGGAAGGCCTCCCCAATCGGGGCGGCCGAAGGGTCCAAGAGGGGGAGAACTATCCCCCCGGGCAGTTTCGCCAACATCAATGTTGGCGAGGAAGAGTGGCCTCCAAGGGCCAGACGTCCGGCAGGATCGTAAGTATTCAGATCATTTATATGCCGTACATTGTATGCCATGTAGTGTCCTTCTAACGCCGCATTCTGCCCGTAGTCCGGCCGTTGACGATCTTCCCGACTCGATGGCGGGTCTTTGGCGCCGTCGGATGTGAATTCCATCCCGACCGCCTCTACCCCGCGTCGTCGAGGACGACGAGGCGGAATCCCACAGAGGGACCCGCCAGGAGGAGGCTCCGGAGGTGCCGTCAGGCAGCCCCCCGGACTTCGTGCCGGACTCCACCTCGGAACCCGCAGCGGTTCCAGAGTCCGCAAGCGCCCTTCAAAGAAGGGCAGGATTGCGGACGCCGGCGGTCTCCGTCCAACCGGAGGCGCCGGATAACCTGCTGGAGGCGCTTAAAGGCGCTTCCATCGAGGAAGAACATCGCACTCTCATGGGTGCGGTGATTGAGAAGGTCCAGCTCGCCAAGGGCGGGTTGTCCGAAGCCTGCAACAGCCTTCTAACAGGCTTTGAGGTAAGAAGTTTAAAATAATGTAATGTAATACCGCATAGACAGTAGCCCCTGATGCTTAGTTTGGCGTTCGGAAACAAAAGCCGGACTAAGGATCTAATAAGATATACGCAGGGTTGCTAAAAAAATGTCAATATGGGTTTGCAGGCTGCGCTGTTGACCTCTGCCGCATTAACGGCGGAGGTCGAGGCGCTGAAGAAGGACCTTGAGCGGTCGGAGCAAGAGCTCGGCCATGCCAAGAGGCAGCTCAAGGAAAAAGAAGGTGAATAACACCACTTTAAATAAGTACGCTCTGTAAAAGGGTTTTGGTTGCAAACAAGATTAATAAGGATAATATATGTAATGCAGGGGCCACTAACGAGGTGGCAGCCTCGAAGGATGCCGTGTCCGTGGCGAACGCAATGCGCCCCTGAACGGCTGAGCGAGAAAAGCAAGCGGCCTTGGTGGCGGAAGTTCGGCAAGAGCTCCGTGCTCTCATGGAAAAGCATGAGAGTTTGGAGCGTGACTCGAGACTCGAGAGTCCGAGCTTGCCTCGGCTCTCGAAAGTGCCAAGTCCGCCAAGGCCGAGGCCCGAAGGCTCATCAGAGGTAGAGGACATGAAGAAGATAGCAGCGGTAAGGCGTTTTTCATGCGAGCAAGCATGTTAATGTAAATTACGGATACTTACCCGAATTCGAGCTCTCCGGGGCATTTGCAGATCTGCGCGCCAGAGGCGCCCGATGCCGCCGCATTCTATCGTGGCGAGGAGGGAAGCTCAATGGAGAAGGTTTTCGGTCTCAAGGTATCTTTGAGGCCGCCATCCGGTGCTTTCAAGCGACCAGTGAAGCAGCTGGTCGAACTCCTAAGGTAGCCGAGGAGGCCATGAAGGGCCTCATAGTCCGGCCGGGTTCTGGGCAGGCCACGCCAGCAGCTACTGGCCTAGTGCGGCGGCTGGTGGATGCATGCCCCAGCTGGATGTAATCAAGCGCCCACTTTGCATTGAAGGCGCTCATCGGGCCCTTGCCCGCATAATGGTGCAATGGGCAACTGGATGCGGAGAAGCTTCACGGATCCGCCGCCAGCAAGGAGCATCGCATGCCGGAGCGATATTATAAAGTTGTCCTGAAAGGAGCCTGCGATATTGCAGATGAGTGCCCCCTTAATGTAATCTTTGAGTGAACTTGCTGTGTTTTTATCCTGTGCGCTGAAAACTTCGTTTATATGCGCCATGAGCAACGCTTGTTGAATTTAAAATATTGCCTTCTATGCGGCCGTTTGTTAAATCTGAGAGATGGCAAGTCGTTGGCTTCAGCCCCCAAGCCACAGTCTTTGGGGTGTTCGGTGATAAACTTGAGCACTCTTGTTCCCATTTTTGGGTCCATCTAGGAGGCGCCAACACGACGTAACAAGGCAACCGGACTTATAATGCTTGAACACTCTCACTTAGCCATAGAATTCTATAATTTTAAATTTTGGCGAAGCCCCGGTATTCGAAGACCGAATCTGGGCGCTATCCACGCCTTCGTCGGACATCATCGGAACTTCGCTCAAGCGGCATGAGTCTTTAGGGACCCAAAAGACCTCTCGAACAGCGACCGATCTCTCGCCTTATCATGCCGTCGTTTTAGCTTTCCATCGAGGCGTTAACCCGGCTCAACCGGGCGCAATCGTAGTGGTTCTCCCGGTGCTACCTTAGCCGACGGAACGGAACGTAAGGTACCAAAACATGGGGAGGCAAACCCAACTATTGACCCAAGACATGATTGAGCTGATTCATATAATGCTATAAGTTCGGGTGCCGACTTGTGAAAGTGTTAGGACTTAATCACACCATAATCTGGGGAGCGAAGCCCTGGTGTATTCGGCCGCACCAAAGTATACTGGTGCAAGATGTCATATAATGAACATGTGTAAAAGATAACGAATTGTAATGAAAATGTAATGTACTTGCAAAAAGGAAGTGCTGCGTTATTTATGAAAGAAGGTGCGCTAATAAAGCGGATGATACAAATAGTGCGGTAAGCAAGGGATTTGGACTAAATTAACATGTCCCCCTCGAGGATAAGCTGCAGACTTGGTGTATGTAATCGAATTTAATGCTCGTAATGGAGACCACCGAGTGTTAAATGCAGCCTTCTTTAATCCCTCGATTGTTGCATCGTGAGTTCGGCAAGTTCGCCGTCGAACAGGCTTCGTTAATGGAGTCTCAGATACGCAAGAGAAGAAAAGATAAAAAATAAAACCAAGGGGGGGCACTCGCATGAGCCCCTTGTGTGGTCGAGCCGCACTCTTTGGTCCTTGTGGTGAAGCCCCTCCCCTGCGCGCATGGTATCTCCAAAGCGTAATGATGTACGCGGAGTGTTATTCTTGTGATCATCGCTGGCGAGGGTTGGGGCCGCATTACTCTGGCGATGCTCGATCGCGCCAGTGGTCTTGGTTAGTGTTGCTCGGGCGCTTTGATGTATCCGGCTTTTAATTGCGGACTAGAGAATTGCCGAGAAGGCTGCTCAGATACGCCATGAGAGCGTGTATGTTCCTCCGTTCGGAGGGAGCGCCCGTATTCCCATTGACCGTAATGACTCCACGAGGGCCTCGCATCTTGAGCTTTAGGTATGCATAATGCGGCACGCGCTGAATTTTGCAACGCGTTCGTCCGAAAGCAGGCATGATAGCCGCCACTGAACGGGACTATATCAAGATTAACTCTTCGCCACGGAAATTATCCGGGATCCAAGACCACTTCGGTGTGGTGAGCGAGCCCTGCATACCGCTTCCACTCTGGGATGACACCTTTAAAGGTTGTTTTAGTAGGTTTGATCTGGATGGGTCTATGCCCATTTTGCGCACTGTGTCCTGATAAAGCAGGTTCAGGCTGCTGCCGCCGTCCATCAGGACTCTTGTGAGGTGGAATCCATCGACGATTGGGTCTAAGACCAATGCGGCGAATCTGCCATGGCGTATGCTGGTCGGATGGTCTCGTCGTCGAAAGTGATCGGACGGGAGGACCATGGATTGAACTTGGGCGATCGCTCCATCGCATAGATGTCCGTAGAGTGCGCGCTTCCTCTCCCTCTTGGGTATATGGGTCGCGTAAATCATATTCACCGTCCACACTTGTGGGGAAAACCCTTCATCCTCTATTGTTCGGGCGGCGGGTCTCTTCCTCGTCGTCGCTATTTAGCCCCTTGTCATTGTGTTCGCAATTAACTTGCCAGCCTGCTTGAACACCCAACAATCTCTATTCGTGTGATTAGCTGGCTTTTTCCGGGTGCCATGTATCCGCATGAGCGGTCGAGTATTCGGTCCAGATTGGGACGGACCCGGAGTTGTTCTTTTAAATGGCTTCTTCCGTTGACCGGGTTTGGAGCCTCGGAATCCGGCATTAACTGCCGTATCCTCTTTGTCATCGCCGTTAATGCCGCGTTTGTTTTTGATTCGACGTGACCTGCCGTTATTGTCCTTAGTGTCCGGACCGCAGAATTTTTGCGGAGATTGTTGCTGCGGGCTAGCTAGCTGTCCTCTCCCGCACAAAAGCGGGTCATTAGCGATGTGAGGGCTGCCATGGATTCGGCTTCTCCTGCCCCGGTGCGGGCTAGCCATTCGTCCCGGATGTTATGTTTGAAGGCTGCAAGGGCCTCCGTGATCCGGACAATCGGCGATTTGATTTTTCTTCATCAAGAACCGTGTCCAAAATTATCCGGCGATTCGTCGGCTGCTGAATAATGTGGCTTAGGTCATCGGCGTCTGGTGGTCGCACATATGTACCTTGGAAGTTATCAAGGAATGCGGCCTCCAGGTCTTCCCAACACCCAATTGACTCTGCGGGCAGGCTGTTAAGCCAATGCTGAGCTGGTCCTTTAAGCTTGAGTGGGAGATATTTGATGGCGTGGAGATCGTCGCCGCGGGCCATATGGATGTGGAGAAGATAATCTTCGATCCACACCGCAGGGTCTGTTGTACCATCGTAAGATTCGATATTTACGGGTTTGAACCCTTCGGGGCTCTGATGATCCATTACTTCGTCAGTGAAGCATAACGGGTGTGCGGTGCCCCTATATTGAGCAATATCGCAACGCAGCTCGAGGGAGCGCTGTCTGCTATGTTCGGCTCGGCCGGCGTTATGTCCGGCGCGACGGTATTCTTCGTGGGTCGTGGGGCGCCCACGTGATCCATAGATGGATCTGGATTGTCTTGCTTTGTCCTCCAATATGTCTCGCAAGTCCGGCGCGTTCCCTTTTGGCTTCGTACTCTTGGATCGATGCCGGGGTACGGTCTTGGCTGGGGGCCTGAATGCCTCTCTGTCGCGACCACGGGGTGGTCGGTCAGCCATGTCGTGCGCTGGTGATGAAGATATGTATGCTTCCTCCTCTAATCGGGGGAGCAGCTTGCGTCTTGGGTATCTTTTGGAGGGGAGTTCGAGTTTATACTCTTCGGCCGCGAGGACCTCAGTCCATCGATCGGCTAGCAGATCTTGATCAGCTTGGAGCTGTTGCTGCTTTTTCTTTAGGCTATTTGCCGTGGCTATAAGCCTGCGCCTGAAGCGTTCTTGTTCGACGGGTTTCTCGGGTATGACGAATTCGTCATCGTTGAGGCTTGCTTCGTCTTCGGAGGGAGGCATATAGTTATCATCCTCAACCCTTTAAATGCGCCGCCTGCCGTGAGGGCTTGCTTCTGCGTCCTCCTGCGTTGAGTCTTGCAGGAGGGGATCGTCTTTGGCACTCTCCGGAGTGTTATTGTCTCCCATGCCGGAATCTCCATTCTTGTCGTGGCGGGATTTAGAGCGGCGCCGCTGACGCCGGCGTTTGGGCTGCTTCTTTAGAGAATCTTCCTCCGCTGCTTTTTCGCCATCCCCTTCTTTTGGGGTCTCCACCATGTAGACGTCGTATGACGAGGTGGCCTTCCAGTGCCCTGTGGGCGCTGGGTCCAGTTCGTCTCCGTCATCGTCGTCCATAGCATCGATGTCATCGGAGTCGAAGTCTAGCATGTCCGTTAAATCTTCGACAGTGGCTATAAAGTGGGTGGTGGGTGGGCTCTGAATTTCTTCGTCGTCCGAACTCCAACCGCCCTGCCATAGTCCGCCAGATTCTCTGATAGCGAGAGATGCTTGAGAGAATTCAGGATATCGCCAAAAGGCGAGTCTTTGGAAGATGTCATGGCGGTGAATTCCATAACCGCGCCCAATCCGGTTTAATTGGAAGGGGCGGGAGGCTCGGAGTCCGGCGAGAGTCGCCTCGGGATCACGAGTTCGCAGGGACAAGATTGGTATTCGCCCATCGCCGTGGATGTTGAAGCCCCTGTGGCGGCATCTATCCGCCGGCCCTCGGCATGGGCAATCGGCTCTGGGCTAGTGGCGGAGCGGATCCGAAGTGCGCCACCAAAGCTTTGTCCGGCGGCAGAGCTAGATCATGCCCATCGTCACAAAGGCGGTGCGCTTGGCTGTGGCTCGAGTCCGTCAAGATCAAGTCTCCGCGGTCATCGGCCGTGAAGTTCAAGCTTCGAATCGACCCGACGGCGGGGCGTAGCTTCGATCTGCTCGGATGGCCAAGAGAATTGCCCGCATGCAAAGCCACCGAATATGAAGATCTGTCCGGGAGAAAAGTCTCACCACGGACAGCGTTGATGGTTGAAGATGCCATCGAGCCTATTGGGGACGACACGGAGGAACTCTCAATGAAAGCACCAATGTCGGTGTCAAAACCGGCGGATCTCGGTAGGGGTCCCGAATCTGTGCGTCTAGGCGGATGGTAACAAGAGACGAGGGACACAATGTTTTTACCTGTGTTCGGGCCCTCTCGATGGAGGTAAAACCTCACGCCCCGCTTGATTAATATTGATGATATGGGTAGTACAAGAGTAGATCTACCACGAGATCAAGGAGGCTAAACCCTAGAAGCTAGCCTATGGTATGATTGTTGAGATGTAATGTTATGTCCTACGGACTAAAGCCCTCCGGTTTATATAGACACCGGAGAGGCTAGGGTTACACAGAGTCGGTTACAACGGTAGGAGATCTACATATCCGTATTGCCAAGCTTGCCTTCCACGCCAAGGAAAGTACCTTCCGGACACGAGCCGGAGTCTTCAATCTTCTATCTTCGTAGTATGGGAGTCCGGCGGATATTGATAGTCCGGCTGTCCGGACACCCCCTAGTCCAGGACTCCCTCACCGGGGGTTCGGGCGGCAAGGCATTCTGGGAGCTGTCCCAGGAGATGGAGGAACAACCTCACTTGTATGAGGCCGCCGCCTTCCCCACCGATCCTGAGACCACTGATGGTGTCGCCGAGGATGACCACACCGATGCCACCACCGATGGTGCGCCGAGGATGCCACCATCGATGATGGCGGCGCCCGCACAGATGGCAGCCAACCAAGAGGCAACGGAAGGACGGCGCCCGATCGTGCTCCTCACCCTCAAGGAGGAAGTTATGAAGTGGACTCCAACGGAATCCAACGCGCCGAACGAATAGTCAAGGGGTACTCGCTTCAGCTCGGGTGCATTGTCCGGAGCACCGTCTCGATCAACACCGAGAACCTGAGGCATCCTGACCGAGGGAATTTGCGCCACCTCCTCTTCACGAAGCTGCACGAACGATACAAGTTCCCCGCTGAATTTGCAAACACAAGCCTCAAAGGGAATAAAGTGAACAATGTTGCCCTCACGAAGATGAGCAAGGCCCTGTCTACTTGGAAAAGCAATGTGAAGAAAATGATCGAGAAAGGTGAGAGTTATCAGAAGATCAAGGAGAAAAATCCTTCGATCACCGAAGATGACTACAACGACTTCAAGATCAATTGCTCGAGCACCGCAAACTCCCAATCAAGTGAGTGGGGGAAACAAATGCGGGAGCTGAACATAGGGGAACACACACTCGGTCCCGGCGGTTACAGAGTGGCGGAGCCTATATGGGACAAGGAGGAGGCGGATCGTGCCGAGCAAGGCCTACCGCCCCTCTTCGAGAAATACAGCGGTAACAAGCAGACCAGGAACTTTGTCAGGGCCCGGTACAAGAAGGACCTGAAAACAAAGGAGCTTACCACGGATCCGAAGACCAGGCAGCTTGAGCTTGTTCTGGTAAGGAATACACCCCCGCGTAATTATCTCCATATGGTTGCATTCTAATTAATGAAGCCAAATTTCTAAATGGTTCACATTCCTTCCGCAGGCGACTGAAAGCAGAAGCGCGGGGTCGACTAAGAGCAACCCTTGGGACACCACTCTAAATAGGGCGTTGAATGTAATGAAGAACAAGGATAAGCTCAGTAAGCCGACGTCAGCTGGTCGTGTGGCCGGCAAAGGCTTGTCGACAAAATGGGGGTCATACTATACCGCTGGTGTGCGGAAGGAGAAAAAGACCTGCTCGGAAAGCCAGGCGCGAGAGGTTCAAGAACTCAAGGCACAGGTGGTGCGGATTCCGGAGATTGTCCAAGAGCAAGTGGAACAACGACTCGGAGCGACGATCACCGCCATTGTGCCTACCTTGATCTCGGGGTTGAGTGCATGGATTGCGGGCGCCAACAGGGCCGCCCGATTCCTAGCTTCACGGCCAAGAACTCGCATAATGCGATGGCGGGGCCATTGGTGGCTTCGCGCGAGGCGGCATTGGTGTCTCCGACGCCGCACGGAGCTTAATGCACCGGGTGTACGCCGCCGGCACCTCTGCAGCAAGCGGCCCTCCGTTAATCTGACGCCGCCGTTGGCGGTGCGTCGACATTAGCCGAGCTCGACGCCATCATCACGGTAACTAATTAAGCTCTCTCGCCGAGGACTTCATCTCCTTGTTTTGATGGGCATCCCCGACGCCCTACATGTTTTTGCGGCGCGCCGACGCTCCATGCACTCTCCTCCACTTCGTGAACAACGAGTTGGTCGATGTCGCCAAGGGCAAAATCGCTCAACCGGCAACCCTTGTTCCACGGTACCCAGATGCCACCCAACTTGTTTAGGGTTCAACTGGTTCGGTGCTACCAGCTGCGACGACTTGGTACCTCCGATTCGACCCGTCGGGCCGGGCCGACGATGATGTGATGACCCTCGGCGCCGCTCGAGCTGGCCCTGCTTTGGTCAAGAGCAGATTCGTTTGGGGGCCGGGGACACCACCCCAAAGACAACACCGCCAGTCGTGCCGGCGCCAAGTCGGCCCCATGGCAAGATCGCCGCAATGGTGCCGGACATCCCTATGCCACTGGATACAAACATGCATATGGCACAGGATCAGAACGACGACGACGACGACGATGATACATTTGGCAACGTCGATCAGTACTTTGCCGATCATGGGTACGATGGCGACTTCATGGGGCCTCCTTCTCAAGAACCAAACCCAACAAAAGACGTGTGCGATCTAGCTGGTACCGCGGAGAAGCCAAGTTGCAACAGGCGCCGTCTGGCGTTCAGCTCTCAGGAGACGCCTCCAGCTGGCGACTTCACCGAGCCTCGATAGGCGAGGTGCGTAAATATTATCAGCCCCAACACACTCAAGAAGGCGGTCTGTGAGCGTAACTCGGTCCCATTACAGGAGAAGAAGAAGGCATGCAAAAGAAAGACTAAGAAGGGTGCGAGCCAGCCAAAGACCGAGTACGATCCGTGCTTCAGACGGGCCACCCTCACCGCAGGATATCTCGAGGAGGGTGCATGTGGCGGGTAGGGTGATGCTACCGACAAATATGCTCTATGCTGCAACCGGTGCTATGCGGAGTCTGCATGACAGTGTTCTTTCTTTGGAGAAGCGGCGTCTCAGAGAGAAGGATGTGGCATACCCGGTTTTCGCGGCCAAGGTGCCAGAGGACAAGGGCTTTGTGGATAACTCCATCGGGCGTACGATCGTCCTGCGTTTTGATGACATCCACGCTATGTTGAACCTTCATCCGCTGCACTACACCTTCGTTCGGCTATTTTCGATGAGTATGGAGATGCGGATCATTCGCGACAAGACCCCGGACATCGTGATAGTTGACCCCTTCTACATGCGTGCCAAGATCTTGGGCAGCGCTGGGGACCGGCAAGTCGCGAGTTCTTACCTCGAAGGCGTCATTCTGGCAAACCAAGATAAGGATAACTTCCTCGTGCCTTACTTTCCCGAGTAAGTCCTCCCCTCAACCGGCCCGTAACATATGAATTCTTACATTTCGATCGTTTTTTATTTAACATTCCGTGTTTTCTGCAGTGACACACGTTGCACACTCATCCTCCTAAGCCCCAAATATTCCATGGCCACGTATTTCGACCCGGACCGTCAGTCGAACGTAGACTACACAAATGTCAAGAAGGTTCTTGATGATGTTCTCCCCGGCTACGCCAAATCTGGAGGCAAGCATGTGTTCTCCCACAATACGACGTTCTGCTGCGTCAAGCAGCCGCCTGGCGGTCAGAAGGGTGCCTACTACGCCATCCATCACATGCGGGCGATCGTACGGGACCATCATCAACTTCTGCTACCGAGTAAACTCAAAGATTGGGCAAAGAGCGTGTCGGCAATCCAGGACGCGGACCTCCGACAAGAATTCTTTTGCATCCAGTCGAAGTTTGCGGAAATCATCCATCAAGATGTCCTTCGCACTGGGCAGTTCTACCTCAGCAATCAACCGTCCAACAAAGTGACATCGACACAATGCTACAAATGCAAGCTAACAACGACCGTTATTTCATGACTCCCACGATAGACGGCGGCTTCATCCACGCTCCGGTCCCTTGAGTCGAGTCGAAAGGTGATGCTGCGTCTAGTTCTCAAACATCGATTGGCTCATGTTGTAATTAAACTTTAATGAACTTGTAGTATGTCTCTTTGGTTTCGAGAGTTGTTCAACTTAGATGTAATCGATGCTATTAATGTCTTGCTTTTCTCTTCCGATCGTTACATTGCATACTTATATATTGCTTATGTATTGTGCGTGAATTGGTACTAACGTTTTGTTTGGCTAGTGCATAGCGATGCCGATGTATGTCGTGGTACAAGGGTAAGGTTCCTGAGTCTACGATGACGGGAGGAGTGTCGGAGACAGGTTCACCGATTCAGCGGTAACAGTTACAAAGGGTACACCACTAGGGCCGAGGCGAATTTAGATCGCCCGCTATCTAGCGGGAGAGGGAGGAGCGTTGGAGGAACCGGATGAAGACGAGTTTCATCGTGATGATGCTCATCGTGATGACCGCAGCTCTCTTCTATGTGATGGTAGTTTAGATGATCGATATCGACTTGTAATGTGAAGACAAACTCGCTACTCGCGGTCTCGAGACTTGTAATATAATGTTCTATCTTTGTTCGGTCTTTTCAATTAGGAGACTAATATGATGAATTGTATTAGGAGACTAATATGATGAATTGTATTCAAAGACTAATCTTCTATTGTATTCGATGAATCTGTTGTTGATGTGTGCTGTCTATATTTTTTCAAATTATACATTTTGTAACCTGTGCAAAAAACAGAAAATAAAAAATAAAAAACCTAATATTCATACTAATGGCGATCATGACGAAAGGCGCCATTAGTATGACAAAGCATACTAATGGCGATCATCGATAGTGCGCCATTAGTATGCCGTGTTACTAATGGCGCATCCAATGGTAGTGCGCCATTAGTATGCCAAAGCACCTGGGTATACATGGCCCCTGGGAGGCATACTAATGGCGCACCCTGGCCTATACTAATGGCGCACCAGGTGGTGCGCCATTAGTAAAAATTACTAATGGCGTGCTAGTAATGGCGCACCACAGATGCGCCATTAATGGCCAAATTAGGTGCGCCATTAGTAGGGGTTTTTCTAGTAGTGGTAGGTCTATGGTAAACTACTCACAACTCATCGGAGGGGCAAGGATGTTGATGTAGAAGCCCTCCATGGTCGATTCCCCCTCCGACAGAGTGCCGGCGAAGGCTACAAGATGGGATCTCGCAGATACAGAAGGTTACGGTGGTTAAAATTGTGTTTCGCGGTGCCCCTGGATGTTTTCAGGGTACATAGGTATATATAGGAGGAAGAAGTACGTCGGTCGCCGCCCGAGGGGCCCACGAGACAGGGGGCGCGCCCTACAAGGGGCCTCGGCTGCTTCTTGACTTGCACTCCAAGTCCTCTGGATCACGTTCGTTCCAAAAATCACGCTCCCAAAGGTTTCATTCCGTTTGGACTCCGTCTGATATTCCTTTTCTTCGAAATACTGAAATAGGCAAAAAAATAGCAATATGGGTGGGCCTCCGGTTAGTAGGTTAGTCCCAAAAATGATATAAATGTGTAAAATAAAGCCCATAAACATCCAAAAGGGGTAATATAGTAGCATGGAACAATCAAAAATTATAGATACGTTGGAGACGTATCAAGCATCCCCAAGCTTAATTCATGCTCGTCCTCGAGTAGGTAAATGATAAAAAAGAAATTTTTGATGTGGAATGCTACCTAGCATAATTCTCAATATAATTTTCTCTATTGTGGCATGAATGTTCAGATCCAAATGATTCAAAATAAAAGCTTATAAAACATAAAAATAATAATGCTTCAAAGCATACTAGCAAATAATCATGTCCTATCGAAATAGCATAGCCAAAGAAAGCTTATCCCTACAAAATCATATAGTTAGGCCATGCTTCATTTTCATTACACAAAATACTCCTCCGATCGTTCGGTACTTGGATCGGTCGGATCGTGAAGACGTACGACTACATCAACCGCGTTGATAAACGCTTCCGCTTAGCGATCTTCAAGGGTATGAAGATACACCCCCCCTCTCGTTGGTATGCATCACCATGATCTTGCGTGTGCGTAGGAATTTTTGAAATTACTACGTTCCCCAACAGTGGCATCAGAGCGTGGTTTTATGCATAGATGTTATATGCACGAGTAGAACACAAGTGAGTTGTGGGCGATATAAGTCATCTTGCTTACCAAAGATGTCATACTTTGGTTGGCGGTATTGTTGGATGAAGCGGCTGGACCGACATTACGCCAGACGCTTACGCGAGACTGGTTTTACCGCCGTGCTTTGCACACAGGTGACTAGCGGGTGTCGGTTTCTCCAACTTTAGTTGAACCGAGTGTGGCTACGCCCGGTCCTTGCGAAGGTTAAAAGAACACTAACTTGATGAAATATCGTTGTGATTTTTGATGCGTAGGTAAGAACGGTTCTTGCTCAGCCCGTAGCAGCCACGTAAAACTTGCAACAACAAAGTACAGGACGTCTAACTTGTTTTTGCAGGGCTTGTTGTGATGTGATATGGTCAAGACGTGATGAGATATAAATTGTCGTATGAGATGATCATGTTTTGTTGAAGTTATCGGCAACTGGCAGAAGCCTTATGGTTGTCTCTTTATTGCATAAGATGCAAGCACCAAATAATTTCTTTACTTTATCGCTATGCGATAGCAATAGTTGCAAGAGCAATAGTTGGCGAGACGACCATGTGACGACACATTGATATAGATCAAGGTGATGGAGATCATGGTGTCGTGCCGGTGACAATAGAGATCATGACAGTACTTTGGAGATGGAGATCAAAGGCGCAAGATGATCATGGCCATATCATGTCACATATTTTGATTGCATATGATGTTTATCTTTTATACATCTTATTTTGCTTAGTTTGATGGTAGCATTTTAAGATGATCCCTCACTAATTATCAAGAAGTGTTCTCCCTGAGTATGCACCGTTGAGAAAGTTCTTCGTGCTGAGACACCACGTGATGATCGGGTGTGATAGGCTCTACGTTCAAATACGACGGGTGCAAAATAGTTTCACACGCGGAATACTCATGTTAAACTTGACAAGCCTAGCATATACAGATATGGCCTCGGAACGCGGAGACCGAAAGGTCAAATGTGAATCATATAGTAGATATGATCAACATAGTGAGGTTCACCATTGAAAACTACTCCATCTCACGTGATGATCGGACATGGTTTAGTTGATTTGGATCACGTGATCACTTAGATGACTAGAGAGATGTCTGCCTAAGTGGGAGTTCTTAAGTAATATGATTAATTGAACTTAAATTTATCATGAACTTAGTCCTGGTAGTATTTTGAAAATTATGTTGTAGATCAATAGCTCGCGTTGTTGCTTTCATATGTTTATTTTGATATTTTCCTAGAGAAAACTGTGTTGAAAGATGTTAGTAGCAATGATGCGGATTGGATCCATGATCTGAGGTTTATCCTCATTGCTGCACAAAAGAATTATGTCCTTGATGCACTGCTAGGTGACAAACCTATTGCAGGAGCAGATGCAAATGTTATGAACGTTTGGCTAGCTCAAAATGATGACTACTTGATAGTTTAGTGCACCATGCTTAAACGGCTTAGAATCGGGACTTCAAAGACGTTTTGAATGTCATGGACCATATAAGATGTTCCAGGAGTTGAAGTTAATATTTCCAGCAAATACCTGAGTTGAGAGATATGAAGTCTCCAACAAGTTCTATAGCTAAAAGATGGAGGAGAATCACTCAACTAGTGAGCATGTGCTCAAATTGTCTGGGTACTTCAATCGCTTGAATCAAGTGGGAGTTAATCTTCCAGATAAGATAGTGATTGACAGAATTCTCTAGTCACCATCACTAAGTTACTAGAACTTCGTGATGAACTATAGTATGCAAGGGATGACGAAAACGATTCCCGAGCTCTTCGTGATGTTGAAATCGACAAAGGTAGAAATCAAGAAAGAGCATCAAGTGGTGATGATTGACAAGACCACTAGTTTCAAGAAAAGGGCAAAGGGAAAGAAAGGGAACTTCAAGTAGAATGACAAGCAAGTTCTCACTCGTGTGAAGAAGCCCAAAGCTGGACCAAAACCTGAAACTGAGTGCTTACACTGCAAAGGAAATGGTCACTGGAAGCGGAAATGCCTTGAATATTTGGTGGATAAGAAGGATGGCAAATTGAACAAGGGTATATTTGATATACAGATTATTGATGTGTGCCTTACTAGTGTCTATAGTAACCCCTGCGTATTTGATACTTGTTCGGTTGCTAAGATTAGTAACTCGAAACATGAGTTACAGAATAAACAGAGACTATTTGAAGGGGAAGTGACAATGAGTGTTGGAAGTAGTTCCAAGATTGATATGATCATCATCGCACACTCCCTATACTTTCGGGATTAGTGTTAAACCTAAATAAATGTTATTTGGCGTTTGCGTTGAGCATGAATATGATTTGATCATGTTTATTGCAATACGGTTATTCATTTAAAGTCGGAGAATAATTGTTGTTCTGTTTACGTGAATAAAACCTTCAAATGGTCATACACCCAACGAAAATAGTTTATTGGATCTCGATCGTAGTGATACACATATTCATAATATTGATGCCAAAAGATGCAAAGTTAATAATGATAGTGCAACTTATTTGTGGCACTGCCGTTTGGGTCATATCGTGTAAAGCGCATGAAAAACTCCATAAAGATGGATTTTCAGAATCACTTGTTTATGAATCAATTGATGTTTGCGAACTGTGCCTTTTGGGAAAGATGACTAAAACTCCGTTCTCTGGAACAATGGAACGAGCTACTGACTTGTTGAAAATAATACATGCTGATATATGCGGTCCAATGAGTGTTGATGCTCGTGGCGGGTATCGTTATTTTCTGACCTTCACAGATGATTTGAGCAGATATGCGTATATCTACTTAATGAAGCACAAGTCCGAAACATTTGAAAAGTTCAAAGAATTTCAGAGTGAAGTGGAGAATCATCGTAACAAGAAAATAAAGTTTCTACAATCTGATCGTAGAGAAGAATATTTGAGTTAC
This sequence comes from Aegilops speltoides, assembly GCA_021437245.1. NCBI lineage: Eukaryota > Viridiplantae > Streptophyta > Magnoliopsida > Poales > Poaceae > Aegilops > Aegilops speltoides. Next base: position 7,169,038 of record CM038145.1, read on the forward strand.
GAGTTTGGCCTTCATTTTTAAACAATGTGGAATAGTTTCACAGCTCACGCCACATAGAACACCACAACATAATGGTGTGTTCGAACATCGTAACGGCACTTTATTGGATATGGTGCGATCTATGATGTATCTTATCGATTTACCACTATTGTTTTCGGTTTATGCATTAGAGATAGCTGCATTCATTTTAAAAAGGGCACCATCAAAATCTGTTGAGATGACGCCTTATGAACTATGGTTTAGCAGTAAACCTAAGCTGTCATTTCTTAAAGTTTGGAGTTGCGATGCTTATGTAAAAAAAAGGCTTTCAACCTGATAAGCTCGAACCCAAATCGGAGAAGTGCGTCTTCATAGAATACCCAAAGGAAACTGTTGGGTACACCTTCTATCACAGATCCGAAGGCAAAAACATTTGTTGCTAAGAATGGATCCTTTCTAGAGAAGGAGTTTCTCTCGAAAGAAGTGAGTGGGAGGAAAGTAGAGCTTGATAAGGTAATTTGTACCTTCTCCCGAATTGGAAAGTAGTTCATCACAGAAATTAGTTCCAGTGATTCCTACACCAATTAGTGAGGAAGCTAATGATGATGATCATGAAACTTCAGATTAAGTTACTACAAATCCTCGTAGGTCTTCCAAAGTACAGTCCGCACCAGAGTGGTATGGTAATCCTGTTCTGGAAGTCATGTTACTAGACCATGATGAACCTACGGACTATGAGGAAGCGATGATGAGCCCAGATTCCACAAAATGGCTTGAGGCCATGAAATCCGAGATGGGATCCATGTATGAGAAGAAAGTGTGGACTTTGGTGAAGTTGCCCGATGATCGGCAAGCCATATTGTATAAATGGATCTTCAAGAGGAAGACAGACGCTGATAGTAGTGTTACTATCTACAAAGCTCGACTTGTCGCAAAAAGGTTTTCGACAAGTTCAAGGTGTTGACTACAATGAGATTTTAACTGTAGCGATGCTTAAGTCTGTCCGAATCATGTTAGCAATTGCCACATTTTATGAAATCTGGCAAATGGATGTCAAAACTGCATTCCTTAATGGTTTTCTTAAAGAAGAGTTGTATATGATGCAACCAGAAGGTCTTGTCAATCCTAAAGGTGCTAACAAAATGTGCAAGCTCCGGCGATCCATCTATGGACTGGTGCAAGCATCTCAGAGTTGGAATATACGCTTTGATAAGTTGATCAAAGCATATAGTTTTATCTGAGACTTGCGGTGAAGCCTGTATTTACAATAAAGTGAGTGGGAGCACTACCGCCTTTCGATAAATATATGTGAGTAACATATTGTTGATCGAAATGATGTAGAATTTTTCTCGAAAGCATAAAGGAGTATTTGAAAGGAGTTCTTAAAAGAAAGACCTCATAAAGCTACTTACATATTGAGCATCAAGATCTATTGAGATAGATCAAGGCGCTTGATAAGTTTTTCAATAAATACATACCTTGTCAAGATTTTGAAGTAGTTCAAATGGAGCAGTCAAAGAAAGAGTTCTTGCCTGTGTTGCAAAGGTGTGAAATTGAGTAAGACTCAAATCGACCACGGCGAGAAAATAGAAAAGAGAATGAAAGTCATTCCCTATGCCTCAGTCATAGGTTCTATAAAGTATGCTATGCTATGTACCAGACCTATTGTATACCTTGCTCTGATTTTGGCAAGGGAGTACAATAGTGATCTAGGAGTAGATCACTAGACATTGGTCAAGAATATCCTTAGTGAGGACTAAGGAAATATTTCTCGATTATGGAGGTGATAAAAGAGCCCATCGCAAAGAGTTACATCGGTGCAAGCTTTTACACCGATCCAGATGACTCTAAGTCTCAATCTGGATACATATTGAAAGTGGGAGCAATTGGCTAGAGTAGCTCCGTGCAGAGCATTGTAGACATAGAATATTTGCAAAATACATACGGCTCTGAATGTGACAAACCCGTTGACTAAGCTTCTCTCACGAGCAAAACATGATCACACCTTAGTACTCTTTGGGTGTAAATCACATAGTGATGTGAACTAGATTATTGACTCTAGTAAACCCTTTGGGTGTTGGTCACATGACGATGTGAACTATGGGTGTTAATCATATACAGATATGAATATTGATGTTAAATCACATGGCGATGTGAACTAGATTATTGACTCTAGTGCAAGTGGGAGACTGAAGGAAATATGCCCTAAAGGCAATAATAAAGTTATTATTTATTTCCTTATTTCATGATAAATGTTTATTATTCATGCTAGAATTGTATTAACCGGAAACATAATACATGTGTGAATACATAGACAAACATAGTGTCACTAGTATGCCTCTACTTGACTAGCTCGTTAATCAAAGATGGTTAAGTTTCCTAACCATAGACATGATTTGTCATTTGATTAACGGGATCACATCATTACGAGAATGATGTGATTGACTTGACCCATTCCATTAGCTTAGCACTTGATCGTTTAGTATGTTGCTATTGCTTTCTTCATGACTTATACATGTTCCTATGACTATGAGATTATGCAACTCCCGTTTACTGGAGGAACACTTTGTGTGCTACCAAATGTCACAACATAACTGGGTGATTATAAAGGAGCTCTACAGGTGTCTCCGAAGGTACATGTTGAGTTGGTGTATTTCGAGATTAGGATTTGTCACTCCGATTGTCGGAGAGGTATCTCTGGCCTCTCGGTAATGCACATCACTATAAGCCTTGCAAGCAATGTAGCTAATGAGTTAGTTACGGAATGATGCATTACATAACGAGTAAAGAGACTTGCCGGTAACGAGATTGAACTAGGTATTGAGATACCGACGATCGAATCTCGGGCAAGTAACATACCGATGACAAAGGGAACAACGTATGTTGTTATGCGGTTTGACCGATAAAGATCTTCGTAGAATATGTAGGAGACAATATGGGCATCCAGGTTACGCTATTGGTATTGACCAGAGAGATCTCTCGGTCATGTCTACATAGTTCTCGAACCTGTAGGGTCCGCACGCTTAACGTTCGTTGACGATATAGTATTATATGAGTTATGTATGTTGGTGACCGAATGTTGTTCGGAGTCCCGGATTGTCACATCCCCAGTTCTGTAATACTTAGTGCTTGCATTAGAGTGTTGCATCATGTTTACTTTTCCAGAAAACTTGAAATGGGGAATGACAAACCCTAGCACCAAAATTAAATCAAATAGAGTCAACCATAAGTCTTTTCAATAAACCCAAAATGTCCTTAAAATTGTTCATCATTTTTAGAAAAGGTTACAACCTCTGACAAAAATGATGCACATGTTTCAAGGTCATTCATGGATTTTTGAATTAAATCATATCATATTTGAATTTGGGCAATTAAACACTATAAATAATTTAAATGCTCAAATAATGCTGAATTTAAATGTGGGCCATTGGAGTAATCTATAGAGTGACCACAAATTATTGCAGCATTTTACAAAATGCTTTGGTATTTTTACTAAAGCCAAAACAGTAGCAGAAAAATAGAAAACAGAAGAAAATAGAAAAGGGACCTCACCTAGCCTCACCTGTCAGCAGCACACCTGGCCAGCCCACTGGCCGACCCAGCCCAGCCCGGCCGCGGTCATCGCCTACCTCGCCAAGTGGCGAGGAGGGACACCGCGACGCCGCCGAGCTCGCCACGCCACCACCCTGCCTGCCTGCCGTCGCCCGCGCCAGCGCGACGCCTCGAAGCGCCTCTGCGGCACCGCCCCGACCCCTGGACACCACTCTCCCCTCCTCTGCTCTCCCCCTCGTCCTCTCCCCTCTCATGTCCGAACGGGTCCGTCGCCGCCGTTCGCCATAGCCGCGGCCACTCCCTCCCCCTCGACCCCTCGCCGTGCCCATGAGCTCCGCCTCCGTCGTCTACGCCTCCTCGTTGATTCACGCGACGCCGGGCGCCCTCGAACGCCGACCACGCCGTCTTCTTCCTCCTCGGGCCACCGAGATCGCCGGCGACCTCCCGTCATCACCAGCTCCTCCCCGAGCACGCCGAGGCCTCCGTTCAACTCGCTGTGAGCTCCTCTTCCTCTCCCCCTAGCTTCCGTGCTCGTTTGGCCTCCGTAGCCGCCGTTTCCACCTCACCCGAAAACTCCCCGCCGCCGGCCATGGCGCCGTCGTGGCTAGAGCCACAACGGCTCGAAGCCAACCTCTCTGTTGTGCTCAGCGTAGCAACGGGAGCCCGTAGCCACCACTAGCTCCTACTCCCGTGCATCGTAGCGTCAAACCCGACCCTGTCCGAACTCTGGCCGCCGCCAAAGCTCGTCGCCGGCATGATTCCGGCGACCCCCGCGTCCAACTCCCCTGCTCCTCAATGCAGGCAAGCAAGGGTTACGCCCTGGTGCCCTCGGCTCGTCTGCACCGACGCTCAGAAGCGATTCGTGGCGCCTCCTTGTATTGGATGGTCGCCGCCGGCCAAATTCCGGCGTGCTATCGTGGCCGCGAGATTAGTACTAATCACCGCCACTAAACAACCACCTGAGCCAATGACAGCTGGGCCCCATGCCCCTTACTAACACTAGCTTAATTTCTGTTTAATTTTATCTAATCACTGTGGACCCACATGTCAGAGTTGACCATGCTGACGTGGATGTTGACCTGACCCCACCTGTCTATGACCGTAGGCAACAATGGCTCACTGACCGGCGGGTCCCACAGTTCAGGTTTGACCTGGACCGCGCCCGTTGACCGCTGACATCACAGTGACGTCATGCTGACGCAATAAGCTATTTTCTGGATTTATTTTAATATAGGAAATTCCAGAAAATCTTGCAAACTTCTAAAATTCATAAAAAATCAACCGTAGCTCCAAATCAAACAAATTATATATGAAAAATTATCAGAAAAATTCAAGGAATCCATCTGTACCATTTTCATGCATGTTTGAACAATGTTTGTCCTCTGTTTTGGACAAAAAAAATAAAGGGCATTTAAATAATCATATATGGAGTTGGAATTTGAATCATGTATTCAAACCAACTTCATTTAAATCATAGCTAGGTGCATTAGCTCAAATCACAGCATATTGCCATGTCATGATCATGCATCATATTGTGGCATTGCATTGGTTGTGTTCTTTCTCAGTTGCCGGTGTTTGTCCCCTCTCGATAGACGTGGTTCCGACGATGAGTTCGATGACACCGATGAAGAGCTATAATATCTTCAGAAGTGCCAGGCAAGCAAAACCCCCTTGTTCATTCCGATACAATCCTACTCTCTCGCTCCTGCTCTCTTTTACTGCATTAGGACAACAACGATTCATCTGTTACTTGCTGCGGTAGCTGAACCCCTTTATCCTATGCATGACCTGTCATTCCACAGTAAATAGATGAAACCCACTAGCATGAGTAGGAGTTGTTTGAGCCCTGTTGTGCCTACTCATTCATGCTTGTTTGTCATGCCTGCTACTGCTTAGAGTTGAGTCGGATCTGATTCATCGAGGATGAATCAGAGGTGTGTGAACATGTCCTACTGTGTGTGAGCTAAGTGTGTGAACACGATTTGGTAAAGGTAGCGGTGAGAGGCCATGTAGGAGTACATGGTGGGTTGTCTCATTGCAGCCGTCCTCGGAACTGAGTTCGTGTTTGTGATCCATGATCTGATTATTACCACGCATTGGGCCCGAAACCAATGGACCCTCTCGGCTTCTTAATCACCCTTGTCCTCTGTCCGGGAGTTGCAAGTAGTTTCGTGTTTGTAGTAGGTTGGAGGCCAGGCGCAGCGCTGACCGTAGGGGTGGGCTGTGATGCGGTAGGCACATGGCCGGTATACCGGGCGCCTGCTTGGTGTCACGGAACCTGTACACATCGCTTGGGGCTGTGGCGAAACTTGGCGGATCTCCTCATGGATGGAACCCGAATAGGCGATAAACTGGACTAGGGATTTGAGTGTTTAGGTAGGTCGTGGCCGACACCCACGTTGGGCTTCCGCTGAAGGTTGCCGAGTACATGTCGTAAACGGCGGTAAGTGGTGAGAGTGTGTGAAGAAGTACACCCCGCAGGTTAACATCATCTATTGAATAGCCGTGTCCGCGAAAAGGACTTCGGGTTGCTCGGTTCATAGACAAGTGAAAGTGGATACTCTAAAATACGCAAGATAAGTGTGAGTGCTATGGATGGCGTTCTCGTGAGGGAGACGGAGCAGATCCATAGTGGTGTATTGATATGGTGAATATGTGGACTCGTAGCGCCACCTCAAAAGAGTTACTTGCAATGTAGTTGAGGATAGCTACCGAGTCAAAGCTGGCTTGTCTTTGTTAAACTCCACCATCCCTTTGTTGATAATGATGCATATGTAGTTAGTTACGATGTAAGTCTTGCTGGGTACATTTGTACTCACGTTTTCCTATTTTATGTTTTTGCAGAGAGACCTCGGTCTCGCTAGTAGTTCCGCGTGGACTTCGACGTTTAGCTTGTTACCTCAGCTACGATCTTGTGCCCTCGGCAGGATCTGGTAGACAGTCAGGCTTCTAAGTTTTTTTCATTTGTAGATGTCTGTACTCAGACATGTTAGCTTCCGCTTGTGTTTTGATTTGTATGCTCTGAATGTTGGGTCATGAGACCTATGTTTGTAATATCTCGCTCCTCGGAGCCTAATGAATAAATACTTGAGTCGTAGAGTCATGTTGTGATGCCATGTTGTATTTGCACATATCGAGCATATTGTGTGTATGTTATTGAAATGCTTGGTATGTGTGGGATCTGACTATCTAGTTGTTTATCTTTAGTAGCCTCTCTTCGGAAATGTCTCCTAGTGTTTCCACCGAGCCATGGTAGCTTGCTCTTTGCTCCGAACACTTAGGCTGGCCGGCATGTGTCCTTCTTCGTTCTCGTGTTCCGTCCTTCGGGAAATGTCGCGATGAATACCGAGTCTGTTAGCCCGCTACAGCCCGGTTCACCGGAGTCTGCTAGCCAGTGCTACAGCACTGGATTCACTCGTGATGACCGACAAGTTCGATCTTTGGGTCATGGATGCCTGTCCTGTAAGTCTGTGCCACTTTGGGTTTACGACTAGCCATGTCAGCCCGGCTCCTTATCATATGGATGCTAGCGACACTATCATATACGTGTGCCAAAAGGCATAAACGGTCCCGGCAAAGGTAAGGCGACACCGTGGGAATACCGTGCGTGAGGCCGCAAAGTGATATGAGGTGTTACAGTGCTAGATCGATGTGACATTGAGTCGGGTCCCGACAGCTTTGGTATCGAGCTTTGTTGCTCAGAGGATTACCAAGCCAAACTGGTCGAAGTTGTGTCTAGAAATGCTTTAGTTATGTAAGGGAATTGATTGTGGGATGGAACGTAAGGCTCTTTTTACTCCTTATACCTCATGGCCTTCTGATCTGAGTCAACCTCTTCTCTTCTACGGGGATTAAGAACTAGGTCTTCTCATCTATCTATCAGGATGACGTGCTACTAATCCATAGACTTATGCAATTGTTAGTTCCAAATCTCAGCTCTGTTTTTACTACTTCCGTATGTTCATAACTGCTGATCTCGAAACCTTGATATTGTGCTTCGGAGTGGCTATGCCACCATTTTTGTAGCATGTCTCCAATCTTTTGAGCATTTACAGCCGTTATGCTGTCCGAGTCATCCCAGGTTTCTAAACAATCTGATGCACTTGCAAATCCTTTTCGTCTGGTCTTGATGCTCCTTTGGGCCAGGTTAATCACATTAATTGCGGAGTTGAGGTATTCTATTGCCTCGACATATATGTTGGAATTATTATTACGACCCTAGGTGTCTTAGGGGATCATTCAGTAATCTAGCCATGATTTGTGTCCCAGTGTGATGATTCTGGCCATCATTCTCGAAAGCATCCTGTGATGCTACTTAGGAGTAGGTATTCTATTCCTGGGTTTTTGAACCCGAGATTCACCCCACTTACCTCATGTTGATAGTGTTTGCTAGTTCTTTTAGGAAATTAGTAACCTTTGTATTAGTCCTCGAGGTCCGTGGTATTTCCTTCTTCCAAATACTATGAACCACTTATGGCAGAAGTTTGTTGGATCAAAAGATCACAACAAGAGTGCTCTTGAGGAGTTCTCCATTCACAATTGTGACTCTGCCAGTCCTACCTTCTCTGCATGGGTTATCTGGAAGAAAAATGTTGAACTTGGTTCGACATATTAATCTGTGCATCCACAACTCAGAAAATTGTATGTCCTTTTGGGTTGTCCCTCTTTAGTTGTATTCTGACCCCCGTCTATCATTTGATAGTCAAGATTATGCGTGCGATCGTTCATCGATACCTATTACTCTTGTGGTCCGTCAATCCATTCTATTTCAGGATGACTAGGAGAAACAAACTCCAGTACCTCTTCCATATCCGGGATTGGGTCAAAGTAGTTGTATTCCGCAGATCAAAATGCCAATCCAGCTTTTGTTCTGTTCTACCCTGAAGTATTACCCACTTTATGTCGGGATTGTCATGAGAACTACACCAACTCTCATGAATTCTTGACGTAGTGATATTTCTTGCCATCATTGTTCATTTCTCGGTTCCCGTGTTGTTGCAGCCGGAATGCCGACAAGTGAACCATGATGTGTGAAATCTATACTCCTAGCAACTCCGTTGCTTGGTAGTTAAAGGACAATAATTTCATTCTTAGCATGTTGGTTCTTGAATCATCATCCTAAGATAGATCGTGCTACCTAGTCCTTACTTCCGGTGCACTCGTTGATCAATGAGTTAGGATTGTGCCAATCCCTCACTCTTATGATCATATCGTCTTGCCCTGAAAAGCAAGATTGTTCTCGAGCTTAGTGACATACCGGTGGTTCGTGATTTTCTGAATATCTTCTCGGAAGTATCACTAGGTCGTCACCTGACCGCTATGTTGAGTTCGTGATCAAGTTGGTTTATTCCTGTAAACCACCCTTTCTCTAAGAATCCATGTTGGATACCCCTGAGCTAGGTGGTTAAGCCAAACAGCAACTTGGAGAGTTGGAAGATAAAAGCTTGTCTGACTTAGTTCATGATAAGGGATATCTTGAGTGTATGTTGAAGAAAGATGATATCTTCATTGATTGATCCTCGTGATCAGTTGTTGGACTTATTGTTTTGCCAAAACTTTGATTTGAGTATGGGCTATCCTCAAATCAAGTCAGAACCATGTCTTACTCGTGGTTGATTCCCCGAGCATACACCATTATATCCTTTGGTCTGACCAATACTATCACCTTGTTCACATAGTTATGGAATTCCATCTCCATGGGAGTCTGGATGAATTGTTGTTGAGCCCATCGACAACATCCTTATCTCCTCCATAATCTTGTTGAACATTAAGCTAGTATTGGAAACTTTTGAAAGCATTTCTTCATGCTAGCTCATGAAGCATATGTTCGGATGAAAGAAGTGACTTCCTCTAGTTCATGTGCATTTGATGCAAGTTGCCGCCGTGGATTCGAGAAAGACAATGTTGCTTCCTTTGGAATCATCCCAAATCATTCATGCATACGTGCGAAGTATTCTGTGGTTCGAAGACTTGCAACCTTCATTCTATATGTATTCCTAGCACACCAAGCCACTGATTGATTTGTTCAAGAAAAAGAAGTCTAGCGCGCGTAAAGACTTCGAAATCCTTGATGATGGATCCTAACCTAAACTCGATAGTGTTTCATTATAAGACTACTACGTGATCATCTTGTCTTGGACAGCTTGTTCACAGGTTTGTAGCAGAACCAGCTCATGTTTTGGAGCTTGCTATCGTAGTCATTCCCGAGAATCTCGCAACGTCATCTCGTCGGTTTGTGTTGAAAATTTTCTTTTTTCTTTCTAGACTTGAAGAGTCTAGAATATCCTGACACCAACCAGATCTGAATCTCAGGCAGATATGATGGTTGGAACGTTTCCCAAGAACTATAATATTGGTCTCTCTGTAACCCGGTAAAATGGATGTCATGGCCAACACACCCAGCCGGAAGACCTATTATTGTAGTATCTTGATTGAAGAAGTTGGCCACCTCTCCATAAGGACTTCGTAGGAATTATTCCCTACTTGTGTACCTTATGATTCTTGTGCTTCCGAAGTCCGACCTTTACTTGATGTTCTAGATTTTAAACCATTTCAATGAATGGGATACACTAGCACATCAAGGAGAACATTAGAAGCGGAGTGCTAAATGTCTCTCGGTCGATCATTCAGATTTCGTCCCTTGGCCTCGCTAAGGTGAAATCCGAAAAGGTGTTGTCTTCCTTTGCATCTGCATTATCCATCACTATTCATCATGGTAGTATGTTGTGTTACCGGGATCCTTGACACGAAAATTGGTAAAACCTTGATGAATATGGAAATGCTCAAGTTCTTGAGAGCACGCGCAAGCTCTAGGTTTTATTGTCGGCATTAATCGCATAGTGCTCTCAGTTTCCTCGGTTATGCCATACCCTTTCAACAGTGGACTCACTCTCTACTGTTGAGCTTTCCCCAGTTACTAAAATCATCCCTTGTGTTGTTTTCAACAAGGTAATCCACATCATCCATTCTAATCCGGGTATGCCATTCTACCGAACCCCTCTAAACGATCGCTCGAAAATTGCCTTGGGTTGGTATAAAGAGTTTCAATGATCTTTGGATCAAAGGTAATTCTTTTTGCCACTTAAGGTAATAATCTACGAATCACCCACCTCCAGGATGTCTCGCTATGGTATCATGGCAACTCAACTCCTCGCTACGATGACAACCATTCACCACCCTCTTAAGGGTAGAATTGTCATCTATCTCACTCCATTCCTTCAGATGTATGCTTCATGTCTCATCTTGAGAGATGTTTCCATGTCTCAATCCATGAGTTGATCCTAAGTTTTTCGATCTTCGAGGAGATCGATCCTTCTAGAGTTTTCCCTTTCCTCTTGTCATCATGTCGAATGAAGATCTCGAAAGCAAAGACGTCAAGATTGTTTTGAACCAACAGATCAACACCTCGAGAAGACAGTTGGATCTTGAAGCTCATGTTATTAGTTAGTGTCCCCTTGTCTTCTTACCTCACGTCTTGAATCTCGGGACGAGATTCTTGTTTAGTGGGGGTGAGTTGTCACATCCCCAGTTCTGTAATGCTTAGTGCTTGCATTAGAGTGTTGCATCATGTTTACTTTTCCAGAAAACTTGAAATGGGGAATGACAAACCCTAGCACCAAAATTAAATCAAATAGAGTCAACCATAAGTCTTTTCAATAAACCCAAAATGTCCTTAAAATTGTTCATCATTTTTAGAAAAGGTTACGTTGTCACATCCCCAGTTCTGCAATGCTTAGTGCTTGCATTAGAGTGTTGCATCATGTTTACTTTTCCAGAAAACTTGAAATGGGGAATGACAAACCCTAGCACCAAAATTAAATCAAATAGAGTCAACCATAAGTCTTTTCAATAAACCCACAATGTCCTTAAAATTGTTCATCATTTTTAGAAAAGGTTACAACCTCTAACAAAAATGATGCACATGTTTCAAGGTCATTCATGGATTTTTGAATTAAATCATATCATATTTGAATTTGGGCAATTAAACACTATAAATAATTTAAATGCTCAAATAATGCTGAATTTAAATGTGGGCCATTGGAGTAATCTATAGAGTGACCACAAATTATTGCAGCATTTTACAAAATGCTTTGGTATTTTTACTAAAGCCAAAACAGTAGCAAAAAAATAGAAAACAGAAGAAAATAGAAAAGGGACCTCACCTAGCCTCACTGTCAGAAGACAATCGCCAGCCCACTGGCCGGCCCAGCCCAGCCAGCTGCTGCTGGTCATCGCCTACCTCTGCCAAGAGGCGAGAGGAGGGACACCGCGACGCCGCCGAGCTCGCCACGCCACCACCTGCGCACTGCCTGTCGCCCGCGCCCATTCAGCGCCTCAGCGCCTCTGCGGCACCGCCCGACCCCGGACACCACTCTCCCCTCCTCTGCTCTCCCCCTCGTCCTCTCCCCTCTCATGTCCGAACGGGTCCGTCGCTGCCGTTCGCCATAGCCGCGGCCAATCCCTCCCTCTCGACCCCTCGCCGTGCCCACGCCGGGCGCCCTCGAACGCCGACCACACCGTCTTCTTCCTCCTCGGGCCACCGAGATCGCCAGCGACCTCCCGTCGTCACCAGCTCCTCCCCGAGCACGCCGAGGCCTCCGTTCAACTCGCTGTGAGCTCCTCTTCCTCTCCCCCGAGCTTCCGTGCTCGTTTGGCCTCCGTAGCCACCGTTTCCACCTCACCCGAAAACTCCCCGCCGCCGGCCATGGTGCCGTCGTGGCTAGAGCCACAACGGCTCGAAGCCAACCTCTCTGTTGTGCTCAGCGCAGCAATGGGAGCCCGTACCCACCACCAGCTCCTACTCCCGTGCACCGTAGCGTCAAACCCGAGCCTGTCCGAACTCCGGCCGCCGCCAAAGCTCGTCGCCGGCATGATTCCGGCGACCCCCGCGTCCAACTCCCCTGCTCCTCGATGCGGGCAAGCAAGGGCTACGCCCTGGTGCCCTCGGCTCATGCAGCCGACGTCCGTAGCGCGATTCCGGCGCGCCTCCGCCGCGCTGGATGGTCGCCGCCGGCCAAATTCCGGCGTGCTATCGTGGCCGCGAGATTAGTACTAATCACCGCCACTAAACAACCACCTGAGCCAATGACAGCTGGGCCCCACGCCCCTTACTAACACTAGTTTAATTTCTGTTTAATTTTATCTAATCACTGTGGACCCACACGTCAGAGTTGACCATGCTGACGTGGATGTTGACCTGACCCCACCTGTCTGTGACCGTAGGCAACACTGGCTCACTGACCGGCGGGTCCCACAGGTCAGGTTTGACCTGGACCGCGCCCGTTGACCGCTGACATCACAGTGACGTCATGCTGACGCAATAAGCTATTTTCTGGATTTATTTTAATACAGGAAATTCCAGAAAATCTTGCAAACTTCTAAAATTCATATAAAATCAACCGTAGCTCCAAATCAAACAAATTATATATGAAAAATTATCAGAAAAATTCAAGGAATCCATCTGTACCATTTTCATGCATGTTTGAACAATGTTTGTCCTCTGTTTTGGACAAAACAAATAAAGGGCATTTAAATAATCATATATGGAGTTGGAATTTGAATCATGTATTCAAACCAACTTCATTTAAATCATAGCTAGGTGCATTAGCTCAAATCACAGCATATTGCCATGTCATGATCATGCATCATATTGTGGCATTGCATTGATTGTGTTCTTTCTCAGTTGCTGGTGTTTGTCCCCTCTCGATAGACGTGGTTCCGACGATGAGTTCGATGACACCGATGAAGAGCTATAATATCTTCAGAAGTGCCAGGCAAGCAAAACCCCCTTGTTCATTCCGATACAATCCTACTCTCTCGCTCCTGCTCTCTTTTCTGCATTAGGACAACAACGATTCATCATTACTTGCTGCGGTAGCTGAACCCTTTATCCTATGCATGACTGTCATTCCACATAAATAGATGAAACCCACTAGCATGAGTAGGAGTTGTTTGAGCCCTGTTGTGCCTACTCATTCATGCTTGTTTGTCATGCCTGCTCATTGCTTAGAGTTGAGTCGGATCGATTCATCGAGGATGAATCGAGGTGTGTGAACATGTCCTCTTGTGTGTGAGCTAAGTGTGTGAACACGATTTGGTAAAGGTAGCGGTGAGAGGCCATGTAGGAGTACATGGTGGGTTGTCTCATTGCAGCCGCCCTCGTGAACCGAGTTACGTGTTTGTGATCCATGATCTGATTATTACCACGCATTGGGCCCGAAACCAATGGACCCTCTCGCTTCTTAATCACCCTTGTCCTCTGTCCAGGAGTTGCAAGTAGTTTCTGGTGTTTGTAGTATGCTGGAGGCCGTGCGCAGCGCTGACCGTAGGGGTGGGCTGTGATGCGGTAGGCACGTGGCCGGGTATACCGGGCGCCCGTTTGGTGTCACAGAACCCTGTACACATCGTTTGGGGCTGTGAGCGAAACTTCGGCCGGATCTCCTCATGGATGGAACCCGAATAGGCGATAAACCTGGACTAGGGATTTGAGTGTTTAGGTAGGTCGTGGCCGACACCCACGTTGGGCTTCCGCTTGAAGGTTGCCGAGTACATGTCGTGTAAACGGCGGTAAGTGGTGAGAGCGTGTGTGAAGAAGTACACCCCTGCAGGGTTAACATCATCTATTCGACTAGCCGTGTCTGCGGAAAAGGACTTCTGGGTTGCCTGTATAGTTCATAGACAAGTGAAAGTGGATACTCTAAAATACGCAAGATAAGTGTGAGTGCTATGGATGGCGTTCTCATAGGGAGACGGAGCGGATCCATAGTGGTGTATTGATATGGTGAATATGTGGACTCGTGTGCGCCACCTCAAAAGAGTTACTTGCAATGTAGTTTAGGATAGCCACCGAGTCAAAGCTGGCTTGTCGCTGTTAAACTCCACCATCCCTTTGTTGATAATGATGCATATGTAGTTAGTTCGATGTAAGTCTTCTGGGTACATTTGTACTCACGTTTGCCTATTTTATGTTTTTGCAGAGAGACCTCGGTCTCGCTAGTAGTTCCGCGTGGACTTGACGTTTAGCTTGTTACCTCAGCTACGATCTTGTGCCCTCGGCAGATCTCGTAGACAGTCAAAGCTTCTAAGTTTTTTCATTTGTAGATGTACGATTCGCACATGTTAGCTTCGCTTGTGTTTTGATTTGTATGCTCAATGTTGGGTCATGAGACCTATGTTTGTAATATCTCGCTCCTCGGAGCCTAATGAATAAATACTTGAGTCGAGAGTCATGTTGTGATGCCATGTTGTATTTGCACATATCGAGCATATTGTGTGTATGTTATTGAAATGCTTGGTATGTGTGGGATCGACTATCTAGTTGTTTATCTTTAGTAGCCTCTCTTACGGAAATGTCTCATAGTGTTTCCACCGAGCCATGGTAGCTTGCTTGCTCAGGAACACTTAGGCTGGCCGGCATGTGTCCTTCTTCGTTCTCGTGTACGTCCTTCGGGAAATGTCACGATGAATACCGGAGTCCTGTTAGCCCGCTTCTGCCCGGTTCACCGAGTCTGCTAGCCCAGTGCTACAGTACCGATTCACTCACTGATGACCGACACGCTCGATTTGGGTCATGGATGCTGTCCTCGTAAGTCTGTGCCACTTTGGGTTTACGACTAGCCATGTCAGCCGGGCTCCTTATCATATGGATGCTAGCGACACTATCATATACGTGTGCCAAAAGGCTAAACGGTCCGGGCAAAGGTAAGGCGACACCCGTGGGAATACCGTGCGTGAGGCCGCAAAGTGATATGAGGTGTTACAGGCTAGATCGATGTGACATTGAGTCGGGGTCCTGACACGGATGAGATCACGGACATGACGAGGAGCTCCGGAATGGTCCGGAGGTAAAGATTCATATATTGGATGATATGGTTAGGCCAAGGGGTCAGGCCCACGGGGCTATAAGTCGGTGCAAAATGTGTTTTGCGGAGGCCAGGGGGCCAAACGCCGGATACCCTGGTGTCTGGCCCTGGGCCAGACGCCGAGGCCCATGGTGTCTGGGCCAGACGCCAAGGATTGTGGCGTTTGGTCCTGGAGTCCGAGTGGGACTCTTGCCTTTCGGGTGAAACCGACTTTGTGGAGGCTTTTACTCCAAGTTTCGACCCCAAGGCTCAACATATAAATAGAGGGGCAGGGCTAGCACCAAAGACACATCAAGAAACACCAAGCCGTGTGCCGGCAACCCCGTCCCCTCTAGTTTATCCTCCATCATAGTTTCCGTAGCGCTTAGGCGAAGCCCTGCGGAGATTGTTCTTCACCAACACCGTCACCACGCCGTCGTGCTGGCGGAACTCATCTACTACTTCACCCGTCTTGCTGGATCGAGAAGGCGAGGACGTCATTGAGCTGAACGTGTGCATAACTCGGAGGTGCCGTGCGTTCGGTACTTGGATCGGTCGGATCGTGAAGACGTACGACTACATCAACCGCGTTGATAAACGCTTCCGCTTAGCGATCTTCAAGGGTATGAAGATACACTCCCCCTCTCGTTGCTATGCATCACCATGATCTTGCGTGTGCGTAGGAAATTTTTGAAATTACTACGTTCCCCAATAGTACAATGCTCTAATAATGAATATCATCACACCTTTATGGATTTACAACTCAAGAATTACAACTCAAAGCTAGAACAAGATATGACTCTATATCAATGCCTCCGGCGGTGTACTGGGATATGCAATGAATCAAGCGCGACATGTATGAAAATTATGAAGGTGGCCTTGCCACAAATACGATGTAAACTACATGATCATGCAAAGAGCAATATGACAATGATGGAACGTGTCATAATAAACAGAACGGTGGAAAGTTGCATGACAATATATCTCAGAATGGCTATAATAGGTAGGTATGGTGGCTGTTTTGAGGAAGGTAAATAAGGGGTTTATGATACCAGCGAAAGTTGCGCGGTAATAATAAAGGCTAGCAAATTGGAAGGATGAGTGTGCATATATCCATGGACTCACATTAGTCAAAAAGAACTCATATACTTATTGCAAAAGTCTACTTAGCCCTCGAAGCAAAGTACTACTACGCATGCCCTAAGAGGGATAGATTGGTAGGAAAAGACCATCGCTCGTCCCAGACTGCCACTCATAAGGAAGACAATCAAAAGAGCACCTCATGCAACAAATTTGTCACATAACTTTTACCATACGTGCATGCTACGGGACTTGCCAACTTCAACAAAAGTATTTCTCAATTTCATAATTACTCACTAGCATGACCCTAACATTACTACCTTTATATCTCAAAAAATTATCAAGCATCAAGTTGATCATAGCATCCAATTCTTTTTCTATGATAGTTTTTATTATACCCAACTTGGATGCTCATCATTCTAAGACCAACATTGTAACCATAGCAAATACCATGCTGTTCTAAAAGACTATCAAAAAGATATAAGTGAAGCATGAGAGACTAAAAATTTCTTCAAAATTAAGACACCACCGTGCTCTAAAAGATATAAGTGAAGCACTAGAGCAAAAACTATCAAGCTCAAAAGATATAAGCGAAGCACATAGAGTATTCTAGCAAATTCTAATCAAATAGGCTTCTCCCAAAAGGTGTGTACAGCAAGGATGATTGTGGTAAACTAAAAAGCAAAGACTAATATAATACACGACGCTCCAAGAAAAACACATATCATGTAGCGAATAAAAATATAGCTCCAAGTATAGTTACCAATGAATGAAGACGAAAGAGGGGATGCCTTCCCGGGGCATCCCCAAGCTTAGGATTTTGGCTATTCTTGAATATCTTGGGGTGCCTTGGGCATCCCCAAGCTTAGGCTCTTACCACTCCTTATTCCATAGTCCATAAAAGCTTTACCCAAAACTTGAAAACTTCACAACACAAAACTCAACAGGAAATCTTATAAGCTTCGTTAGTGAATGAAAACAAAACCACCACATAAGGTACTGCAATGAACTCATTCTTTATTTATTTGGGTGTTAAACCTACTGTATTCCAACTTCCTTATGGTTTATAAACTAATTTACTAGCCATAGATGCATTGAAATAAGCAAACAACACACGAAAAACAGAATCTGTCAAAAACAGAACAATCTGTAGCAATCTGTAACTAACGCAAACTTATGGAACTCTAAAAATCCTGCCAAAATAGTAAGTCCTGTAAAATTTGTTTATTGAACATCAGCAAAACGAATCAATGCAAAATCACGTTCCTGTGATTTAACAAAATTATATTCGTACGCGCAAAGTTTCTGTTTTTCAGCAGAATCAAATCAACTATCATCGTAGGTTAACCTATAGGTTCTACTTGGCACAAACACTAATTAAAAGATAAAAACACATCTAAACAGAAGGTAGATGCAAGATTTATTACTAAACAGGAGTAAAAACAAAAACATAAAGAAAATTGGGTTGCCTCCCAACTAGCGCTATCGTTTAACGCCCCTAACTAGGCATAAAAGCAAAGATAGATCTAACGAGTGCCATCTTTGGCACTAAATTCATCAATAGAGCGCTTATGGTCTCTAGGGATTTCTCCCCTTTTAGCAATGGCTAAACCTTTAGGCAAAAATTCAAGAAATTCATTGGTAGAAAAAGGTTCTTTAACGATAGAGAGACAATTGGGAAGAACACTTATGGATTTGAGATCCGCGTCTCCCTTACTAGAAGATTCACCCTTATTTTTAGGAACATAAATAAACTTGGCAGTTTTACTAGGGGGTTTTGGAGTGTTTTTCATGGGGGAAAATGCGGAACCTAAATTTGTAATGATATCCTCAAGTTTAACGATTCTAGCAGAGTCTAGATCTATTTTTTCATTGACTATAGGTTCTTTTTCTTTAAGATTTAATTTTTTCAAAGTAACTCCAACCCTAGATCCAAATTGGGTAATGTGATTATGAATCTTTTTATCCAAATTTTCAATCAACTCAACAGTGGCAATTTTATTTTCAATAATATCAAGCCGTTGCATCACATGTTCTAAAGTTAAAACCCTTCCATTAACCAAAAGAGGTGGTGGACCAAACAAATCTAACATAGCATTATAAGCATCAAACGTATGGCTACTCATAAAATCACCTCCGGTAGCAATATCAAGAATGCAACTATTCCAAGGAGTAATGCCTACATAAAAATTGCGGAGAAGAACGGAAGTAGCTGAAGGAAATGCCCTAGAGGCAATAATAAAGTTATTATATATTTCCTTATATCATGATAAATGTTTATTATTCATGCTAGAATTGTATTAACCGGAAACATAATACATGTGTGAATATATAGACAAACAGAGTGTCACTAGTATGCCTCTACTTGACTAGCTTGTTAATCAAAGATGGTTATGTTTCCTAACCATGGACAAAGAGTTGTTATTTGATTAACGGGATCACATCATTAGTTGAATGATCTGATTGACATGACCCATTCCGTTAGCTTAGCACCCGATCGTTTAGTATGTTGCTATTGCTTTCTTCATGACTTATACATGTTCCTATGACTATGAGATTATGCAACTCCGTTTACGTGAGGAACACTTTGTGTGCTACCAAACGTCACAACGTGAATCGGGTGATTATAAAGGTGCTCTATAGGTGTCTCCAAAGGTACTTGTTGGGTTGGCGTATTTCGAGATTAGGATTTGTTACTCCGAATGTCGGAGAGGTATCTCTGGGCCCTCTCGGTAATGCACATCCCTTAAGCCTTGCAAGCATTGCAACTAATGAGTTAGTTGCAAGATGATGTATTACGGAACGAGTAAAGAGACTTGCGGTAACGAGATTGAACTAGGTATTGGATACCGACGATCGAATCTCGGGCAAGTAACATACCGATGACAAAGGAACAACGATGTTGTTATGCGGTCCGACCGATAAAGATCTTAAGTAGAATATGTAGGAACCAATATGGGCATCCAGGTCCCGCTATTGGTTATTGACCGAGACCTGTCTCGGTCATGTCTACATTGTTCTCGAACCGTAGGGTCCGCACGCTTAAGGTTTCGATGATGCTTATATTATGAGTTTATGTATTTTGATGTACCGAAGGTTGTTCGGAGTCCCGGATATGATCACGGACATGACGAGGAGTCTCGAAATGGTCGAGACTGTCACACCCTAGCTAGTTCATGCATTAGAGTGTTGCATCATGTCTATTTTTTTCAACAGAAACCTGAAATGGGATTGCGTAACTCCCGGCCCCTCCCAAACAAACTAGGGTTTACTAAAAATATTTTCGATGAACCTGAAATGCCCTTCTAAAATGTCCATCATTTTTGCCTTGGTTCAGAACCTTTGCCAAAAGTGGTGCACAATTTCCTAGGTCATCCTAAGGTCTTTGAATTAAATCATAACTATTTGAATTTGGGCATTTAAAATTTATAAAATATTTCAAATGTCCAAATATTCCCAAACTAAAATGTTTCATGTTGGTAATATTCCAACAATGGACCAGGAGTAGTTTGGTGAATTTTAGAACCATCTAGGTATTTTAAATAATTCAACAAAGTTACAGAAAAATAGAAAAAGAAAAACAGAAAGAACTTACCTGGCGCCCCGGCCCACTAGCCAGCCCACCTGGCCGGCCCAGCCCAGCACCGTGCCAGCGAGCTGCTTGCCGACCAGGCAGGCAGGCAGGGTGCTCGACGGCGAGCACCGCATGGGTGCCACGCACCTGCTCGCCGCCTCGCCACCTCCCTCGTCTTGCCACGACGGGGATCGTTCCCCCTCTCTCTCCCGCACCCCCCAGACACCCCCTCTCCTCTCCAGCTCGTCTCCCTCGCGCTCCCCAGCCATGGCCGACGCCACCGTCGCCAAGACCGCCGCCAGTAAGCGCTCTCCATCGACCCCACGCCGCCACCGTGTCGAAGCTCGCCACCGCCCACTCTTCGAGCTAGCCGAGCCCCGAAGCTCGCGTGCCCTGCCGCCGCGACCAACCTCGCCAAGCGCCACCGCCGAGATCCCCTTCGCGTCGCCGCCGTTAAAGTTCGCCCCGACCACGCCGTCGCTTCCATCGCGACCGCTGTGAGCTGGGCTATCTTCCCCACCTCTCTCTCTCGCGCCCGTGCACCACAGCGAGCACACGAGGCTCACCCGCACGCGCGCGTCGTCATGACCTCGTCGCCGACGTGCTCCCGCCACCTCCGACCACCTCACCGTGTCCATCGCGTTCACCACGACGTTGGAGCTAACTGCACTCCCGCACCTCACCGCACACCCCAAAGACGAGTTCGATCTCACCCGAGCCCGGTGGGCGCCAAAGTCGCCGCCGGCGCCAACTCCGCCACCCGACCCCAACGGACTCCGCCAGAGCTGCGGCTCGTCCTCGGCTTCACTCCGGTGGTCTCGCGACTCATTTGGTGGCGGGAACGGCAAAACCACTTCCGCCGCCGCGGTTTCGGCCGGCTGAACGCCGATGGGTTTGACCTGGTTACGACCACGGGTGGGCCAGGTTGACCCCACGGGTCTATGACATGTGGGCCCGCCACATTAATTAACCTAGTTTAGTTTTAATTAAATTCTAACTAAACTAATCCCATCGACATGCGGGACCCACTGGTCAGTTTGACCTGACCAGCCCGTTGACCACCGACGTCATCATGACACAAAGGTCGACGCATTAATTTAAATTCTTGGAATTATTCTTACACAAGAAATTCCAGAAAATGTTTCAAACTTCAAAAAATCATAGAAATTAATCAGTAACTCCAAATGAAACAAATTATATATGAAAAATGACCAGAAAAATCCAACCTATCCATCTGTACTGGTTTCATGCATGTTTAAGCAAGCTAACCTGCTGTTTTACACAGAACAAGATATAACACTTTAAATGATCATATATGAGTTTGGAAATTGCATCTTTGGTTCAAAATGCTCCAAACCCATCGATCTTAGTTGCATTAGCCCAATGCACTCATTCTGCCATGTCTCATTGCATGCATCATATTGTTGCATCTTGTTTGGTAATGTTGTGTATCGGTGTTCTCTGCGGCAGGTTCTGCCCCTGAGGAGTACCGTGATAACCCCGACGAAGAGCAATACCGTGCACCGACCCGTCGAGCAAGCAACCAACCATCTGATCATATCGATAAAATCCCATGTTCTTGCTCCTGCTCTCGCATCGCATTAAGACAACGCGATTCAAACTGCTGTGTGTCTGCGGTAGTTGAACCCATTTCCTCTGCATGACTGTCATTGCCATCAGAATTAGATGAAACCCACTAGCATGTGTAGGAGTTGATTGAGCCATATGATTGTGTTGTTCCTACCTTGCTATGCCTGCTATGCTTAGAGTTGTGTCAGGTCTGGTTCATCTGGGTGATGGCTAGAGTGAAATGATCGAGTCAGTATGAGAGTAAGGTGTTGAACACGATTTGGTAAAGGTATCGATGAGAGGCCATGTAGGAGTACATGGTGGGTTGTTTCATTGAGGCCGCCCTTAATCGAGATCTGTATGTGTGATTTAAGATTCAGCTACTACCATGCATTGGGCCCAAACCAATGGACCCTCTAAACTTCTTATTCACCCTAGTCTTACGTCCGGGAGTTGCAAGTAGTTTCGGTGTTTGTAGCCTCATGGAGGCCGTGGACAGCGCTGACCATAGGGGTGGGCTGTGATGCGGTAGGTGCGTGGCGGGTGTACCGGATGCCCGCTTGGTATCTCGGGAACCTGCTCACATCGCTTGGGGCTGTGGCGAGACTTGGCCGAACTCCTCATAGATGGAACCCAAATAGGCGATAAACCTGGACTAGAGACTTAGGTGTCTAGGTAGGTCGTGGCCGACAGCCACGTTGGGCTTCCGCTTGAAGGTTGCCGAGTACATGTCGGTAAACGGCGATAAGTGGTGAGCGTGTATGAAGAAGTACACCCTGCAGGTTAACATCATCTATTGAATAGCGCGTCATGATGTAAAGGACTACTTGGTTGCCTATACGGTTCATAGACAAGTAAATGGATACTACTAAAAGCCTCAAGATAAGCGTGAGTGCCGAGGATGGCTCTTCCGTAGGAGGACGGAGGTGGATCCTCGGTAGTGTATTGAAGTGGTGAATAGTGGACTCGAAAGCAAAACTATTTCAAGTTGGTGTCTCAGAGGATAGCTTAGCCATGAGTCAAAGCTGGCTTGCTGCAATAACCCCACCAACCCTTCTTGATAATATGCATGTATGTAGGGTCGATGTAAGTCTTCTTTGAGTACCTTTGTACTCATGTTGCTTTAATTTACATTTTTCAGAAGATGCCACAAACCCTTCCGACGGGTTCTTCGTAGACGTTGACATCGATGAGTAGACTAAGGCCCAGGTGGTGATCCTGAGCAAGTGAAGGACCATGTAGTATAGCTAGGCTTACCCAAGCCTCTTTTATTTTACTAGTTATGCGTACTCGGACAAAACACTTCATTGTTGGCTTGTATGCTTGTATGACTTGTATGTGGGTCATGTGACCCGTACTTGTGTGTATGCTATGTATGGCTCGCTGAGCCTTTAAATAAAGTATTTGTGTCGTAGAGTCATGTTGTGATGCCTTGTTGTATTTGCACATATCGAGCATATTGTGTGTATGATTGAAATGCTTGGTATGTGTGGGATCTGACTATCTAGTTGTTTATCTTTAGTAGCCTCTCTTACGGAAATGTCTCCTAGTGTCTCCATCGAGCCATGGTAGCTTGCTACGCTCCGGAACACTTAGGCTGGCCGGCATGTGTCCTTCTTCGTTCGTGTATGCATCCTTCGGGAAATGTCACGCATTGAGTACCGGAGTCTGTTAGCCCGCCACTGCCCGGTTTATCGAGTCTGCTAGCCCAGTGCTACAGCCCGAACTTACTTGCTGTTGACCGACACGCTCGATGTTGGGTCATGGATGCTGTCCTGTAAGTCTGTGCCACTTTGGGTTTACGACTAGCCATGTCAGCCGGGCTCCTTTTCATATGGATGCTAGCGACACTATCATATCGTGTGCCAAAAGGCTAAACGGTCCCGGCTAAGGTAAGGCGACACCCGTTGGGTTACCGTGCGTGAGGCCGCAAAGAGATATGATGTGTTACTGAGCTAGGTCGATGTGACATTGAGTCGGGTCCCGACAGCGTTGGCATCGAGCGGACTGCTGTAGGTTCTCCAAGCCAAACTGGTCGATGTTGAGTCTAGAAATGCTTTAGTTATATGTAGGGAATTGATTGTGGGATGGTACGTAAGGCTCTTTTACTCCTTTACCTCATGATATTCGATCCGAGTCAGTCCATTCTTCCACCGGGGGTTAGGATTTAGGATCTCTTCTCTCTATTAGGCTCACGTGTTACTAATCAGTAGTACCTTATAGGTTTGATGGTTACAAGCCTGGTTCAGTCTTATTATCCTGTTATGTTACTAAGTTGGACCCAGAACCTTGATATGATATTGTTGAGCGGTTATGCAATTCTTGTAAAATGTCTCAGATCCTTTGGGCATTTACAGTCGTTATGCTGTCCAAATTCCGCTAGAAATTCTAATGTCTTGCATTGTGGTTATGCTTCCAGATGGCCACTCGTGACCAAAATCAAGTGGTTCGTCGACCAGATGCATTGGTGTGACCGGTCATACAGCCATGCTAGTTCGGTTATGATCAAGCGGATATCGCTGGTATCCCGAATACGATTGAAGAGCGAGATCGAGACTTTAATCAAAGCCAGATCTCGCACCGCCGTGGTGTTTCCCTCTTATCCTGGTTCCACCGAGGCCCTTCACAGCTCCTATGGGCTTGGTGTTACTATTGATATGGCGGTGCAAGATGCTGCATATTCTATGATGACCATTATGCGAGTCAGGACTGGCCTGCTTCGCAACACCGACTTCCGGTATATGCCCGGTTCACTTCCTGGAGCGTTTGGTTATCTTCGAGCCATCTATGCTGATTCCAGTCAGGAGGACTCATTAACCCGCACTACTGCCGAGCTACTTGAGGACAAGGACCGTGAGAGTCGGGCCTTGAGAATGGAGCTCTTCAACGCCCGTGCTGATCACTGGGCCACCTTGACTCGTTTTGCTCCGGCTGTTCAAGCTGGATATATGGATATGAGAGACCTGTATCCTGTTAGATCTGCTCTGCCGGACATGATGGACTAGCGTGATGTGGGGGGCATCACCCCACCTCGTGGTCCTCGCAGGCCACCGTTCGTAGGACCAAGACCTCACCCTTGTCCTTACGGTCCACAGGCTCCCCAGGACCGTCTGTTTCCGGACGATCACGTTGAACTCCCAGGCTACGGAGGAGACTTCTATGAGAACTACTACGGAGACGTCTGAGTTAGTAGTAGTCTCACTAGTATTGTAATAGTTGTATTTCCACCGTCCTGCGTGACTCGTGGAATATGACTTAGTGTGTACTAATTCCGGAGGTGTAAGAAAAATAATGTATAGGAGCTTGGTATGCCTTCGACGAGATGTAACTTCCTTTCACCGTAGTAGTACTTTGTTTGGTCTTGTACTAAACCTTGTATGGTGTGTATGACAATGGAATAAAGAAGCAGTTTCTGTATCTACCATGTCATACGGATGTTCATCTTGCATTCCAAGTTATCCATTACGCTTTACATTTCTATGTCAGAATCCTGCCATCCTGGACTAAATCCTTGTCTTGTTTTCCTAGGATGGTTAACACTCGCAACAACCCTGCTCTGCCAGAGCAGGCCGAAGGCAGCGGAGTCGGAGAAGCAAACCTGCCTCACCCTCCTTCTCCGGCGGTTATGCCGAGGCCGAGAGAAACAAACGGAGACCAACCGCTTCTTTGAGCGCATCGAACAAAACACAGCCCATCATCAGAGAAATAACTTGGTGTCGCTCAGTGACTTCATCAAGTTACACCCACCTACCTTCCACCATTCCGCCGAGCCTCTCGACGCCGATGATCGGCCCAAAGCATTACTCACAAGCTGCGTTACTCAGATCGGTAGCCGAGGTCGACAAGGTCACCTTTGCTGCATATCATCTTGAAGGCCCCCGATCTCCGTGGGAGAACTATATGGCTATGCGCCCGATTGGCCATGTCACTACTTGGGCAGAATTCAGCGAGGCTTTCCGTGAACATCACATTCGGAGGGTCTCATGGATCGTAACGTGAGGAGCTCTGCAGTTTCACCCAAGGCTGTCTCTCCGTGGACGCCACTGCAGAGAGTTCGGTAATCTCGCACGCTATGCAATCAAGAGGTCTCCATCGACGCCAAGAAACAGCAAGGTTCCGCAAGGGACTTAGCCCGAAGTTCGCCGAGATCTCCGCCGCATGAGTGCACCTCTTCCGAAGCTTGTTAACAAAGCCATCAGCGCTGAAACTGGTCGACTGATTTGAAGCAACACGCAAGCATGGCCGTGATATGGGTTCCTCATCGGTGCTGGACCACGAAGCGCCGTGTGTGGGTGCCTAATACCGCCTCGCCACCCAGATTCACACCGAGGCCATCCTTTCAGCGCCTCGCCCGATTCAGAAGTATGCACCAGCTAAGCCCTATGGTGGGCCAACCAACAATGCTCCTCACGCGCCAGCCCGTGACGTGCTTCAAATGTGGGAGTCAGGCCACTATATGCGCGATTGTCCTCGCACCAACCCCAACCAGCCTGCAAAAGCTGTTGGCCGTGGCAAGCCAGCCAGAAAGGTGTTCTATGCCTGCCGCCACCACCGCGACGCGTGGCCATGTTAATTGTGTCTCGGTGAAGAGGCCCAAGAGGATCCCAACGTCGTGCTCGCACGCTTCTTGTTAATTGCCACCCGGCATCCGTTCTTTTCGATCATGGAGCATCTCATTCATTCATATCCGAAAACTATGCTCGCTTGCATAACATCGCATTACGTGACATGCCTTCCACCATGGAAATTTCTACTCCGGGTTCTAGATGGCAAACCTCTAGAGTAAGCCATGGAAATGAAATTCAGGTCGACAGACTTGTTTTCCTTGCATCGTTGATAGCTCTCAAATCTTCGGATATAAACATCATCTTGGGTATGGGTGGATGTCAGCCCATCATGCCAAGATTGATTGTTTCTCTAGGACTGTTCAACTTACGCACCCCTCGGGAAAGATAGTCAATGTCTTGACCCAATATCCAAGCGCCAATTATATTCTCTTAATGCGGTCCATTGCGGACCTCAAGACGCTCCGTAGTCCGTGACTTTCCGGATGTCTTTCCAGAAGAATTGCCAGGTGTCCCACCTGACAGAGATGTGGAATTCGTGATAGACCTCATTCCAGGAACTGTCCCAATTTCTAGAAGACCCTATAAGATGGCACCCCTAGAACTAGCCGAACTTAAGAAACAACTCGATGAGTCCTTGAAAAAGGGTTTCATCCATCCTAGTTCATCTCCTTGGGCTTGCCCCGTCCTCTTCGTCAAGAAGAAGGATGGTACGGACCGGATGGTTGTAGATTATCGACCCGTCAACTTGGTCACAATTAAGAACAAGTATCCGCTCCCCAGGATCAACGATCTGTATGATCAGCTCGCAGGATCCTCAGTCTTCTCTAAGATGGATTTGAGGTTAGGCTACCATCAAATCAAAATCCGAAATGGGGACATTCCCAAAACGGCCTTTGTTACTCGTTACGGCCAATACGAGTACACCGTCATGTCCTTCGGTCTAACCAACGCCCCAGCCACTTTCTCCCGGTTAATGAACTCAATCTTCATGGAGTATTTGGATAAATTCGTCGTGGTTTACCTTGATGATATACTCATCTACTCTAAGAACGAGGAAGAACATGCCGAACATCTAAGGCTAGTGTTGATGAAACTTCGAGAGCATTGCCTTTATGCCAAGTTTTCTAAGTGCAAATTTTGGCTGCCAGAAGTGACCTATCTAGGACATGTAATTTCTGGTAAAGGTATTGCTGTCAACCCCGAGCGAGTTCAAGCCGTCCTTAATTGGACTCCACCTGAATCGGTCAAGCAAGTTCGAAGTTTCCTTGGCTTAGCGAGCTATTGTCGCCGCTTTGTCGAGAACTTCTCCAAAGTTGCTAAACCTCTAACTGAACTCCTCAAGAAGGATAAAAAGTTCGAGTGGACTCCACAATGTGAGCACAGGTTTCGAGGCGAAAAGACGTTTAACTTCGCTCCCGTATTGGTACCACCAGATTCTCTAAGGACTTTGTTATCTATTGCGACCTCGCGACAAGGACTAGGCTGTATTCTCATGCAAGATCGCACGTAATTGCTTATGCTTCACGGCAATTACACCCACATGAGGAAAACTATCCTACTCATGATCTAGAGCTTGCAGCTGTAGTCCATGCACTAAAAACCTGGCGACATTACCTTCTTGGTAATCGTTGCGAAATTTTCACCGATCACCAAAGTCTGAAGTACATATTCACCCAACCAGATTTGAATCTCAGGCAAAGACGTTGGGTTGAGTTGATCACAGATTTTGACTTAGGAATAACTTATACCCCAGGAAAGGCCAACGTCATGGCTGATGCGCTAAGTCGTAAATCTTATTGCAACAACCTAATGTTGCAACAAAGTCAACCACTTCTCCACGAGGAATTTCGGAAGCTTAACCTTCACATTGTTCCTCAAGGATTCCTTTCCACCCTGGTGGCGAAACCTTCCCTTACGGATCAGATCATCAAAGCCCAAAAGGTAGATCCGGGAATTTCCCGCATCAAATGAAACATCAAGAAAGGAGTTGCGGATTGTTTCTCCATTGATGATCAAGGAGTCGTATACTTCGGAAACCGTCTAGTGGTTCCCAAAGTACGGAACCTGCGGCGATTGATCCTTAAAGAAGCTCATGAATCCCCTCTCACCATTCATCCCGGTAGCACTAAAATGTATCAGGACCTACGCCAGAGGTTCTGGTGGACTAGGATGAAGAGAGACATTGCTCAATATGTTGCTAACTGCGACGTCTGTCGTCGTGTAAAAGCAGAACATCAACGGCCTGCTGGCACCCTTCAACCCTTAGCTATTCCTGAATGGAAATGGGATAAAATTAGTATGGATTTCATCTTTGGTTTTCCGGGACCAAGAGAGGGAATAATGCTATCTTTGTCGTTATCGACCGCCTTTCCAAAGTAGCCCATTTCTTACATTCATGAGAGTATAACCGCTAGTCAGCTAGCAGACTGTACATCTCCCGAATAGTGTCTCTTCATGGTGTTCCATTGGAAATTAACTCGGATCGAGGAAGTCTCTTCACCTCTCGATTTTGGGAAAGTTTCCAAAACGCTATGGGAACCCATCTTTCCTTTAGCACCGCTTTCCACCCTCAATCAAGTGGTCAAGTAGAACGTGTCAACCAAATCCTAGAAGACATGCTTGAGCTTCATTATCTCATTCGAATGGATTGGGAGAAATGCCTTCCATTTGCCGAATTTGCTTATAACAACAGCTATCAATCTAGCTTGGGCAAAGCACCTTTTGAAGTTCTCTATGGACGAAGGTGTCGAACACCTCTTAACTGGTCAGAAACCGGGGAAAGACAATTCTTTGGCCCGGATATGATCCAGGAGGCAGAAGAGCAAGTTCGCATCGTTCGTGAAAAGTTGAAAACAGCCCAATCTCGTCAAAAGAGTCAATATGACCGAAAACATAAGGCTATGACTTACGAGGTTGACGAGAAGGCTTACCTTCGGGTTACTCCTTTGAAGGGAACCCATCGCTTCGGTATCAAAGGCAAATTGGCTCCTCGCTACATTGGACCTTTTCGCATTCTTGCCAAACGAGGAGAAGTTGCCTACCAATTAGAACTACCTCCACATCTCTCCAAAGTCCACGATGTCTTCCACGTTTCTCAACTTAGGCGTTGCTTCTCGGATCCTATCCGTGGAGTGGACCACGAAACGCTTGATCTTCAAGATAATCTCACTTATCGAGAATACCCCGTTTGTATCCTCGATCAAGCCGAGCGTACTACTCGACGGCATAATATCAAGTTTCTCAAGGTTCAATGGTCGCACCATTCTGAGAAGGAAGCTACTTGGGAAAGGGAGGATCGTCTTCGACTTGAGTACCCGCCCTCTTCCGGAGGAACCTAAATCTCGGGACGAGATTCTTTTGAGTGGGGGTGAGTTGTCACACCCTAGCTAGTTCATGCATTAGAGTGTTGCATCATGTCTATTTTTTCAACAGAAACCTGAAATGGGATTGCCAGAACTCCCAGCCCCTCTGAAACAAACTAGGGTTTACTAAAAATATTTTCGATGAACCTGAAATGCCCTTCTAAAATGTCCATCATTTTTGCCTTGGTTCAGAACCTTTGCCAAAAGTGGTGCACAATTTCCTAGGTCATCCTAAGGTCTTTGAATTAAATCATAACTATTTGAATTTGGGCATTTAAAATTTATAAAATATTTCAAATGTCCAAATATTCCAAACTAAAATGTTTCATGTTGGTAATATTCCAACAATGGACCAGGAGTAGTTTGGTGAATTTTAGAACCTTCTAGGTATTTTAAATAATTCAACAAAGTTACGAGAAAAATAGAAAAGAAAAACAGAAAGAACTTACCGGCGCCTGCCCACTAGCCAGCCCACTGGCCGCCCATTTCAAGACCGTGCGGCCGAGCTGCTTGCCGACCAGCAGGCAGGCAGAGGTGCTCGACGGCGAGCACCGCATGGGTGCCACACACTGCTCGCCGCCCGCCACCTCCTCGTCTTGCCACGACGGGATCGTTCCCCTCTCTCCCGCCCCAGACACCCTCTCCTCTCGGCTCCTCTCAAGCGCTCCCAGCCATGGCCAGCGCCACCGTCGCCGACCGCCGCCGTAGCCAGCGCTCTCCGTCGACCCCACGCCGCGCCACCGTGTCGAGGAGCTCGCCACCGCCCACTCTTCGAGCTAGCCGAGCCCCGAAGCCTTCGCGTGCCCCGAAGCCGCCGCACCAACCTCGCCCGAAGCGCCACCGCCGGAGATCCCCTTCGCCGTCGCCGCCGTTGCAGTTCGTCCCCGACCACGCCGTCTGCTCCATCGCGACCGCTGTGAGCAGGGCTATCTTCCCCACCCTCTCTCTCTCGCTCCCGTGCACCACAGCGAGCACACGAGGCTCACCCGCACGCGCCGTCGCGGACCTCGTCGCCGACGTGCTCCCGGCCTCCCTCCGACCACCTCACCGTGTCCATCGCGTTCACCACGACGCGTTGGAGCTAACTGTGCACTCCCCGCACCTCACCGCACACCCCAGCACGAGTTCGATCTCACCCGAGCTCCGGTGGCCGCCAAAGTCGCCGCCGGCGCCAACTCCGGCCACCCCGACCCCAACGGACTCCGCCAGGAGCTGCGGCTCGTCCTCAGCTTCACTCCGGTGGTCTCCGCGACTCATTTGGTGGCCGGAACGGCCAAAACCACTTCCGCCGCCGCGCGTCGTTCTTCGCCGGCTGAACGCCGTGGGTTTGACCTGGTTCGACCACGGGTGGGCCCAGTTGACCCCGGTCTATGACATGTGGGGCCCACATTAATTAACCTAGTTTAGTTTTAATTAAATTCTAACTAAACTAATCCCACTGACATGCGGGACCCACTGGTCAGTTTGACCTGACCAGCCCGTTGACCACTGACGTCATCATGACACAGTGCTGACGCATTAATTTAAATTACTGGAATTATTCTTACACAGGAAATTCCAGAAAATGTTTCAAACTTCAAAAAATCATAGAAATTAATCTGTAACTCCAAATGAAACAAATTATATATGAAAAATGACCAGAAAAATCCAACCTATCCATCTGTACTGGTTTCATGCATGTTTAAGCAAGCTAACCTGCTGTTTTACACAGAACAAGATATAACACTTTAAATGATCATATATGAGTTTGGAAATTGCATCTTTGGTTCAAAATGCTCCAAACCCATCTGATCTTAGTTGCATTAGCCCAATGCACTCATTCTGCCATGTCTCATTGCATGCATCATATTGTTGCATCTTGTTTGGTAATGTTGTGTATCGGTGTTCTCTGCGGCAGGTTCGCCTCGAGGAGTACCGTGATAACCCGACGAAGAGCAATACCCGTGCCGACCCGTCGAGCAAGCAACCAACCATTTGATCATATCGATAAAATCCCATGTTCTTGCTCCTGCTCTCGTTTATTGCATTAAGACAACGCGATTCAAAGCTGCTGTGTGCTGCGGTAGTTGAACCCATTTCCTCTGCATGACCTGTCATTGCCACAGTAACTAGATGAAACCCACTAGCATGTGTAGGAGTTGATTGAGCCATATGATTGTGTTGTTCCTACCTTGCTATGCCTGCTATGCTTAGAGTTGTGTCAGGTCTGGTTCATCTGGGTGATGGCTAGAGTGAAATGATCGAGTCGGTATGAGAGTAAGGTGTTGAACACGATTTGGTAAAGGTATCGATGAGAGGCCATGTAGGAGTACATGGTGGGTTGTTTCATTGAGGCCGTCCTTAAGCACTGAGATCTGTATGTGTGATTTAAGATTCAGCTACTACCATGCATTGGGCCCGAAACCAATGGACCCTCTCGGCTTCTTATTCACCCTAGTCTTCTGTCCAGGAGTTGCAAGTAGTTTCTGGTGTTTGTAGCCTACTGGAGGCCGTGGACAGCGCTGACCGTAGGGGTGGGCTGTGATGCGGTAGGTACGTGGCCGGGTGTACCGGATGCCCGTTTGGTATCTCTGGAACCCTGTTCACATCGTTTGGGGCTGTGAGCGAGACTTCGGCCAGAACTCCTCATAGATGGAACCCAAATAGGCGATAAACCTGGACTAGAGACTTAGGTGTCTAGGTAGGTCGTGGCCGACACCCACGTTGGGCTTCCGCTGAAGGTTGCCAGTACATGTCGTGTAAACGGCGATAAGTGGTGAGCGTGTACGAAGAAGTACACCCTCGCAGGTTAACATCATCTATTGAATAGCGCGTCATGTAAAGGACTACTTGGTTGCCTATACAGTTCATAGACAAGTAAATGGATACTACTAAAAGCCTCAAGATAAGCGTGAGTGCCGAGGATGGCTCTTCCGTAGGAGGACGGAGGTGGATCCTCGGTAGTGTATTGAAGTGGTGAATAGTGGACTCGAGTGCGCAAAACTATTTCAAGTTGGTGTCTCGTAGGATAGCTTAGCCATGAGTCAAAGCTGGCTTGCTGCAATAACCCCACCAACCCTTCTTGATAATATGCATGTATGTAGGGTCGATGTAAGTCTTCTTTGAGTACCTTTGTACTCATGTTGCTTTAATTTACATTTTTGGAAGATGCCACAAACCCTTCCGACGGGTTCTTCGTGAGACGTTGACATCGATGAGTAGACTAAGGCCCGGTGGTGATCTGAGCAAGTGAAGGACCATGTAGTATAGCTAGGCTTACCCAAGCCTCTTTTATTTTACTAGTTATGCGTACTCGGACAAAACACTTCATTGTTGGCTTGTATGCTTGTATGACTTGTATGTGGGTCATGTGACCCGTACTTGTGTGTATGCTATGTATGGCTCTTGAGCCTTTAAATAAAGTATTTGTGTCGAGAGTCATGTTGTGATGCCTTGTTGTATTTGCACATATCGAGCATATTGTGTGTATGATTGAAATGCTTGGTATGTGTGGGATCGACTATCTAGTTGTTTATCTTTAGTAGCCTCTCTTACCGGAAATGTCTCCTAGTGTCTCCTTCGAGCCATGGTAGCTTGCTCTTGCTCCGAACACTTAGGCTGGCGGCATGTGTCCTTCTTCGTTCTCGTGTCGTCCTTCGGGAAATGTCACGCATTGAGTACCGGAGTCTGTTAGCCCGCTACAGCCCGGTTATCGGAGTCTGCTAGCCCAGTGCTACAGCCGGAACTTACTTGCTGTTGACAACCGACACGTTCGATGCCGGGTCATGGATGCTGTCCTCGTAAGTCTGTGCCACTTTGGGTTTACGACTAGCCATGTCAGCCGGGCTCCTTTTCATATGGATGCTAGCGACACTATCATATCGTGTGCCAAAAGGCGCTTAAACGGTCCCGGCTAAGGTAAGGCGACACCGTTGGGTTACCGTGCGTGAGGCCGCAAAGAGATATGATGTGTTACAGGCTAGGTCGATGTGACATTGAGTCGGGGTCCTGACAGAGACATAAAGATTGATATATTGGACGGATACATTTGGACACCCGAAAGGTTCCGGAGAAGTTTGGAGCTCCGGGAGGTTACCGGAACCCCCCGGGAGGTATATGGGCCTTATTGGGCCCATATAGGAGGAAGGGAGAAGGAACAAGGGAGGGGCGCCCCAGCCCAATCCGGGTGGGGGGGGGGCGGCCCCCTTCTTTCTCCTTCCCCCTCTTCCTAATACTACTACTAGTACTACTTCCTACTACTAGTACTCTTTCCTTCCCCCTCCAAATAAGATAAGGAAAAAGGGGGGAAACCTACTTGGAGTAGGTTTTCCCCTCCCCTATGGCGCGCCCCCCTTGGCCGGCCACCTCCTCCCTCCCTCCTTTATATACGGGGGTAGGGGGGCACCCTAGAACACACAAGTTGATCATTGAGATCGTTCCTTAGCCGTGTGCGGTGGCCCCCTCCACAAGATTACACCTCGGTCATATTGTAGCGGTGCTTAGGCGAAGCCCTGCGACAGTAGAACATCAAGTTCGTCACCACGCCGTCGTGCTGACGGAACTCCTCCCCGCGCCTCTGCTGGATCGGAGATCGGGGTGCGTCATCGAGCTGTACGTGTGTCAAGAACTCGGAGGTGCCGGAGTAACGGTGCTTGGATCGGTTGGACCGGGAGGACGTACGACTACTTCCTCTACGTTGTGTCAACGCTTCCGCTTCGGTCTACGAGGGTACGTAGACAACACTCTCCCCTCTCGTTGCTATGCATCACCATGATCTTGCGTGTGCGTAGGAAATTTTTTGAAATTACTACGTTCCCCAACAGTGGCATTCGAGCCTAGGTTTTATGGTTTGATGATATATGCACGAGTAGAACACAAGTGAGTTGTGGGCGATATAAGTCATACTGCTTACCAGCATGTCATACTTTGGTTCGGCGGTATTGTTGGATGAAGCGGCCCGGACCGACATTACGCGTACGCTTACGCGAGACTGGTTCTACCAACGTGCTTTGCACACAGGTGGCTGGCGGGTGTCAGTTTCTCCAACTTTAGTTGAACCAAGTGTGGCTACGCCCGGTCCTTGAGAAGGTTAAAACAGCACTAACTTGACGAACTATCGTTGTGGTTTTGATGCGTAGGTAAGAACGGTTCTTGCTCAGCCCGTAGCAGCCACGTAAAACTTGCAACAACAAAGTAGAGGACGTCTAACTTCTTTTTGCAGGACATGTTGTGATGTGATATGGTCAAGACATGATGAGATATAAGTTGTTGTATGAGATGATCATGTTTTGTTGAAGTTATCGGCAACTGGCAGAAGCCCTATGGATGTCTCTTTGTTGCATAAGGTGCAAGTGCCAAATAATTGCTTTACTTTATCGCTATACGATAGCAATAGTTGTAAGAGCAATAGTTGGTGAGACAACCATGTGATGACACATTGATATAGATCGAGATGATGAAGATCATGGTGTCGTGCCGGTGACGATAGAGATCATGACAGTACTTTGGAGATGGAGATCAAAGGCGCAAGATGATCATGGCCATATCATGTCACATATTTTGATTGCATATGATGTTTATCTATTATACATCTTATTATTGCTTTGTTTGACGGTAGCATTTTAAGATGATCTCTCACTAATTATCAAGAAGTGTTCTCCCTGAGTATGCACCGTTGCCAAAGTTCGTCGTGCCCAGACACCATGTGATGATCGGGTGTGATAAGCTCTACGTCCATCTACAACGGGTGCAAGCCAGTTTTGCACTCGCAGAATACTCAGGTTAAACTTGACGAGCCTAGCATATGCAGATATGGCCTCGGAGCACGGAGACCGAAAGGTCGAGCGTGAATCATATAGTAGATATGATCAACATAGTGATGTTCACCATTGAAAACTAATCCATTTCACGTGATGATCGGTTATGGTTTAGTTGAATTTGGATCACGTGATCACTTAGAGGATTAGAGGGATGTCTATCTAAGTGGGAGTTCTTAAGTAATATGATTAATTGAACTTAAATTTATCATGAACTTAGTCCTGGTAGTATTTTGCAAATTATGTTGTAAGATCAATAGCTTGCGTTGTTGCTTTCATATGTTTATTTTGATATGTTCCTAGAGAAAATTGTGTTGAAAGATGTTAGTAGCAATGATGCGGATTGGATCCGTGATCTGAGGTTTATCCTCATTGCTGCACAGAAGAATTATGTCCTTGATGCACCGCTAGGTGACAGACCTATTGTAGGAGCATATGCAAACGTTATGAACGTTTGGCTAGCTCAATATGATGACTACTTGATAGTTTAAGTGCACCATGCTTAACGGCTTAGAATCGGGACTTCAAAGACGTTTTGAACGTCATGGACCATATGAGATGTTCCTGGAGTTGAAGTTAATATTTCAAGCAAATACCCGAGTTGAGAGATATGAAGTCTCCAACAAGTTCTATAGCTAAAAGATGGAGGAGAATCGCTCAACTAGTGAGCATGTGATCAGATTGTCTGGGTACTACAATCGCTTGAATCAAGTGGGAGTTAATCTTCCAGATAAGATAGTGATTGATGAATTCTCTAGTCACCATCACCAAGTTAGTAGAACTTCGTGATGAACTATAGTATGCAAGGGATGATGAAAATGATTCTCGAGTTTTTCACGATGATGAAATCGATGAAGGTAGAAATCAAGAAAGAACATCAAGTGTTGATGGTTAACAAGACCACTAGTTTCAAGTAAAGAGCAAAGGGATAGAAGGGAACTTCAAGAAGAATGGCAAGCAAGTTGCTGCTCAAGTGAAGAAGCCCAAGTCTAGACCTAAGCACGAGACTAAGTCCTTCTAACGCAAAGGACTGGTCCTTCGAAGCGAACTACCCCAAGTATTTGGCGGATAAGAAGGATGGCAAAGTGAACAAAGGTATATTTGCTATACAGGTTATTGATGTGTACTTTACTAGTGTTTATAGCAACCCTCGGTATTTGGTACTGGTTCGGTTGCTAAGAGTAGTAACTCAAACAGAGTTGCGAATAAATGAAACTAGTTAAGGGTGAAGTGACGATGTGTGTTGAAAGTAGTTTCAAGATTGATATGATCATCATCGCACACTCCCTATACTTTCGGGATTAGTGTTGAACCTAAATAAGTGTTATTTGGTGTTTGCGTTGAGCATGAATATGATTTGATCGTGTTTATTGCAAAACGGTTATTCATTTAAGTAAGAGAATAAACTGTTGTTCATTTACATGAATAAAACCTTATATGGTTACACACCCAATGAAAATGATTCATTGGATCTCGATCGTAGTGATACACATATTCATAATATTGAAACCAAAAGATGCGAAGTTAATAATGATAGTGCAACTTATTTGTGGCAATCGCCGTTTAGGTCATATTGGTGTAAAGCGCATGAAGAAACTCCATGCTGATGGGATTTTGGAATCACTTGATTATGAATCACTTGATGCTTGTAACCATGCCTCATGGGCAAGATGACTAAGACTCCGTTCTCCGGAACAGTGGAGCGAGCAACTGACTTATTGGAAATAATACATACTGATGTATGCGATTCGACGAGTGTTAAGGCTCGCGGCGGGTATCGTTATTTTCTGACCTTCACAGATGATTTGAGCAGATATGGATATATCTACTTGATGAAAACTAAGTCTGAAACATTTGAAAAGTTCAAAGAATTCCAGAGTGAAGTGGAACATCATCGTGACAAGAAAATAAGGTTTCTACAATCTGATCGCGGAGACGAATATTTGAGTTACGAGTTTGGTCTTCAATTAAAACAATGTGGAATAGTTTCACAGCTCACGCCACCTGGAACACCACAACGTTATGGTGTGTCCAAACATCATAACCGCACTTTATTGGATATAGTGCAATCTATGATGTTTCTTACCGATTTACCAATATCGTTTTGGGGATCATGCATTAGAGACAGCTGCATTCACGTTAAATAGGGCACCATCTAAATCCGTTGAGACGACACTATATGAACTATGGTTTAGCAAGAAACCAAAGTTGTCGTTTCTTAAAGTTTGGGGCTGTGATGCTTATGTGAAAAAGTTTCATCCTGATAAGCTCAAACCCAAATCGGAGAAGTGCGTCTTCATAGAATACCCAAAGGAAATTGTTGGGTACACCTTCTATCACAGATCCAAAGGCAAAACATTCGTTGCTAATAAATGGATCCTTTCTAGAGAAGGAGTTTCTCTCGAAAGAAGTGAGTGGGAGGAAAGTAGAACTTGATGAGGTAATTGTACCTTATCCTGAATTGGAGAGTAGTTCATCACTGAAATCAGTTCCAGTGATTCCTAAACCAATTAGTGAGGAAGCTAATGATGATGATCATGTAACTTCAGATCAAGTTACTACCGAATCTCGTAGGTAAACCAGAGTGAGATCCGCACCAGAGTGGTATGGTAATTCTGTTCTGGAAGTCATGTAACTAGACCATGATGAACCTACGAACTATGAGGAAGCGATGATGAGCCTAGATTCCGCGAAATGGCTTGAGGCCATGAAATGTGAGATGAGATCCATGTATGAGAACAAAGTGTGGACTTTGGTGGAGTTGCCCGATGATCGGCAAGCCATAGAAAATAAATGGATCTTCAAGAGGAAGACGGACGCTGATAGTAGTGTTACTACCTACAAAGCTAGACTTGTCAAAAAAAAGGTTTTTGACAAAGTTCAAGATGTTGAATACAATGAGATTTTCTCACTCGTACCGATGCTTGAAAGTCTGTCCGAATCATGTTAGCAATTGCCGCATTTTATGAAATCTGGCAAATGGATAAACAAAACTGCATTCCTTAATGGAGTTATTAAAGAAGAGTTGTATATGATGCAACCAGAAGGTTTTATCGATCCAAAGGGAGCTAACAAAGTGTGCAAGCTCCAGCGATCCATCTATGGACTGGTGCAAGCATCTCGGAGTTGGAATATACGCTTTGATAAGTTGATCAAAGCATATAGTTTATACAGACTTGCAGTGAAGCCTGTATTTACTAGAAAGTGAGTGGGAGCACTACAGCATTTCTGATAAGTATATGTGAATGCCATATTGTAGATCGGAAATAATGTAGAATTATTCTGCAAAGCATAAATGAGTGTTTAAAAGGAGTTTTTCAAAGAAAGTCCTCGGTGAAGCTGCTTACATATTGAGCATTAAGATCTATAGAGATAGATCAAGACGCTTGATAAGTTTTTCAATGAGTACATACCTTGACAAGATTTTGAAGTAGTTCAAAATGGAACAGTCAAAGAAAGAGTTCTTGCCTGTGTTACAAGGTGTGAAATTGAGTAAGACTCAAAACCCGACCACGGCAGAAGATAGAAAGAGAATGAAAGTCATTCCCTATGCCTTGGCCATAGGTTCTATAAAGTATGCCATGCTGTGTACCAGATCTATTGTATACCCTACACTGAGTTTGGCAAGGGAGTACAATAGTGATCTAGGAGTAGATCATTGCACAGCGGTCAAAATTATCCTTAGTGGAATAAGGATATGTTTCTCGATTATGGAAGTGAAAAAAGGTTCGTCGTAAAGGGTTACGTCGATGCAAGTTTTGACACCGATCTGGATGACTCTAAGTCTCGATCTAGATACATATTGAAAGTGGGAGCAATTAGCTAGAGTAGCTCCGTGCAGAGCTTTGTAGACATAAAAAAAATTGCAAAATACATAACGGATCTGAATGTGAAAGACCCGTTGACTAAGATTCTCTCACAAGCAAAACATGATCACACCTAAGTACTCTTTGGGTGTTAATCACATAGCGATGTGAACTAGATTACTGAATCTAGTAAACCCTTTGGATGTTGGTCACATGGCGATGTGAACTATGTGTGTTAACCACATGTTGATGTGAACTACAAATGTGAATCACATGGTGATGTGATCTAGATTATTGACTCTAGTGCAAGTGGGAGACTGAAGGAAATGCCCTAGAGGCAATAATAAAGTTATTATTTATTTCCTTATATCATGATAAATGTTTATTATTCATGCTAGAATTGTATTAACCGGAAACATAATACATGTGTGAATATATAGACAAACAGAGTGTCACTAGTATGCCTCTACTTGACTAGCTTGTTAATCAAAGATGGTTATGTTTCCTAACCATGGACAAAGAGTTGTTATTTGATTAACGGGATCACATCATTAGTTGAATGATCTGATTGACATGACCCATTCCGTTAGCTTTTTGATCGTTTAGTATGTTGCTATTGCTTTCTTCATGACTTATACATGTTCCTATGACTATGAGATTATGCAACTCCCATTTACGGAGGAACACTTTGTGTGCTACCAAACATCACAACGTAATCGGGTGATTATAATGGTGCTCTCTGGTGTCTCCAAAGGTACTTGTTGGGTTGGCGTATTTGAGATTAGGATTTGTCACTCCGAATGTCGGAGAGGTATCTCTGGGCCCTCTCGGTAATGCACATCACTTAAGCCTTGCAAGCATTGCAACTAATGAGTTAGTTGCAAGATGATGTATTCTGAAACGAGTAAAGAGACTTGCGTAACGAGATTGAACTAGGTATTGGATACCGACGATCGAATCTCGGGCAAGTAACATACCGATGACAAAGGAACA
The DNA here is from genome assembly GCA_021437245.1 of Aegilops speltoides. NCBI lineage: Eukaryota > Viridiplantae > Streptophyta > Magnoliopsida > Poales > Poaceae > Aegilops > Aegilops speltoides. Next base: position 7,209,156 of record CM038145.1, read on the forward strand.
ACGTATGTTGTTATGCGGTCTCGACCGATAAAGATCTTCGTAGAATATGTAGGAACCAATATGGGTATCCCGGTCCCGCTATTGGTTATTGACCGAGACATGTCTCGGTCATGTCTACATTGTTCTCGAACCGTAGGATCCGCACGCTTAAGGTTTCGATGATGGTTATATTATGAGTTTATGTATTTTGATGTACGAAGGTTGTTCGAGTCCGGATATGATCACGGACATGACGAGGAGTCTCGAAATGGTCGAGACATAAAGATTGATATATTGGACGGATACATTTGGACATCGGAAGGTTAGGAGAAGTTTGGAGCTCCGGAGGTTCTGGAACCCCGGGAGGTATATGGGCCTTATTGGGCCCATATAGGAGGAAGGGAGAAGGAACAAGGGAAGGGGGCCGGCCCCCCCTTTCCTTTCTCCTTCCCCCTCTTCCTAATACTACTACTAGTACTACTTCCTACTACTACTACTCTTTCCTTCCCCCTCCAAATAAGATAAGGAAAAAGGGGGGAAACCTACTTGGAGTAGGTTTCCCCCTCCCCTATGGTGCGCCCCCCTTGGCCGGCCACCTCCTCCCTCCCTCCTTTATATACGGCGGTAGGGGGGCACCCTAGAACACACAAGTTGATCATTGAGATCGTTCCTTAGCCGTGTGCGGTGCCCCCCTCCACAAGATTACACCTCGGTCATATTGTAGCGGTGCTTAGGCGAAGCCCTGCGACAGATAGAACATCAAGATAGTCACCACGCCGTCGTGCTGACGGAACTCCTCCCCGCGCCTCTGCTGGATCGGAGAATGGGGTGCGTCATCGAGCTGTACGTGTGTCAAGAACTCGGAGGTGCCGGAGTAACGGTGCTTGGATCGGTTGGACCGGGAGGACGTACGACTACTTCCTCTACGTTGTGTCAACGCTTCCGCTTCGGTCTACGAGGGTACATAGACAACAGTATCCCCTCTCGTTGCTATGCATCACCATGATCTTGCGTGTGCGTAGGAAATTTTTTGAAATTACTACGTTCCCCAACAGTAGCAAGCTTCCTAGTAGCTTTATATTGGGCATTGCAAATTCTATGCCAAGCATCTTTTAAACTCTCTCTCTCTCTCCCTTTGCTTAAAATTGAGAATTTCTTGTTCGGGAGTGAGAATAAGGATAGGGGGACTAGCCATAACGACAAGGTAAACGAACTAACACACGAGCAAACAAAAGGAAAGCGAAAAAGAGAGGAGGAGATTGGGAAAGAGAGGGAGAATAAAACGGCAAGGGTGAAGTGGGGGAGAGGAAAACGAGAGGCAAATGGCAAATAATGTAAATGCGAGGGAGATGGGTTTGTGATGGGTACTTGGTATGTCTTGACTTGAGCGAAGACCTCCCCGGCAACGGCGCCAGAAATCCTTCTTGCTACGTCTTGAGCTTGTGTTAGTTTTCCTCGAAGAGGAGAGGGTGATGCAGCAATAGTAGCATAAGTATTTCCCTCAGTTTTTGAGAACCAAGGTATCAATCCAGTAGGAGGCTCCTTAAAAGTCCCACGCACCTACACAAACAAACTGAGAACTCGCAACCAACGCGATAAAGGGGTTGTCAATCCCTTCACGGCCACTTGCGAAAGTGAGATCTAATAAAGATACTATGATAAGATAAATATATTTTTGGTATTTTATAATATAGATGCAAAAAAATAAAGATGTAAATAAAAGTAGATTGAAAGCAAATATGATAAGAGATAGACCCGGGGGCCATAGGTTTCACTAGAGGCTTCTCTCAAGATAGCATAAGTATTACGGTGGGTGAACAAATTATTATCGAGCAATTGATAGAAAAGCACATAGTTATGAGATTATCTAGGCATCACGTCCATAACAAGTAGACCGACTCCTGCCTGCATCTACTACTATTACTCCACACATCGACCGACTCCTGCCTGCATCTAGAGTATTAAGTTCATAAGAACAGATTAACACATTAAGAAAGATGACATGATGTAGAGGGATAAACTCAAGCAATATGATATAAACCCCATCTTGTTATCCTCGATGGCAACAATACAATATGTGCCTTGCAACCCTTTCTGTCACTGGGTAAGGACACCGCAAGATTGAACTCAAAGCTAAGCACTTCTCCCATGGCAAGAAAGATCAATCTAGTAGGCCAAACCAAACTGATAATCGAAGAGACTTGCAAAGATAACTCAATCATACATAAAAGAATTCAGAGAAGATTCAAATATTATTCATAGATAAACTTGATCATAAACCCAGAATTCATCGGATCTCGACAAACACACCGCAAAAAGAGTTTACATCGAATAGATCTCCACAAGAGAGGGGAGAAACATTGTATTGAGATCCAAAGAGAGAAGAAGACATCTAGCTAATAACTATGGACCCGTGTAGGTCTGTGGTAAACTACTCACAACTCATCGGAGGGGCAAGGATGTTGATGTAGAAGCCCTCCATGGTCGATTCCCCCTCCGGCAGAGTGCCGACGAAGGCTCCAAGATGGGATCTCATGGATACAGAAGGTTACGGTGGTGGAAATTGTGTTTCGTGGTGCCCCTGGATGTTTTCGAGGTACGTAGGTATATATAGGAGGAAGAAGTACGTCAGTGGCCGCCCGAGGGGCCCACGAGACAGGGGGCATGCCCTACAGGGGGGCGGCCTCCTATCTCGTGGGGGCCTCGGCTGCTTCTTGACTTGCACTCCAAGTCCTCTGGATCACGTTCGTTCCAAAAATCACGCTCCCGAAGGTTTCATTCCGTTTGGACTCCGTTTGATATTCCTTTTCTTCGAAATACTGAAATAGGCAAAAAAAACAGCAATATGGGTTGGGCCTCCGGTTAGTAGGTTAGTCCCAAAAATGATATAAATGTGTAAAATAAAGCCCATAAACATCAAAAGGGGTAATATAATAGCATGGAACAATCAAAAATTATAGATAGCGCGGGAGCAGTTATTTTTTTCTCTGTACGGCACCAGCACGGTTCCCTCTCGTTAGTGTTTTTTTCTCCCGTGGCGATTCCGTCGCCGACGTCGAGTTCTTGCCTTCCCACCCCCGATCTGACTCACCTGGCGATTGATTCGGGCTGACAAAGGGGGGATCTTTAGTATCCCTATCCGGCCTTGATCGTTGCTGGTTGGGACGAGGGGAGTTCTTGGGTCCGCTTCAACAAGCCCGATCTATTTTCATCTCGGGCTAGGGTTTCACGATGGCGACGCTGGGGAAAGATCACGCGGATGCAGCTGGATCTTCGTCCGTGGCAGAGGTAGAGCAACTAATGGCAGAACTAGGGCTTAGGGAGGAGGACCTTGATGATGTGGTCTTCGATGAAAAAGAAGCCCCTCCAGCGGCAGCTAGATGGATGGCAGTTTGTAGGGTTCATATCTCTAAACCCTATAGCCAGTACTGGTTTTCAAGAACATGCAATCATCTTGGGATCTTGCGCATGAAGTAAAGTTCAGGCCTTTGGAGGAAAATCGCTATACTCTGCAGTTCCTTTGCCTTGGCGATTGGGAACGGGTGATGAACGACGGACCCTGGAACTTCAGGGGCAATGCCGTGATATTGGAGCCGTATGATGGAATAACCAAACCAACTTTGGTAAACCTGGACTATCTGAACATATGGATGCAGATCCATGATGTGCCAGATCTGTATGCCCATCTGGTACCCGCGCTAGCTGCAAAGGTTGGACATGTCCTATTCACCAAGCCTTTAACACAGGACTTTGCTGGAAACTTTTATAGAGTCTGGGTGAGAATCAATGTGCATAATCCTCTGAAGAATGCAGTTTCTATGATTCGTGAATCAAAGCGGCAGATCTACCGCGTGAGATACGAACGACTACCCGATTGGTGTGCTGTTTGTGGCCACCTCGGGCATGTGTACAAGGAGCACGGCGATGGAATCCACTCCCCGTCTGCTTTATTTTTCAAGGATCTCCAGGCAAGCTGGCAAGTGAGGACAGGGACAGGCCCAGGAGGGGGGCGTGGACGCGGGAGAAGAGGTGGCAGGCGAGGTGGTGGCACGGCTGGAAGAACACAAGTGCCAACAGGATATGCTGCTGAGGAGGATCTTGACCTTGACGCAGAGATGGATGGAGCTGGCGAGAATAGGAAAATGACTTCAGAACAACATGCTCCTTTGGGTGGCCCGGCCCTTCCATCAGGACAGAAAACTCTGCTGGCACTACCGCCTAGTGCACCTTTACCAGAGAGCCCGTCCTCCAAACAAGAGCAGAAGCGGATGCATACCAACACAGACAAGAACTCAGATAAGAATGGGACAGCTACCGTTAAAACCAATAATGCAAAATCGACGACCTCCCGTGGGGAGGATCGCCGGGCACAATGAATCTCTTGTGTTGGAATTGTCGTGGTGCGGGCAAAGCCGCGACAATTCGAGAGCTTCGCGACTTAGCGAAGCAATTTTCCCCGATAGTGCTATGTATAGTGGAAACACAAATATCTAAAGCACGTGTCGGAAGTCTTGCTGGTACTTTAGGTTTTCATCATGCTTATGCAATTAGTAGTGTGGGCCGCAGTGGCGGCATTGGTTTGTTTTGGAATAATGGAATAAATCTTGATGTTTTTGGTTACTCTGAGTATCATGTAGATGCAACTGTCTCTATACCGAACCAGGAAGAATGGCGTCTAACATGTGTATACGGTGAAGCACAAGTGGCGGAGAGATATAAAACTTGGGATCTCCTCAAGTCTTTGGTATCTGTGAGCTCTCTGCCATGGCTTTGCTTAGGAGATTTCAACGAAGTCCTTCATCCTCATGAACATGTGGGGTGGGACTAAGGAGGCGCTCACAAATCCAAGGGTTTCGGGATGCAGTGGATGTGTGTGCACTGTCTAACCTCGGATATCATGGCAAACAATGGACTTTTGAGAAGAAGATAGCAGGAGGTGGCTACTGTCGGGTTAGACTGGACCGTGCCTTGGCCAACACGGAATGGACCACGCTGTTCCCACATGCGCGACTAAGCCATGAGACTGGGGCTGCTTCTGATCATTGTCCGATCAGACTGCAGTTGGAGCCTTCGACACCGGCGCAAGCAACATCAAAATTATTCCGTTATGAGGTTTATTGGGAGAGGCATGAGGACTTCGGCTCTTCCCTCCAAGCATTGTGGAGTGGTGCTCCTGAAGGTCAAACAGTTGAGCAGATGAGCAGAAAGCTCAGCGACCTGTCGGCGTCTTTAAAGCAGTGGAGTGGGGCTACTATTGGCTATGTTGCAAAGGAGATAAAAAAGCTGAAAAAGGAGTTGACAGTTTTACAGAATGACCCCCAAAGAATTGTGCCATCACATGGAGAGATAAAAACTACAGACCGTCTCGTCGAGCTCTACCATATGGAGGAGATGATGCAGCGGCAAAGGTCCAGGGTGGATTGGCTCAAGGATGGTGACAAGAACACTAGGTTCTTCCAAAGACGAGCTAGTATGCGTCGGCGCAAGAACACAATCAAGTCCCTCGAGCAGCCGGATGGTTCGTCGACAAATGACCCAGCTAAGATGGCTAGTCTAATCAATGATTTTTACAAAAAACTGTTCAGATCAGAGGGCACTTCAAGGATGGATACCGTTCTTAATGCAGTTCCTGTGAAGGTCACACATGCTATGATCGAAGGGCTCACAGCTCCTTATACGGTAGATGAGGTGAAATCAGCACTTTTCCAGATGTACCCAACCAAGGCCCCTGGCCCTGACGGATACCCGGCTCATTTTTTTCAAAGGCACTGGGAGTTGTGTGGACCTGAGGTAACCAACGTTGTTCTTCGGATCCTTAGAGGAGAAGAAAGCCCGGATACAATAAATGAGACTGTTCTAGTCTTAATTCCAAAGGTGAAAGATCCCACTAACCTATCCCAATTCAGACCTATTAGTTTCTGCAATGTGCTTTACAAAATTGCTTCCAAGGTTTTATCTAATAGGCTGAAACAAATCCTCCCTGAGATTATATCCGAAGAGCAGTCCGCCTTTGTCCCAGGACGCCTCATCACTGACAACATCATTATGCCTATGAATGTCTTCACTTCATGAAGAGAAACAAAGCTCAGAGGAATAGATTTTGTGCTGTCAAACTCGATATGATGAAGGCGTATGATCGCGTGGAGTGGAACTATTTGGAAGCTATTATGACCAAGATGGGGTTTGCATCGTCCTAGATTGCTTCGGTCATGAGAATGATAACTTCGGTAAAGTTTTCTGTTTTGTTTAGTGGGGGCAAGCTCGAACAATTCTCCCCCACAAGAGGGATCCGTTAAGGAGACCCCATTTCTCCATATCTGTTTTTGATTGCAGCGGAGGGCCTTTCGTGCGTCTTAAAAACCCAAGATGAATCATCACACCTCACTGGAATTCGAGTGGCGCCGACGGCTCCGCCGGTTAGCCACTTGTTATTTGTTGATGATAGCCTGCTGTTTGTCAAAGCCAGCTCTGTTGGAGCAAATGAGTTGTCTGCCTTAATGGAAACTTACTGCAATGCTTCGGGCCAAAGGATAAATCTTGCGAAGTCCTTAGTCTTTTTCAGCAAGGGCTGCCCTTCTTCTTTGAGACTTGAGGTAAAGAATGCTTTGAATATATCAAATGAATCTCTTTCTGATAAATATTTGGGAATGCCTTCTGACGTGGGAAACTGCAAGAACGGGGCCTTTAAGTTTCTAAAGGACCGTGTATGGAGTAAGGTCAAGGGATGGTTGGAAAAACTTTTGTCTGCGGGAGGGAAAGAAGTTCTCATAAAATCGGTAGCACAGTCAATTCCAGTCTATTCCATGTCTTGTTTCAGACTTCCGCGTGGCCTCTGTGAACACATCAACACGTTGATTAGGAAGTTCTGGTGGGGTAGCAAGGAGGGAAAACGGAAGCCTAGCTGGGTCTCTTGGAGCACAATGACACAACCAAAATATTGTGGAGGCTTGGGTTTCCGAGACATTGAACTTTTCAATCTCGCTCTCCTAGCTAGACAGGCATGGCGAATCCTTGTGGATCCTGAATCACTTAGTGCTCGAACGCTAAAGGCCAAGTATTACCCGATGGAAGAGTTCCTCCATGCTGAACTAGGTTTGGCCCCGTCCCAGATATGGCGTGCTATTATTGATGGACGTGAGGTGCTCAAACAGGGTCTGATACGGAGAGTAGGAAACGGTCACTCAACAAGCATATGGCATCACAACTGGTTACCGGGACCTTCAAATATGAGGCCAATAGTGAGCAGAGTGGCTAATCCTCCTCAGTTGGTGAATGAACTTATTTTGCCTAGTGCTGAATGGAATCGACCTCTTATCGACGAGACTTTCCTGCCAACAGATGTTGCAGCAATATACTCTATCCCTCTGTGCACTCGGAATATCGAGGACTTCTGGTCTTGGGTGCATGAAAAAAGTGGGGTGTTCTCAGTTCGCTCATCTTACCGTATGTTAGTTGAAACTAAGCTCACGAGAGAGGCTTGGCTAGAAGGACGGGCTGTTTCTTCAAATCTGGATAAGGAAAAACAATCATGGAAAGCTTTGTGGAGAGTGGAGGTTCCACCAAAACTGAAAATATTCCTATGGCGACTAGCCCAGCAATCAATCCCAACTTCGGACTTGATGCATCATCGCAATATGTCTACAACAACCTGTTGTGGCCTCTGTGGAGCCGAGGATTCTTGGCAACACTCGTTGCTGCATTGCATGGTCGCCAGATGCGTTTGGGCTTTGCTTGACCAAGATCTTGTGGAAGCGCTAAACACCATTACAGAACCAGATGCAAAAGGATGGCTTTTCTTGGTACAGGAGATGATCTCCCCGCAAGAGTTCATCTTGGTAACCACAACTCTATGGGCACTTTGGTTTGCACGACGACGGGCGTTACATGAACACATATTCCAAAGTCCGATGACAACACACCAGTTCATTCTCAAGTTCATCTGGGAGATTGAGGAGTGCAAACCGAAGAAATCAACATCTGGGATACCAACGGCGGCTCCTGTGCAGCTAAGATGGATCCCTCACCCAGGTGGAAATGCAAAAATACGAGTCGATGGAGCAGTGTCTAGAGATGGCAATTTTGGCTCATTCAGCGCTGTTTGCAGAAACTCATCAGGAGGTTTTTTGGGCGCTTCGGTGATCAAAATCCATGGAGTATCGGACCCGGTGACGCTTGAAGCGATGGCATGTCGAGAGGCGCTTGCGCTTGCAGTAGATCTGGACCTTGCTCACATTCAGGTCGCTAGTGACAGCCAAGAGGTGGTGAAAAGCATCAAAGACCGAACTGGGGGTGCCTACGCCAGCGTCACGAAGGAGATTGTGGAAACATCATCTAGTTTTGATAGTTGCACCTTCATCTTTGAAGGTAGAGCCACTAATATTGAGGCACATAGCCTCGCTAAGCATGCTTTCGATTTGGATTACGGGCGCCATGTGTGGCTGTTAAACCCTCCAAACATTTCTTGTATCCCCATGAACTTGTTTGAACAATAAATAAAGCGTGTTTAGACTCAAAAAAATAAAAAATTATAGATACGTTGGAGACGTATCAGAGCCACGCCATCCATTTATCGCCAATCAAGGCCCTCCTGAATTGGATGTTCAGAGGTGTTGAACCAAGGACTGATTGAACTGTATCGTCTTTCTAACACTCAATATTATACAAAGATGAGTACTGAACCGCAAGCGGATTGTCCCCAAAAATAAGAACATAATATTGTTTGCTCAAGTACAGATGTAACTGATGGATGGGAAGAAAGCGAGGCAATACAGCCATATGCCCGTGAGCTTGAAAGAAACAAATTGAATGTTCCGTTACTTTGCTTTCCAGAAGAGATTCCGTATGCTTCTACTTCACCTCTATCTTTGCCAGTTTTTATGTGAGCTTAAATATATGCACAAGGGATAAGAACAAAATATCTTCTAATGGAGGCCTAAGGTTTGGACAAATGCGTGAAAGAACATTGAAAGTGTAATTGTAAGAGAGGTGATATGGATTATCTTTTTCATTTTCTTCTTATACTTACAAATAATTGTCTTAAAGTACTCAGAGAAAGGTTTATAATTTTTCCCTTCATCTGCCTCTCATCTAAACAGTTATTAGAAACTGTCGAGCAGATCATTTTAATGATAGTGATAGTTGATTATTAGATATTGATGCACAGATGGAGATTTCGTACATAATATTTCCTTTTTGGCAACTTTCAGAAATACATTATAAAATTGTTGACCATGTGCCATCTTTTTTAACGTCGAAATTACATGTGTGCCAAGATGGTATCTTCTATCTTTGGACTACATCACGAGTTATAGGATATGACTTAGCTATGATAGTATGACCATCAACTAATCAGGTCTATATTATACAATTTGACTACAAATTCTGTCAAAAATCTCTAAAGTATCTTGGAAGGCCAAACTTTCGTTCAAAAAGCAAACCATCTAAAATACTTACTATAAGTGATATATGAACTCTTTTCCACACACACTCAAAATCTCAAATGCATATCTTGAAGACATTGATTTTTGCATCTGAAATACCCATGATATATAACCTGTAGAGCAGTAAGCATAAGTAGAGAAAAGGTGTAACTGATATTCATAGCTAAATGATTGGCGTTGTTGCAACAAGAAAAAAATATTGCACATAACAATCCAAGCGAAGTAACAGGTTGACTTGACAATACTTATATGGGAGAAAGCCAGAGTAATAAATTAATGAATTGGGTCAGCAAACGTCTCACATACATCCAACAATGACTTGGGGATTGCATGGGAGAAAGCCACAACTATCAAGCTGTCAAGATATTCTACCCATGTAACAATGACTTGGGGAGTAACAATGACTTGACTTGACAATACTCTACCCATGTACTTCATAGGATCATTTGTCACCCGGACACAAAACTTCTTCGCTCCCTTGAGCGGTGCGCCTGCGTGGATACGTCTGTCAAGATATTTTCTAGGTCCGTCTACTCTAAAAACATTCTACTAATTTATATAGATATTTAATGTTACCCTGTAAAATCTTACATCTACAACCAAATAAATACACCAAGAGGCAATCAATAGTATTGGTTTTCTCCGACTTATGTTGAAATCCACTCTAAAAAGATAGTTTTAAGTAACCAAAATAAATAATCGAAACAACTTGTACAACAAACTGCATGTTAACATTTATTATTAGAAATTCTTTTGTAATGATAAATATTGAATTGTACCTAAATATAAATCAGCAATTTTTAGTTTATTAATGCTTCTAGTACCAAAAGTAGCAGTTTATATAACATGTCAAATATTTAACAATAAAGATATATTAACATTTACCTAATTAGGAAGCGGTGAAAATGTTTAGTATAAATACATAGATGAGGAGAACGGCGATGGTGCGGACGGGCTCGCGCGCTCCTGCTAGCTGGACGAACGAATCGGCGACGCGTTGCCTACTGTATTCAATGCGGCCGTATGGATACATCACCACTACGTATGTCCATATACGACGTGCGGAGACAGGCCGTGCAACATAACTGGTATATATCGGTCCAGGATAGTTATGTTCATCCTAAAAAAGAGATAGTTATGTTCCGTTGGTACAGGTGCGTTCGTACTGTACATAAAAAAGTCCGTCTGGTACAGGATAGTTATGATCCGAAGATGAAAAAGATTAACAATCACGCCATGGGCATGTTCAGCAATGATTTGGTCTCCTGGAAAGGGAGGGTGAAACGAGCTATTGAGGCTGATGAACCCCTGTCCAAGATTCTGAAGGAAAATCCGACAATTACAGAAGAGGAGTTTGAAAAGTTCAAGGACACTTGCGCTACCGAGGCAGCCAAGGCTAAGGCTGCGAAATTCAAGAGCCTTCAGCAAAGGAACACGGGGAAGCATCGCCTCGGAAGCCGTGGCTACCTCGGTAAAAGGCCCATATGGGATAAGGAGGACGCGGAACATGAAGCCGCGGGTCTCCCAGACCCCTTCGCGAAGTTCACCAACCCCTTGGAACATGACTTCATCAGGGCCCGCTACAAGTGGGACAAGGAGAAAAAGCTTTTTACACGGACAAGATCACGAGGAAATTGATTAGACTACTGGAGAAGCAACACCAGCTTGCAGCCGAAAGCCCTACTTCTCCGATGAGGCCCAAGTGGGACACCCCTTTCAACCGGGCCTTGAACGAACTTAAGGGACTCCCTTTGGATCAGCGGCCGCAATATGGTTGTGTGCACGACGCTGGAGACGGCGCCATGTGGAAGGTGTTTTACAACGAGGGCCTGGAGGCCAAGAAGCTGAAAAAGAAGTTTAGTCAGGCGGACATCGACGCGAAGGTGAAGCTTGCGGTCGAGAAAAAAGCTGTTGAGGACGCGAAAAAAGCAGCTGAGGACAAATATGAGTTGCTACAGCAGGCAGTCAATGCAGCTGTAACTGCCTGCAGAAATGATTTCGCTACTAACTTGATTCCAGTTATCATCAACTGGGCGAAGGAAAATCCAGACAAGACGGTACATGATTTCCCGTTGCCCAGTTTCGTCGGGAGCAACTCCATGAACAACAACACCATCGCACCATCACTTGCTCACGCAACCGGGCCTCCTCTCGTAGCCGCTCCCGCTCATAGCAGCCCGTCCTCGGCCTCGAGCACGCTAGGTGGGCCTTCGTCTTTAGCTGAGCTCGACGCTGTCACAGTAATTACATATCGCACCATATATATATATATATATATATATATATATATATATATATATATATATATATATATATATATATATATATATATATATATATATATATATTTCATTTTTGTTGCCTTTCGGTTGTTTTACGCCACAGACATATGTGTTTGCATGCGAAAAAAACCTCGTGCACCATACTCTACTTGATCAAAGGCCAGAAGGTGGACGTGGGAAAGGAGATGATAATGGACCCCTCTCAACGCAAGTTCCAAAACCAGCCGATCCCCGCTGGGCACTTCAGGGTTAGCTTGACCAGTGTGAAATCGGGGCACGAGGATTTGCCTCCTTCAGTACAGCATGTGAGAGCGGACGACGAGGAGGCGCTCGCGGCACTGCTGGAGGAGGAAGCTGATGCCGACGTCCAGGACGAGAACATCTCATGGTCCTCATCACCCTCGCCGGCCTTCTCGCGAGCAATGAAAAGCCGCGGCGAGGTGGCTCGGCGCTGGGGCGGCTGAAAACAGAGAAACGGCATCGTCTGGAAGGTTGTTGCATGCTCTACTCCAACTACTTCGGCGACAAAGTGTTTCGGCGCCATTATCGGATGAGCCAAAAGCTTTTCCTCAGGATTGTTAATTCCATCCGAGAGTGCGACAGCTACTTCAAGTGCAAGAAGGATTGCACCGGCAAACTTGGATTCACCTCAATCCGTAAGTGCACAACAGCTATGAGGATGCTTGCATATGGAGCTCCCGGTGATTCACTCGACGACTATGGGCGCATGACCGAGTCCACAACCATCGTGTGTTTCTACAAGTTTTTGCAGGGCAGTGGTGGCAATGTTTGGACCGCAATACTTACGATCACCAAATACTGAAGACACTGCTCGGATTCTAGCACAGAATGCAGCAAGAGGATTTCCTGGGATGCTTGGAAGCATCGACTGCATGCATTGCAAATGGAAGAACTGTCCATTTGCTTGGTAGGGGATGTACGAAGGCGCCAAAGGTGGTTGCAGTGTGATACTTGAGGCAGTGGCCACACAGAACCTCTAGATTTGGCACTCCTTCTTTGGTATGCCACGAACTCACAATGATATCAACGTGCTGCGTTGCTCCCCTGTCTTTGCCAAGCTTGTTGAAGGTCATTCTCCTCCGGTGAATTTCGAGGTCAATGGGAGGCACTACAACAAGGGATACGGCCTAGCTGATGGCATCTATCCGAGATGGTCTACATTTGTGAAGATTATCTCAAATGTTGTGCCATGAGGCAAGAAGTCCCACTTTGTTAAGGTTCAGGAGGCTTGCAGGAAGGATGTCGAGCGGGCATTTGGTGTGCTCCAATCTTGATTTGTTGCTGTCCGATACCCTACTCAAACCTGGTCAAAAGATCAAATGTGGGAGATCATGACTTGCTGTGTCATCTTGCACAACATGATCATTGAGAGCGAGTAGGAAGAGCCAGTGTTTGACACTGAACCATATTACAGGCAGGGTCCATTTGTAAATTTGTTTTGCTTCCTTCTATAAAAATCAGGTACGCCATTGGCGTACTCGGAAAAAAATGCGAGAGGGGTTTGTGAATCTGGGCTCTTTCGGTCGCTGGTCCTGGACGCGCAGCGTGTTTTGAGATGCCTGTAGCGGGTGAACAAGAAAACGTACTCCCTCTGTTTTTATTTACTCTGCATATTAGAGTTGACTGAAGTCAAACTTCGTAAAGTTTGACCAAGTTTATCGAAAATAATATAGACATTTATCATAATAAATCTATACGATGTGAAAGTACATTCAATAATAAGTCTAAAGTTTTTAATTTGTTATTGTATATCTTAATATTTTTGTTTATAAACTTGGTCAAAGTTTGTAAAGCTTGACTTTGACCAAAGCTAATATGCGAACTAAATAAAAACGGAGGGAGTAATTACCGTGCCATCAAATTCTGGTGTTCAAAAGAGACGCTTGGTTTTCATACGTACGTTAGGATCAGGAGATGTCCAATTAAATTTCAAAAAAAAAAAGGAGATGTCCAATTAGCTAGTGGAGCATTTTGGTAAAGAAGCCAAGGACAAATTCGGTAATCGTACACAGAAATAAAGGCGCGCAGGTACTGAAGCTTTGGCGCCAAGAATAATAGCATCACTGCACTGACCATGCTTTGCTGGGTGTATAAAGCCGCGCAAGAATCAAACTAATTAAGCTCGCGCGCTGCTGCACTCCATGGATATGGTTGATAAGATGGCACCCCTCGCACTCGCAGCAGCCGCATCCTCGTCGCGGTGCGCCCCCTTCGCCTGCCGCCGTAGCGGCGCCGAGCAGCGCTCCAGGGGCCTGGATCACGCGTCAGCACCGGTGCCTGCCGCCGGGCAGGGGTGCGGGCGGCCGCTGGGCCGCGCGGCGGGGGTCGTGGGCGGCGGCATCGCCGCGGCCTTCTTCGCGTCCCTGGAGCGGTGCGCCTGCGTGGAGGTCCGCACGACCGACGACCTGTCCGACTGCTGCAACGGCGCCACGGAGGCCACGCCGCTCATGGGCGACGGCGGCAGTTCCGGCCGTTCTTCCACTCATTCTTCCACAGCGAGGAAGAAGAGCAAGAGGAAGGCCGGCGCGGGAATGGGCCGGAGGGGCGGCCATGGCGGCTTTGGGTGCTGCGAGAGCATCAATTAGCTAGTCTTAGTTGGTATTCTGATGAAAGTCTCGCGGGCATATGTGTGCATGCGATGTGTGCAGATTGTATGGCATCATTAAGATTGTATGAACTGTTCGAGAGACTGAGACCATGCACGGTGTTTTGTACTACTCCCTCCGTTCGGAATTACTTGTCACGAAAATGAATTTATCTAGAACTAAAATACGTCTAGATACATCCATTTCTGCGACAAATAATTCCGAACGGAGGGAGTATATGATCAATCTTGATGTTCACTTTTTTTTTACGGAAAACATCCTGATATTATAAAAGTTATCAAAAGTACAAGACACCTCATCTATAAAATATACAAAGAACCTCAATCATAGCAAAATACATCAAGTTTTTTATACCACCAAACTGCCACTATCGCCGCCAGAATCAGCTGCTAACTTACATGTAGCTAGTGTGGTTCGGATTTTTGTTTAAGTTATGTAGTGATAGATGTGACCATGTTGCACACAGTGGGACATCATGCACGGACTTCAAATCAAGGAACATAGAACTATATGTTAGTTCTTGTACATATTTTCTGCCTTATATAAAGCTAAGATACGTCTTAGGCGTACTCTCGAAAATAAAACTATATGTTAGTCTAATTTAACTCCGTAAATAATTCGAGAGTTGTGTGTACCGATCGATGTGGAGTCAGGGGGTGTTACCGTCTTTTCGGAAGAAAAAAAATGAAGCTCATATATCGAGGAACTTGTTTGAAACTTTCTTCTTTTATTTTTCTATACAGGGTATTATTCCCATCTCAACCTAACTAAAAGGCTATGCTTTTTCATGGTTAGTTGAAGACATTTTAAAGCGAGTTTATTGATCTACTCCTCTTTAAACAAAAAGGCTAGACTTATGGGAAGGGGTTACGGATTTCGGCTACCCTGATTTCAACTTCTGTTTACCCCTTCCTTCAACTTCTTTTTCCCCGACTTCAACTAAAAGCCCTCCCCTGCTTCCATGCAAGTATTGGATTTGGACGGACGACACCTGGAAACGAGGCCCAGTTGACTGGACGGCTTAGGCCCACAGTAAACCCAGAGAATGATTCAGCTTAAGAAGGGCCCGTTAGTGAGATCTAGAGCGCCTTATATTAGCTTCAGTGATTCTTTGTCTCAAAAAAAAAAACTTCAGTGAATCTATCCACTGTATTAATCACCGCTAAAAAATCCACTGTATTAATCTTCAGAGGGAAGATAAAATTAAGCCCCACAGAAATCTCTGAAGATAGTAATAATAAAGACTCACAAATTAATATGTGTGTAGTCACTTTTTAGCCCCTTTAGCCAACCACTTCTTGATTAGTTTCTGCAAATGCTATGCATGTGAGCCTCCTCTTTGATCTGGTTAGCTTTGTGAACGATCTCATTGCCTCACCTCCACACACGTGTCCACCTTTTTTTTTTTTTTTTTGCAAATATGTGTCCCCTTAACCATCAACAAAAAAGGCACTATGCAAAATGGCAATTTATTGTGCACTTCAATCACAACACATGTTGCATCTTAAGCATTTCATGATGTCTAGAGAAACCAAAAGCTACCCATTTCCAAAAATGCCAAGCAAATTTTTATACGCAACATGTTTCAAATGGATTATGAGGCGGCCGACAATTTTTTCATCTCACTCGAATTTCTAACCATGAGATTATATTCGTGATATGCGCTTTAGTTGCCAAAAAGATGAATGCAAAGGCGACGACGGCCCATATATGTTGAGATGCCTATTGAATTCATGCTTCATCCAGTTACTCCAAAAGTCTAAACTGACGGAGAGAGGCAGACAATATATTTCAATACTCCTTCTCACGTCTGAGTTTTTTAATTCTTGGACATGGGGTCGATGTAGGTCATACTTCTTTTTGTCAATACTGCGTTGGCAGTATGTTGAACTCGAGATCTCTTGGCCCCGATACCATATTGAATTCATGCTCCAGTCAGTTACTTCAAAAGTCTGAACTAATGAAGAGAGGCGGGCAATATGTTCAAACAATGCTGACGTGGGCAAGATTTAATAGCATAGGGCAAGGCTGCAAACCGTAAATCGATGTCCCAGGGTTGGAGATCTATGTTGCTGCAACAGAGGAAGATGGGGAGGGATGCACGAAAAATGGTGAAATCGGCGGAGGAGAAGACATCGGTGACATGGGAAGGGAGGGTGAGAATTATTTGGTTTGGGCTGATGTGAACGGAACGATTGTGTGATGTCGGATGTAGATCGGTTGGCTTGAAAACTTGCCCAACATATATATTTCTCCAATTTTCCAGGCAAGTGACTAGCCGACACCTACTTTTTCCCATTTAGCAGCATACATCAAATCATTTCATTGTTCTTGTGATTTCGCTGTACATAGTTGGTTTCCCACACACACGAAAAAAGCAGATAGATCCACGCATGCAATGCAATGGACAAACCCATCAAGCTAGAATAGTAAAAAGGATGGGCAAAAGGATGCTCCAAAAATCTGACAAGATCCAGGCATTTCAGCTAAGGTGGTAGAAACTAACTGCTGGCTGCTTGACACCTGGCACCAAACAAGGAGCTTAGATTCTGAAAATTCTTACTAGATTCTCAAAAGCCCCGGATTAAAGCTGTGCATAGTGCATATGCTTTCCGAAAATCTTGAGGCACGCCCATGTGGCTGCCCAAATGCATGCAAATGCCCACCATGATCCAGACGCAGACCAGACACCAATCGATCTGTATGTCTACTGGCTACATAGCTAGGTAGGCTTTGGAGTTTGGAGGTGCATGGATGCATGCACATGCACGCCATCTGTCCGTTAACTAACATAACTAATCCCTAGCTCCTACCATCCCCTGTAGTAAGATTCATGCATCTGGACATATGATCATCTAACTAATTCCTAGCTATAGGACTAGAATATGATCATTTAAATCAATTTCATTCTAAACTGATTTACTACCGGACTTGGGTAAGCAAATTAACCACGTACTCCTACTTGTTAATGTTTAAGTAGCTAGCTAGGTAATCAATCAGCTTTCATTTCCATGCATACATAGAGTAAGTAGCTAGCACAAAAGAGTGGAGGGTGATATTTGTGCTTAATTAGTGGTGGTGCAGTGCGTGCCGCCCACTCGTCGGAACAGAAGAAAATGTTGCACCCTACCTGCCCTGCTTTAGCCTAAAGCACGCAGCTTTAGTACTTGGGTTAGCTAATGGTAGATCACACGTAGTGGCAGCACGTATGCTTATTACCTTTCGACTTTGGAGGCCATAAATAGTAGAGTAGGACTCGCATGCTTCCTTCATGTAGGAGTACAGTGCAACACAAGATCGATCCAACCTGCTACTGGCTTCCTTGTTCTCGAAGGCTCCGCCGCTCTGCCATTTGCATGCACATATAAAAAGAACTGGCCAGTTCTTCATTCCATAATAAATTTGCAGTTATATGCTCTAACTTGTCGTAAGTTCTTTACTACTCCGTCCGAAAAGAAATATAAGAGCGTTTAGATAATTAAAATAGTGTTCTAAATTCTTTTATATTTGTTTACAGAGGGAGCATCTAACTTTGTGTATTACCTCCGTTCTAATTAAGTTACTTGTTTTAGATTTGTCTAGAAGATGAAGTGACTATAAACTATTTCAAATTTATAAAAATATACAGCAAGAAGAAATTCCTATAATTTTCTTGCGCATATATGCATGCATGCATGTCAGTGGCTTCTTCCATATTAATTTATATGAGATTATAGAAGGTAATACTATGTTATTACGTCTTTGGAATTCCCAAGTTATTCCGCCTAGATGCGATCGGTCGATGCATGCATTATATACGGGTGACGATGGTGACCTGATCGAGCTTTGGTATATGCTGTTCCAGTGGCTGGCTGAGCTCATTCCATCTAGATGAGAATATCTACTTTTCTTTTTTGCATTGCATAGATCCATTGGTTATTATAGTTAGTTAAAGCCAGAATATATACGTCGCCGTCTTTTCGTGGTCGACCCGTACCTTTCAGTGGACCTGGAATCAACTCGTTATCTTGCCCGACTATTATTGGCGAGTCAGTTTCTTCGACACGTATATGCATACGTATGCACATAAATTTTAAAAACTGATCAAAAATTAAGCTAGTTAATTAAGGTTAATATAGTAGTATTTGTTGTTATTGTTGTTGTTGTTGTTGTTGTTGCTGCTGTTGTTGTTCTCCGTCCACCTCGCCGAAAAGATTTCATAAAATTCATTAAGTTGTGATTTGTTCATACCTAGGTCACCCCGCCTTAATTTTGGTTGAACGTATATAGTATGACTTAGACAGGTGATACATCGATCAAGGCGTTAGATTTGGGCACTGCTCATGCCTTAGTGATTAAGGTTTAGAGGTAGCTAAGCTAGCAAGGTGTAGCTGGGGTAGGTTGGTATTGTCATTCGAAATTCCTCGGAAAGCCATGCATGCATATGCACGTCGCTCTCCATCGACCCACACCTTGCTCGATCTTCGTCGACCATTCCAAAGTTTTGCTTTTTACACTGTGCTGACCAAAGTAAAGGATGGTCGATGCACTCTATTCTAGCTACGTAGCTAATTCCAAGGTCTAGTTTTCCACCAGAAACAAAGTAACTGTTTTTACATGAAATTACCAAGTGTTGGATTAACCATGGGTAACCTATGGGCGTCATCCAGAAAGCCGGGTGTCACTAAGATTTTCCACGAAGAAGCTTCCAAAAAAAAGGAATAATTACAATATGGTCCTTGTCGATGTTTGCGTATCGCCATGTCGATCGTCACCCAACATTGTTCTCCACCCCGTCGGCGCAATCTGAAGGAAGAGGGAGTTGTCACCATGCCCAGATCCGAAGGAGCACCAACGCTGCCGACGCTGGTTTCCTGGGTGAAAAAGCGGCCGCTGCATGCAATAGAACCAAAATGTTATGTCATGTCAACCAGAGATTATCCCGATGTCCTTGGATCCCAGCACGGCCGCCCGTACGTGATATCATTGAAGAGGAGGAACATGACAATCAACCATCTTCCACACACCCTGCTTCAAAATGCTCAATCCCTCTGTACAAACTGCTATTGTCGCCATTCTAGGGGACAACTACCACCAACCCTAGCATCATGAAATACTTCCATTGGCCTCCTAATGGCTTCAAAGGAAACGTCGTTGCGGCAACAGAACCAATGCCGAGTACAATATCCGATGGCATGGTTCCAGATGTCGCCCCACCGAGCATGCTTAGTGGGAAGTGGAGCACATTCTCAACTTCAAGGGCTCAATCAAAGGGAGAGGAGTTTTGAACGGTATAGGGTCTCTGGAGCACGGCTACTCTATAATTACTACTTTGCTCCCAACCCAACTTTTCTTGATGAACATGGTTTCGTCGATGGTTCCGTATGCGCAAACCATTGTTCTTGCACGTGGTGGAGGGAGTGGAGGCACACGATCCCCACTTCAAACTCACCAGGGAATCTTATGGACAACTATCATTCTCTGCTAAGCAGAAATATATGGCTGCTCTGACGAGGCTTGCACATGGTACCGCCGTTGATGTTGTTGGTGAGATGGTCCGAATGGGGGAGATCCCTTGCCTAAAGATCACCGTCAAGTTTGCCCGCGTCATGGTGCGGGTTTTTGGACCAAAGTATCCGAGAGAACCGAATGTGCAGGATACAAAAAGGTTATTGGCTATTGGAAAGGCAAGAGGATTTATGGTATGCTCGGGTCAATTGATTGCATGCATTAGCAATGGAAGAACTGCCCCAAAGGTTTGCGCAGGATGTTTCAAGGTCACATCAAAGAGGCCACCATCATATTGGAAGCAATGCCATCACATTACTTGTGGATTTGGCATGCATTCTTTGAAATTCCTGGTTCTCAAGATGACATCAATGTGCTTAAGCGATATTCCGTTTTAGGAGACTTTGTAATGGGGAATTTCCATCATACACTGTCAGCGGCCGTGACTACAACATGGGATACTATCTTGCCGATGGTATCTATCCTCAATGGGCGGCATTTGTGAACACCACGTCTGATCCACAATGAGAAAAACAAATCCACTTTGTAACAATGCAAGAGGCTGGTAGGAAGGATGTGGAGAGGGCATTTGAAGTGCTCCAAGCTCATTGGGAATTATTCATGGAGCTGCAATGATGTGAGAATCAAAGACTTTGTGGCAGCTGATGACA
Source organism: Aegilops speltoides (assembly GCA_021437245.1). Taxonomy (NCBI): domain Eukaryota; kingdom Viridiplantae; phylum Streptophyta; class Magnoliopsida; order Poales; family Poaceae; genus Aegilops; species Aegilops speltoides. The sequence continues at coordinate 7,229,642 of CM038145.1, forward strand.
TGTTGTCATTTTGCACAATATGATTATCGAGGACGAGGGTGATGGATAGCCCAAAACAATGATTTTGAGATACCTAGAGAACAAGTCCACATTCCCGAACAACAACATGCATATCAGCTTATGAAACTTTCTGTAGATGCATCAAAAACTTTGAGATCATCAGGCGCACGCGCAACTACTTGGTGATCTTGTGAAGTATATGTGGCCTACAATGAAAATCAAAGAGCTAATGTTTGAATTGTGCACTTAAAAGAAATTTTATGTTTGAACTGTGTTTTTTCGAACAGGCACCGGGGGATAGAGGATCCCCACCTGAATATATTACTCAAAGGCCCATAGGGTGAGTTACATCAATGATTAGAACGAGAGGAGACGTATAGGTGCCAAGACACGGGCACCCTACTAACGGGGTCCTTAAACCTATAGGTCGTCCAAAGCGTAAAGTCTGAGATGATGTTACAGAGAGTGTCTAGGGTGAGTCGAGCTCGTTGTGAAAGACACAAGAATTCCTGGAGTCTCACAACTTCCAGAGAATGGCAAGGGAGACGGTGGGCCAAATGTTGATGTCGAGACCAACCGGCGTAGGAGTAGCCCAAACAAGGTCGATGGAGGGAGAGGCACCAACCCCAAGAAGGACCAGACCTGTGCCGTGCATGGGCAAAGGATGGCGAGGTGCGTCGAGTCCTCCAGCGGGATGTCCCACTGGGGGCAGGCTGAATCCGAGGTGATGGTGCTGGGATGTAAGTTCGTCATCGTGCTCAACTATCACGATACAGAAGCCAGCTGAAGATCTTGACCTTGATAGGTACGTTGGAGCTCTAGATGTGCCCAGCGTTGAGATTGATCTCTTGGTCAGAGGAGAGCAGCGAGTAGGCGCACCTCCAGGAGAGCGAGGAGCTGTGGGTGAGGAACTTGTCGTGGTTAGGTGGTTCCATAGAGTAGCGAGTAAACCATTATGCATGACATGAGAAACCAAGACAGAGGGTGAAGTGGAGTGGGGGAAGAGGGTATGGGTAAGTGCTTGCGAGTGGTGTGGAGAGAAGCCATGCGTCGAGCCAGAAGAAGGTGGAGGTGCCATTTCCGGTACAGACAAATGGGATTTTGCAGATGGGAGGGGGAGTTGGTCGTTTATGATTCTCCAAAGGTAGGAGCGGTTGTGAGGCTTCTTCGCGAAGTCAAGAGAGTAGTGTTGGAAGAATCAGTTGACCCCTGGTAGGTCTGGTTTTTGGAGAAGTTTGAAGGCAAATTCATGAGGAGGCGGTTATTTTTGGAGAAGCGGTCTTCAGGAAGTAGAAGTTTGAACTATGTATCTTCGCTACTAAAATTTATTTTTTATGTGCGACATTGATGTGTTTGATTGATGTGCATGGATTTGCATCAATTTGAGAGTTTGGATTTGAGGTGTGTGGCTGCCACATATGAGGCGTGACCCGGCTCCGTCCACGGACATGCTCGAGTGCGTGCGCAGACGTATAGGAAACCGATTTTCCAAGTCCGGTTGTAGATGCTCTGAGTTCAAGTCACAACGTAGGCATTTTTTGTGTGTTGAATTTATAACCACCCGCTTTTGTAAAAAAAAAAAACTGCCAACGATTAGAGGAAGGTGGACGTGACTAGCGAACATATGGAAAACAATGGGAGGGAATCCCGCTAGCGGTGTGCGCCGGACTAGCAACCAGAGAGGATCGTTCAGTAGTTTAGCAAAATTTGATGTGTCAGTTACATATTCCGTTACCCCGCAAAAAAAAAAGTTACGTATTCCGTTAACTAATTGAACCATGGAGATTTCTGCAACAATTAACCCATGAAATTACATGTCTCCGTATATATCCTGGTTGACCAACCTTGGATATCACCGGCTAAATTGAAGTTGTACTAGGCCGTAAGAAAAGAATCAGAACTGATGTGAGGTAATTAGTGAACGAATCAGAAGTCTCAGTCAAGCTAGCTGGTTCACAGCAGGCAAACTACGTTGTTGTCAGAGTATTTAACCTTGTGACCATCGAGTTGCAAACTTGCAATCAAGAAATAATTTAGTAGCAAAGCATTTGGTACCTCGACGTCGAGATCGATCGACAACGCACCACCATCGGCACGACTTTTTTTAAAAAAAGAAAAAGAAAAAGGCTCATCGTCAGTGGGCACTCGCTACCGAGGCGCGTGGACCCACGCGGGACGTCCACGAGAAGGTGGGCCCAATGTGGCAGCCCGCCACCGGCCGTCCGAAACGGGCTATAAATAGGGCCCTCCTACACTTGTCTCCCTCCCTTTTCCCTCTCCCGCCACTCGCACAGCACACTCCAGGTTACGCTGTGACGCTTCTGCCCCTAGTGCACTGCCCACCCATGGCCCTCTCGGACCTCGACCTCGACTTCGAGGCCTTCCTCGCCTACCTCGGCTCCGGCCTGGACGAGGCGCCGCCGTCCGTGCCGGCCATGTCCTCGCCGGAGGAGGGCGTGCTGAGCCCCGCTGCCCCATCGTCGTCGCCGGATCTTCTTCTTCCCATGCTCGCGTCGTCGCCGGAGGAGGGCATGCTGCCGAGCCCCGCCGCCCCGTCGCCGCTGGAGGTGCCGCCCATGACCACGTCGTCGCCGGAGGAGGGCACGTCGTCGGGATCCGTCGCCGTCGCCGGACCAGACGACGGCGACAGGGAGCGGAGGCTCCGCCGCAAGGTGTCCAACCGCGAGTCGGCGCGCCGGTCCCGCGCGCGCAAGCAGCGGCACCTCGAGGAGCAGCGCGCCGCGGCCGCCACGCTCCGGGCCGGGAACCGGCACCTCGCCGAGAAGCTCCGGGTGGCCAGGGCGCGCGCGGGGCTCGTCGCGCTCGCCAACGCCCGCCTCCGCGCCCAGGGCCAGGCCCTGAGCCGCCGCCTCGACGCCGCGCGCCAGGCCCTCGCCCTCAGGCAGCTCTACGCCGCCGCGTCGGCCTCCGGCGGCGCCCTCGACATGCAGGCGCTCGCCTCGCTGATCCGGTAGCAAAGCGCATGGCACGGCGCGGGCGCACGAGAAGATGTTTTTTGACCTGCTGCAACATCGATCGATCGAACGAACGAACGACGAACGTACGACGGGCTGCTATTAATCACAACCCATAAGAAGCTAGTACTACTATGCACGATCCTTGATGATATATAAAAGCAAGAATTTGTGGATGGAAAATGGCACCAAAAAAACGTACGTACCTAGTACTTGCTGCTTGATCGATGCTGCTGCTCGAACATCACCGATTTCTGCGCTCCCTCTGATCGGAAATGGACGGCCAGGATCGATCCAGAGAGCATGAGATGCTCTTCGACTCCCTCCTCTGGATCTCAATTATTGTCTCTGTGATTTAGTAGCTAGTGCTGCAGCTTTGCTATCGATCTGTTGGCTGATTACTGGATGGATGTATCCATCGTCTCTGTGTCCTTCTTATTCCTCATGTTTGGCACATGTCAACCTCATGCATGTCTCTCTAAATATAATTTCTGTCACTGGCCGAAAGTTGGTGGAGGAGTTGCACATATGCTTGTCCTCATTGTCCCATCATTCTTCTCCCCCCTCCCTTTGTGTGTGTGTGAGAAGAAAGTATGTGTATATATGTATGAAAGCGATGCACCATATATATTAATTTTGTTGAGTATCGATCGATTCTCCTATGGGTTCATACGCCCATGGCGGCTTTATATATGCTCATCTATGTCTGTTTCTGGTGGTGGTGGTGGCGAGTCGTCGTCGAAAGCAAAGACCGCGAGGTAGTCATTGCGGTTCACGTCTCCTTTTTAGAGAAATCGGTTTACGTCTCTAGTGTCTTGATGAACGACTGCCTCTTTTGTGTTGCTTTTTCCAAGATGATTTTGGTGATGGCACTTTCGCCACTCTTTCTACGAAGAACGTTGTGGAATGATGCATGATGTGAAACAGTAATTACACCAGCCATAAGAAAAACCTTTACTAACCTCCTTTTCTTTTTGAGAAGTCGGATTACATACCACTAGTGCCTTTACGAACCGCCATCTCTTTTGTGTGGTTGTTTCCGAGATGATTCCGTTGATGACATTTTGGCCACCTTTTCCGGGACATCAACCATGAGAAAAACCTAGTACAGTTGGTTATTGTTTTCACTATTGCTATTTGGCAGTTGCATGGAAACGATTCTAGCGTGAATAGATTTTTGAAGAGATTAAGGCGAGGGGCAGAGCGCCGAGCCGCATACAAGGAGGTTGTGGCATCCCAGGTAAGGGATAGCCAGACCCGAGCCCGCAACAACGCAGCTAACCGTGATATCGCATGTGGAGGGGACACAAAGGGTTGACGGTTTGGGGTCCAGGGTGAGCTACCAGGGGAAGGGGACTTAGGAGGGTGGCAACTTGAGCAAGGTTGTGTGGCGAGATGGACAAGGCCTCGACGACCGACTACTAATGTCTAGGGCTGAGGCCTGGGGGTTAGGCAGGCGCTGGAGGGTGCTCAACACGGGGGAAGAAAAAGAAAAGCGCACACGCTCAAAATCGACTGCCAGTTCAACAAAATTCAGGTAACTTTTGTATAGTTGCCCCCTTTTTGTCCTGATTTTCACTATCCAAAAGTTGGTGGAGGAATTGCATATATGCTTGTCCTGATTGTCTCATGATTCCTCTCCCCCTCCCATTTGTGATGTTAAGAGATAGAGAAAGTGTGTATGTGAAAGCGATGCCTTATAATTCTATCGAGTGTCGACACTTCCTATCATACATACACCGATGGCAGCTTTATATATACACATGTCTATCTTTTCTGATGATGGTGAACACACACTTATCCCTATGAATGCATGACGAGTTGTCATCGAGACAACGTTGAAACCGAAAAAGAACGAGGTAACCACACAGTTTACGTCTCCCCAGTGTCTTTACGAACCACGGTCTCTTTTGTGTTATTTCTCCGAGCTCGCTTTTGCTTATGGCACTTTCAGCTCATTTTCTGAGAAAGAACATTGTGGTTGCGTAGCTTTATTGACAGTGAAACAGTAATTACCACGTCCCCAAGAAAAGTCAATACTCTGTCCGAAGCTTGCAAGAAGCCAACTGCATGAACGCTCTGAAGATTTGGCAGGGATGCCTGCATGCATCAACCACAGGCTGCCGAGAAGAGCAGCAGCAGTTAGCTGTTGCGGCCTGTGGCAATGTCCGGAGGAAAGATGCATGCATGCGTGAGCTGATGACGATGACGGGGAGAACATGCATGCACTGCCTTGCCGATGTATCTATTCTCAGTGTGCGGCGTTCGTACAAACTATAGCTATGTTTGAACTATGTATTTTTCTGTACGATCGAATAAATTCTTTGTGTGTAGTACTCATTGTTACGTTTATTCGTATCATCAAATGACCAGCGTGCATGTGGTTGCGTAGATTTTGAGATCTTGAGAAGAAAAATTTAATGCAGCTGAGCTGCTCACTGCATTGCACTACACAGCAGAAAGGCACCCGATGGCGCCAGCGGAGCGGAGCGGAGGGACATGCACTGCAGTCTGCAGTGGAGGGACTTTTTACTGATGCAAACCTCTGTTACTCGCTGTGAAACAGAGGCTCGATCGATGCACGCATGCATGATTAAAACATGGCTTTGAAGAAGCTGATTGTCTGGACGATGCATGCATGTACGGTACGTACGTACTGCCTCTGATAATCTCAGCGCTGGAAAGGGTGCACGCATGACCATTTGAGGTTTTGAGAGGAGTTGCTTGATCCTTGGAGAGCGATGACGTACGATAAGGTTTTTGATCTTGAACCTGAATCTCTGTTGAGATGAAAGAGGAGACACCGTGGGAGCCAAGCGGCCAAGAACCGAACTCTCTACAAATTAGCTGCAAGAACCACCCTTTTTTTAGGCCAGCGTGACAAGTTACCAACAAAACCTGCAAAATTTTGTTTTTGAGAAAATTAGCTGCAAGAAGCCTACAAACAAACATACACAAGCTAGCTCCTGTGGCTGTGCATTTTCTTCTTCTTTCACCTCGCCTTTGTTGGAGGCTTCTGCTTGTCCAAGCTAGCCCATGCCATGCATCTCCTGAACCTGAAGGTCAAAGTAAATAACAAAACAGATGCCTGAATCCATGGCGCGGGGCGGCCTTGCTCGCTCATCTCCACACAGGAATCATTTTAAAAGCACCACCTTGCAACCCTTTGAGCAAACAACATCGCCATCAGATAAAAATCTCACCTTGTTTTCTAGTGTTTCATTTACATGCATCTTCCCGCCATTTCAGCAGATTGCACCACGCACGCATGACTCCTCCACCTTTCCAGCACTCCTCGGCGACCACCTACACCTACCAAGAGAAGAGAGAGTTGACCTTCTTTACTGTCCACAACAGGAGGAGAGGAGAGGAGAGGAGAGGACCCCCTCTCTCTGTCTCTAGAACACGCAATTTTTGTCAGTGAGGCCCCTTCCACAGTGGTAATTGTAGCAGCGGTGCCCTACCACTGCTTTGCTTTTCAGGAAGGAGAGGGAGAAGGAGAGGGAGAAGGAGAGGAGGAGGAGACATGTCGACCTTTGCATCAGGATCAGTCGCCGTCCACAGCCCCGCCTTGTTGATCGATTGTCCTCCATGAGAGCTACTAGTGCTCAGCTGCTAGAATTTCAGAGCACACTGGGTTCACCTGGCACTCGCAGCAGCACACAGTCCCGCACCACTCTGCTCTTCTGCTTCTAGTATTTGCCTGGAAGCTGGTTGACCACGGCCGCCGTGGATGGCCGGCGACGGCAGGAGGCTCTCGGAGGTGCTGCGGGAGAAGCAGGAGCCGTTCCTCTTCCTCCACGGAGAGCCCTGCTGCTCCGTCAACGACAAGGGCGCCAGTGCTTCGTGGGGCCGGGCCGTGAGGAGGGCGCTGCCGCGGTGGCGGTGGGACGGCCTTGCCGCCGGATGCTTCCCTTGCGCCGCCCGCAGGCGCGAGAGCTTCCGCCCTCTGCCGCGCGCCGGCCAGGTACACTGCGACGACGACGTTGTTGGTATGGAATCCGACGGCGACGACGGCGCGAGGCGGCTCAGCCCGGTGTCCGTCCTGGACGTGCTGCGCTGCTCCGACGACGAGGAGGAAGCGTCGTCGTCCCCCACGCTCAGCGACTGTAAGCACTACACTACTCTGCTTCTGACATCACCGTCCAAGGAGAATTATCCTCTGCTAGCACAGTCATGCCCACAAATAATTCACCTTGGTTTCATGCTCTGCTTCTTGATAAATACAGGGGCGGAGGAGGAGGACAACGACGACAAGCCATCGTCGACGTCAAGGGGCTCGCCACCACCCGACCCGCTCACGGACGAGAAGGAGGAGTGGAGGAGGGTGGTTTCGTCGTGGGAGCGGATCGCGGGGACATCGCAAGGGTCCCGGCGCTTGCGGAGCTGGACCTTTCAAGCTCCATGTCGGCGAGGGAGTGGCACGGGGAGGCGGAGGCAGAGCGGGTGGGCGCGAGCGTGGAGGCCATCATCTTCGAGGACATGAGCGCGGAGGCCGTGCGCGACATGGTCGAGCTGTAGCGAATCGGAGCGCTCGTAGTGGTAGCTAGCTTTGCAACTGACTCAACGAGATTTCTAACATTTTTGGGTTGAGTTGGTATAAAGAGTAGTCTACGATAGTACGTATAATGCTTTGTACTAAGAGATCTCCAACAACCGCACAACGAGCGGCACGTTATAACAGTTTTTTCCGGGCGGTAGGGCGCTGGGTCGAGCAGCGGCTGTAAAATTTTGCGCGCGCGATCCGCTCAAACAGATGCTGCGGAAAAAAAGGCGAGTGCAAGCACCCAAAGCACAAACTAGTTCAACCACATAGATAAAATTCAACCAAACAGCACAAACTAGTCCGATACAAATATAGATAAAAACATAGATAAAAAACTAGAAACTACGGTGCCTACTCCGAGTCCTCCTCCTCGTCCTCGCTTGTGTCATTCGACGTATCAAGAAACGCGTCTTCCCACCGATCGTCGTTGTCAGAGAAGAATGATGTCTGTCCCAGATCGCACTGCGATATCGCCAGTGCCTTCTGACGAAGCCTATCCGCCAGTTCCGCGCGCCGCCTTGCCCTCTTCTCCGCCCAAAAGGGGTTCTCGTTGGCGACGTCCTACGGGTGGCGCTGACGCCACTCCGCCATGGCTCGCTCGTCCGCCTGGGCAATGAGGAGGCGGCGCTGCTGCCAACGGTGTTCCTGACGGTCGGCGTCAGTTACTATCCGCGGCGGAGGGGCGACTGCATGCGCCTGCTCGCGCGCGGCCTCGAGAGGCGCCACGCCGCTGCGTCGTACGCGCGAGCGGCCTCGTGCGCGGTCTCGAACGTCCCGAGAGCGAGCCGCACGCCACCGGAGCGGATCTCCGCATAGAACGCGCCAGAAGGGCGGACGCAGACGCCGCGGTAGCCGGAGATGCTTCGGCGGCGTGGGGGCATGTCGGTGTCGAGGGAGAAAGCGTTGGGAGCGGCGGCGGCGGGGCGCCGGGTGAGAGGAAGAAGAGGGCGACGGGGGGAAGAAGGGCGCGGCGGCGATTGAGTGTGCGTTGAGAGCATCGGGCGCGCGCGTTTATAGAGTGTGCCGGACGCGGCGCGCCAAAATTTGCGCGCGTCAGGCCGTTTTTCCCCGCGCGCTGAAATTTCCCGCGCCTGATGGAGCTCGCGAAAACGCTCCACGCGCGCTAAAAGCGTTGTTTCCCGCGCGCTCTCCATATTAAGCGCGGCTATTGAAGATGCTCTAAATATAGGTAGGAGCATACTCTGGTTGCAGTTGTAGTTTGAGTTGCAGTACAGGGCAGTGGTATCCAATGCAAAAATGTACTGATGACTCGAGAAGAAAAGAAAAGAAAAATCCCTAGAGATATTTTACATTTTCTACTATAGTACAGTTTAGACATGTTAGATGTTCTTACAAGCAATGCTCAAAAAAACATCCAATTCATCGATTTATTGGCGGATTCATCACTTATCGGTGGGTGACCATTAAGATTATACCTTATCTTTGTTATTTATTATTTGAGCCGATTTACCGCTATAATAAAAGATTAATTGGAAATCTAGCGATTAATGGTACCAGACCCATGTGGTCAGAAACCCCGAAACAAGGCTTCCCCTTCAGTAGCCTCCTACACACCACACTTCATTCCCTATTCGACATGGCATGTGTTTTACTATTGTCTTGCTTTATTTGTCATTGACTCGTTGTTTGATATGTAATATGTAGTTATGTATTGATATAGTGTTGCACTATTCAAAGGCTTAGAATACAATAATGGTTGCTTCCATGTTTAGCTTTCAGTGCTTGGAACCTAAAATTATCAATAGTCGACCAATAAAATCAATTAATCGATCGGTTTATGATTAATCTCTCATCCTACATCGCCTAGCGAGGGGCACCCGCACCAGCTTAAATAACTCTCTCTGCCAACCTCGCGCGAACTCCTCTGAGCTACTGGATCTATCCGTTGAAAGATGGTAGCTCGGGATATCTTCAACCGGTTTGGATGGCGGTCATGTAATAGGATAGGCAATTAGTTTACCTATCTGTCTTTAGCCAGCCGGTTATGGCGTCCCTTTTTTGGCTAGTTTGTCGTTCTAGCCTTTATGGCTCTGTGTGAGCCTTTTTTTACAGTTCGAGACTTTTAAGACCTTGTTGGAACCTATTTATTTGTTTTAATAAGAGGGCCGTATGCATCGTTCTGATGCAGAGGCCGGGTGAACCCCCCTTTCGAAGAAAAAAAAACGTCAGGCTTAATAAGGTTCAATACCTAACACTAGTTGATCCTGCTGTTGAAATTAATACTCATCACACTCCGGTAACTTCTGTTGTTCACCGTACATTCTCAGATCATCTGCAAACTGCACGTCTCTCCTAAAATCGAAGATGAAATCTGTGTCTAGCATTCCATCTGTGTTCATTGTTCCACCGTTAGTAATATCACCATCACACTCAAAATAGTCTGCTGAATCTGGATACACAATCTTCCTCGCGGATCCCTTTCCATAGAAGCAACGGCCTGTCACCAAAACCAGAATTGATTATGTATCAGTCACAAGAAAACAGCTCCGACAATAATTCTTCCAAGTAATGTTTGGCAAACCATGTCTATTTTGCATTGGTTCCACTGACCACACCATAAAACAGTGGCAGTTTTAAGCAACCATGCTTGACACAATAAAGGTTACTAGAGAAAGTGTATCTGAAAAACATCTTAAGATGCTGAAATTTTCTGCACGCGATCAGCAGCAAAGCTGCAAGAACACACAAATGTTTTAATTTATATCGGAATTGTACATATATTCAAGTTATATTGATCGATAACATGGCCTAAATGTTGTATAGCAAGATTCAGAAGTGTACACAAGACATGAAACCGAATTAGCTAAGCCAGATAACATGATCTTAGCTGCCGGCACAAGTCATTTTATCAACTCAAGGACAACAAGAGAGTTAACATGATCGCAGCAAGCATAAGTCTTTTCGACAAAACATAAGGCCTTTCCTATGATTGGACGAAACAAGCAAGCATCGTTGGTTGCAGAAAAACAAGAATAAGCATTGTAGGATCAAAAGACTAAAAGGTCGTAAAAGAAATCATAAGGCTTTTCGACAAAGCAGGGTGGAAATTCTCCTCTTTAATTTTCAAAACCTGTGTTTTTTAACTGAAGCAAAACTTTTGCCTGATTGATAAATTAAGAAGAAGAGAATTGCACAGATAATTTATGAAAAAACGGACAGAAACCAAAAACCTGCGTATATAGGTGCACAAGGAACGGGGACTTACTGGTGTGTGTGAAGAGTAGAGGGCAGCAGAAATTTGGTTTCGTCTTCTGATAAGGAAACGAACAATTGACTTGGGCGAAGAAAAACTGGTTGTGGCCCCCTGATTCGGGAGCAGCCACAAAGTTAACGTGGTAGCATTCCCTGCCCAAGGATTCCGAAGCGGACTCCATGCCACAGATAACACTCGTTGCATACTTTGGTTCCTAAAACAAGCAGCAACAAAGGTCAATTGATACAGGAATGTATGGAATATATATGTACTAGGCCCGTCCGGTCCACCTACCCGCTTGTCGTCGCGGTGCTCCCCGACGTGCCCGAGGCGCACCGACGCACCCTCCTTAACCAGGGTTGTGTCGTTCGTGAGATCAAGCCCGTGCTCCCGCCGGAGAACGGGCTCACCCAGTTCATCAGAGCCTACTACGTTGTCAACTACTCCAAGCTCCGCATCTGGGAGGCACGATCGACATTAGTACATAACATTATTTCCTTATACACTAGTTACTGTCTTAGAATACGATTGCATATTGAAACTTTGTTTTTTCATAGCAGTTTGTGGAGTAGGAGAGGATGGTGTACCTGGACGCAGACATCATGGTGTACCACAACATCGACCACCTCTTCCACCTGCAGACCGGTCGCTTCTACGCTGTCAACGGCTGCTTCTGCGAGAAGACGTGGGAAAACACGCCGCAGCACAAGATCGGCTACTGCCAGCAGCACCCCGCCGGCGAGGCCGCCTGGCCGGAGCAAGAGGCGGCTCAGTCCTGTGTCCGTCCTGGACGTTCTACGGTGCTCCGACGAGGAGGAATGGTCGTCGTCGCCCACGCTCAGCGACTGTAAGCAAGCACCACACCACTCCTCTGCTTCTGACTTCACCTTCATTCCAAGGAGAATTCTCCTCTGTCAGCACAGTCACGCCTACAAATAATTCACCTGGGTTTCATGCTCTGTTTCTTGATAAAATACAGGGGATGAGGAGGAGGACAACGAACGGCAAGCCATCGTCGACGCCAGGGAACTCGCCGCCACCCGACCCGCTTGCCGCCGGCCGCGACGGAACCGTTGACTCCTTCAACATAGAGCACGGGCTGGTCTCTTGTCCTCTCCTCTCCTCTCCTCGCCGTCGCCCAAAGTCCTAAGTCACACGCGCACCCCCGCACGCGGATGTCTGACTCCTTCTAGTATATATAGAGATGGACTTAGAAGAAGAAGAAGAAGAAGGAGAAGAAGGCATGACGTAGAGAACGAGAGTGTCACGGATAAGTGACGTGGCGTCATCCGGACCCTTGCTGGATGGTTGGTGGCCATCCCTAGGACGTTTTGGTTTTGAGAGATGGGTGCGCCTGGTTTCGGGAGAGACGATTATGTGGCCGCCGCTGTCGCGCCTGGTTTCGAGGAGACAATGATGAAGTAGTTAATTTGATTGACCCCATCCATTCCGTTTGGTTCACACACAGAGTTGAATCGACACCACTATTAATGTACTCGCATGCATGCATCCTCCCTCCCCTCCAAGGAAAGATGACAGATCGATATATTCTCTCTTTCTCAAAGCTTGGTCATTTAGTTACACATCTACGTATTCCCTTTCTCGGATTCTTTTTAGTCTGCATATAAATTTTGTTCAAAGTTTAAGTACCTCTACTTTGACCAGGGTTGTAGAAAAACATGTCAACTTTTACAATGCCAAATCAATATTTTAAATTCATTATGAATTGCAGTTTCATAGTATATATATTTGGTATTGTTAATGCTGATATTTGTTAATACAAATTTGGTTTGACTTGACACAAACCTAATATGCGGAGCGAAAAGGACCGAAGGAGTACCTAGCTGGTGTGTGTGGTTTGTCCGACCGCATCTCAACTCTTTCTTCACTTACCATCAAGATAGATAACTTGAGCGCTTTTCCTCCTATATATAATATATATATATACCAAGACACTGTGATTATAAATAAAACCCCAATCATCAATTCATTCCAGCATTAACCAATAACGGTGACTACAGGCCCAATCAGGCAACCAGGAATCAGCACAGAGACTGGTCGGTTGACAATGAAAGCTGAGGTGGCTAGTATTTTACAACATTCCGACCCAGCTCAAATGTAGACTAAAAAACAGATTCTTGTTCAAACACAAAAATAGAGCAGCTGGAGATGATTTGATTTGCACCACTCGGGTACCAAACCACTCAACATCGCATCTTACACCATCCATAGTCACTAATAGCAATCACGTCACCATCTAACAAAACATCAAGTGACCGACCTCTCATGGTCCAAACACCAACGCCACATGGTTGCGCCCCTTTGGACAAGGACAATACTCCATCTCTCACTCAGCAGCTCCTTGTCGAGATCGTGTCTACCTCTATGCATGATAGAATTGCCGGCTTCCGAACGGTCTTCAACAGCTGTGATTTTCGCCTTGATTTCTTCACTGTCAAGCACAAAACATGCGTCACGTCAGCAACAGTTTATTACTTGACAAATCATACAAATGTAGAGAAGACGTGCGACAAACTAATCGGAAATCTGGTAAAGCAATCTGAGCCATCATCGACAACACCTTAGCCTACACCTTATATAGCTACTAATACATGCAACAACCAAAGGGAGATCATCCACTACCACCTTCTGGATTCCAAGCATTATCATGAATTCATCCTATCTAATTAAGTCTCATATAGCTCAAGCAGCAACGAATGAGACATAGGCCATAGTTGAGCCCCAAAGGTATGGACCGGACCATGCAACTTTGCCAGATTGTAAAAAAAGCAAAAAATAATAAAACTTACAGCTTTCCTGAAAACCATTAGCAGGTTGCTCAAAGATAAACCCCTCTTCATACGAGCAGACCAAGGCTAACAAGAAATTCTTCAAATAACATCTATACTGGATTACAGGGTAGCCGTCAAAGCATGCAGAGAGACTACTTGAGCAGAGTAAATATCCCCTGTTTATCAACATCAGGAATCAAACCAAGGTACTTTCTCTATCATATCAGGATTTCCTCTACTTGACTCTTGTGAAAGAACAAAAAATACAATGCTTTTCCCCTAAATTGAAACTGATTGGTCGACACAGAAAGCTAAGATGGCTATTGTACAACATCGCAGCGACGACACAGGAACCACTTTGCCCTGTATTTCCCAGCAGAGTGTTCAACGACAAAAACAAAGTAGTTGGAAATGATCTGATTTCCAGCAGTAGGGTACCAAACCAAACCACTCAACATTGCATCTTACACGTAGTCACCAACAATCAAGTGGCTGTTTCTAAAAGAGTAGTGGTATTGCGTGAGTGTGCCTCAGTGATAGACCAACAAAATAGAAGAGTTCAAAGTTATAGCGTCCTATCATGGTTCAAACACAACAATATCCATTGCCCCAACTCTACCTCACTCAGCTTCTCGTCCAGATTGTGTTTCGCATGTTTGCAGAAGCACAAAATTATAACATGATGCACTCTCTACATACACACTGGTACAAAGACCATTTCGTAAATCACACCCAATAGCAGGTAGCTCCTTGAATCAGTAGCGCTAGACATGAGCTACACTGCCTCTCTAGTTAGACCAGCTTTAATTGCTCACCGGCAATGCCGTCTGGTTCTAGATTAAGCAAGACAGAGAGCATCTCTCACGTGGAGGGTACACCTGGACAAAGTACAACACTATTCTACCTAATGCATGCTTGTGCTGATCACAGAGCATGTTCTGGAAGACACATTACCACTCGCAACCTACTACTATGTGCAATCTGGTGACTCGGCATTAGAAAGATTGACAAGGCTTACCCATTGGCAACACCATCCAGTGAGGATGTCTTGCTGTACTGCCTGCCCATCATGGGGAGGAAGCTTGGAGACTAGCTGCACACAAAGCCATCAACTATTAGATGGGCCCTAAAAGATGACTCTAAAGAAAGTCTGTGAGACGCAGAAATACTAACCTCTCTAGAGCATCATCCTCGCTCAATGTACAAAGACTATGTTTTGAAACATAGCAGGTTCACCCACCATTCCTTGAGGCTCTAGAAGCTCCATTCCTTCGATAACTCATCCCCGGAAGTACAGGTGTGCAGAGCTTGGGAGGTAGTCCAAGCGCGGATGCAGATTATGGTCTACGTTAGCAGCATCTGGAACATGGTGGATCATGTGCTAAGTTCGTGGTTTGTGGATGTTAGGTATGGTTTCCTCCCCTAACATCTTAGCCATGTAGGGGGTGCCGGATCCGGGGTTCGATGACGTGTCCGTGTTGTTGCCCTGGTCTGCTTCGTTCGACAGTAATGGTTTTGTGTTTGGTGGGCCACCTTTTGGAGGTCCACAAAGATGCATATAAGCAATGGAGCCCGTCGAGCTCGTGTGAGAAGGCGATCAGTCATTTTTTTATGGCTCGTGTAGTGGTGCCAGAGGCAAGTAATGAGCGTTCGTGTCAAGCTCAGAGGATTCTTTGGTCTTGATTGAATTTTTTTCACCTTGGCTGATGTTTCTTTATACAAAGACTACCATTCTGCTTTGTTTTCAGTTTTGTCAGGTCGATGTTTACATGGCTTATACTATAATCTCTATGATGAATAAATGAGACACGTATCATGATCTCAAAAGTCCATGGGAAGAAAAATAAGAAAATAGGATATGATAAGAAAACAGTGGCTATAGAGGGTGTGGTTCAAGTTAACCGCAGGGAATTGCATGTTGGTATGGTAGATGGACTTCAACGCTGATGGCTTGACCATGCATGCGTATGCATTTACCCAGTCCCTACCTTGTCTTTTAGCAGTTTTTTCCCAACCAAAAACATATGAAAATAGTTATGTTGGGTAAGTGTACAACATTGCGTTTCTACAACTGCAAGAGATTGGCTGCTTGGATTGGTGGCTATATTTTTATCTGAAGCCTCTGGTGGTGTGTAGAGTCAGATGCTTAATTCCAATCTTACATCAAGACCACGAAGACATCATTGGAATTGGAACACCTCCAGTAATTAAGTACTACTAGTAACCGTGCTAAGTTACAACGCAAGAGTCAAAGCGCATTCCACTATGACTTGAACATATGCATAATTAGATATTTGTTTTATGGTTTTGATTAGTAGTGGGGCACGTTCATGGATTTGGTTACCGGGCGAAAAATCCGGTTACCGCCCGGGAACCGCATTTCCCTGTACCCCACGAGAAATTGCCTTACCGAGCAAAAAAAAAAAGTTGAGTTTTAAATTTGAATGACTTTTACTGAAAATGCAATTGGAGCTCCCCTATAACTGATTAGTTAGTACTAGTAACTGTAGTACTAAGTTACAACGTAAGAGTCAAAGCATGGTCCATTACTTGACCATATGCATGTCCAAGTTCTTAGTATTTGTTTTATACATGTATAAAGAACAATAGAGCGAACCAGTACTAACTTGATTTGGGAAGAAAATTAACCAACTATTTGTTACTTTCATGATTAACTCCCGTTTTTCAGATTTCTTCCACACATTTTATAAACCATTTACCAACAAGGTGGCGAATTCAAGAGAAAGAAAAGTTGGCGAATTTTCTCTTGCTACGTGGTGTTCTTTTTTCTTGTCGTTGGAAACTGCCGCGTCGGTGTGGTTTTGCTACATGTTGGTCAATGAATTAAGCCGCCTGTTATGTACAATCTTTTATTTCTGCCTTTTCAGCTGTTTAAATAATCACTTACTAGTTTATTAGCACTACTACTAATTGGAAGCAACGAAGAAAACACGCACATATGATCAGTCGCCAAAAGGAACAACAGGTATTGGAAAAGCATTCATACCGTTTGCAGCTATCAAGGTGGTTGGTAAATCCTTGTCATGTACTCCACACGAAAAAAGAATGAAGAATTCCTTATCATGTATTGGAGAAGGCCATGCAAAACGCCAAAATGGCAACGTTGACTGCTAATGACATGCTTCTAAACGGATGAGCATGCACCGAATGGTCAGGAATCAAACCCCACAAAATACTAGCAAATGATTAGCTAGAAAATCGACACTCTTAATGATTTTGAACAGACTATTCAGATTACTTGAGAGATTAAGCTTGCAAAAAACAAATCCGAGAGGAAATAAAATTGCGTTGGTAATTATTTGATCATCTTTTTTTTTGCGAGGGCCGATTATTTGATTATCAGTGTATATTAGTCTTCGTAAATTAATCCACGATGCCAACGGTGGGATTGAGATTGCCAGCGTTAAATATTATTACACGATGAATGTTCCTCATACCTGCCTACGAGCTGAGATTACAATGTCTGAGGAAGGTTGATCCGGAATGTTGACTTCCCTTGTCCAGGAAGATTAAACATATATTCGAAATTGTGACTGAGAAGTACTAGCATATAAACTAAGCGTTCCAGGTACCCTATCTTATACTCCTTCCGTTCCTCAATATAAGGTGTATTATTTTTCTAAAAAGTCAAACTTCTCTAAGTTTGACCAAGTTTATAGACAAAAATATCAATATCTAGAATACCAAATCATTATCACTAGACATGTGCTGAACAAAATAGAAACCGATGAAATCGACAAAGAACAAAAGAAAAACGAACAAATTCAATAAAACAAAAAAAATCACAAAAAAAGAAAATAAAAACCAAAGAAATGCAATGCAGAAGAATGAAAGCAGTGAAACCCAAGAATGGACGAGAAGGAAACACATGAAAAAGAAGAAAACTGAGAAGAAAAACGAATAATGAAAGAAAGAGAAGCAAAAGAATCAGTGAAAACCAAGAAAGAAACAAAGAAAAAAGGAAAATAAAATAAAAAAACCATTACAAAGCGCGAAAGAAAAGAAGAAAACCGGTGAGAAAACAAAGAAAAACAGAAAACTGAAGAAAACCGGTAAAACCAGAGGAAACCGAAACAAAAAAAGAACAGACCAAACCAGTACGTCAAACAGAGAGAACAAGGGAGCAACCTACGCAAATGGGCCAGCCCATACGCGCACGCTGAGGCGAGACAAATGCTATACTCGCTATAAGCAAGATATAGCATTCACACAATGGGCGTCTATTAGGTTTGTCCTTCTATGACTGCCTAATATTTTGAACGCTTTTGTTAATTCTCAAATAGCCGAGAGCTTTTTACGGCTAATGTGAAATGTACAACCATAACGATTTTATAACTTTGCTTATCTACATGTCGATGTCAGAAGATCCATTAATCCAGGACCCAACATTAAAAAAAAACTCACATGCCTCACGTCGACACTAGAGTCCGCATTGACATGGTGGAGAGAAGGCTGAAGAACCAAACTCAATATGGAGAGCCACTGCCACCGCCACGCCAACAAATTCTGCAAACCTTAACATGACCAAAAGGAAAGGTCGACAGGTGACTACGCCAATGAGCCATTGACACCTTCGCGGCCGACTACGTCAAGATGAGAAAGCTCTTGGAAACCCTACTAAAAGGCTCAAAGTGGAAAACGCTACAACCTCATCCGGTAATATCGTGGCCTGACTTCACTCCCACATCCGGTATACATTTTGGCACTTGGTTCACCTAATTGGCTATTAGGAACACGCAAATGATTGCATTTTGGTTCACTACTATAAATGATTGCATTTTGTTTCAGCTGTCGATCTTTCTTGGCGATTAGGAACGTGATGAAGAAACTTGCACGTTCTAAATTTCTGATATATATGTACAATTTCAGCATATGGGATTGGTAAATCGCAGTCGACTGAAACTTAACCAAATCTCAGTCGATGCTATATTCGTGCAAAATTTTCTCCAAATTTGTTCTTTCTTGTTTTTCATATGCTCTCTCAGTTGACTGAAACTTGGTAGTCGGCTAGATCTAGCCAAACCATTTTGCATACTGCTAGGCTGGCAATGTAGGTTTATTTAACCAGAAGCATGCAAGTGTCTCGTGATGGAATTAAGTTGTGGTAATCTGAACAATTCAGAAGCTTTCTCCTGTGGGAATGTGTGCTGCCGCACATGACACATCAATCCTGACACTGACAACGCAATATATACTTCAAGTGTCGAGTATGCTAGCTAGCTATGGAATTTGTGTTCAGACAAATGCCGGCCGGAGTCCTCAAAGAAATCGGAAGGCGCCAACAGCAGTCGCATAAAAAATTTTAAAAAAAAATATTTTTTTAAAATTCAAAAAAAAACAGCAGTCGCATATCCATACTGCATATTCCTTCCTCGACGGACATACCAAACATGGGCCAACAACATTGGTGTTTGCTTCATCTTCTGCTACGAGTTAGTAGTATGCTATATATACATGCACACGTACTATCAGTATCAGTCCTAAGTCACACGCGCACCCCCGCACGCGGATGTCTGACTCCTTCTAGTATATATAGAGATGGACTTAGAAGAAGAAGAAGAAGAAGGAGAAGAAGGCATGACGTAGAGAACGAGAGTGTCACGGATAAGTGACGTGGCGTCATCCGGACCCTTGCTGGATGGTTGGTGGCCATCCCTAGGACGTTTTGGTTTTGAGAGATGGGTGCGCCTGGTTTCGGGAGAGACGATTATGTGGCCGCCGCTGTCGCGCCTGGTTTCGAGGAGACAATGATGAAGTAGTTAATTTGATTGACCCCATCCATTCCGTTTGGTTCACACACAGAGTTGAATCGACACCACTATTAATGTACTCGCATGCATGCATCCTCCCTCCCCTCCAAGGAAAGATGACAGATCGATATATTCTCTCTTTCTCAAAGCTTGGTCATTTAGTTACACATCTACGTATTCCCTTTCTCGGATTCTTTTTAGTCTGCATATAAATTTTGTTCAAAGTTTAAGTACCTCTACTTTGACCAGGGTTGTAGAAAAACATGTCAACTTTTACAATGCCAAATCAATATTTTTAAATTCATTATGAATTGCAGTTTCATAGTATATATATTTGGTATTGTTAATGCTGATATTTGTTAATACAAATTTGGTTTGACTTGACACAAACCTAATATGCGGAGCGAAAAGGACCGAAGGGAGTACCTAGCTGGTGTGTGTGGTTTGTCCGACCGCATCTCAACTCTTTCTTCACTTACCATCAAGATAGATAACTTGAGCGCTTTTCCTCCTATATATAATATATATATATACCAAGACACTGTGATTATAAATAAAACCCCAATCATCAATTCATTCCAGCATTAACCAATAACGGTGACTACAGGCCCAATCAGGCAACCAGGAATCAGCACAGAGACTGGTCGGTTGACAATGAAAGCTGAGGTGGCTAGTATTTTACAACATTCCGACCCAGCTCAAATGTAGACTAAAAAACAGATTCTTGTTCAAACACAAAAATAGAGCAGCTGGAGATGATTTGATTTGCACCACTCGGGTACCAAACCACTCAACATCGCATCTTACACCATCCATAGTCACTAATAGCAATCACGTCACCATCTAACAAAACATCAAGTGACCGACCTCTCATGGTCCAAACACCAACGCCACATGGTTGCGCCCCTTTGGACAAGGACAATACTCCATCTCTCACTCAGCAGCTCCTTGTCGAGATCGTGTCTACCTCTATGCATGATAGAATTGCCGGCTTCGAACGGTCTTCAACAGCTGTGATTTTCGCCTTGATTTCTTCACTGTCAAGCACAAAACATGCGTCACGTCAGCAACAGTTTATTACTTGACAAATCATACAAATGTAGAGAAGACGTGCGACAAACTAATCGGAAATCTGGTAAAGCAATCTGAGCCATCATCGACAACACCTTAGCCTACACCTTATATAGCTACTAATACATGCAACAACCAAAGGGAGATCATCCACTACCACCTTCTGGATTCCAAGCATTATCATGAATTCATCCTATCTAATTAAGTCTCATATAGCTCAAGCAGCAACGAATGAGACATAGGCCATAGTTGAGCCCCAAAGGTATGGACGGACCATGCAACTTTGCCAGATTGTAAAAAAAGCAAAAAATAATAAAACTTACAGCTTTCCTGAAAACCATTAGCAGGTTGCTCAAAGATAAACCCCTCTTCATACGAGCAGACCAAGGCTAACAAGAAATTCTTCAAATAACATCTATACTGGATTACAGGGTAGCCGTCAAAGCATGCAGAGAGACTACTTGAGCAGAGTAAATATCCCCTGTTTATCAACATCAGGAATCAAACCAAGGTACTTTCTCTATCATATCAGGATTTCCTCTACTTGACTCTTGTGAAAGAACAAAAAATACAATGCTTTTCCCCTAAATTGAAACTGATTGGTCGACACAGAAAGCTAAGATGGCTATTGTACAACATCGCAGCGACTGACACAGGAACCACTTTGCCCTGTATTTCCCAGCAGAGTGTTCAACGACAAAAACAAAGTAGTTGGAAATGATCTGATTTCCAGCAGTAGGGTACCAAACCAAACCACTCAACATTGCATCTTACACGTAGTCACCAACAATCAAGTGGCTGTTTCTAAAAGAGTAGTGGTATTGCGTAGTGTGCCTCAGTGATAGACCAACAAAATAGAAGAGTTCAAAGTTATAGCGTCCTATCATGGTTCAAACACAACAATATCCATTGCCCCAACTCTACCTCACTCAGCTTCTCGTCCAGATTGTGTTTCGCATGTTTGCAGAAGCACAAAATTATAACATGATGCACTCTCTACATACACACTGGTACAAAGACCATTTCGTAAATCACACCCAATAGCAGGTAGCTCCTTGAATCAGTAGCGCTAGACATGAGCTACACTGCCTCTCTAGTTAGACCAGCTTTAATTGCTCACCGGCAATGCCGTCTGGTTCTAGATTAAGCAAGACAGAGAGCATCTCTCACGTGGAGGGTACACCTGGACAAAGTACAACACTATTCTACCTAATGCATGCTTGTGCTGATCACAGAGCATGTTCTGGAAGACACATTACCACTCGCAACCTACTACTATGTGCAATCTGGTGACTCGGCATTAGAAAGATTGACAAGGCTTACCCATTGGCAACACCATCCAGTGAGGATGTCTTGCTGTACTGCCTGCCCATCATGGGGAGGAAGCTTGGAGACTAGCTGCACACAAAGCCATCAACTATTAGATGGGCCCTAAAAGATGACTCTAAAGAAAGTCTGTGAGACGCAGAAATACTAACCTCTCTAGAGCATCATCCTCGCTCAATGTACAAAGACTATGTTTTGAAACATAGCAGGTTCACCCACCATTCCTTGAGGCTCTAGAAGCTCCATTCCTTCGATAACTCATCCCCGGAAGTACAGGTGTACAAACTTCTGAAAATAAAACATACAATTATCACAAACTATTATTACTGGGGATCATGAGGCTCCCTGAGAAGGAAATTCAACTGAGAACAAGGCAACACGCTGTCACATTTCTCTTTGGTGGCACATATAGTCATAATATAAAGAACCAAAGACTTCTCTATGTAAAACAAATGTCACATAATTCATAGAGCCATCTCAATACTTTTGTGTGCATGTTCTGCCAGATTAATCCCTGGTAATAATCATGATCAGATTCATTTCAAATTTATGACAAGATATATGGAATCTAAAACGGAGGGGCCACATCAATTTCAATTACCTACAAGAAACATTCAGGGGGCAACCGATACTGAACTTTTCAAACTATCACTTATCAACTCATCAAGATCAAAGTAAGTCTAACAAAATTAAGAGAGCAAAAATTATATCTTACATGACAAGCTGTTGTCCATGATCTTCATGCAATTCATTTGTACAAGGGAAACATCAAAACCTTGTATTGGCAGGCTAAAGAAATAATGAATATCCTGAAGATACAAAAAAGAATTAGCCATAGTATCCAGCATGACATCTAGCAAGCATTGACAGGAAACAGATAGCTTGCAATTTATACATTTTTCCTTCCGCTGGTGAAAACATAAGAAACTAATGAAGTCTCGACTCTAAAGGCTCTCAAGAGCTATAAGAAACAGTGGCCACCTTTCAAAAGATCAACAACTAAGAGGGATGGAAACCAACCACAACAAAATCATCAGCTAAGAGAGGTATAGTGAGAGGAAACTGCAGGGCAAAACGACACAAAACAACCCTTGCACCACAGTTGCAATACAGCATCATCATCATTAACAGAGCGCAACTCACTAAGCATGAACATGTCCCCACCAAATAAGCTCCCACGATGTAAAAAAATCACTTAGAAAGAAAGAACTCTATCAGAACCAATAGTTAAACCACATGAGAGATTACATAAAGCGTAACACTTGTGGTGTCATATTGTTTTAAACAGTAAGCAAGCAGACTAACTTGGATGTGATCCAGGACAAGTGATTTCAAGGCTAAATAGAGCAGATTCTGCAGGTAAATTATGCAACAACGTCGGGCAAAATAAAGTTCATCCTAAAGTAAGTACTACACACCAATTGGATAGCACAGAGATGAATGGATACCTAGGATCCAGAAGTTGCTGCACACAGGGGAAGCTCCAGGGGTCCAGGCCAGGGTCATACGAGATCTGCAACTGCCTGACGGAGCTTGAGCACCTCAGGGCAGGAACGAAACCTTGTTGAGGCAGCCAATCCACAACGGTCAGTTCTGGATCCATCCACGTTGCACGCCGATTGCGAGCTTCGGACGGCCGGCGTTGACCACTCCTCCGTGCCTCCTATGTTGTACCTCCATGGATGAGGCGTCGGCTTCGGCGTGGAAGGGAGAAGATGGATGTAGGAGGAGCTGCTTCACCCTGAAAAAACTTAGTTACGAGACAAAAACATAAACGGTGTGCAAATTTCATAAAAGTAAATTTGGTTCTTATCATGGAATAAAATGCTTGATATTCATGCATTAGACAAATAGTGAGATGAGATGTGTGGCGGTGACGAACTAGCTAATAGTAGTGTGTACTAGAAATCAATTTCTTTTCCTCGTTCTTTTTCTGAAACACAAGGACAGTGACAACTAGAGAGAAGCCGAAAATATAGATGGATCATGCAATACATTGCAGCTATAAAAATCTATCAATTCAAGAAAAGGGTCTACTCTATTAGTGACCTTGCTCTTAGGCCAAGTCCATAGTCAAATTATCCATCAATGTCACGGAACTTGTAGCATTAGGAGAGCACACACAGAGGGACTAAACTAACAGCAGACATAAGCGAGAATGTACATCCATAGAAAAAAAAGCCACACACATGGTTGCTTGTCACTAACTTTGACGGCACCCACCACCAAGATCGCCGCGCCTACAGCAGCATACCTACAGTTTTGTTCGCATAATTAAGCCAATGGTTTGAAACAGGAAACTGACAGCTAGAAATATTTCTTGTTCCTAGAACAAAAACCAAAAGATTTATATGCCCGGAATAAAAACAGGGAACTGGGTGTCCCATTCAATAGCACCCTAAACCGTTGGCTCAACAGCCAACACCACGATAGGCCACGATTCGATGGCCGCACCATCTCAGCCCCACAATAGAGAGGAAGGAATCAAGCACTCATCAAAACCCCAGTACGTGGACACGGAGGTTCAGTACACACTGAAACCACATATACTTATCCTATGCCTTGGCATGATCACTCAGTTCAAACAACCCAATGTTAGATAGGATATGCAATTTTGTTAGTAGAAATGGAAGTACTTGATCGACAGATAATACGTTTTCTAGATCAGCAAGCTCAACAATTACCATTTATTGGAAAGATGCATATCAAGAGATGTAAAGCTACCAATGTCGCTTTACATCTAGATGCTCCAGCTAGATGAGTTGTTATAGTTCCTAGTAATAATTCTACAATTTATCAGACAATATGTTCAACAGCCCAAGAATGCTACAGACACGAACATGAATCTACATTAGTAGTCAAGAATGATAAACAATAGTGCTACTTGACAGGGCTAGTTGAATCATCAAGAAACATATAAATATCCTCATCCTATATTTCTATGCCATTCATAGTCAAGAACACATCGAGTAATGCGAACCAAGATTTATACATTGTTTAATGGAGCTATTTCATACTCCAAACTCAAAAACGGGACAAACCATACTCCTAACTCACAGACAGGACAAGGGACCTAAGTCCCCAATTTGACATCCTTTAACTCAGAAAAACTAACCAAAATTACGGGATGGGCATGTTATCCATCATAGGAAGAAAGAGTTTGGGAACAATTGAGAAGTTGCTCCAATCAGTGGCTTCCATCACAACAACACCCAAACAATTCTGCACGCAATATGTAAAAGGAAAAAATGTGAAGATTACCCTATAACTGTTGGACTCATACTTTTTGAGCTTATCCTCCTTTCACATTGACTCTGCTGCTCGCTGCAACAGCAGCCACCCAGATCCCGGTAGCGGTGTGAAAGGAGGGTCGTCCGCTCCTACGCTTCAGCTTCAGTTTATGCTCCCGCCTGCAACATACACAAAGACGGAGTCATGTCACCAACGAAAGCGGCAAAACATGAAAAAAAAAATCCAAACATCAAGACAGGATCAAATATAAGGGGTCGTAAGTTGACAAAATATATAAAATTTGCCTATATTGTTATTGACAGTAGCATGGTCTTGAAATTCCCCTCATTCTCTCAAATTTAGCCAGGGATCTAGCATCCAGCCTATCATCAAACATAGAACTTAAATAAGCGAAGTAACATCTAATTTGGTAACAAGGCCAGACATGTGGCATAAATTTTGATAACTCATCTTGCACAACATCAGCAAGACTCTTGTGCGTCGTATCAGTAAACCAGGTGAAGAAACAACAACAACAAAATGGAATAGAAGCATTTTTCAGCTCTTGCCTAACAAGTTTTTAGAAATCACAAACGAGACATGCAACACGGTTCACAAGAATAGGTTATGCTGAAAAGCGCACGATCTGAGCATTATTCAAGATGCTCTTGCCACACAACTTATATTGAATATGGCCGAATATGCTGCATATTATGAGGTTTCTCTAAACGACCAACATCTACGAAATTCACCAAGTGCTTGTTAATAGAACCAGAGAAGGGAACAACTTAATAAAGCAGTGCAATAGCTGTACAAGAGTATAGCGGGCAATATAATAACTTAACACAATGTTCAGATATACTACTTAACAAACCGAGACCTTATGGTCCCCCAGCAAATCTGTCTCAGGCTCTCGCACAAGCATTCTTGAAGCGGACACGCAAGCATGTGGCCATAAAAAGCTCATAGGACTGAAGGGACATCAGGTCACACATATAAACGTGCGTAACACGGAGAGATACAAGATTTATTAAAAGCATCATACTAAAAGTAGTCAAGGTTTTAGATCTGAATTTTTATTAATTCAGTTCATGATGTCATACCCAGAAAATTTTGCATGAAATATCTACAGGAAAAGATATGTGCATATTACAAATATTACCCTATAATTGTTGTACTCATCCTTCACTTTGAGCTAATCCTCCTTTCTTGCCCACATTCCCTCTGCTGCTCGCTGCAACAGCGGCCACCCTGACCCAAGTGGCGGTGTGAAAGGAGGGCCGTGCTCCTCCGCTTCAGCATCAGCTTATGTGAAGGACTACAACACACACAACAACGGAGTCATATCACCAGCTAAAGAGGCAAATCATAAAAAAAAAATCAAACATCAAGACAAGATGAAATGCAAGGGGTCGTAAGTTGAAGAAAAACATAAAATTCGCCATCTTCCCGCAAAACATAAATTGCAATCATTGTTTCCCTCTAATTTAATACGAGATCTAGTATGTCATGTCTAACTAGTTGTCTAGACTGTTTTGGACAGTAGCATGGTCTTGGAATTCCCGTCGCTCTCTCCAATTCTCTCCAATTTAATTGGGAAACTAGAATCCAGACAGACATCACATATAGAACATAAATAAGCCAAGCAACATCTAGCTTTGTAACGAGTTTATCTGATTTGTTTATACTTATTGTCGTCGTAAGAGCAAGATTGATATAGACAGATCATGATATATAGAGACCTGCAAAAGGAACAAAATATGTTGAATATCCTTACTAAGATAAGCCGATATTGAATTAAAATGAACGATAGAAGATAATATTCAGTCCATAGTTTTATCTGATATACGATCCTTCAAATTCCCCAAAGCAGGGTTATATCAACAAGATTACAACTGAAAGAACATATATGAACTTAGTGTAGCACTAGAGTTTAACAACTGATTACCATGGTTCTAATTGGTCTTCTTTCTGTACCCATTCCTTCTTGCAGCATTCTGGAATGTGTGGAATCTGTCATGAGGAAGGCCTGGTATGAGTATCTCTTCATGCACGTTCCTCCCGACGATATCATACCTGAAAGTTGAGCAAACTTACATGATCACGACTCATAAACATAAATGCATCACTTCACCACCTCCTACTCACAAAAGACAGAAACTCATCATACTTGTCAAGCATGAACAATCTTGGAGGCCCATGGCACTGCTTGATGGAATCCATGATGAAGCGAGGAGTGTCGCCTGTCGTCACAACCCCATGGTCTACCCTCGGGGTTGCATGTCAATCAACTCCTGCATGGCAACATTATCTCAGTGCAGAAAAAAGAAAAGAAAAGAAGAAGCACTCGAAAGATGCAAGTTTACAGAGAGGAAGTTTGTGCTATGTGTTGAACCTACCCCTATTAGAAGCAACGCACATGCCACCATCATTATCAGAAAGTAGTAGATGAAACCCATCAGACCCGTGAATCCCCGGATACTAGCAACAACTCCACAGATGATCAACAAGAATGTCTGACTGTAACACAAACAGATCATCATGTTTAGGACAAACCGTATGTCGTTAAATTGCAAATCAGTGGAACTTCTAGGGAAATTGCTTGTAGTAAAAAAACCAGTGTTATCAACAAGATGGAAACAAGAAACTAGATAGTGCATCATCACACAGAAAAAAATCAGTGCTTGAAGCGTGTTACAACTGTACTACGTGTTCGGCTCCTCTGCAATCGTGTTCCTACTGTACATATGATGTACTCCCTCCGTCCCATAATATAAGATCGTTTATCAAGTTGTTTTAGCTTGCAAAATGATCTTATATTATGGGACGGAGGTAGTAATTGCCAAAACAAGCCATCCATTCATATCTAAGGGCGCTCATTCCTTCCCCTTAATTATGCTAGTCCCTCCAATCCATATTAATTGTTGTTGATTTAGTACAACTATGTACTCCCTCTATAAAGAAAGAAATATAAGAGCAAGTAGTGATCTAAACACTCTTATATTTCTTTACAGAGGGAGTATCAAATAAGCGACAATTAATATTTATAGGACAGAGTATATTAAATTCAATCTCTTACAGTTGTAGGCTTTGCGCCAAACAGCAGACGGAGATCCATGACTTGCCAGGACGAAGAGACAGCACGTTTGAAGACTTACAAGAACACGGATCAATGTGAGACATGATATCATGGCTGGAGACTTACAAGGAAGCATACATTGCTCTCTCTTTCTTAACTACTAGAAAAATAAAAGCTGCAGTTAACTTGTCAGATGAGAATACAAGGCTTATCTTATCTAGCTACCAAGGCATTTTACATCACATCCATGGCCAAAGCACTAAAGACAGTACAAACCAAGTAGTGGCAATTGGCAGGGAAAATACTGCATAACAGACAGCATAGGAAACAAAAAGGAAACAAAGCTTGAACTAACTTTCATCTTTTCATTTATGTCTTCTTAAGTGGACATGTAACCAGGTCGCGCACAACTCATTTCCTGCATAAAACCATATTCGTATTAGGTAATAACAAGAAGTTAAGGAGCCCAAAACCATCAGGTTACACACAACAAGAGAAATAGTTAGCTAAAAACCTTCAGGCACACACAACGGGAGAAAGAGTTTTCTAGCACTTGCTTTTCAGTCATTCCAATGAGCACGAATGCTATCAGTTGTCATAAAAAAATGTTTCTCCATGTTGATTATGGTTTGCATCAAGAAAATCACCATTTATTATGAGCTAATATGGTTTATTTTTTCTGTGGTTCATAGGTAATGTATTTGATCTAAGGCTATGTTGGTTAAGCCGCATCAATACTACACAGCAACAACTATCGATTGAATCCCTGCAACTGCAAGGAGTTTCGCCGTGTATAGCTAGGACCTCTGTCAAAATGTTCAAGTTTTCACACGCCTAGTGTAGTGCAGCAAGAAAATTGGGCACACCACCGTGGACACCCAAAGCATTAGAGAGAGAGAGAAGCAACAAGAAATAAAATTGTCTTCTTCAAGTGCACGGTCAGACAAAGCAAGCCAGCGACGGAATTCAATTCAATTCAATTCAACCTCTATACTATTCACAAAAGGAAAAGGTCGTCCGTTGAGTTTTCTGAACTATAAAAGGCCTGAACTTTTCGCGTCTCCAATCTACTAGTACTAGATTAAGGTAGCTTAAAATGAGTGATTTCCCATGTAAAAATAGAGAGTCAGTATGCTCAGATAGATACTACTTATTATTACTTGAGCATTAAGGGACTGTCTGTTTACTTGCCCTCCTTCCTTGTTCTATGCCTCTGACTACTGTATATGTATGTTTGTACATCAAAAACTCGAAACTGCAAGTGCAAGGCAGCTGCACCTTTGTTTGTTTTCTAACAGGTCGATTCCTGCTATTTGCCTGCCCTTAACAAGGGAGTATTTCTAACAAACAAAAACATACTCTTTTTTACCCCTTGAAGCAAGGGAGATTGAACAAGCACAGCTCCTCCTGCTTGTTCATTGCTTACCAAGAACAAAAACTTTTGATCAACTAAATTAAGCTCTATATATTTTCGAGTCAACGATTTCCTCCCTTTCAGCCATCGACTGATCTTTTGTCTTCAAGTTATAGCGAGTTGCCACTTACGATACCTCGATAAGCAAAAATTACTAATTGACAAAAATGAAAAAAATGGAATCTGACTTAGTTGGTAAAACAAACAAAATTACTAATTGACATGCATATCTACAAGTCATCTCATTTGTCTAGACAACAAGGAAAGGTCCAATTTTTTAACTAACCAAGGAAATATTTACACATCCATATAATCCTCTGCTCGAATTACCAGTTCAACTCTCGGAAATACTCCTAGTTGCCAGCAAATCACCGACAAGCACATGCTGGGCATCCAGCTACACACCCACCTACATATAGGAACTGGGATGGGAATATTACCTTGAACAACGGCTCTTTGGTGCTGCTGCTCATCGTCGTTGTACACAACTGCCTTGCTGGACCCTCTTGCCATCATGCTCGCGCTAGACGGCGAGGTTGAGGTTGGAGTCAACGATATTGCCGTCAGCTTGGGCGCATGTCCCATTCGTCCATGGAACTGGAACATGAGGGCGCCTATGCTCCAAGTAGAAAAAAATAAGCATCTTATCAGAGTTGACGCTCACATTAAATCACTGCTATATGACTGTCCTATACATGTAGAACATCAATCAATCCTCTGATTCTATCCAGTGAACAGGACAAACTAAGAACACTATGAACAGGGGAAGACAACTTGGTATGCATATATATAAATTGTTGAGTTTCCTTGAAGCAGGGAGGAGCACTATAAACTGAAGATGAAGATGGCAATGTGTTGATGAATTCTGGATAGGGAGGAGCACACCCTCACTCACTCACATGGAAGGCAGGCAGGAGTTTCAGGTCGCTTGTTGTTGCCTGTTGACAAGGCCGGCTGTTTGGCACTCCTGCTCCTCGTCATGGTATGCGACCGCCTTACCATCTACTTTCGCCATGGCATGATTTCGGAATCAAACAAGTTAACCCCTGGTCTTCTCTTTGTGATTAACGAAAGAAAGTATTGAAATTATGTAACCATGGCATTATGGAGATCATCGTCGAGAAGCACAAGTACACATGCATATATTGTGTGAGTGCAAGTGTGCAGCACAACAGCTTACACCAAGTTGGGAAAAGAGTAACTAAACAGGTATAGTATGACGTTCTGGACAGTTTGAACCTGAACCTAAACCAGCAAAATACAAAATGATAATCATGACCATTAATATGCTGACAAAAATGATAATCAAGAACTCACCAGAACCAAGAAGCATCCACGGTTGCAGCCAATCTGCTTTCCTCTCGCGCCGGGGGTAGCCGAGGTAGTCACTGAGGAGGTGGTCCGCTGAGCCGTACGTAGCTAGACTTGGAGGTTACAACGCAGCCACCGCTGGTTCTTCATCATCTTCTTGGGCCTCAGTTGGTTGATGTGGCCACACTCCTTTGCGGCAGTTGACATCCCATGAATGCATAGAACCTGGAGAAAGATGGAACCGTTATAAAGTGTAAGATCAAAGTGTTATTAGACTGTACACAAAGTTAGCTGTTAGATTTATCTCTACGGTTAAATCTAACAGTGCTGACGATTCCATTTCGTAACTCATGCACAAGAGGGCAATTTAAAAACAGCAATAAATTACAACATCTATCTCGCTTATCCCACAAAGATGAAACAAGAGAAAAACAAAGAACTGGCACCACAGTCAGCCATGGCTCGAACATCTCAGGGTACCGGCAGAGAGAGAGAAGACCAGAGACTCACCACAACCACAAAGCCACCACGGTTGCCCAACCGCCATCATCACACAGCGGGGCGAGCCTAGGTAGTCGACAGGGAGGAGGTAGTTCGCTGAGCCGTAAGTAGCCAGGCTTGGATGTCTCTTTTACCCTGCACAGGTTTCACATCGGATTGTCATTTTTTCCCTCCTAAGGTAAACACATTTGACAACCAACATAAAAAAGAATATTTGCCGAGCAACAGTATATTTGTTTACAGAGGGAGCAGTTAATTAATCAGAGACTTGGCATCTCTGAATTTATTGCACTGTTTTACTAACAATCATGAGCAATTTCCTCTACCTAAGACTGAACTTGGAGCATATAGATGACAAATCTCAGTATCTCACTCATAGCCAAGACAAGAATAGTTGTTAACTAGCAATCGTGATCGAAACTCAACGATGAAGACATGTGTGTGTCTTCCAAAAGAAACTGAAGGTGTGATGGTTTCTTTTCCATCAATATAAAACAATTCAAGTCTGCCCACACATCACAAGGCAGAGGGAAAAAGTATGAATATTTCTGTGTGATAAGCTAAAACATTGCTCCTGCCATTCAGAACAAGATCATTATTCGTTATCATGGAAGAAATCAAGAATATTTATTTGCGACCCTTTAATATATACCGGCCATAACAAAGAAGTTAAACTTGTTCTCCTAAGTGCACACCATAATAAAAGGAATTGCCATGTCAAAATCGACAAGTAAACTAGCAGCCTAAAAAGATGTTAGAGTGCATACTGCTGCCGGTGCTACAGCCCTAGTATTCTGGAGTCGATCGCGTGAGATGATGACGCCAGAGCCCTCCCCGGCATGACATATATACTGAGAAATAGGATGAGGTTATTAGTCTCTCTTCGTCCTCTCTCTGATGTATTACGTACTACTGCACAAGGCCTTACATTTTGTATTATCAGTTAAGAACATATATAGCAGAAGAATGGTTGATGGTGCTAAATAAACAATCCAACACACTCAAGCCTTTATTTTTGATACATTGCTGCTGCAAACATGCAAATGCAGGTAGTACTAGTTGTCGTCGAATGAATGAAATACTTGCATGATTCTCGTCCCTCCCATATCCATTCTGTAAGGTAATACAAACAGAGCTACAAATAAGTTGTAGCTTTTCAAGTGTACATATGCATCCCGGCCGGTTTTACAACTCCCACGCAATAATTGTACCACTAATCCTGACAGTACATCCTCGAATTTGGGAGGAAGTCGTACTCGAATGGGTGCATCAGAGGTAGGAAGAAAAGAAAGCGGGTGCATCAGAGAAGAGAAGGGAATGGCCGGGAAGAAGAGGAAATCAAGGATAGGTGGGTACCAGCAGGTTTATCCTCAATCATACATGTAATACTACCTCAGTAAATAAATGCAGGACCTAACATGTCATATATTTGTCTACCGAGGGAGTAGTTAATTAATCAGAGACTTGACATCTCTGAATTGATTGCACTGTTGTAGTAAAAACCATGAGGAATTTTGTCTACCCAAGATTGAACTTGGAATCTCACTGACAGCCTAGACGAATAGTTGTTAAGCAGCAATTGTGAAGCTCAACGACGAAGACATGTTTGCGTCTTCCAAAGAAATTTTAAAGGTGTTGAGACTTTTATTTCCATGAAGATAAAACAATTCAAGTCTGCACGGGCATCACAAGTCAGAGGGAAAAAGTTTGAACATTTCTTTATGATAAGCTGAAACATTGCTCCTGCTACTCAGAACAAGATGAGTATTCGTTATCAAGGAACAAAGACTATTTCTTTGCGGCCACGCAATAATTGTATATTTCTTTCAAGCAGTACTAGTTGTCGTCTAAAGAATGAAATACATGGTTCTCCTCCATCCCATATTCATTCATTCTGTAATAGAAACAGAGTTGCAAATAAGTTGTAGCTTTTCATGTGTACATATGTATCCCGGTTTTACAACTCCCACACAATAATTGTACCACTAATCCTGATAGTACATCCTCGAATTTGGGAGGAAGAAAAGAATGCGGGTGCATCAGAGAAGAGAAGGGAATGGCAAGGAAGAAGAGGAAATCGAGGATATGCGAGTACCAAGAGCTCCGTCGCATGGAGGGTTGGCACAGCCGCGTCAAGGCGGACGTCTCCTCACGGACGGACGGAAAAGAAAGACAACTGTATTTTCAGAAATAGGTGCATCAGATCAGGACAAGTTAATGTAAGGGAAGAAGAGGAAATCCAAGATGGGGGGGGATACCAGCAGCTCTGTCGCGTTGAGGGTTGGCACGGGCGCGTCCCCGAGCCCCTCCGCTCGCCTCCTCAGCGACGGACGGACGGATGGATGTGGTTGGAAGTGCACCCACCATTGGTGATGTTGGGTGCGTGCTGCAGCTGCGTGGGCAAAAAAAGTAAGCATCAGGGGAGGGAAGGAGATGAAATCGGAGATGGGTGGCGAGCGAGCAGCCATCCGTTTAGATGAATTGGTGGAAGAGGAAGACCTCATGCATGGAGGCGTCGAGCATCATCTCCTGCGCGTGGCCGCGGCGCCGACCTGGCCCATCTCCTGCGCGTGGCCGCGGCGCCGACCTGGCCCATCTCCTGCGCGTGCGTGAGGTAGGAAGAAAAGAAAGCTGGGTGCATCAGAGATTCAGAGTAGAGAAGAGAAGAGAATGTAATGGCGGTGAAGAAGAGGAAATCGAAGATGGGCGGGTACCTTGAACAGCAGCAGCTCCGTCGAGGCGAGGCGAGGCGAGGGTTGGCACGGACGGCCGCGTCCCACACCACCGGCGCGATCCCCTCCGCCCGTATCCTCACGGACGTACGGAGACGGGCGCGTCGTCGGTTGTGTCCGGCGGCTGGGATGGAGGCCCAGACCTTTGACGATGGACGGATGGATCTGGGGTGAGGAAGAGATGCGCCATGGCCGCCGCCGGCTGAGCTGGTCGCTGGATCCCCTTCTACTCTCCTCTCCTCTTGTCTTTTCTTGCGATGAGGGGAGGGGTAGCCCGTCGGCGAGGTCTGAGGAAGATGAGGGCCGGCGATGGGCGGCGGCGCGGATGCGGGAGATTGGGGGGAATCGGGTTTGGTGTTTGCGTTTCGGCTTCTCGGCTCGGGGTTGGTTTGGTTGGTCGTTTCGGTTTTGGGACCCTTTGCTTTGGTTTCATCAATCAAAATTTCAAATACCAAGCGCATTGAATGAATTTTTGGGCAGCGGAGCGAGTCCACGATTAATTTTCCGAGGACCGAGGGCTAATAACTCGGCGGCACGGATCCAGGCGCCATCCAGTTGATTGGTCAGGCTGGACCTCCCACGGATCGACGACCTCCCTTGAGTCGATCACAACCATCCATCCATTTCCTCTCATATCAGAACCGATGGCAGACAAGTCACGTCACGCGGATCGTCCTTCTCTACGGGTGTCGTTCCTCCCTAGAGGGAGTGTGGGGGAGCGCCGCCGGTGGTTTAGAGGATTGGTGTCGACGAGGTCGCCAAATACCAGGGTTGAGCGGCCTATCGGGAACATTTTTTCTGACCGTCTTAAGGTGCGATGCCGGTCTCATGAGAGACATACGTCCACATCTACTTGCACCAGGTGTCGTCGCCGCAGATCCATGAAGGAAGGTCGAGGGGTAGATGGTCATTGCTAGCCCGCTCGATTTTAGCTCGATACCATATAATTATATTAAATAATATTGATATATAATATTTCTAGTGTTACATACCAGTGTTACATCATTGGCAGATTTTTTTTCTAAAAAAAGCATCACTGCCAAAATTTGCCAAGGATTGTACCGTGCCACAAAGGCACAAACCACCAATAAGTCTACAACCTGCTTTGCCAATTACTCGCTCCGTCCGAAAAAACTTTACATCTTTTATTCAGTGGCATTGACCAACGATACCGAGCTGTGGAGGGAGTGATTCGAGGACTGTGACATCTCTCAGGCTCGGCGGCGAGGGACGCGATGAGGATAGCTGTGGTTAATTTTGATCTATACTACCTCACCGATGTGCTGGTTCGTGTGGACCTTAACTTTGAAGACTTGCCGTCTCCGGCAAATCCGTGTCCAGATCCGAGGTCAGGCCGGCTCCGAGGGAGCGGCAGCGGCGCGCCTTCAGTTCACGGTGGTGGTGTGGTTGGTCGGGCTTCCTAGGGATCCGATTGTGATTTTCTTATCTATGGGGTGCCT
Organism: Aegilops speltoides; assembly: GCA_021437245.1. Lineage (NCBI taxonomy): Eukaryota > Viridiplantae > Streptophyta > Magnoliopsida > Poales > Poaceae > Aegilops > Aegilops speltoides. The sequence goes on from CM038145.1 coordinate 7,265,065, forward strand.
CGTTTCACTAATGTTCTTTAATATAGCACTGGAGTGATTTTCGCAAAAAGAAAAAAAATGTATGTACTGCTACTATATCTGCACGATTGTTTTTGGTGTAGTTTATTTTTGGAGGCACACCTTGGAACGGTGAAGCGGGAGCAGCACGAGCACGACCGACCGACCGACCGAGTCAACACGGACGGCGACGCCACGTGCGGCATATATATTGTGTTGGCGATGGTTGTCACCGAGCAGCCATACGGATACGGTTGACGGTTGTTTGTTTGACTTGACTATATATATATATCCAGTGAACGAAGGAACCAGACAGAGATGGACGTAAATTCCGCTGCATGCCATCACGACAGCCAGTCTAGCTAGCTGTACCTGCATGGGTCGTGGCCTACGCCTTCCACCTACCGCAGTTCATACAGCGCGCTCCTACCTGCCCTATTTGTCATACTGGTTTGGAAGATGTCTCGCATCTTTTGTTTGAAATTTGAATGCACACCGGCTAAACAATTGTGGAAAGATATGAACTTGGAGGATAGAATTCTGGGAGCTTTTGTGGTGGAAAGTTGGGGTCACAAATGTTGGAAGAACCCCTAGATTCCTCAGGGGATCAATACCAAAGCTTACAGCGGGTGTGTACAACGGGAGTGATAGCAACAGCGTGCTGGTATTTGTGGTAGATCAGGAAACGAACAACACATAATGAGTCTTCTGCCACATTCACATTGCATAATGTCAATTCTTGCCCTCTGTAACGCTTTTGTTAAAGCAAATCAGAAGGTTATCACAAGGCCATTCTGCAAAGCTCGTTGCTGCCTCTGGGCCTCGTCTCGGCGAAGCAAACTGGTTTAAACCCAAGAGCTTGTAGAAGTAGCGTATGGAAAGTCGCTAAAGGTACAACTAAAGTTTGTTAGAGCTTATTGAGCCCGAACCGCCTGGCGAAGAAGGCGTCACGCGCCCATGCCGGCGACATGGCAAGCACGGCGAACAGCCCCGTCATGCTCCCGTACACGATCTCCCGCGGCGGCCTCGGCCGCATGACCCGCGCCGCCACGTGCCTCGCGAACACCGACGCCTCCGTCGCCCCCGCCCCCTGTGACGCCCGCGCCCTCTCCTCGATCGCCGCCGTGAACTCACGGTACATCCCCCACTGCTGCTGTCCCTGCTTCGCTCCGGCGAGCTGCGCGGTGTTGGCGTGGCCCAGGCCGGATCGCACCGCCCCGGGCACCACCTTCACGACGTGCACCCCGAACGGCGCGAGCTCCAGCCGCAGCGCGTCGGTGGCGGCGTGCACCGCCGCTTTGGATGCGCAGTAGACCCCCGCCCACGGCGTGGCGGCGGTGCCGACCACGCTGCCCACGTTCACCACGCGCCCAGACCGCCGCGATGCCATGTGGGGTGCGACCGCGTGCACCAGCCGCAGCTGGCCGAGGAAGTTCACGTCCATGGTGCGCCGCACGGCCTCGCCGCTCAGCTCCGCCAGCGGGCCGGTGCAGCCGATCCCGGCGTTGTTGACGAGCACGTCGATGCGGCCGTGTTCTCGCAGCACGCGTGCCACGGCGTCCGTCACGCTTGCCTCGGAGGTGACTTCGAGCGGGAGGCGATCGACGACGACGGTGTCATCGAGGCCGGCGAGGTCCGGGACGCGGTCAGGGATGTCGGTGGCGACGACGCGGCAGCCGAGGGCGGCAAAGGCACGACAGTACTCGTAGCCGATGCCGCCCTCGGCGCACCCCGTGATCAACACCACCGGCGCCGCCCTGCCCTCGCCCTCGTTGACGTTAGCCATGTACGATCTGATACCGATACTACGTGTGCATGTATATATAGCATACTACTAACTCGTAGCAGAAGATGAAGCAAACACGAATGCTGTTGACGCATGCATGTTTGGTATGTCCGTCGAGGCAGGAATATGCAGCAAGTATATGCGACTGCTCTTGGCGCCTTCCTCTTTCTTTGAGAACTCCGGCCGGCCGGCCGACGAGATTTGGCTAAACTCAAATTCCATAGCATGCATACTCCACACTTCACCAGTGTTGCGTTGGCAGTACCAGCATTGATGTATCATGTGTGGCAGCACACATTCCCACAGGAGAAAGCTTCTGAATTGTTCAGATTACCACGACTTAATTTCATCACGAGACACTCGCATGCTTTTGGTTAAACATAAGCCTACATTACCAACCTACCGGTATGCCAAAATATGTACCACCAGCTTCATGCTCGTGCAAGTCTGATACACACAAACTCCGATTCACACAATCAACAATCATGATTAATCCACCGAGAAAATGTAATCTCACGACAACAAAGACATCAGATCTTCTCGAATAATAATCTGCTAAAAAGAGACAAAGAACAATATTGTCTCGGGCAAAAAGAGAAAGAGAGGATCGATTATTTGTTTATTGATCCACCCCTTAGATAGATTAGGACTGTATGTTTTCAGCGACGGCGTCGAGTGATCTGCAGAGGACGCACTTGCAGACAGATTCGTCACAAATCCCACCACAATAGCCATTATCGACGCATGTCTCGGCACAGGCCTTGGCGGCGCAGGCCGGAACTCTGGCTGCGGGGCCGTCCCAATGCAACTCCCTGCTTGCACCAACATCTATGTGCATATACAGGGAAAAAAATGGAGGTTTTGTCATAAGATAAGAGGTACTATACGTAGTACTTACAGAAACTACAAATTACGATCTTTTATAATCATACCGAAAGACGCAAGGAGCAGCGCCGACACCAATACGAGGACGGTGATCTTGAAAGCCATGATCGGCCAAGGAATGGAAGTACAGAACACTAACTTTGGGCTTAATATCTGCTCTAGGTAGGTTGCATGAGAAGAAGCAATGGACGGTCTACAAGTTCAGAGTGTGGATTTATAGAGAAGCACAAGTGCTATCCGTACGTATGGAAATATATCCTGGATATGCAATTTAGGAAATATTTTGATGTCTACCACTTTGGTTTGTTTTTATTGCTTACCGCATATATCACGTTGTATTTTAGAGAAGATAGAGCTGATAATTCTAATTAATAGTAACCTTCCTCTTATTGGTATTAATTAATAAAGATTTTGGGGTGGTTAATGCTGATGGCATAGGGCGATTCTAGGGATCGGTTGCTTCCCATCGGACTACATTAGGCCGAAAATACGATTGCTTTCACCAGGGAGCCTGCAATGCTCCAGTCAAACGTGCAGTTTGTGAGACAGCTTGCGTACAGGATTTTGCATTAGTTATGATTAATTTGTATTCAAACAACTTCTTCCTCAAATCAACGCATGTCATACACCTGCCGGTTGAGATCTGTCGTACATATAGTGGAGTTTCTACACAGATTTCAAGCGTGAGAGTCCTTACCTCCGAAATGGAATGGCTGTGTGAACGACCGTGTTGAATCCAATATTTTAATTTGCTTCGTCAAGTTAATCTTTTTGTTTCGGATTCTAAAAAATTCTTTATTTGTTTCCGTCAAATTGCTTCCATGGCAACTAAATAAAGATGAGTGCTTCGCTTAACTAGCAGGTAGTTCGCGGCATGCCACTGCGCCTCACTGGTTTGTCTGGGAATTGTCGAACCATTGCAGGATTTTTATTTAACTCAACATATAGAAAACTATTGGTAAAAGCTATATTTCAAGGGAACCCATGAGAATTTGGTTTACTTGACTATATCAAATCCAAAGAACTATCATGAAAATCAATATTTTAGAGTTAACCTTTTTTTGCGGGTGATATTTTAGAGTTAACCTAATGAGAACTTGCTAAATTTCCGTGCGTTGCAACGGACTAACAAAAAAACGCACATACAAGCATGGAAATTAATTTCCTCTCAATATAAAAAGACTCAAAAGGCATATCAATTTAATCTCGCTCATCGAACAGTATTGATCCAACAACCTAGATTGATCCATAAGGGCTCAACATGTTTAGCCTGCAATTAATATCATACCATATATAGTGGCAATGCAATCACAAAATTGATGCGTAATTGATGTCCTACCTAATATAAGCATGGAATTAATTTGCTCTTTAGTTGATATTCTTTTGCCTGTCTTTTAGTAAGGCAGTCTTACATATATGGTGTAATTTCTAAATTCTTAATTATATAATATTTATGTGATTAAATTGAATTGGCACCTACCAAAGCAAGCACGAAAACCAAAAGAGTGTCGGACTACTCCATTCGATTTTTAGTGGGAGGGTGAAAAAACCAGCGTGGAGGGGTGGTAGTGGGAGGTGGAGGTGAAAATAAACCATGGAAACAAAAATAAATCATGCATATCGGACTACCAAATCCCCTATTAGGAGTAGAGATTTGTTGTACTCAACTGAAAAAACGACCTGCAAGAGGAAATTTGATGTAAGCAACAACAAAAGTAACACACGGTAACCCTATTCGCAAATAAAAACATGGTAACCAAGTACATAATCACGAAAGTAGTTAGAATAAAAAATCGGAAGTCATACATAGAAATAGAATCTAATTACAGATACGCATGCATATTCCAATTTATGAAGATACAACTCAAGTTTTTTGTGCTCTAACATATACAGAATAAACGTGTAGATGAACATATCCTATGATTTTTTTAAAACGAAGGCTCAAGGAGAGCCCGGCTTTGAATTAACAAAGCCATCAACCGGTCGGGATTACATTGAATAAACATAGGAAACAATGAAAAAAAAACAGCCAGACGATACATGGTGTTGTGTAAATAGCTATCAGGCTACTACAAACTACTAGCAAAGATATGGAAACTAAAGCACAAGTTCAGCTAGAAGTCAAAGAAGCCATCCACAGCGAGCAGAGCACCATGCAGGACACCAACAAAAGCTTGGGGAAGAAAACAACCAGTAGCTGGAGGAATGTCGTTGTCAGCTCCATGGGTTCTGGCCATCGATATCGCCCTCCTCCACCTTAGAAGGAGCGCTCCCTGCCCCCTCGCCCTGGCACGAAGGGCGCCGATCCGTCGAATGTTGGAGACGCTCACCCGAGGGCTAAAGAGCGACCGACGCCATTGCCAACCGGAAGACCACACTAGGACACCACCACCAAACTACATGGAGCTCAGCCAAGGGAAGCATCGGCATTACATGATATCTGCACATGAGGAGAAGCAAACTACACGGCAAGGCTGCTGAAGACCAAGCAACCCCCAACTAGAACAAGCACACTTCCCACAAAGCTCACCAAAGACGGCGCCCACGGCGTCGCTACTGCCCAATCCCGAGGGATTTGGGTTTTCACCCGGTACACAAGCAACACAGGAGGAAGAGAAGGGGGAAAGGGGCATTTTACCAGCCCCTACATGTAGGGGACAAGCCCATGAACGTCGTCACCGGCAGGCCGGCATAGCCAGCCACAGATTTCTCCGGTCCCTTCTCCCACCCCCACCTCGAGAGGAGACACAGCTACGGTGCCCGGAGACCGCCGAAGAACGGATCTGAGACGACGGTGACAAGAGGGTGAAAAGGAAGATGCCTTCAGATCTGATGTGGGTGGCCCCGAGGCCACCGCGCACCATAGCCATCGCCCATCGTCACCATGCCGCCCGCATGGCCGAGATGGGCGGCCAGCACCCGCTACTGCCGTTTGCTAAGGACGACACAGCACCACCGCCCAAGGTCGCCATCTCGGCTCCAAGATCCTCTACAGGGGCAGAGCGACCAGATCCTCGCCGCCACCATCCCCGGCGGCCACGTGGCGTTCCGGTGATCCCCTCCGGCGGCGACGAGGGAGAGGAAAAGGGAGAGGGAGCCCCGACGGCGGGCTAGGGTTTGAGCCGCCCGAGTCGCCCCTGCGGGAGCGACGCGGGGGCCAAGCGGTTGTGTACGCTGATAGAGATGATTTGGCCCGATTATTTGAAATACAAACTAAAATTTGGAAAATATGATGAAACTTCAAAGTTTAACTTGTACAAAGGACAAATATCTAACACAAAGTTATTGTTAACTTATATTGCTACTTATTAACATCCCTACCTGAGTATGTGGCAGGGTAACATGATATCAAAATCATCACTACCTGAGGATATCTACTAGAAAGGAATTGAGGTTGACATATTTTTTGACCTGGAAGAACACTCAGAGAGCATTCTTATTTTGGAATCAACATCAGGGCATGAAAGCCCACTTTTCTTCATACAATGGAAATAATGTCATGTCTATATATTGTGCAAAATTGTTTATAGATGGATCTAGATCATATAACCTTCTATAGTCACTATATCAACAATGACATCCTTCCCCTCTGATATCCTTCGTTAGGTATTTTCTCTAATAGTCTTGTAATGAAATCAGCAGCAATCTCAACAAACTGAATGAGTAATCAAACCAAGTGAACAATTTTCGGTCAATGCAAAAATGAAACAAAAATAGTAAGCCAACAAAAGATATGTTGAATTTATTTTAGGGTCAGCTTTCGTTTCTAGGATTGGCGGAGTCTCTCTATTCGTTATCTCTGGGATCCGTTTGCACGGGGTGGAAAACTTGACCAAGAGAAGCCAGTTTTGCCTGGCATGACCGCTCGAACGAGCGAGTGCATTAACACCACAAGTCGTCTTATTTTATGGAATGCTAGAAGCAGCACGGTTTCTTGACCAAAAATAGGTAATTTGCAATAAATCCTCCAAATCTTCTAATTCTATAGATTTTGGTGAAATCAGACGAAAACAGACAAGCGATTGCGGTAAAATGCAAAAACTTGCATGTCTACGATGGAAAAAATACTAAGTAAAACATGAAGCAAAATGCAGGAAATTCCTATTGGACGCACGTTGCATAATACTGTCGAGGTTTGGGGGGACCAAGCGATTGTTCGACTGGGCCGGCCCGTTTAAACTTTCATCGTCCCCGGTTTTGGGAACCTTCTAGAGGTTTCCAGCAGGTTTTTCTGGTTTTGGGAAACTTCTAGAAAGTTCATGAACCTTTTTTTCCTTGTTCTGTTTTTTCCTTGTTCTTGTTTGCTGATTTTCTTTTTTCGTTTTTCTTTGTTCTGTTTCCTTTTCTTTGTCTTTTCTTTTTTTGGCTCTCCATTTGTTTTTTCTTTTGTCCTGCTTTTTTCATAAAATGTTTAAAATTTGTTCACATTTCCAAAAATCATCCGTAAGTTTAATTATTCTCAAAATTTTAAAAATGTTTGCATCTTTGTAAAAAATGTTCAAAATGCAAAATAAAAAATGTTCAAAATATTCGAAGTTTGTTTGCCTTTCCAGCAAATGCTAGGATATTTTCAAATAAAAGACTGCATTGTCTGTAAAAAGTGTTCGTGTTTTACAAAATTTGTTCAAAGATTTCAAAAAAAAATTTGTCCACATATTCAAAAAATGTTTGTGCTTCCATATTTTTTTCGAAATTGTCCTCCGTTTCAAAATTTGTTCTCTAATTTTAAAAAATGTTCTTGCTTTAGGAAATTCTCTACAAATTCTGAAAATTTTCATATCTTCAAAAAATGTTTGTGCTTCCATATTTGTTCATTATTTCGAAATTGTTCTCCGTTTCAAAATTTGTTCTGAAATTTTTTAAAAAGTGCTTGCTATACAAAATTGTTCACAAATTCTGAAAATATTCATGTTTTCAAAAAATGTTTGTGCTTCCATATTTGTTCAGGATTTTCCAAATTGTTCTCCATTTCAAAATTTGTTCTCAAATTTAAAAAATGTTCTTGCTTTAGAAAACTGTTCACAAGTTCTCATGTTCTCAAAATATGTTTGTGCTTTCATATTTGTTCAGGATTTTCGAAATTGTTCTCTGTTTCAAAATTTGATCTCAAATTTTAAAAAATGTGCTTGCTTTAGAAAATTCTTCACAAATTCTAAAAATGTTCATGTTTTCAAAAAACATTTTGGAAATTCAAATTTGTCCATGAAATCATAAAATTGTTTGCTATTTTCAAAAAAAATGTACGGTCAAAATTTCATGAAAATATGGAAAATAGTAAAGGATTTTTTAAACAGTGTTAAGTCTTATACTTTCTTTAGTTCTTATAGTTTTCTGCTATATATTTGTCAACCGAGCCGTTTCGTCGTAGTGTGTAGTAGCGTGCGCGCGCGAATCAGCGGTCCTGCGTTCGATTCCCATCCATCGCGCCCTATATTTTTTTGCAATTTTTCACCTGCTATTTTCGGCGCACTGTAATGGGCCGGCCCAATCGGCGCACCGTGATGACGTGCCTGTGCGAAAGGGCAACATTTTGACGCAGAACACGTCATATAGCAACTCCCCCAAATGCACTCATCACGTACCAACCAATTAGTGGGATGGGCTATTAGGGGGTACACATGGGCTGCATTGGGCCTGCCACATATCGCACATAGAAGCAGCCCATGGTACGGTAGAAGCATGAGTAAATTTTTTCCCTAGTTAGCCTTATAATATACTAGGTAGAATGCCCGTGCGTTGTTACGGGCTATAATGCATATATAAGTAAATTAAATAAATAATTAGGGTTATCTTCAAGGTCGAAGTTCATTTCTTCCTCATACGTTCGGGCGTGTTCCAACATAAGACGAGTGCCCAGTAGGCTCCCCAGAATTTAAACGTCTAAATAGTCCAGGCTCCCCAAATCCATATCATATATGGTGGAGAAATATGGATGCCCGGACTATTCTCCATGTTATCTCCAACATGCAGACCCAACAGCAAAAACCACACTCCACGGCACACCCTTCCCTTTTTTTCCTATCGGACCCTCCATTTCCTACTCGATTTTTCGTCATACCGGGACATTTCCCACTTGAGCCCTCACCTTTAGAACCATATGATGTTCACCTCACCTTCGCCGTGCGTTGCAACATGTATAAGTTTTATGATATAATAGAGCGGGTAGAGCTAACATATACTATTAGCACAAAACAACAAATAACTATAGAGCTAATTCAACTATGCAAATTAAGACTGACTTGTAAAGCGAGTGGCAACCTGAACATATTCCTCGTCTCCAATAAGCTCCACCTCTAGCCCACACAACATTCATTGCTGACCTCTTTGTTCTTCTCTTCCTCGTCCTTCCCTACATCTTTTTTTCCTAACCTCTTCGTCAATCTTCGTTGGCGCCAACCAACACCACGTCAACATCAGTGTGTTCATCAGTGACGTCTCATCTTCTTCTTCCTCCTTCCATGCTAGTTTTAGTTCTCGATCCTACTTTTTTATAGGATACTCTTCCTTTCTTTTTTCACTTTATTTTCTGGAACATTCTTTTCTTATCCAACACAATGGATCAGTTGGCCGCTTTAATTCTTTTTCCTTCTTATTCTTGGAACACTCTTTCTTTCTACTACAAAATGAACCACCTGACCGCTGTAGTGTCGTGCTGTCCTCGCCCGCAAAAGTTTGAGGAACCGTCGGCGTGTGGACATACTCCAGAGCCTGGTCGTCATGCATCTTGGTGAACGCTTGGTGGCCCATGCCGCGAGCGCATATGGTGGCCGTTGTCTATGGTGCTCAGCGACGCTGAGAGCCTGTTGACCGTCCTTGTCCATGAGTGGTTTCAAAATGATTCAGCGCGATTAACTGTCTACCTAACTCTACTAGAAGAACGCCCGTGTGTTGCAACGGGGCCACATTAACTTTAAGAGTTCAATATTACGACATTGGCGACCTTTTTTTACCATCAAATCCTCTCACACACACACTCTCCCCCTCCCTCTTCCTCACTCTCTCTCTCCCTCTCTCTCTCTAACACACACACACACACATAGCGTATTCTCCCCGCCAATAAGACTTACTCAATTGGCAATAATGTGCGGACTTGTGGTGAGCTTGACTGAACTAATGGATAGTGTGATATATTCCTCAATCATTTAACAATGAAATTTCAGAAATGAGAAGATTATGTAACACCTCAAGTCGTTAGCTACAGTGACCTTCCCCTAATGATGCCATGTCATCAGGCTTGCTAAGCCAAACTGCCACTTGATAAAAATCAAAGCCCAATTCAAATTTAAAATAAAGTCAAATAAATTATTTCGTCAAACAGTAAAACCAAAATGCATATTCTATAAATTCCACTGATCTTTGACATGTTGAGCCCAACATTATTTGACCAAAAATTAAATCTTGTCAAATTAATAAGAGGCCCAATAGTAGTTAAAATAACCAATTAAATATAAACCTAATTTTATGTATTTCCTTTTGGCCCCAAACTTTTTGTGCCACCTAAAAATATTGTGCTCGAATTGTGTGCATAGTTTCACAATTAACAAAATCCATTTAGTTGATAAAATAATAAATAGAAAATGGCGTTAAAAAGGAGAAATGGATTAGAATAAATTAAAAACCAAAAGGATGATGAAAAAGGGGATTCCCCCTACCCCGGGCCTTGCCACCGAACCGGCCCAGTGGTCCAGTCCCCGCACGGTCGTCTTGTCTTGTTCCCCGAGCCCGTCGCTACAGAGTCGGGCTCCCGCCCGACCACCTCGCCGACATCGAAGGGGAATGGATAAGGGTGACGCCCTGCTTCCCCTGCCCCCATGGCCTCACTCCTCCTCGACGCCCCCTCCCAGATCCACTTCTCATCCTCGCTCGCTCGATCCCGGTGATCTGGACGAAGTCAGATGCCACGGCCACCATGACCGACCCAGTCCACGGCCACCGCCTCCCTGCTGGCTAGGAGCTTATCGAGGAGCTTGAATGCCTCCGCTTCGCCGTCTGCGCCCGGCCGAGATCAAGTCCATCACCCCAGAGCGACGTCGTTGCCGTCTTCCTCAACCTTCGGCCACCGCGACATTGCCGTTCGATCCGCGCCGCCCCGAGCTCCCCTGTCTTCCCCTAGGGTGCCATTGACACTGCCGTGATCTCCTCTTGCCTTTCCCCAGTTTCCCCTCTCGTTTGCTCTCGTTAGTTTTTTCGCAGTCGCCGAGAACCGTCGTCCGCCAGGGCCATTGCAGGGGTAGCCACTGAGCTCCTCGGATTGACCCCATGGCACATGCCCGCTCCTATGCGCGCCCATGCCCAAGCCTTCAGCTCTTCTTTCGCGCCTGCGGGGCCACTCCCTCTCGGGCTCTCCATGCCCACGCACGTGCTACACCGCGTCCGTCGCGCCCGCCGTTGCCATCACGCTCGCCACAGCCACCGCACCATCAGGTTTGCCGACGACACCGGCGCGCGTCACACTCTCGCTGGCTGCACTCGCCCCATCTGCTGCCACCTATCCCTTCGCTCGCCCCGCTGTCCCGTCCCTGCCTCGCACCGCCTCCTGTCGCGGCCATCTTCTGTCGGCTGCCCCCTCAGCCACGCCGACCGCATCTCTGTCCTCCACCGTCGGCCACTCGCCTCGCCTGCTGCGTGCTTCTTCCTGCTGCTATGCGCTGCTCTACCACTGGTACGCTGTTGCGCCATGCCCTCGACACCGCCGTGGACAAACGTGGCGGAGGGATTGTCAATGAAGTACGAGGAGGAGGTGGCGGAGAAGGTGTGGAGAGGCAAGAGGTCTAGGGTGGCGTCAGCTGGCTGTGGTGGAGGTGATTATGCGAGAAGGAGCCGGAGCGGAAGGAGAGGTCAAAATTGGAAAGAATCGCAAAAAAATCATAGCCCGGAGATCTCATTCCCAAAAATGCTAATATCAATGAAGGGGTGATTTCCTTCAATAGGTGGAAAACATAGGCAATATTGGATGTTATCAAGGAAAGGTAAAATTTTAGGAAAGTTAGGATTTCGAATTGATTTCTATGCAAATGGGGTTTTATTGTTTGGTAACATGCCCGTTTGTTACGTGTCTGATTAGAAAATTTTGCAAATGTTAAGAAACTATTTATTGAGAGGAAAGTTTGTGACGTGTCTGTTATTTGTTTCCTAAAACAAATTTCACTAATGAGAGAAATCGATTGATTTAGATATGTTAGGAAAGTTAGATTCGAATCTATTATTTGTTTCTTAAAAATTTGTTATTTGTTTCCTAAGACAAATTGAACCAATAAAAGGAATCGATTGATATGATTTATCAGATCCGTGATTTGTTATACGTTAGGAAAGTCCTGGTTCTAATAAAGAGTGGAGAGAAAAATAAACCGATGGACCAGGATGGGAGGGGGTGGTGGGAGGAGAGACAAAAAAACAAACAAAAATAAACCGTGGAGACTATTCACCAACTGCTCCATTAGTAGTAGAGATGTATGACTAATTAACTGACAATTAAATCAATTAATTATCTTGACATTTGAATGGTACACTTGAAATATAATTGGGAAAATCCCTACTTCAAATTTCTTGACATTTGAATGGTACACTTGATTTAAGAATATATCCTGGCTGGCTATCTGTATGACTGACAAGAAATATAATATGATCGCGTCCACAAACACATGTACGTGGCGGCCCGATGACCCGCCTTCCTCCACGGCCGTCCTCGACGCCAAGCTCCCGCCATGGAATTCTCGAGCATTACATCGGCGTCAGGCCCGGACACAGCGTCCCTCCGCAGGGGCGCGCGGATGCATATGCCCATAAGAATTTTTTTATTTTGTTAGGAAACTTGTGACTGTCAATTAATAATAGAGGTAATGTTAATAATAAATGGCATAATGCGGTATTAGCCATTTGTTAATGAGGAATATCTGATTTTTTTGGAAGGTTATCGAGAAAAATCTTTTGTCTCTATTTTAGGCAGGTGATCTCAGATGTATGGTATGATTTCTGAATCCTTATTTATCTATTATTTTGGAATCAGCACCTTCCAAAGTAAGCACGAAACCGTATCTCCCCCTTTAATGGGATTTGGGTTTTAAATTGGAGAAAGAAAAATTCAGTGACAGGGGGTGATGAGAGGTGAAGCGTAAAAAATGAGACAAAAATAAACCGGTGATGAGAAGCTACCAACTCCCCCTTTAGGAGTATAGATTCCTATTTCTAATTATCTACATACTTATTTAACTACCAGCATAATTGATTAATTTCATTAATAACTCATTATTCAAATTGATTACGCGCTAAAAAATTTCTTTTGAAATGGACTTAACTAATTGCATAAATAATTAGCAATCTGGTAATTAATTGCATTAATGGCTTGATTATTGTTTTGGCATCTGGTTTCCAAACTATTTTCACCGTTGTCTTCGAAGGGGCGGTCAAAACCTTTTGTCGTGAGTGTTTGGTTGTCCTTGAGCACATGTCGACCTCACCTATGAATGTTTGGCAACTGTGAGTGTATGGACGTCTACAGAGCATGGTCATCATCCATCTTATCGACCCTTTGGTCGCCCACATCGAAAGCGCGTGGTGGCCATTGTCCATATTCGAAAGCACTCGTCGGTGATGTCGCTGAAAGCCCGTTAACAGTCGGTGAGAACCTGCTGTCCATCCTCACCAGCGAGCTTTTCAAATTGTTGGACACGCTTGACTGTTTGCCTAGTTAATTAATTACGGGATCAATTAAATGCATGCCTAATTATCCGAAGGCCGAATTAATTACCTGCCTGATTAATTAATTGCCCGCCAAATTAGAATAAAATTTTAGTTCTAATTATCTACAAGGCTAATTAAATGTATGTGTAATGAATTAATTGCATTAATGGCTTGGTTTTAAAATTGATTCCGTGTGAAAAATCCTTATTTAAATGAACCAAATTAACTTGCATGCACAATTAACAATCAAGTGATTAATTGTATTAATGGTTTGATTTGTTAATTGATTCGGCAGTCTTTTTACAAACTATTTTCGCATTAATGACTACGTGCGAACCAAACAAACGAAGTACGGACTCCTCCATTAAGAATAGAGATTTATTTGTTTTCTCAGGCTTTTATTTTGAGAATACAAGAGTAAGCTAGTCCAGGGGCCAATTACATCCCATAATAACACAATTCACCTTCTGTCTCGCATATTTGGCCAGGGCATTGCCCTGGCCAAGTAGCTCCTCTGGGACTGTTCCGATAGTCACATAATTCACCTTCTGTCTCGCATATTTGGCCAGGGCATTGCTTTTCCATCCAACATAGCTACCCCTCAAAAAAAAAAAAACCCAACATAGCTGATCTTGACGTTGTGGAAGTTTTTCATAAGTATTTTTTTGCGATGAAAAAGAAAAAGCTTCTTGATGTCACATATGTATTGGAACCAGGCCGTTCTCCACGTAGCACCCGGGGCCAAGTCATTAGCCAGGGTTTTAAGGTCCATTTCCAGAATAACCTTGCCATTAATTTTTTTCACCAAGGTCTCCAGCCCCATTTGAGCCGCAGCGGCTTCTGCCTCCTCAATAAGCATGCAAGGATACATTTTTATATACTGTTTGTCAGAGTGAACTTTGTTGGTTGTGTGCATTTTAATTATGCAGAGACCGGGTGTAATATTTAAATTTTTTAAGTAATAAAGCAGCCTTATCAGAAAAAAAAAAAACCTGGCCATCATGGTTCCTGGCAACTTCCCCTCCCCAGGTTTGTCCCGTGTCCGCCACGTACCCGGCATCGATGTTTAATTTTACAACATCGGTTGGTGGGAATGTCCACTTCCCGGTAGTGGTCGATTCTCTAACTGTCCGTGCCTTCACCACTTGCTTCCCATCTCTCATCGGGATTGCCAAGTTCTGCTGTAGGTTACCTGGATCTCTTGGGATCAGTGAGTTCTCCTTTTGCCCCCCGGGCTTTGCTAAACCGTAGTTGATTAGCTCCGACTCCATTTTACTGAGAAACCCCACTGATCTGCTCATCGATTCTTTGCCTGCCCCATGGATGCAATCATCTCCAAGCAGCAGTAGTTTTCTCCGGCTTTTCTCATGTGCCATACAGCGGGGATACAAGTTGCAACGACTGGGGAGTACATGTTACATCTGCAACGTAGTTGTGCTTCATGTCTGGAGCGCATGCAACACACACGAAGCACATATTGTGTTACATTGGGAGGACAAGCCATAATATAGTACACTAGAAAGTTCGACTTTACTTTGATTGAGAATAGCATGCTTACTTTAATTCCTAAAATTAATTTGACGTTTCTTTTTTTATTTTGGATCGGAGTTGTATAAATGCTAGAAATTTGAGTATATCATTGTGTTATTCTAAAATAAACTAAGACCCTTTTATAAGTACATGTCAATCTGCCAATCTTGCGCTCCACGGGAGTACACTAAACAACCGTGTGAAGTACATGTTGTCTCGAGGAGCACAAGTTAGTTCTCAATGGGGGGTACAAGTTGCGCTCGAAGAAGTTCATTGAAACCTATAAAAATGGGTCTAATTTTGAAGATTTTAACGCGAGGGACGCAACAGTGTAAATGGTCTGTAATTTGGACACTCGGTTCAGTAGATATCCCATTATAAAAATCTGATACATTAAAAACAACACAAACACACAAACCACCCTTCTCGTCCCGTGAGAACAAACCCAACTAAACTCTCTGATGGCGATAAGAGACGCACATGAGTGACGACATTTATTCCCATCAATGATTTCGATAGTCCAGATGGCAGCCACCTATAATGGCTTTCCTAACATATAAAAAAGCTTCACAAGCACATATGTTTCAAGCAATGAAGATAAACTTTTGAATTCTTTCTCGTGATTTGAATGAAACCTTAACAAACACACAAAACACGCAAGATGGTAGCATGGGTCCAAGCCTACGACTTCCACCTACCGCAGTTCATACAGCGTGTTCCTCCTTTGGAAGGGATAGACAACCATGCCATGGTGGCAGAGCTAACCTTAGACTTGATTTGGCGGTGGAGGAGCAGAACCGTAGGGAGCGTCTTTAGATGGCACAAAAGGAGGATTACTGCCAGCATATGCTTGGTATTGGTCCTTCTTCCGAACTAGGCGGTATGAGGCAACCTCAAGGGCGGCGACTACAAGAAACAAAAATGTCGCGATCACGAAAATTGCGACACCTCCGACAATCCTAGCATTCCCAACAGTTTTCTTTGCAGAGCCTTCAAATCCTAACATGGCCCCTGCCAGAAATAGTAGCACTGCTATGATCGCGAGGACCCTGCAAGTATATACGCATGGCATAGAGACCATATTAATTATACAACTTAAATGAACAAGACACCAAGTAGATATAGATTCTGTATTAAAGTTCAGTTTTCAAATTCTATGAGAAATGATAAAAAAAAACAATGAATTATAAAGTTCTCGGGCCCCGCCACCACTTAGCGGCTAGCGCACCACGCCACATAGGCTAGCATTAATTTAAATGACGATATTTTCCTTGATTAGCAAGGAAATCAGGCGGGATATCGAGTTGTGAATAACCAAATTATTTATGTACCATGAGGTGATGAAGAAGACCACCGCGGCGATGCGCTTGGCCCCCTTAGTTACCCGCCACGCCCCAAAGCAGCAGATGGCCACGCCGGCAAGAATCTGTGTCATCGATGCCAACACGGCCGCTACCACGCCACATGGCATCGCCGGCGATCGTCGGTACGTAGAGAACTCGCCATTGTCATCTTGATGATGTTTCTGCATGAATGAATGCACACCGTTATGAAGAATCGACAATATTATTATCAACTAGATTATGCTTGGCCGAAGTTTTTTTTCTTTTGAAATCTTGGCCGAAGGTTAGAGTGAGAAAGAGATAGCATCTAGCAGGGTTTTTTTAGAGATAGCATCTAGCAGGTTACAATGAGAAAGATATAATATCTAGCGTGTGATGCGTGCATACCATCGCCAAGAGAACCGCGCTGATGATTCCGAAAACGACCGTCATCACGGCCAGGATGCTGGTCACCACCATGAGACATTTGGTCCCCATCGATGATGTCACTACTAATCGAGTAGATGAGTTAGGCATTGCATTGCCACACGCATATAGATAGACAGATTTATTGGAAAAAATATAGATAGACCGAGATGAACAAGTGCAGGAATGCAACGTTAGCTTGAATAAGGTTACCGGAGGACGGGCTACCTCTTGCATGAAGATTGTCACCCGCATTGCTCCATTTCTTGTAAGCTATATTAAGTTGGTAAATGTATAATTTAATTAATTGAACTTCCTAAAATATACTCCCTCCGTTTCGAAATAATTGTCTTTCTAGAGATTTCAACAAGTGACTATATACGGAACAAAATGAGTGAATCTACACTCTAAAACATGTCTACATACATCCGTATGTTGTAGTCCATTTGAGATGGCTAGAAAGACAATTATTTCGGAACGGAGGGAGTATGTGATTAAGTCGCATATAGCCGAAAATCGGTCAAGGATTCACGCGACTCCGAGTGCAGCGGTGTCAAGAATTCCCACCCCACCAAGCATGGCGAAAACTTTCTGTGGAGTGGTGTCTTTGTTGCCGGCCTATACGGGCAAAAGACCGTGCTGTTGTTTCTATTGGTCCGGCCACTTTACTTAGGATTGTTTGAAAACAAGGATTTCAAAGTGTATTGCCTACTGATCCTACTAATGTGATATTTATTTTGTGTTCATTGTTGTAATCATGGGTCGTGCTGATGAAAAAAAAAAGAGGACTACAAGGCTTGCTTGCTTAGTGAGATTTTAAAAGTCTCTGCCCTGTGGAGGGGAGAAGCCTCTAACCGTTCACGTGGATGTGTCCCTGTTGTCCGACGATTCTGTTGATTTTGATAGGGTACCGTTGTGTCAAGATGATAGTTGTGCTTGGTTGGTTCATGTGGTAGTCTGGATTATGTGGTCGCTGACATCCCTTAGATGTGGTTAAATATCTAGGGACGTACGATCTCAATGGGTTCTTGATGTGCTTGTATCGTTACTCCATTTTCATTTTAACATGCCCTCTCTTATCCTCTATTTTCACATAAGAGGTACGAGTATATAATAGATCTCACCCGTTGATCTGATTAATTAGTGATCAGATTAACTCTTACATTCTTACCTCGCATGTAAAAAGAGGGGACAAGAGGGAGCATATTAAAATTTGCCTATTAAAAATAGGGCTGTGTAGCCCCTTTGAGGGGGAAAAAGAATGGCGGCAACGAGCCGGGTAGTGGCTCGAAAAAAGCCACACTTATAAATCAGCAAATAATCATCAAGATAGAGGCACTGCAAAGGCGCAAACTAACACGATGCGTGGATAAATAGAACTGAATCCAATCTCCGGGGCCACTAAACTAGCAGAGATCTCCTAAAAAACTAAACTAGCAGAAACAGAGGAGGAGCAGAGGAATCTTGGGAACCGGCATGGATCAAGCAAGGGACCGCTGAACCCTACACCATGAAATGAATCGACCAGCAAAATCAGAGCAGGGAAAAACACGGCCGACAGTTACCGGGAGCACGAGCGCGCGGGGAGTGAAGGGGGGAGAGGAACCGACGAAGCACGGCAATGGCGAGGGAGATTAGCTGGAGGAGGCAACCTCGCCGGGGTGGGGAGTGGAACGGAAACCAAACCTTTTGGTTGTGGGGAGGCAGAGCGAGAGGAGTAGTGGATAGGAGAGGAGTGAGAGGCGAAGGCCTTACTTGTCCGTGACAGATTTACATCAAGTAGTACTACCGGTGATGCAGGATCCATACTAGCACGTGACAGATTTTGGCTGGCTTCTGAGCCGACAACCGGAGACAAGCACGCGTGTATGGACCGTCGGTTCAGCCATCAACGTCGACGCGCGCGGTCGACATGCGCTCATGTGCCACACCACACCACACCACACCAAAAAGTTGATGTCGACCGAAACACGAGATTCATTTTCTTTCCCGAAATCTAAGGGCAGAAGCCGAGTTGAACACCCATATGAGAGTACGAAAAATAGAAATTACGGGCGTGCTGAAAGCGTCGGCGGGGTCGTCACCCGACCCACACAGCACAAGCCACAGCTCGAGGATGTCCAGGAAGTGGAGAATATCATATATACGGAAACAAACGTTGAAAGAAAACATCCGAGAAGCCACATTTGGAAATTTCAAAAATCTAAAAAAAAAATTGAGATGTTAAGAAGATGATGTTCTATTGTCATGTGAAGTTTGAAGTAAAACATATTGCGGGATGCGAGCCATGAAAATAACAAATTCAGCAATGGATGGTGACGCCACTGTTCGGCACTATTCAGTGCTAACTTTTTTTCTTCTGATTTTTCGAAACTTGAAAGCATCGGGATTTTCGTGTGGCTTTCATCGGTTTTCACTAAATATTTGTTTCTGTATGATATTCTCCCAGCCGGGAAGTGGCTCCTAGTCCCGTCACATATGACGGGGAAGCAAGCACTGTACTCCCTCTGTCTTAAAATGCAAAACCGTTTTTAACACTACACTAGTGTCAAAAACATTTTTTATATTATGGAACGGGGGATAGTGTCAAAAATGTTCGGAGGGAGTAATAAGCAAAGAAAACTCCCAAACTTGGCAGTAACTGACGAGCTGAAACCAGTCTCCGGGGGCAATAAACTAGCTCTAGCAGAGAAAGGGGAATAGCTAGATGGAGGAGCAGAGGAATCCTTACCTGGACGAAGCGCAGAGGAAGGGGTCGATCGGGGCTCGGGAGGAGCCAAACCTCGCCGGAGATCGGGACGGAAACCTCGCCGGAGCAGTAGCACGGTTCTGGATTGGTCGTGGGGTAAGGGAAGGGAAAGGGTCCGCGAGCGAGCGAATGGATTCCAAGTTTTATTTGTCTCCCGAGCCCATCCACTATGTATGTATATATATCCACGGCCGACACAAAAAAGTTATCTCGATTTCGTGACTCACATACGTGTTCGGGGAGAAAGAATCACACGATGAGCGGACACGTAGCACGTACGTGCGGCCTGCCGACCGCTTCCACTGGAAGCAGAAAGTTCAAGGATTGCATGCGATGATGCACGATGCGTATCCAGATGTCGGCATGAAAATTAATGATTCAGAGGTTGGCAGGTGCCTCTCTTGTCTTGGCTTGGCTCGATGTTTCTTGTATGTCGTCTCACTCTCAGCCGACCTCCGGAGAGACACAGGAGTAGTACGTGGTGATGCACGCGTGTACGTGTACGTGTCGGCCAGACAGCATGAGATATTTGGAGCCTGGTAAAAAAGTATATATAGTCATGTACTCTCTTTTTTGATTTGACGGCAACATGAGATTCAACAACTTTCCCAATGGGTCCAAGCGCCGTCGATCCTTCAGAGAGATATTTTTCCGTTCCAAATTACTTGTCTTAAATCTGTCTAGATTGATTATTATTTTTTTGTTCTATATACATATGTAGACGGAGATAATAGAAATAAAAATTACAGACGGGGCTCCGGCACAAGCCAGCGCGCCTCGAAACAGGGACGAAGCTAGAAAAAATGGGCACTGGTGTCAAGCGTTGTCCACTCTAGCACGGACTATAGTAACGACATATATACATAATGCCTGTCTGGGGGCGATATAAAGAGAGAAAACATGCAATGATCCAACAGTATTATTATTACATCAAAAATAGTGTCATATACCTGTGGAGTGAAGTCATGAAGCCACTTGTTTACATATTCATAAAATAATAAGTAAGAGGATGGCTTCAGAGCATTTCATCTATAACTTGCTGAAAAGGATGAACAAAAGAACATATTACATTTACAACAATCCGGTGGCACTAATCAGTTTTTGAAGGGTAGACTCGAGATGCATTGCAGATGTTTCACTCACATATATACCTCCAACTAACCGTTTCACACTGGTAGAAAAAAGGCCTTTAGTCGCGGTTCGCAAAGGCCTTTAGTCGCGGCTGTGCAACCGCGACTAACTATGCGCGACTAAAGACCCCTCTTTAGTCGCGCTTCTCTACGAATCATGATTAAAGGCTTTAGTCGCGGTTCTCGTGGCTAACCGGGACTAAAGGCCTCCTCCGCATGTTTAAATTTTTTACTAATTTTTTTGCGATTTTTTTTTTTTTTATTTTCAAATTTCAATTATTTTAACCTCTAATCTCTAATCACCACCCTCATCACTGCTCAATTTATCCTCTAATCTCTAATCACCCTCATAATTCCAAATCATCTAACTTCCCGAACGGTCACCCATCCTCCCACTCCCCCAGCCTGAGCACGCTTAACTTCCGGGTTCTATTCTCCCTCGTTTCCAAGTCTGCACTTGTTGTTTTCCTGACAATAGTAGGATGTCAATTCTATTAACCCTCAGGTATTTAGCTTGAGCATGAAGTGGCGCATTTCACTGTTTGAGTTTGAAACTATTGTTTTAAAAACAATAATTATTTAGTAACACTAATATTTACGGAATAATTAGTTTGACCATTTTTGACCACAGTTTGACCAGGTTTGACCAAAATTTAAAAAAACTGAAATAATTATTTAGTAACACTAATATTCTAGAATAATTAGTTTGACCATTGTTTGACCACAGTTTGACCACAATTTGAAATTTTTTGAATTTTTTTGCCTCTCCAGAACTTAAAAGCCCCGTATCTTTTTTTCTGTTAGGTTTTTGGGGATTCTAAAAATGTTTAACGGGGTTCCCCCGTTAAATTCGGATGTAACTTTTCGAGTAGATGATTTTTCATATAAAAAACTTTTTCATCTGAGTTAGTATGCAAAAGTTATGCCCATTTTACTAAAGATTTTGCAAATAAAGCCGAAATTCACATTTACAAATTTTCCCAACAACTAGACCACAAATCACATGGAAAACTTATTTTATTTTATTTTTTTGACATTTTCATCATTTTCTTTTATTTTTTGAAAACTGAAAAGCGATCCACGTGGGGGTAGAGTTTGAAAATGAGGCCTCAAATCCCTTTAGTCGCGGTTGGCGGACCAACCGGGACTAAAGGTCTCGCCAACCGCGACTAAAGGTTCGGGCCATTAGTCGCGGTTGGTTGCACTCAACGGGACTAAAGGTCTAACCTTTAATCCGGTTGGCACAACAACCGTGATCTAAAGGCCTTGGTCACTTGAGGACCTTTAGTCGCGGTTGTCTCCGCCAACCGCGACTAAAGCCCCTCACGTGCACCAGTGCCACCGAGCGCCACAGGCCCAGCCTTTGGTCGCGGTTCACCTCCAGAACCGCGACTAAAGGTCCCATTGGTCGCGGTTCCTACAGCTTCGCGACTTATGGGGCTGGACGGAAAGCCTGTTTTTCCACTAGTGTCAGGATTAGACCAAGCTTGTCGACACACCTCAAGAAATAGCCAGCTGTTCTTTATCTGAGACATCGGAACCCTCATCAATCAACAAACTAAAAACATCACCACAAATTTCTTCAAGAATAGAATTTAAAGTTATCTGTGCAAGACAAGAGAAAATGTCATTTTGAGTGCTTGAAGAGATAAATTGTATGAAATGAATACACAATAGACAATAGTGAAGCTTGTTAGTTATCTCTGCAAAATAACTCGCAATTTCTTTTTGAATATCTGGAGGCACCCATTTGCAATGTTTTTGGAGCATTCCAAAAGATGACCTTGCTTACATCCTCATTCTGGTTTGCTAATTTTTGTACCAACTATCAAAAAAGTCCCCTTATTTTTGGAGTCCTCTGATTCATCATTGCCGCAGAAAGCTGAAGCTTGATACAGGATCTTGTCGTCTAAGCCTTGAAGTCCCTCCTGCAGATGGTAGTGGCCGTTCCACCAAAAATATGTCCATAAGCTCCTAGTCCAGATGAGTCAAGGAAGTGGAAATATTGTTTCAAATTAGTTAAGGTGAGAAATTTAGTCCGAAGGTAACACATATGCGTGTGGAGATGACATACCTTGGAAGAGCCGACCAGGACTTGGTGGATTAGCACGAGATTATGCCGCAACAATCGGCCGGCCAGAATCACCAGATCAAACCAAAGTTCCGTCGATTCGCCGGCTTGCTGCTGAATCACTGTGCAGTTCTACCGGCAATGATCGCATTTGGGGATTAGGGATCTGCAGGACTGAGAGGAGGCGATGAGAGGGAGAGGAGGCGATGAGAATGAGAGGCGTGCTCGTACAATTAGGAACGACTGAACAAGATCTAGGTCAATAGGCATTGGGCTTTCTGGGCTGTGTACGAGCGCTGCAAGATGGGTATCTCTCTACGGCTGGGTGCAGCCTACAGGCAATTGCGTGACTTATTACTACTTTACGATTGGACTGGACTGAGTTTTGGGCTCCTGACTACAGGGCAGAACGGCCAGACTGGGGTCAACCAATTTTTAAGGCTGGGGTCAAAGACATATCCTATTATAACAATATAAGGTGAAATTACGATGGGCACTGGTGTCAATTGACACCAGCCCTTGAACGTGAGCTCCGTCCCTGCCTCGAAACAGGCGGAGTCGGACACCGCGCAACCGCAAAGAGCTGCAGCCAGTAAGAATTTCTGCTGAAACCATGAACTAGGAAAAATCCTACGTAATGACCAGTAAAGAGATAGCAAATCGGGGCACTCTTGGTAAGATGCCAGACACCCATTTATTAGTATGAAATTTCTACCAGTGCCATAAATATTTGGATCAGACTTCAAAAAACACCAAGGTTTTCATCATAAAGATCCACAAACCTTGCCATGGCAAACTTCACAGCTTGTGTTCTCAGCTCTTGAAAACATCATAACTACTTTTAACATTCACCAAGACCATGTTTCTGTCAAGTCAGAGTAATATATACTTCTTTTCGCCATGGGCATGATAATAGTCAGTCGTCGTCTTTCTTCGGCGGCGGCTTACGGTACGTTTCCTCGACGTGCTTTGCCAGGAAAACATAGGTGTTGAACAGCTTCTTCACATTTGGAACGTTGTAGTTCTGAGCTATATAGACGCCACATCCCACTCCCACCAAAAATTTGAAGCCGCCACCGAAAACCATTGCAAGAAAACCTGGAGCCAATGATACAAGGGGGGTTATGAACATGCATTTCGACACAGGATGTTTGTAAAAAAAACATGGTAAGACAAAAAATGATACAGTACAAATGATTGCTGTCATGTGGCAGAAACAGACCCCTATATCCAAACATAAGGCTAAATGACACATATTCAGTACAGCACTGAAGTACTTCCAGGAAAGAAAGTACAGAAGCTACGTTTACTGCCAACATTGTGTAATGGTGGTTCATGTCTTTAGATTCCGCCCTCATATGTTTGGTCATTATAAATAGAATCAGAATGTTGCCGCTCAGTTGCTTCATATAGATTGTAGTCCCGTAGGACTCTCCCACAAGAAGAATAGAAGACACGTGACAGGAGAGGTTATACCAAGCAATGAGAAAATCTCCCTGTCCTAACACTTCCCTGAACCCATCAAATTCTCTAATATGTCACCTTCCAAGAATACCATACTACAGTAGCAACCACGACCACTTGTTACCACAGGCCCCGTCCTCTACTAAGCTACCCCTCCATCCCTGGTTTTTGGCCAGCACCACCTCTGATATTACTGACCCCAATCAGATTCCAAATATAGGATTGGGCGAATGTAATGAAAGAATCTATCAGATCTGCCAGTAACCTTCATCTTGCAAGGTCACCAAAACCGAATTCATGATCCAATCAGCCAACAATTTCATTTGTAAATTAACAAACAATTATTCTAAGAAATGAAAACTGACGAAAGCTCATGAAACCATGCATACTCATTTGTCAAGCTTAGAGCACCTACATCATTCTAGGGGAAGTGTAACAATCCAATCCCCCCCCCCCCCTATTTATAGCATTGACAATCATGGGAAAATACATTTCAAACTATAGTCAAGGTTTAAAATGCCACTAACAATGCTCACTGACTTGTGAGCCCAACAATTTTGTTCAACCAAAATTTAGAAAATCGAATGTTTTTTTCAGAGGGAAACTCTATTGTCTTCATTATGTATGACTACATAATAATCTATTAAATTAGACAAACTGCATGTATACACACTAAAAATACTGGTGTCAGCTCCTAAAATGTCCTACAAAATTCCCTTCCCTGACTACTCCATAAAGAAAAGAACTGTCAAAATGTAATAACTATTTTTAATGATGGTTAGTTCACCTCAAAAGGAAAATAGGACAAGAGGTGAAGATACGATATAACACTCTGACCTCTAGAGCATTCCTGCAATGCTGCACCAGCAGTTTTGACCCGATCAAGTGCCAAAGAAACTACAGTCTGACACAGCATAATTTTTCTTTTTGAGGAATGACACAAGATAATACAGATATCGAGCCGGGCACAAAACATTAACTAGAGATTCCCAGTCAGCAATTGTAAATAAAGCTACATGTATTTGAAAAAAAAAAGGGCAGCCCGGTGCATGTAGCTCCCGCTTGCGCAGGGTCGGGGAAGGGTCCGACCACTTTGGGTCTATAGTACGCAGCCTTTCCCTACATTTCTGTAAGAGGCTGTAAAAAAAATTATAACCAAATAATGGCAACGTCTTTTATCAATCTGTTATCTCCCCGCTCGTCCTCCCAACCATCCTCACGACCATAGGTACACAGTTTCCTCCGAATGCAAACTATATCCAAAACCATAAGTCCCAGGATCAAAACCTGGCTCTGATACTAAGTTGTCACGAGCTAGGTAACGGAGAGGATAGTTGTGAGTGGTAAGAGGGCAAGGGGTTCAGGCTTGGGTGCCGTGACAGTTGGGGGATATATCTGTTCTGGAGCTTAACCACCGCACATAAAGCAATGCAAAGCCTGCTTTGAAGACCGACCGAGAGAATGATAAGAAGCCACATAAACTTAATGGTGCAAAATGTACTGTTTACAAGAATTTCGATTGTATGCAAAAAAAAAAAAAATCATACCCAAAGCAATTCAAGTGATGTTTATCTGAAACATGAGATTTTGTTTTTCTTCTCTGGCTAGCTAAGTACTACAGTAGTACATGAGAAAACAGTTTGGCCACACTGATCAATAGCTAAGTACTCCAGATTGGATTACAGGATGATGCACCTAAAACGAATCATGGATAACAAAGTACAGCACCTACTAGAACTTGCAGTTGGTTTAACTGGCAGCTCAAATGCATTACTAATAAGAAATATCATGACATTAGACATTGATCTTGTTCCTTACCGGGTTGCAGATGAGGGAGCACGGGTCGATGTCGATTAGCAGCTGCAGGTGGAGGAGATCGGGCAGTCGGCCGCCGGCGTCGGAGTCAGCAGCGGCAGGTCAGCACGACGGCCAGGCGCAACGGGGGTCCGAGGGAGCCGAGGGCGAGGGGTGACGGCGGCGGGAGTGCGACGAGATGGGCGGCGCCGCGGAGGGCCCAGGAGCGCGCACGGGTCGGCAGGGAGTCGGGGATTGGCGCGGCGGCTAGCGGGGGGTGGCGGCGGCGATTCGCCGGCGAGGGTCACCGGTAGAAGAGGGAATCGGGAGGGGACCTTTTTTTCTTCTCGTAAATAGTTTTTTTTTATCACGGGAACCTTCTTCTTGGAAAAGGGGCAAAGATCCGAATTGGGCCAACCTCGTGGCTGCAGCCAGCCCGCGGCCCAGATACGGAGAGAATGTACATTTGGGCGGAGCCCAAATTTTCAAGAGCAACTAGTTTTTTTTTTGGAACGTAGGCTCAAGAAGAGCCCGGCTTTGAATTAACAAAGCCATCAACCGGCCAGGATTACACAAGGCCACCAAGCATGAGCGACCGAAAGATACATGGGAGCTGACTGAGCAGCTTACAACGCAACGCCCACTCATCGCACACTAAGGGAATACACGAGAAAATCCGCAAGTAATGGCGAAGCCACGCACCGGGACGAGGCGGCAACAAAGAAGCATCGAGGATCGGTCAAGTAGCATGGAGACACCGAGGGTCGCGACCATGGAGCATCGAACAAAACGAGCACTGTCTTCGAACGCCAAAGGAGAACCCTATCCTCTCGCTTAGGCTCGAAGGCGCCGCACCATCGGATCATTGGAAGCTCACCCGAGAGCTAGAGCAGACGCCGGCCGACACACCAGAGCAAGAAAACTATCAGTCCTCGCCACACCGAAGACACACCACATCCGCTGTACTGCCACCTTCCTTGGACACCGAGAAACAGAAGGAAAGCTGCCGGGAGGATCGTCGAAGAAGCACTGCAGAGCACCAGGGGCGAAAGTTGGAAGCACCAGGTGCCGCTCCAGTGTCCGCACAAGGAGAGATCCGCGGGGCGCGTCGTGGAGCTGTCAGCGAGAAGAGGAACCCTATCCCCCTCCAACCCGGCTCAGGAGCAGAGCCACCATGACACACCAAGACCTGCCTCTGCAGAGCAACACTCCGTCAAGGCATACACCAGCAGGAACACACACCCTACACAGAAAAATCACCCCTTGGGCTCGCCGCCGACGAGCGCTCTCCAACCTCACAACCACTCTCCCGAAAAACCAGAGAGCCCCAGGCAGCGTCTTCAAGAAGAGAACGACGCACAGGGCGCCGCCGCCGCCCAACCCAGGACGGGTTTTGGGCTTTCACCCGGGATCTGGGACGGGGATGGCAAGAACAAGTCCTCATCGGCGCTCCATGAGAAAACGACGCGCGCACGCGCCGTCGCCGCTGTGGCCGGAGAACCGGCCAAGGGGTTACCCCAGACGCAGTCCTATACCACCATCACCCCGCCAGCACCGGATCTGAGAGCAAAACCCACAAATCGAACACCGCTAGGGAGTGGAGCGAGCGAGAGAAGAACGACCTTGGATCTGGAATGGAAGAAGCCCACGCCACGACCACCTCCTGCCGCTCCTCGCTGCCCGAAGCTGCCGAGGAAGCCGCCCGCCGCATCCGCGCGCCGCCACTGCCGCGAAGGTGGCGCCGCCTCGCCGTCCGGGGCCGCCGCCCCGGCGTCCAGGGTCCTTCGCCGAGGAACGAAGCGACGGGGAGCCTCGCCGCCACCTTCATCGGCAGCCTCCTAGGCGGCGTACCTCTGGTGGCGGCAAGGGGAGGGGCTGGAGGGTGGCGCGCCGAGAAACCCTAATCGCCCAAAGTCGCCCAAGGGGGACGACGCGGGAGCCGAGGGGGACGACGCGGGAGCTGGGGGGGGGATAAGTTCGAGAGCAACTAGTTAACAAGCGCTCCTTCGGGAACCTGGCAACGATCAGCACCACTTGGCACGCTCTCAGCCATTCGCCACGTGTCGCGATCTGGGCTCCCTCTAGATTTTTTCTGCACGCGTTTTCGGCTTTATAAACGTTTTTTTTTTTGAGTTTTTTTGACGTTTCGGTTTACCACCAGTCTTCCTTAGCTTCCAAAAAAAAATTACACGAAAAGACGCGTTTTTTTGTGAGAGTCACGGTTTTTCTTTCGCAAGAGGCACGATTTTGCTTTCGTGCGAGTCACGGCCGTGCCTCTCGGAAAAAAAAAACATGTTTTTTTCCTTTCGTGAGAGTCACGGTTTTGTTTTCGTGAGAGGCATGGTTCTGCTCTAGCGAGAGTCACGGCCGTGCCTCTCGGAAATGAAAAAAAACGTGTTTTCTGTTTTTTTCTTTGTAGAGAGTTATGGTTTTGCTTTCATGAGAGGCACGGACGTGCCTCTCAGAAACGAAAAAACGTGTTTTCTGTTTCTTTTCCTTTCGTGAGAGTCACGGTTTTGCTTCTGCAAGAGGCACGGTTGTGCTTTCGCGGGAGTCACGACCGTGCCTCCTCGGAAACAAAGAAAAAACACATTTTCTCTTTTTCTTTCCTTCCGCGAGAGTCACAGTTTTTCTTTCGCGAGAGGCACGGTTGTAATTTCGTGAGAGGCTTTTGGAAAGGGAAAAAACCCGTGTTCCCAGTTCAGTTTTTTGTCCAGTTTTTTCATGGAAAAAAAGTTCATCAAAATCTATCAACGTGGGATCTAGTTTTGAAGATCTTGACGCGAAGAATCCAATAATGAAAGCGGTTCAAGATTTGGACACATGGTTTAAGGGATAAAACATTTTGAATAAATGGATCTACGAAAAAAGGGAAAACTCTCAGCTTGTGACAAGTGGCACACATGTAATGCGTCACTTATCGCAACGTGGGGAGGTTGGAGTGATCTTTGCAACGAGTACTCCTTAAATAGTGATTTAGCAAATTTTCCAAACCTCACAGTGGATGGGCAGTCCCTCTATTGGGAGCTCCTAATTACTGCATTCTGCGGCAAATAGACGCCTCTTCGCTCATAGCATGCGGAACTGGCCAGCCATTAGGGTAAAACTCTTAGCGATCGGTCGGGCGCAAAAATTTGATAAAAGAAAATATGCTTAACCAACCAGGGATTTGATCTCCAGAACTTCTATTGAGGCCGGCACCTCGCCAGCTGGTCGAACTGACCAACGGTTCTTGAAAATGTGCAGCGCCAAGTCTAAAGAACACACTGCAGCAACCTAACTCAACATTACTCAATGTTTAAAAAATGCAATCAATTTATTAAATTCCATTTCTTTTGAAAATGTGAACAATGTATTGAAAACTCGAACAATCTTTGAAAACTTGGAACACATTTTGGAATTATGAAGATATATTGAAAAATGAGGACAAAAA
Source organism: Aegilops speltoides (assembly GCA_021437245.1). Taxonomy (NCBI): domain Eukaryota; kingdom Viridiplantae; phylum Streptophyta; class Magnoliopsida; order Poales; family Poaceae; genus Aegilops; species Aegilops speltoides. The sequence continues at coordinate 7,294,332 of CM038145.1, forward strand.
TTTGAAATTCCGAACAATTTTTGAAAACACAAATAAAGTTTAGACTCCGAACTTCATTTAAAAAATAAACAAATTTAGAAAATATTAAGAATTTTTTAGAATTTGAAATATTTTTAGAAACACGAACAAAGTTTTGAAGCTCTCAACTTTTTTGAAACATGAACAATTTTTGAAATTCCAAACATTTGTTTGAAATTGTGAAATTTTATTGAAAACACGAAAAAAATTCAAACTCCATTTTTTTATGAAAACACGATCAATTTTCGAACTACAGAACAATTTTTAGAAACACGGAAAAATTAAAACTCCAAACTTGCTTGAACACACGAACAAATTTTGAACATTTTAGAAATTTTTTGATATTGCAAACAATTTAGAATACATTAACAAAAATTTTTAACTCCAATTGTTTTTGAAAACATGAACAAATTTCGAAACTCGGAACATTTTTGGACACCGACGCAACGAGCGCAACAAACAGAATTTCAAAAATGACACTTAAAAATAAAACAGAAAACATAAAGGAAACAAAGAAAAGAAAAAATATAACAGAAAATAAAACAAGAAAAACCAAAAAAAACAAGTAGAAGAAAAAACAAACAGTTCTGGGAACCATCTAGAAGGTTCCCAAAACCAGTTGGCTCCCACTGTGGCCACGCTTTAAGTGGGTGGGCCCAAATCACTAGCTCTGGTGCGTTGCGCAACTAGCGCAACGAGTGATTTGAACCAAGACTTTCATTTTTGTGTTACTCATAAAGCTACGCTAACCACACAAGCTACCTCACTTTTGTGTTACTTATAGCTACGCTAACCACACAAGCTACCTCACTTTTGTGTTACTTATAGCTATTTATTACTTTCTTCTTTCTCCTTTATTTTTTTATTTTTCCTTTTTATTTTTGTTGGAACAGTTTTGTTCATTTTTTTCTCGAAATGAGTGCACTTTTTCTTCAAATTCATGGATTTTTTAAAACAGATGAACATTTTTTCCCAAAATTGATGAAATTTTTAGTTAAAATCTGTGAACTTTTTTAGAATTGATGAAGTTTTTTTTTTCAAATTTTATGAACGTTTTTCAAATAGGATAACATTTTTTAATATTTTATTAACTTTTTCCAAATTCGATGAACTTTTTCAACTTCGATGATTTGTTTTTTCAAATTTGATGAACATTTTTTAAAATTCATGAACTTTTTCCATTTTTTTGCTTTTTTTTTCAATTGGTACAAACCTTTTTGGTTTATCTCAATTCGTGATTTTTTGAATGTGTTTTCAAATTTATGTTTTTTTGTTCAAATAATTATAGTGAGTATATAATACTAGTATATGTTTAGTTTTTGTACTGAATGAATGGTCAAGAGTGCTTTATTTCCTCTAGTAATCAACAATCTGAGTGTGTCCTTGTGGTCAAGGCGTGTGTGCATTTACATTGGTTTTCGGAGTTCGAGTCCCAGAACTCCATATTAAATGTGAACGATTCCCTCTAAACATTATGAAACAAAAAACTTTACACCCCTCACAAAAGAGAGTTCGTCGTGCCTGATGACACGTTGGATTTCGGACCGGATGGCGTATAACTGATTGCTATGATCAATGGTGATGCCATCGAAGATGTTCAGTTGAGTGATCCACATCCCCTCTCAATAACCTCATTAACTCTCTCTTTGAACTGTAGCCTCTGTTATCATTCAAACTGATATTATTCACCAAGATTGCTCGGATATATTATGTTGTGATCTAACCACTAATTGTACTTGTTCTTCCAAATCCACTTATTAATTGTGTTTGCAGAATATTCATGCAAATCCAAGAAATACTCCTTCCCAAGTTTCTTTGCAGGTCAAAAATCTTCTCAAGTTGATTTGGAAGCAAAAGTTGATGATCCCTAGAGTTCAAACTTTCGCTTGGAGACTCCTTCGGAAAGCACTTCCCACAAGCTTGAGGGTTGGGCGCTTTTCCATACATATTTCTCAATGTTGGTGCAGATGTGGTCAACAAGAGGATGAGGTTCACTTGTGTTTTCTTTGTGACTTTGCTAGAGCTGCTTGGTTTTCTCATCCTTGGTTCATTAGAACATATGCTTTATTTCAAAACTATCCCAATATTCAAAGTATTATTCTTGCTTTACTTAATATGAACCATCCACATGCTTCTATTATCATCATTCTATATTTTATGGGGTGTATTTGGAAAGCAAGGAATGATTATCTTTTTTATAGAAAGAAAGCTGCCCATCACCAAGTTAATATTGTTGCTGCTTCTCTATGTGCTGATTTTTGTGATCTTCTTAATAATTCTTCACACCATCAGTCTCAAAACTCCAGTTGTATTTTAATCCATACTAATCAACTTCCCTTGCAGGAACAAACGCTTAAATCCGATCTTCTTATCACAGGACCGAAAGTATATACTGATGTAGCTGTTAAGTGCAAAAAGATTCCAGGTTTATTGAGGGAACATCAGCCACTGGAGTTGGTATCTACATTTCTTTGTCGCAGGATCAGAAGCAAGTCAGTGTTAAGATTCAAGCTTTCACCTCAAATACAAGTACACCTCTTGGCTGCAACTTTTGCTCTTCTCTTGGCTGCACAAGTGGCCAAATGTCTCAGCATCAACCAGCCGACCTTCCTCACAAACTGTCTCTCTTTGGCTTCATTTGTGGCTAGTAGGAAGATTACTGAAACTACTACCCCTTGGACTATCAGGAAAGTTTTAGCTGATTTCTCATGTTACTCTTCAGACCTTCAACCTAGGGTGTTCCATATTTCCAGGGAAATTAATGGAATCGCTCACAATGTCGCTCATCAGGTTCTTAGATCAAATGGAGAACCTGGTATATGTTATTTTGCTTCAGCTCACAGGAACGTGACTTGCGCGGTAGTTTCTCTCCTCTCCAATTTCCAGTTCAAGGGATTTGTAATCGATGTTGTACGTTGCTCTATTGAGCTGAGCTGAATGGAAAGTTTGGCGCTTCGTGCGCCATTTTTTGTTCAAAAAAAAAACAGCCCCTCTCAATGCTTGTTGACCAACCAATTCTTCCTTTTAAAGATTATAAAGATTTCTCATGCAATGTCCTTGGGGTGTTGCTTGTTGTCCGACGAAGAATAGTGCCAAAAGTCAGTTTGCTTGCCACCCCAATGATGATTCTAGTGGCTTCATGGTTCATATTAGACTTACGAATTATTTTTACAGGAACTAATGGACTAACTCTTCTCCCCTCACTAAGAACATGTGCAACGGTCTAGGCGGGTCACTGCGGTGATCAAAACCGTGTAGTTGCAACACAAACCACTGCGAAGGCAGCACCCGGAGTCCAAATTCTCCAAAAACGACGCCTCCAAGAACCCGATCATAGACCTCAGGTTTTCATCTGGAGAAAGTCCGCTCTCAAAACAATACCTTCAACAAGGTCATTGCTAGGCACAACCACTTAAAGCCAGACTTTGTATTTTCACCATGGAACATAAGACTATGTACTCCTCCGGTGCTGCCGGCCCCGCTTGCCGATGTCGCTTCTACAAGTCAGGAAACACCAAGCAAAGTCCTCATCGCCTCGAGGACTCAGTTCGCTATTACTATACCTCAAACCTCAGCTGCCATGACATTCTCCACCACTATCTTCACCATGGGAATCTGAAGACCGACATGTCCCATGATGGTAACACACAGCGAAGCTTAGCGTCAGTCCCTCTTGAAGCCGCACAGCTAAAAATACGGGTTCACACGACCGAATCTCATCCAATCCAGCAATCTATAGGCATCAGGCGCCAAATGGAGATCGCCGATGGAGCCTTCTGGAACTTGTCACCGGCCAGATCAATGAGGACAGGCATAAGTAGAACATCGTCTTGACACGAGAAGAACACTAGGACCACCTCCTTTATTAGGCAGATCGGCAGGCCCCCATGCCACTGCCCGTTGGTTCCTGACTAGTAGTCTGGAGAACTCAGCGGGCACCGCCACCACCACCCGCATCACGCGGAGATGAGGGGCTGGACCGCACCGAGACCCCCGAACCAGGCACCATGCCACCCACGTGGCCACAACGGTCGCTGAAGAAGACCGGGGCCGCCGCCCCGGTGTCCAACTTCGTAGGACGAGCCGCGTCGTCCTGGCCCGCCATGAAACTCCAGCGAGAGATCCCGCCATGCGAGAAGGAAGAGGCCCGGATGCTGCCAGATGCACTTGAGGAGGAGAGCCCACCACCGCCGTCAGCAGGGCGGCCCTTGACCGGCGGCATCCTTCGGCGGTAGTGAGGGAAGCAGGGGCGGAGCAGAGGAAGGTGGCAGCTCTAGGGATCCGCCCGAGCCACCCCGCGTTGGAGCGACGCGGGGTCACGCCCACACGATGTATATAATGGAAGGAAAGGAAAAAGAATATGAATGACCAATCATCTTCTCAATACCAGCTAGTTTTGCATATAAAGCCTCCATGTCAATAAAATGACGCAGGTTAACAAGCTTGTTGCCTTTCGGCAAATTTGTACTTGTTAAATTGTGATCCAAATTCTACCGTATTGAACTAGACGTAGTACATACAGTGTGGGCCTTTGCGTTGGTACCGACGCGTACGAGTACAACTCGTTTACTTATCCTTAAGGACTCTTATGTATTGCCCTCATATATACTCCATGTAGTCGCACCTATAGACTGTTTGTCGTCTCGTGCTTGTAATACTCCTTCATCATAGTGATGCTCTTGTCGTCTCGTGCGTCCGTGATTTCTCCCGCAAGGGTTTTCTCGTGCGTCCGACTAGATTGATGCAGAGAAAAGAATAGATCCGTAAGGTTTTGTCACAAATTCACACTATTAGGAAAAGGCCTGCTAGTGGCGCACCTGTTTTGGCTAGTAATGGCGCACTGCAGGTGCGCCACTAGCATCACGCCATTAGAATTTTATACTAATGACGCACCCTTGGTGCGCCATTAGTATACCAGATACTAATGGCGCACCAGGGAGTGCGCCACTAGCATCACGCCATTAGAATTTTATACTAATGACGCACCCTTGGTGCGCCATTAGTATACCAGATACTAATGGCGCACCAGGGAGTGCGCCATTAGTATATCACACGGTGCGCCATTACTATCTGACTTAGTAATGGTGCACCATATAGAAGTGCGGCATTACTAACATTTTTTTTAGAATTTTTTTTCAATTTTTTTTCAATTTTTTTTCGTTTTTTTTCTTAATCTCGGGTCACTATGGCTTAATCACGGGTCAATATGCTTAATCTCAAGTCAAATCGCACTAAGTGGTACCCATCCTCACACTACTCCCCCGAGCACGCTTAACTTCGCAGTTCTATCCAACCCCAGCACCACCTCACTTAACAGGCACTTGTTGATATATCTATCATATCAATCCTATTAAACATTGTTGATGTCTAGGACTTTGTTCATGTTCGTGAGTATGATGAAATTTTGAAAAATATTTCAAACTTCCCGGTCATATTATGTATCATTTTTTGAAAAAAAAATTCCAAAAATAAAAATTCAAAACCAATTTTTTCTGTTACTAGTGGCGCACCTAGCAAACGGTGCGCCACTAGTAAGTTTGAATTTTTTTTCATTTTCCCCCTCTAGATATTAAAAGCCACGTAACTTTTTTTCTGTTAGGTTTTTGAGGATTTTAAAAATGTTTAACGGGGTTCCCCCAATTAAATTTGGATGTAACTTTTCGAGTAGATGATTTTTTATATAATTTTTCTTAATCCGAGTTCGTATGCAAAAGTTATGCCCATTTTACAAATTCCAGAGAGATTTTGCAAATAAAGTCGAAATTCATATTTGTAAATTTTCCCAACAAGTAGACCACATATCACATGTGAAACTTATTTTCTTTTATTATTTTGACATTTCCATCATTTCTTTTATTTTTTTAAAAACTGAAAAGGCGATCCACGGGGGTGCATTCGGTGGATTTTTTGGGCCAAGTTAATAATGGCGCACACGGTGCGCCATTACTAGTTTTAAAAAAAAATTAGAAAAAAATTACTAGTGGCGCACCGTGGATGTGGTGCGCCATTACTAGTTTAACTAGTAATGGCGCAATTACTAGTTTAACTAGTAATGGTGCACTATCACCTGGTGCGCCATTACTAGTTTTGAAATTTTTTTTTAAAAAATTACTAGTGGCGCACCGTGGATGTGGTGCGCCATTACTAGTTTAACTAGTAATGGCGCACTATCCCCTGGTGTGCCATTTCTAGTTTTGCAAAAAAAAAAAAAATTGTTACTAATGGCGCACTGCACGGTGCGCCATTAGTATTTGGACACTAATGGCGCACCAACACATGGTGCTCCATTAGTATATAGTAGTGGCGGTGCGCCATTAATGTCCATATTATCTATAGCCCTTTTCCTAGTAGTGTCAACTCCATTTGCATAATAATATTTTGCAGAAAGTTTTGAACGAGAAAACTGCCGCCGTTCTATGATTAAAGATGGAAGGGATTTGCATGACTAAAGATTTCACCAGCATAATGCATTTGAAGCAAAAATTATTCCTGCACAGGCTACCCGAGGGAGGTAATGTTTTAAATCATATTTAAGAATTTAAAGAGATCATATCTGACTTATCTGCAACGGAGGTTAAGTATGAAGAGGAAGATACTGATTTAATGTTACTTTTTTCACTGCCAAGTTCTTATACCAATTTTAGAGACACCATATTATACAGTCGTAATACTCTCACACTTAATGAAGTTTATGAAGTTTTGAACTCCAAGGAGAAGATGAAATTAATGGTGCCTCATGATGATTCAAGTTCATCCCAAGCAGATGGATTATCTGTTCGTGGCAGGACAAAGGAGAAGAACTCCAATAATGGAAATAGAGGCAAAAGTAAAAACGGCTACAAGGCCGGTCGCAATCCAGAGACAAGAAATATTGCAGATATTGCAAGAGAGACGGGCATGACATCTCAGAGTGTTTCAAGTTGCAGAACAAAGAAAAAAGGAAAGGTAACAAATAAGGTGAAAATTCTGCAAACGTTGCTCGTGATGATAGTTCCGATGATGCTCTTGTCGTTATTGCTGGATGTGCTGAGACCAATGATGAGTGGGTACTTGACACTGCATGCACTTTCCATATGTGCCCGCATAGAGATTGGTTTACTACTTCTGATTCCACTTCTGCAGCTGGTTCCGCTTTGGATTTTGATAATTCACCATGCAAGATTGAAGGCATAGGTTCCGTTTGACTCAAGATGTTTGATGGTACAATCAGAACTTTGGCAGATGTTTGATATATTTCGAAGATGAAGAGAAATCTTATCTCCATGAGTGCCCTTGATGCAAAGGGTTACAAGCAGGTGGAGATAGTGTTTTGAAGGTCACCAAAGGTTCCCTTATTGTGATGAAAGGTGACTTAAGTTCGACCAATGGTATTTCTTACCTTCGAGGTTCTACCGTTTCAGGTAATGCTACTCCAGTTATTTCAAAGTATTCTGATTGTGATGCTACTAACCTTTGCCATATGCATCTTGGACATATGAGTGAACTTGGTTTAGCAGAGTTAAATAAGAGAGGTCTTCTTAATGGATATGAACCTGGTAAATTAAAATTTTGTGAGCATTGTATCTTCGGCAAACACAAGAGGGTGAAGTTCAACATTTCGACTCATACAACCGAATGTATTCTTGATTATGTTCATTCTGATTTATGGGGACCATCTCGCAGAAAGTCACTAGGCGGTGCTAGTTAGATGCTGATGTCTGATAGAACTACGTCGGTATTTCCCCAAAGAGGAAGGGATGATGCAGTAGAGCGATGGTAGGTATTTCCGTCAGTGACGAGACCAAGGTTAACGAACCAGTAGGAGAACCTCCCCACACCACGTAAATAGCACCTGCACACAAATAACAAATACTCGCAACCCGACGTGTTAAAGGGGTTGTCAATCCCTTTCGGGTACGAAGCCTCAAGATAGGCAAATAACGTGGGGTAAAAGTGGTAGATAGGATAAATAGATCGCAAAACAAATAAAGGGCAACAAGGTATTTTTGTATTTCTGATTTAATAGATCTGAAAATAAATGTAAGGGAAAATAGAACGCAAAGGCAAATATGATGAAAAGAGACCCGGGGGCCGTATGTTTTAGTAGTGGCTTCTCTCAAGAAAAATTGCAAAGGTGGGAAAATAATTACTGTTGGGCAATTGATAGAACCTTAAATAAGCACAACGATATCCAGGCAATGATCATTATATAGGCATCACGTCCAATATTAGTAGATCGACTCCTGCCTACATCTAGTACTATTACTCCACACATCGACCGCTATCCAGCATGCATCTAGTGTATTAAGTTCATGAGAAAACGAAGTAATGCAATAAGAATGATGACATGATGTAGACGAGATCCGTTTATCTATTGCAGAGATATAGATCTCATCTTGTTATCCTTAGTAGCAACGATACATGCGTGTCGGTTCCCCTTCTGTCACTGGGATCAAGCACCGTAAGATCGAACCCACTACAAAGCACCTCTTCCCATTGCAAGATAAATAGATCAAGTTAGCCAAACAAAACCCAAATATCGGAGAAGAAATACGAGGCTATAAGCAATCATGCATATAAGAGATCAAAGAAGACTCAAATAACTATCATGGATAAAAACAAAGATCTAATCATAAACTCAAAGTTCATTGGATCCCAACAAACACACCGCAAAAAGACTTAGATCATATGGATATCCACGAGACCATTGTATTGGTAACCAAGAGAGAGAGGAAGCCATCTAGCTACTAATGACGGACCCGCAGCTCTACAAAGAACTAGTCACGCATCATAGGAGAGGCGCCAATGGAAGTGGTGAACCCCTCCATGACGGTGTCTAGATTGGATCTGGTGGTTCTGGACTCTACGGCGGCTGGAATTGATTTTCGTCGACTCCCCTAGGGTTTATGGAATATTGGGGTATTTATAAAGTCAAGAGGCGGTTCAGGGGGCAACTGAGGTGGGCAGCACCCACCAGGGTGTGCCTAGGCCTCCTGGCGTGCCCTGGTGGGTGCTACTCCCCTCGAGCAGCCCCCCAGGTTCTTCCTTGGCCCACTGGCTTTCTTCTGGCCCAGAAAAAAAATCGTCCAGGAGTTTCGTTGCATTTGGACTCCGTTTGATATTGATTTCTTGCGAAAAACATGCAGAAAATAGCAACTGGCACTGGGCACTATGCCAATAGGTTAGTGCCAAAAAATGATATAAGGTGACTATAAAATGATTGTAAAACATCCAAGAATGATAATATAACAATATGGAATAATAAAAAATTATAGATACGTTGGAGACGTATCAGCATCCCCAAGCTTAATTCCTGCTCGTCCTCAAGTAGGTAAATGATAAAAACAGAATTTTTGATGTGGAATGCTTCCTAACATGTTCATCACATTTCTTTTCTTTATAGCATGGACATATGGACTTTTATATGATTCAAAGCAATAGTCTAGTTTTGACATGAGGACTTTAATACTCAAGCATACCAACAAGCAACCATGTCTTTCAAAATATCAACACTAAAGCAAGTTATCCCTAGCCCATCATGCTCAATCATTGATCCATTCATGAAACACACTCGAATATTAGCTACACCCAATGCTCAAATACGATCATAGTGCCCCTTAGTTGGAGCTTTATAAGATAAGATGGAGAATCAAATTCAAAATAAAAAATTGCATAAGTAAAAGAAAGGCCCTTCGCGGAGGGAAGTAGTGATTTGTAGAGGTGCCAGAGCTCAAAGCTTAAATTGAGAGATAAAAATTATTTTTGAGAGACATACTTTTCCCCCAATGAAAACGACTTGGAGCATCACAACACTTTCCATGATAGATACATCATAGGTGGTTCCCAAACAAAAAAAATAAAGTTTATTCCTTTTTCCACCATAACTTTCGCTTTCCATGGCTAACCGTATCAACGGGTACCCTCCATACCAGCACTTTCCAAGGAATTTATTATTTGACAACATAAAGTAAATTCATTATTCATTTCGGGACTGGGCATCCCTAATACCTTTGCCGTACTCTCGTGCAATGACAAGTGAATAAACACTCATCGTGAGAATAACACATCTAGCATGGAAAATATTGGCTACCCTTTACTGCTTCGCGAGCAGTTGAGCACACAAAAGAGAAATTTATTTTGAACATTAAAGATGCCACATGCAAATTTTCTTAGAAAGGCACGGAAATACCGCATATAGGTAGGTATAGTGGACTCATATGGCAAAACTGGTTTAAAGGGTTTTGGATGCACAAGTAGTGATCATACTTAGTGCAAAATGAAGGCTAGCAAAAAGATTGTGAAGCGACCAACCAAAAAGTGAAAAATCTCATACCCAAACATTAAGCATAAGTAACATAGAATAATGCACCATAAGTAGGATATAAATTTCATGGCATAACTATTGACTTTCGTGCTTGCATAGGGAATCACAAACCTTAACATCAATATTCTTATTAAAGCACAATTACTCATCAACATGACTCACATATCATATCGTCATATCTCAAAACTATTACTAAGAATCAAGTTTATTTTGTCCAATGATCTTCATGAAAGTTTTTATTATATCCTCCTTGGATATCTATCACTTTGGAACTATTTTCATATGTTGCTTTTGATAAGCTCAAAGAATTATAAGTAAAGATCATGAGAATAATTTTTCTATCTCTCAAAATAATCTAAGTGAAGCAAGAGAGAATTTCTTAAAATTTACTAACTCCCAATTAAATCTAAGTGAAGCATGAGAGCATTTCTTCAAAAATAACAAAGCACACCGTGCTCAAAAAGATAATAGTGAAGTACGAGAGCAAATCCATGGCTCTAAAAATTTAAGTGAAGCATAGGAGCAAGCATAGCATAATTTTTTTTGGCTCTCTCAAAAGGTGTATCCAGCAAGGATTCAACACTTAAAGAAAAAAGCAAAACAAGCAAAGACACATATGATACAAGATGCTCCAAGTAAAACTCATATCATGTGACGAATAAAAATATAGTTTCAAGTAAAATAACGATGGTTGTTAGTAGAAAGCTTAGTTGGTTGCTACTTCTTTGAATATTATCTTGGGGTGCCTTGGGCATCCCCAAGCTTAGCCTTTTGCTTATCCTTATTCCTTCCTCCATCGTAAGATAACCCAAAACATGAAAACTTTGATCACACAAAACTCAAACAAAACCTTCGTGAGATCCGTTAGTATAAGAAACCAAACCACTACTATAAGTACTGTAGAAAACCTATTCTTATATTGTTTTTGCATTATATCTACTGTATTGAAACTTTTCTATGGCAAAAACTCATCAAAGAAAACCATAGAATCATCGAAACAAGCACACAACGCAAAGAAAACAGAATCTGTCAAAAACAGAACAATCTGTAGCAATCTGAATATTTCGAATACTTCTGTAACTCCAAAAATTATGAAATAAATTGGTGGACGTGAGGAATTTTTCTGTCAATCTTCTGCAAAAATAATCAACTCAAAATTATTATTTTGTTAAAAATGGAAAATAATCTCGTGAGCGCAATTTTTTTTTTGTTTTTCAGCAAGATCAAATCAACTTTCACCCAGGTCTTCCCAAAGGCCTTGCTTGGCACTGATGTTTACTACGCAACCTTCTTCTAGTAGAGGTTGTTGGGCCTCCAAGTGCAGAGGTTTGTAGGATAGTAGCAAATTTCCCTCAAGTGGATGACCTAAGGTTTATCAATCCGTTGGAGGCGTAGGATGAAGATGGTGCCTCTCAAACAACCCTGCAACCAAATAACAAAGAGTCTTTTGTGTCCCCGACATACCCAATACAATGGTAAATTGTATAGGTGTACTAGTTCGGCGAAGACATGGTGATACAAGTGCAATATGGATGGTAGATATATGTTTGTGTAATCTGAAAATATCAAAACAGCAAGGTAGCAAGTAACAAAAGTGAGCAAAAACGGTATTGCAATGCTTTGAAACAAGGCCTAGGGTTCATACTTTCACTAGTGCAAGTTCTCTCAACAATAATAACATAATTAGATCATATAACAATCCCTCAATGTGCAACAAAGAGTCACTCCAAAGTCACTAATAGCGGAGAACAAACAAAGAGATTATTGTAGGGTACGAAACCACCTCAAAGTTATTCTTTTCGATCAATCCATTGGGCTATTCCCTAAGTGTCACAAACAGCCCTAGAGTTCATAGTAAAATAACACCTTAAGACACACATCAACCAAAACCCTAGTGTCACCTAGATACTCCAATGTCACCTCAAGTATCCGTGGGTATGATTATACGATATGCATCACACAATCTCAGATTCATCTATTCAAACCAACACAAAGAACTTCATAGAGTGCCCCAAAGTTTCTACTGGAGAGTCAAGACGAAAATGTGTGCCAACCCCTATGCATAGATTCCCAAGGTCACGGAACCCGCAAGTTGATCACCAAAACATACATCAAGTGAATCAATAGAATACCCCATTGTCACCACGGGTATCCCACGCAAGACATACATAGAGTGTTCACAAATCCTTAAAGACTGAAACCGATAAGATAACTTCAAAGGGAAAACTCAATCCATTACAAGAAGGAGATGGGGAGAAACATCATAAGATCCAGCTATAATAGCAAAGCTCGCGATACATCAAGATCGTGCCTAATCAAGAACACGAGAGAAAGAGAGAGAGAGAGATCAAACACATAGCTACTGGTACATACCCTCAGCCCCGAGGGTGAACTACTCCCTCCTCGTCATGAAGAGGGCCGGAATGATGAAGATGGCCACCGGTGATGGATCCCCCCCTCTGGCAGGGTGCCGGAACAGGGTTCCGATTGGTTTTTGGTGGCTATAGAGGCTTGCGGTGATGGAACTCCCGATCTAGCTTTTGTTCTAGAAGTTTCGGGATTTATAGGAGGGGTTGGCGTCGGTTTGACGTCAGGGGGCCCCACAGGGAGGCCATGAGGCAGGGGGCGCGTCCTCCACCCTCATGGGGCCCCTCCGATAGCTTCTCGTTCCAATATTTTTTATATTTTCCAAAAAATCCATTGATTTTCAATGCATTCCGAGAACTTTTATTTCTGCGCAAAAACAACACCACGATAATTCTGCTGAAAACAACGTCTGTCCGGGTTAGTTCTAATAAAATCATACCAAAATCATGTAAAAATATTATAAACATGGCATGAATACATCAAAAATTTGGAGACGTATCAGGCACAAACACTAATTAAAACACAAAAAACACAATCATAACAGTAGCATAATTGTGCTAACACTCAAGAACAGAAAGCAAAAAGCAAAAATGAATTTTATTCATTGGGTTGCCTCCCAACAAGCTTTATCGTTTTACGCCCATAACGCGTAGGATCTAAGTGTTGTCATCTTTGGTTCTAGATCCATAAGATGCCCACATGATTGATTCATATGGTGGCCTAATTCTTGTCCTAGGGAAGTGTTCCATTCCCTTCCTTAGTGGAAATTGATATTTAATATTGCCTTCTTTCATGTCAATCACGGCACCAATAGTACGCAAAAACGTTCTACCAAGAATAATTGGACAAGACAGATTGCAATCAATATCAAGAACAATAAAGTCTATGGGCACATAATTCCTATTTGCAAGAATAAGAACATCATTAATTCTTCCCATAGGCTTCTTAATAGTAGAATCCGCTAAGTGCAAATTTAAAGAGTAGTCTTCAATATTGGTAAGACCAAGCACATCACATAAACATTTCGGAATTATAGAAACACTAGCACCCAAGTCACACAAAGCAAAACAATCATAATTTTTAATCTTGACTTTGGTAGTAGGTTCCTACTCATCATGTAATTTTCTAGGAACTGAAACTTCCAATTCCAACTTTTCTTCAAAAGCTTTCATCATGGCATCTACAATATGTTTGGTAAAAGCTTTATTTTGTTCATAAGCATGAGGTGAATTTATCATGGATTGCAACAAAGAAATACAATCAACGAAAGAGCAACTATCATAATTAAAGTCTTTGTAATCCAAAATAGTGGGCACATCACTAGTTAAAGTCTTGACCTCTTTGAACCCACTTTTATCAATTTTCTCAACAAGATTTTCACCCTCCGAATCATAGGGACGCCTTCTAACTAAAGTCGACTCTTCTCTAGTCCCCTTTTCCTCAATCTTAAATTTACTAAACAAAGAATCAATAGAAGAAACACCAATCATTTTAAGATCTTCATCACTTTTATCTTCTAACGAGATTGGTTTAGCAGCCATTCGATTCACTAAAGTGGCTTGGGCATCAGATAGTTTTCCCAAAAAACTCTCAGCAAAGGCATACTTAGATTGAAGATTGCAAACTTCTCTACTAATATCATCAAGTTATTTCGTTATAGCTTCTAACACAACGGAGTGTTCCTTATGCTCTTCAGTAGAATATTTATTATGCTCAAATTGTGTGGTCATATATTCCTTAGTACTTTTCTCAATTTCAAGCAAAATATTTGGATAAGGAACATCATAATCTTTTCTTTGAGGCATCATGACTACGCAAGCAAGAACGCACACAAAAACAGATCTGACGAGAAAACGACGAACAAAAAAGAGGGCGAATAAAAAGACAATTTTTTTGTGAAGTAGGGGAGAGGAAAATGAGAGGAGAATGACAAATAATGTAAATCATATAGTCTGGCTATGCTCCATCTTCATCGCACAAAATATTTAAATCATGCACAGCCCCGATGACAAGCCAAGCAATTGTTTCATACTTTTGATGTTCTCAAACTTTTTCAATCTTCACGCAATACATGAGCGTGAGCCATGGACATAGCACTATAGGTGGAATAGAATATGGTGGTTGTGGAGAAGACAAAAGGGAGATAGTCTATCAACGGGCTATGCAGATTCCCATAAATAGATATCAATGTGAGTGAGTAGGGATTGCCATGCAACGGATGCACTAGAGCTATAAGTGTATGAAAGCTCAAAAAGAAACTAAGTGGGTGTGCATCCAACTTGCTTGCTCATGAAGACCTAGGGCATTTGAGGAAGCCCATCGTTGGAATATACAAGCCAAGTTCTATAATGAAAAATTCCCACTAGTATATGAAAGTTACATCATAGGAGACTCTCTATCATGAAGATCATGGTGCTACTTTGAAGCACAAGTGTGGTAAAAGGATAGTAGCATTGCCCCTTCTCTCTTTTTTTCTCATTTTTTTTTGTTTTTTGGGCCTTCTCTTTTTTTGGTCCCTTTTTTTTCGTCCGAAGTCTCATCCCGACTTGTGGGGAATCATAGTCTCCATCATCCTTTCCTCACTAGGACAATGTTCTAATAATGAAGATCATGACACTTTTATTGACTTACAACTCAAGAATTACAACTCGATACTTAGAACAAAATATGACTCTATATGAATGCCTCCAGCGGTGTACATGGATGTGCAACGAATCAAGTGTGACATGTATGAAAGAATTATGAAAGGTAGCTTTGCCACAAATACGATGTCAACTACATGATCATGCAAAACAATATGACAATGTTGAAGCGTGTCATAATAAACGTAACGGTGGAAAATTGCATGGCAATATATCTCGGAATGGATATGGAAATTCCATAATAGGTAGGTATGGTGGCTGTTTTGAGGAAGGTTATGTTGGGTGTATGGTATCGGTGAAAGTTGCGCGGTACTATAGAGGCTAGCAATGCTTGAAGGCCGAGAGTGCGTATAATCCATGGACTCAACATTAGTCATAAAGAACTCACATACTTACTGTAAAAATCTATTAGTTGTCGAAACGAAGTACTACGCGCATGCTCCTAGGGGATAGATTGGTAGGAAAAGACCATCGCTCGTCCCCGACCGCCACTCATAAGGAAGACACTCAATAAATAAATCATGCTCCAACTTCATCACATAACGGTTCACCATACGTGCATGCTACGGGAATCACAATATTTAACACAAGTATTTCTACAATCCACAATTACTCACTGGCATGACTCTAATATCACCATCTTTATATCTCAAAACAATCATAAGGAATCAAACCTCTCTTCGTATTCAATGCACTTTATATGAAAGTTTTTATTATATCCCTCTTGGATGCCCATCATATTAGGACTAAATTCATAACCAAAGCAAATTACCAAGCTGTTTAAGTCTCTCAAAATGATATAAGTGATGCATGAGAGTTCATCAATTTCTTCAAAATAAAACCACTGCCGTGCTCTAAAGAGATGTAAGTGAAGCTACTAGAGCAAACAACAAACTACTCCAAAAGATATAAGTGAAGATCAATGAGTAGTTGAATAATTATGCAACTATGTGAAGACTCTATAACATTTAAGAATTTCAGATCTTGGAATATTATTCAAACAGCAAGCAAAACAAAATAAAATGACATGACGCTCGAAGGAAAACACATATTATGTGGTGAATAAAAACATAGCCTCAAGTAAAGTTACCGATAGACGAAGACGAAAGAGGGGATGCCATCCGGGGCACCCCAAAGCTTAGGATCTTGGTTGTACTTGAATATTATCTTGGGGTGCCTTGGGAATCCCCAAGCTTAGGCTCTTTCCACTCCTTATTCCATAGTCCATCGAATCTTTACCCAAAACTAGAAAACTTCACAACACAAAACTCAACACAAAACTCGTAAGCTCCGTTAGTATAAGAAAAATAAAATCACCACTTTGGTACTGTTGTGAACTCATTCTTTATTTATATTGGCGTAATATATACTGTATTCCCACTTCTCTATGGCTCATACCCTCCGATACTACTCATAGATTCATCAAAATAAGCAAACAACACGCGAAAAACAGAATCTGTCAAAAACCGAACAGTCTGTAGTAGTCCGTAACTCTTGAATACTTATGTAACTCTAAAAATCCTACCAAATTAGGAAAACCTGAGAAATTTGCATACTAATCCAAATCAAAAGGTATAAGATCAAAATCATGTTACTATGAATTATCAAAACTAATTTACTGGGCACAAAAGTTTCTGATTTTCAGCAGGATCAACACAACTATCACCGTAAGCTATCCTAAAGGTCTTACTTGGCACTTGATTGAAAAAAAAGCTATAAAACATGATACTACAGTACAATAATCATGTGAACACACAAAAACTGTAAGGGTAAATATTGGGTTGTCTCCCAACAAGCGCTTTTCTTTAATGCCTTTCTAGCTAGGCATGATGATTTCAATGATGCTCACACAAAAGATAGGAATTGAAACATAATGGGAGCATCATGAAGCTTATGACTAGCACATGTAAGTCTAACCCACTCCCTATGCATAGGGATTTTGTGAGCAAACAACTTATGGAAACAAGAATCAACTAGCATAGGAAAGCAAAACAAGCATAGCTTCAAGATTTTCAACACATAGAGATGAAACTTGATATTACTACAATTCCTATAAGCATACATTCCTCCCTCATAATAATTTTCATTAGCATCATGAATGAATTCAACAATATAACCATCACATAAAGCATTCTTTTCATGATGCATAAGCATAGAATTTTTGTTACTCTCCACATAAGCAAATTCATTCTCATGAATAGTAGTGGGAGCAAACTCAAAAAAATAACTATCATGTGAGGCATAATCCAATTGAAAATTAAAATTAGGATGACAAGTTTCATGGTTATCATTATTCTTTATAGCATACATGTCATCACAATAATCATCATAGATAGCAACTTTGTTCTCATAATCAATTGGAACTCTTCTGAAATAGTGGATTCATCACTAAATAAAGTCATGACCTCTCCAAATCCACTTTCATAATTATCACAATAAGATTCAATACCCTCCAAAATAGTGGGATCATTACTTCCTAAAGTTAACACTCTTCCAAGCCCACTTTCATCAACATAATCATCATAAATAGGAGGCATGCTATCATCGTAATAAATTTGCACATCCAAACTTGGGGGACTAAAAATATCATATTCATCAAACATAGCATCCCCAAGGTTGTAGCTTTGCATATCATTAGCATCATGGATATTCAAGGAATTCATACTAACAACATTGCAATCATGCTCATCATTCAAATATTTAGTGCCAAACATTCTATACACTTCTTCTTCTAGCACTTGAGCACAATTATCAGAATCCTTATTTTCACGAAAGACATTAAAAAGATGAAGCATATGAGGCAACCTCAATTCCATTTTTTTGTAGTTTTCCTTTATAGACTAAACTAGTGATAAAATGAGAAACTAAAAGATTCGATTGCAAGATCTAAAGATATAGCTTCAAACACTAACCTCCCCGGCAACGACGCCAGAAAAGAGCTTGATGTCTACTATGCAACCTTCTTCTTGTAGACGTTGTTGGCCTCCAAGTGCATAGGTTTGTATGATAGTAGCAAATTTCCCTCAAGTGGATGACCTAAAGGTTTATCAATCCGTTGGAGGCATAGGATGAAGATGGTCTCTCTCAAACAACCCTGCAACCAAATAACAAAGAGTCTCTTGTGTCCCCAATATACCCAATACAATGGTAAGTTGTATAGGTGCACTAGTTCGGGGAAGAGATGGTGATACAAGTGCAATATGGATGGTAGATATAGGTTTTTGTAATCTGAAAATATAAAAATAGCAAGGTAGCAAGTAACAAAAGTGAGCAAAAACGGTATTGCAATGCTTCGAAACAAGGCCTAGGGTTCATACTTTCACTAGTGCAAGTTCTCTCAACAATAATAACATAATTAGATCATATAACAATCCCTCAACATGCAACAAAGAGTCACTCCAAAGTCACTAATAGCGGAGAACAAATGAACCGATTATTGTAGGGTACGAAACCACCTCAAAGTTATTCTTTTCGATCAATTCATTGGGCTATTCCTATAAGTGTCACAAACAGCCCTAGAGTTCGTAGTAAAATAACACCTTAAGACACACATCAACCAAAACCCTAATGTCACCTAGATACTCCAATGTCACCTCAAGTATCCGCGGGTATGATGATACGATATGCATCACACAATCCAAGATTCATCTATTCAAACCAACACAAAGAACTTCATAGAGTGCCCCAAAGTTTCTACCGGAGAGTCAAGACGAAAACGTGTGCCAACCCCTATGCATAGATTCCCAAGGTCGCGGAACCCGCAAGTTGATCACCAAACCCGTAGCTAGGCATAACGCGTAGGGTCTAAGTGTTGTCATCTTTGGTTCTAGATCCATAAGATGCCCTCATGATTGATTCATATGGTGGCCTAATTCTTGTCCTAGGGAAGTGTTCCATTCCCTTCCTTAGTGGAAATTAAAATTTTATATTGCCTTCTTTCATATCAATCACGGCACCAATAGTATGCAAAAACGGTCTACCCAGAATAATTGGACAAGACGGATTGCAATCAATATCAAGAACAATAAAGTTTATGGGCGCATAATTCCTATTTGCAAGAATAAGAACATCATTAATTCTTCCCATAGGCTTTTTAATAGTAGAATCCGCTAAGTGCAAATTTAAAGAGCATTCTTCAATATTGGTAAGACCAAGCACATCTCATAAAGATTTCGGAATTATAGAAACACTAGCACCCAAGTCACACAAAGCAAAACACTCATAATTTTTAATCTTGACTTTGCTAGTAGGTTCCCACTCATCATGTAATTTTCTAGGAATTGTAACTTCTGATTCCAACTTTTCTTCAAAAGCTTTCATCATGGCATCTACAATATGTTTGGTAAAAGTTTTATTTTGTTCATAAGCATGGGGTGACACTACGGGAAACAACTAATTTGCCGTCAGGAGACGTCTTTGCCGTCAGCTTTTCGTCGGGCAGACGGCAAAGAAAGGGTTTGCCGTCAGCGGCAGACGGCAAAGAAAAACTAACGGCAAAATAAACTTTGCCGTCTGCGAAAAACAACACAGACGACAAAGAGCTCACTTTGCCGTCTGCAACGAAAATCACAGACGGCAAAGAATCTTTGCCGCCTGTGTTTGTTTTGATAGACGGCAAAGAATCTTTGCCGTCTGTATTTTTTTGGTAGATGACAAATTGAGCTCTTTGCCGTCTGTATTTGTTTCCCCAGACGGCAAAGAAGAAGCACAACACGCGGATTGATCACACGGATTGATGACTTGGCAACATCCTGGACGCACATCCCAGCCCACTCAGGACCGTCGTGCGAACGCCCCAACCCACCCCACGGCGCACGCGCCCCCATGCATGACCCCACCCCGCGGCCATGCCCGTACCTGCCCCACCCACGATTCACATCTCCTTCTCCCCCGTGCTCCCCCATCTCTCCATCACCACGAGCATCTAGCACGCCGCTAGCTAGCTCCCTCCTCCCTCCTTCTCCCCTGAGCAGCCACACACCGCACGCCCCTCCGGCGCCCCCCTCCAGCACCCACCCGTCCGACGCCCCCGTACATCGCTTGCCCGTCCGTCGCCCCCGTCCAGCGCCCTCCCGTCCTCGTGCAGTAGCGAGACGTGGCCAGCACCCCCGAGCCCCGTCCGTCTGCTGCCATGCCCAGCACCCTCCTGCGCGTCCGTCCGCCACACCGCCGGCGCCGCGTGAAGCTCTACCTCGCGAGCTCGACCTCACCGGCTGGCCGTGCGCACCCCAGCTCCTTCGACCGCGCACCCCAACCCGTCCACACCCCGAGCTCCTCCTCACGCGCTGGTCGTGTTCTCTGGCTCTTGAGCTCCGCCGCCAGAGCAGCCGGGCGCTTCGCCTGTTGAGCACCGGCCATGCCCATCCTCCCTCGCGTGACTCCCCACAGCGGCCGGCCGAGTGAGTCAGCTCCCGAGCGCGGTTGGGCGAGAGCTGCTAGGCTAAGCAGGGCCGGGCGGCAGCGCGGCGAGCAGAGCACGGCAGAGAAGCAAGGCAAGTGTCAGGCTGGACAGCGGGGTGGGCAGAGCACCGGAGTGGAGAAGAAGGGCCCGATTGCTTCTCAGTCTTACTTGTTAGGGTCCTTTGTGTTAATTTTCAGGCCTACTATGTAATTTTAGTTTTGGTTCGTGGTCATATTTGCAATTTGTACTCCAATAACATTGAATGAAAGGCACTACATACGGATGGGCCTTTCCCTGTTAAAAAGGAAGAAGAAAGATAGTATGAGTTGACCGCATTGCTCAGGAGCAATGCTGCTGTGTATTTTTTTCTAAAAAATTGACCCTTTCTTTGCTGTCTGCGATATATGAGGCTGACGGCAAAGATGCGCATAGCTGACGGCAAACTTGTAGTCTGGCTGGCGACAAAACTGCAATTCTTTCCCGTTTGTGATTTATAAGGTTGACGGCAAAGAAGGTTTGGCTGACGGCAAAGTCTTTGCCGTCTGGTCGATGAAAAGCTGACGGCAAAGTATTCTTTGCCGACTTATCTTTGCCGTCTGACTTTGCCGTCTGCTTCCTAACGGCAAAATCTTTGCCGTCTGGATTTAGGCCTTTGCCGTCTGTGATCCCCAGACGGCAAATTACATGTTTCCTGTAGTGTGAATTTATCATGGATTGCAACAAAGAAATACAATCAACCAAAGGGCAACTATCATAATTAATGTCTTTGTAATCCAAAATAGTGGGCACATCACTAGTTAAAGTCTTGACCTCTTCGAACCCACTTTTATCAATTTTCTCAACAAGATTTTCACCCTCCGAATCATAGGGACCCCTTCTAACTAAAGTCGACTCTTCTCTAGTCCCCTTTTCCTCAATCTTAAATTTACTAAACAAAGAATCAATAGAAGAAACACCAATCATTTTAAGATCTTCATCACTTTTATCTTCTAACGAGATTGGTTTAACGGCCATTTGATTCACTAAAGTGGCTTGTGCATCAGATAGTTTTCCCAACAAACTCTCAGCAAAAGCGTACATATATTGAAGATTGCAAAGTTCTCTACTAATAGCATCAAGTTATTTCGTTATAGCTTCTAACACAACGGAGTGTTCCTTAAGCTCTTCAGTAAAATATTTATTATGCTCAAATTGTGTGGTCATATATTCCTTAGGACTTTTCTCAATTTCAAGCAAATATTTGGATAAGGAACATCATAATATTTTCTTTGAGGCGTCATGACTACGCAAGCAAGAACGCACACAAAAACAGATCTGACGAGAAAATGACAAACGAAAAAGAGGGCGAATAAAACGGCAAATTTTTTGTGAAGTAGGGGAGAGGAAAATGTGAGGAAAATGACAAATAATGTAAATTGCGAGGAGATGATACTTGTGATTAGGAACCAGGTTGATGTTGATGATCTTCCCTGGCAACGGCGCCGGAAATTCCTATTGATGTCTGCTAGAACTATGTCGGTATTTTCCCAAAGAGGAAGGGATGATGCAGTATAGCGACGGTAGGTATTTCCCTCAGTGATGAAACCAAGGTTATCGAACCAGTTGGAGAACCTCCTCACACCACGTAAACAACACCTGCACACAAATAGCAAATACTCGCAACCCGGCGTGTTAAAGGGGTTATCAATCCCTTCCGGGTATGGCACCTCAAGATAGGCAAATAACGTGAGGTAAAAGTGGTAGATACGATAAATAGATCGCGGAACAAATAAATTGCAGCAAGGTATTTTTGTATTTTTGATTTAATAGATCTGAAAATAAATGCAAGGGAAAATAGATCGCAAAGGCAAATATGATGAAAAGATACCCAGGGGCTGTAGGTTTCACTAGTGGCTTCTCTCAAGAAAAATAGCAAACGGTGAGAAAACAATTACTGTTGGGCAATTGATAGAACTTCAAATAATCATGACGATATCCAGACAATGATCATTATATATGCATCACGTCCAAGATTAGTAGACCGACTCTTGCCTGCATCTACTACTACTACTCCACACATCAACCTCTATCCAGCATGCATCTAGTGTATTAAGTTCATGAGAAAAGGGAGTAATGCAATAAGAACAATGACATGATGTATAGGAGATCCGTTTATCCATTGCAGAGATATAGATCTCATATTGCTAACCTTAGTAGCAACGATACATACGTGTCAGTTCCCCTTCTGTCACTGGGATCAAGCACCGTAAGATCGAACCCACTACAAAGCACATCTTCCGATTGCAAGATAAATAGATCAAGTTGGCCAGACAAAACCCAAATATCGAAGAAGAAATACGAGTATATAAGCAATCATGCATAGAAGAGATCAAAGAAGACTCAAGTAACTATCATGGATAAAAACATAGATCTGATCATAAACTCAAAGTTCACCCAATCCCAGCAAACACACCGCAAAGAGAGTTGCATCATATGGATCTCCAAGAGACCATTGTATTGATAATCAAGAGACAGAGAGGAAGCCATCTAGCTACTAACTATGGACCCGTAGGTCTATAAATAACTACTCACGCATCATAGGAGAGGCACCAATGGAAGTCGTGAACCCCTCCATGACGGTATCTAGATTGGATCTGGTGGTTCTAGACTCTGTGGCGGCTGGAATTGATTTTCCTCGACTCCCCTAGGGTTTCTGGAATATTGGGGTATTTATAGAGCAAAGAGGCGGTTCCAGGGGGCAACCGAGGTAGGCAGTGATAACCCACAAGTATAGGGGATCAATTGTAGCCTCTTTCGATATGTAAGAGTGTCGAACCCAACGAGGAGCTAAAGGTAGAACAAATATTCCCTCAAGTTCTATCGACCACCGATACAACTCTACACATGCTTGATGTTTGCTTTACCTAAAACAAGTATGAAACTATTTTGTAGGTGTGATGCTAGAACTACTTTGCAAGAATAAAACTAGAAGTACTTTGCAAGATAATAAAAGTTAGGTGTTTAGTAAAAGGGTTTGTGTCAACAAGAAAGTTATTTGTCCCTAGGCAATCGATAACTAGTACCGGTAATCATTCTTGTAATTTTATATGAGGGAGAGGCATGAGCTAACATACTTTCTCTACTTGGATCATATGCACTTATGATTGGAACTCTAGCAAGCATCCGCAACTACTAAAGATCATCAAGGTCATGAAACCCAACCATAGCATTAGGTATCAAGTCCTCTTTACTCCCATACGTCATACCCCACCTACTCGGGTATAAGTTTCTGTCACTCTCGCAACCCACCGTAAGCGAACCATGAACATATTGCAACACCCTATGTCGGGGCGTACGGTTGCCGCCGCGAGCACCTATGGGGCCGGGGAGGCCCCTTTCGTCTATGCGGTACGAGGGCGGAGGATGCACGGAGAGCAGATCGAGGCGGCCTGGCACGGGCTTTTACCCAGCCGAGCTCTCCGGAGAGATAAAACTCCTACTGCTGCTTTGTGTTGTTATTGATCTAGCTCGAGAGTACGAGCATGAGTATGTGGTGGACTCGAACGAGTCGAACCCCTAGCGCGAAAGTTGCCAAGGATCCCAACCTCCGAGCCTTCGAACCCCTTCCTCGTTGCCCACGGGCCTCCTTTTATAGCACAAGGGGTCACCGACAGGTGTCAACGTAGGAGAAAGGGGTAAAAGCGTAAAAAGGGTGGTAGTTGGAACAGTGCGGGAACAGTGGAGCTACAGTGCCCGAACAGTGGTTTCTACCTACTTTGACAGTGGGGGACAAGAGCATTAAATGCCCGTCACCGTCGACTCCAAAAGCTCCCGCCCTTGCGTCTCCGTCTGCCACGGCGATGGATCTATCACCGTGAAACGCCACCGTGTCCCTCTGGTTGCGCAGCCACCCGCCACGCGTCCCTGGAGAGGCCCCAGGGCGACGCGTGGGCCGATGAGCTGGAGCATGGGCACGCAGCGCAGCTCCCCCGGCAAGCGTCTTGCCGGGGCCTTGATCTTGCCGGACCCGGGGGCTTGTCGGGCTCTGTTACTTGCCGTCCCCCGGGCCCTCGCCGGGACGCATGCAGCGTCGAGGCGTGTATTTTGTGATGTGATCTTCTGGCCTAGAACGGCCCTCCCGGCAAGCTCCTCTTGCCGGGGTCTCGATCTTTTGTCTTGTACACTTTGTTCTTGAATGGCTTGATATGGAGAAGGAGTGGTCTCCGGCAAGCATGTGGTGAACCCAGTCGCCGGGAGCTGCAGCTGCCCGTGCACAAGTTGGGGTACTGAGGTACCCCTTCCTTAGTACACCGACAGGAGCCCCCGGGCCTGGGCCATACACGGTGCCGAGCGCTGTTGGGCCAGGCCCAAGACAGTGCACGGGCACACGCGGCCCACGGTGCGCCGAATCTGCTTCTGCATCTGCCGCCCTCCCTCCCGTAAAGGCGCGCGTCGATTGCGGCGTCGTGGGAGACGTGGGCGGCGCATGCGGTCATCAAGGCATCCACTCCCGTGAACGTGGTGCAGGGCGGGGTCACTCCACCCGTCGCTCCGGCCCCGCCTTTTTCGCCACGCGGCCCGCATGCATAGGGGTCGGAGGCGATGGTGGAAAACCGAGCCGCCACGGCGAAGACGACGAGCCAGCCCGCTCCTCCGTCTTCAGCGCCCCCGATTGGCGGGAAGGGCGGTTGTGTCCCCACTCGCCCTTTTAAAAGGAGCGGAAGGAAGCACATTGGCCTCACACTTCTCCTTCTCTCTTCGTCTTCAGCTTCTTCCTCCTTCCGCCATGGAAAGAGGGAACCCTAGTTCTTCCACGGTCGCAGCGAGAGTCGCCTCCAGGCAGCGCTCTTCTCCCCACCCCGCACCCGAGGCGGGCGGAGCCGCCGCGAGAGGGAGAGGGAGGGGACGAGGCCGTGGACGGGGTCGAGGGCGTGGTCGAGGTGGCCGGGGGAGAGGCGGCCGTGGCGATGCGCCTCCTCCGTCTCCTCCGACGAGCCCTGTCCACGATGCGGTCCACACCGGAGATGACCCCTGGGAGTTCTTCATCAAGCTGCGCTGAAGCGCCATCGCCGTCGCCTCCGGCTGCCGGCCCCGTTCGCGGACGCGATGGAACCGGATCCGCCCGAGGTGATGGAGTTGCGCATGAGGGGCTGCGGGATCAGCGGCACTCGAGTGAGTGTCGTGTCCCCAGCCCCCGGCGTGATGTACTTCGACCGAGGGTGGAAGACATTCGCCCGGATCCATAGCTTGACGGCAGGGTTTACCCTCCATTTTAAGTTAATGGAGGGCGACCTTCTCGCCGTCAAGGTCTTCGGGGAGATGGGGACCCGGGCGAGATGCTGTGTGGACAGCTCCTCGGATAGCGAAGGCTCCTCCTCGAGCGAGAGTGACGAGGAGGGGAGCGACAGCGGCGACGAGGGGGATGGCGGGTCCGACTAGGCGTCGGACACCGCTGCCTCGTGCGTCACCGGCGACCCCATAAACTGGGTCGCCGGCCTCCTGAACTCCCCGGGGCCGTCTTCTTGGCGGCTGGCGTAGGGAGGCTGCGGAAGAGGAAGAGGGGGAGTGGCGGCAAGGCCGTTAAATCGGAGTACGAGGGCGAGGTGCCCTCGTCGGCGTGCCGATGTCCCACCACCCCGTCTTCAAGCTCTGCCTCCGACGCCTTCGTCTCCGCCAAGCTCCTGGCCGGCCCCCGGGAAGTTCTCTTGGTGTCTTCTGGCACCCGTAGCTCTCCGGGCATGCGTTCCCCATGCCCGTCACCTTGCGCAGCTCCTGGGGGCACGGCGGCGCCACCGCCACGCTCTCCTAGGCGCTCCTTTCGCCCTTCTCCGACAAGCTTCTCTTGCCGGGGTCTCCTTCCCGCAAGCTTCCTTGCTTGGGAGCTCCTTGACCTACCTCCTGAACTCCTGAACAGAGAAACAGGAGAAGGATCACGGGCACCTTATCTTTTAATTTGTAAGCCCTCGGGCCTTAGCTGTATTTGGAAACTGTAATCCTCTCTATCATGTTTTTCATCCTCTATGGACTTGTACTATGTTAGGATGCTTTTAATGAAAAGAGGAGAAAGCTTGCCGGACTGAGTCTTTTACTTGTTCCGCATCTTGTATGTTTTTACGCTCTCGGGGAGCTTGCCGGGGCGCACACGCTTGCCGAGTGCGGGACAGCCCGCCGGCGGTGTTGCTTCCGGCAAGCAACCTTGTCGGGTCGATTATGACTTAACTTGCCGAGCATGCTCAAGCAAGATAAGGGTCTTGAGCAGCACACTTGTGTTTGTTGAGCGGACTCGAAAACAAAACAAGGGCGCAACTGAGCCGCGACTTAGTTCCTCCGCGTATGGGTCTGTACAAGACACGCTCTTTCAAAGACACAGTCCCGCTTTTCCCCGGTCCATGAGAGGATGCATGACGAGGGACGCAAAAACTCATCTGATTTTGCAGCCCCCGGCTATCTTAGCTCGCCGGGAAGGAATCTTGGCATCCGCAGCCCCCAGCGGCGCTGGCTTGTCGGAGACGAATCTTGGCGCTCGCAGCCCCCAGCAACGCTGGCTTCCGCGAAAACCCAAGCGCCGGTGTGCTCTTCTAGTCCCTCTTCATTACTGCAATTTCAGCCATGAAAACAGCCGGGGTAGGTATGCAACAGTAACGAACATATATGTGTATAAATCTCTTCTGTGCAACTCTGCAATGCAATGCCGTGCCTTGCCCCTCATATGTTTCAACCCAACGCTTCGGGAAGCTTGCCGGGGCGAACACGCTTGCCGAACGCGGGACAGCCCGCTGGCGGTGTCGCGTCCGGCAAGCAACCTTGCCGGGCCAGTTGCGACGCTTACCTTGTTGAGCGGACTCGGAAGCAAGATAAGGGCGCCGGAGCACACTTGTGTTTGTTGAGCAGACTCGGAAACAAAACAAGTACGCAACTGGACCACGACCCGGTTCTTCCACGTACGAGTTTCTCATACGAAGGACATCGGACGGCGAGGCTTGCCACGTTACGCCCTCTACTTTACGCCCCTTTGTACGCTTTTGCCCTACGCTTTTAGGGAGACTTGCCGGCGCTAACACACTTGCTGAGTGCGGAACGCCGAGCCTCTCTTGGCGGTGTTGTCTCCGGCAAGCAACCTTGCCGCGGCTGGTCGCGACGCACTTAGCTTGTTGAGCAGACTCGAAAACAACGGCGCGAAGCTTGTCGCGGCTCACTGTTAAGCGTGCTCGAAACAAGATAAGGGTGCGGCTGCCCACTGGTAGGTTCCTCAGCGCACAGGTTTCGCGTGCAAAGGATGAATGCACGAGGGATATAACGCAAAAAGAAATCATGGAGCTAAGGAGTGCCTTGCATAGAGGCTCGGGCGACTTAGCTTTTCATTCCTGTTGATCCGTCGAGGCTGCACTCCTCCCCCGATCCTTCCTTTTTGTATGGCCTCGACCTTATGCTTTCGGGGAGCTTGGCAGTGTGAAACACGCCGCCGAAAAGGAACATCAGCGACCCGCTGGCGGTGTTGCTTCGCAAGCAACCTTGCGGGCCGATTCAGGCGCTTGTGTTTGTTGAGCGGGCTCAAAAACAAAACAAGGGCACAACTGGGCCAAGGCTCGACCCTTCCGCAACTGGGTCGCTCATACAGGATATGGACTCTCTGGGGGTACAGCTCAAAAGTTTGGAGCTTAGAGATTTTCTCTGCTCTGTTGGCCGGCAGGCCAGTTGGCGGGGCTCGATGGCGCGCCCACGACGGCAACGCAATACTCCGGATAGGCGCGGTTGTCGGAGTGGGCACCAGAGCTACTTGCTGATAGGGCTCGATGGCGCGTCCTCGACGGCAACGCAGCGCTCCGGGGAGGTGCGGTTGCCGGACGGCGCCTGGAGCCGTTGGCTGGGCTTGGTCTTCTTCTCGGCGTGCCCACGGAGGCCGAGGCGCGGTCGTCCGTATTGTCCTTGGATCTGGCGACGCTGCGCGTGTCCTCGCCGGCGACCACCCTTCCGACGATGTCTCCACCGCCCGCCGTAGGCTCCGGTGGCGGCGGATGGGACGCAGACGGGCCTGCAACCCCCGAAGCCTTCCTCTTCGGGGCCATGGCGCGATTGCTGATGAAGTTGGAGAGGTTGATGAAGAATGCGCCCGCGCTGACGCCGGATCAGGTCCGCGCAACCTCGACGCCCCCTACCTGGCGCGCCAGAGATGTCGGGGCGTACGGTTGCCGCCGCGAGCACCTATGGGGCCGGGGAGGCCCCTTTCGTCTATGCGGTACGAGGGCGGAGGATGCACGGAGAGCAGATCTAGGCGAGCGCGCGGCGCGGGGCTTTTTACCCAGCTTCGGAGCTCTCCGGAGAGATAAAACTCCTACTGCTGCTTTGTGTTGTTATTGATCTAGCTCGAGAGTACGAGCATGAGTATGTGGTGGACTCGAACGAGTCGAACCCCTAGCGCGAAAGTTGCCAAGGATCCCAACCTCCGAGCCTTCGAACCCCTTCCTCGTTGCCCACGGGCCTCCTTTTATAGCACAAGGGGTCACCGACAGGTGTCAACGTAGGAGAAAGGGGTAAAAGCGTAAAAAGGGTGGTAGTTGGAACAAAGCGGGGAACAGTGGAGCTACAGTGCCCAAACAGTGGTTTCTACCTACTTTGACAGTGGAGGACAAGAGCATTAAATGCCCGTCACCGTCGACTCCAAAAGCTCCCGCCCTTGCGTCTCCGTCTGCCACGGCGATGGATCTATCACCGTGAAACGCCACCGTGTCCCTCGGTTGCGCGCCACCGCCACCGCGGCCCCTGGAGAGGCCCAGGCGGCGCGTGGCCGATGAGCTGGAGCATGGGCACGCAGCGCAGCTCCCGGCAAGCGTCTTGCCGGGCCTTGATCTTGCCGGACCCGGGGCTTGTCGGGCTCACATTTGCCGCCCCGGGCCTCGCCGGACGCATGCAGCGTCGGCGTGTATTTTGTGATGTGATCTTCGGCCTAGAACGGCCCTCCGGCAAGCTCCTCTTGCCGGGGTCTCGATCTTTTGTCTTGTACACTTTGTTCTTGAATGGCTTGATATGGAGAAGGAGTGGTCTCCGGCAAGCATGTGGTGAACCCAGTCGCCGGGAGCTGCAGCTGCCCGTGCACAAGTTGGGGTACTGAGGTACCCCTTCCTTAGTACACCGACACCCTACAACGGGGGCCCCTCACGTTTGCGTGAGACGGAGGGCACCGTAGGACAGCACCATAAATAAAATATACAATCCTACCAACCAAGATCACGATTAACCCATAGGACAAAACGGATCTACTCAAACATCATAGGATAACCATAGATCATTGGGAAATAATATATGGAGTTGAGCACCATGTTTAAGTAGAGATTACAGCGGGGGGAAGAGTTGTTACACCGCTGCATAGAGGGGGATAAAGTTGGTGTTGACGGTAGCAAGGTTGTTTATGTAGATCGTCGTCACGATCCTAGCCCCGGCGGCACTCCGGCGCCACCGGGAGAAAGGGGGAGAGAGTCCCCCTCCTTCTTCTTCTTCCTTGGCCTCCTCCTTAGATAGGAGGAGGGTTCCCCCCTCTGGTCCATGGCGTCATAGCTGTGGAGGGGCGAGAGCCCCTCCAAGATGGCATCTGTCTCTTTGTCCTCTTCTGTTTCGCGCTCCCCAGATCTGGCCGAAAATTGTTTCTCATATTCCGGAAGATCCGTAACTCCGATTGCGCTGATCTATTTACATGATTTTTTCCTGATATAAGCTTCCTTGCGCCTGAAGTAGAGCTCCAACCAACGTACAAGGAGGGCATGATACACCAGGGCGCGCCTGGGCCTGGTGGCGCGCCCTCGTGGGTTGTGGTGCCCTCTGGCCTCCGTTTACGTTGATTCCACCTCCTAAAAATCACAAATATTCCAAAATAATTCTCCGAGGAGTTGCATCATGTTTGGTATTTGTTTGATATGTATTTTCTGCGATACAATAATAGGCAACAAATAGGAACTGCACAAGGCACTAGATAAGTAAGTTACTCGAAATAAATCATATAAAAAGTTGCCAAAAGTATGTAAAACTTGTATAATATTGGCATGAAACAAAAAAAAATTATAGATACGACAGAGACATATCAGCATCCCAAGCTTAATTTCCGCTCGTCCTCGAGTAGGTAGATGATAAGAAAGATAAATTTTGATGTGGAATGCTACCTACATAAACTTGATCATATGTCTAGTCATGGCATGAATATTAGGACATAAGTGATTCAAAGCAACAGTCTATAATTTGACATAAAGACATCAATACTCAGACATCCCAACAAACAATTATGTCTTTCAGAATATCAACGCTAAAGAAAGCCATCCCTACAAAATCATATAGTCTTGTCATGCTCTGTCTTCTTAACACAAAGTATAAATCATGTACAACCCCGATGACAAGCTGAGCAATTGGTTCATACTTTTTAATATGCTTCAGCTTTTTCAACCCTTACGCAATACATGAGCGCAAGCCATGGATATAGCACTACTGGTGAAATAGAGTATGATGATAGGGGTAAATATAAAGAAGACAAAAAAGTAAGAAAGTCTCACATCAACACGGATAACCAATGGGCTATGTAGATGCCCATCAATTGATATCAACATGAGTAGGGATTGCCATGCAACGAATGCACTAAGAGCTATAAGTGTATGAAAGCTCCATATGAAAACTAAGTGGGTGCACATCTAATCCTATAATGAAATATTCCCACTAGTATATGAAAGTGAAAACATAGGAGACTCTCCATATGGAAAACATGGTGCTACTTTGAAGCACAAGTATGGTAAAGGATACTAATAATGCCCCTTCTCTCTTTGTTTATTTTTTCTTTTTCTTTTTTTCCTTTTTCTTTTCTTTTCTCTCTCATTGTCCAGAGTCTCATCCCGACTTGTGGGGGAATCATAGTCTCCATCATTCTTTCCTCACTGGGGCACTGCTCTAAAAATGATGATCATCACACTTCTATTTACTTATAACTCAACAGGAATAAAAATTACAACTCGATACATATAACAAAATATGACTCTACATGAATGCCTCTGAAAGATGATCTAGCGTAATATGTATAAAAATGATGCACGGTGGCTGAGCCACAACTAGTATGTCAGCTATATGATCATGCAAAGCAATATGACAATGAATACTCAAGTCATCAAACGGAAGCGGTGGAAGTTGCATGGCAATATATCTCGGAATGGCCATGGAAAAGCCATAATAGGTAGGTTTGATGGCTGTTTTGAGGAAGATATAATAAGGCTTATGTGTGATAGAGCGTATGATATCATGGGGTTTGGATGCACCTGTGAAGTTTGCATCAACTCTCGAGGTGAGAAAGGGCAATGCATGGTACCGTAGAGGCTAGCAAATTGCGGAAAGGTAAGAGTGGGTATAATCCATGGACTCACATTAGTCATAAAGAACTCACATACTTATTGAAAAATTTTATTAGCCCTCGAAGCAAAGTACTACTACGCATGCCCCTAGGGGGATAGATTGGTAGGAAAAGACCATCGCTCGTCCCCGACCACCACTCATAAGGAAGACAATCAAGGATAAATTGCGCTCCAACTTTCATAGCATAACGAGAGATTAGGATCAATAGGAGCACTCTTAGTAGCAAACAATTTCATAAGTTCATCCATCTTTCCACTCAAAACATTAATTTCTTCTATAGCATGCACTTTTTTACTAGTAGATCTTTCGGTGCGCCATTGAGAATAATTAGCCTTAATGTTATCAAGGAGTTTAGTAGCTTCTCCTAAGGTGATTTCCATAAAAGTGCCTCCCGTGGCCGAATCTAAAAGATTTCTAGAACAAAATTCAATCTGGCATAAATTTTTTGTATGATCATCCATAAGTTCAAACCATGAGTAGGGCAATTGCGAATCATTAATTTCATTCTTTCCCAAGATTGGGCAACATGCTCATGATCAAGTTGTTTAAAATTCATAATATCGTTCCTAAGAGAGACGATCTTAGCGGGAGAAAAATACTTAGAGATAAAAGCATCTTTGCACTTATTCCATGAATCAATACTATTCTTAGGCAAAGACGAAAACCAAGTTTTAGCACGATCTCTAAGTGAAAACGGAAATAACTTCAATTTAACAATATCATTATCCGTATCTTTCTTCTTTTGCATATCACACAAATCAACAAAGTTGTTTAGATGAGTAGCGACATCTTCACTAGAAAGGCCAGAGAATTTATCTTTCATAACAAGACTCAGCAAAGCAGCATTGATTTCATAAGATTCAACATCATTAAGAGGAGCAATCGGAGCGCTAAGGAAATCATTATTATTGGTATTGGAAAAGTCACACAATTTGGTATTATCTTGCGCCATCATGACAAGCAATCCAACAGACAAGCAAACAAAAAGGCAAGCAAAAGAGAGAGAAGAACGGGAAAGAGAGGGCGAATAAAATGACAAGGGTGAAGTGGGGGAGAGAAAAATGAGAGGCAAATGGCAAATAATGTAATGCGAGGGAGATGCGTGTGTGATGGGTACTTGGTATGTCTTGACTTGAGCGAAGACCTCCCCGGCAACGGCGCCAGAAATCCTTCTTGCTACCTCTTGAGCACTGCGTTGGTTTTCCTTGAAGAGGAAAGGGTGATGCAGCAAAGTAGCGTAAGTATTTCCCTTAGTTTTTGAGAACCAAGGTATCAATCCAGTAGGAGGCTCCTCAAAAGTCCCACGCACCTACACAAACAAACAAGAACCTCGCAACCAACACAATAAAGGGGTTGTCAATCCCTTCACGGTAAATTGCAAAAGTGAGATCTGATAGAGATAATATGATAAGATAAATATTTTTGGTATTTTTATAATATAGATTGGAAAGTAAAATACGCAAATAAAATTAGATGGAAAACTTATATGATAAAAGATAGACCCGGGGGCCATAGGTTTCACTAATGGCTTCTCTCAAGATAGCATAAGTATTACGGTGGGTGACAAATTGTTGTCGAGCAATTGATAGAAAAACGCATAGTTATGAGATTATCTAGGCATGATCATGTATATAGGCATCACGTCCGTGACAAGTAGACCGAACGATTCTGCATCTACTACTATTACTCCACACATCGACCGACTCCTGCCTACATCTAGAGTATTAAGTTCATGAAGAACAGAGTAACACATTAAGAAAGATGACATGATGTAGAGGGATAAACTCACGCAATATGATATAAACCCCATCTTTTTATCCTCGATGGCAACAATACAATACGTGCCTTGCTGCCCTTGCTGTCACTGGGAAAGGACACCGCAAGGTTGAACCCAAAGCTAAGCACTTCTCCCATTGCAAGAAAGATCAATCTAGTAGGCCAAACCAAACTGATAATTTGAAGAGACTTGCAAAGATAACCTAATCACACATAAAACAATTCAGAGGAGATTCAAATATTTCTCATAGATAAACTTGATCATAAACCCACAATTCATCGGATCCCGACAAACACACCGCAAAAAGAGTTACGTCAAATAGATCTCCAAGAAGATCGAGGAGAACTTTGTATTGAGAATCAAAGAGAGAGAGAAGAAGTCATCTAGCTAATAACTATGGACCCGAAGGTCTGTGGTAAACTACTCACAACTCATCGGAGAGGCCTTGGAGATGATGTAAAGGCCATCCGTGGTCGACTCCCCCTCCGGCGGAGCACCGGCGAAGGCTCCAAGATGGGATCTCGCGGATACAGAAGGTTGCGGTGATGGAATTAGGTTTTCGTGGTGCTCCTCGATGTTTTCAGGGTACGGGAGTATATATAGGCGAAGGAAGTAGGTCGGTTGAAGCTTGAGGGGCCCACAAGGGTGGGGGGCGCGCCCACCCCCAGGGGCACGCCGGGCACCCTTGTGGCCGCCTCGTTTGTTGCTTGATTTCCACTCCAAGTCTCTTGGTTGGCATTTCTTCCAAAAAGATCGCTCCCGAAGGTTTCATCCCATTTGGACTCCGTTTGATAGTCCTTTTCTTCAAAACACTGAAATAGGAAAAAAAACAGCAATTCGGGCTGGGCCTCCGGTTAGTAGGTTAGTCCCAAAAATGATATAAAAGTGTAAAGTAAAGCCCATAAACATCCAAAATAGGTAATATAATAGCATGGAACAATAAAAAATTATAGATACGTTGGAGACGTATCAAGGGCGTCTCGTGATGGGGGGCATCGCGAGGCTGCTTTCTTCTGATGGTGATTTTTGGTGAAGTCCATCTAGAGGGTCGTCGCGGGGCGAGGCTCTCACGAGGAAGCTGGCTTCGCGACGCCCACTTCCGGGACACCTCTTGAGTTGGGCCAGTGGTTGCCTCCTGGACCGTAGGTAGATGTCCTGTGGTACCCTGGTTCCCACTGGGCCGACACGTTCTTACCGTTTAAATCACGCGGCATCAGTATTAAGAGCAACTCCAATGAGGCGACCCATTTCGTCCTCCTGCGTCCGTTTGGGTTGGCGCGGGCAAAAGTGGTGGCCCAATGCGCCGACCGAAACCCAAATCACGTTCGCTTCGCGTCCGCGCCGACGCATTTGCGGCCCAATTTTGCGCCCAAATGCGTCGGCACGGACGCCGAATGAACGCCACGCACGCCTTCTCGCTGTCCGCCACGTCCCTATCTGGCGGTCGTACAACTACCTGCTGCCCACGCGGTCAGCTTAATTTATGACCACGGGCCCACGCGTCAGCGACGGCGGTCGCCCTTTTTTAAGCCAACCGTGCGGCGGGGCCATCCTCATCCAAACTCGCCGTCGACATCTAGGCAAGCTCGCTCCCCCGTCGCCTACAAACCCTAGGCAACCCTAGCCAACCCTAGCCAAATGGGGCTCTTCTCCAGCGTCGGCAGCAGCAAGGCCAAGGGCAAGGCCCCCGCCGTCCCTTTTCCCTCCGAGTTCCTACCGCCTCCGCCAGCGCCGGCTCGCCGGTAGAGGGTGCGCGTGAACATGCCAGTGCACCAGGCGGAGTGGCACTGGCAGCACCGCGTGCCTCTTCCATACCCCAATGTTACCCTTCCGCAAGACTGGCATCTGGATCCAGAGAGGATCCCAGTGCCGGCTGTGCTGCGATCGGCTAGGGCGCACGCGGAGGAGGTGCAGCGCCGGCGGGCGCTGCTGACGTCGGAGCAGCACCGCGACACCACCTACACCACCGACTCGCCGAACTGGAAGAGGTTGTTTGCCTTCGAGCATGAGGAGGCGAGGCGACGCGGCGTGCGAGAGGTCAATCAGCAGGCCGCCGCTTCGCCAGAGTCCGCGAGACCAAAGCGGCGGAGGACGCCACTGTGCAGCCCTTGCGGCGGTCTACCGCGCGAGCAAGGAGGACGAGCGGCGCAGGGTGGAGGCGGTGGAGGAAGAGGAGGCTCGCTACGAGCCGGCCATGGCGCAAGCCCTTGCCCTCTCCGCGGCCGGCGATTGAGTGGTGCCACCGGTGGCCCCGCCGTCCCCTCCCCGACGCCTCGTCAAGGCCGACTCGGAGCTGCTGCCGGAGCCCGAGCCCATCGTGCGCTTCTCCTGGACGGGAGTGGTGCGCGAGTGGGTGTCTGCGCCACCGGTTTGGATGGGGGTGACCCTGGTGATGAAGCCATGTACCTAGGGTAGGGTCATGGCTCTGTCCTAGATACCCTCCCCAAGGACATCTCTAGAAGAAACCACCTTTTAGTCGACCTGGAAGGGTTCCACTCGACGGACTCGAAGACACTAGAACATGAAGCCAACCACTCGACTGCAAGGAGATCTAAAGTCACTCTGCATGCAAACGGTCTATCATTAAGTAGCTTTTATGGTCATCATAGCACTTTATTTGTGGTGTTACCAGTAACGCCCGACCTTAATGTACCTTAAACCCTGCATAACTGAGGGCCGGAGGGGTCTGGTGGACTCTATATAAGCCACCCCCCTCCTCAGTGTAAAGGGTTCGCACCTCTATAACTCTTATACGAATAATCCAGTCGACCGCCTCCGGGCTCCGAGACGTAGGGCTGTTACTTCCTCCGAGAAGGGCCTGAACTCATAAACCTCTTGCGTGTACAACTACTCCATAGCTAGGATCTTGCCTCTCCATATATAACCCCCTATTCTATTGTCAGACTTAGAACCACGACAGTTGGCGCCAACCGTGGGGCAGGTGTCTTAGCGATTTATTAGAGAAGTTGCGATTTTTCCAATCTCCTTCATCATGGTTTCAGGCGGAGTTTTGGTTGAGGGCCGCGAGATCCGTCTCGGCGTGCTCACGTTCATCGCCGACGACTCCGCTTGGCTTCAGGAGGCTCCACTTGACGTCGACGCGCTCCCTGTCCGCGGGGCAATGCACTTTCGCTGCGGCGTCCGTGGGGCGCCCTCTCGCGGCAAATCGTCAACCCAAAGATCGGTCGACTTCGTGTCGCCTCCTCCTCCTGTTCGCCGGCGCAAGCGCTCCGGTCGGTCGAGGCTTCAGCGATGGGTGAAACACGCGGTGGCCCACTAGTCGGCCACCCCCAAGTCGCGGCAATCAAGCCCGACGAATCTCTCTACGACCTGTTCGATCTGTCGACTGGCTCCGCAGAGACTGCGTCCGAGTGCGACAGCAGTGATCCAGCGGCGGAGGTTCTAATGGTCAATGGACCAAGCAGTCCTCCTGGCTTTCCCCGCGCCGACGGAGGCGACGGCGGAGGCGATCCGGTGCAGGTTCACGAAGAGTATCAACCCGAGCCCCTCACTTCGCTGCAGAGGGAAGAACTTCGCTGCCGGAACATGGATGCGCTACACACTCCTATCATCGGAGAAACCCCCTTGGCTCGTGCCTTAGAGGATGTGCGCTTGGCCAACTTTGCTGAGCGCACTTGACTGGAGAACCTCCAGTGAGCACTCGACGAGCGTGCGCGGCAACGGGTTCCAAACTCCAGTCGACGTCAACTCTTTCCACCACCGACTCAGGTATATCGAACTTCGATTCAGAATCTAGCAGCTGCAGCCTGTATAGCAGAGTCGATTCAGCCTTCCCAGTCAGAGGCTGGCAGAGGTTTGTTACAGATCAGAGCTTTACTCCGGGCAGTAGGAGATCAAAATTCAGCTGTATCATAGTCAAGGAATAGGATTCACAGCAGATCCGTCGTTGCGAATACAGTCCAGTCGGCCCATAGCCCAAGATCGCCCCCGAGGCGTGAGGAATGTGGAGACCGGCGTGATCAGTACAAGAACCGTGAGCAGTATGATCACCGACTCGATCGCAATGATCAAAGTCGAGTTCCCACCCCTCCCCCAAGGGGTGGATCGTACGCGCCTCGACAGCAGGATGACAAACATCATCACAATGTTGGGCGAAGGATTCCAGTTGACCCCAGCGAACCATGCTTTGATGCGAGATCCATTATCGTTCAAGGTTTGGTCAACAGGAACAGAGCTCACCGAGAAGGTCATGACAGAGATGTACCCACCAGCAGCAGAGTACACGTCTTAGGACCAGAGTGTTTCAACAGAGCCATCAGGGCCACGGTGATTCCTCCCAACTTCAGGTTGGTGACTGGAGTCAGTAAGTTCACTGGTGAGTCCAAGCCTGATACTTGGCTTGAGGACTACCGAGTGGCTGTTCAGATTGGCGGCGGCAACGATGAGGTGGCCATGAAACACCTGCCTCTTATGTTGGAGGGTTCGGCCAGAGCATGGTTGAATTAGTTAGCACCCAGCAGCATTTACACTTGGGAAGATCTTGCCCAAGTGTTTGTCAGAACATTTGAAGGAACTTGCAAGCGACCAGCAGGGTTGACAGAGCTGCAATCTTGTGTGCAGAAGTCGAATGAAACTCTGAGAGATTACATGCAGAGATGAATCATGTTGCATCACATGGTAGAGAATGTATCTGATCACTAGGCAGTCTGTGCCTTTAAGGAAGGCGTTAAGTACAGAGAGCTAAACCTAAAATTCGGTCGAACCAGAGACATGTCTCTGAGTCAGATGATGGAGATTGCCACCAAGTATGCCAATGGTGAAGAAGAGGATCGACTCCGGAGTGGCAAGCACAAGTCAGTCGCTCACGAAACCAGAGGAGGGAACTCCAGTCGGAAGCAAAAGCGGAAAGCCGAGCCAGCTGCTCCTGGAGAAGCCTTGGCCATGACTCAAGGAAGTTTAAAGGGAAGCCCAAAGGGTCTTGGAACCTTAAGAAGGTG
Organism: Aegilops speltoides; assembly: GCA_021437245.1. Classification (NCBI taxonomy): domain Eukaryota; kingdom Viridiplantae; phylum Streptophyta; class Magnoliopsida; order Poales; family Poaceae; genus Aegilops; species Aegilops speltoides. Next base: position 7,333,156 of record CM038145.1, read on the forward strand.
AAGGACAAGGAAGGGAATGACGTGATGGATTTGCCGTGTCACATTCACACGAAGAAAGATGAGGATGGTAAATTCATTTACCTGAAACATACCACTTGACAATGTCGGCTCTTGATCCAGCAATTCCAGGGGAAACAACCCAAAGATAAGGAAAAGGAGTCGGACAAAGTTGAAGACAAAGAAGATAGTGATGATGGATATCCCCAGGTCAATTCCACCCTGATGATTTTTGCAGATGTAGAAAGCAAAAGTCGATTGAAAGTTATCAACCGAGAGGTGAATATGGTTGCTCTGGCGACGCCCAATTATCTGAAATGGTCTCAGACTGCCATCACATTCGACCAGTCCGATCATCCAACACACATAGCCACCCCTGGGAGGCAAGCTTTGGTGGTCAACCCAGTCGTCGAAGGCACTCGACTGACTAAAGTCTTGATGGATGATGGCAGTGGCCTGAATATATTGTATGCAGAGACGTTGAAAGGGATGGGCATTTCGATGTCCGCACTCAAGACCAAAGAACATGAGTTTCCATGGAGTCATTCTCGAAAGAAGACTGAGTCACTCGGCCAAATTGCTCTTGATGTGGGTTTCGGTGATTCCAAGAATTACCGCAAAGAAAAGTTGATGTTTGAAGTTGTGGATTTCTAGAGTGCTTATCACGCTATTTTGGGCAGGCCAGCTTATGCACGTTTCATGGCTCGACCATGTTATGTGTACCTCAAATTGAAGATGCCTGGTCCCAAATGTGTGATCACTATTACTGGCAATCGGAAGAAGGCAGAAGAGTGCTTTCAGAAAGGCTCAAAGATCGCCGATGCTCAGATGGCAGTGGTAGAGCTGCAGGAATACCAGAAAACTGCAGATCCGAGTGATTTGTTGCGAGCCAAGAAGCCTTCTACGGAATCAACGTTTCAGGCGTCCGGTGAGACAAAGCCGATTCACATTCACCCGACCAACCCCAGTGCTGCTCTGACTCATATCTCAACAACACTCGACTCCAAATAGGAAGAAGCGCTCGTCCAGTTCCTCCGTGAGAACTGGGACATCTTCGCATGGAAGCCTTCTGACATGCCGGGTGTTCCCAGGGGGCTGGCTGAGCACCGTCTACGAGTCCACTCAAAAGTGAAACCTGTGAAGGAACATCTTCGACGGTCCGCCGTCCAGAAGAGAAAGGCCATTGGCGAGGAGGTGGCTCGGCTCTTAGCAGAAGAGTTTATCCGAGAGATTTACCACTCCGAGTGGCTCGCCAATGTTGTCATGGTCCCCAAGAAGGACAAGTCACTTTGCATGTGCATTGACTTCAAACAAATCAGTCGGGCCTGCCCGAAAGATCATTTTCCTCTCCCCCGCATCGACCAAATAGTCGACTCGATCATGGATGTGAGCTACCTCTTTTTAGACGCCTATTCCGTTACCATCAGATCCGTTTGTATGGACCCGACGAGATCAAAACAGCTTTCATCACTCCATTCAGGTGCTTCTGCTATGTCACCATGCCATTCGGCCTCAAGAATGCCGGAGCCACATTCATGAGGATGATTCAGAAGTGTCTTCTCACTCAAATCAGTCAGAATGTGGAAGCATACATGGATGATATTGTGGTCAAGTCATGGAAAGGTTCCGACCTGCTGACTGACCTTGCTGAAATGTTTGCTAACCTCAAGAGGTATGATATCAATCTTAATGCATCAAAGTGCACATTCGGAGTTCCTGGCGGAAAGTTACTCGGTTTTCTCGTTTCCGAACGAGGAATCGATGCCAACCCAGAAAAAGTTGGTACTATACTCCGAATGAAACGCCCTGTGTGTGTGCACGATGTCCAGAAGCTTATCGGATGCTTGGCCGCTTAAGTCGATTCATCTCTCGCCTCGTGAAAAGGCATTGCCTCTTTATCGACTGATGAAGAAATCAGACAAGTTCGAGTGGGCTCCCGAAGCTGATGCAGCGTTTGCAGAGCTAAAAGCCCTGCTCTCCACCCAGCCGGTGCTTGCTGCCCCAATCAGCAAAGAGCCTTTGCTGCTTTACATTGCAGCCACAGGACAAGTCGTCAGTACAGTACTTACGGTCAAGCGGGAAGAAGAAGGAAAAGCCTTTAAAGTTCAGCGCCTAGTATATTATCTTTCTGAAGTTTTGACCCCATCAAAGCAAAGATACCCTCATTATCAGAAGCTTGTATATGGGATTTATATGACCACGAAGAAGGTTGCTTATTACTTCTCTGACCATTCCATTACGCCGCCAACGACGCCCATTGTTAGAGATTCTACACAATGAGATGCAATCGGTCGAGTGGCAAATGGGCGATTGAGCTCCTTCCCTGGATATAAAGTTTGAGGCAAAGAAAGCCATCAAGTCCCAAGCAATAGCAGATTTCGTCGCCGAGTGGATTGAACAGCAACTACCGACTCAAGTTCACTCAGAGCACAGGACCATGTCCTTTGATGGTTCTGAGATGCTGAATGGTTCCGGTGCTGGGGTAGTGTTGGTTTCCCCCCGAGGAGATAAGCTCAGATATGTGCTCCAGATCCACTTTGATTCCTCCAATAACGAAGCAGAATATGAAGCACTTTTGTATGGGTTGCGTATGGCCATTTCACTCGGTGTCCGCTGCCTCATGGTTTATGGCGACTCAGATTTGGTGGTTAATCGTGATGAAGGTGGGGACGTCAAGTCCAATTATGACCGGTTAATGCAATGCAAAGGAGAAAGCTAGAGAAGAAATTCGAGGATTAGAGCTCCATCATATACCCCGACTGAAAAATCAAGCGGCTAATGATTTGGCAAAAATAGGTTCCAAGAGAGAAGCCATTCCCAGTAATGTGTTTTTGAAACATATCCACACGCCATCAGTTCAGGAGGATTCTTTCACCGAAGAAGCCCCGCAGCCGAAAAGTGTCACGGATCCGACTGAAGTTGAGGTCCCAGCTGTGGTCGACCTGATCATGGAAGTTTTGATCATCACTCCCGACTGGACAGTGCCATACATCGTATATATCCTAAGGAAAGAGCTCCCAGAGAACAAAGAAGAGGCTCGACAGATCGTCCGTCGATCCAAGGCCTTTACTGTGATAAAGGGACAGCTGTACAGAGAAAGCGCGACTGGAGTCATTCAGAAATGTATAACACCAGAAGAAGGTCAGATAATTCTCGACGATATCCACTCGGGGACCTGTGGACATCATGCGTCCTCTCGGACCATTGTGGCTAAAGCATACCGAGCTGGGTTTTACTGGCCAAGAGCAAATGAGATGGCAAAGGAGATAGTCGACAAGTGTGAAGGATGTCAGTTCTATTCCAATATGTCGCACAAACCCGCCTCAGCCTTGAAGACCGTTCCACTCGTCGGGCCCTTCGATTTTTGGGGATTGGATATGGTTGGACCACTGAGAACTGGCAGGAGTAGCTTCACCCATGTACCGTGGCGCTACAAGTTCACTAAGTGGATTGAAGCTGTTTATCAAGAATCTTGATGCCGACATCGCTGTCGCCTTCATCGAGAGTTGATATTCAGATATGGAGTTCCGCACAAGATCATCACCGATAATGGGTCAAACTTCGATCCCGACGAATTCGAGCTTTTTGCGCTTCAAGGCATGCGAAGTCGACTACGCCTCCGCCGCCACCCCCAACGAATGGACAAGCGTAAAGAGCAAACAGCCTAATTCTCAAAGGATCGAAACCCCGTTGATGCGTGATCTCAAGCACGCAGAAAGCGTGGGTCGATTTAACTTCCATCGCTTCTTTGGGGATTGAGGACCACTCCTAGTCGGTCAATCGGGCGAACTCCAGCTTTTTCTTGTCTATGGAGTCTGAAGCAGTTCGCCGAGTGACCTGCTTCACAATGCACCCCGAGTCGAGCTCTACACTAAAGATGAAGCGTAACAAGCCCGCAGACGCAATGACCTTCTAGAAGAAGAAAGAGAGATGGCCATGATCCGATCGACTATCTATCGCCAGGACTTGCGCCGATTCCATGCCGTAAACGTGAAGAGTCGAGCCTTCCAAGAAGGAGATTTGTTCCTCCGAGTGGATCAATGAAGCCACACAAGCTTGCTCCTACTTGGGAAGGCCCTTCATCGTCACCAAAGTTCTCCACAATGGAGAGTACCGCCTTTACAATGTCGATCGCTGATTGACGAGCCACGAGCTTGAATGCGGAGTTGTTCGCCTTTTATACTTAAGTACTCACTTGGATGAGATGTAATAAAAGTACCTCAGTAGTTTGTTTATCAAAGACAAGAGTGTTATAATTTTCCCAAAGGATTGTTGTTACTTTTGTTTCGTGAGAAATCCCCTGGTGGCTTAGCTGCTAATCCATTTCGCCTAAGTTTGTAAAATAATCCTACCGTGTGGTGAGCCAGCCTCCCACTCGGGGCTTAGCCGCAAACTGCTTCGCCTAAGTACTTGAAAATCCTACCGAGTGGTGAGCCAGTCTCCCACTCGGGGGCTTAGCTGCAGTCCAAGTACTCGCCTAAGTTTAAAAAATCCTACCGAGTGGAGAGCAAGTCTCCCACTCGGGGGCTTAGCTGCGAATCCATTTCGCCTAAGTACTTGAAAATCCTACCGAGTGGTGAGCCAGTCTCCCACTCGGGGGCCTAGCTGCAGTCCAAGTACTCGCCTAAGTTTAAAAAATCCTACCTAGTGCAGAGCAAACCTCCCACTCGGAGGCTTAGCTGCAGTCCAGTACTCGCCTAAGTATTCAAAAAATCCTACCGAGTGGAGAGCAAACCCTCCACTCGGGGGCTTAGCTGCAGTCCAGTACTCGCCTAAGTATGTAAATATCCTACCGAGTGGAGAGCAAACCTCCCACCCGGGGGCTTAGCTGCAGTCCAAGTACTCGCCTAAATTTAAAAAATCCTACCGAGTGGAGCGCAAACCTCCCACTCGGGGGCTTAGCTGTAGTCCAATACTCGCCTAAGTATTCAAAAAAAATTCCTAACGAGTGGAGAGCAAACCTCCCAATCGGAGGCTTAGCTGCAGTCCAGTACTCGCCAAATATTCAAAAAATCCTACCGAGTGGAGAGCAAACCTCCTACTCGGAGGCTTAGCTGCAGTCCAGTACTCGCCTAAGTATTCAAAAAAATCCTACCGAGTGAAGAGCAAACCTCCCACTCGGAAGCTTAGCTGCAGTCCAGTACTCGCCTAAGTATTCAGAAAATCCTACCGAGTGGAGAGCAAACCCTCCACTCGGGGGATTAGCTACAGTCCAGTACTGATCTAAGTATTTAAAATCCTACCGAGTGGAGAGCAAACCTTCCACTCGAGGGCTTAGCTGCAGTCCAGTACTCGCCTAAGTATTTAAAAATCCTACCGAGTGGAGAGCAAACCTCCCACTCGGGGGCTTAGCTACAGTCCAGTGCTCGCCTAAGTATTTGAAAATCCTATCGAGTGGAGAGCAACCATCCCACTCGGGGGCTTAGCTGCAGTCCAGTAGTCGCGTAAGTATTTAATCCATTCTGATCCGCAAGGATGACGAGGTGCAGGTCGACTGCTACGTTCTCCTTCAAAGCTACACCACAAATACAATGTGCGCTCTGCAAGGACGACGAGGTGCAGGTCGACTGCTGCCTTCTCCTTCGGAGCTACACCACAAATACAACGTGCGCTCTGCAAGAACGACGAGGTGCAGGTCGACTGCTGCCTTCTCCTTCGGAGCTACGCCACAAATACAACATGCGCTCTGCAAGGACGATGAGGTGCAGGTCGATTGCTGCCTTCTCCTTCGGAGCTACGCCACAAATACAACATGCGCTCCATCCCGATCCGCAAGGATGCAGGTCGAATGCAATCTGTACTCCATCCCTACATGCAAGAGTGATGAAGTGTAGGCCGACTGGACTTTCCACCTCAGAGCTGCGTCTCAAGCATTAAAGTATATTCCGAGTGAAGAACAAAGTTCGCTCGAAGGAAAATTGAAGCATATTCAACGATAAGCCAACTTCAGATAACATCCTACGGATTCAGAAGTGCTCATGCGTCAAGCCTGTAAAAGTTTATCGGTTACAAAACCACTCGGCATTCCGAGGCAAATTTAAGGCGAAGCATAGAAGTTTTTCTTACTCCTCAGGTGGAGGACTGGAGGGCGCGACAAACTGGTCCAGGTCGATTCCGTCAGCAATCCGAGTGGCAGCAGCAATGAAGGTCTCCATAAAAGATTGGAAGTCGTGCTTCTTGGTATTGGCCACTTTGATGGACGCCAGCTTGTCCTCTCGCAAGATCCTTGCAAAGTGAACACGACCAGGACAGAGCAACGCCAAGACCACACCCGCGAAGACTTCTTCCATTCTTGCACTCGACCGAACGCCATTCACCGAGTCATCAGAGACTCAAGGTCATTTTGAAGCGTCTCTCCCGGCCAGAGTGTTGTGTCGATTCGCGACACCGCAGCCTTCAGTCGAGCAAGATAGTCAACAACTCCAGCAACACGAGACTCCAGTCGGAACATGTTCATAGTGGCCTCATCCTTCACAGGAGAGTTAATGGGGTCCAAGCTTGTCTCCACTCGACTGGTCTCCTCCTCAAAGTTTTGGCAGGATTCTGTAAACACAGTTCAAAGTTAAGCCAACAGTTCTACGATGAGTGGATGATAACAAGTCAGTCGGATAAAAGAGATTACCTTGAAGCATGATGAATAACTTCTTGGCGAGCCCTTCCAGATAAGCCTCCAGATCATTCTTCTTCCACGCCAGTTCGCTAACCTTGTCACTCAAAGCTATCTTGTCATTCTTCAGACGGCTGACCTCCTTGTTGGCCGCGTCGAGAGCAGGTTTCATATTAGCGTTCTCCTCTTCAAGTTTGCCGACTGAAGCCAGTTTTTCTTCCGCAAGCTTCGTTTTGTCCAAAGCCGCCTTCTGCACCTCGGCGAGGTCATGGTCCTTCTTCTTCAGAGCCTCCTTCATTTTATCTGCAAAGTGACAATGAGATCAGAATCAGGAATGGGCAGAAAGATAAAGACAGTCGTCAAGATTCTCACCAACCATACCTTTCGCTTCATCTTTCGCCTTCTTAAAGTTCTCCTGAACAAGCTTCAAGTCAAGGTTGAGCTGGATATGTTTGTTTTCCAATTCAAGATAACGAGCCACAAGCTTGCAAGATTTTCAAGGGTCAATGATGCACATCAAAGATAGGTTGCTTCCGAGTGACTAAAAGAAAACAAGAATATTTCTAAGACTACATTCAATCAAAATATTCAACAAGAGTCTCGGGATTACACCCACCGGTGCACTCAGCGTGGCCCCACCGGTTCTACTGACTCGGTCCGATCAACAATCAAAGAAGACAAAAGGTTCTCGATCCTAAACTATAGCTAATCGCCAGCGATCACCAAGATTATCATGATAAAAACAGGTTTTTCAGACCTTAGTCGATCGCAAAGAAGCCAACCATGGTCTGGATTACACCTGGGTGCACTCAGCGTGCCCCACCGGTTCCAAGATTCCATTCGACATGGTCCCACCTGCATCGAGTGAAGAAGTTAGAGTGAAGAAATTAAATATAAAGACTATAGTCGATCGCCAAAGAGTCCACCATAGTCTCGGGACTACACCCCTGGGTGCACTCAGCGTGCCCCCACCAATCCAAAAATTCAATCGACACACCCGGGGGGTACACATACAAAGATCTTCGAAAGAAAGTCTTCGATAGCATATCCTAACAGTAACAGCGGTGTCCAACTAACTCGGACGTTGCTCTAAAGGGCTGAGCTAGCGCCATAGGTCGCCTGGCTGGCTTCCCGGATCGCTTTCACCGCTCCATCATGATCCTCGTTGGCGATAGCCTCCTCAAGAAGACCCGCTTGGTCCTCCGGGACGGGTGTGGCAAAAGGGAAGGCGGGTCAGCAATGACGACGAAGGTCGAGCACTCGTCGGCCGCACAGTTGAAGGACACGGAAGTCCGAGTGATGTTGCCACCCTCCTGAACCAATGTCTCAAGCTCTGATGCAGACGAGTGGTCTTGCCACCGACGCTTTTCTATTCCTCCTCGCCCTCGTGGGCGCTCGTCGCCGCCATCGTGGAGATCGATGACATGAGGAGGAGCTTCAGGAAAAGTCCAAAGTTAAAAACGAAAATCCAATCGACCAAAAGCGAAACTACAGAGATCATACCAAGGTTGGAGGTTTCCTGGTCTTCATTCCTGGCGGAGGTCTCGGAGGTAGCAGCACTGCAGATTTCAGAAACCAGTCGGTTAGCCAACGAATCAACCAAGAGTCTGTCCATGCTAAACGAGGAAACACAAGTTCTGCTATTACCCGGAGATAGTGGGAATGACCATTCTCATCTTAGGCAAGGCCTTCGGCGGCTTTGATGACGCCGCTCAGGGATGCTTCGGCGCTTTTTTAGTCGGTGCTGGAGAGGTCATCTGAGGGCGCTTCGACGACTGCCCAACAGGCACAGTCGCTTTGCCACGCTCGACCGCGGGGTCGTGGATGAGCTTGGATCGCCTTTCCGTGCAAGGAGGATCGACTTCCTCCTCCTCTCTTCACTGGAGCCGTCGTCATCCTCTTCCCCCTCACCATCAGATTGCCACTCCTCCTCACTTTTGCCTCTGCTCGCCTCCTCCTCCTCGGCCTGTTCTTGCACCCCATCGGGCATCAAGTACATCTCAGTGGTAGCCTGAAAGACAACAAACAAGACAAAAGTCAGTCGATTGATTTTAAGCAAACAGAATGAAGAAAGCAGGATCACAGACAGAGATGCAGAATTGGACCTTGTCTACTTCGTATGATTGGTCGAGTGGAGGAATCCTCCTGGCTCCTCGGGGCTTGTCTTTGTTCCCTGTAATGGCAGCCAGCCACCTCTCTAGTGTGGCATTCTCGACCTCCTCCGGGTGGATCAGTGCCAGAATACATCCACATCGGATGGTCTCGATATTGAAGCGGCTGGATGCATCGCCGGAGGAAGACCTCCAAGAGGTCCATGCCTGTCACCCCGTCACATATAAGCTGGACAACACGTTCGATCAGCACCTTAACCTGCGCCTCTCTTCCGGGATCACCTTCAAAGAGGAAGGCTTCCTCACTCGGTCCATAGAAAAATGAGGGAGTCCGTCGATCGCTCAAGGCCGCTGGTCTTTGCAAGAAACCAGGTCGATCGCCATCCACGGACCGAAGTCGGGAAGGATCATGGCCGAAAAGAACTTTTCCCCTCATCTCAACCCCAAGACCCCACACATCTGAATCACTTGTGTTCTCTCGTCACTCGGATTGGCCTTTTTCACCGTCTGGGAGCGACAGGTGAAAATGTGCTTGGAAAGACCCCAATGAGGCCGACAACCCAAGAAATTCTCGCACAAAGACACGAAAGCAGCGAGGTACACGATGGTGTTGGGTGTGAAGTGGTGGAGTTGCGCCCCAAAGAAATTCAGAAATCCCCGAAAGAAAGGGTGAGGCGGCAAAGAAAACCTGCGGTCGACATGGGTGGCCAAGAGAACGACCTCACCATCCTGAGGCTGCAGCTTAGATTCCTTCCCCGGGAGCCATGCCGACCCATGGGGGATCAGTCCTCCATTGGCCAGGTCGTCAAGATCTTCTTGACGAATCGTCGAGAGGATCCAGTCGCCCTGGATCTAGCCCTGCAGCAGCAGCCAGCCTCGGCGAAGATTCGCTCGACCGTCGCCTTCCTTCGCTTTCGCGCCGCTTTCTTCGCCGCTTAGGGCCGCCATCTTATCTTTCACCATCGTCGCCGGCGAGACGCGCACAGAGCAGCGGCACTGAGACGGAAGCGAATGCGGCAGATAAGTCTGAGGAAGAGGGGAGGAAATGAGAACACACTGTTCAAAAACCCCCGTCTGGGGCCTTATACGAGGTTACTTCCGAGTGACTGACTTGTAGGCCCAGGCGATCCTGTCGAATCCTACAACAGTCGCGCGCGCGATACGTGGAGAAAAAGGTGGCACGGAGATCGAGGCGTCCCTGCCTTATCCCATCCGATTACTGCGGCCTCCTCCGCCCCGCGTGCTTCCCGAAATTCGAATCCCGCTAAATCCGCGGGCTGCAGAGCAACTCGTCAGACGGAAGATTTCCTCCGCTCTGTTATTCGGAGTTCTCCAAGTAAGAGAATTCACTCGATGAATACAAAGAATGGATCAAGGAGACTGAAAAAGATGTTGATGCCGTCATCTAAGTTCACTGATCCAGAACAAGACATACTCATAGCACGAAAATGGGTCAGAAGTGTGTTCAACTCCTTGTCCACTCAAACCTCGATCCATTCGGGGGCTAATGATGAAGCCATGTACCTAGGGTAGGGTCATGGCTCTGTCCAAGATACCCTCCCCAAGGACATCTCTAGAAGAAACCACCTTTCAGTGGACCTGGAAGGGTTCCACTCGACGGACTCGAAGACACTCGACCATGAAGCCAACCACTCGACCGCCAGGAGATCTAAAGTCACTCTGCATGCAAACGGTCTGTCATTAAGTAGCTTTTATGGTCATCATAGCACTTTATTTGTGGTGTTACCAGTAACGCCCGACCTTAATGTACCTTAAACCCTGCATAACTGAGGGCCGGAGGGGTCTGGCGGACTCTATATAAGCCACCCCCTCCTCAGTGTAAAGGATTCGCACCTCTGTAACTCTTATACGCATAATCCAGTCGACCGCCTCCGGGCTCCGAGACGTAGGGCTGTTACTTCCTCCAAGAAGGGCCTGAACTCGTAAACCTCTTGCGTGTACAACTACTCCATAGCTAGGATCTTGCCTCTCCATTCCTACCGCCCCTATTCGACTGTCAGATTTAGAACCACGACACCCGGCGCAGGAGGCGGCATACCTCGAGATGTGGCGCCAGCGACGGCTGGCCGAGGAGCGCCGCGACGGCGAGTACGAGGAGATGCTCGAGCGTGACCTCGAGGAGGAGGAGAAGGAAATATGCCCTAGAGGCAATAATAAAGTTATTATTTATTTCCTTATTTCATGATAATTGTTTATTATTCATGCTAGAATTGTATTAACCGGAAACATAATACATGTGTGAATATATAGACAAACAGAGTGTCACTAGTATGCCTCTACTTGACTAGCTTGTTAATCAAAGATGGTTATGATTCCTAACCATGGACAAAGAGTTGTTATTTGATTAACGGGATCACATCATTAGTTGAATGATCCGATTGACATGACCCATTCCGCTAGCCTAGCACTTGATCGCTTAGTATGTTGCTATTGCTTTCTTCATGACTTATACATGTTCCTCGTAACTATGAGATTATGCAACTCCTGCTACTGAGGAACACTTTGGTGCTACCAAACGTCACAACGAATCGGGTGATTATAAAGGAGTACTACAGTGTCTCCAAAGGTACATGTTTGGTTGGCGATTTCGAGATTAGGTTTTGTCACTCCGATTGTCGAAGAGGTATCTCTCGGCCCTCTCGGTAATGCACATCACTATAAGCCTTGCAAGAAATGTAGCTAATGAGTTAGTTATGGAATGATGCATTACGTAACGAGTAAAGAGACTTGCCGGTAACGAGATTGAACTAGGTATTGATACCGACGATCAAATCTCGCAAGTAACATACCGACGACAAAGGAACAACGATGTTGTTATGCGGTTTGACCGATAAAGATCTTCGAGAATATGTGGGAGCCAATATGGGCATCCAGGTCCCGCTATTGGTTATTGACCAGAAACGTGTCTCGGTCATGTCTACATAGTTCTCGAACCTGTAGGGTCTGCACGCTTAACATTTGGTTGACGATATAGTATTATATGAGTTATGCATGTTGGTAACCGAATGTTGTTCGGAGTCCCGGATGAGATCATGGACATGACGAGGAACTCCGGAATGGTCCGAGATAAAGTTAAATATATGGGATAATAGTGTTTGATCTCCGGAAGGGTTCCGGAATTCACCGAAAGGGGTTCCGGATGTTTCCCGAAATGTTTGGGTACGAGAACACTTTATTTGGGCCAAAGGGGAAAGCCCACAAGGTTTTTGGAAAGCGCAAAAGGAAGTTTTGCGGAGTCCAGGGGCCAGACGCCAGGGTCCCTGGCGTCTGGGTCCAAACGCCGAACCCTCGGCGTTCGCCCCGAGTCCGAGAAGGACTCTTGCCTTTCGGGTGAAACCGACTTTGTGGAGGCTTTTACTCTAAGTTTGGACCCCAAGGCTCAACATCTAAATAGAGGGGCAGGGCTAGCACCAAAGACACAACAAGAAACACATAAGTCTGAAACATTTGAAAAGTTCAAAGAATTTCAGAGTGATGTGGAAAATCATTGTGACAAGAAAATAAGGTTTCTACGATCTGATCGTGGAGACAAATATTTGAGTTACGAGTTTGGTCTTCAATTAAAACAATGTGGAATAGTTTCACAAATTCATGCCACCTGGAACACCACATCATAATGGTGTGTCCGAATGTCATAACCGTTCTTTATTGGATATAGTACAATCTATGATGTTTGTCACCGATTTACCAACATCGTTTTGGGATCATGCATTAGAGACAGCTGCATTCACGTTAAATAGGGCACCATCTAAATCCGTTGAGACGACACTATATGAACTGTGGTTTAGCAAGAAACCAAAGTTGTCGTTTCTTAAAGTTTGGGGTTGTGATGCTTATGTGAAAAAGTTTCATCCTGATAAAGCTCAAACCCAAATCGAAGAAATGCATCTTCATAGAATACCCAAAGGAAACTGTTGGGTACACCTTCTATCACAGATCCGAAGGCAAATCATTCGTTGCTAAGAATGGATCCTTTCTAGAGAAGGAGTTTCTCTCGAAAGAAGTGAGTGGGAGGAAAGTAGAACTTGATAAGGTAATTGTACCTTCTCCCTTATTGGAAAGTAGTTCTTCACAGAAATCTATTCCTCTGACTACTACACCAATTAGTGAGGAAGCTAATGATAATGATCATGTAACTTCAGATCAAGTTACTACCGAACCTCGTAGGTCAACCAGAGTGAGATCCACACCAGAGTGGTACGGTAATCCCATTCTGGAGGTCATGTTACTTGACCATGACGAACCTACAAACTATGAGGAAGCGATGATGAGCCGAGATTCCACAAAATGGTTTGAGGCCATCAAATCTGAGATATGATCCATGTATGAGAACAAAGTATGGACTTTGATGGATTTGCCCGATGATCGGCAAACCATAGAAAATAAATGGATCTTCAAGAGGAAGACAGACGTTGATAGTAGTGTTACTATCTACAAAGCTAGACTTGTCGAAAAAGGTTTTTGACAAAGTTCAAGGTGTTGACTACGATGAAATTTTCTCACTCGTAGCGATGCTTAAGTCTGTCCAAATCATGTTAGCAGTTGCTGCATTTTTATGAAATCTGGCAAATGGATAAACAAAACTACATTCCTTAATGGATTTAAAGAAGAGTTGTATATGATGCAACCAGAAGGTTTTGTCAATCCTAGAGATGCTGACAAAATACGCAAGCTCCATCAATCCAACTATGGACTCGTGCAAGCATCTCGAGTTGAATATACGCTTGATAAGTTGATCAAAGATATAGTTTTATACATGCACTTGCGGTGAAGCCTCAGATTTACTAGAAAGTGAGTAGGAGCACTACAAGATTTCGATAAGTATATGTGAATGACATATTGTAGATCGAAATAATGTAGAATTATTCGCAAAGCATAAAGGAGTGTTTGAAAGGAGTTTTTCAAAGAAAGACCTCGTGAAGCTGTTATATATTGAGCATCAAGATCTATAGAGATAGATCAAGACGCTTGATAAGTTTTTTTCAATGAGTACATACCTTGACAAGATTTTGAAGTAGTTCAAAATGAAACAGTCAAAGAAAGAGTTCTTGCCTGTGTTACAAGGTGTGAAATTGAGTAAGACTCAAAACCCGACCACGGCAGAAGATAGAAAGAGAATGAAAGTCATTCCGTATGCCTTGGCCATAGGTTCTATAAAGTATGCCATGCTGTGTACCAGATCTATTGTATACCCTACAATCGAAGTTTGGCAAGGAGTACAATAGTGATCTAGGAGTAGATCATCGACAGCGGTCAAAATTATCCTTAGTGGAATAAGGATATGTTTCTCGATTATGGAAGTGATAAAAGGTTCGTCAGAAGGATTACGCCGATACAAGTTTTGACACCGATCCGATGACTCTAAGTCTCGATCTAGATACATATTGAAAGTGGGAGCAATTAGCTAGAGTAGCTCCGCAAGAGCATTGTAGACATAGAAAATTGCAAAACACATAACGGATCTGAATGTGAAAGACCCGCTGACTAAGATTCTCTCACAAGCAAAACACGATCACACCTCAAGATTTTGGGTGTTAATCACATAGCGATGTGAACTAGATTATCAATCTAGTAAACCCTTTGGGTGTTGGTCACATGGCGATGTGAACTATGGGTGTTAATCACATGATGATGTGAACTATCGATGTTAATCACATGGTGATGTGATCTAGATTATTGACTCTAGTGCAAGTGGGAGACTGAAGGAAATATGCCCTAGAGGCAATAATAAAGTTATTATTTATTTCCTTATTTCATGATAATTGTTTATTATTCATGCTAGAATTGTATTAACCGGAAACATAATACATGTGTGAATATATAGACAAACAGAGTGTCACTAGTATGCCTCTACTTGACTAGCTTGTTAATCAAAGATGGTTATGATTCCTAACCATGGACAAAGAGTTGTTATTTGATTAACGGGATCACATCATTAGTTGAATGATCTGATTGACATGACCCATTCCGTTAGCCTAGCACTTGATCGTTTAGTATGTTGCTATTGCTTTCTTCATGACTTATACATGTTCCTCGTAACTATGAGATTATGCAACTCCTGCTTACGTGAGGAACACTTTGGTGCTACCAAACGTCACAACGAATCGGGTGATTATAAAGGAGTACTACAGGTGTCTCCAAAGGTACATGTTGGGTTGGCGATTTCGAGATTAGGTTTTGTCATCCGATTGTCGAAGAGGTATCTCTGGGCCCTCTCGTAATGCACATCACTATAAGCCTTGCAAGAAATATAGTTAATGAGTTAGTTACGGAATGATGCATTACGAACGAGTAAAGAGACTTGCCGGTAACGAGATTGAACTAGGTATTGATACCGACGATCAAATCTCGCAAGTAACATACCAACGACAAAGGAACAACGATGTTGTTATGCGGTTCGACCGATAAAGATCTTCGAGAATATGCGGAGCCAATATGGGCATCCAGGTCCCGCTATTGGTTATTGACCGTAAACGTGTCTCGGTCATGTCTACATAGTTCTCGAACCTGTAGGGTCCGTGACGCTTAACATTTCGCTGATTTATATAGTATTATATGAGTTATGCATGTTGGTAATCGAATGTTGTTCGGAGTCCCGGATGAGATCATGGACATGACGAGGAACTCCGGAATGGTCCGGAGATAAAGTTAAATATATGGGATAATAGTGTTTGATCTCCGGAAGGGTTCCGCAATTCACCGAAAGGGGTTCCGGATGTTTCCCGAAATGTTTGGGTACGAGAACACATTATTTGGGCCAAAGGGGAAAGCCCACAAGGTTTTTGGAAAACGCAAAAGGAAGTTTTGTTGAGTTGGGGGCGACGCCAGGTCCTCGGCGTCGGGTCCAAACGCCGGAACCTCAAGGCCTCGCCCCGAGTACGAGAAGGACTCTTGCTTTCGTGTGAAACCGACTTTGTGGAGGCTTTTACTCCAAGTTTCACCCCAAGGCTCAACATCTAAATAGAGGGCAGGGCTAGCACCAAAGACACAACAAGAAACACCAAGCCGTGCCGCAACCCCGCCCCTCTAGATTATCCTCCGTCATAGTTTCCGTAGTGCTTAGGCGAAGCCCTCGGAGATTGTTCTTCACCAACACCATCACCACGCCGCCAGCTGCCGGAACTCATCTACTACTTCGCCCGCCTTGCTGGATCGAGAAGGCGAGGACGCCATCGAGCTGAACGGTGCGTAACTTGGAGGTGCCGTGCGCTCGTACTTGGATCGGTCGGATCGTGAAGACGCACGACTACATCAACGCGCTGATAAACGCTCGCTTCGGTTCACGAGGGTACGAGACAACACTCTCCCCTCTCGTTGCTATGAATCACCATGATCTTGCGTGTGCGTAGGAATTTTTTTGAAATTACTACGTTCCCCAACAGGAGGCGCACCAGGCCGCGGCTGCACAGGCAGCCGCACAACCCCCCGCGCCGGAACAGCCCCCCGTGCTGGCACTGCCCCCGCCGGAATAGCTGCACGCGGCGTACATCGCCGCCGCATGGAACACGACGTTCCCCTGGGCCGGCCCTGCGCCGACGCTCATCGACCTCACCGATCCCGAGGACGACGACGCCGCCGCCTAGGGCGTGCTGGACAGCACGCCGCCTTGTAGTTAGGTTGTTTTTAATTTCTTTTAATGCTAATGTGGACGTGTGGACTCTCACTGGCCTTCCTGGCCGGATTTAATGTTTAATTAAGTTGTTTTCATTTGAAATATGCATGCACAATTACTTTTTGTCTGCGCTTTCAAAATGGGTCGGGCGAGCGTTGGGCGCATACGCCGACCCAAACGCGGAAGCAGACGTCCATGCCCGCCTGGCCGACCCAAACGGACAATAAGCGGACGAAATCGCCGTCTGTTTGGGTCAGCCCGTTGGAGTTGCTCTAACCTTTTTCCTTTGTAACTAAGTTTCTGCTGGCAGACCCAATAGACCCGGACGGAGGGAGTACACAACAAGGAGGACATAGCTTTGGTGTTGGCATGTCAGGATATGGCCGAAATCACTATTATGACCTTTTCAGCAATCTTTTTCACAAAATAAACTCGACATGAAAGTATTTCACCATCTGACCCTTTTAGCAACGCCACAGCCCGTGGCTTTGCTTCTCCATATAGAAACGCCGAGGTATCTCGCGCTTCAGCTCCACATCCAAACGCTAAGCTAGCTAGCGTTTTAGCTCCATATGGAAACGCCAAGCATGTTGGCGTTGCTGGCTGCGCCCAAATGCCAAAGCTCATGGCGTTTCTACTAGTACGTACGTGGTGAGCGCTGGCGGTGTCGGTGGGGTGGAAGCCGTCCCAGAAGACGTAGCCGGTGACGCCGCCGCCAACAAGGTGCTTGCCAGCGCTCGCCACGTACGTACTAGTAGAAACGCCATGAGCTTTGGCGTTTGCGCGCAGCCAGCAACGCCAACATGCTTGGCGTTTCCATATGGAGCTAAAACGCTAGCTAGCTTGGCGTTTGGATGTGGAGCTGAAGCGCTAGATACCTCGGCGTTTTTATATGGAGAAGAAATGCCACGGTCTGTGGCGTTGCTAAAAGGGTCAGATCGTGAAATACTTTCATGTCGAGTTCATTTTGTGACAAAGATTGCTGAAAAGGTCATAATAGTGATTTCGGCCTCAGGATATCATGCTTGATGCGGTCACTGGCTATATGATCAAACCAGTTCAAAGTATTGGAAATGCATCAAGGAATGGCAAATATCTCACAAACCAATGGGATAGAATCCTAGAAAGTTGCAACCGTCAGGAGGTCCTGATTCCCTTGTAGGAGTAGCTCTAACCTTGTAGAGGGGCTTAGCTGCTGTATTCCTTTTCCCTCGGAGCCTTTGCTCTGTTGGTTTTCAGCTCTAGACACCTAGACTGTTAACCCTTTGTACTGACTCTCCTTTTGTCTAATAAAATTTCGGTCAATGGCCCTTCGAGAGATGGAGATTAACTGCACGGTTCACGTAAATGGTGCAGTAAGTACGGTTACACACCTAAATAATAAATTAATCGTTCACTGAGGAGGACGCTCCCTACAGTACTAGTACTACGTAGTACTTATAGTTCAGCTTCCATCTCCAGTACTAGTCCTAGTACTAGTACGAGAGTACTACTATTCCTATTTATAGTTCAGCTTCCATCTCCTGATCACCAACCACCCAGATGTGGACAAGTATCTATAATAGTACATGGTCTAACACGTTATTAAAGAAATTTCACTCTGGACGAGACTCGAACAAATGATATTTCATGTCACGGCAGAAGAAAACGATATCCCCACGGCACCATTCTCGGAAGAGAAGGTGAGATTTGCAATGTTTCAAATGGAACAAAACGAAGCTCCAGGCCCTAATGGTTTCGCCGCAGATTTCTATCAGAATTTTTTGGGAGATCATCAAGTCTGGCCTTCTGGAGTTGTTGAATTGTCTTCATGCCGACCGACTTAATTTTGGAGGCCGAGCGGATTCAACAGTTCAGACCCATATGCCTCCTTAATGTCAGCTCCAAGATTTTTATCAAAGTGATGACGAATTGGTACGGTTCAACTCGGTAGCCGAGCATGTTGTCCAACCATCTCAAACGGCTTTAATGCAAGGATGGAATATACTCGATAGCGTAGTAATCCTACAGCAGACCATCCACGAGATGCACCGAAAAAACATGAGTGCAGTAGTATCCAAAATTAGCTTTGAAAAAGCCTATGACAAGGTAAGATAGTCTTTCCTCCAACAGGCCCTAAGGATGAAATTGAGCTTCTCCTGAAATTTGTAAGTTGTTTACATAATCAAAATTTTCACAGAAGAAAAGAACTAGTATGAAACATGTGTACATAAACAGTACTTGAATTGCAATTGCACAGTCCTAACGTAAAACTTACTTGACATTGTGCGCTGCTTCCTGCTGTCCCAGACAATTGCAATATTTGTTCTCCAGTCAGCAGACAACTATTTCAAAGAGTACAATCATTCAGTACAATCAAAATCTCTAGTCTAATCCAGTACCCCTAATTCCGTAGGGTTAGAGAAACAAAGCTATAATTAGAACAAGATTTGCAATGGAGGCAGAGGCACACCGCATTGGGGGTCTGATGCAGCGTACTTGTTCCTTCTTTCTCCACAGAATCAGCGACTTGCGGCGATCTGGTGTTGGTGGCCGAGTACGGTGTAGGTATGGGAATACGAACGAAGCCGAAGGGTCGAGGGCACGAAGCGTAGCGTTTACAAGGACGAAATCAAGGTCTCCGGGTTGTCCTAACCAAACATGCCGACCAACCCCCAACTTGAGTACATGCTTGGTGAGATTATGCGCCTCAACATTTGAGGTCTTAAACTCGTGTTTAAAAATAGAAGAAACAAAATACGACGACCACTCTATGATTTCATGTATCACAGCTCCAAAGCTTTGCCGAACTTCCACTTTTTATATAGCTTCAATAATGACTTTAGTAGATGCCACCACCGTCCTATGCATGTACAGATCCGAGGCCAGGGCAAATCAATGCAAGCGCTACTTCAAAAAATCTAATGTCATCATGTAAAGCTTGCCGAACTTCCACTTTTTATAAAGCTTCAATTCAATCCGAGGCCAGGGTAAATCAAATCAATGCAGATTTCCTATGAAATTCCTCCAAACAGAAGAGGCCTAAAACCTATAAACTACTAGAAGTAACTTGTTTAGACCTTTTTTTTTAAACAGTACAATGGTAGATGCTTACATAGACGCAGATCATTGAAATTACCACAAGCGGCTCACAATCGACGGGAATGTCACATCCCACTGAACAAAGATCGTCGGAAAGTCTGAAATTAATCTAGAAAAATGTGAGTATGAGTGCCAAATCTAATACTTGAACCCTGGTGGGCTTGTTGCACCACAATACGCTCAGTAAGTTTAACCATTTGAGATGCGCTCAGTTTTTTTTTGTTTGCAAGAACACATAGATTGGCCACCAGTTACATGATGTCGGCGAGATTAACTAGTGATGCGATGAGTGGCATCTTGAGGTTGTGAACTGTAGTGGAGTGGCAGCGACGAACAGCCACCACTCGACGTGGCCATTGTTGCAGTATGGGAGCGGAGCTAGGTCTTTGAGGTAGGACACAGAAGATTCAGCTTAGCGCGAGCAGCTCTGGAATCTAGCGAGTGCTCTTCGCAGCCATAAGGAATGGGCAGTGTTTACAAGAAAGGAGCACATACTTGGAGTTTCCAAGAATGGACTACAGTGCTGGTGGTTTGGGGTGGAGGTTGGGCCGGCCAGTGAGACCAAGTACATTGCCATTACATGAATATAAATTGCAACCGATGAGGTAATGACGCGGCTACTCCCAACTAAACATGTCCTCGATCCCTTGAATTTATGCCCACGGCCTCCCTATAAATACCATTGGCTTTCCATTTAAATCTCCACCACCTCCACACCCTCACATGCACCAACCTGAATCTCCACCAAGATTACGTAGTCCTACAAGTGCATGCAGGCATAGAGAGCCACGCATAGTGCACAGCACCTAAGAGCAGCTCGCCATGGTCATGGTGGTGGTAGGAGCTACTATGGCCGTGCTTCAGAGAGCATGGACAGCCAGCACCGACTTGTTTCTGGGTTTGCTTCCAGTTCACATCCTAATGGTAGTGATCCTGGTATCTGGCATGGCCATGCTGTGGCGGGTTAGCCGGGCACGGGACGTGTACCTGGTGGACTACGGCTGCTTCCTGGGTGAGCCACGTTACAGGATCCCCTCGGCGATGGCCCTGGAGCACGCACGCCTCATGACCGACCTCATCGAGGAGGAGAGCGCTGACTTCATGGCTCGGCTGCATGAGCGCTCCGGGATCGGCGAGGAGACGAGCGTGCCCAATTCTTACCGCTATATGCCCCCCAAGCGCGGCGTGGAGGCCTCCCGGGAGGAAGCCGAGCTGGTCATCTTCTCCGCCGTCGACAAGGTGCTGGCCAGGACGACGGTGAATCCCAAGGACATCGACACACTCATCGTCGCCTGTAGCTTCACCACGCTGACACCGGTGTTCGCCGACGTGGTCGTCAACAAGTACAAGCTCCGCGCGGACGTGCAGAGCGTGAACCTGTCCGGGATGGGGTGCAGCGGGGCGCTCATCTGCGTCGGCCTCGCCGAGAAACTCCTGCAGGCTGCACCGCCAGGGAAGCAGAAGCACGTGCTGATCATAGCCACCGAGATCCTGTCGTCGATGATGTACCACGGCACCAAGCGCGAGATGCTTGTGCCCAATGTGCTCTTCCGCATGGGCGCCGCCGCCATGATCATGACCAACTCACCGGAACGCGCGCGGTTCCGGCTCGGATATTAAGCTTGTAGACCGTGCATTGCTTTCTCTCATACAACCTAGCTAGACCAGATATTAAGCCCAAAGCTAGTGTTCTGTACTACCACTCCTTGGCCGATCATGGCTTTCAAGATCACCGTCCTGGTATTGGTGTCGGCGCTGCTCCTTGCGTCTTTCGGTATGATTCTTAAAGATCGTAATTTGTAGTTTCTGTAAGTATGTTATAGTACCTCTTATCTTGTAACAAAACCTCCTCTTTTTTCCCCAACGCATATAGATGTTGGTGCAAGCAGGGAGTTGCATTGGGACAGCCCCCCAGCCAGAGTTCCGGCCTGCGCCGCCCAGGCCTGTGCCGAGACATGCGTCGATAATGGCTATTGTGGTGGGATTTGTGACGAATCTGTCTGCAAGTGCGTCCTCTGCAGATCACTCGACGCCGTCGCTGAAAACATACAGTCCTAATCTATCTAAGGGGTGGATCAATAAACAAATAATCGATCCTCTCTTTCTCTTTTTGTCCGAGACGATATTGTTCTTTGTCTCTTTTTAGCAGATTATTATTCGAGAAGATCTGATGTCTTTATTGTCGTGAGATTACATTGTCTCGGTGGATTAATCATGATTGTTGATTGTGTGAATCGGAGTTTGTGTGTATCAGACTTGTACGAGTATGAAGCTGGTGGTACATATGTTGGCTAACATAAAATACACACTAATAATTAATATCAGGTAACCAGATTTTGAACTAATGATCAAACAAAATAATCAGATCTATATTATTACCTACTCCTTCCATTCCAATGAATAAGGCGCACACGCATCCCAAAACTAACTTTGACCAAAAACTACACTGACCAAATGTATCTTCTGTCATAAAAGTTATACCGCTGAATTCAAATCCAAAAGATTGATGTAATTTACAGTCAAAGTTGGATTTTGGAAAGCGTATACGCCTTACTCATGGGGATGGAGGGGGTATATATATGTCAGGGGCACCTTGTTCTGGATCCAGCCGGTTATTCCATTTTCTTCTTGCAAGTAATCACTATTACCTTTCAAATATTTTGCTTTCCATTTTCTGCTTGCATTCACTAGTACCTCCACAGCCATTCATTTCAGATTAGTTTCCAAAAAATTGCATACTACTCCTTCCATCCCGAATTACTTGTCGCTGAAATGGTTGTATCTAGACATATTTTTAGTTTTACATACATTCATTTCTATACATTTCTGCGGTAAATAATTCAGGACAGAGGGAGTATTGATTACTCATGCACTAGTACCTCCACGACCACGAACCAACATGTGGTTGGATGGTTAGAGAGACTGTGGTATCCCTAGCCCACCAGGGTTCAAATCCTGATGCTCGCATTTATTCCTGGATTTATTTCAGGATTTCCGGCGATGCGCATTCAGTGGAGGAGACTTTTGTAAATTTCAAGATGATATGTCGGCTCAGTCTTTCAAAGGTGCTCATAGGAGGAGGGTGTGTGTATGTGCGTTCATAGGGATGAGTGTATGCGCGTGTACATGAGTGCTTGCGTATGTACTGTGTTCAAAAGAAAAAGTACCTACACGACCATTATTTGGAGAATAGTTTCCAAAAAAGATGCATGCTATTCATTCTTTCATAAACAATTTCTTTCCTTAAACAATTCTACAAGTCTCGTTAAAAATAGTCTGAACACTTGTACCTGTGTACATATATGCCCAATGATTTGTTTTAGGTTTTATAAGATACCTACATAGTCCAAGATACTTTTAAGTGCATACCCAAATCCCCATGTAAAACAGTACATAATCAAGATATTTCGCTGTATGTACAAACTTTGATATGAAATTTATTGGTATTTACCCATAAATGTCACTACCTTTTAATAAGTCGACACGTGTACGATCTATGGACATCTATACACCGTCCCGGACGCGCACGCCGGAATCAGAAACGCCCGCCGCGCTGCCCGCCGCGAGAGGTAGTGGGCAAGGGACAGGGACGCGGCTGAGCAGTCCATGCCACCACCGCGGGATTCAGGCGGAGCCCGACAAGGACGAGCGGCTCCTCGCTTGGGTCTATAGCCGGTCGCTTACAACGGTGGAGATGTACGCTTAGGGGCTCCGCCGGAAAAACACCAAGGGGCTCTGCCGGAAGAACACCAATGCGCTCCGGATTGCCATTGAGCAGTCCGAGCACGAGCCGGCGGAAGCGGCTCGGCTGGCGAAGCTCAAGCGGCAGCAGAACATGGTCGTCCTGCGGCTCAAAGGGCTCATCATCCTCTCTGACGATGACAATGACGGCGACGACCATAGTGCCTTGTCTGACGACTCGGACGATCCTCCACTAGCCGTCGACTCCTACAGCTACGTGGGCGACCGGAAGAGGAAAGGGTCGTCAAGGAAGTGGTGAAGATCCGCCTTCTCCACTTTAAATTCAAGTTTCTAGATGTAGTTTAAACTTGCCTGTCGTATTATGTGCATTATGTGAACTGTGGCGATCTTTTGAAGATCCGACTGTGATTTATTGGTGAATGGATTGTGCATTTGTATGTCCGTCAGTCATGATCTACGTTGTTTTTATCGACGTTGCATGGTTTAGAATGGATATAGGGAATCGGATATGAGATGCGTGGATATGGACGGTGCAATTTGAGGACTGACGATCAGTGCCTGTGGATGTTTGACGGGCCGAATTTGCCATGTCCGGCTATAGATGCTAGTCCACCTAGCAAAACTTTCCTTGGTTGATTCTCAACCCTAGATCCATTTGTGAATGCAGTTATTAATGCTAATTACAACTGGCATCATTTTCATCTTTGCCACTTGGTTCATATGGTAGCTTAGACTAGCCATAGTGGGAGTAACTTCAGTAGTAACATCGAGTCCAACTCAGCAACTTTGCTTATGTGGCAATGAGTTAATGAGGAGAGAGGTAATTACAGTAACTTAGCTAGTTACTGTAACATCACATGTCCCAATGCAATATGAGTCTATAACCTAATAAATGAAGCTTTGCATGTTACCACACTTATGTTACTACCCACTATGAAGGTAGTAACATAGTCTAGGGATTTGTGTATGTTACTGGTGTATGTTACTATGCATTGTGGCTAGTCTTACAAGTTACAAACAGGAAACTGCGCCCAACACGACACCAAAATTAGCTAGTCGAGACATGGACGCACTGCACTGCACTGCGCCGGGCTGAGAACCCAAAGTTATTCTGTCTTCTGAGATCGATCGACAGGTTCCATGCAACTTCATCATATGTTTTTTAGCTAGGCAGACGTTAAGCTAATTATATAGTACCATCACTTTATAGCTTATAACGAAATGCAGCGATGCGACTAAAAGACAATCTTCATGCCTCAGTTAGACCGTCGTCGAGCAATGAGATTGGCTTATATATAAAGATTGATCCAACCCAGCTAGCTGTCAGTTAGAAGATCAGTAAAGATCAAAACTAATCAAGAGTAGTGATGAGCTCGAAGATGGGGAAGAACAAGAATGGTCTGGTGGTGGCGGCCGGCGTCCTCGCTGTGCTGACGGTCTTATCCGGAGTCATCGGCGCGATCTTGGTCGCCGTGGTATGCACCACACGCCTAGATCTCTTTCTCGATCGACGATCCCTGTGTGTGCCGGCTCTTCTTAACCGTGTGCGCGTCCGTTCATCCAGACGGTGGCTCCGCGAAGCAACCGTGATGACTGCAGCTACAGGCCGCGGGCGATGCCCTGCGGCCTGGTGGCGGCGGTGCTGGCGCTGACGACGCAGATTGTCGCCAGCGCGGCCATCGGCTGCTGCGGCTGCTGCTGTGAGAAGTGGCCGACTCCCAAAAGCAAGGGCAGGCGCGTCCTCACCGTCCTCTTGTTCATCCTCTCCTGGTACGTAGCAGCTAACCAGAAACCAACTACGCCAATTTTTCCGTGTGTATTCCAATTTACTCCCTAGTGTCAAAAACCCTCTTATATTATGGGACGGAAGGAGTACCATTTATCATATTATTTTCATAAAAATATTTGTAAAATTTGAAAACACAAGTTCAATAGGGAAATGATATATCGTTGCAGGTTTGTTCATTTAAGTATCATTATTTTTCAAGTATCAATTAATTACTTTGGTCTCTCCGTGCATACTCTTGCAGGGTCTTTGCGATTGCAGCGGTGATAACATTTTTGCTGGCCGCAACATTGGTCGGGTCTAGAGGCTATTTTAGTATTTATATGGGTAACGACAATTGTATCACACCGGGTGTTCTAATTTTCGTGGTGGCGACGAGCTTATTCAAAATAGTTGTCGGCCTCGACATCGCCTCGTACGTCCTTCTTTAGAAGGCAAGCCGCAACCAAGAAGCTGCCGGGACTGATCCTCCATTGGTGCCAACCGTGACATCTAGGGCCTTCCACTATGTAGGTCAAAAGCGATACCAAATTTGCTTTTTGGATATTTGGTACCGATGCACTATGTTGTCAAGCCGATGTCAAATAAAAATTCATGGGCACCGAAGCATCTACTTGCCCCGAAGCCAAATCCATCGAGTAAATAAAGTAAGGGCGTCGTACCTGCAGTGAGTCAGGAAGGAGCGCAGTGATGTAACACCAAGTAGTCAGAATCCCGACTCGACTGCTAGAATCCTACGACTTCACGACCCTACAGAAGCATGTCGATCAAAATCCCACTATGAATGCGGATCAGGTAGAATCCATGTTGAGTCGCGATACAAATCATAGAATCCTATACAAAACTATACAATCCCGACTATGCTATGGACTGTGTCCGATTCTACTAATTTATCTAAACCGTTATAGTTGTAGCAGAATAGTATGCAATCATCCAAACCCCTTTTCATATACCTCATTTACCTTTATTCCCCTCCCAAGCCCAAATGCTCAACCGCCGACACCTTTGATCTAGCTCTCAGCAACCCTAGATCAAAATTGAGGATCAGGCTTGTCAACAGATGGAATTGGCGTGAAAAGGAGGATGCTTCAAGATTGATCGGAGAAGGAGAGGAAGACCCTTCAAGGTTTAGCACTGCATCTCAAATAGACAAGTGATCGACTATTCACGCACTCCAAAAAGAACCTAAGTAAATTTCGTATGTTGAAGGTTTAAATGTTCTATATATTTCCCTCTCATATATGTTCCATACATGCGAGCTAGATGGTAGGTTAGCCATAAAAAGAAGTGGAATACAACTAGCATTGATGTGTACGTTCTTTGCTCCATATTTAGTGTCAAAACTCTATAGAACCCATATAAATTAGTTGTGTGCATACAAAATATCTTATTTGAGTAAATCTAGTAGAATCCTCGATTCCACGACTCGATCTTACGACTCGATTCTGTCTGAGGAAAATCGATCCGACTCCGAATACCGACTCTGACTACCTAAACACCCCCAGTGTCATGCTGCAGTAACCCTCTGTGATTAAGCTAATCATTTTTCCAAACAGTGCTTAATCACCTTTGATTCATATCTCATTTGAAATTCCACTTTGGAATCAAATTCAATTTGCAAGTGAATTTTGAAGTTGTACAAAAGTTGCTGCAAAATAGTCTATCATTTAGCCAAAATTCCATAACATTTAAAAGTTAAGGAAAACAACATCACCATTGAGCTAAGATGGATAGTAACAATTATTTCATTGCAACTTCAGCATTTTTCAATGTTATTTTAATTGTGAAAAATGTAAATGGCATCCCCTGGCCTCCAAACTCTTTTTAGTTGTGCCAAACATTGCATTGTATTTATGTGGACAATTCCCATATCTTACAAAAATTGTTTTGGCACCAAAAATATTACAAAACCCTTTCTGAAAAAGAAAAACAGAAATTAAAAAAAGGAAAAAGGAAAGGCCAGGCTGCACTGTGCGCTTGGCCCAGCCGCGCAACAGTGCAGCCCAGCCCACCTAACCCTGTCGTCCCCTACCTCTGTTCACCAGGGGCTGGGTGGACGCGCGCGCGCCGTCCATGGCTGCCGATGGCCATGAGGCGGCCATCCTGCGGCTCCCTGACGACTACTAGATCGCCCCGCCCCGGACGAACCCTAGCGTCCCCCCCTTTGCCCCTCACTCTCCCACTCGCTCTCTTTCCCTCTCTCCCTCCAGATCCACCGCTACCGAGCGCCGCCATGGACTCGCCGCCGTAAAACGCGCGGCCACAGCCATCACCTCGCCTCACCGCCGTGTCCCTCGCCTTCACCGACGTCGTCAGCTTCGTCTCCGTCCATGAACGGGAGTCGGAGAGCTCCACAACGCGCAGATCGAGCCGCCCCCTTCCGCATTGGCCGTCGCCGATCTTCTTCCACTCCGGCCACTGCCTACTGCTACTAAGCTCTCGAAGGCTTTCCTTAGCTGCGCGGTGAGGTCCTCCCCCTCCTGCTCCTCTCTGTTAGCTTCCTCGCGCGCCGTAGCTAGCTTGCCACCGCACCCGTTTTCTGTCCACCGCCGACGAGCTCCTGGCCGTCGCCATAGCCACTGTCACGCTCGCCTGAGCACAGCACCGTGCTCTGGTGCTTCCAGGAGCACAATGAGCACGCGCACGCGCTCCGCCGAGCTTCGTAGCGCCGTTTCCGTCGAGGTCCCATACGGGCCGTCAATGTAGCTCGTCACCGGCGTTGTTTCCGGCCACCCCGCGCGTTCCGAGGCCGTAGATAGACGCGGGGCACTCTCCTCGTTTGAACGCAAGAAACGACGCTCGATTTGGTGTCCCGTAGACGAATCCCGACGCTCGCCGGTGTTCGGCCGCTGTGCGCGAGCTCGCCGGAGCTACTCCGGCGGCTCCGCTGAGCTGGCACACCTGGAGCCGCCCCTGGGTCGCTGCCAGCGGGCCCCATGGGCCCTATTGGCTTGGTTGACCCAGTCAATGTGCTGACTGGGCAGCCTAGTGGCGCTGACATGCGGGCCCCACCCCATAATTAATTTACCTAAAACGTTTTTAAAAATAGACTTAATTAGTTAACCTGAGCAGTTATTGACATGTGGGGCCCAACTTCTAATTAGCCTCAGTTTAGTTAAATTTAAACTTCTATTAGTCCACTGTATATGATAGGTGGGACCCACTGGTTAGTTTGACCTGGTCAGTTGTCCTGTTGACTGCTAGCGTCATAATGATGTCATGCTGACATAGTAATTCCTTTCTGTTTATTTAATTAGTTTCAGAAAATGTTTAAAACTTTGGAAATTCGTAGAAAATAAACCGTGACTCAGATGGAAATGTTTTCTACATGAAAGTTGCTCAGAAAAATCCAAAGAATCTGAATACATGGTCCGTTCATCTGTTACATGCCCCTAGCATGTTGAACATGGAACTTTCCCCCTCCGGTCATCTACCTGACATAGGTCCGGAACCGGGAATACCTTCCCGGTTGATTTCCCCATTCACCTATACCTTGCAGCACTACATTAGAACACCCCTAGTTCTGCTTTTCGTCATGTCATGCTTAGTGGTAACTCTTTTTGCTTATATTTACTATTTCTTCCCCCTCTTCTCTCCGGTAGACCCCGAGACTGATGCTGCCCCTATGATCGACTATGTCAACGACGACACTTCTTCCTTTTCAGCAGAGCTTCCAGGCAAGCCCCCCCTTTGATCATCCCGATATCACACATTCCATTCTCTGATGCTTGAATTAGATTTTGCTACTGTATTTGATTGCTATTATTCTGATGCATAGCCTGCTTTTGCAATCTTCTTATTGTTACCTACCTGCTTATCCTAAACTGCTTAGTATAGATTGGTTAGTGATCCATCAGTGACCCCCACCTGGTCCTTGTTGCCCCTGCTTCATCATCGACGACTCGATCATCGTGATCGACGACCAGAGCCCGACACCTCACATCACATCACGCCCCTCTTGTTGCTCGACTCTGCAGAGTTACCATCGAGTGCCGATGGTGGAACCTCATACATCACTCCTTATGAGATCTCTATAGTGTAGCTAGTCGGTCGTGGTCATCGAGCGTGATTTCCTCCTTAACCACTTCGGATACGACTCTGTCGTGCAACCCCTCAAGTGTGAACCTCGAGGGTGGTTCCTCTTACGTTCACATTGATGATTACATCGAGTGGAATCCACCGAGGGTGGTTCCTCAGGGTTCCCATTGGTGTTAGAAACACAGTTACTATGGTTACTATGACTTTACACTGAACCATGTCACTAAAGACGGGTCGGCCCTGAGGGGTACCCCCGCGAGGTTAATTGCGAGTGATGTGGAGTCGGGTTTGACCTGGAGGGTGCCCGCGAGATAATTACGAGGCGTGGCCGGGCATTCCTAGCCCTTGCCGCAAGTCCTCGAGACAGGGAAACGGGGTCACATCTTTCATGAGTCTCTTCTTGTTACCGCGCGTACCTAATCCACTACGATTTGGATATTTGATCCGAGGGGCCTCTGGCCTGATAGCACTAACCATCATGTGGGCATAGTATGGGCGTTCTGCATCGTATGCATCAGCCGAAGCTTAATAGACGTCAGCGACTGAGTGACGCGCGCCGGGTTGGACTAGTAAGCTCCTGCCTTTTTTAAGGAGGTAGCTAGGTCTGCTCACTGGCCGCCCACGCAACGTGCAGGAGTTCCCGGGGCGATGGCCCATGACCCCTGGGGGCATAGGTTTAGTCCGGCGTGCCGACCTCTCTATTAAGCCTAGGTCGGGTTGCGGCGTATTGTTTGGCCAAGGCCAGGCATGACCCAGGAAAGTGTGTCCGGCCGGAGTTAATCGAGCGTGGTGGGTAAGTTGGTGCACCCCTGCAGGGAAGAAAACATCTATCGATAGCATGTCCTATGGTAATGGACACTTGGAGTTGTATCCCAATCGATACAACTAGAACTGGATGTTGAGGCATGTTTTGGATATGTTGCTTTGGGAGTCGAGAAAGGATCCCGGAGCGTTGATACAACAACATAAATATGACCTATGTTATACTACTCTACTCCCTCGTGTTGCTGCAAGATGGTGGTTTCCAAAAGATGCTAGTCTTTGATAGGACTAGCCACTCCCCCTCTTATTCTGGCATTTCTGCAGCCCAGTCCACATATACAGCCTTCCTTTGATAATATTGCATATGTAGTGTAGATCCTTGCTTGCTGAGTACTTCGGATGAGTACTCACGGTTGCTTTGCTTCCTCTTTCCCTCCTTTTTTCCATTCTTCTCGGATGTCGCAACCAGATGATGGAGCCCAGGATCCAGACGACCCCACCGACGACTACTACTACCCCGAGGGTGCCTACTACTACATGGTGACTGCCGACAACCAGGAGTAGTTAGGAGGCTCCCAGGTAGGAGGCCTTGCCTTTTCGATCAATGTTGCTTTTGTGCTAGCCTTCTTAAGGCATCCCTGTTCAACTTATGTCTGTACTCCGATATTGTTGCTTCCGCCGACTCTTGTGTATTCGAGCTTATGTATTGGAGCCCTCGAGGCCCATGGCTTGTAATATAAAGCTTGTATTATTTAATTTGTGTCTAGAGTTGTGTTGTGATATCTTCGCGTGAGTCCTTGATCTTGATCATACACATTTGCGTGTATGATTAGTGTACAATTGAATCGAGGGCGTCACAAGTTGGTATCAGAGCCGACTGCCTATAGGATCCCCCTTTCCAACTCCTTGGCCGAAGTTGTGTCTAGTCGTCCAAAACTATTTTACTAACTTGGTTGTGTGGCTTATGGGCCCACGTCGCCATTGGGTGGTAGTAGGATCTTTTATTCCTCGTCTATAGTCTGGGACTCTGATCTCTTGTCTATTCGAGTTAATGGCATTAGGCTCTCGTACCCACTTCCTCCCGGAGAGCCCCGACATTATCGATGATCGCCTGCTTCGCCAAAAGATTCTGCAGATACTCCTTGATGTTTCTTGAGACCCGGTGCCAACTGCCTTGCAGTTCCTGACCACCGATAATCCCCCTGAATAACATCCTTGCCGCTTGTACCTTCATCCCTAGTTGCTCCTATTATTACAAGATACCACTAGTACTCTCGGTTGTTCCGAGAATCCTTTGTGCATTCTGCTTTGCAGTTTCTTTTCGAACTACGGATAATTCACTTAACCGGGTTTTTTCATCTCCAGTTGTTCATTTGCTTTCCAAAATACCTGAAAAAGCTATCTGATCTTTCAAAAATTCTCTGCAGCCTATTGCTCTTGATTGTCCTTGCCTGCTTGCATTAGGACTAATTCCATATGTCTAGCAATATTCTTTAAAATTCTTTGTGATTGTCATTCTGTTCCTATGGATTTAGCATGTGTGCGAATACTCGCAATCATCAAATAATCCTTGGAAATTTTCTTTCCGGCTCAAACATCGTTCCAGATATGAGCTGGTTCTTGCCCAATCCAGATTTGATCGGGTGCAACTCTAAGTCTATTCAACTTACTCATCTTGTGATCAGAGCCTGTGCTTCTGATCCTTCGTCTTGAAATCATAATTCCTTTGTACCCGAGCATCGAATCATTCAGACGTTTCTATAATCCGATGCCATTGCATCCCCTTGTTCATCTGATTGATTATCGATACTCGCATCAACTCTGTTGTGAATCGCCAGACCCATTGCTGGGTTGTTATCCGATAGTGTCCTTCACATCCAAAATCTTGTGAGTTTTTTCCCTGATACATAATACCTTCAGTAAATTGTATCATCTGCTTTGACTTTAATACTCTGCTTTTGAACTCATATATTTTACTTGGTTGATGGTTGTATAGATTCGCAAAAATGCCCCGATGGGCTGAACCTATGCCTTCCCTAAATCTGTGGGAACTCGAAAGTTATGTGGGTTTTGCTCTACTGGATTTTCCTCAAATAAAATTTCATCGCTACAACTTCTTCAAAAGCGGGAAGTGAATGAAATATTGTGCATTGGAGAAGTGGGAGTCGACCTTGAACTCTGTGTTCATGCCCATGTACCCGATGTGGAACTTATCACAGAAGCTTCTTGTAATAATAACTATTTCCTTGATATAATATCATCTGGTATCGGTGAATTGATCCTTTGCAATCGTGGTTCTGACCATATGTTCTTCTCTGATCTTATTTCTCGGGCAAGTTTAAGCACTTGTCTTCTGTAGTCAATACACCAGTCCAACTTTTACTTTGATCTATCGTCGAGTATTACACCCTGGTATCTCGAGAATATCTGGAACTGCATAACTTCTTATGGGTTCTTCATCAACTGTTATTTCTCACCGAATCCAATTTTTCCTGGGTTCTGGGTTGTCATCAACCGAGAACACCGAATGGTGAATCGAGTCTGCACTCCGATTCAATAACTCTAAGTAAATTTTTGTTGCTTACAATTTTAATAATACTTCGAGCCATTCCTAGCCTGATCGGCTATATCATTATCGTGGTAAATTTTAACTGTGCTACCTGGTATTTTCCGGAGCACAATTTTCGAGGATGAGCTAAGCTTACGTTGATCTTCCTCGTCATATCATTTCACCTTGAACAGCAAGCCTGATTCTGAGGTTGTGTCATATTCGTGGTTCCGATAACCTTCCGCCTCAAAATTCCTTTGACTTGATGTCATCGCCGATCGATTACATCTTCATGAAACCTCTCGACAGATTTGTCATGATCATCATCAGTATTCTAAGCTCTTCCAGGATATCAATCGAATTCATGGTGAGAAATACCATCCTTGCATCTCGATGATTTGTGTCAACATCGACAACATCCCCGCCTCTCCCCCCAACACAAATTTGTTCATATTAATTTTGGGAATATATCCTTTTTGACATGTCGATGGATTGCTCCCGTACCCATCGGCCACCTCCTCATCTTTTCCCTCATAAACTAGGATGATATGTTCTAGAAATTTTGATGGATCCTTTGTGTTCCCAATGTCCGACCTTTACCTGACGACCATGTCAATGCTATCCCAAAGCATGATTGTGGTACTCCGAACCTCTTTAAAAACATTTGGAGGCGCAATGCTAAATGTTTCTGGATCACTTATCCAAACACTGTTGTATTGATAACGTCATGAATTTCCTATCCCCTTTACCTAAAAGGTAATCTACTACCTTGTCATGGATGTCATCCTCTGCTTGTCCTTGGGAATAATATACTCCTGATATTTGTGTTTAAACACATTTTCCTTTCCCTTGTTTTGTTTAAAACTTTCTTGTGATCTATATGACCTAAGCAGTAATATTCTTCGGCTTAAATAAACATCTTGGTGTACAACTCCTGCAGTAAAACCCTGTTACTATTGTTGTTGACATTCTGGTAGCCACCGATGGATGAGAACTTTGCCTATTGGTCTGCCTCGTCTTAACGAGCAGGGAAATGGTTCTCTTCATCCCTCGCCCTTGGTACCAATGTTGTTGCCAACATAATTGACAGGCTATCCTCTGACCTGCCATGCCATCATGACCGTGCAAAATGTTAGTGCCTTCCTGCTTTTAACCCACATGATGGGCCCATAACCCATAGTTCCACAGGATCGATACCTGACTCTCCTGTACACCCTTGTTTCTAAGGTTATTTCTCATGCTTGGCTTCATATGAAAATCCCGAGCCACCTTCCGAGAGGCAATCTATTCTGGTATCAGACACAATACTTATTCCCATTGCTCTGAACCCCTCTCACCCCTTGTATCAGGCAACAAACGATTGTCTACCAGGTTGAAGCTTCTTATTGCACCTCACCTTCCTCTTGATGACTTTCTTGAATTTCAACTCGAGAGAAGCCTCTGTGCCACGTTCGCTGACATAGTCCCCACGTACCTATCTTGTGTTGAGCTCCGTCCTTCCCGAGTCTTTCCCCTTTATCCACCTCTTAAATCTCGGGACGAGATTTCTTGTAGTGGAGGAGATTTGTAACACCCCAAGTGTCATGCTGAAGTAACCCTCTGCGATTAAGCTAATCATTTTTCCAAACAATGCTTAATCACCTTTGATTCATATCTCATTTGAAATTCCACTTTGGAATCAAATTCAATTTACAAGTGAATTTTGAAGTTGCACAAAAGTTGCTGCAAAATAGTCCATCATTTAACCAAAATTCTATAACATTTAATTGTTAAGGAAAACAACATCACCATTGAGCTAAGATGGATAGTAGCAATTATTTCATTGCAACTTCAGCATTTTCCAATGTCATTTTAATTGTGAAAAATTTAAATGGCATCCCCTGGCCTCCAAACTTTTTTTAGTTATGCCAAACATTGCATTGTATTTATGTGGACAATTCCCATATCTTAAAAAAATCGTTTTGGCACCCCAAATATTACAAAACCCTTTCTGTAAAAGAAAAACAGAAATAAAAAAAGGAAAAAGAAAAGGCCAGGCTGCACTGTGCACTTGGCCCAGCCGCGCAACAGTGCAGCCCAGCCCACCTAACCCTGTCGTCCCCTACCTCTGTTCACCAAGGTCTGGGTGGATGCGCGCGCGCCGTCCGTGGCTGCCGATGGCCACGAGGCGGCCATCCGGCGGCTCCCCGGCGACTACTAGGTCGCCCCGCCCCGGACGAACCCAAGCGTCCCCCCACTTTGCCCCTCACTCTCCAACTCGCTCTCTTTCCCTCTCTCCCTCCAGATCCACCGCTATCGAGCGCCGCCATGGACTCACCGCCGTAAAACGCGCGGCCACAGCCATCACCTCGCCTCACCGCCGTGTCCCTCGCCTTCGCCGACGTCGTCAGCTTCGTCTCCGTCCACGAACGGGAGTTGGAGAGCTCCACAACACGCGGATCGAGCCGCCCCTTCCGCCTTGGCCGCCGTTGATCTTCTTCTACTTCGGCCACTGTCTGCTGCAACTAAGCTCTCGAAGGATTTCCTTAGCCGCGCGTGAGCTCCTCCACCTCCTGCTCCTCTCCGTTACCTTCCTCACCCGTCGTAGCTAGGTTGCCACCGCGCCCGTTTTCTGTCCACCGCCAACGAGCTCGTGGCCGTCGCCATAGCCGCTGTCACGCTCGCCTGAGCACAGCACCGTGCTCCTGGTGCTCCCAGGAGCACAAAGAGCACGCGCACGCGCTCCGCTGAGCTTCGCAGCATCGTTTCCGTCGAGGTCCCATACGCACCGTTGCCATAGCTCATCACCGACGTTGTTTCTAGCCACCCCCGCGCGTTCCAACGCCGTAGATAGATGCGGGACACTCTCCTCGTTCGAACGCAAGAAACAACGCTCGATTTGGTGTCCCATAGATGAATCCCGACGCTCGCCGACGTTCAGCCGCTGTGCGCGAGCTCGCCGGAGCTACTCCAGCGACTCTGCTGAGCTGGCACACCAGGGGCCACCCCTGGGTCGCTGCCAGCGGGCCTCATAGGCCCCATTGACTTGGTTGACCCAGTCAATGTGCTGACTTGGCAGCTGATACGTCTGCAACGTATCTACAATTTTTGATTGTTCCATGCTATTATATTACCCGTTTTGGATGTTTATGGGCTTTACTTTACACTTTTATATCATTTTTATGACTAACCTAATAATCGGAGGCCTAGCCCGAATTGTTGTTTTTTGCCTATTTCAGTGTTTCGAAGAAAAGGAATATCAAACGGAGTCCAAACGGAATGAAACCTTCGGGAGCGATCTTTTTGGAACAAACGCAATCCAAGAGACTTGGAGTGGATGTCAAGAAGCAGCCGAGGCGGCCACGAGGGTGCCAGGCGCGCCCTAGGGGGGTGGGCGCGCCCCCCACCCTCGTGGGCCCCTTGTGGCTCCCCTGACTGACTTCTTTCGCCTATATATACTTGCATACCCTGAAAACACCGAGGAGCACCACGAAAACATATTTCCACCGCCGCAACCTTCTGTACCCATGAGATCCCATCTTGGAGCCTTTTCTGGCGCTCCGCCGGAGGGGGAATCGATGACGGAAGGCTTCTACATCATCGCCAAGGCCTCTCCGATGAGTTGTGAGTAGTTTACCACAGACCTTCGGGTCCATAATTATTAGCTAGATGGCTTGTTCTCTCTCTTTGTATCTCAATACAAAGTTCTCCTCGATCTTCTTGGAGATCTATTCGATGTAACTCTTTTTGCGGTGTGATTATCGAGATCCAATGAATTGTTTAAGTTTATCCCTCTACATCATGTCATCTTGCCTAATGCGTTACTATGTTCTTATGAACTTAATACTCTAGATGCATGCTGGATAGCGGTAGATGTGGGGAGTAATAGTAGTAGATGCAGAATCGTTTCGATCTACTTGTCGCAGACGTGATGCCTAT
Source organism: Aegilops speltoides (assembly GCA_021437245.1). Taxonomy (NCBI): domain Eukaryota; kingdom Viridiplantae; phylum Streptophyta; class Magnoliopsida; order Poales; family Poaceae; genus Aegilops; species Aegilops speltoides. The sequence goes on from CM038145.1 coordinate 7,369,339, forward strand.
ATATACATGGTCATGCCTAGATATTCTCATAACTATCCACTTTTCTATCAATTGCTCGACAGTAATTTGTTCACCCACTTTAATACTTATGCTATCTTGAGAGAAGCCACTTGTGAAACCTATGGCCCCCAGGTCTATTTTCCATCATATAAGTTTCTGATCAATTTTATTTTGCAATATTTACTTTCCAATCTATATCATAAAATACCAAAAATATTTATTTTCTCTTATTATCTCTATGGGATCTCACTTTCGCAAGTGGCCGTGAAGGGATTGACAACCCCTTTATCGCATTGGTTGCGAGGTTCTTGTTTGTTTGTGTAGGTACGAGGGACGTGTGTGGAGCCTCCTACTGGATTAATACATTGGTTCTCAAAAACTGAGGGAAATACTTATTCCACTTTGCTGCATCACCCTTCCCTCTTCAGGGGAAAACCAACGCAGTATTCAACAGGTAGTAAGAAGGATTTCTAGCGCCGTTGCCGGGGAGGTCTTCGCTCAAGTCAAGACATACCAAGTACCCATCACAAACGCATCTCCCTCGCATTACATTATTTGCCATTTGCCTCTCGATTTCCTCTCCCACACTTCACCCTTACCGTTTTATTCGCCCTTCTTCTATTTGTCTTTTCGTTTGCTGTGATGTCTTACCTACCTTGTTTGCTTGTTTGGTTGGAATAGTTGTTTATTTATTGCTAAACAGAGAACCTAAGATCTATGGATCCTCATTCGCTTGCCAATATTTTTAAGAGATCCAATTATGATGAACCAAATTCTAGTGATTTGAGTGCACTAGATTATCTTTATGAGGTTTTGCTTGAAATTCGTGAATCTGAAAATTGTGATGAAGAAATTTATAAAGAGATTCGCGATAGCTCCTTGAATAAAAAACATGATTGCAATGATTTTATTTTAAATTATCTTGATGTCAATTGTGCTAATAATATGCAAAACCCTAAGCTTGGGGATGCTAGTTTTTCTATGTCTACTACTTGTTGCAATGATCATGATTGGGGTGATTCTTCTTATGATCTTGAAAATTTATTTAAGCTCCATGATGAATATGAGATTGACAATAGTGTTATCAATAATATTGAAAGTGGGTTTGGAAGAGTGTCAACTTTAGATCCCACATATTTGGAGAATGTTCAATCTTATGGTATTTTTGATAAAAGTGGGTTTGAAGAGGTCATGACTTTAGTTAATGATAATCCCACTATTTTGGAAGAGTGCCAACTTCGCATGCATGTGGATCATGTTGAAAATATGTTATGTGATAGCTATTTTGTTGAATTTGCGTATGATCCTACATATAATTATTTTGAGAGAGGAAAATATGGTTGTAGAAATTTTTATCTTACTAAATTACCTCTCGTCATGTTGAGATTGCTATCGTCTCTTTCTTCTTCCTTGCATATGCTAGTTTTTGCTTGCCTTGCAAATTTGTTTGCTTATAATATGCCTATGCATAGGAACTATGTTAGACTTAGTTGTGTTTGTCACGTGTTTCATGATGCTCTCTTTGCGCTTGAATTCTTGTCTTTCATGTGAGCATCATTAAAATTATCAATGCCTAGCTAAAAGGCTTTAAAGAAAAGCGCTTGTTGTGAGGCAACCCAATTTTATTTTGTTCCTTGATTTTTTCTCCTGTTTAGTATTAAATAATTCATCTATCTTCTGTTTAGATGTGGTTTTATGTTTTAATTAGTGTTTGTGCCAAGTAGAACCTATAGGATAACCTACGGTGATAATTAATTTGATTCTGCTGAAAAACGGAAACTTTTGTGCGTACGAGAATAATTTTAATAAATCATAGAAACGTGATTTTGAGTTAATTCTTTATGCAGTAGATCAATAGACAAATTTCCCAGGACTTCCTATTTTGGTAAGATTTTTAGAGTTACAGAAGTATACGAAAGTTACAGATTACTACAGACTGTTTTGTTTTTGACAGATTCAGTTTTTCGTGTGTTGTTTCTTATTTTGTTGAATCTATGACTAGTATCGGGGGGTATGAACCATAGAGAAGTTGGAATACAGTAGGTTTAACACCAATATAAATAAAGAATGAGTTCATTACAGTACCATGACTGGTTGTTTTTCATTCTTGCACTAACGGAGCTTATGAGATTTCCTGTTGAGTTTTGTGTTGTGAAGTTTGCAAGTTTTGGGTATAGATTTGATGAACTATGGAATAAGGATTGGCAAGAGCCTAAGCTTGGGGATGCCCATGGTACCCCAAGATAATTCAAGGACAACCAAAAGCCTAAGCTTGGGGATTCCCCGGAAGGCATCCCTTCTTTCGTCTTCGTCTATCGGTAACTTTACTTGGAGCTATATTCTTATTCGCCACATGATATGTGTTTTGCTTGGAGCGTCTTGCATGATATGAGTCTTTGATTTTTTAGTTTACCACAATCATCCTTGTTGTACACACCTTTTGGGAGAAACACACATGATTCGGAATTTATTAGAATACTCTATGTGCTTCACTTATATCTTTTGAGCTAGACAGTTTTGCTCTAATGCTTCACTTATATCTTTTTAGAGCACGGCGGTGGCTTAATTTTGTAGAAATTATTAATCTCTCATGCTTCACTTATATTATTTTGAGAGTATTTTAGAACAGCATGGTATTTTCTATGGTTATAAAATTGGTCCTAGAATGGTGGGCATCCAAGTTGGGTATAATAAAAACTATCATAGAAAGTGAATTGGATGCTATGATCAATTTGATACTTGATAATTGTTTTGAGATATAAAGGTGGTAATGTTAGAGTCATGCTAGTGGGGTAATTATGAAACTAAGAAATACTTGTGTTAAAGTTGGCAAGTCCCGTAGCATGCACGTATGGTAAAAGTTGTGTAACAAATTTGTTGCATGGGGTGCTCTTTTGATTGCCTTCCTTATGTGTGGAGGTCGGGATCGCGCGATGGTTAACTCCTACCAACCCTTCCCCTAGGAGCATGCGTAGTAGTACTTTGCTTCGAGGGCTAATAAACTTTTGCAATAAGTATATGAGTTCTTTATGACTAATGTGAGTCCATGGATTATACGCACTCTCACCCTTCCATCATTGCTAGCCTCTCTTATGCTGCGCAACTTTCACCGGTATTATACACCCACCATTTACCTTCCTCAAAACAGCCACCATACCTACCTATTATGGAATTTCCATAGCCATTCCGAGATATATTGCCATGCAACTTTCCACCGTTCCATTTATTATGACACGCTCCATCATTGTCATATTGCTTTTGCATGATCATGTAGTTGACATCATATTTGTGGCAAGGCCACCTTCATAATTCTTTCATACATGTCACTTTTGATTCATTGCATATCCCGGTACACCGCCGGAGGCATTCACATAGAGTCATATTTTGTTTTAAGTATTGAGTTGTAAATCAATAAAAATGTGATGATCTTCATTATTAGAGCATTGTCCCAAGTGAGGAAAGGATAATGGAGACTATGATTCCCCCAAAAGTCGGGATGAGACTCCGGACTTTATAAAAACAAAAGATGCCAAAGAAGCCCAAATAAAAAAAAGAGGCCAAAGAAGCCCACCAAAATAAAAAATGAGAGAAAATAGAGAAGGGACAATGTTACTATACTTTTTCCACACTTGTGCTTCAAAGTAGCACCATGATCTTCATGATAGAGAGTCTCCTATGTTGTCACTTTCATATACTAGTGGGAATTTTTCATTATAGAACTTGGCTTGTATATTCCAATGATGGGCTTCCTCAAATTGCCCTAGGTCTTCGCGAGCAAGCAAGTTGGAGCACACGCACTTAGTTTCTTTTGTTGAGCTTTCATACATTTACAGCTCTAGTGCATCCGTTGCATGGCAATCCCTACTTACTCACATTCATATCTATTAATGGGCATCTCCATAGCCCATTGATACGCCTAGTTGATGTGAGACTATCTTCTCCCTTTTTGTCTTCTTCACAACCACTGAGGGAGTCCTGGACTAGGGGGTGTCCGAACAGCCGGACTATCATCGTCCGCCGGACTCCAAGACTACGAAGATACAAGATTGAAGACTCCGTCCCGTGTCCGGATGGGACTTTCCTTGGCGTGGAAGGCAAGCTTGGCGATACGGAAATGTAGATTTCCTACCATTGTAACCGACTCTGTGTAACCCTAGCCCTCTCCGGTGTCTATATAAACCGGAGGGCTTTAGTCTGTAGGACACAGCATACATTACAACAATCATACCATAGGCTAGCTTCTAGGGTTTAGCCTCCTTGATCTTGTGGTAGATCCACTCTTGTACTACCCATATCATCAATATTAATCAAGCAGGACGTAGGGTTTTACCTCCATCGAGAGGGCCCGAACCTGGGTAAAAAATCATGTCCTTTGTCTCCTGTTACCATCCGCCTAGACGCACAGTTCGGGACCCCCTACCCGAGATCCACCGGTTTTGACACCGACATTGGTGCTTTCATTGAGAGTTCCTCTGTGTCGTCACCGATAGGCTCGATGGCCTCTTCAATCAACAACAACGCTGTCCATGGTGAGACTTTTCTCACCGGACAGATCTTCGTATTCGGCGGCTTCGCACTGCGGGCTAACTCACTTGGCCATCTGGAGCAGATCGAAAGCTACGCCCCTGGCCGTCAGGTCAGGTTCGGAAGCCTAAACTTCACGGCCGACATCCGCGGGGACTTGATCTTCGACGGGCTCGAGCCACAGCCGAGCGTGCCGCACTGTCACGATGGGCATGATCTAGCTCGCGGACGGAAAGTGCCTTGGTGGCTACACACGAATCTGCCCGCCCTTAGTCCGCCGATCGCCAGATCGAGGACCGTGGCTGGACACCACCTCGGGGGCTGCAACTTCCACGGCGATGGAGCCGAACACTAATCTTGTCCCTTGCGAAGCTCGTGAATCCGAGGTGCCGGACTCCCTGCCGGACTCTGAACCTCCCGCGCCCCCGCCAATTGAATCTGATTGGGCGCCGGTCATGGAGTTCACCGCCGCGGACATCTTCCAACACTCGCCCTTTGGCGACATCCTAAATTCGCTAAAACATCTCTCACTATCCGGAGAGACCTGGCCGGACTATGGCCAGGACGGTTGGGATACGGACGACGAAGAAATTCAAGGCCCACCCACCTCCCACTGTGTAGCCACTGTCGATGATCTAACCGACATGCTAGACTATGACTCCGAAGACATCGACGGTATGGACGACGATGCCGAGATTTAACAAGAACCAGCGCCACAGGCACCGGAAGACCACCTCGCCATATGACATATACATGGTGGACACCCCAAAAGAGGGGACGGCGAAGAAGCAGCGGAGGCAGATTCTCAAAGAAATAGCCCAAGCACCGACGTCGCCAAGGCCATTTAAATCCCGCCACAAAGAAGAATGGAGATTCCGCATAGGAGATAATAATACCCGAAAGTGCCAAGAAAATCCTCTAGCAAGATTCAGCAGCAGAGGATGCAAAAGCAAGCCCTCATGAGAGCGGCAGATGAAGAGGTCGAGGATGATAATTACATACCTCCTCCAAGACGAAGTCAAGCCTCAACGACGATTTAATTGCCGTGCCCAAGGATCCCGTCGAACGAGAGCGTTTTAAATGCAGGCTTATCGCCACGGCAAATAGCCTAAAGAAACAGCAGCAGCAGCTTCAAGCTGATCAGGACCTGCTGGCCGATCGATCGACCGAGGTCCTCGCGGCCGAAGAGTACGAACTCGAACTCCCCTCCAAAAGCTACCCAAAACGCAAGTTGCTCCCCCGATTAGAGGAGGAAGCATACATACCTTCATCACCAGCGCACAATACGGCCGACCGACCACCCCGTGGTCGCGACAGAGAGGTATCTAGGCTCTCCACCAAGACCGTACTCCGGCATCGCTCCAAAAGTACGAAGCCAAGAGGGAATGCGCCGGCCTTGCGAGATATATTGGAGGACAAAGCAAGGCAATCCAGATCCATCTATGGATCACGTGGGCGCCCCACAACCCACGATGAATACCGTCGCGCCGGATACAATAACTCCGGCCGGGCCGAACACAGCAGACAACGCTCACTTGAGCTACGCCGTGATATTGCTCAATATAGAGGCGCCAAGACACCCGCTTATGCTTCATCGACGAAGTAATGCATCATCAAATCCTCAAGGGTTTAAACCCAGAACATTGAATCCTACGATGGCACAACAGACTCGCGGTTTGGATCAAGATTATCTCCTTCACATCCATATGGCCCGCGCGACGCATCTCCATGCCATCAAGTATCTCCCACTCAAGCTTAAAGGACCAGCTCGGTATTGGCTTAACAGCTTGCCCGCAGAGTCAATTGGTGTTGGGAAGACTCGAAGCCGATTCTCGACAACTTCAGGCACATATGTGCGACCACCAGACGCCGATGACCTGAGCCACATAATTCAGCAGCCAGACGAATCGGCCAGACAGTTCTGGACACGGTTCTTAACAAAGATCAAATCATCGACTGTCCGGATGTAGAGGCCCTCGCAGCCTTCAAACATAACATCCGCGATGAGTGGCTAGCCCGGCACCTAGGATAGGAAAAGCCAAAATCCATGGAAGCCCTCACATCTCCAATGACCCGCTTCTGCGCGGGAGAGGACAGCTAGCTAGCTCGCAGCAACAACCTCAGTAAAAATTCTGGCAGTCCGGATACCAAGGACCACAATGGCAGGTCGCGTCGAAGCAAAAATAAACGCCGCATTAATGGCGACAAAAAGGAGGATACGGTAGTCAACGCCGGATTCCGAGGCTCTAAACCCGGTCAGCGGAAGAAGCCATTCAAAAGAACCACTCCGGGCCCGTCCAATTTGGACCGAATACTCGACCGCTTATGCCAGATACATGGCACCCCCGAAAAGTCAGCTAATCACACCAACAGAGATTGTTGGCTATTCAAGCAGGCAGGCAAGTTAATTGCCGAAAACAATGACAAGGGGCTGCACAGCGACGACGAGGAAGAGACCCGACCGCCGAACAATAGAGGACAGAAGGGTTTCCCCCCACAAGTGCGAATGGTGAACATGATATACGCAACCCATATACCCAAGAGGGAACGGAAGCGTGCACTAAGGGACGTATATGCGATGGAGCTAGTCACCCCGAAGTTCAATCCATGGTCCTCTTGCCCGATCACTTACGATTGAAGAGATCATCCGACCAGTATCCGCCATGGCGGATTCGCTGCGTTGGTTTTAGACCCAATCGTCGATGGATTTCACCTCACGAGAGTCCTGATGGACGGCGGCAGTAGCCTGAACCTGCTTTATCAGGATACAGTGCGCAAGATGGGCATAGACCCCTCAAGGATTAAACCTACAAAGACGACCTTTAAAGGCGTCATACCAGGTGTTGAGGCCAATTGTACAGGCTCAGTCACACTGGAAGTGGTCTTCGGATCCCCGGGCAATTTCCGGAGCGAGGAGTTAATCTTCGACATAGTCCCATTCCGCAGCGGCTATCACGCCCTGCTCGGACGAACCGCTGCTTGCAAAGTTCAACGCGTGCCGCGACACGCATACCTCAAGCTCAAGATGCCAGGCCCTCGTGGAGTTATCACGGTCAATGGAAATACGGAACGCTCCCTCCGAACGGAGGAACACACAGCGGCTCTCGCGGCAGAAGTACAGAGCAGCCTTTTAAGGCAACTTTTGAGTCCGGCCGTTAAACACCCGGATACGGCCAAACACGCCCGGAGCAACATCAACCAAGACCACCTGGCACGTTCCGAGCATGCGTAGCAATGCGGCCCCAACCCCAGCCCTTGCATAATTGCAAGACCAACCCTCCGCATACATCATTACACTCTGGAAATACCATGGGCCTAGGGGAAGGGGCACGACCACAACAGACCCAGAGTGCGGCTCGACCACACCAGGGGCTCACAAGTGTGTCACTCCTTTTTGTTATTATTTTCTTTCTTTGTGTACACAGGACTCCGCTCACAGAGGTTCCGTCCGCGTAAACCCGCCAATTCACGATGCAACAGCCGTGGAAGAAAGAAGATGCGATAAATACTCAGGTGGTCTCCATCACGAGCATTAAATTTGATTATATACACCAGTCCGCAGCCCACCCCTGGAGGGGGACATGTTTGATTAGTCCAATCTCCCTTGCTTACCGGACTATTTGTATCATTCCGCACTCATAGCAGAATTCTTTAAATAAATAATGCAGCATTTTTTGCCTGTTATTGCATTACTTTACACGCATGTTCATTAATGACATCTCGCACCCGTATATTTTGGTACGGCCGAATACACCAGGGGCTTATGTTCCCCACATTATGGTGTGATAAGTCCAACACTTTCACAAGTGCGGCACCTCGAACTTATAGCATTATATGAATCGGCTCCAATCATGTCTTGGGTCAATAGTTGGGTTTGCCGGCTCCCACATTTTGGTGCCTTACGCCCGCTCGCCGGCTAAGGTGGCACCGGGAGAACCATCGCGATTGCGCCCGGTTGAGCTGGGCGAGCGCCTCGATGGAGAAAGCTAAAACTGACGGCACGATAAGGCGAGAGATGGTCGCTGTTCGAGAGGTCTTTTCGGTCCCTAAAGACCTATGCCGCCTCCGAGCGAAGCACCGGATAATGTCCGACGATAGGCGTGGATAGCGCCTCAATTCGGTCTTCCGAATACTAGGGGCTTCACAAATTTAAAATTATCAAATTCTATGGCTAAGGAGAGTGTTCAAGCATTATAAGTCCGGTTGCCTTGTTCGTTGTGTTGAGCGCCCCTAGATGGACCAAAAATGGGAACAAGAGTGCTCAAGTTTATCCCTAACACCCCAGCACTTGTGGCTTGGGGCTGAAGCCAACGACTTGCCCTCTCTCAGATTTTATAAACGGCTGCACAGAAGGTAATATTTTAAATTAAACAAGCGTTGCGTAGCGCATATGAACAAAAAAAATTAGCGCATAGGATAATACATAGCGAGTTTCACTCAATAATTACATCTCTGGGGCACTCTTCCGCAATATTGTGGGCACCCTTCAGGACAAACTTATAGTACATTTCGGGCATACGATACTCCTTGCCCGCTGGCGGCCGGTTAGTAAGAAGCCTCTCCGCATCCAGCCTGCCCCAGTGCACCTTTGCGCGGGCAAGGGCCCGACGAGTGCCTTCAATACAGGCGGAGCGCTTGATAACATCCACCCAGGGGCACGATCCACCAGCCGCCAGACGAGGTCAAGTAGCTCCTGTGCATGGCCTGTCCAGCCACACGGACTATAAGGCCCTTCATGGCCTCCTCACTACCTTAGGAGTTCGACCAGCTGCTTCACCTGGTCGCTAGGGGCACTGGATGGCCGGCCTCAGCAGATCGAGACCGAAGACCTTCTCCGCTGAGCCCTCCTCGCCATGATAGAATGCGGCAGCGCCGGATACATCATGAGTCGATCTGCAAACGCCTCGAGAGCTCCAAATTCGGGTAAGTGTCAGGTAGTTTACATTAACATGCTTGCTTTGCATGAAAAATGCCTTACCCGCCGCTATTTTCTTCATATCCTCAACTTCCTGAAGGGCCTTACGGGCCTCGGCCTTGGCGGACTTGGCACTTTCGAGAGCCGAGGCGAGCCTCAGACTCGAGTCTTTGAGTCGCGCTCCAAACTCTCATGCTTCTCCATGAGAGCCCAAGCTCTTGCCGCACCTCCGCCACCGTGCCTCCTGCAGATTTCTCGCTCTGCCTGCTCATGGCGGCAAGATTATGCTCGTCATGACACAGCCTCCTTTAGGGCTGCCACCTCGTTTGTAGGCCCCGCAGCACCCATATTATCCTTGTTAATTTTATTGCAACCAAATCCTTTTCTCAGAAGGTAAAATTCAAAGTGGTGCTACTCACCTTCTTTGTCCTCGAGCTGCCTCTTGGCATGGCCGAGCTCTCGCCGACCGCCGAGATCTTGCTTTAATGCACCAACCTCCGCAGATTAATGCGGCAGTGGTCGCCAAAGACAACTCGCAAAACCCATATTGACATAATTTATTAGCAACCTCACAGATATCTTTTTAGATCCTCACCCAGCTTTTCTTTTCGAGCACCGAACCGAGCATCGGGGCTACCGTCTATGCGGTATTACATTACATACTTTTAACTTCTTACCTCAAAGCCCGTTAGAAGGCTACCGCAGCTTCGTCAGCCCGCCTTGGCGAAGTGAACTTTCAATCACCGCACTCATAATAAAGGCGGTGTTCTTCCTTGATGGAAGCGCCTTTGAGCACCTCCAACAAGTTGTTCGGCGCCTCCGGTTGGACGGAGGCCGCCGGCGTCACGGTCTTGCCCTTCTTGTGAAGGGGTCGCTTGCCGGACTCCGGAACCACTGCAGGTTCCAGCGTAGAGTCCGGCGTAAAGTCCGGGAGGCTGCCTTGCGGCGCCTCCGGAGCCTCCTCCTGATGGGTCCCTTTCTGGGATCCCACCTCGGCGTCCTCGTCGGCGCGAGGGGTGGAGGTAGTCTGGATGGAATCCACATTCGACGGCGCCAACGACCCGCTCGATGAAGCAGGGAGATCATCATCGGCCGGACTACAGGCAGTATGCGGCATTAGAAGGACACTATGTGACACAAAAGAAATTTCATATCATTCAGGAATCCGGATACTTACGATCTCGCCTGAGGCCTGGCCCTTGAGGGCCACTCTTCACAGCCAACGTTGGTGTTGGCGGAGTTGTCCGGGGGAATAGTTCTTCCCCTCTTGGACCCTTCGGCCTCCCCTGTTGGGGAGGCCTTCCTCTTTCTTTCTCCCCCTTCTGGGAGAGAATCTTCTTCCTCCTCCTCATCTTCGGGGGAGGAATCCGCCTCAGAGTCGTCGGACACCTGAAAACGGGAACTCTTTCGAGTGCCCGTGGCCACCTTCTTGGTTTTCTTCTCCGCACCACGCGGTGCCGAACCAACAGCCCCGCTTAGACGGGGCCCACTGGTCTTCGCATGGGCGCCGGGCAGACGAGCTGCTCGGCCTTCGCCATCCATTCCTGTCAAAGGAGAAGGGAGATTAAAACCCGCTTAGAATCAAACTATTAACAACAAGTGTCCCAGAAGGGGTAGAATCACTTACCTCGTCACCTGGACGCTGCGAGTGAAATCGCGATCTTCCGTCATGGATGCGGGGCTTCGGCGCCTTAAACAGCACCCCCAGCGCCTTCATACGTCAGGTCAAGAGCCCGCCAGCGCTGGTGCTGTTCCGGATCAAACTCCACAGATTGAATGCCCGTTTGGCATGGGAGAATCCGCGACGACGAGCATGACTTGACCACGCCAACAAGCCCGAGCTTCTTGTTCACCACTTCGGATACAAGCTTGGAGTCCCGGCTCCTTCGAATTACCCCACAAAGAAGCCCTTCTCTTTCCAGAGGTGAGCTGCGTGGGGATACCAGATCTGAACTCGGGGGTCGCCGCCCATGTAGGGTCGCGCGGCTCGGTGATATAGAACCACCCCGATTGCCACCCCTTGACGGATTCCACAAAGGCCCCTTCGAACCAGAGGACGTTGGGCATCTTGCCCAACATGGCGCCCAAGACTCCGCTGCGTCTCTTCACTACCTTTGGCTTGACATTGAAGGTCTTGAGCCACAAGCCGAAGTGGGGCCGGATGCAGAGGAGGGCCTCGCACACGACGTAAACGCCGAGATGTTGAGGATGAAGTTCGGCGCCAGATCATGGAAATCCAGGCCGTAGTAGAACATGAGCCCCCAGACAAAGGGGTGGAGTGGAAAGCCCAGTCCGTGGAGGAAGTGGGGACGGAAAATGACCCTCTCATGGGGCCCGGGGGTAGGGATGAGCTGCCCCTCGTCGGGCAGCCGGTGCGCGATGTCGCCGGAAAGGTATCCGGCGCTGCGCAGCTTTGTGATGTGCTCCTCCTTAACGGTGGAAGCCAACCATTTGCCTCCCGCTCCGGACATGGTCGGAGAAGGTTGAGACGAGATGCGCGAACTTGGGCGTTGGAGCTCAAGTGCGAGGAGGTGGATAAGCAAAGGAGGAAAAAGGCGTAGGTGAAAAGGTGAATCCTTATCCCTTATATATAGGCGGGCGAAGACTATGCGTCCCCCACCGGCCTGGTAAAACTCGCTTATCTCCCAAGCGCCACCATCAATGGCGCGGTTGGGTTACCCACGTCCGTATTGATGAGAATCCAGAATAAGGGGAACACGATCTCGCTCGACAAGACGTGTTAAGGAAATCGCTTCGCTAAACACGCCGAGGCAGATAATAAAACGATTCAAGTAAAGGCTTGGTAGTGGTGTGACGTCATGCCGCAAAATACGTCAGCAGATTGAACTTATGTACATTTTATTCTCTCTACGGTGGAATGTGGAATTTATTTTGCAGAGCCGGACACTATCCTGGTGTTCACAATCTTCTTTGGACTATTTGGAGGAGGAACCCGCCTTGCAATGCCGAACATTATGCGCGCCGGACTTATTGTCATTGAAGCCTGGTTCAGGGGCTAGTGAGGGAGTCCTGGACTAGGGGGTGTCCGGACAGCCGGACTATCATCGTCCGCCAGACTCCAAGACTACGAAGATACAAGATTGAAGACTCCGTCCCGTGTCCGGATGGGACTTTCCTTGGCGTGGAAGGCAAGCTTCGCGATACGGATATGTAGATTTCCTACCATTGTAACCGACTCTGTGTAACCCTAGCCCTCTCCGGTGTCTATATAAACCGGAGGGCTTTAGCCCGTCGGACACAACATACATTACAACAATCATACCATAGGCTAGCTTCTAGGGTTTAACCTCCTTGATCTCGTGGTAGATCCACTCTTGTACTACCCATATCATCAATATTAATCAAGCAGGACGTAGGGTTTTACCTCCATCGAGATGGCCCGAACCTGGGTAAAACATCGTGTCCCTTGTCTCCTGTTACCATCCGCCTAGACGCACAGTTCGGGACCCCCTGCCCGAGATCCGCCGGTTTTGACACCGACAACCATCATCCTATTCCATATATAGTGCTATATCCAGGGCTTGCGCTCATGTATTGCGCGAGAGTTGAAAAAGCTGAAGCGCGTTAAAAAGTATGAACCAATTGCTTGGCTGAACCAAGGTTGTGCATGATGGGAGTATTTTGTGTGATGAAAATGAAGCATAGCCTAACTATATGATTTTGTAGGGATAAGCTTTCTTTGGCTATGCTATTTTGATAAGACATGATTACTTTGTTAGTATGCTTGGATTATTACTATTTTTATGTTAAATGAAATTTTATCTTGAATTATTTGGATCTGAACATTCATGCAACAATAAAGAAAATTACATTGAGAAATATGCTAGGTAGCATTCCACATAAAAAATTATGTTTTTATCATTTACCTACTCGAGGACGAGCAGGAATTAAGCTTTGGGATGCTTGATATGTCTCCAATGTATCTATAATTTTTGATTGTTCCATGCTATTATATTACCTATTTTGGATGTTTGTGGGCTTTAATTTACACTTTTATATCATTTTTGGCACTAACCTACTAACTGGAGGCCCAACCCGAATTGCTGGTTTTTTGCCTATTTTAGTGTTTCGAAGAAAAGAAATATCAAACGGAGTACAAACGGAATGAAACCTTCGGGAGCGATCTTTTTGAAACAAACGCAATCCAGGAGACTTGGAGTGGACGTCAAGAAGCAGCCGAGTCGGCCACGAGGGTGCCAGGCGCGCCCTAAGGGGGGTGGGCGCACTCCCCACCCTCCTGGGCCTCTCGTGGCTCCCCTGACCGACTTCTTTCGCCTATATATACTTGCATACCCTGAAAACACCGAGGAGAACCACGAAAACCTATTTCCACTGCCGCAACCTTCTGTACCCATGAGATCCCATCTTGGAGCCTTTTCCGGCGCTCCGCTGGAGGGGGAATCGATCCCGAAGGGCTTCTATATCATCGCGAAGGCCTCTCCGATGAGTTGTGAGTAGTTTACCACATACCTTCGGGTCCATAGTTATTAGCTAGATGGCTTCTTCTCTCTCTTTGCATCTCAATACAAAGTTCTCCTCGATCATCTTGGAGATCTATTCGATGTAACTCTTTTTGTGGTGTGTTTATCGAGATCCTATGAATTATGGGTTTATGATCAAGTTTATCTATGAGAAATATTTGAATCTCCTCTGAATTCTTTTATGTATGATTGGTTATCTTTGCAAGTCTCTTCAAATTATCAGTTTGGTTTGGCCTTCTAGATTGATCTTTCTTGCAATGGGAGAAGTGCTTAGTGACAGCAGGGGCAGCAAGGCACGTATTGTATTGTTGCCATCGAGGATAAAAAGATGGGGTTTATATCATATTGTTTGAGTTTATCCCTCTACATCATGTCATCTTGCCTAATGCGTTACTCCGTTCTTATGAACTTAATACTCAAGATGCATGCTGGATAGCGGTCGATGTGTGGAGTAATAGTAGTAGATGCAGAGTCGTTTCGATCTACTTGTCGCGGACGTGATGCCTATATACATGATCATGCCTAGATATTCTCATAACTATGCACTTTTCTATCAATTGCTTGACAGTAATTTGTTCACCCACCGTAATACTTATGCTATCTTGAGAGAAGCCACTAGTGAAACCTATGGCCCCCGGGTCTATTTTCCATCATATAAGTTTCTGATCAATTTTATTTTGCAATCTTTACTTTCCAATCTATATCATAAAAATACAAAAAATATTTATTTTATCTTATTATCTCTAACAGATCTCACTTTCGCAAGTGGTCGTGAAGGGATTGACATCCCCTTTATCGCGTTGGTTGCAAGGTTCTTGTTTGTTTGTGTAGGTACGAGGGACGTGTGTGGAGCCTCCTACTGGATTGATACCTTGGTTCTCAAAAACTAAGGGAAATACTTACGCTACTTTGCTGCATCACCCTTTCCTCTTCAAGGGAAAACCAACGCAGTGCTCAAGGGGTAATAGCAGCCTAGTGGCCCTGACATGCGGGCCCCACCGCATAATTAATTTACCTAAAACCTTTTTAAAAATAAACTTAATTACTTAACCTGAGGAGTCACTGACATGTGGGGCCTAGCTTCTAATTAGCCTTAGTTTAGTTAAACTTCTGTTAGTCCACTGTCTATGACAGGTCGGACCCATTGGTTAGTTTGACCTGGTCAGCCGTCCTGTTCATTGCTGACATCACAATGATGTCATGCTGACGTAGTAATTCCTTTCTGTTAATTTAATTAGTTCCAAAAATGTTTAAAACTTTGGAAATTCATAGAAAATAAACTGTAACTCAGATGGAAATGTTTTGTACATGAAAGTTGCTCAGAAAAATCCAACGAATCAGAGAACACGGTCCGTTCATCTGTCACATGCCCGTAGCATGTTGAACATGGAACTTTCCCCCTCCGGTCATCTACTTGAGACAGGTCCGGAACCGAGAATACCTTCCCGGTTGATTTCCCCCTTCACCTATACCGTGTTGCACTACGTTAGAACACCCCTAGTTCTTCTTTTCATCATGTCATGCTTAGTGGTACCTCTGTTTGCTTATATTTACTATTTCTTCCCCCTCTTCTCTCCGGTAGACCCCGAGACTGATGCTGCCCCCTATGATCGACTACGTCAACGACGACACTTCTTCCTTTTCAGGAGAGCTTCCAGGAAAGCCCCCCCTTTGATCATCCCGACCATCTCTCATTCTTGCATTAGATTTTGCTACTGTATTTGATTGCTCCTATTCTGATGCATAGCCTGCTTTTGTAACCTGCTTATTGTTACCTACTTGCTTATCCTAAACTGCTTAGTATAGATTGGTTAGTGATCCATCAGTGACCCCCACCTGGTCCTTGTTGCCCCTGCTTCATCATCGACAACTCGATCATCGTGATTGACGACCAGAGCCCGACACCTCACATCACATCACGCCCCTCTTTGTTGCTCGACTCTGCAGAGTTACCATCGAGTGCCGATGGTGGAACCTCATACATCACTCCTTATGAGATCTCTATAGTGTAGCTAGTCGGTCGTGGTCATCGAGGGTGATTTCCTCCTTAGCCACTTCGGATACGACTCTGTCGTGCAACCGCTCAAGTGTGAACCTCGAGGGTGGTTCCTCTTACGTTCACCTTGATGATTACATCGAGTGGAATCTACCGAGGGTGGTTCCTCAGGGTTCCCCTTGGTGTTAGACACACAGTTACTATGGTTATTATGACTTTACACTGAACCATGCTACTAAAGACGGGTCGGTCCAGAGGGGTACCCGCACGAGCTTAATTGCGAGTGATGTGGAGTCAGTTTTGACCTGGAGGCTGCCCGCGAGATAATTATGAGGCATGGCCGGGCATTCCTAGCCCTTGTCGCAAGTCCTTGAGACGGGGTAACAGGGTCACATCTTTCGTGAGTCTCTGCTTGTTACCGCGCGTTCCTAATCCACTACGATTTGGATATTTGATCCGAGGGGCCTCTGGCCTGATAGCACTAACCATAACGTGGGCATAGTATGGGCGTTCTGTGTCGTATGCATCAGCCGAAACTTAATAGACGGCAGCGACTGAGCGGCGCACGCCGGGTAGGACTGGTAAGCTCCAGCCTTTTTTTAAGGAGGTAGCTAGGTCTTCTCACCGGCCGCCCATGCAACGTGCAGGAGTTCCCGGGGCGATGGCCCATGATCCCTGGGGGCATAGGTTTAGTCTGGCGTGCTGGCCTCTCTATTAAGCCTAGGTCGCGTTGCCGCGTATTGTTTGGCCGAGGCCGGGCATGACCCAGGAAAGTGTGTCCGGCCAGAGTTAATCGAGCGTGGTGGGTAACTTGGTGCACCCCTGCAGGGAAGAAAACATCTATCAATAGCCTATCCTACAGTAATGGACACTTGGAGTTGTATCCCGATCGATACAACTAGAACTGGATGCTGAGGCATGTTTTGGATATGTTGCTTTGGGAGTCGAGAAAGGATCCCGGAGCGTTGATACAACAACATAAATATGACTTATGTTATACTACTCTACTCCCTCCTGTTGCTCCAAGATGGTGGTTTCCAAAAGATGCTAGTCTTTGATAGGACTAGCTTCTCCCCCTCTTATTCTGGCATTTCTGCAGCCCAGTCCACATATACAGCCTTCCTTTGATAATATTGCATATTTAGTGTAGATCCTTGCTTGCTGAGTACTTCGGATGAGTACTGACGCTTGCTTTGCTTCTTCTTTCCCCCTTTTTTCCATTCTTCTCGGATGTGTGGTAACTGCATCAATTTACCGGATTCTGAGGCTCCTTCCGCTTTTCCTTTGCTGCCTCGGTCAAGGCCTCTCACCACGGTACAATGCACCTATTGTGGGGCCTATAGCCACGTGGCGCAATCCTGTTACTCCAAACGATGGCACGCGAGATGGAAATGGGTCCCTAAAATCTCTGGACTTGCCAAATCTACCCCTGACGCTACCCATTCTGCCTCGAGTTCCCAAACGACTTCGGCCTGCGTCAGTCTCTCCGCCCTGCCACCCCCTCCATCCCGCTTTGCATCTCCAGCATTGCCACTCTCGCCCCCCGCATCCACCATGGCCAACTATCCACTGAACCCTGTCCCGTTCCTTCCTCCGGGCTTTGCTGTCGAGCCTGGACCCGCGGATCGTGTGGTGCGCAGTGGGGTGGTGGTTGGTCCGATCCCGCCTCTAAACCACGATTTCCTGGCGATCGCTGAAGCTAGCAGCTATGTTCCTCTGCACCGCCGTGCGACTGTCCGTGATGCTGTTCTAGGTTTGCTCCATGAAGCTCATCTCTTTACTACTGAATCAAGCGATCATCCTTTGGGCACTGGGATTTTCGGGTTTGCGGATTCGTTTCTTCGTGACTCTGCTATGGCTACTCCTCTCGAACTAGAGGAAGAAGATTTGCTTATCACCTTTGTTCCTCACAATGAAGCACTCAATAGGCGCACCACTTCTTTTGGTCCGGCCGTCTGGCTCATGTTCTTTGGTTTTCCATATGACTATCAGACAGACTATTACATTACCAAGGCCTTGGGTGGATATGGATCTTTAATCACTTGGTACAATCCTAGGCAGGACAGAAGGTTCATGTTAATCAAAGCTCAACTCATCAGTCTGCGTCTTGTGGCCAAAAGTTTTGTGGTTTGGTAGCTAGGGGAAGCTAGAGATTGTTGGACTGTGCAGGTAATGATTCTGCGCAGTAGTGATTGGAATGCTTTGCTGCCTGAGGTTCCCCCGGCCGGGGAGGAGCCACCTCCACCTGATGGCAACCCCCACCCTCAGTTTGGACCGGATCTTACAGCAGAGCAGCTTTATCAACAACAGGTACACAATTGGTTTGTGCAAAATGCCGCACCTCCCAATGTTGCTCCTGCTGGACATGGTGAGATCCCAAACCAGAACCTGGCTGCTTGGGAGGCTTGGCCTGAGACTCCGCCTATGGGACCGCAGCCTCCAGTGATGCCACCGCACCTCTTGAATTTTCAAGCTTGGCTTGCTGCGCAGGGACTGCAGGTTCAAGATGGTGTTCTGCCAGACAACAATATTACTGATAATGCCGCTGATGCCTGGAACGAATCCATCACCATTTCTGATGATTCTAGCTCTGATGTTTCTTCTCAGGCCTTGATTGTGGTTGATCCCGTGGTAGCAACTCCTGTCCAGACTTCCCTGGAAGATCAACTTTCCATCTCTGTGGAAATACATAACCAGGGCATGCGCTTCAGCCTGTCATCCCAGGGTGATCATTTACTGGCACTCCTGCTTGTTGATCCTCTCCCGCGACAACAACTCAATGCCTCCATCTATCAGGCTCTGCGCCCTTTTCTGGCGAATATGGGACCATGGCGTTCAGCGTATGGTGTACGCCCTGCTGTGGCACATGTTGAGATTCAGGTTCTGTCTGATGACAATGGTCTGCAGTTCAACCAGATTGCGCCACCACTGCACTCCTCTGCTGTTCAGATTCAGGAATTGGCGCCTGCTGAAGATGATGCTCTCACTCCTCAGGACACCTCGCATAACCACTCTCATGATCTTCAGTTTTGCCCCTTGGAGAGCTCTGCCTTGGTTGTATCTGAAGTTCGTGTGACTGATCTTTCTGGACCTGCTCTGGGAGAGATTATCACTGATCCATCTACTCTGTCTGAAGATGCTACTGCACCGATGGCTGCGGCCCACAATGCAAGCGCTGAGAATACTGTTCTGCCATCGATCATGCATGAGCCGCTTGCATCAACACACTTTGCATCTGCTTCAGCTTCAACAGGCCTGTCTTTGCTGCTGGAGGACCGCAAAGGTAAAAAGATAGCCCCAGTGTCAACTGCCCCACTTCGCCGCAGCACTAGAAACAACAAGTACGATGGCTTCCGCACTACCCAGCCGCTGGACTCGCGCGCCACCAAGTCCAAAGTGAAGCCCAGGACTGTTCCTTCGGCTATGAACACTTCAGCTGACCCTTCTCTGCAGGTTGAGGATGAAGTATCTCCACCTGCGACTGACATCACTACCATGCAGAACATTGGTACTCACCTCTGCGCCATCCTCAGGATTTAACTCACCTTAGAAGTGCTCTCCAAGGGTGTTGATGGAGCGGCTTCATCGACCTAAAGTCTCTACCCTGCGTTCATTATGGTACTTTTGCACAACTGGAATGTACTTTGTTGGAATATTCGTGGTTTGAACTCTCCTAAGAAACAATTAGCTCTATCCAACGCGATCAGCACTTCTGGTTGTTCGATCATTTGTCTTCAAGAATCAAAAATGCAAGACTTTAATGCTAGCATCCTTAAGTCTATTTGCCCCCCGCGCTTTGATGCTTTCGCTTTTATTCCCTCACTTGGCGCTTCTGGTGGTATCATCACTATCTGGTGTAGCAGTGCTTTCTCGGGTCAGGTTTCCATTCATGAGCAGTTTGCGTTGGGAGTTGAATTCAAATCTACGATCTCGTCCCACTCCTGGAAGCTAGTTAATATCTACGGCCCGTGTCAGGGGGAACAGCACGACAGTTTTACCTCATGGCTGTTTGACATAAATATCCCCTTCAACGAGGATTGGCTTTTACTTGGTGACTTCAATTACATTCGTTCCCCCGACAATAGAAACAAGCCTGGTGGTACCATTCAAGACATGTTTACGTTTAATGACTTCATACGTGAACAACGACTAACTGAGTTACCAATCAAAGGCAGAAATTATACATGGTCCAACATGCAACAAAACCCTCTACTCGAGCAGATTGACTGGTTCTTCACGACGCTAAATTGGACATCCTCGTTCCCGAACACCATGGTCAATCCCCTTGGCAGACCGGTGTCTGACCACACACCTTTCTCAGTTGTGATTCAAACATCTATACCCAAAAGCAAAATTTTCAGATTTGAAACTTTATGGATTGCTCACCCTGGATTCATGGACGTCGTGTCTCAAGCATGGAACAGACCTTTGAAGTTTGGCAAATCAGCCAATGCGGCGTCTAATCTTTGTCAGAAACTCAAAAACCTCAGGCATGATTTGATCCGTTGGAGCAAGACAACTTCTAGGCTCAAAGTTGCTCTAGAAAACACCAACAAAGCCCTGCTCGAACTTGATCACATTGCAGATCGCCGCACCCTCACGATCCCTGAGTCTAACTTTCGAAATATCCTGAAGCGCCACCTGTTAAGACTACTGCAACATCATAAGGAGTATTGGAAGAAACGATGCACCATTCGTTGGATTAAGTTTGGGGATGAAAACTCCTAATTCTTTCAAGCCGTAGCTACTGAACGATACAGAAAGAATTTTATCTCTAGCTTGAAAACAAGTGATGGTGCCGAAGTTGATGACCATTTGGGGAAAGAGTCAGTCCTTTTTCAAGCCTTCAAAGAACGTTTGGGGGCTGCCAATCCACCGCAAATGAAATTTAACCTCTCACATATGTTACGCTCTCAGGTGGACTTCGATGCTCTCACTGTACCCTTCACACCACGAGAGATTGATGATGTGATTAAGGAGATGCCACCTGATCGCGCACCTGGCCCAGATGGGTTCAACGGAGCATTCATGAAAGCATGCTGGCCAATTATCAAAAGTGACTTCTACCGACTGCTTGAAGACTTTCATAAAGGCAACCTCAATATGGAGAGCCTCAACTATGGCTACATCACCCTGATCCCCAAGAAACACTCTCCGGAGACAGTCAATGATTTTAGACCAATTACATTGCTTAACTGCCGCCTCAAATTGATCACCAAGCTTCTGGCTAACCGCTTACAACGGACTATTCTAAAGATTGTGCATCGCAACCAGTACGTTTTTCTTCGAGGGCGCTCTATCAACGATTGCTTAGCTTGGGCGTTCGAATACATACATCAATGCCAGGCCTCTAAGCGGCCAATCGTCCTCCTTAAACTGGATTTTGCTAAGGCCTTCGACACGGTTCAGCACTCGGCCATCATCATGATCATGCGGAGCATTGGCTTTAACAAAAAGTGGATTAACTGGATCGAATGTTCGTCCAACTCCGGGAAGTCCTCGGTCCTCCTCAACGGAGTCCCTGGCAAAAACTTTTGGTGCAAATGCGGTGTGCGGCAAGGGGACCCGTTGTCACCTCTAATCTTCGTCCTCGCTGTAGATTTGCTCCAATCAGCTATAAATGAGGCTCTCAATGATAACCAGCTTCAACTCCCGATACCTGCCTATCACGATAAAAGCTTCCCCGTTATTCAATACGCTGACGACACAATCATTGTCATGCCAGCTTGTCGTACACAGGCAATCCGAATGAAACGGACTCTTGAGGATTATGCAGATTCTGTGGGCCTACACATTAACTTCACTAAGTCCACGTTGGTGCCGATCAACACCACAGAGGATAAACTCCAAGATATAGCTGCCATCTTGGGCTGTTCTTGCGCTCAAATGCCTTTTACGTACCTCGGGCTGCCACTGGGAACCACTAAACCCAGAGTGGCGGATCTCACCCCGTGGATCTGCAAAGCGGAGGGCAGGATCACCGCGGTCATGTCGCTGATGTCATACGCTGGTAAATTGCCTCTAATGAACTCCCTAGTCACTTCTCTGGCTATTTACTCGATGGGTACCCTCCGTCTTCCGCCAAAAATCATTGAACAACTGGATAAAATAAGGCGCCATGCGTTGTGGATCAAGAAAACAGATGATGGAGACAAGTGCAATTCTCTTGCAGCCTGGGACATGGTTTGCAGACCAAAACAAAGTGGCGGTGTCGGTGTACTAAAGTAGGGGGAACCTTAGTACCCCGAACTTGTGCACGGGCAGTCACAGCACCCCCGCGGCGAGGCCTGCCGGGCGCCCGACAAGGCCCTCCACCATTCTTTATTACTGCCATTCAAGAACAAAGTACTAGCCAAGAGAACGAAGGCCCCGGCAAGAGGAGCTTGCCGGGAAGGCCAACCAAGGCCTCACCAGAAGACTTGCCGCGGCGCCCCGCGCGCCCCAGCAAGGCCCGACGGCCGGCAAGCTTGCCGGCACGACAAGAAAAGGGCGGCGGCAAGGCACTTGCCGTGGCAAGGCTGCCACCCAGACTCCAGCACACCCAGCGACGTGTCATCGCAAGGCCATCCCAAGGGCACGTGGCGAGGCGCTACGCAGCCATGGGGAGCGAGGTGGAAGCCGGAACTGACAGAGGCGCCATCGTGGCAACCGATGGCTCATCTAACGGTCGTTTCTTTACACTGTTGTGGCGACCAGACGGGCATTTAATGCCCTTGTCCCCTGCCGTTAGAGTTAGGTAGGGCACTGCAGCACTCGTTGTACCAACCCGCACTTTACCTTTCTACCCCCTCTTCCTACGCTGCCACCTGTGGATCCCCCCTTCAGAGTATAAAAGGGAGGCCCATGCGCACGTAGAAGGGGTTCGGGCCATTCGACACCCACAGCACCACCATATGCTCGCACGTTCAAGCGAGATCAAATAACAAACACAAAGCAGCAGTAGGGGTGTTGTCTCTACGGAGAGCCCCGAAGCTGGGTAAAGATTGCCTGCCTCCTGCGCTGGCCGACCTCGATCCGCTTCAGCACACGACCCCCGCTCCCTTGCCGAACCAGAAGGGGCCCTCAATGCCCCATAGGTGTTCGAGGCCACAGAGAGACGCTACGCCCCCGACATCTTTGGCGCGCCTGTAGGGTGCGCCGAGGTCGTGAGCATCCGATCCGTCTCCACGCGCTACACCAACGACATCATCAAGATGCCACCAAGAAGAAGCTCGAGGTGGCCGCCCATCTACATCGATTCCGCCACCACCACGGAGCAAGCAGGCGGTGGAGAGGACGCCGGCGGAGGAGCGGGCGCCACGGTGGGTCTCATGTCGCCACCGCATCTAAAACAAGGCTCGCAGCGCCGGGCGCATCGAAAGCAGACACCGCACTCCTTCCCAGGAGGTGCAAGGTCAACAACGCCCCGGTGCTCCTAGCACCGTGCTCGCGTTTGAACAAGGCCAAGCTGTTGGGTCGCGGGACGCTCGAGGTCAGCATGCACGCCCGCATGCTGGTGCGAGTGAGGTACGGTCGCCCGGACGAGGTGTTGCTCCTCCCAAACCGGTTCGGAGTCCGAGCACATCCCGCTCCTCGCGCCGCTCGTCGCCGCCGCCACCCAAGACAGCAGAGGAAGCGCTGGCCCGAGCCCAGCTGCTTCTAGACTACCCTCCGGCGCCGCACAAGATCGACGACTAGAGGATGACCATATACAGCCTCATCGGCTTCGCCAACGGCGACAAGCCTCGGTGACCGAGCGCGTCGAGGCCCCGACAAGACGTCCCGGCGCAGGCCGGCGCCGACAGGACCGCTGGGGTGCCGCCTGCGGCGCTCCCAGCCCTAAAGGCTAAGATCGCCAGCCGCCGGACCAACCTTGACGCCGACTCCACCGCTGTTGCCGGACTCGCTGGACTCGCCGCGATCAGCGCCACGTTCTCCAGAACGGCAACACGAAGACGCCGACTCGCGACGAGAGCCGAGAGAAGCGCGACGTCAATCTCGACCAGCGCGCTGGGCCCGCCGTCGACGCAAGACACACCCGGGAACTGTGCAACTTGTCAGACGCTGCAGGTTGTCTTATGCTCACCCGCGAATCGCGGCAAGTCCAGGGCCCAAAACCAAGAACTTTGCCGGACTTGCCCGAGAAGTATGATGGCAGGATACATCCGTCGGAGTTCTCAAAGATCTACACCATCGCGGTGCAGGCCGGAGGGCGCGACGAGAAGATCTCGCCAACTACTTCCCCGCCGGTACTCAAGCCTAACGCCGATCTTGGCTCATGCACTTGCCGGACGGCTCCATCTCTTCATGGGCGGACTGTGTCATCAGTTTGTCGGCGCTTTCACGGGTGGCCACAAGCCTCATGGCCAGGAGAGTGACTCCACTTGCTCGCCCGTATGAGGGGAGCCCCAAGCAAGTATATACAAAGATTCAGCCAGTGCGGCGCAACATCGAGACGTCCACCCTGCCGCGGTTATTAGCGCGTTTCATCGAACGCAAGCGCGAATCGCAGGATGAGGAGGAGATGGCGATGTGCAAAATCAGAGATGTCAGCCGAGCTCTACACTCGGCCGACAAGTGCGCACGGGCTGAGGAGGGAGGAAAATCCCCGAGAGGTTGCCGAGCGTATGATCTCGACGGTGAGGATGCCGCCCGCAAGGAAGAACCGAGGCGGAACAATAGGAAGAGAAAAGCTAAGGATGTGCTAGCTGTTGAGCATTCCGCAACGGAGGCGGCTCCGACAAGGCTAAGACCGACGATTCCGGCGAGGTCTGTAGCAGCCGCCGACAAGCAGGATAGCTCGCAAGCGGTATTGCAAGATCCACTGCACCAAG
This sequence comes from Aegilops speltoides, assembly GCA_021437245.1. NCBI lineage: Eukaryota > Viridiplantae > Streptophyta > Magnoliopsida > Poales > Poaceae > Aegilops > Aegilops speltoides. Next base: position 7,394,089 of record CM038145.1, read on the forward strand.
GGCCATGATCTCCAAACCTGCAAGAAAGTGGAGCAGATGGCGGAGCTGCAGAAAGCTGAATACGAGCGCCGCGACAAGGAGAGAGCCCAGGGAGGTGGCGGAGGATCCGGCAAGAAGCTTCCCGCCCGAGGAGGACACCGCAGCAAGGCTAAGCCGCAGCAAGGAGACAGGCCTCCCCGTGGCCGCGACAAGGACGAAGATGAAGATGAGGATGATGAGATGGAGGAAGATGAGACTGATGACCAGGAGTTTCAGAAGGCAACAGAGGTGTTATGCATCGACGGCGGTGCCTCTCTGCACACCTCGCACCGTCAACTCAAGCAATGGGTGCGAGAAGTGAACGCAGCGGAACCGTCCGTCGAGGCGCAAGAAGCTCGGTGGTCCAAGACGCCCATCGCCTTCGACGCTGAGGACCACCCTGATCGCATTATCGCGGGTCGGATGCTTGCCGATGTTGGTCTCACCAACAATCCGCAACCTCAAGGTCACGAAGATGCTGGTTGACGGCGGGGCCGGCCTGAACTTGATTTCCTCCGCAGTGCTTAAGAAGCTCCAGATCCCCGACAGCAAGCTCGAAGAAACTGGTGCCTTTCAAGGAATAAATCCAGGAAGGAGCAAGCCCAAGGGGAAGATCACATTGCCAGTGACGTTTGGCAGCGAACGGAACTTCAGGACTGAGAGGGTCACGTTCGATGTGGCTGATATCCCCTTGCCCTACAACGGGATACTCGGCCGACCCGCACTCGCCAAGTTCATGGCGGCCTCTCACTACGCATACAATGTGCTCAAGATGCCTGGCCCGATGAGTGTCATTTCTGTCCAAGGCGACAAGAGGGATGCACTCATCTGCGCCGACAAGATCTACCGGGAAGCAGCAGCCGCAGCAGAACGCGAGCCACTTGCCGCTGAAGCTCCCCGGGGGAAGAAGAAAGCCAAGTCCGGCAAGAATAGCTCTGATGCCCACTCCGGCAAGCGCGCCTCCCCAGAGCACTGCGCTGCCGTCGAGGACGCACCATCGAGCTCCACCGGCAAGTGCAAGGAGGCAAAGGCAGACCAACCAAAGACTAAGCCCGGCAAGAACGGCTCTGGCGTTCGCTCCGGCTAGCACGCCTCTCCGGAATGCCGTGCTGCTGTCAAGGACGCGCCATCGAGCTCTACCGGCCAGTAATGCAAAGAAAGTTGCCAAGCTTTGAACTTTTGAGTTGTGCTCTCCGGAAGTCCGCACTTTGTATGAAGAACCCGCGCAGAGGGATCGAGTCGTGGTTTGCTTGCGCGCACGATCCGCTTCGAGTCCGCCGATGGTAAAAAAGAGAGGTACACCGCAACCAGCCCGACGAAGTTCTTCCCACCGAGGCAACACGCCAGCGGGCTGCTGATGTCCTGCACTCAGCAAGTGTGTTTGCGCCGGGGTCCTCGAAGCGTGAGGATGAAAACATACAAGGAGCGGGGTCGGGAAGAAGCACGGCCTCGACGGATTGCTAAAGACGGAAAAGCTAAGTCACTCGAGCTTTTGTACAGAGCACTTTTTAGTTCTATAGCCTTGTGTTATGTCCCTCGAGCGTTTATCCTTTGTACGAAAAACCTGTGCGCAGAGGAACCGACCGGGGTTGTTGCGTCCTTGCTTTGTTTCCGAGTCCGCTCAACAATACAAGTGTGCTGCAACTGGCCCGAGAAGGTTTCTTGCCGGATACAACACCGCCACCGGGCTGCTGATGTCCCGCACTCAGCAAGTGTGTTAGCGCCGGCAAGTTCCCTAGAAGCGTAGGGTTAAAAGCGTACGGGGGATACAACGAAGCAGAGGGCGTAACGTAGCAAGCCTTGCCATGGGGCAACCTTCGTATGAGAAACTTGTGCACGGAGGAACTAACTCGCGGCTGAGTTGCGTCCTTGATTTGTTTCCGAGTCCGCTCAACAATTCAAGTGCGCTGCAACTAGCCCGAGAAGGTTTCTTGCCGGAAACAACACCGCCAGCGGGCTGCTGATGTTCCATACTCAGCAAGTGTGTTAGCGCCGGCAAGTTCCCTAGAAGCGTAGAGTGTAAGCATACGAAGGGCAAAGCATGGCATCGCGTGGTAGAATCGCACCATGGAAGAATAGCTTATTACAGCGCTGTCTCAGTTGTTTTCATGGCTATGATCACAGCGACAAGGAGAAGTTGTAAGGAAGAGGCCTGGCGCTGGGTTCGCAGGCAGCCAGCCACTGGGGCTGCAAGTGCCAAAGCTCCTTCAGCGACAAGCCAGGACCCCTGAGGTCACAAGGCCGGCCACAAGGGCAAAGAAGGCACACCAAAGACTGGATCTTGGTGGAGCCAGAGTTGCCGGAGGCCAGAAGGCCAAGATTCCTCCCCGACAAGCTAACGCCGCGGGGCCGCAGAGTCGATAAGTTTTTCATCCTCGTCATGCATCCTCTTATGGACCGGGAAGGCGGACCGCGCCCTCGAACGAAGCGTGTCTTGTAAAACCCGAGCGGAGGAGCTAAGTCGCCAAGTTGCGCCTTTGGTTTGTTTCCGAGTCCGCTCAACAAATACAAGCTGCAAGAACTAGCCCGGCAAGGTTGTTGCCGAAGCAACGCCGCCAAATGGTTGTTGATGTCCCGCACTCAGCAAGTGCGTTCGCTCCGGTGAGTCCCCTAGAAGCGTAGGGTGGGAACATACAAGACACAAAATCAAGTAAAGGACTCGGTTCGGCAAGCGTTCCCCTCTTTTCATTAAAAACATCCCAGTTTAGTACAAGTCCATAAGAGGATGAAAACATGATAAAGAGGATTACAGATTTTAAATACAGCTAAGGCCAAGGCTTACAAATTAGAAGATAAGATGCCCGTAATCCTCTCCTGCTTTCTCTGCTCAGAGGTAGTTTCAAGGAGGCCCCGCAAGAGAAGCTTGCCGGGAGGGCAAAAGGGCGCCTAGGAGAGCTACGGGCGCCAGAAGACACCAAGAGAACTTCCTGAGGCCGCCAGAGCTTGGCGGAGACGGAGGCGCCGGAGGCGTAGCTTGAAGACGGGCGGCGGACGCCAAGACTGCCGAGGGCTCCTCGCCTCAGATTCGACTTGACGGCCTTGCCGCCACCCTCTTCCTCTTCCGCAGCCTCCTATGCCAGCCGCCCAAGGAGACGGCCCGGGGAGTTAAAAGGCCGGCGACCCAGATGATGGGGTCGCCGGTGGCAAGACGAGGCAGCGCCCGACGCCTAGTCGGACCCGCCATCTCGCTGCCGTCGTTGCCGCTTCCCTCCTTGTCACTCTCGCCGAGGAGGGACCTTTGCTATCGGAGGAGCTGTCCACACAGCATCTCGCCCGGTGCCGGAGTCCTCGAAGACCTTGACGGCGAGAAGGTCGCCTCCATTAACTTAAAATGGAGGGTAAACCCCGCCAAAACTGTGGATGCGGGCGAACGCCTTCCACCCTCGGTCGGCACATCACGCCGGGCTGGGGATACGACACTCACTGAAAGTGCCATCGATCCCGCAGCCCTCATGCGCAACTCCAACATCTCGGGCGGATCCGCCCATCGCCGCAAACGGGCCGGCAGCCGGAGGCGGCGACGAGGTGCTCGGCGCAGCTTGATGAAGAACTCCTGTGGATCGTGGTCCGTGTGGACCGCCGAGGAAGGAGCCGCCGAGGAGATGGGGAGGTGCATCGCCCTGCCGCCTCCCCGAGCGCCGACCACGCCCCGACTCGCTCATGCCTCGCCTCCCTCTCCCCTCAGGCGGCCCGCCACCACAAAAGGGATAGGAGAGGCGCGCTGCCTCGAGGCGACCCTCGCTGCTACCGTTGAAGGACCAGGATTCCCTCCCTCCATGGCAGATGGGAGGAAGAGTAACGGAAGTTGAAGACGAAGGAAGAAGAGGAAGTGCGGGGCTATTGTGCTCCCCCCTCCGTCCCTTTTAAAGGGCGAGGTGGGGGCTCAACCGCCCCACTCAGCCAATCAGGGAGCAAGGAGGGCAGAGGAGCGGGGCTAACTCGCCATCTTCGCCCGTGACGGCTCGGTCTCCCACCTTCGCCGCCGACAACCCCCCACGCATGGGAGCCGCGTGGAGAAAAAGCGGAGCCGGTGCGACGGGTGAAATGACCTCGCCCTGCACCATGATCACGAGGGTGGATGCCTTAAAGATTGCACACGCCACCCACGTCTCCCACGACGCCGCAATCGACGCGTGCCGTTGCAAGGGAGCGCGGTGGACACAGAGCCCGTTGCTATGCGGACCCAGGCCACGCATGCCCGTGCACTCTTTTGGGCCTGGCCCAACAACGCTCGGCACCGTGTATGGCCCAGGCCCGGGGGCTCCTATCGGTGTACTAAAGTAGGGGGTACCTTAGTACCCCGAACTTGTGCACGGGCAGTCACAGCACCCCCGCGGCGAGGCTTGCCGGGCGCCCGGCAAGGCCCTCCACCATTCTTTATTACTGCCATTCAAGAACAAAGTACTAGCCAAGAGAACGAAGGCCCCGGCAAGAGGAGCTTGCCGGGAAGGCCAACCAAGGCCTCACCAGAAGACTTGCCGCGGCGCCCCGCGCGCCCCGGCAAGGCCCGACGGCCGGCAAGCTTGCCGGCACGACAAGAAAAGGGCCGCGACAAGGCACTTGCCGCGGCAAGGCTGCCACCCAGACTCCAGCACACCCAGCGACGTGTCATCGCAAGGCCATCCCAAGGGCACGTGGCGAGGCGCTACGCAGCCATGGGGAGAGAGGTGGCAGCCGGAACTGACAGAGGCGCCATCGTGGCAACCGATGGCTCATCTAACGGTCGTTTCTTTACACTGTTGGGGCGACCAGACAGGCATTTAATGCCCTTGTCCCCTGCCGTCAGAGTTAGGTAGGGCATCACAGCAATCGTTGTACCAACCCGCAATTTTACCTTTCTACCCCCTCTTCCTACGCTGCCACCTGTGGATCCCCCCTTCAGAGTATAAAAGGGAGGCCCATGCGCACGTAGAAGGGGTTCGGTCTATTCGACACCCACAGCACCACCATATGCTCGCACGTTCAAGCGAGATCAAATAACAAACACAAAGCAGCAGTAGGGGTGTTGTCTCTCCGGAGAGCCCCAAAGCTGGGTAAAGATTGCCCGTCTCCCCGCGCGCGCTCGACCTCGATCTGCTCTGCACACGACCCCCGCTCCCTTGCCGAACCAGAAGGGGCCCTCAGTGCCCCATAGGTGTTCGAGGCTAGAGAGAGACGCTACGCCCCCGACAGGCGGCCTCGGTGTTCTTAATCTTAAGGTTCAAAATGACGCATTGCTTCTCAAGCTGCTCCACAAATTTTATAATAAAACTGACACACCTTGGGTAAACCTACTATGGGACTCCTACTATTCCACCGCTGTCCCGCATGCAACAGCACCCTGTGGTTCTTTCTGGTGGCGGGAACACATCAAACTGATGCCAGTTTACAGGGGGGGTCTCGAAGGTGACTCTTGGATCGGGAGACTCGGTCCTCTTTTTTAAGGATGACTGGTGTAATGGCATTGCTGCTGACACTTACCCCCGGGCATTCTCTTACACCAACATGGAAGACGCTTCGGTCAGACAGTTTCTCACCATTTCTAGTCTCGAGCAAGGATTTCACTTGCCGCTCTCACTCCAGGCACATGCTGAATTGAAGGGCTTGCAGCAACACGTAAGACACCTTGGGGTGCGCGACACAAATGACACCTGGTCATGCGTCTGGGGAGCAACGGAATTCAAGACAACTGCGTACTACGCCTTCTTCTTCAGAGATATATCTGCGCATGAAGCTTTTAAGTGGCTGTGGAAGGCTAAATGTGTTCCCAAACTCAAAGTCTTTGGTTGGTTCCTTCTGTCCGATCGCCTCAACACAAGGAACATGCTCAAAAGGAGGCACTATAACATTGGGGACAATCTTGACTGTTTACTATGTGGGAGGCACGTTGAAGAAACATTGGAACACCTCTTCTATGGATGCACTTTCAGCGGGGAGTGTTGGGCCCAGCTCGATATCTCCTGGCCCATGAACGGCGACAGACTGGACATGATGGTGCACCTCAAAACTTTGCACAAACGCCCCATGATCATGGATATTTTTCTGGTGGCAGCTTGGAGCCTTTGGAAAGAGCGGAACAACAACTACTTTCGGCAAGTAGCCCCCTCGTTGTCATCCTGGAAAGCTAGGTTCAGAAAGGAATTTGCTAATATTAGTCATAGGGTCCCTGACCATAGAAAATAGTTAGTCGCCACTGTACTTGACTCCCTCCACCTAGATCACCAGTAAATGTTTCCCCCCGTGTGGGGGGTGTTTGCTGGGCCTTGTCCATATGTAATGTAACCTTGTACACACATGCCTTGGCACTCTTGGTAATATACTAGAGCAGTAGGAGTCTTTCCTACTGTCCAACCCTTCAAAAAAAGATGATGGAGCCCAGGATCCAGACGACCCCACCGACGACTACTACTACCCCAAGGGTGCCTACTACTACGTGGTGACTGCCGATGACCAGGAGTAGTTAGGAGGCTCCCAGGCAGGAGGGCTTGCCTTTTCAATCAATGTTGCTTTTGTGCTAGCCTTCTTAAGGCATCCCTGTTCAACTTATGTACGTACTCAGATATTGTTGCTTCCGCTGACTCTTGTGTATTCGAGCTTATGTATTCGAGCCCTCGAGGCCCATGGCTTGTAATATAAAGCTTGTATTATTTTATTTATGTCTAGAGTTGTGTTGTGATATCTTCCCGTGAGTCCTTGATCTTGATCGTACACATTTGCGTGTATGATTAGTGTACGATTGAATCGAGGGTGTCACAAGTGAGCCAGGAAGGAGAGACGCTGGCAATGGGGTGACTTTTGCAATGTTATGTAAAGTAGTAGTTTGTCGCAAATGACTATGGTTTTGATGGTTCTATGTATTTTACTCCAGCCACGACGTTGATATGGATCCACCAGCGGGTCCCTACTACTCCCTCTGTTCCCATTTACTTGTCGTGGTTTTAGTTCAAATTTGAACTAAAACCATGACGAGTAAATCGGAACGGAGGGAGTACCTGCAAGAGTTGAACTAAAACCACGATGAGTAAATGGGAACGGATGGAGGACCTGCAAGCCTTGAATATCTAAGGCGGCCCGGCCGACACGTACCCGCGTGCATCACCACGCATATACGCACGCGTATGTGTGTCCTTGGAAGCCGGCTGCCTGCCTGGACAGAAACAACTAGCAAGATAGGCACTCGCCAACCTCTGAATAATGCTAGACGCGGACCCTGCATGCGTCGTGCATCGGTCGCATGCAATCCTTGAATATTCCGCTCCTTCTTATCCTTTCTTTCCGGAAATGTAGTACTTGAGTCATGGGATCCAGATAAGTTCCCATCCTGTCCACTTTTTTGTAGGAAGCTATCCACTTGTTTATTATTGATGTTAGAGTTGTGTCGAATAGTGTGAACAAGGTAGGTTACAGTTGGACTATGAGTTGTATTGTGTTTACATAGGATATGGAGTCGTGTCCTAATAGGACACTTGTATCCTAGGCCTCTCATATATAGCGGCGGTAGAAACACGGTGTAACCTATGCCAACATAATAGCACAGGCGCGCAAGGGGGAGCCGACGGCGTGTGCCGGCGGGTGGCCGGTGTGCGGTATTGTGATGGTGTCACGGGGAGGAGCGCCCATAGTCATGCCCCGAGGATGTAGCCATATCGGTGAAACTCGTTAACAAATCTCGGTGACGTGCCTCGTGTGATTGCTTGGTCCTTGGATGATCGACAGTGGCCTCGGATTTATTCTAACAAGTGGTATCATGAGCAAGGTTTTGAGGTCCGGACGTGGCAAATTGTTGATCTAGAGGAGGAAGAATATCGATAGAAATCTGCATGATGCAGTCATGATACGGGACGAAGGACGTCCGCGAATTGCGATCTAAAGCAGAGATCGGCTAGCAGCATCATATGGCGCAAGCAGCCTGCGGATCGATTGATGCAGCACCTGGAAGTGGCTGGTCTGGTGTGCGTTGGCGCAGCGTTCGTGAGGTCCAGCTAAGCAGCGGCCTAACAGGAGCCCGTGGCCCATGTGTGGTTGTTTGGTCAAGCTTGGCTGACCAGGGGAGGCGTGCACGGGGCCGTACGGGGGATTGGATTGGAGGATGCATTATTGTACGGTGCGGAAGTTATGAATCTATACGAGAAGGATGCTGTTGGATATGCGAGGCAAGTTGAGATTTGTTTCAATAAAAAAGGGAGACCGAGTCTCCACTACTGACACGGAGATAGGCAGGCAAATCAATTGGCGAAAGAAATACATCAAGGGATATGCATCCATCGGAATTAGCAGGAGGCGTTGACAAGGCAATTGCTAGCATCGAGAGAGTTGAGCCAAGGGAGCAGATTATTTGAAGGCCAAGTTTTTTGGTGGATTGCTACTAGTGCACGCATGCAAGACCACCTAGGTTTGCTCGTGTACTTCGGTGTCCCAGGATAGCTCGGGTATTTTTCACACAGTCAGTCGTACAAAGAACTATGGCACCAATGGGTACCTGGTTTGAGGTGGAGAAGTTCGCGGAACTGAAAACCTTGGAATATGGAAGACAGGGTGAAAATTTTGTTGGCACAACAGGGATACTTGAAGGCGTTGCGGGAAGTCAATTCAGCTAAGATGGAATTATCATGTGATGGATTAGAATTTGTGGAAGATGATTTGGGGGCCCTAGAGCATGTCGTGCAGCCGGAAAAGTTCGGTTGGGTTGGACTTGTCAATCTGATGAATTGACGCAAGTCGGTTGATACAGAAGATGGTGGTGGGATCGGTGATGACGACATAGGAGTGTGATGCTGGTGGTGACTGACTTCTGGGGCGTGGAAACACGTGGCATAGGCCCGAGGGCTTGTGTGGCTTCGACAAGACTATGGCGCGGGGTTGATTCAAGATGGTGCACATGAGAGGTTGGAGTCGACGGGGCGCGAGGGTGTACTGATCATCTACCATGGAGACATGTTGAAGGTGGAGCTGGATTGAGGGCTACGGTGTAAGGATCCAGAGAATCGAAGCCTATCCAGCGGGAAAAGCGAGTGACACATAATTTGGACTGGAGCCCAGTGGTCTGATGGAAGCATGAAACTCGTCATCGGTCGATGATGATCGGTGGTACTCTGCAGTGGGGGCTGAGTGGCGTGGGTTCGCGACCCTTGAGACTCGATTGGGACAGCGGAGGCTCATCACAGTAATAGCAGCGAGGCGTGCGGTGCGTGATGATGATATAGACCTAGGGTAGGGTCATAGGCCTGATCTATACGCCCTACCCAAGGTCACTACCTTAGAAGCAAAGAAGCTCAAGAGACAACATGGAGTACCCAATAAAGGCGTCGAGTGCGATCCACTCGACCAATCAACCACTTGGGTACCCCTCCTTCCCGAAGTCACATGACTAGTCAATCACTCCACCATACAAGGAACCAATCGACCTACTGAAGACCAGGAGTCACTCAGAACAGCAAAGGGCAAGCATTCACTCCATAGCCTTTAAGGTCATTTAAGGCACTTAAGGCTGGCGTTACTGGTAACACCCCATCTTTATGTACATTGAACCCTCTGTAACGGGGGATGGCTGGGGTCCTGGCGAACTCTGTATAAGCCACCCCCCTCCTTTGGCACAAGGGTTCGCACCCCCTATAACACACACTCATATAATCCAGTCGACCGCCTCCGGGCACCGAGACGTAGGGCTTTTACCTCCTCCGAGAGGGGCCTGAACTCCTAAACACTTGCGTACAACCTTGCTGTAACTAGGACCTTGCCTCCTCATTCGTACCCCCTATACTTACTGTCAGACTTAGTACCACGACAGTTGGCGCCCACCGTGGGGCTCAGCGTCTTAGCGACTTCCAATGAGGTTGCATTTTCTTCGATCTACATCAGCATGGTTTCCGGTGGAGGTTTGATCATGGGCCGCGAGTTCCGACTCGGTGCGCTCACTTTCATCACCGACGACTCCGCCTGGCTCCAGGAGGCCCCCCTTGACGTCGAGGCTCTCCCGGCTCGTGTCTCGGCGCACTTCTGCACGAGTTCCTGCAGCGTCCTCCTCAGGCAGCCGTCTTCATCGTACCAATCGGTCATTGCATCGTCGACTCACTTCGCTGGACACCACTGCAAGCGGTCTGGTCGTTCATGACTCCAGCGATGGGTGAGACACGCGGTGGCTCATCTGGCCTTCACCCCCCAAGTCGTGGTGATTGAGCCCAACATGTATTCTCGCGGATCGATCGACCTGTCGACTGATTTTGCAAATACCTTTTCTCAGAGCGGGAGTTGTGACCCCGCGGTGGAGGTCCTCATGGTCGACTACCCATCGCGGTCCACCTGGCTTCCGTCGCAGCAGCGACGGCGACAGAAGCGCTGGTTCGTCACTCGACCACGAAGAGTACCAACCCCAACCTCTCAGCTCGTAGCAGAGGGAGAAGCTACACCGCTGCAACATGGAGGCTCTCCAGACCCCCATCATAGGGGAAACCGCCGATGCCCGGGCCTCGGAGGCCGTGCGCCTGGCCACTCTGGCTGAGCGCACTCGTCTGGAGAATCTCCAACATTCTCTCGACGAGCGTGCCGGTCGACTAATTCCTGAATCCAGTCGGCGTCCACAATAGTTGTTTCCACCGGAAACTCAGGTATTCGGTACACCGATTCAGAATTTGGCAGCCGCTGCACGTATTGTAGAGTCTATTCAGCCGTCTCGTTCGGAGGCTAGAAGAGGCTTGGAGCAGATCAGAACGCTGCTCCGAGCAGCGGGAGACCAGAACTCCGAACAGAATCCACGGCAGATCAGTGAGAGCGGATACCGTTCAGTCGGCTCACAGTCCTAGGTCCCCTTTGCGGCATGGAGGCCGTGATCACCGCCAAGATCAGTACCTGGGAAGAGCTCATGGCGAATATGATCGTGAGTATGCCCGCCACAACTACCGTCGAGCGCCTTCGTCCCTTCCGAGGGACGGGTCGTATGTGCCCCGATGCAATGACGACAGACGTCTGTATGGGAACGACCGCAGAGTTCCAGTCAACCCAAGAGAGCCTGGCTTTGATGCAAGGTCCGTCCTTGTGCAAGGTTTGGTCGACCGGAATAGAGCATACAGGGAAGTGCTAGATCAGGACAGACCCAGTGGAGGCAGAGTCCATGTTTCCGGCCCTGAGTGTTTTGGAAGGGCCATCAGAGCTGCTGAGATTCCCCATAACTTCAGACTGGCGACTGGCGTCAGTAAGATTAGAGGCGAGTCGAAGCCCGATACTTGGCTCGAAGACTACCTAGTGGCTGTGCACATTGGTAGCGGCAGTGATGAGGTGGCCATGAAGCACCTTCCTATGATGCTTGAAGGTTCTGCCAGAGATTGGCTTAATCAGTTGGCCTCTGGGAGTATTTTTAGTTGGATGAGTTAGCCCGAGTGTTCACTAGAACATTTGAGGGCACTTGCAAGAGACCTGCCGGTCTACCGGAGCTGCAGCATTGCGTGCAGAAACCGAATGAAACCCTGAGGGACTATATCCAGAGATGGATCACTCTGCACGACACGATGGAGAATGTGTCAGATCACCAAGCAGTATGTGCCTTCAAGGAAGGCGTTCGCTACAGAGAGCTCAATCTGAAGTTCGGTCTGACTAGAGATATGTCTTTCACTCGGATGATGGAGATTGCCACCAAATAGCTAACGTCAGAGATGAAGACCGACTCAGGAGTGGCAAGCACAAAACAGTCGCCCAGGACACCGAAGGAGGAAATTCCAGTCGGAAGCAGAAGTGAAAGGCTGAGGCAGCAGGTCCTGCCGAGGCAGCAATGTTGAATCAAGGAAAGTTCAAAGGGAAACCTAAAGGGCCTTGGACCCCCAAGAAGGTGAAGGATCAGGAAGGAAACGATGTGATGGATTTGCCATGTCATATTCACACCAAGAAGGATGAGGAGGGGAACCTGATTCTCCCCAAGCATACTACTCGACAATGTCGACTCCTTATCCAGAGCTTCCGAGAAAATAAACCCAGTGATGCAGATAAAGAGCCTAAGAAGGAAGAAGAAGATAAGGATGATGATGGCGGTTACCCCAATGTCAATGCCACCCTGGTGATTTTTGCAGATATTGAGAGCAAAAGTCGACTGAAGGTCATTAACAGGTAGGTAAACATGGTTGCTCCAGCAACACCAAGATATCTGAAGTGGTCAAAGGTCCCCATTACATTCGACCAGTCTGACCACCCGGCTCGCATAGCTACCCCTGGGCAGCAAGTGCTGGTGGTCGACCCAGTTGTGGGGGGCACCCGACTGACTAAGGTCCTGATGGATGGAGGCAGTGGCCTGAATATTCCATATGCTGAAGCTCTCAAAGGAATGGGCATCCCGATGTCCAAACTCAGGGAGAGTAACATGCGGTTCCATGGGATCATACCAGGAAACAAAGCCGAATCACTCGGCCAGATCACTCTCGATGTGGTTTTCGGCGATGAGAAGGATTTCCGCAAGGAGAAGTTGATGTTTGAGGTAGTGGATTTCCAGAGTGCATATCATGCCATTCTGGGCAGACCCGCTTACGCTAGCTTTATGGCTCGACCATGCTACGTTTATCTCAAGATGAAGATGCCTGGCCCCAGAGGCGTAATAACGGTTTCCGGTAACCGTCAGAGAGCATAAGATTGTCTTCAAGATGAGGCAAAAATAGCAGATGAGCAGATGGCAGCAGTGGAGTTCCAAGAATACCAGAAGACTACATATCCGAGTGATTTGCTGCGTGCTAAGAGGCCTGCCTCGGAGTCTGCATTTTAGTCAGCCGGAGAGACCAAGCCAGTCCATGTTCACCCGACCGATCCGAATGCCGCTCCGACCCATATCTCGACGACACTCGACAGCAAATAGGAAGAAGCGCTTATCTAGTTCCTCTGTGAGAACTGGAACATCATTGCATGGAAACCATCTGACATGTCGGGTGTACCCAGGAGGCTAGCTGAGCAACATTTGTGAGTCGATCCTAAAGTAAAACCAGTCAAATAGCACCTCCGTCAGTCCGCCACAGAGAAGAGAAAAGCCATTGGCGAGGAAGTGGCTCGGCTCGTGGCCGCAGAGTTCATCCGCGAGATATACCTCTCCGAGTGGCTCGCCAATGTCGTTATAGTTCCCAAGAAGGACAAATCACTCCGAATGTGTATTGACTTCAAACACATCAATCGGGCCTGCCCGAAAGATCATTTTCCTCTACCCCGCATCGACCAGATTGTCGACTCAACTGCGGGATGTGAGCGACTATACTTCCTGGACGCTTATTCTGGGTACCATCAGATCTGACTGTATGGACCCGATGAGATAAAAACAGCTTTCATCACCCCATTTGGGTGTTTTTGCTATGTTACTATGACCTTCGGCCTCAAGAATGCTGGTGCCACATTCATGCGCATGATTCAAAAGTGTCTGCTCACTCAAATCAGTCGGTATGTTGAAGCATACATGGATGACATAGTGGTTAAGTCACGCAAAGGCTCCAACCTGCTGACTGACCTTGCTGAAACCTTTGCCAACCTGAGAAGGTATGATATCAAGCTTAATCTGTCTAAGTGCACATTTGGAGTCCAGGCGGAAAGTTACTCAGTTTTCTCGTTTCCGAACGAGGGATCGACACAACCCCGAAAATATTGGCACAATCCTCTGAATGAAACGCCCAGTCCGCGTGCATGACGTTCAGAAGCTTACTGGTTGCTTGGCTACTTTGAGCCGATTCATCTCACTGCCTCTTTATCGATTGAGGAAGAAATCTGACAAGTTCTGGTGGAATGACGAAGCTGAAGTAGCGTTTGAAGAGCTCAAAGTCCTGCTTTCCACCCAGCCGACGCTTGCTGCTCTGGTTAGCAAGGAGCCTCTACTGCTTTACATCGTAGCCACGGGACAAGTTGTTAGCACAGTGCTCACGGTCGAGCGGGAAGAGGAAGGCAAGGCCTTCAAAGTTCAGCGCCCCGTGTATTACATTTCAGAAGTCTTAACCCCATCCAAGCAGAGATATCCTCACTATCAGAAGCTTGTTTATGGGATTTACTGGACCACGAAGAAGGTTGCACATTCTGATCACTCAATTTCAGTCATCGGCGACGCTCCATTATCAGAGATTCTGAATAATAGAGATGCAACTGGTCGAGTGGCAAAGTGGGTGATTGAACTTCTTCCTTTGGATATCAGATTTGAGGCAAAGAAGGCCATTAGGTCTCAAGCAATTGCAGATTTCCTCGCGGAGTGGACTGAACAACAACAGCCGATTCAAATTTAGTCGGAACATTGGACCATGTTCTTTGATGGATCCAAAGATGTTAAATGGCTCTGGTGCAGGAGTGGTTTTAGTGTCCCCATGAGGAGACAAGCTCAGTTATGTCCTCCAGATTCACTTTGACTCTTCAAACAATGAGGCTGAGTATGAGGCACTATTATACGGGTTGCATATGGCCATTTCACTCGGCGCCCGGCGCCTGATGGTTTATGGCGACTCAGATTTAGTGGTTAACCAAGTAATGAAGGAATGGGAAGTCAGGAGTCCCACAATGATAGGTTACTGCAACGCAGTGAGAAAGCTAGAGAAGAAGTTTGAGGGATTTGTGAGGGAGTCCTGGATTAGGGGGTATCCGGACAGCCGGACTATATACATCGTCCGGACTATTGAAGCGTGAAGATACAAGACTCAAGAGTTTGTCCCGTGTCTGGATGGGACTCTCCTTTGCGTGGAAGATAAGCTCGGCGATCCGGATATTGTGTTTCCTTCCTTGTAACCGACTCCATGTAAACCCTAGCCCTCTCCGGTGTCTATATAAACCGGAGAGGTTGGTCCTTAGAAGGCCGATCACAATTACAATCATAATCATCATAGGCTAGCTTCTAGGGTTTAGCCTCTACGACCTCGTGGTAGATCTACTCTTGTACTACTCATATCGTCAATATTAATCAAGTAGGAAGTAGGGTTTTACCTCCATTGAGAGGGCCCGAACCTGGGTAAACATTGTGTCCCTTGCTTCCTGTTACCATCAGCCTAAGACGCACAGATCGGGACCCCCTACCCGAGATCCGCCGGTTTTGACACCGACATTGGTGCTTTCATTGAGAGTTCCTCTGTGTCGTCGTTGCAAGGCTTGATGGCGCCTTCAATCGTCAACAACACGGTCCAGGGTGAGACTTTTCTCCCCGGACAGATCTTCATGTTTGGCGGCTTTGCACATGGGCCAATTCGCAGCCATCCGGAGCGATCAGCAGCTACACCCCGCCACCGTGTCAGTTCGAAACTTGAACTACATGGCGAATATTCGCGGAGACTTGATCTTTGACGGATTCGGGCCCGTGCCAGGAGCACCGGACAGTCGCGATGAGCACGGCCTAGACCTGCTGTCGGACAATGTTTGGGATATCACCCCTGCAGTAGCCCCGGACCTATATCCGAAGCAGGCTGCATCTCCTAAGAACGGAGGGATGGGCCCCGCTCCGCAAGCGGCACACTCATCGGCGGTAGAGCCGAACACATGCCTCACTTCTGAGAAAGCATGTAACTCCGGACCCCCGGACTCGTATCCGGTTGTTGGTTCCAGTCCGCGCACTCTCGTGCCAGCCAAGCCAGGTTGGGCTCCAGTAATGGAGTTTACCGCTGCGGACATCTTCCAGCACTCGCCCTTTGGCGACATGCTGAACTCATTAAAGTCTCTCTCTTTGTCAGGAGGCTCTTGGCTGAACTATGTCTGGCTTGAGTGGGAAGCAGGCGATGAAGGAATTCGTTTCCCACCCACCACCCACTTCATTGCCATGGTCGATGACTTAACCGATGTGCTTGACTTCGACTCCGAAGACATCGACGGTATGGACGATGATGCAGGAGAAGAACAGGAACCACCGCTCACGGGGCGGTGGACAGCCACCTCCTCAGAGAGAAAAACAAAGCATGGGCATCGTCGACGCCGCCCCAAGCCCCGCCACAGCAATACTGGCCCAAGAGATGAAAATAATCCGGATGGTGCCGAAGAGGAATACAACCCTAATCAGCCCGCCTTCGAGCAGGACGGGCAGGATGATGAGCAGGTCAGCCCAGACGAACAGGTGACCAACGGATATCCGGAGGAGGACAACTACATGCCCCCCTCCAAAGACGAGATTAGCCTCGGAGACGACGAGTTCCGCGTACCTGAGGATCCCGTGGAGCAGGAGCGCTTCAAGCGTCGGCTTATGGCCACTGCGAGGAGCACGAAAAAAGAAGCAGAGCAACTCGTGCAGATCAAGACCGCGCCACGATAGATGGATCAAGTCCCGCAGCCGAGGAATACTGACTCGAGCGCCAAACGGCTGACCGGCCACCCCGTGGCAGGGATAAAACAGGATATCGGCCCGAATACCAGCCCGCACCCCCACGCCAATACACTACGGCCCGGGGCAACAGGCAAGACCTGCAAGATATACTGGAAAACAAAGCAGGACAGCCAAGATCGGTCTATGGATCGCGGGGGCGCGCCGCGGCACGCGACGATGATCGTCACGCCGGATACATTATCAACAAGATCGGTCGGGCCGAACACAGCAACCCAGAACAATTCGAACTGCGTAGCCACAATGCCCGGCACAGAGGTGCTGTGCACCCCCTCTGCTTCGCTGACAAAGTGATGGATCATGAATTCCCAGAAGGGTTCAAACCCGTAAACATCGAATCATACGATGGCACAACAGACCCCGCTGTATGGATCAAAGATTTCCTTCTCCACATTCACATGGCCCGCGGGGACGATCTACACGCCATTAAGTATCTTCCCCTTAAGCTCAAAGGACCCGCCCGGCACTGGCTAAACAGCCTGCCAGCAAATTCCATTGGCAGTTGGGAAAACCTGGAAGACGCATTCCTCGACAACTTCCAGGGCACATATATGCGACCACCGAATGCCGATGACTTGAGCCACATTACTCAACAGCCCGGGGAGTCAGCCAGGAAATTCTGGACTCGGTTCCTAACTAAAAAGAACCAAATAGTCGACTGTCCGGACGCCGAAGCCCTGGCGGCTTTTAAGCATAATATCCGTGATGAGTGGCTCGCCCGACACCTCGGCCAGGAAAAACCCAAGTCCGTGGCATCTCTCACAACACTAATGACCCGCTTTTGCGCGGGCGAGGACAGCTGGTTGGCTCGCAGCAGCACCATGCCACATTCCGGCACTTCGGATGTCTGCGACAATAACGGCAAGCCACGACGCAACAGACATAAGAGATGGGACAACAGCGACAACACTGAAGACACGGCAGTAAACGCCGGATTCAGTGGATCCAAGTCCGGTCAGCGGAAGAAGCCGTACAAAAGAAACAATCAGGGACCGTCCAGTCTGGACCGTATACTGGAGCGCTCTTGCCAAATTCATGGCACCCCGGACAAGCCAGCCAACCACACCAACAGAGACTGCTGAGTGTTCAAATAGGCCGGCAAAATAAACACCGAAAACAAGGACAAGGGGCTGCACAGCGACGATGACAAGGAGCCCCGGGCGACCGAACATGGGAGGACAGAAGAAATCCCCCCCCCCCAGGTGAAAATGGTCAACATGATCTACGCCACTCACATCCCCAAGCGGGAACGGAAGCGAGCACTACGGGACGTCTATGCGATGGAGCCAGTCTGATGCAGAGCATCCTTCCATCATCCCCATGGACTCTACATCAACACCTCCAACCCCACAAGGACCTATGACTCGAGCACGTGCAAGAGCTCTTGAAACCGAGGTGACATCACTCCTCCCACAATTCCCTTTCGATTCACATGAGACATGGTTAATACCTCAAACGGAAACGCTATGCATACTCAGGTACCAAGGAGTCAACCATGAAGAAGCTAGAAGGCAAGGAGGACCGGAAACGGAAGACATGCATGAAGACGGAGAGGAAAAATCACCAAGGACCAGGATGCCCGGATGATCCGGACCCCGGCCCGGACGATCCGGACAGAGCCTGGACAATCCGGACCCCGGCCCGGACGATCCGGCTAAATCGCCCGAAGACTCCCGAAGCTCAAACCTGAAGCCGGATCATCCGGACCCCGTCCCGGATCATCCGGACCACCAGCCGGACATCCGGCCCGTCGCCGCCACCAGCCGAGCCTCCAGCTCATCCGGGCCACCACCCGGATCATCCGGACCAGCCCGGATCATCCGGACCCCCGTCCGGATCATCCGGCCAGCGCCTGTGTGCGCGTGTTGGGCTGAGCCCATGTACCCCTTCGCCCCCAAGTCTATAAATAGGACCCCCTCTCCTCACTTTGAGACTCAGCATTGGATTAGCTCATATTTGTGTGAGAGCCTTTGCTCATCCACTTGGTTACTTCTCCTCGGAGCTCAGGACCTCTTCGGAGAAGATCCCCAAAGCGTATTCAAGACCCCTCTTTAGGGAAGAACATCAAGGCCTCCTCTTGGAGATGAACGGTTCCTTTTGTATCCTTACCTTAGTTGACTTTGTATCTTGTGGATCTCATGTGTGTGTGGTGATCTAGCACTTGTGTGATCGATTCCTTGTTGGTTGAGTGATTCTCTCTCGTTTTCCCCGTGTTTTCCCTTTGTGCTTCTGCGTGTTCTTCGTGATTCCCCCGTAGGATCCACTCCAAACGTGAAAGATCAACGCTATAGGGTTCAACCCTACATCATATGGTATCATGAGCCAGGTTGATCATGTTTTTGGAGCCCCTACCCTGTGTTTTCTAGCTTGATTTTGTTGTTTTCGTCCCAAATCCGAAAATCCCCACCAAAAATAAACCCCAAAATTTTTTGTGATTTGTTAGTTTTGATGATGTTTTGTTGATTTTAATCCGTGGATTCGGTGTGTGACTCGTGGATATTGCTTTTCCCCACCTTCTCCCCCTCGAAATCCATCCAAAATCCCCGAAATCGTCAAATTTCTCCCAGTTTTCGTGTTCTTCCCGAGCTGTTCCCGAGCGAGATTGACCTGCCCGGATCATCCGGACCCTGAACCGGATCATCCGGCTCCTTGCCCGGATCATCCGGCTTCCTCTGCCGAAACTGCACTTGTGCAGTCCTCCTCCACCACCACCACCACCTACACCTACATACCACCTCCCCACCCCAACCACCACCAGTTCCACTTGCCAAAACCCCACGACACAACCTCCGTACTACCATTCAAATTTGGGTTCGAGAATTTGAGTTGAGATTTCCGTGTCCTATTGTGTTTCGACTATTTAGGTGCGGTGAGACATCAACAACAAACGCTCATTTTCGTCGACTACTCATCTTCATTGCGGACGGTAACTTCGACGACATCTTTGTCATACCTTGCAATTGCATTGATAACCATCATAGACCATCTTTTGCGTTGCTTACCCATCGAGACTAGCCATTGAGTATTGCCGGCCACGTGACTTGTGCACATTAGTAGCATACTCCATATCATACATACCATCGTGGTGCATATCTCGGAATCAACTTGTGTGTCACAAAGTTGTCATCGCATACACAATTGCTATCTTGGTTCGTGAAGTTTGCATAAGAAAAGAGCTCAAAAGAGAAAGAGCCACTCAAGCTTTTAAGCAAAGAGGAAAGATAAGCAAAGAACTTATGAGCAAGAAGCATAGCATCATACTACATTAAGATTGTCATATAAGATCATCTTGGATCTTTGCACCGAAATACCATACATATAGCATACTTGGGATAGAGATCGTTGCATTTTTGCCTAGTAGGTTGTGCACAAGCTCCGTATCCGCCTATTGTGCAATCGTGCTAGCGTCTCTCTAGTATTGTGCAACAAGAGCATTTTCGTGGATTCCACATTTTGGCTCACTTTTGGTTTGCACAATCCCATTTATCTATTTGCGTGTGTGTTTCCGTGTACCACTACTTGCTTGGTCTACTTGTTGCATATGCGAATTTGCGAATCTTCTTCAACATTTTTGAGTCAAGCTAACGATTGCAATAATTTTTGTGCCACCATCCTAACCAAGCTCCACCAAAAGCTTTTACTTGTGTAGGTGTGAGAATCGACAAGGATCGGTACCAATAGTGCTATTTCATTGTCCACATTTGAGTGAACTTGATTCATCTTCAACTTTGGTCAAAGGTACATTGGTATTAGTTCTTCTCCTTCTACCACTCACAATTTGCTTGAAATGATGGATAGGCCAAGTACCTCTACCAACCCACTCTTTATCGAGCAAGACGACGACATGTCATCCTATTTCACCAAGAGCCACCTCTTTGGCGCACAACGAGCTCTCCATCAAGAGCAACAAGCAATGAGCGACCGCATCGACAACCTCGCCACCGACTTGCGACTCTCCGAGCAACGTAGAAGAGACTACTTCGACAATAAGCTCGACGCGCACAAGCAAGAGAACGATGCAAGAATGGACGAGATCCGCGCCTTGTTGATGAACCGGCATCCTTCTACATCCTCACACTCAAGACGGAGCCACTCAAGTCGCCACTCCGACGACTCCTTCTCCGACACAAGTACACCGTCATCGAACACTCTTCAACGAGCCGTGCGTCAAGACCGTCATGCATCTCGCAACCCGCTACATGACAAACATTCCCAAGAGCAAGTTAATGAACAAGTTCCTCGTCCTCAATCAAACCAAGTAGCGTTTGCTCAAGCTCAAGAACGACAACGTCTTCGTCACCAACAAGAACAAGAACGAGCGCGCCTACATCAAGAGCAACAAGACGCCGAGGCCCAACGCCTTCAACAACAACAACGAGAAGCACAAGCTCTTGAGGCGGAACGTGCCCTTCAAGCATCAAGTCGAGCTATCGCCAACCGCAATCGCGAAAGGCGCAATCAAGAGGAAGCCCTTCGAGAAGAAATCCAAGAGAAGAACTACCATCCATGTGCGCAACGTCAAGCCCCACAAGCTCCTTCACAAGCTCCTCAAAGCTCCTCCCCAACCTCAAGGTCAACAATAGCAAGTTGATAATGGACTTCCTCCATGCCAAGAGCAACATGAGGATGATTACCCTCCACGTCAAGGGTGTCATCATCAACAACGCCCACAACACAATGAAGAGCAACGCTATGGCAAGCTCAAGTTCACAATGCCCAAGTTCAATGGAAGCAATGACCCCGAAGAGTACCTCTCATGGGCATTGAAGGTCGACAAAATCTTTCGTTTGCACAACTTTGAGGAAGAGAAGAAGATCGCTATGGCATCACTTGAGTTCCAAGACTTTGTGCTCATATGGTGGGAACAAGTCCTTGAGCGCCGACAAGCAAGAGGTGAACCTCCAATCACCACTTGGGCTCAAATGAAGGATGTCATGCGAGCACGTTTTGTGCCCACCTACTACAACCGTGAGCTCTTCAAGAAGCTACAACTCCTCAAGCAAGGAACAAAGAGTGTTGAAGAATACTACAAGGAAATGGAGATTGCCATGATTCGAGCCAATGTCACGGAAGATGATGAGCAAACAATGGCACGATTCTTGAATGGACTCAACCATCACATCAAGAAGATCGCCGACTTCCAACCCTACTCCAACCTCATTGAGCTCGTGCATCAAGCTACAAAGGCGGAACGACAAGTGCAAGATGACTTCAAGTACGCCAAGTACTCCTCCAAGACATACGGCTTCTCCAACAACCAAGCTTCAACAACTACTCCAACTTCGGCATCAACCAAGCCTTCTCCAAGCAAGGACGACAAGTCAAGTTACAAGAAAACTTCCACAAGTTCAAGTCGTCTTCCTCCTACTACAAGCAAATTCAAGCCGCGTGCTTCATCATCTACTCCAACCAATGAGACCGTCAAGACAAGCTCCTTCAAGTGTTTCACTTGCGGCGGCCGAGGCCACAAGTCCTATGAATGCACCAACAAGCGCACCATGATACTCAACGACGACGGCACCTACGACTCAATGAGTGAAGATGAACTGGAAGCTATTGAGCAACTGGCCATGCACCGGCGCATCAATGAGGATGAAGATGATCAAGTCTTTTGTGATGAAGATACGAGCCCAGCTCTTGTTTTCTCCAAGGTCTTGACACTTCAACATCAAAAAGAAGAAGACCAACGATGCCACATCTTCCACACAAAGGCCGGCATCAATGGACAATCCGTCAAGGTCATCATCGATGGAGGTAGTTGCCACAACTTGGCAAACGAAGAACTATGCTCCAAGCTCCAATTGGTCAAGAAGAAGCACCCGCACCCCTACAAGGTTCAATGGCTAAGTGACTCCGGCACTATACGAGTTGAGCATACGGTCCAAGTAGCCTTCAAAATCGGTGCATATGAGGACACTTTGGAGTGTGATGTGGTCCCAATGACCGTTTGCCACCTCCTACTTGGTAGGCCATGGAAATTTGACCGTGGTGTCTTCCACAATGGGCATACAAACCACTATAGCTTCAAGATGAAGGGAAAAGAATATGTGCTACGACCCATGTCTCCTAGTCAAGTGATTGCCGACAAACAAGCCAACAACCAAAGAAAGAAGAGTGAGAAAGTGAGCCACCAAAAAGTGAGTGAGAGCCACAAGCCAAATTTGAGCGCCTCTCCGCCTAGAGAGAAAAACCTCATCCTATTTGCCACCAAAAGTGAGATGAGAGAAGTGTGTGAGAACCCATCGAGTGTGATGCACTTTGTCCTTGTTTGCAAGGATGGAGATACAAAAACTAACACCATTCACGAGCTACCTTTGGTGTTTCAATCTCTTTTGCAGGAATTTCAAGATGTTTTCCCCAATGAGCTACCTCCGGGTCTACCTCCTCTACGAGGCATTGAGCATCAAATCGACCTCATCCCCGGAGCGCCACTTCCAAACAAAGCTCCATACCGTGTCAATCCCGAAGAAACAAAGGAGATTCAATGGCAAGTACAACAACTAATCGACAACGGTCATGTACGTGAAAGCTTAAGCCCTTGTGCCGTACCCGTTATACTTGTGCCTAAGCCCGATGGAAGTTTCCGCTTGTGTTCCGATTGTAGACCTATAAATGCTATCACCGTGCGCTATAGGCATCCCATTCCTCGCTTAGATGATATGCTTGATGAACTTAGTGGAGCCAACTTTTTCTCAAAAATTGATCTTAAAAGTGGCTATTATCAAATTCACATTCATGAGGGTGATGAGTGGAAAACTGCTTTCAAAACCAAATTTGGCTTATATGAGTGGTTGTTCATGCCTATGGGTTTGTCGGAAGCACCTGGAACTTTTGTGCGTCTCATGCATCATGTACTTCGTCCATACATTGGAATCTTTGTTGTGGTTTACTTCGATGATATTCTTGTGTTTAGCAAAACCATGAAAGAGCATCTTGATCATGTTAAACTTGTTTTGCAAACACTTCGAAAGGAAAGTCTTTATGCCAACTTGAAAAAATGCACTTTTGGCGTTGACAAAGTGGTTTTCTTGGGTTTTGTTGTCTCTTCCAAGGGTGTCCATGTTGATGAAACTAAAATTAAAGCAATTAAAACTTGGCCCCAACCCACCAATTTGCAACAAGTGCGAAGTTTCCTTGGTCTTGCAGGTTTTTATCGTCGCTTTGTGAAAAACTTTAGCACTATTGCAGCTCCTTTGCATGCTTTGAGCAAGAAGAATACTCCTTTTGTTTGGGGATCTTTGCAATCCAATGCTTTTGATGATCTCAAGTCTTTGCTTACTCATGCTCCGATTCTTGCTTTGCCCAATTTTGACAAAAAATTTGAGGTTCATTGTGATGCAAGTGGTACCGGAATTGGCAGAGTTTTGATGCAAGAAAAACGAGCCATTGCTTACTTTAGTGAAAAACTCTCCGGTGCTCAACTTAACTATGCCGTATATGACAAGGAATTGTATGCTTTAGTGCATGTACTACATGTTTGGGAACATTATCTTAGACCTCATGAGTTTGTCATCCATACCGATCATGAAACGCTTAAGTACTTAAAAGGTCAAACTAAATTGAACAAGCGTCATGCCAAATGGAGTGAATTTATTGAATCTTTCCCATATGTGATCAAGTACATTAAGGGTAAGGAAAATCTAGTTGCCGATGCACTTTCACGCATATGCACGCTTGTCACCCAACTAGAGTTGAATGTTATTGGATTTGAGCACATAAAATATTTGTATGCTAGTGATCCATCTTTTGCACCTCATTATGCTAAATGTTTGACGCATACATCTTGGGAACAATATTACCTCAAGGATGGTTATCTTATGAGAGCTAACAAACTATGCATTCCCGAGTCTTCTCTTCGTTTGCTACTTTTGCAAGAGGCTCATGGAGGTGGACTCATGGGACATTTTGGACGCGACAAGACCTTCGCCACGCTCTCCAAGAACTACTTTTGGCCCAAGATGTTTCGAGACGTCTCACGCTTCACCACCCGACATGCCGCAAAGCTAAGTCAAAAGCTCAATCTCATGGTCTTTACATGCCTCTTCCTATTCCTTATCAACCTTGGGAAGACATTAGCATGGATTTTGTACTTGGTCTGCCTAGAACTCAAAATGGAAAGGATTCCGTGTTTGTTGTTGTGGATCGATTTTCTAAGATGGCACATTTCATTCCTTGCAACAAGGTAGACGATGCTTCACATATTGCAAATCTCTTTTGTAGGGAAATCTTGCGCCTCCATGGAGTACCAAAGACAATCGTCTCCGACCACGACGTCAAGTTCTTGAGTTACTTTTTGAAGACCTTATGCGCCAAACTCGGAATCAAGCTCTTGTTCTCATCCGCATACCATCCTCAAACCGACGGCCAAACGGAGGTGACGAACCGGACGCTATCCACTCTCCTTCGCGTGTTGATCAAGAAGAACATCAAGGAGTGGGAGGCATGTCTACCCATCGCCGAGTACGCCTACAACCGTGCAAGACATTCGACTACCGGCAAGTCTCCCTTCGAGGTCGTCTACAGCTTCAACCCATTGTCCCCATTGGACATTCTACCTCTTCCCCTACAAGAGCGCACCAACCTCGACGCAAGTGCACATGCAAGCTACATCAAGAAGATGCATGAAGATACAAGACACACCATCGAGCGCCAAGTACAACGACTAGCGACCAAGCTCAACATCAACAAGCAACCCATGATCTTCAACATAGGCGATCTCGTGTGGCTACACCTTCGCAAGGAACGCTTCCCCAACGAACGCAAGTCCAAACTTCTACCTCGAGCCGATGGACCCTTCAAGGTGTTAGCACGCTACAACAACAATGCGTACAAGCTCGACCTACCAAGCGACAAGTACAACGTGAGCGACAACTTCAACGTCAAAGACCTCTCGCCTTTCCATGGTGACGAAGATCTTGATCCGAGGTCGGATCCTTTCGAAGGGAGGGGATATGATGCGGAGCATCCTTCCATCATCCCCATGGACTCTACATCAACACCTCCAACCCCACAAGGACCTATGACTCGAGCACGTGCAAGAGCTCTTGAAACCGAGGTGACATCACTCCTCTCACAATTCCCTTTTGATTCACATGAGACATGGTTACTACCTCAAACGGAAACGCTATGCATAATTAGGTATCAAGGACTCAACCATGAAGAAGCTAGGAGGCAAGGAGGACCGGAAACGGAAGACATGCATGAAGACGGAGAGGAAAAATCACCAAGGACAAGGATGCCCGAAGGATCCGGACCCCGGCCCTGACGATCCGGACAGAGCCCGAACGATCCGGACCCCGGCCCGGACGATCCGGCTAAATCGCCCGAAGACTCCCGAAGCTCAAACCTGAAGCCGGATCATCCGGACCCCATCCCGGATCATCCGGACCCCGCCCGGACATTCGGACCACCAGCCGGACATCCGGCCCGTCACCGCCACCAGCCGAGCCTCCAGCTCATCCGGGCCACCACCCTGATCATCCGGACCAGCCCAGATCATCCGGACCCCGTCCGGATCATCCGCCAGCGCTTTGTGCGTGCGCGTGTTGGGCTGAGCCCATGTACCCTTCACCCCAAGTCTATAAATAGGACCCCCTCTCCTCACTTTGAGACTCAGCATTGGATTAGCTCATATTTGTGTGAGAGCCTTTGCTCATCCACTTGGTTACTTCTCCTCGGAGCTCAGGACCTCTTCGGAGAAGATCCCCCAAGAGGATTCAAGACCCCTCTTTAGGGAAGAACATCAAGGCCTCCTCTTGGAGATGAACGGTTCCTTTTGTATCCTTACCTTAGTTGACTTTGTATCTTGTGGATCTCATGTGTGTGTGGTGATCTAGCACTTGTGTGATCGATTCCTTGTTGGTTGAGTGATTCTCTCTCGTTTTCCCCGTGTTTTCCCTTTGTGCTTCCGCGTGTTCTTCGTGATTCCCCCGTAGGATCCACTCCAAACGTGAAAGATCGACACTATAGGGTTCCACCCTACATCACACTCGCCCCCAAATTCAACCCATGGTCAGCTTGTCCGATCACCTTTGATCATAGGGATCATCCTACTAGCATCCGTCACGGCGGCTCAGCCGCATTGGTCCTAGACCCAATCATCAACGGAATCCACCTCGCACGAGTCCTTATGGACGGCGGCAGCAGCCTGAACTTGCTTTATCAGGACACAGTGCGCAAAATGGGCATCGACCGTTCAAGGATCAAGCCCACCAAAACCACCTTTAAAGGTGTAATTCCTGGAGTATAGGCCCGCTGTACGGGCTCTATAACATTGGAAGTGGTCTTCGGATCTCCGGACAACTTCCGAAGCGAAGAGTTAATCTTCGATATCGTCCTTTTCCGTAGTGGTTACCACGCACTGCTCGGACGAACCGCATTCTCTAGATTCAATGCGGTACCACACTATGCATACCTCAAGCTCAAGATGCCAGGCCCGCGCGGGGTCATAACAGTCAACGGAAACATGGACCGCTCTCTCCGTACAGAAGAGCATACTGCAGCCCTCGCGGCAGAAGTGCAATGCGGCCTCCTCCGGCAAACCACCAATCCGGCGAAGACAAACTCAAGCACCATCAAGCGAGTCCGGAGCACCCCGCAATAGGATCACCAGGCACGCCAAGAGCGCGACTAGCAGCCCGGCATCTGCTCAAACCCCATCAAAGCAGCATTCGTGCCACGCGTACACAATTACGCACTCAAAATACCATGGGCACAGGCGGAGGCGCAGCAGTGACTCAGTCAACAGGCGGTATCACCACAGCATACTTTCATAAAAAAACCTTCCTTTATTTTATTTTATTTCAGGACACCGCCTTAGGGCAGCCTCTTCAGAAGGGCTGGATTGTCAGACCTATACAGGGGAGAACACCAAGGAGGCAACAGGCTTTGTGCACAGAAGGAAATACCCAGATGGAATCTATTTATGATTGTTATACCTGTTTTATCTATCTGTACGCGGCATGCCCCTGGATAGGACATGTCAAATACGAAAACTCAAAACGGTGCCCGGGCTCAACTGCTCCCTCTCAGCAAAAATTTCAAAAAAAATACTAGAAAAATTTGAAAAATTCCAAATTTTTTTGTGGTGGTAGATAATTTGACGCGTGAGGTGCGCCCCAAAATTCAACTTATTTAGACATCTGAGCAGCTCTCGGCAAAAAAGACAAATCGGGTCAAAACAGTACGTGAACAGTAAACATTTTTACAAACCCTGATTTTGTCTTTTTTGCCGAGAGCTGCTCAGATGCTCAAATCAGTTGAATTTTGGGGCCCACCTCACGCATCAAATTATCTACCACCACAAAAAAATTGGAATTTTCTGAATTTTTCTAGTATTTTTTTTGAATTTTTTTCTAAGCATGGGTGCAGATGAGCCCGGGTGCAGATTTGCCGCACTCATGTCAAATAGTCCTATTTATCTCCGCTTAATGCATTCATTGTAAACATACACTTAAACGTATTATTCGTCAGTGGGAGATCATATATAGCGTCAGCTTATTATTCTTATTTGAGCATTTTTTCTTACAAATGTTTATTTGATATTGCATCCGTACACCTTGAATACGGTCAGTTTGCCAGGGGCTTCTCATGGCGCCCCGTAATACGGCAAGTAAAGTCCGAACACTTTCAACAGTGCGGCACCCCAAACTTATAGCACTATATGCATCAGCTCCGAATCATGTCTTTGGTCCATAGTTGGGTTAGCCCGGCTCCCTTGTTTTGGTACCTTACATTCCGTTATATCGGCTAAGGTAGCGCAGGGAGAACTACTGCGATTGTGTCCCGGTTCTTCCTGACGAGCACCTCAGTAGAGAAAGCCGAAAACTGGCCGGCATGATGCGGCGAGAGCTGGTCGCTATTGAGAGGTCTTAAAATCCTTAAAGATTTTTCCGCTTTGGGTGAAGAATCGGCTTTGTCCAATTTAGGCGTATATAGCGCCCCAATTCGGCCTTCCGAATTCTAAGGGCTTCGCCGAAATTTAAAATTAAAGACTTCTATGGCTAGGTGAAAGTTATAAAGCCGCATAGTCCGATTGCCTTGTTCGCTGCGCCGGATACCTCCTTAAGGGACCAAACATTTGGATAAAGAGTATCTGGGTTTTTCTAGGAACACCCCGGTACTAGTTGTGTGGGGGCAGAAGCCGACGACTGGCCTACTTTCAGTATTCTATAAAAAGCCGCACTGAAGGTAATATTTTAAATCAAACAGTGCTACATAGCACAAGTAACTTCGTCTTTAAATTACAACAGAGGCAGAGGTACATTTAGTCAAAGATCTTTCCCTTGGTACATTCATCGGCCATGAGATGAGCGCCCTTCACAACGCCATCATAGTACTTCTCGGGATGGCGATGCGCCTTGCCCTCCAATGGCCCGTCCTTCACCAGCTTCTCCACATCCAGCTTGCCCCAATGCACCTTTGCGCGGGCAAAGGCCTGGCGGGCACCCTCAATGCAAATGGATCGCTTGATCACTTCAAGTCGCGGACAGGCATTCACCATCCGCTTGATCAGGCCGAAGTAGCTAGTGGGCAGGGGCTCACCAGGCCACATCCGGACTATGTAATCTTTCATAGCCACTTCGGCCGCCCTCTAGAGTTCTACCAACTGCTTCAGTTGGTCACTCAGAGGCATTGGGTGTTCGGCCCCAGCATACTGGGACCAGAACAGGTTCTCCGTTGAGCTCCCCTGCTGAACACGGTAGAACTCCGCAGCATCTGATATGCTGCATGGCAAATCTGTGAATGCCCCTGGAGAGCTCCGAATTCGGGTAAGTAAATGAAACGCCTCCTCCACATGTTTGCTCTGCATAAAGAATTTCTTACCCGCCGCTATCTTTTGGCCTCCTGGATTTCCTGCTGTGCCTTCTCGGCTTCGGCCTTGGCGTCTTTCATACTCATAAGGGCATTCGCAAGCTCGGCCTCTTTCATCTTCAGATCATGCCCCACGGACTCGAACTTCTTGCCGAGGTCCCGGAGCTCTTGTTGTACCTCGCCCACTCTAGCACTTTGCTTTTCGCGCTCCTTGCATTCCAAGGCCGCCTTGTCTTTGGCCTCGGATAGTGCTTTCTTCAAGGACGCCACTTCGGTGGTGGCCCCTGTCACACAGTCACGACGCTTCGTCGTTAGACTAACCAATTTTATCTATCCTTAAATACATAAGAGCGGGGAATCACTCACCTTTGTTCTCTTCGAGCTGCCTCTTCGTGAGGTCGCGCTCTCCCTGCGCCTCCTCCAAGTCCCGCTTTAGTTCGGCGACCTTGGCTGTCTTGGGTAGCAGCAGCAAGCAAAGACAGCCTGCTTATTTACATGAATACTTATTATTAGACTCATGATTATATTGACCCTCCGCTTGGCTTTTCTTTCCGAACACCAAACAGAGTATCAAGGGCTACTACCTATCGGGTGGTAATTTCACATATTTTTATTACTTACCTCAAAGCTCGTCAGAGGCTGGTACATCGCCGTCAGTCCGCTCTTGGCGGATGTAACCTTCAATCACCGCACCCATAAGAGTATGGTGCTCGTCATCCATGGAAGCGCCGCGAAGCGCTTCCAGCAGACTATCCGACGCCTCTGGCGTGACGGAAGTCATTGGCACAAACGGCTTGCTCTCCCTAGCGAGGGGCCGCCTGCCCGCATCCGGAGACATCAAAGGCTCCGGCATAGTATCCGGATGAGAATCCGGCTTGCTGCGGCTCTCATCGGCACGATCCGCGGGGATCTTGAACCCTGCGTGTTCGACATCTTGAATCCCGCCTTGGGGCGTCTCCAAAGTCACCTCCCCCCGCTCTGGGATCCTTCGGGACAACACCTCCATGTCATCCGTGGGTTGAGGGGTAGTGGCCGTCGGGAGCGAGTTCATCGCTGAATCGCTCAGGGACCCATTTGAAGACGATACCTCGGGATGAGCCCTGGTCGTACTGCATATATCTTCAGCGTTATAAAAAAAGACTATGAAGTAAAATCACGATAGAGTGCGGATACTTATGATCGCGCTAGAGGCTTCCCCCTGGGCAGCCACCCCTCCTCGCTATGAGCGGCTGTGGCAGAGTAGTCCGGAAGGGACACCTTTCCCTTCATGGACGTCCCAGCCCCCTCCTCCGGGGAGGCTTTCCTCTTTTTCTCCTCCCTGGTGTAGGGAGGTAGAGTCTCTTCTTGCTTCCCCCGCCTCCGCGGGAGGAATCTGCCTCCTCGTCGTCGGACGACGAGGGAATGACGGCCTTGCGCCGGGGGCCTCTCCCGGTCCCCTGGTCCGCCTCCTCAGGCCCCTCATGCTTTTCGGATGGGGCGGCTTCTTCTTCCTCCTCCCTTAGTGGGAGGAGTGCGCCTCGTCATCTTTGGACGAGGCTTCCGACACAACCCACGCCGAGACCCTTTCAGATCCTGGGGCCTTCTTTTAGGCCTTCTTCTCCGGCACCTTGTAGGGTGCCGGGACTAGCATCTCCGTCAGGAGAGCGTCAGCTGGGCCTTCTGGCAGCGGAGCTGGACAGTCAATCCGCTCCGCTATCTCCACATAATCCTGACTAAGTATGCACAATTACTTAAGACTCCCCCACGAATATACTGGGAAGAGCTGACTCCGTTGGTAGTCAGAAAACTCACCGCACTAGGAGGCCGTGCGGCGTGAAGTCCACGGTCCTCGGATGTGGGAGGAGGTACTTCGGAGGCCTTGAACAGCGCGTTCCACGCTTCTTTATGCGTCATGCCGTAGAGCCTCCGAAGTGTCTGGTGTTCGGCCGGGACGAACTCCCACAAGTTAAACGCCCGCCTTTGGCACGGAAGAATCCGGCGAACGAGCATGACCTGGATCATGTTGACAAGCTTGATGTTCTTGTCCTTCGTCCTATTGATGCAGATTTGGAGCCCGGTCAGCTCTGTAGGTTCGCCCCAGGCCAGGCCCTTCTTTTCCCAGGAGCTGAGTCGCATGGGGGTTCCAGATCGGAACTCGAGGGCCGCTGCCCAGTTGGCACCGCGTGGCTCGGTGATGTAGAACCACCTCGACTACCACCCTTTCACGGTCTCCGCAAAGGAGCCGTCAATCCAGGTGACATTAGGCATCTTGCCCACCATGGCCCCTCCGCACTCCGTTTGCTGGCGGCTCACGATCTTCGGCTTCACGCAGAAGATTTGTAGCCACAGGCCGAAGTGAGGCTTGATGCAGAGGAAGGCCTCGCATACGACAATGAACGCCGAGATGTTGAGGATGAAATTCGGGGCTAGATCATGGGAATCTAGCCCATAGTAGAACATGAGCCCGCGGACGAAGGGATGAAGTGGAAACCCCAGTCCACGGACGAAGTAGGCGAGAAACACGACCCTCTCGTGGGGTCCTGGGGTCGGAATGACCTGCCGTCGTCTGGTAGCCGGTGTGCTATGTCTCACTACTAGGGAAAAGGCTATACACAGAATCTTAGCAGGCGAGGGCTAAAACCCACGCTATCGCTATTTACTAGCAGCGAGGTTTTAAACCTCGCCATCGCTAAGTTGATAGCAGCAGCGAAGGGTTTGTAACCTCGCTACTACTAAGCGATCTGCACGTGCCCCGGGATATGCCATAGTAGTAGCGAGGGTTTTAAACTCGCCGCTGCTAAGTTCATAGCGAGAGCGTGGGTTTTAACCTCACATTACTAACCGCGCTACTCCTATCAACTTAGTAGTAGCGAGGGTTAAAAACCCGCCATCGCTAATCGTGTGTCATAGTAGTAGCTGGGTCCGCCTATTTGGCAAAGTCTACCCCCCATGGACCGCCTTTTCAGCTTTTAAAAAATAAAAGAAAATGATAAAATGTCAAAAAAATAAAAGAAAATAAGTTTCCCATGTGATATGTGGTCTAGTTGTTGGGAAAATTTACAAATATGAATTTCGACTTTATTTGCAAAATCTCTCTGGAAATTTGTAAAATGGCCATAACTTTTGCATACGAACTCGGATGAAAAAGTTTTTTATATGAAAAAGCATCTACTCGAAAAGCCTAACAGAAAAAAAGTTACGGTGCTTTTAAGATCTGGAGGCAAAAAAAATCAAAAAAAATTATTATTTTTTAATTTTTGTTAAATCTGGTCAAACTATGGTCAAACTAATTATTCAAGAATATTAGTGTTAATAAATGATTATTTTAGTTTTTTTGAATTTTGGTCAAATCTGGTCAAACTATGGTCAAATTGTGGTCAAATCTCGTCAAACTGTGGTCAAATCTGGTCAAACTGTGGTCAAACTAATTATTCAAGAAATATTAGTGTTACTAATTTTTAGAACAATAGTTTCAAACTCAAACAGTGAAATGTGTGACTTCATGCTCAAGTTAAATTCCTGAGGTTAATAGGATTGACATCTCACTATTGTCAGGAAAACAACAAGTGCAGACTTGGAAACGAGGGAGAATAGAACCCGGAAGTTAAGCGTGGTCAGGCTGGAGTAGTGAGAGGATGGGTGACCGTCCGGGAAGTTAGATGATTTGGAATGATGAGGGGTGATTAGAGATTAAATTCAGCAGCGATTAGGGGTGATTAGAGATTTGAGTTAAAATAATTCAGAAATTTAAAAATTTCAAAGAAAATTCAAAAAAAAATTCAAAAAAATTCAAATCGATCGCTTGATCACTTCAAGTCGCGGACAGGCATTCACCATCCGCTTGATCAGGCCGAAGTAGCAAGTGGGCAGGGGCTCACCAGGCCACATCCGGACTATGTAATCTTTCATAGCCACTTCGGCCGCCCTCTAGAGTTCTACCAACTGCTTCAGTTGGTCACTCAGAGGCATTGGGTGTTCGCCCAAAGATACCGGGACCAGAACAGCTTCTCCGTTGAGCTCCCCTCCTGGACACGGTAGAACTCCGCAGCATCTGATATGCTGCGTGGCAAATCTGTGAATGCCCCTGGAGAGCTCCGAATTCGGGTAAGTAAATGAAACGCCTCCTCCACATGTTTGCTTTGCATAAAGAATTTCTTACCCGCCGCTATCTTTTGGCCTCCTGGATTTCCTGCTGTGCCTTCTCGGCTTCGGCCTTGGCGTCTTTCATACTCATAAGGGCCTTCGCAAGCTCGGCCTCTTTCATCTTCAGATCATGCCCCACGGACTCGAACTGCTTGCCGAGGTCCCGGAGCTCTTGTTGTACCTCGCCCACTCTAGCACTTTGCTTTTCGCGCTCCTTGCATTCCAAGGCCGCCTTGTCTTTGGCCTCGGATAGTGCTTTCTTCAAGGACGCCACTTCGGCGGTGGCCCCTGTCACACAGTCACGACGCTTCGTCGTTAGACTAACCAATTTTATCTATCCTTAAATACATAAGAGCGGGGAATCACTCACCTTTGTTCTCTTCGAGCTACCTCTTCGTGAGGTCGCGCTCTCCCTGCGCCTGCTCCAAGTCCCGCTTTAGTTCGGCGACCTCGGCTGTGCGGGCAGCAGCGGCAAGCAGCACAGCCTGCTTATTTACATGAATACTTATTATTAGACTCCTGCGGATTATAATTGACCCTCCGTTTGGCTTTTCTTTCCGAACACCAAACAGAGTATCAGGGCTACTACCTATCGGGTGGTAATTTCACATATTTTTATTACTTACCTCAAAGCCTGTCAGGAGGCTGGTACACGCTTCGGTCAGTCCGCTCTTGGCGGACAGAACCTTCTGAATCACCGCACCCATAAGAGTATGGTGCTCGTCATCCATGGAAGCGCTGCGAAGCGCTTCCAGCAGACTATCCGACGCCTCTGGCGTGACGGAAGTCATTGGCACAGACGGCTTGCTCTCCCTAGCGAGGGGCCGCCTGCCCGCATCCGGAGACATCGAAGGCTCCGGCATAGTATCCGGATGAGAATCCGGCTTGCTGCGGCTCTCATCGGCACGATCCGCGGGGATCTTGAACCCTGCGTGTCCGACATCTTGAATCCTGCCTTGGGGCGTCTCCAAAGTCACCTCCCCCCGCTCTGGGAGCCTTCGGGACAACACCTCCATGTCATCCGCGGGTTGAGGGGTAGTGGCCGTCGGGAGCGAGTTCATCGCTGAATCGCTCAGGGACCCATTTGAAGACGATACCTCGGGATGAGCCCTGGTCGGACTGCATATATCTTCAGCGTTATAAAAAAAGACTATGAAGTAAAATCACGATAGAGTGCGGATACTTACGATCGCGCTAGAGGCTTCCCCCTGGGCAGCCACCCCTCCTCGCTATGAGCGGTTGTGGCAGAGTAGTCCGGAAGGGACACCTTTCCCTTCTTGGACGTCCAAGCCCCCTCCTCCGGGGAGGCTTTCCTCTTTTTCTCCTCCCTAGTGTAGGGAGGTAGAGTCTCTTCTTGCTTCCCCCGCCTCCGCGGGAGGAATCTGCCTCCTCGTCGTCGGACGACGAGGGAATGACGGCCTTGCGCCGGGGGCCTCTCCCGGTCCCCTGGTCCGCCTCCTCAGGCCCCTCATGCTTTTCGGATGGGGCGGCTTCTTCTTCTTCCTCCTCCCCTTAGTGGGAGGAGTGCGCCTCGTCATCTTTGGACGAGGCTTCCGACACAACCTTATGCCAGAGACCCTTTCAGATCCCAGGGGCCTTCTTTTAGGCCTTCTTCTCCGGCACCTTGTAGGGTGCCGGGACTAGCATCTCCGTCAGGAGAGCGTCAGCTGGGCCTTCTGGCAGCGGAGCTGGACAGTCAATCCACTCCGCTGTCTCCACATAATCCTGACTAAGTATGCACAATTACTTAAGACTCCCCCACGAATATACTGGGAAGAGCTCACTCCGGTGGTGAAGTCCACGGTCCTCGGATGTGGGAGGAGGTACTTCGGAGGCCTTGAACAGCGCCTTCCACGCTTCTTTATGCGTCATGCCGTAGAGCCTCCGAAGTGTCTGGTGTTCGGCCGGGACGAACTCCCACAAGTTAAACGCCCGCCTTTGGCACGGAAGAATCCGGCGAACGAGCATGACCTGGATCATGTTGACAAGCTTGATGTTCTTGTCCTTCATCCTATTGATGCAGATTTGGAGCCCGGTCAGCTCTGTAGGTTCGCCCCAGGCCAGGCCCTTCTTTTCCCAGGAGGTGAGCCGCATGGGGGTTCCAGATCGGAACTCGAGGGCCGCTGCCCAGTTGGCACCGCGTGGCTCGGTGATGTAGAACCACCTCGACTGCCACCCTTTCACGGTCTCTGCAAAGGAGTCGTCAATCCAGGTGACATTAGGCATCTTGCCCACCATGGCCCCTCCGCACTCCGTTTGGTGGCGGCTCATGATCTTCGGCTTCACGCAGAAGATTTGTAGCCACAGGCCGAAGTGAGGCTTGATGCGGAGGAAGGCCTCGCATACGACGATGAACGCCGAGATGTTGAGGATGAAATTCGGGGCTAGATCATGGGAATCTATCCCATAGTAGAACATGAGCCCGCGGACGAAGGGATGAAGTGGAAACCCCAGTCCACGGACGAAGTAGGCGAGAAACACGACCCTCTCGTGGGGTCCCGGGGTCGGAATGACCTGCCCGTCGTCTGGTAGCCGGTGTGCTATGTCTCACTACTAGGGAAAAGGCTATACACAGAATCTTAGCAGCGGCGAGGGCTAAAAACCCACGCTACTGCTACTTACTAGCAGTGCAGGTTTTTAAACCTCGCCATGCTAAGTTGATAGCAAGCAAGCGGGTTTGTAACCTCGCTACTACTAAGCGTCTGCACTGCCCCGGGATATGCCATAGTAGTAGCGAGGGTTTTAACCTCGTCATTGCTAAGTTCATAGCAAGAGCGCGGGTTTTAACCTCGCCACTACTAACCCCGCCATCGCTATCAACTTAGTAGTAGCGAGGGTTAAAAACCCGCCATTCTTAATCGTCTCATTATAGTAGTAGCGCTGGTCCGCCTATTTGGCAAAGTCTACCCCCCGTGGACCGCTTTTCAGTTTTAAAAAATGATAAAAATGTCAAAAAATAAAAGAAAATAAGTTTCCCATGTGATATGTGGTCTAGTTGTTGGGAAAATTTACAAATATGAATTTCGACTTTATTTGCAAAATCTCTCTCGAAATTTGTAATGGCCATAACTTTTGCATACGAACTCGGATGAAAAAGTTTTTATATGAAAAAGCATCTACTCGAAAAGCCTAATGAAAAAAGTTACGGGCTTTTAAGATCTCGAGGCAAAAAATTCAAAAAATTATTATTTTTAATTTTTGTTAAATCTGGTCAAACTATGGTCAAACTAATTATTCAAGAATATTAGTGTTAATAAATAATTATTTTAGTTTTTTGAATTTTGGTCAAATCCGTCAAACTATGGTCAAACTATGGTCAAATCTGGTCAAACTGTGGTCAAATCTGGTCAAACTGTGGTCAAACTAATTATTCAAGAAATATTAGTGTTACTAATTTTTTAGAACAATAGTTTCAAACTCAAACAGTGAAATGTGTGACTTCATGCTCAAGCTAAATTCCTGAGGTTAATAGGATTGACATCTCACTATTGTCACGAAAACAACAAGTGCAGACTTGGAAACGAGGGAGAATAGAACCCGGAAGTTAAGCGTGCTCAGGCTGGAGTAGTGAGAGGATGGGTGACCGTCCGGGAAGTTAGATGATTTGGAATGATGAGGGGTGATTAGAGATTAAATTCAGCAGCGATTAGGGGTGATTAGAGATTTGAGTTAAAATAATTCAGAAATTTAAAAATTTTGAAAAAAAAATCAAAAAAAATTTCGAAAAAAATCAAAAAAATTTTTCCTAGATTACAGATTAGTAGTAGCGCGGGTGGCACCCGCGCTACTGCTATAAGTTAGGTATAGCGCCTTATTAGTAGCGCGGGTACCCGTGCTGCTGATAGGCCTAAAACCCGAGCTGCTGTTAGGCTTTTCCCTAGTAGTGTCTGTGGCCATGTATCCGGTTGCCCGAAGATTTGTGATGTGCTTCTCCTTCATGGTGTACTACTAGGGAAAAGCCTAGCAGCAGCGCGGGTTTTGGGCCTATCAGTAGCGCGGGCAGGAGCGCTATTGATAAGGCGCTACAGCTAATGCTTAGCAATAGCGCATCTTGACCCACGCTACTGCTAAATTGACTTAGTAGCAGCGCTTCTCCAGAACATCACTACTGGTAATTAGTAGTGGCGTTTCTCCTTACCCGCGCTACTACTATTATTTAGTATTTTATTTCTTTTCTTTTTCATGTTGTATTCATACACCTTTACACCGTTTTTCATACAATAGGAATTTAGAGATTGTTTTTACATCATAATGAGTTATTACATCATGGGGTGAAAGAACCGTGGACTAGTTTCAAGTGGATGTCCATCCACTTGAAACTAATCATGATTCTTTCACCCAATGATATAATAATATCATCATCATCATCATATCATTAACAACTTAGCATCATAATACCTCATTGTCATATAACACCTCCTCAATATCATCGTTTTCATCATTGACATCACATAACACCTCCTCAAGATCATCATTATCAACTCTAACACATTACCACATAATAAACATATTGTACCTCATAGGACCTATTACATTCGATTAAGACCTACTACATTTTCTAAGGTAAAATAACAAAAAACAAGATAGCCCCTAACTCTCCATTATGGAGAATGGAGATTAGCCTGTCTCCAATTCTTGCCTTTCGCTGAATGTTACTTCCAAGAACCTCCTTGCGAATGTCCATACATTTCTTCCATTCTCTGATGATCATGTGTTCACGGGTTTTAGAACCGATATGCACAGTGAGCTCCGAGATTTACCGGCAAGATGTTCAGAATCGAGAGGCGACCATGCAGAGACATCGATGAGGCACACATTCCATCGGGAGTTTCTATTGAAAACATAATAATAACTTCGTAGTTAGCAATGATGTACTAGTTTTAGAAGTATGCAAAAATCCACGGATGTCGTAATAGTAAAAAATCGCATCAGGTATCTCCGGAGAAGTTATCGTTGTTCAACACATGCACTAGTGGCACGTATTCACCATAATTTGGAGGAGTTCGATAATAGTCATTGTAATTCTCAAGAAGAGTACAAAATGCGATCGATGATTTTTCTCCTTATCGTTAATTGGGTGCCTTCGATTGTAGTGGGTTTTATCTACCATCTTCCGCACAGTCTTTGAAGAATCAAAATAAGTTGTCAATGGAAATAAGCTATCAACTATTTTGAAGTAAACAATATAAATTAGTTAATAACTATGTTTGAGAAACTCACATAGCGGTACAATCAGAAGTGTATCAACAAGGACCCAAATGTCCATATTGTCTTCCTCGCTGTCAGGATCACCAAGATCCATGGTGACAATCATACCCTCATAAAAACCATACATTTTGCAAAGTGCTTCCCAATTTTGGCAACCAAAATGGGTTACGCTTTGAGCATTGCACAGATTTACTTCAAAATCCATATCATGATGGGTCCTTAGGTGTATTTTCTTTGTTTCGAAATTTTCATGGTCTTCAAAACCCATCCTCTCCAAGACATAGCGTCTTGCATGGCATGGGATAAGCTAGTCGAACTGTAAAATATTAAAATTAGACGTCAAAATAGTTGAAGTCATGCTTAATGGAGAAAAAAACACTTGTCATTGTTGCGTACCATTTCACAATCGAAGGTCTCCTCGAGCTTAATGCTGAAGTGCCGATCTTCGTCCAGCCGAACAAACCTGTCGCACATACCTCGATCGTCGTGGCACCAGCTACACTCCCCCGGGAGACCGTCATCGTCCGAGTACGACATTTCCTACAATCATAATTCAAAGATTAAACTTGTACATATTCTAGCACAAGTCATGCCAGAATTCACGACAAAATCCGGCATGACCTTTGCTAAAAAAGGATATATCGAGCGCCTGAAATTTGCCGGAACGGAAATTAATCAACACTCGGGCAAAACATAGGCCACTCAAAGATGTAAACTGAACATGAACGGCCACTTGGGCAACCACATATCCTATTTGAGCAACAACACAAGATATACAAGGATATTTGGCTGGTCTCACCTCGATGTCGGAGGGGGTCGGTGACTGGGATGACGGCGGGGATGTCGGAGGGGGTCGGTGACTGGGACGACGGCGGGGATGTCGGAGGAGGTCACCTGAAACCATATAAGTTATCACTAACAACAAACATGACATGTTCAACTAGTTTTATTAATTCAACTAGTTCTTAATAAATATAAACTTACTATAAATAGAAAAAAACTAGTTCTTTCTAAAAATAAAGTAGTTCAACTAGTTATATTAATTAT
The DNA here is from genome assembly GCA_021437245.1 of Aegilops speltoides. Taxonomy (NCBI): domain Eukaryota; kingdom Viridiplantae; phylum Streptophyta; class Magnoliopsida; order Poales; family Poaceae; genus Aegilops; species Aegilops speltoides. Next base: position 7,433,567 of record CM038145.1, read on the forward strand.
CTTACTAAAAATAGATTAGTTCTGTTAATTCAACTAGTTCAACTAGTTTATTAATTTACTTACTAAACTAGTTCAACTACAACTAAAGTAGTTCAACTACCACTACTACTACTAAAAATCTAGTACTAACTAAGCAACATCTAGTACTAGCTAACCCTAAATTAACATCTACTACTACTAAATCTAGTACTAACTTGTGGCGGGGGTGGGGGGCGACGGAGAGGTAGCTAGGGCGGCGAGGTCGAGGGCGGTGGGAGGAGGGCTACCATGAAGAGGGAGGAGCGGGCAGAGGAGGAGGGAGGGCGGCAAAGCGGAGGGAGGATGTGCGAGGAGGATGGAGGAGGGACGGAAGGAGGGGAGTACCTCGGCGGCGGACGGACGAAGGCGGCGGCGGCGACGACGCACGACGATGGTTGACGCGGGCGAGAGTGAGAGTGTGAGTGAGATGGCCGGTCGTGCGCGTGGGGATAAGGTAGGGATAGTTGTAGCGCGTTTGCCAAAACGCGCTACAGCTAACCTGAATTGCAGTAGCGCTCTATAGTAAAGTGCGCTACTGCTATAGCTAGCGGGGGGCGAGGTCATGGCAACTATAGCAGTAGAGCTGTATGCGGTGCACGCGCTACTGCTATTTCCAAGTCAGCAGCGCGTTTCGGGGACATGCGCTGCTGCTAAGTAGCAGTAGCGTGGTATTTTGAAGAGTGCTGCTGGTAAGATTCTGTGTATAGGCTTTTCCCTAGTAGTGGTGGAATCCACCCACTTGCCTCCTGTTCCGGACATGTTTAGCTGTGCGGAGAAGACTTGGGCTAGGGCGTTGGAGCTCGAGGGGGCAAGAGTGGGCAAAGGAGGAAGAAGGCGTGGGTAAAAATGGGGAACTCTTATCCCTTTATAGAGGCGACGAAAGCGGTGCGCCTCCCCACTCGCCCTTTGAGAATTGCTTACTTCACAAGCGCCACGATTGATGGCATGGTGGGATAACCCATACCTGTATTGATGAGAATCCCGTGGTAAGGCGACACGATCTCTGCTTTGACAAGACGTGTCAAGGAAACCGCCTCGCAATATGCACTATGGCTGGTGGTAGGAAAACGGTTCGAATAATGACCCGACCGTAATGACATGTCATGTTGTCTAAAAAAGTTGTCCGCAGATTACATTTGTGAAATATCATTCTCTCTACGGCGGTATTTGAAGATCATTTTGCGGATCCGGACACGGTTGAAATGTTCGATGATTACCTTGGAGTATTCGGATAAGGAACCCGCCTTGCAATGCCGAAGACAAGACTGCGCGCCGGACTCATCGTCATTGAAGCTTGGTTCAGGGGCTACTGAGGGAATCCTGGATGAGGCGGTATCCGGACAGCCGGACTATATACATCATCCGGACTATTGAAGCGTGAAGATACAAGACTCAAGACTTCGTCCCGTGTCCGGATGGGACTCTCCTTTGCTTGGAAGACAAGCTTGGCGATCCGGATATTGTGTTTCTTTCCTTGTAACCGACTCCATGTAAACCCTAGCCCTCTCCGATGTCTATATAAACCGGAGAGGTTGGTCCTTAGAAGGCCGATCACAATTACAATCATAATCATCATAGGCTAGCTTCTAAGGTTTAGCCTCTATGATCTCGTGGTAGATCTACTCTTGTACTACTCATATCGTCAATATTAATCAAGCAGGAAGTAGGGTTTTACCTCCATCGAAAGGGCCCGAACCTGGGTAAACATTGTGTCCCTTGCTTCCTGTTACCATCAGCCTAAGACGCACAGATCAGGACCCCCTACCCGAGATCCGCTATTTTTTACACCGACAATTGGAGCTCCACCACATACCATCAATCAAAAATCAAGCTGCTGACGATCTGGCGAAGATAGGTTCCACTCGGAAGCCTATCCCCAGCAATGTGTTCTTGGAGCATCTCCATACCCCGTCAGTACAAGAAGATCCCTTCAAAGAAGAGCCCCCGCAACCGGTAAGTCCAACCAACACGACTGAGATAGAGGTTCCATCCGTGGTCGACCTGATCATGGAAGTCTTGGTGATCACTCCCGATTGGATAGTACCGTACATCGCGTACATTCTCAGAAAATAGCTCCTAGAGGACGAAGACGAGGCTCGCCAGATAATCCGTCGATCCAAAGCTTTCACCATGATGAAACGGTAGCTTTACAGAGAAAGTGTCACAGGGGTAGCCCAATGCTGCATCACCCCGGAAGAACGTCAAATGATCCTAAATGACATCCACTCGGGGACCCGTGGTCACCATGCATCCTCTCGGACCATCGTGGCCAAAGCATATCGAGCGGGATTTTATTGGCCTCGAGCAAATGAGATGGCGAAAGATATAGTCGACAAGTGTGCAGGTTGCCAGTTTTACTCCAACATGTCTCACAAGCCCGCATCTGCCCTGAATACTATTCCACTCGTCTGGCCGTTTGCAATCTGGGGATTGGATATGGTTGGGCCCTTCAAAACTGGCGCGAGTGGCTTCACCCATTTGCTCGTAGCGGTCAACAAGTTTACCAAGTGGATCGAAGCCAAGCCCATCAAAAACCTTGGAGCAGGCATTGCCGTCAGTTTCATCAGAGTGTTGATATTCAGATACGGAGTTCCTCACCGCATCATCACAGATAATGGCTCCAACTTTGATTCTGATGAGTTGAAGGCATTCTGTGCATCTCAAGGCACTTGGGTCAACTACGCGTCTGTCGCACACCCGCAGTCAAATGGACAGGCTGAAAGGGCGAATGGTTTGATCGTTCAGGGGTTAAAGCCTCGTCTGATGTGTGATCTTAAACATGCTGCTAGAGCTTGGGTGACCGAATTGCCATTAGTCCTATGGGGGCTGAGAACAACACCCAACCGGTCGACTGATCGAACCCTTTCTTCCTGGTGTACGGCGCTGAGGCTGTGCTTCCGAGTGACTTGCTACACAATGCTCCCAGAGTTGAACTGTTCTCAAAAGCCGAAGAAGAGCAAGCACGCGAAGACACATTCGATCTCTTGGAGGAAGAACGTGAGATGGCTTTGGTTCGGTCGACCATTTATCAGCAGGATCTGCGTCGATTCCACGCCCGCAATGTCAGAGGTCGAGTGTTTCAAGAAGGAGACCTTGTGCTCTGAGTGGTTCAGAAACGACCTCACAAGCTCGCTCCAGCCTGGGAAGGTCCCTTCATCATCACCAAGCTGCTTCACAATGGGGAATATCACATCTACAATGTAGCCAAGAAAATGGACGAGCCACGTGCATGGAACACAGAGCTGCTTCGTCCTTTCTATACCTAAAATCACTCGACCCGACGAGTTGTAATAAAAGCACTTCAGTTTGTTTTCCAAATACAAGATTTTTACAGTATCTTAATGATTGGTTTCTCGTAATCACTTGTGTCCAAATCCCCCAGTGGGTGGCTTACCTGCGAACCCGATTCGCCTAAGTTAAAAAACACTCCGAGTGGATAGCAATCCTCCCACTCGGGGGCTTAGCTGCGACCCCGTAATCGCCTAAGTTAAAAAAATCCGAGTGGAGAGCAATCCTTCCACTCGGGGGCTTAGCTTCGACCCCGTAATCGCCTAAGTTAAAAACATTCTGTGTGGAGAGCAATCCTCCCACTCGGGGGCTTAGCTGCGACCCTGTAATCGCCTAAGTTAAAAACATTCCAAGTGGAGAGCAATCCTCCCACTCGGGGGGGCTTAGATGCGACCCCGTAATCGCCTAAGTTAAAAACACTCTGAGTGGAGAGCAATCCTCCCACTCGGGGGCTTAGCTGTGACCCCGTAATCGCCTAAGTTAAAAACATTCTGAGTGGAGAGCAATCCTCCCACTCGGGGGCTTAGTTGCGACCCTGTAATCGCCTAAGTTAAAAATATTCCGAGTGGAGAGCAACCCTCCCACTCGGGGGCTTAGCTGCGATCCCGTTGCCTAAGTTAAAAACATTCTGAGTGGAGAGGAATCCTCCCACTCGGAGGCTTAGCTGCGACCCCGTAATCGCCTAAGTTAAAAACATTCCAAGTGGAGAGCAATCCTCCCACTCGGGGGCTTAGCTGCGATCCCGTAATCACCTAAGTTAAAAACATTCCGAGTGGAGAGCAATTCTCCCACTCGGAGGCTTAGCTGCGACCCCGTAATCACCTAAGTTAAAAACATTCCGAGTGGAGAGCAATCCTCCCACTCGGGGGCTAAGCTGCGACCCCGTAATCACCTAAGTTAAAAACATTTCGAGTGGAGAGCAATCCTCCCAGTCGGGGGCTTAGCTCTGACCCCATAATCGCCTAAGTTAAAAACACTGCGAGTGACGAGCAATCCTCCCACTCGGGGACTTAGGTGCGACAACGTAATCGCCTAAGTCACAAATATCCTCTGAGCTCCCCTACGCTCCATCCCTATCCGCAAGGATGATGAGGTGTCGATTAAACACCACCTCTGAGCTACGCCACAAGTATAATGTTCCGTCCCTATCCACAAGGACAACAAGGTGTCGACTGAACACCGCGTCTGAGCTCCGTCACGAGTACAATATACTTTCATTCGGAAAAGGGTGAGAAGATCAAGTCCACTCGAAACCAAAAGACAATCAGAAACAGTTCAAAAACATATCAAAAGTCATGATATTTGAAGGAATCCAAGTTTGGAGAAACCCTGCAAATGTTTAGGACCACAGCAGGCAGAAGTACTCAGGCATCAAGCGTGAAAGAGTTTAATGATTACATAATCACTCGGCATTCCGAGGTAAATAAGGGTGAGGCATAATGTTTTTGGTCACTCATCAGGAGAGGGACTTGCTGGATCGCAGAAACTGTCAAGATCAATGCTCTCCGTGATGCGAGTGGCAGCGTCAAGGAAAGTGTCCATGAAGGACCGGAAAGTGTGCTTCTTGGTGTTCACGACCTTGAGGTCCGTCAGCTTGTCTTCTCTGACGTCCTTGAAGTGCACTCGGACCAATGACAGGGCGACGTCAGCGCCGCTGCGAGTGGACGATTTCTTCCATTCTTGCACTCGGCCAGGTATCTGATTCAGTCGAGCCATCAAAGACTCGAGATCTTGTGAGAGTTCCGCCTGAGGCCATAGTTCAGCATCAACCCGAGTCATCGCCGCCTTCAGTCGGGCAAGATAAGCAACAGCGTTGTCCATGTGTAATTCCAACCGCAGCAAGTTAATCGCAACATCATCTTTAACAAGAGAATTGATGGGGTCGAGACCCATCTCGACCCATCCAGTCTCAGCCTCAAAGTCCTGACAAAGTTCTGCACAGTCGGAAAAAATGGTGAGTCGACAGTATGACAAGACGTACCAATCGACAACAAGAAATCAGTCGAACGATGATACCTTCAAGCTTTAGGACCAGTTTTGCAGCAAGTTGTCCTAGATATGACTCTAGCTCGCCCTTCTTGGACTTGAGGTTCACAACTTCATCAGTCAAGTTGTCCTTGTATTTATTCAGTTGATCGACCTCCCGATTGGCCTCAGAGACAGCGGTCTTCAGCTTAGAGTTCTCCTCTTCTAACTTGCTAAATAAAGCTATCTTCTTGTCAGCAAGCGTTGTTTTCTCTCGCGCCTCCTTCTGGGCAGCAGCAAGATCCTGATCCTTCTTCTCCAAAGCTTGATTCATTTTCTCTAAAGAAAAAACATTCTTCAGACAAGCTTGAAGTTGACAGTTTTCACTACGCACATCTGTTCGAGTGAAGTCACTCGGTTCAAAGAGATCGAAAGAAAAAACACTGAGAAGCGCGAGTCATAAGATGGACAGTTGACGATTGGTTACCTCCCATGATAGCTGCTTCATCCTGGGCAGTCTTGAGGTTCTTCTTCGCCAGTTCAAGATCAAGATTGAGGCTGATTTGCTTCTTGTTCAGTTCAGAAAGTTGAGCCCCAAGATCACACGACCTCTGCAGGCAGCGAATGAGATATATCAGTCGACATAAACAAAAGATAAACACAGTGAAAGTTACTCTAAGACTACCGCCGAATCAAACATTCAATCACTACTATGGAAAACCTTATACACATAATCTTAGCAACAGCGCGGCACAAAAAGAAGCGCTACTGCTAATTAGCAGTAGCGCGGGTTTTTAACCCTCACTACTACTAAGTTGATAGTAGTAGCGCGGGCTTTTAACCCTCGCTACTACTAAGCGGTCTCTACCGTGCCCCCCGACACATGCCATAGTAGTAGCGAGGGGTATAAACCCGCGCTACTACTAAGTTGATAGTAGTAGCGCGGTTTTATACCCCTCGCTACTACTAAGAAAGAGGTAGGTGAAGTCGCCATATCCTCGGCCGAATCCCCATCTCCTCCCCCAAATCCCTCCTCTCTTCCACCACTATCTCCTCTCACTTTTCATACGCTCTCACATGGACCTCTTGCCCATGCGCCCATCCTCCTCCATGGCGACGAAAGAGGCTGCCGCCTCGTGCCACCGGTGTCTAGGAGCTCGCCGGTCTTCCACCGACGTCTGGGAGGCCGCCGCTCGCGCCACCACACCGGAGCACCTCGCTACCGGTGACTAGCTCCGCTGCTCCCTACATCACCTTCTGCTCTCCCTCGGATTTCCTTTTCTCTCTCTCCCTCTGGTTTGACTCACCCTCCCATGTCCATGCCCGTGCAGGTCGTCGCCATGGATGACCCGGAGCTATCTGGCATGGTCGGGAAGAGGAGCCCCACGCCGCGGCCTGGTTCTGCCATAGAAACGGGCCCTCTCCAACAGCCACTGCTGGATCTGGTCTTCCGTTGTCCGTATGCCTCCGGCAATGCCAATCATCGCTAGATCGAACCACTACTGCCATTGACAACACGCACGAGATCGAGATTTTTTTGTTTTTGAAAGTAATAGCAGTAGCACGGGGTATAAGACCCGCTACAACTAATTAGCAGTAGCGCTATTTGCAACGCACGCTACAGCTAACCATGTATAGCAGTAGCGTGTGTCAAGTTAGCTGTGGCGCCGTATCAGTAGCGCGGGCACCCACGCTATTGATACACCCAAAACCCGCGCTGCTGCTAGGCTTTTCCCTAGTAGTGAATAGTAGTCTCGGGGACTACACCTAGTGGGTGCACTTAGCATGCCCCCACTGGTTTGGTTCAAAACTCAGCATGGTCTGTCCAGCGTGAGTTCAAAAAAAAGAGTAGATTCTCAGACCCCCAGCCGACTGCCAGCAGTCGACCGTGGTCTCGGGGACTACACCCAGTGGGTGCACTCTGCATGCCCCACTGGTTCGGACAAACACTCAACTAAGTCGACTGAAGTGGAAGACCCATTCAACTCTAAGACAGGAACACCCCAGTGGGTGATTGGATGTGAAACACAGACCCATGATAGTAGATGCACATATGGGCAGCAAAGCAACAGCGGCAATTTTCATTATTCAAAAGATCAGTCGGGAATCAACTAACCTTGACGTTGGTTTGCAGAGCGGTGCTGGCATTATAAGCCACTTGACTGGCCTCGTGCACCACCTTCATCTGCTCCATCACAAGATTCACCTGGAGAAGAGCCTCACTGGCGGCACTTGGTGAGTCGTCTGGAGTTTGGTACGCAGCAAAGAGCGATGGTGTCAAGGCAGTCAAAGCAGCCACTGGGTTGGACGCATGGAGTTGTACTGGAGCAGCAGGGGTCTGAGCAGTCGACCCTAATGGGCGATCAGTCGACAGCGGGTTAGAGAAAGTGACGTTGGTCCGAACCGGATCTCCGGATCCCTCGACCACCGTCTCAAGCACCAGTGTCGATTGAGGGACCTGAACCTCAGGCGCTTTCCCGCTTGATCCCTTGCCCCTCCTCCTCCTCTCCCTCAGAGGCACTTCTTCTTCATCATCATCTGGAAGCACGACAACGTCTCATGGAGCTGCAACAAAAAGAAACATCAGAAATTCAACTGACCGACAACTCAATCGACAGAATAAATTCGAGTCGAGCGGACTTACTAGCTCTGGAGGTGGCCGCGTCATCGGCCTCCTCGTCACCTGGGGCCTTGTCAACGTCCATATCAGTCGCGGCGGAGGTAGGGCTAGAAAAGTGTACGATCCATTGGGTCAGAACAGAAGAGTCAGTCGGTGGTGGAAAACACAGAAAGAACACTCACCCAGAGGCAACAGGAACATCCATCTTAATCCTGGGCAAAGTCTTCCGATCTTTTGGGGGAACGACCTTGGGCTGCTTGGCGACTTTCTCTGTCGGCTCCGGAGTTGAAGTCCGAGTACGCTTCTGAGTTTGGGTGCTCAAGGCTACGGTTTTGCCGCGCCCGCCCACTGGATCATGGAGTAGTTTGGATCGACGTTCCGAACGAGGTGGTGAGTCGACCATCTCTTCGTCGTCTGACTCGTTGCTCTCCTCTTCGTCCTTGTCATCTGGAGATTGCCGATCGCCGCTCTCCTCCGTGCTGTCCTCTCCCTCTGGTCTTCCTCCAGAACTTGTTCGCCATTGGGCATCGAGTATATCTCGGTATAAATCTACAAGACAAGAAGTCGAGTGAAAGTCAGTCGAATTCAAAGACAGTCAGAAGATGTACACAAATACAGTCGGTGGCAGAGACCGAACCTTGTCTGGCTGGTTGATGTCGCTGAAGGGGTCGACTCTCCTGGCGCCTCTAGGGCTGTCCTTGTTTCCTGTGATACTCCTCAACCACTGGGCCATAGTCTTGGCCGGTACTTCCTCTGGATGCACCCGAGCAGTGTCGTTGACTCCAGAATACATCCACATGAAGTGGTCGCGAGCCTGGAGCGGCTGGATCCGCCGACTGAGAAATACCTCCAGCAAATCCATGCTAGTGACGCCTTGATTGATCAGGGGTCTGAACACGATCGAAGGTAAAAGGGGGAAGTCCAGTCGACTGGCCTGGAGTTGTAATGTCCTGACAGTAGAACTAGGTCGACTGCCAGCCCCTGACCGACTCAGGAAGGGTCATGGAAGGGAAAGAGCTCCTCTTCCTCTTCTGGATACCCAAACCCCCACACATCTAGATAACGTGTGTTTTCTCGTCACTCGTGTTTGCTTTCTTTACCGACTGGGAGCGGATAGTGAAAATGTGCTTGAAAAGACCCCAGTGCGGTCGGCAACCCAGAAAATTCTCGCACATGGACACGAACGTAGCTACGTATGTGATGGTGTTGGGAGAAAAGTGATGGAGTTGGGCTCCGAAGAAGTTCAAGAAACCCTGGAAAAACGGATGCGAAGGAAGCGAGAAACCACGATCGACATGGGTGGCGAGTAGAATGCACTCACCCGGTCGCGGCTGCGGCTCCGTCTCCCCCTCCGGCAACCGTGCAGCGCCATTGGCGATCAGTCCGGACTCAGCCAACTCGTCCAAGTCATCCTGCCGGAGCGACGATCAGATCCAATCGCTCTGGATCCAACCCGGCGGTAGCGCCAACCGCAACGATGACCCTCGATTCTGCTTCTTGCCTTTCGCCACCCCCGTCGCCTTCCTCGCGCGTTCCAGCGCCGTGTCTTGTCCTTCACCATGGTGGCGGCGGAGCAGCGGTGTCGAGAGCGGAGGAGTCGGATCCGATGGAGAAGCAGAGGATAAGGGGATAGAATGGACGCGCACAGTGCAGGCACCTCGGCCCCATCGCCTTTTAAAGACCCACTTCCGATTGGTTGACGCGTGGACCCAGGTGACCCTGTCAAATCCCGCAACAGTCGCACGCTGGGTACATGGCAAAAAAGGTGGCGCGGGGATCGAGGCGCTTCTGTCTATCCATCCCGCTTACCACGGCACGCTCCATCCGGGATACGCCGTAACTAATCGCGCCAAAGGTTCCGCGCCCAAAAACAACACTCGACGGATGATGTTATAAATTCACTTGGCAACTTTTGAATCGGTCAAGGCGACTGAGACGAAGCCGAAGTTCTAACATGAGCCTTCCGTCCAACGTAAGTACTTGTGAAGCGCAAGGGTCGAAGCATGATCAACTTCAACCTTCTTTCCACTTGGACCTCAATCCATTCGGGGGCTAATGATGATGATACAGACCTAGGGTAGGGTCATAGGCCTGACCTATACGCCCTACCCAAGGTCATTACCTTAGAAGCAAAGAAGCTCAAGAGACAACAGGGAGTACCCAATAAAGGCGTCGAGTGCGATCCACTCGACCAATCAACCACTCGGGTACCCCTCCTTCCTGAAGTCACACGACCAGCCAATCACTCTGTGACGCCCCCGATTCAATCGTACACTAATCATGCACGCAAACGTGTACGATCAAGATCAGGGACTCACGGGAAGATATCACAACACAACTCTAAAACATAAATAAGTCATACAAGCATCATAATACAAGCCGGGGGCCTCGAGGGCTCGAATACAAGTGCTCGATCATAGACGAAGTCGATGGAAGCAACAATATCTGAGTACGGACATAAGTTAAACAAGATTGCCTTAAGAAGGCTAGCACAAACTGGGATACAGATCAAAGAGGCGCGGGCCTCCTGCCTGGGATCCTCCTAAACTACTCACAGTCGTCGTCGAGCCTTCGACGTAGTAGTAGACACCTTTCAGTAGTAGTCGTCCGTGACGGTGGCGTCTCGCCTGGATTCCAGCATCTGGTTGCGACAACCGTAAAGAAAGGAAAGGGGAAAAGGGGAGAAAGCAACCGTGAGTACTCATCCAAAGTACTCGCAAGCAAGGAGCTACACTACATATGCATGGGTATATGTGTAAAGGGCCATATCGGTGGACTGAACTGCAGAATGCCAGAATAAGAGGGGGATAGCTAATCCTGTCGAAGACTACGCTTCTGGCAGCCTCCGTCTTGCAGCATGTAGAAGAGAGTAGACTGAAGTCCTCCAAGTAGCATCGCCAAGTAGCATCTCCAAGAAGCATCTCCAAGTAGCATCTCCAAGAGCATCGCATAGCATAATCCTACCCGGCGATCCTGTCCTCGTTGCCCTGTGGAAAAGCGATCACCGGGTTGTCTGTGGAACTTGGAAGGGTGTGTTTTATTAAGTATCCGGTTCTAGTTGTCATAAGGTCAAGGTACAACTCCGGTCGCCCTTTACCGAGGGACACGGCTATTGAATAGATTAACTTCCTGCAGGGTGCACCACATAACCCAACACGCTTGATCCCATTTGGCGGACACACTTTCTGGGTCATGCCCGCCTCGAGAAGATCAACACGCCGCCGCCCCACCTAGGCACAATAGAGAGGTCAAGACGCCGGTCTAAACCTAAAGCGCAGGGTGCGGGCCCATCGCCTTAGCACACCTCAAGCATGTTATGAACGCGGCCGAAGCGTAACTAGCCCCTTAATACAAGTGCAGCTTACGTTCCAATCCGGTGCGCGCCACTCGGCCGCCGACGTCAAGAAGGCTTCGGCCGATACCACGACGCGGGATACCCATAACTACTCCCACGTAGATGGTTAGTGCGTATAGACCAAATGGCCGACTCGGATCAAATACCAAGATCTCGTTAAGCGTGTTATTATGAAGAAACCATGACGCCGACCAGGCCAGCCCACCTCTCACCTAGGCGGCCTCAACCTGCCTGTCGCTCCGCCACAAAGATCCACACAGAGGGCCGTCGGGACAAAGGTCCTTTCAGCCCCAATCAAGTGAATCACTCGCGGGTACTCTTGAAATGACCCGACTTTAGTCACCATCATATAGTATGTATGTATGTATGTATAGTATATACCGTGATCACCTCCCGAGTGATCACGGCCCAATAGTATAGCAAGGCGATCGACAAGAATGTAGAGCCAATGATGATAAACTAGCATCCTATACTAAGTATTTAGGATTGCGGTAAGGTATCAACAGATGTAGCAACAATGTCGGGCTATGCATCGAGAATAGGATCAACGAAAGCAAGTAACATGCTACACTACTCTAATGCAAGCAGATAGAGGAGAATAGGCGATATCGGTGATCAAGGGGGCTTGCTGGTTGCTTAGACAAGAAGGAGAGGTCGTCGGTGACGTGATCGACCACGAGGGCATCAAAGATCGCCACGGGTTCACCGGAAAGAAGTAACGGAGGGGGAGCACAATAAATAACAAGCAATCAAAGTATCACAAAGCGTAACATGGCAATAGGCGGTGCTAGGTGTGCCCTAACGCGGCAGTAGGTGGTATCGGCGAAAGGGGGAAACATCCGGGAAAGTATCCCCGGTGTTTCGTGTTTTCAGACAGATGAACCGGAGGTGAAATGTTGCAGGTTCTCTATGCTAGGGACGCGTGGCGATTTAGCGGGCTGCGATCCGGATTCGTCTCGTCGTTCTGAGCAACTTTCATGTAGAAAATATTTTCATCCGAGTTACGGATTAAAAGATATGATTTTCTAAAGATTTTATTAATTTCTGGAATTTAATTAATTATTTAAATCCAATATTATCCAGAATAGTAAATGATGACGTCAGCATGACATCAGAGTGATGTCAGCAGTCAACGTTGACCATTGACCTGGTCAACCTGACGTGTGGGTCCCAGCTGTCATTGACTGTTAACTAACCTAATAGATTAATTAACTAACTAGGTGATTAGGTTAATCTAATCAGGATCAATTAAGTTAATTAATTCTTTAATTAATTAACTAATTAATATTTTAATTATTTATTTATTTATTTATTTATTAAATCTTTTTTTAATTTTCGTTCTAGGGCCTGGGCCCCTCATGTCATAGGCACAGGGGCCTTAGCGGGCGCCAGCGTTAGTGGGCTCGGGCGGGCAGGTGCAGGAGCACCCGAAGGGCACTGCGCCGTGAGCAGGCACGAGGTCGCCGGGCACCGACAATGGGCAAGCAGCAGTGACGATCGGGGCCACGGGCGAGGCGGAGGCGAGGTCAGGGGCTGCGGCCGTGGGAACTAGCCGGTGGCGACGGCAGCAGCGTGGCGCAAGGGCTGCTACCGATAGCAGCGGGAGGCAAGATGAGCGGGCGCCATGGTGTGCACTGTGGCGCGGGCAGGCTCGGCCCGACCGAGGTGCAGGAGCGAGCGGGCGCCGGAGACCGTGGGGTGAGTCGTGAGTGGCATGGTGATGACCAAGGGGTGGCGCGACCGGTGGTCAGGGGGGGCGCGAGCACGCGGGCCGGCGAGGCCGCAGGCGAGCACGGGGGCTCGCAGGTGCGGGACGGCAGGTACGTCGACGTCGAAACGGGGAAAGAGAGTGCGAGGAGAGGGAGGTCGTGGCCTCACCGGCGTTGCAGAGACGAGGGTCGACGAGGCTCGATGGAGCGTTTGAGGAGGAGGACGGGGACGACTCGACGGAGAGGTAGCAGGCCGGCGGGGAGGCTGTCCGGCGATGGTGTCCGGCAAGGTGGCGGGGGCGGGCCGGTGAGGTTGCGGTCCGATGGGGTGGCCTCCGGCGACGGTGATGGGGAGCGCCGGCGATGGCGTCCGGCGATGGATCGCAGGAGGGGTCGAGCGGCGTGGTCGATGGGGTTGATTCCCCCGATCCAATCGGGGGGGCGGGGCAGAGGGAGGAGCAGGGTGTGGGGAGGGAAAGTGGGGCGAGTGGGTGGGGTTTCGATCTAGGGTTTACGGGGTGGGGATAAGGGGATGGGGTGGGCGGCTGGGCAGTTGGTTCGTGCCAGTTGGGCCTGCCCAAAGAGGGGGCTTTTATTTTCTTTTGTTGTTGTTTTTTTTTCGTCTTTTCCTTTTTTTTATTTATTTTCCCTTTCTGCTTTAATTCATTTTAAAGTATTTAGGCATTTTGAAAAAGCGTGATTTCTTCACCATAATTACCTATGAAATAATTTGCACACTCCGAACATTTTAGTTCTAATATTTGAAAACTTTTATTATTTGCCTTTAACTTGAATTTGAATTTGAATCGGATTTGAACTAACGCAAGATTAGTAACGGTAATTGCGGTGACGTGGCATCATTAGCAGGAAATTGCTGTAGCTTGATTATCCGGGCGTCACAATTCTCCTCCACTACAAGAAATCTCGTCCCGAGATTTAAGAGGGGAGTAAGGGGAAAGCTGTTGTTAAGAAATTCTAGCGAGGGTTCTCGGTCTTCGTTACTCTTCTCGAAGAGGTTGATCCAATATATTGATGTCTTAATTTCTCTGCTTCAGGTCATCATGATGAAGTTTGACGTCCTTCCTTCAGGATCTTCACCGTACTTACGAAAGGGTGAGAAGGGAGAACCCTATAAGGACGGATTCTAACAAGATCGAGCATCAGACAGTTAACCCAGGGGAAGGAGCATAAGTACCTCTCGAATTGAAACTTAAGAAGATGTCGAGAGCAAAGTAAGAAGGTACCATGAGAAGTTTCAAACCGATAGGCAAGCGTTCAATGCCTATCAGAAGGTGAAGGGGTTCAGAGCAACGAGAATAAGTATTGCGTCTAATACCCGAATAGATCACTTGGCAAGGGGCCCGAAGTTACATAAGAAGTCAAGCGCGAGGAATAACTTTGGAAATTGGGGGTGTACAGGAGAGTCAGGTTTCGATCCTATGGAACTGTGGGTTATGGGCCCACCATGTGGGTTTTTTTTGGAGTAGTGACATCTTGCACGGTCATGATAGCAAGGCAGGTCAGGGAGTACCATGTCAGCTATGTCAGCAACAACGTTGGTACCAAGGGCGAGGGACGAAGAGAACCATTTTCCTGCTTGTTGCAACGAGGCGGACCAATAGGAAAAGTTCTCGTCCATCGGTGGTTACCGGAATGTCATCAACAAAAGTAACAGGGTCTTACTGACAGAATTGCACACCGAGGGGTTTACATAAGCAGGGAATTAATATAGCTTAGACCATAATGATCACCAGAAAGGTTAAACTAAATAATGGAAAGGAAAATATGTTTATCAGATATTCCAGGGGGTATATCCTTCCCAATGATAAGCAGAGCAGGATATCTATGATAAGATATAATGTAGAAAACCTTTTAGGTAGGGGGGGGATTTCATGACACTACCCATACAACGGTGTTTGGATAATAGATAAAGAAACATTTAGCATTGGGCTTTAAATGTTCTTGTTGAAATTTGAAGTATCACAGACATGCTTCGAGATAGCATTAACATGGTCTTCAAGCAAAGTTCAGACTTTGGATACAGGAAGGATCCATCAGGAACAACTTGTAGAATAAATCTTACAATTTCCTCGTGGAAGAATGGATAACCTTGCTAATAAGGAAACTATAACAGTAGGTCCCCTGGCCGGGTGTGCTAGGCATGACATCACCTTTTCGGGTCATAAAAGAGCAGTGTTATAACTCTTGTAAATATGTTTCAACCACCATATCTGACGGAGATGCAGATGTGATTGGTGTCAGGATACCGCAAACTCGGGATGCCTGAGAAGAGAGGTGCAACCAAATTGTCGAGATGGCATTGTAAGATTCTCGGGAAATGAACTATGAAGTGATTTCCGTTAACAAGAGTTCATCGTTAACCCAAGGAGAGGACAAGGGGGTGGCTGATGGGCTCAGCGACAATTCATCAAGAATTCCAAACGGATGGATTTCCACAATAATGTGAACAAGAAGATGACACTTGTCAATTCAATTGATATAATGTTGTATGCTCTAGAAAAACATACACCATCAATCATTAGTTGAAAGGTGTGCCTGAAATATGACCTTAGGCAGCAAGACCAATGTTAGAGCGACGATTCAATAACCAACAGTCTAAGAACGAACTATCGATCGTTAACTTCAAACAATAGGGTTGCTAGAAGTTTTGAAATTACACATAAGTTAAATGGCTCGTATCCCGGTTAGAAACAACACGGGGACCAAGAAAAGAATGGTGATGGTAATGAGTATCACTTGTATCAGGAATTCTTAAGGGGTGGTGAAATTCTCACGACATTCTTGACATAAATGATGGTAATGCCCCAAGGTAGGACATAACATAAGTTGGATAGCAAGAAACTCAAGGTACAACACAAACCGTGAACCAGTTTTGCGTTGCGGAAATGCAAGAATGTTGTCGATATTAACACAATCATCGTGGGGCAAGGATGGTATTTCTCATCATGAATTCAATTGATATCCTGGAAGAACTCAGAATGTTGATGATGATCAAGACACATTTGTCGAGAGGTTTCAAGAAGATGTAATCAACCAGCGACGACATGTAACACCCCGGATCCGATGCGCCAGGTGTCTGCCAGTTATTCGCCGTTGTTGCCATGTCATTTGCTTGCGTGTTGCATTTGCCATGTCATCATTTGCATTTTATCATGTCATCATGTGCATCTCATTTTGCATACATGTTCGTCTCATGCATCCGAGCCTTTTCCCCGTTGTCCGTTTTGCAATCCGGCGCTCCTATGTCCTCCCGTCTCCTTTTCTCTCTTCTCTTGTGCGGGTATTAAACTTTCTCGGAATGGCCGAGGTTTGTCAAGCTGCCTTGGTATACCACCGGTGAACCGCTGTCAAGTTTCGTGCCATTTGGAGGTCGTTTGGTACTCAACGGTTAACCGGGTAACGTGCAAGCCTTCTTTTGTTTGCAGCCCAACACCCTTTCCAAAGTGGCCCAAAACCCACCAAACTCCTCTCCATGCTCTCGGTCGTTCGATCACGATCGCGTGGCCGAAAACCGCTCCTCATTTGGACTCTCCTAGCTTCCTCTATGCCTATATATACACCCCCCATTCCAAATTCGCGGATGAAACCCTAAATCCTCCCTCCGTGCTGCCGGACATGTCCGCCTCCGCGCCGGACGCGTCCTCCGCCACCTCACTCCGGCGAATCAGATCGCGCCACGTCAGCCCCAACCGCCCCGCGTCCAACCCCGTCGCGCCACGTGGCCCTCGCGCGCCCACATCGCCGCCGCCGCCGGGCCCAGATCCGGCCGCCCGGCCGAACCGGCCAGCGCGCGAACGCCCGCCGCCGCCTCCTCCGTCACCCGCTTCACCGCTGCCGCCGCTGCCGGCGAAGTTCCACCACGCCGCGCCGCCCGCCACTCGCCGGGTCCCTGTCGCGCCTCGGCGGCGACTTCGCGCGCCGCCGCCGCCCGACGCGCGCTCGCCGCCGCCAGCGCCTCCGCCCCACGAACCTCGCCGCCCGCCTTTGTTCACCACCGCCGCCGATGCGAGGCACCGGCGCCGCCTCGCCGCCCCGCCCGCCGTCGCCGCCATGGATCACTTCGCTTCGGCCATGGTCGCCACGGATCCCTCGCCCGCCGCCGTTCGCCCTCACCGGCGGATCCGCCCGATCCGTCCGGGAACTCCATCTCCGCCACCTCCGCCCCGACTCCGCGAAGTCTCCGGTCGCCTCCCCCGTGCTCCTGTGTTGCCCCAATTTCTGCTAAGTCCCTGTTTTCATACATTTTGTTGCATTTTTCATAGCATCACATCTCCGCAACCGTAGCTCCGTTTTGCGCGTATAATATGTCAAATTGTTCGTCTCGACGAGTACATCATTTCATTCCATTGCATCATTTGCATTTGAGCTCATCTTGATGCCCGAAATTCTGTTGGAAGATAGCTTCAGATCGTTAGTTCCAGAATCTTATCAGCTCGAGCTCTTTTGTCATTTTTGCCATGATTTATGTGTGCACCCTATGAACTTGAGTCCTACATGTGAGTTGAACATTGCCATGCCATCTTTCCAGGGGTGTTTTCCATGTATTTTGGTGAGCTATGTGTTGACTAGAACAAGCATGCAAAGTAGGGATGATGATGTTGCTGATTTCAGGAACTTAGTGTTTTCACTAAGTCTTGTCCTGCTGTTATTTTTATGCCATATGTTCATGTTGTTACAGAGAGATCTATGCCCTTTTTGAGCATGATCAGTAAGAGTGTTTTGAACACATGGATGTGCTCTATCCATCCATGCCTTTGTTGGTATTTATGGAGTAGTCTAGCATGTCATTTTCGTGCTCTACTTTTGCTTGAAAATGTTTCCTGGCAGATTGTTTGCATGAGATTCAATTTTCACGAGGTCGTTGTAGTTGATCCGTGTATGCTATGACCTTGCTCTTGCCATGCTTAGCTTCATAATCATGCCTTCTTACTGTTGGTTGCCTTGCCATGCCATGTATTGCTCTGTAGTGAGTGCATCGAGCTCACGAACATGCCATGTTGAATCTGTTTTTGCCATGTCCTGATATTTCACTAAGTCTGAAATCTGTAATAAAACTTGCTATGTTTACATGGGTGCCATCATTTCTTAGAGTCCTTTTTGGCTTATGGTCAGTAAGGGACTATTGATATATGCTTTGAGTAGAATCATATCATGCCTTGTTTTGCTATTATAAGTTCCTGTAGCATGTTGTTTGCTTGCTCTAAACATGCCTTCCTGATGTTAATTCCTGGCATGTTAGTATTTTCACTAAGTCTGTGAACCTGATTTTTTGAGCACTTTCACCATGCTTGTTTGAACATGTTATGATGTGATTTAGCCGTAGCTCAGTGTTCCTCTTTTGTTAAGCATCTCCTATAGTTCGCTTCCATATGCTTTGTTTTCATGTTGGGGTGCTGTAGCATAGTTTCGTGTTGCGTGCTAAGTAGCATCGGGCTGTTAAACGCAGATTTGCATCATTCTTGTTTTGCTTGTCATTTGCAAACCGTGCATCCGATTCGGTGATCTTTATATCGATTTCAACGAAATCATCCCATCTTTCAGCGGCATACTTGGTTTGCCAAGTTGATGCCGGTTCATCATTTTCCTTCCGAGCATACATATGCATTGCATATCACATCTCGCATAGCATGTCATGTTTTGCATCATATTGCTTGTGCATTGTCCCTTGTTTGATTGTGGTTCCGTTGCTTGTGTTCTTGCTTTGGGTAGAGCCGGAGGCGAGTGCGTGAGCGAGGAACCTGTTGAGAAGCCTCACGAGGATCAAGCCTTCGACATCTCTCGAGAACCTTGCAGCAAGATGATCATACCCTCGAAATCACTACTATCTTTGCTATGCTAGTTTGCTCGCTCTTTTGCTATGCCAATGCTACGATGCCTACCATTTGCTTGTCAGCCTCCCAAATTGCCATGTCAAACCTCTAACCTTTGACACCATTCCTAGCAAACCGTTGATTGGCTATGTTACCGCTTTGCTCGGCCCTCTTATAGCGTTGTTAGTTGCGGTGAAGATGAAGTTTGTTCCTTGTTGGAACATGGAGATGTTGTTCCTTGTTGGAACATGTTTACTTGTTGGGATATCACAATATCTCTTATATTATTAATGCATCTATATATTTGGTAAAGGGTGGAAGGCTCGGCCTTATGCAGTGTTTTGTTCCACTCTTGCCGCCCTAGTTTCCGTCATACCGGTGTTATGTTCCCGGATTTTTGCGTTCCTTACGCGGTCGGGTGATTTATGGGACCCCCGACGGTTTGCTTTGAATAAAACTTGTCCAGCAAGGCCCAACATTGACTTTTACCATTTGCCTCACCTAGCCTTTTTTTTCCCTTGGGTTTCGGAGCCCGAGGGTCATCTTTATTTACCCCGGGCGGTGCTCTCAGAGTGTTGGTCCAAACCGTCGACCGCGGTGGCCACCGGGGCAACTCTGGTCCAGCCTACCGGAAGTTTGGACAATCCGGTGTGCCACGAGAACGAGATATGTGCAGCTCCTATCGGATTTGTCGGCACATTCGGGCGGCTTTGCTGGTCTTGTTTTACCATTGTCGAAATGTCTTGATGTACCGGATACCGAGTCGATCGGAGTGTCTTGGGTGAAGGTCTATTCCTTCGATGATCGCGAGAGCTTGTAATGGGCTAAGTTGGGACACCCTGCAGGTATTATCTTTCAAAGCCGTGCCGCATGTTATGTGGCAGATGGGAATTTGTTAATGTCGGTTGTAGAAAACCGAAGTTGACCTTAATTAAAATACATCAACCGTGTGTGTAACCGTGATGGTCTCTTTCCGTGAGTCCGGAAGTGAACACGATGTTGGAGTTATGTTTGGCGAGGTTGTTATAGGATCACTTCTTGATCATACTTTTATCGACCGTGCTTTGCCTTCTCTTCTCGCTCTCATTTGTGTATGTTAGCCGCCATATATGCTAGTCGCTTGCTGCAGCTCCACCTCATGCCTTTACCTTACCCATAAGCTTAAATAGTCTTGATCTCGTGGGTGCGAGATTGCTGAGTCCCGTGGCTCACGGATACTTCAAAACCAGTTTGCGGTGCCGATGTTACCGAAAGCGGTGGCGCAACCAAGCTCAAGGAGGAGCTCGATGAAGATCTTGCCCTTTGTGTTGTTTCATTCTAGTGGATCGAGAGTGGAGCCCGGTTGGGGTCGATCGAGGTCCTTTATCGCATTTGGGGTTCTTCTTTTATTTTGGTTCCGTAGTCGGACCTTGATTGTATCTGGATGATGTAATGCTTTATTCATGTAATTGTGTGAAGTGGCGATTGTAAGCCAACTATGTACCTTTTCCTTATGTATTACATGGATTGTGCGAAGATTACCTCACTTGCGACATTGCTTTCAATGCGGTTATGCCTCTAAGTCGTGCTTCGACACGTGGGAGATATAGCCGCATCGAGGCGTTACAAGTTGGTATCGAGCCTTCCCGACCTTAGGAGCCCCTTTGCTTGATCGTTTTTAGTGGCGAGTTGTGTCTAGAAAAATGTTTTGAGTCATTTAGGATTATATATACCGGAGAGTTTAGGAATTCTTTTTACTCCCGGTCCTTGACCTTACGGTGAGGTATCTGACGTAGAGTTTTGACTCTTCTCTTCTTAAATTTCACTAAAAAATTTTTAGATCACGCTGGTATCTTAGAATCGTTCGATGGTTTTATGATGACAACATTGTCTTGGTTGCCTCGACATTTAGGGGTTGTGGCGGTGTCCGGGAGTTGAGCTCCGAGGTGTTGTCGTCATAATTTTATCGTTGCAGATTCGGAATACCGAGTTTAATCGCCGACATCGAAAATCTCTTTTATGCGTTGTTGGTGAGATAATCCCGCTAACCCAAAGATCTTGAGGTGAGTACGGGAGTATTTCCATGACTTGTATAACGGATGCTTTTGAAGGTTGAGGTAGACGATTTCGAAGGTTTCTTGGTTATGTGTTGACGGATGGATACAATTGGATGTAGGGATTGTTAGCTTGGGTGACATATATATTGCTCCCTGTATCCCCAACACAGATTGCATAACCGAAAGTTTGGGAGTTTCATAGGTGGGAATTCAAGTAGCTCTTAGGATATCTTTCCGACGGATGTATGATATGAAATTGGGGTTCGACGTCTAGTGGTCCGCCTATTCACGGTTGGTTTTACAGTGGTCTCGTTGTGTCTTAAAGAGTCCTTGGCTATGCCGACTCGGGGACGCTTCGTATGTCATGTGCACTGCTTGTACATGATGGTGCTGTACGATTGAGCCCGTGTAGGCCCCACCACGAAAACTTCAGACGAAATCTCTATCATATGTTTGTTCCGGCTTATTCTGCAAGCCAATCCTTTGTTTTGTTTTAATTGTGGTATTCGAGTTGCTTCAAAGTCAAATGTTGAATCCATACCTTTCCTAAATGGTGTTCTCATACTCCGATGTGAATACCAATCCTTCTCGACAATCGAGATTGTCATGTCAATCCTTTTAAACCGGCGTGTTTCTCTTCAAGTGGATCCGATCACTTCAACATCAGCAAGACCAATTATCATTTCTTCTCAACGGTGTTTGTTTCATCTGTCCCAAGTTGCCTTTGTTTTCCCGCCCTCCCACCCTTTTTCTTCAAGGACACAGATTTCTTTATCAAGTGTCCATTTATTCATGTGAAGTCTCTTCATTCTTTTCAATCAATGTTCTTATCCGGTGATTTCCCGTGAAGATGCTCAACAGTTTCAAGTTCATCATCCTTCATTGTTATTTCTTCTCCGGTGGATTCAAGTCAAGTTTTGTTGATCATACCTTTTTCCTCTTTTCAATGTCTTCTCATACCGATGCACCTATTAATCATTCTACTTCTCGCTATTTGTTATTCCGGAGTGCTCAAGATCTCGAAGATTCGTGTTTCCACTCTGCATTCGTTCAAGCTCTTTCGAGATTGCTATCTCATTCAAGTCATTTAATTCAACCGGTGCAATCTCTCTTCAAAATTGTTCAACGGTGTTTTCTTTTGAGTGGGCCCTAACCCACAGGTCTTTTCCCAGGATCTTACCTGACTCTTCTAATTATTCCGGAGCTTTCCCAAATTCTTCTCCAAGTTTGACGTAAGAATGAGTTATCATCAGTCAAATGCTTTTCTCCAAGATCTTTCAAATTCTTTTCATAGTTGGCTCAACCTCTTCGCTTTTGGTTCTTCCGGTGTGCCTCAATAATTCTTGGTGGTGTTTCGCGTTGTCATTTTCATCATTTGAAGACCGAAGAAGAGTTTCTCTTTAATCTTGCTCTATTCTCTTCAAGATTCATGGTGCTAGCTTGTTGCCATCCTCTCATAATTGTTTTCGATTGTGAGAATCTTTTCACCATCAGGAGATATTCAAGAGTCTTTTCGGTTTGTCATCCGGAGTCCATCAATTCAAGTTTATTCTTTCTCAGCTGTCAGTTATCATTCTCCTATCTTACCGCTGCATCACTCAAATATCCTCTAATCAGTTCATGATCTCTTCGTTCTCATGTATCAAAATCCCTCAAGTATCTTCATTCATTTTGCAATTCTTCCCGTGAATTGTGCCTTTGCTGCTTTCATTTTCAATTCCTACGGTGGTTCTTTCAAGATCTCTCTTCCTTGTTCATCATATCTATTCATTTGTTGTTCCAATCCTACCGGTGGTTCGTTGAAGACCTTCTCAAGTTTTGATATATCTCTTTTAATCCTTTCTTCGAGAATAAGTAGTATGCCAAATCCATTGATTGTCATCAATTTAATTGGTGAAGGATAAGCATAACATAATTCTTATTCTTGTTCATCCAAGTGAGTAATCCTTTCTTTCGGAGTTTGTTCATGATGAACAAATTCTCGGTTTTAGTTGTTTCATCTTTTCTTTTCCCGGAGTTCCAAGCTCTCATCATCACGAAGATCCATCTAAATCATTGCAAGGCTTCACCTTGTGTTTTCAACTTCTCTTTCTTTTTATCATCCTTTTATTACCGGAGTTCTTCATGGAGGCTCTAAATGGTGGTTCATCAAGGATTCTCTTCATTTTTAAATTGTTCTTCAAGTTTTCTCTTGAAGTTATGACCCGCCTAGCTATACTTTAAAAAAATAAACATGGTGCTCAACACATGTTTTGTTTTGAGGAGTTCAAGCATTCTTCATCTTGCATTCCGAAGTGCAATTCTTTCTACCTTATCTTTTGAGGTGGTGTTATGTCACTCTTGACAATTTCCATTCATGTGTCACGATTCACATGTTGTCAAGAATGAGGTATTTTAAATCCATCAATCTCTTCATTGGATTTATCTTGTGTCATGTTTTCACCTAAAGCCTTCCCTAAGGAATGTTGCTATTATGGTGTTTATCAATGACCCATTCCATTGTCCTCCCGTTGAAATAAGTTTCTCGTCTCCTTGTTGATATCAATCCAATTATTTGTTTCCATTGGTGGCGGAAGCTAACCTCATAATTTTGGAGATGTTTCCATAAGCCCACTACAAGCTTATACTTTTCGTTGTTGGTTTTCCAACAACTCCATTTTAACCTTCTTGGAAGGGTGCTTTCCAAGCTCATTCGTGGCAGAAGTTGGCTTTTTCTTCTCCATTCTTTTATTCCAATGATCTAACTTCTATTCTTTCATTACGGAGGCTTTGTGATGTTGTGCTCTTCACCCTTCACCTCGTTTTGTGAGCATCGTGTTCTTTTCTTGATTATCCAGTTAACCGGAGTGTTGTGTCATCTCTTCAAGTTCTTTTCATCTTATCAAGTTTTCCTTCTTTCGACGGAGTCTGCCCAAATTATATCAATCTTATTCCTTCTCTATCTAGTTTTAACCGGAGTGGTTTCAATATCTATCTTATCACTAAACCTCTTGGTTCTCGTCAGTATCCTTGTTCCTCTTTTCTAGCGGAGTGTTTTCAACTTTGTTCATCTTCGTTGTTTTCTTTCATTCATCTTGCTCAACCTCTCAAGGTTCTTTGGTTTCACTCATTTCTCAAAGAAGCAACTTTGTTTTACCTCTCCTCTTCCTTTTCTTTTCCCTCGGTGCCATCCTAGATCTGGGGCGAGATCCTCTCGTAGTGGTGGAGTGTTGTAACACCCGGATCCGATCGCCAGTGTGTCCGCCAGTTATTCGCCGTCGTTGCCATGTCATTTGCTTGCGTGTTGCATTTGCCATGTCATCATTTGCATTTTATCATGTCATCATGTGCATCTCATTTTGCATACATGTTCGTCTCATGCATCCGAGCCTTTTCCCCGTTGTCCGTTTTGCAATCCGGCGCTCCTATGTCCTCCGGCGTCTCCCTTTTCTCTCTTCTCTTGTGCGGGTATTAAACTTTCTCGGAATGGCCCGAGGTTTGTCAAGCGGCCTTGGTATACCACCGGTAGACCGCCTGTCAAGTTTCGTGCCATTTGGAGGTCGTTTGGTACTCCAACGGTTAACCGGGTAACCGCAGAAGCCTTCTTTTGTTTGCAGCCCAACACCCTTTCCAAAGTGGCCCAAAACCCACCAAACTCCTCTCCATGCTCTCGGTCGTTCGATCACGATCGCGTGGCCGAAAACCGCTCCTCATTTGGACTCTCCTAGCTTCCTCTATGCCTATATATACACCCCCCATTCCAAATTCGCGGATGAAACCCTAAATCCTCCCTCCGTGCTGCCGGACATGTCCGCCTCCGCGCCGGACGCGTCCTCCGCCACCTCACTCCGGCGAATCAGATCGCGCCACGTCAGCCCTAACCGCCCGCGTCCAACCCGTCGCGCCACGTGGCTCCTCGCGCCCGCATCGCCGCCGCCGCCCGGCCCAGATCCGGCCGCCGGGCGAACCGAAGCCGCGGCCCCACCCGCGCCGCCGCCTCCTCCGTCACCCGCTTCACGCCGCCGCCGCTGGCGAAGTTCCCCACGCCGGCGCCGCCCCACTCGCTGGGTCCCTGTCGCGCCTCGACGGCGACCTCGAAGCGCCGCCGCCCTGCCCGACGCGCTCGCCGCCGCCAGCGCCTCCGCTCCCCCGAACCTCGCCGCCCGCCGCTGTTCACCACCGCCGCCGCTTGCGAGGCACCGGCGCCGCCTCGCGCCAGGCGCCCGCCGTCGCCGCCGGATCTCGCGCCTCGCCATGGTCGCCACGGATCCCTCGCCCGCCGCCGTTCGCCCTCCATCGGCGGATCCGGCCCGATCCGTCCGAACTCCATCTCCGCCACCTCCGGCCCGACTCGCGAAGTCTCCGTCGCCTCGAAAACCGTGCTCCCACAGGTTGCCTCCAATTCTGCTAAGTCCCTGTTTTCATACATTTTGTTGCATTTTCATAGCATCACATCTCCGCAACCGTAGCTCCGTTTTTGGCGTATAATATGTCAAATTGTTCGCCTCGACGAGTACATCATTTCATTCCATTGCATCATTTGCATTTGAGCTCATCTTGATGCCCGAAATGCTGTTGGAAGATAGCTTCAGATCGTTAGTTCCAGAATCTTATCAGCTCGAGCTCTTTTGTCATTTTTGCCATGATTTATGTGTGCACCCTATGAACTTGAGTCCTACATGTGAGTTGAACATTGCCATTCCATCTTTCCAGGGTGTTTTCCATGTATTTTTGTGAGCTATGTGTTGACTAGAACAAGCATGCAAAGTAGGGATGATGATGTTGCTGATTTCAGGAACTTAGTGTTTTCACTAAGTCTTGTCCTGCTGTTATTTTTATGCCATATGTTCATGTTGTTACAGAGAGATCTATGCCCTTTTTGAGCATGATCAGTAAGAGTGTTTTGAACACATGGATGTGCTCTATCCATCCATGCCTTTGTTGGTATTTATGGAGTAGTCTAGCATGTCATTTTCGTGCTCTACTTTTGCTTGAAAATGTTTCCTGGCAGATTGTTTGCATGAGATTCAATTTTCACGAGGTCGTTGTAGTTGATCCGTGTATGCTATGACCTTGCTCTTGCCATGCTTAGCTTCATAATCATGCCTTCTTACTGTTGATTGCCTTGCCATGCCATGTATTGCTTTGTAGTGAGTGCATCGAGCTCACGAACATGCCATGTTGAATCTGTTTTTGCCATGTCCTGATATTTCACAAAAAGTCTGAAATCTGTAATAAAACTTGCTATGTTTACATGGGTGCCATCATTTCTTAGAGTCCTTTTTGGCTTATGGTCAGTAAGGGACTATTGATATATGCTTTGAGTAGAATCATATCATGCCTTGTTTTGCTATTATAAGTTCCTGTAGCATGTTGTTTGCTTGCTCTAAACATGCCTTCTGATGTTAATTCTGGCATGTTAGTATTTTCACTAAGTCTGTGAACCTGATTTTTTGAGCACTTTCACCATGCTTGTTTGAACATGTTATGATGTGATTTAGCCGTAGCTCAGTGTTCCTCTTTTGTTAAGCATCTCCTGTAGTTCGCTTCCATATGCTTTGTTTTCATGTTGGGGTGCTGTAGCATAGTTTCGTGTTGCGTGCTAAGTAGCATCGGGCTGTTAAACGCAGATTTGCATCATTCTTGTTTTGCTTGTCATTTGCAAACCGTGCATCCGATTCCGGTGATCTTTATATCGATTTCAACCGAAATCATCCCATCTTTCCAGCGGCATACTTGGTTTGCCAAGTTGATGCCGGTTCATCATTTTCCTTCCGAGCATACATATGCATTGCATATCACATCTCGCATAGCATGTCATGTTTTGCATCATATTGCTTGTGCATTGTCCCTTGTTTGATTGTGGTTCCGTTGCTTGTGTTCTTGCTTTGGGTAGAGCCGGAGGCGAGTGCGTGAGCGAGGAACCTGTTGAGAACGCCTCACGAGGATCAAGCCTTCGACATCTCTGGAGAACCTTGCAGGCAAGATGATCATACCCTCGAAATCACTACTATCTTTGCTATGCTAGTTTGCTCGCTCTTTTGCTATGCCAATGCTACGATGCCTACCATTTGCTTGTCAGCCTCCCAAATTGCCATGTCAAACCTCTAACCTTTGACACCATTCCTAGCAAACCGTTGATTGGCTATGTTACCGCTTTGCTCAGCCCTCTTATAGCGTTGTTAGTTGCGGTGAAGATGAAGTTTGTTCCTTGTTGGAACATGGAGATGTTGTTCCTTGTTGGAACATGTTTACTTGTTGGGATATCACAATATCTCTTATATTATTAATGCATCTATATATTTGGTAAAGGGTGGAAGGCTCGGCCTTATGCAGTGTTTTGTTCCACTCTTGCCGCCCTAGTTTCCGTCATACCGGTGTTATGTTCCCGGATTTTGCGTTCCTTACGCGGTCGGGTGATTTATGGGACCCCCGACAGTTTGCTTTGAATAAAACTTGTCCGCAAGGCCCAACATTGACTTTTACCATTTGCCTCACCTAGCCTTTTTTTCCCTTGGGTTTCGGAGCCCGAGGGTCATCTTTATTTACCCCCGGGCGGTGCTCGTTGTGAGTGTTGGTCCAAACCGTCGACCGCCGGTGGTACCAGGGCAACTCTGGTCAGCCTACGGAAGTTTGGACAATCCGGTGTGCCACGAGAGCGAGATATGTGCAGCTCCTATCGGATTTGTCGGCACATTCGGGGCTTTGCTGGTCTTGTTTTACCATTGTCGAAATGTCTTGATGTCTGGGATACCGAGTCGATCGGAGTGTCTTGGGTGAAGGTCTATTCCTTCGATGATCGCGAGAGCTTGTAATGGGCTAAGTTGGGACACCCCTGCAGGGTATTATCTTTCGAAAGCCGTGCCCGCGGTTATGTGGCAGATGGGAATTTGTTAATGTCCGGTTGTAGAAACCCGAAGTTGACCTTAATTAAAATACATCAACCGTGTGTGTAACCGTGATGGTCTCTTTCCGTGGAGTCCGGAAGTGAACACTGATGTTGGAGTTATGTTTGACGTAGGTTGTTATAGGATCACTTCTTGATCATACTTTTATCGACCGTGCTTTGCCTTCTCTTCTCGCTCTCATTTGTGTATGTTAGCCGCCATATATGCTAGTCGCTTGCTGCAGCTCCACCTCATGCCTTTACCTTACCCATAAGCTTAAATAGTCTTGATCTCGCGGGTGCGAGATTGCTGAGTCCCCGTGGCTCACGGATACTTCAAAACCAGTTTGCGGTGCCGATGTTACGAAAGCGGTGGCGCAACCAAGCTCAAGGAGGAGCTCGATGAAGATCTTGCCCTTTGTGTTGTTTCGTTCTAGTGGATCGAAGAGTGGAGCCCGGTTGGGGTCGATCGAGGTCCTTTATCGCATTTGGGGTTCTTCTTTTATTTTGGTTCCGTAGTCGGACCTTGATTGTATCTGGATGATGTAATGCTTTATTCATGTAATTGTGTGAAGTGGCGACTGTAAGCCAACTATGTACCTTTTCCCTTATGTATTACATGGATTGTGCGAAGATTACCTCACTTGCGACATTGCTTTCAATGCGGTTATGCCTCTAAGTCGTGCTTCGACACGTGGGAGATATAGCCGCATCGTGGGCGTTACAAGTTGGTATCAGAGCCTTCCCCGACCTTAGGAGCCCCACTGCTTGATCGTTTTTAGTGGCCGAGTTGTGTCTAGAAAAATGTTTTGAGTCATTTAGGATTATATATACCGGAGAGTTTAGGAATTCTTTTTACTCCCCAGTCCCTTCGACCTTTTGGTGAGGTATCCTGACGTAGAGTTTTGACTCTTCTCTTCTTAAATTTCACTAAAAATTTTTTTTAGATCACGCGGGTATCTTAGAATCGTTCCGATGGTTTTATGATGACAACATTGTCTTGGTTGCCTCCTGACATTTAGGGGTTGTGGCAGTGTCCTGGGGAGTTGAGCTCCGAGGTGTTGTCGTCATAATTTTATCGTTGCAGATTCGAATATACGAGTTTAATGCGCCGACATCGAAAATCTCTTTTATGCAGTTGTTGGTGAGATAATCCCGCTAACCCAGTACTGAGGTGAGTACGGGAGTATTTCCATGACTTGTATAACGGATGCTTTTCGAAGGTTGAGGTAGACGATTTCCGAAGGTTTCTTGGTTATGTGTTGACGGATGGATACAATTTGGATGTAGGGATTGTTAGCTTGGGTGACATATATATTGCTCCCTGTATCCCCAACACAGATTGCATAACCGAAAGTTTGGGAGTTTCATAGGTGGGAATTCAAGTAGCTCTTAGGATATCTTTCCGACGGATGTATGATATGAAATTGGGGTTCGACGTCTAGTGGTCCGCCTATTCACGGTTGGTTTTGATGGTCTCGTTGTGTCTTAAAGAGTCCTTGGCTATGCCGACTGGGGCGCTTCGTATGTCATGTGCTTTGCTTGTACATGATGGTGCTGTCTGATTGAGCCGTGTAGGCCCCACCACGAAAACTTGGACGAAATCTCTATCATATGTTTGTTCCGGCTTATTCTGCAAGCCAATCCTTTGTTTTGTTTTAATTGTGGTATTCGAGTTGCTTCAAAGTCAAATGTTGAATCCATACCTTTCCTAAATGGTGTTCTCATACTCCGATGTGAATACCAATCCTTCTCGACAATCGAGATTGTCATGTCAATCCTTTTAAACCGGCGTGTTTCTCTTCAAGTGGATCCGATCACTTCAACATCAGCAAGACCAATTATCATTTCTTCTCAACGGTGTTTGTTTCATCTGTCCCAAGTTGCCTTTGTTTTCCCGCCCTCCCACCCTTTTTCTTCAAGGACACAGATTTCTTTATCAAGTGTCCATTTATTCATGTGAAGTCTCTTCATTCTTTTCAATCAATGTTCTTATCCGGTGATTTCCCGTGAAGATGCTCAACAGTTTCAAGTTCATCATCCTTCATTGTTATTTCTTCTCCGGTGGATTCAAGTCAAGTTTTGTTGATCATACCTTTTTCCTCTTTTCAATGTCTTCTCATACCGATGCACCTATTAATCATTCTACTTCTCGCTATTTGTTATTCGAGTGCTCAAGATCTCGAAGATTCGTGTTTCCACTCTGCATTCGTTCAAGCTCTTTCGAGATTGCTATCTCATTCAAGTCATTTAATTCAACGGTGCAATCTCTCTTCAAAATTGTTCAACGGTGTTTTCTTTTGAGTGGGCCCTAACCCACGGTCTTTTCGAGGATCTTACCTGACTCTTCTAATTATTCCGGAGCTTTCCCAAATTCTTCTCCAAGTTTGACGTAAGAATGAGTTATCATCAGTCAAATGCTTTTCTCCAAGATCTTTCAAATTCTTTTCATAGTTGGCTCAACCTCTTCGCTTTTGGTTCTTCCGGTGTGCCTCAATAATTCTTGGTGGTGTTTCGTGTTGTCATTTTCATCATTTGAAGACCGAAGAAGAGTTTCTCTTTAATCTTGCTCTATTCTCTTCAAGATTCATGGTGCTAGCTTGTTGCC
This sequence comes from Aegilops speltoides, assembly GCA_021437245.1. Lineage (NCBI taxonomy): Eukaryota > Viridiplantae > Streptophyta > Magnoliopsida > Poales > Poaceae > Aegilops > Aegilops speltoides. The sequence goes on from CM038145.1 coordinate 7,463,862, forward strand.
ATCCTCTCATAATTGTTTTCGATTGTGAGAATCTTTTTCACCCATCAGGAGATATTCAAGAGTCTTTTCAGTTTGTCATCCGGAGTCCATCAATTCAAGTTTATTCTTTCTCAGCTGTCAGTTATCATTCTCCTATCTTACCGCTGCATCACTCAAATATCCTCTAATCAGTTCATGATCTCTTCGTTCTCATGTATCAAAATCCCCTCAAGTATCTTCATTCATTTTGCAATTCTTCCCGGTGAATTGTGCCTTTGCTGCTTTCATTTTCAATTCCTACGGTGGTTCTTTCAAGATCTCTCTTCCTTGTTCATCATATCTATTCATTTGTTGTTCCAATCCTACCGGTGGTTCGTTGAAGACCTTCTCAAGTTTTGATATATCTCTTTTAATCCTTTCTTCGAGAATAAGTAGTATGCCAAATCCATTGATTGTCATCAATTTAATTGGTGAAGGATAAGCATAACATAATTCTTATTCTTGTTCATCCAAGTGAGTAATCCTTTCTTTCGGAGTTTGTTCATGATGAACAAATTCTCGGTTTTAGTTGTTTCATCTTTTCTTTTCCCGGAGTTCCAAGCTCTCATCATCACGAAGATCCATCTAAATCATTGCAAGGCTTCACCTTGTGTTTTCAACTTCTCTTTCTTTTTATCATCCTTTTATTACCGGAGTTCTTCATGGAGGCTCTAAATGGTGGTTCATCAAGGATTCTCTTCATTTTTAAATTGTTCTTCAAGTTTTCTCTTGAAGTTATGACCATCTAGCTATACTTTAAAAAATAAACATGGTGCTCAACACATGTTTTGTTTTGAGGAGTTCAAGCATTCTTCATCTTGCATTCCGAAGTGCAATTCTTTCTACCTTATCTTTTGAGGTGGTGTTATGTCACTCTTGACAATTTCCATTCATGTGTCACGATTCACATGTTGTCAAGAATGAGGTATTTTAAATCCATCAATCTCTTCATTGGATTTATCTTGTGTCATGTTTTCACCTAAAGCCTTCCCTAAGGAATGTTGCTATTATGGTGTTTATCAATGACCCATTCCATTGTCCTCCCGTTGAAATAAGTTTCTCGTCTCCTTGTTGATATCAATCCAATTATTTGTTTCCATTGGTGGCGGAAGCTAACCTCATAATTTTGGAGATGTTTCCATAAGCCCACTACAAGCTTATACTTTTCGTTGTTGGTTTTCCAACAACTCCATTTTAACCTTCTTGGAAGGGTGCTTTCCAAGCTCATTCGTGGCAGAAGTTGGCTTTTTCTTCTCCATTCTTTTATTCCAATGATCTAACTTCTATTCTTTCATTACGGAGGCTTTGTGATGTTGTGCTCTTCACCCTTCACCTCGTTTTGTGAGCATCGTGTTCTTTTCTTGATTATCCAGTTAACCGGAGTGTTGTGTCATCTCTTCAAGTTCTTTTCATCTTATCAAGTTTTCCTTCTTTCAGTCGGAGTGCTGCCCAAATTATATCAATCTTATTCCTTCTCTATCTAGTTTTAACCGGAGTGGTTTCAATATCTATCTTATCACTAAACCTCTTGGTTCTCGTCGTATCCCTTGTTCCTCTTTTCTAACGGAGTGTTTTCAACTTTGTTCATCTTCGTTGTTTTCTTTCATTCATCTTGCTCAACCTCTCAAGGTTCTTTGGTTTCACTCATTTCTCAAAGAAGCAACTTTGTTTTACCTCTCCTCTTCCTTTTCTTTTCCCTCCGGTGCCATCCTAGATCTCGGGACGAGATCCTCTCGTAGTGGTGGAGTGTTGTAACACCCCGGATCCGATGCGCCAGGTGTCTGCCAGTTATTCGCCGTCGTTGCCATGTCATTTGCTTGCGTGTTGCATTTGCCATGTCATCATTTGCATTTTATCATGTCATCATGTGCATCTCATTTTGCATACATGTTCGTCTCATGCATCCGAGCCTTTTCCCCGTTGTCCGTTTTGCAATCCGGCGCTCCTATGTCCTCCGGCGTCCCCTTCTTTCTCTCTTCTCTTGTGCGGGTATTAAACTTTCTCGGAATGGCCGAGGTTTGTCAAGCGGCCTTGGTATACCACCGGTGAACCGCTGTCAAGTTTCGTGCCATTTGGAGGTCGTTTGGTACTCAACGGTTAACGGGTAACCGAAGCCTTCTTTTGTTTGCAGCCCAACACCCTTTCCAAAGTGGCCCAAAACCCACCAAACTCCTCTCCATGCTCTCGGTCGTTCGATCACGATCGCGTGGCGAAAACCGCTCCTCATTTGGACTCTCCTAGCTTCCTCTATGCCTATATATACCCCCATTCCAAATTCGCGGATGAAACCCTAAATCCTCCTCCGTCTTTGCCGGACATGTCCGCCTCGCGCGGACGCGTCCTCCGCCACCTCGCTCCGGCGAATCAGATCGCGCCACGTCATCTAACCGCCCGCGTCCAACCCGTCGCGCCACGTGGCCTCGCGCGCCCGCATCGCCGCCGCCGCCGGCCTCAGATCCGCCCGCCGGCCGAACGTCAGGCTGGCCGAACGCGCACCGCCGCCGCTTCGCCGCCGGCGAAGTTCCCTGCCTTGGCGCCGCCCGCCGCCTCGCGGGTCCCCTGTCGCACCTCGACGGCGACCCGAAGCGCCGCCGCCGCCGGCCGCAGGCCGCCGCCGCCAGCGCCTCGCTTCATCGAACCTCGCCGCCCGCCGCTGTTCACCACCGCCGCCGCTATGAGGCACCGCGCCGCCTCGCCCCCGCCGCCCGCCGCCGCCCGGATCTCGGCCGCATGCATGGTCGCCACGGGATCCTCCTCGCCATGCATTCGTTTCTCCTCGGCCGGATCCGGCCCGATCCGGTCCGGGAACTCCATCTCCGGCCACCTCCGGCCCCGACTCCGGCGAAGTCTCCGGTCGCCTCGAAAACCGTGCTCCCACAGGTTGCCTCCGAATTTCTGCTAAGTCCCTGTTTTCATACATTTTGTTGCATTTTTCATAGCATCACATCTCCGCAACCGTAGCTCCGTTTTGCGCGTATAATATGTCAAATTGTTCGCCTCGATGAGTACATCATTTCATTCCATTGCATCATTTGCATTTGAGCTCATCTTGATGCCCGAAATGCTGTTGGAAGATAGCTTCAGATCGTTAGTTCCAGAATCTTATCAGCTCGAGCTCTTTTGTCATTTTTGCCATGATTTATGTGTGCACCCTATGAACTTGAGTCCTACATGTGAGTTGAACATTGCCATTCCATCTTTCCAGGGGTGTTTTCCATGTATTTTTGTGAGCTATGTGTTGACTAGAACAAGCATGCAAAGTAGGGATGATGATGTTGCTGATTTCAGGAACTTAGTGTTTTCACTAAGTCTTGTCCTGCTGTTATTTTTATGCCATATGTTCATGTTGTTACAGAGAGATCTATGCCCTTTTTGAGCATGATCAGTAAGAGTGTTTTGAACACATGGATGTGCTCTATCCATCCATGCCTTTGTTGGTATTTATGGAGTAGTCTAGCATGTCATTTTCGTGCTCTACTTTTGCTTGAAAATGTTTCCTGGCAGATTGTTTGCATGAGATTCAATTTTCACGAGGTCGTTGTAGTTGATCCGTGTATGCTATGACCTTGCTCTTGCCATGCTTAGCTTCATAATCATGCCTTCTTACTGTTGATTGCCTTGCCATGCCATGTATTGCTTTGTAGTGAGTGCATCGAGCTCACGAACATGCCATGTTGAATCTGTTTTTGCCATGTCCTGATATTTCACTAAGTCTGAAATCTGTAATAAAACTTGCTATGTTTACATGGGTGCCATCATTTCTTAGAGTCCTTTTTGGCTTATGGTCAGTAAGGGACTATTGATATATGCTTTGAGTAGAATCATATCATGCCTTGTTTTGCTATTATAAGTTCCTGTAGCATGTTGTTTGCTTGCTCTAAACATGCCTTCCTGATGTTAATTCCTGGCATGTTAGTATTTTCACTAAGTCTGTGAACCTGATTTTTTGAGCACTTTCACCATGCTTGTTTGAACATGTTATGATGTGATTTAGCCGTAGCTCAGTGTTCCTCTTTTGTTAAGCATCTCCTGTAGTTCGCTTCCATATGCTTTGTTTTCATGTTGGGGTGCTGTAGCATAGTTTCGTGTTGCGTGCTAAGTAGCATCGGGCTGTTAAACGCAGATTTGCATCATTCTTGTTTTGCTTGTCATTTGCAAACCGTGCATCCGATTCGGTGATCTTTATATCGATTTCAGCGAAATCATCCCATCTTTCAGCGGCATACTTGGTTTGCCAAGTTGATGCCAGTTCATCATTTTCCTTCCGAGCATACATATGCATTGCATATCACATCTCGCATAGCATGTCATGTTTTGCATCATATTGCTTGTGCATTGTCCCTTGTTTGATTGTGGTTCCGTTGCTTGTGTTCTTGCTTTGGGTAGAGCCGGAGGCGAGTGCGTGAGCGAGGAACCTGTTGAGAACGCCTCGAGGATCAAGCCTTGACATCTCTGAGAACCTTGCGGCAAGATGATCATACCCTCGAAATCACTACTATCTTTGCTATGCTAGTTTGCTCGCTCTTTTGCTATGCCAATGCTACGATGCCTACCATTTGCTTGTCAGCCTCCCAAATTGCCATGTCAAACCTCTAACCTTTGACACCATTCCTAGCAAACCGTTGATTGGCTATGTTACCGCTTTGCTCGGCCCTCTTATAGCGTTGTTAGTTGCGGTGAAGATGAAGTTTGTTCCTTGTTGGAACATGGAGATGTTGTTCCTTGTTGGAACATGTTTACTTGTTGGGATATCACAATATCTCTTATATTATTAATGCATCTATATATTTGGTAAAGGGTGGAAGGCTCGGCCTTATGCAGTGTTTTGTTCCACTCTTGCCGCCTAGTTTCCGTCATACCGGTGTTATGTTCCCGGATTTTGCGTTCCTTCTGCGGTCGGGTGATTTATGGGACCCCCGACGGTTTGCTTTGAATAAAACTTGTCCAGAAGGCCCAACATTGACTTTTACCATTTGCCTCACCTAGCCTTTTTTCCCTTGGGTTTCGGAGCCGAGGGTCATCTTTATTACCCCGGGCGGTGCTCGTTGTGAGTGTTGGTCCAAACCGTCGACCGCCGGTGGTACCTGGGCAACTCTGGGCTGGCCTACCGGAAGTTTGGACAATCCGGTGTGCCACGAGAACGAGATATGTGCAGCTCCTATCGGATTTGTCGGCACATTCGGCGGCTTTGCTGGTCTTGTTTTACCATTGTCGAAATGTCTTGATGTACGGGATACCGAGTCGATCGGAGTGTCTTGGGTGAAGGTCTATTCCTTCGATGATCGCGAGAGCTTGTAATGGGCTAAGTTGGGACACCCCTGCAGGGTATTATCTTTCGAAAGCCGTGCCCGCGGTTATGTGGCAGATGGGAATTTGTTAATGTCCGGTTGTAGAAACCCGAAGTTGACCTTAATTAAAATACATCAACCGTGGGTGTAACCATGATGGTCTCTTTCCGGCGGAGTCCGGAAGTGAACACTGATGTTGGAGTTATGTTTGGCGAGGTTGTTATAGGATCACTTCTTGATCATACTTTTATCGACCGTGCTTTGCCTTCTCTTCTCGCTCTCATTTGCGTATGTTAGCCGCCATATATGCTAGTAAACTTGCTGCAGCTCCACCTCATGCCTTTACCTTACCCATAAGCTTAAATAGTCTTGATCTCGCGGGTGCGAGATTGCTGAGAATCCCGTGGCTCACGGATACTTCAAAACCAGTTTGCGGTGCCGATGTTACCGGCGGTGGCGAACCAAGCTCAAGGAGGAGCTCGATGAAGATCTTGCCCTTTGTGTTGTTTCGTTCTAGTGGATCGAAGAGTGGAGCCCGGTTGGGGTCGATCGAGGTCCTTTATCGCATTTGGGGTTCTTCTTTTATTTTGGTTCCGTAGTCGGACCTTGATTGTATCTGGATGATGTAATGCTTTATTCATGTAATTGTGTGAAGTGGCGACTGTAAGCCAACTATGTACCTTTTCCCTTATGTATTACATGGATTGTGCGAAGATTACCTCACTTGCGACATTGCTTTCAATGCGGTTATGCCTCTAAGTCGTGCTTCGACACGTGGGAGATATAGCCGCATCGAGGGCGTTACACGACATCAATTCAAAGGAATGATGAAGCGAAAGGTTATTGGAACCATGGGTACAACACAACTCGAAATCAAGTTTGTTGTTCAAGGCAAAATGATATGATGAGGAAAATCGACGTAAGCTTAGCTCATCATCGACAGTGGTGCTCCGAGAATAAGGACCAGGTAGCACAATTAAAATTTAGCAAGGTAATGATATAGCCGATCAGGCTAGGGATGATGTGATCGAGTACAAACTCGTAAGCAAAGAAGATTACTAAGAGTTGTTTAATCGCGATGCAGACTCGATTCAGTTATCGATGTCCTTGAATGTTTAATAACTCGAAGCACGTGAAACATTGGAATAAATGAGAATGTAGTACTTGATGGAGAACTCATAAGAAGTTATGCAGTTCTGTGACAATCTCGAGATACCAGGGGGTAATACTCGAAGACGGATCAAAGTAGAGATTGGACTGGGGTATTGATCCGCAGAAGACAAGTGCTTGAACTTGTCCAAGAAATTGGATCAAGGAAGAACAATATGGTCGGAAACCACTATTGCAAAAGACCAAATCCCACATATAAGATGAAATTATATCAAGGGAATAATTATTGTTTACGAGAAGCTTACATGACAAGATCTACATCGTGTCCATGGGCATGAACACAAAGTTCAAGGTCGACTCCCACTTCTCCAATGCATAACCTATCATTCATTCCTCATTTTCGATGGAGTTGTAGTGTTGAAATTTTATCTGGTAAATCACCCGGAGAATATGACTCGTGAAAACTTTCGGGTTCACACGGTTATAGAGAAGGAATAGGTTCAACCCATCGGGGCATCTTAGAAACACATACCACAATCTTTAGGAGTAATTTAACTCAAGCTCGAAGGCAGAGCATGGTCGAGAAAGCAGAGGATACACTTTACCAAAGGCATTATGTATCCGAGAATAGGCTCACAAGGTTATTGAATATGAAGTGTGTTGTCAAATAAAATCCAACGAAGGATCTGGTGGTCCATAAGGGATCTGATGTGAGCATCGGTACTCAACCAGAAGGAGAAAGAATGCAAGGAGATCATATGATAGAAACAACTGACTAATCCAAAGCTCAATCGCAAGGATTTATGATTTCCCCTTTCAAGGGATCAGAAGCGAATGCTCTGATTAAGGAGGGAATAGTTGAATAGACTTAGGGGTACAACCGACGGCAATTTAATTGGTTGAGAACCAGCTCATGTTCAAACTGACACTGAGCCGGAAGGATGAATTCTAGGATTCGATTGAGGGATGCGAGCATCCTCAACATATTGAATCAACGGACTTAAAATGATAAAGACAAGGGGTGCCAATAAGGTTACGAGGCTTATGGGATTAACCATAATGCAAGCAAGCAAGAACTTCAAGAGCAATAGGCTGCTCAGGATTTTGGAAGATCGAATGGTATTTTGAAGTCTTTTGCGAAACACATGAACAACTGGGAATGAGCGGATACTCGATAAGTGCAAGGAATTATCCGTAGGGGTATTCATGCGGCAAGATCTGTAAGGCAGTAGGCACAAAATATTATCGGGACAACAGAGAGGATTTCAGGGTATCTTGTAACAACAAGACCAACTGGGGATGAGTGTAAGAAATGACAACTGCAAGTAGTTATCCATCAGGGTTGACAGTGGAAAGGGAATTGCAAACGCGATGATACAAGTTCTCGGGTTAATCAGCGGAGAGTATCTTCAGGATCTTCACATGCAACAGACGATCATCAGAAATAAGGGGCTCTCCGGGTGAAAATGATAACGCGATCCTAGAGTCAGAGTTAGTAAAATCGTTTAACCCGAATAGAAGAGATGTCAGAGTCCCAGAGTATAGGTCGAGGAATAAAAGATCCTACTACCACCCAATGGCGACGTGGGCCCGTAAGGCACACAGCCAAGTTAGTAACAGTTTTTTTTTAGTGACTAGACTCGACTTCGGCCAAGGAGTGTGGAAGGGGGATTCCTACAGCGATCGGCTCGATACCAACTCAGACGCCCCGATTCAATCGTACACTAATCATGCACGCAAAGCGTAACGATCAAGATCGAGGACTCACGGAAGATATCACAACACAACTCTAAAACATAAATAAGTCATACAAGCATCATAATACAAGCCGGGGGCCTCGAGGGCTCGAATACAAGTGCTCGATCATAGACGAGTCAGTGGAAGCAACAATATCTGAGTACGGACATAAGTTAAACAAGATTGCCTTAAGAAGGCTAGCACAAAGCGGGATACAGATCGAAGAGGCGCGGGCCTCCTGCAGGATCCTCCTAAACTACTCTGGTCGTAAATGCGTCAGCCACTGCACGTAGTAGTAGACACCTTGATGTAGTAGTCGTCCGTGACGGTGGCGTCTGCTCTGGACTCCGACATCTGGTTGCGACAACCGAAAAAGAAAGGAAAGGGGAAAAGGGGAGAAAGCAACCGTGAGTACTCATCCAAAGTACTCGCAAGCAAGGAGCTACACTACATATGCATGGGTATATGTGTAAAGGGCCATATCGGTGGGTGAGCTGCAGAATGCCGAATAAGAGGGGATAGCTAATCACGCCGAAGACTACGCTTCGGCAGCCTCCGTCTTGCAAACATGTAGAAGAGAGTAGATGAAGTCCTCCAAGTAGCATCGCCAAGTAGCATCTCAAGAAGCATCTCCAAGTAGCATCTCCAGAGCATCGCATAGCATAATCCTACCGGCGATCTGTCCTCGTTGCCTGTGGAAAAGCGATCACCGGGTTGTCTCGTGGAACTTGGAAGGTGTGTTTTATTAAGTATCCGGTTCTAGTTGTCATAAGGTCAAGGTACAACTCCGGGTCGTCCTTTACCGAGGGACACGGCTATTGAATAGATTAACTTCCTGCAGGGTGCACCACATAACCCAACACGCTTGATCCCATTTGGCCGGACACACTTTCCTGGGTCATGCCCGGCCTCGGAAGATCAACACGTCGCCGCCCCACCTAGGCACAACAGAGAGGTCAGCACACCGGTCTAAACCTAAGCGCACAGGGGTCTGGGCCCATCGCCCTTAGCACACCTGCACGTTGCGAACGCGGCCGGAAGCAGAACTAGCCCCCTTAATACAAGTGCAGGCTTACGTTCCAATCCGGGCGCGCGCCACTCAATCGCTGACGTCAAGAAGGCTTCGGCTGATACCACGATGTCGGGATACCCATAACTACTCCCACGTAGATGGTTAGTGCGTATAGACCAAATGGCCAGACTCAGATCAAATACCAAGATCTCGTTAAGCGTCTTATTATGAAGAAACCATGACGCCGACGAGGCGAGCCCACCTCTCACCTAGGCGGCCTCGCCTGCCTGTCGCTCCGCCACAAAGATCCACAGAGGGCCGTCGGGACAAAGGTCCTTTCATTTAATCAAGTGAATCACTCACGGGTACTCTTCGAAGTGACCGACTTTAGTCACCATCTCATATAGTATGTATGTATGTATGTATAGTATATACCGTGATCACCTCCCGAGTGATCACGGCCCAATAGTATAGCAAGGCGATCGACAAGAATGTAGAGCCAATGATGATAAACTAGCATCCTATACTAAGTATTTAGGATTGCAGGTAAGGTATCAACAGATGTAGCAACAATGTCAGGCTATGCATTAGAATAGGATCAACGGAAAGCAGTAACATGCTACACTACTCTAATGCAAGCAGTATAGAGGAGAATAGGCGATATCTGGTGATCAAGGGAGGGGCTTGCCTGGTTGCTTAGACAAGAAGGAGAGGTCGTCGGTGACGTAGTCGACCACAGGGCATCGAAAGATCGCCACGGGGTCACTAGGAAAGAAGTAACGGAGGAACACAATAAATAACAAGCAATCAAAGCATCACAAAGCGTAACATGGCAATACGCGGTGCTAGGTGTGCCCTAACGCGGCAGTAGGTGGTATCGGCGAAAGGGGGAAACATCCGGGAAAGTATCCCCGGTGTTTCGTGTTTTCAGACAGATGAACCGGAGGTGAAATGTTGCAGGTTCTCTATGCTAGGGATGCGTGGCGGACGAACGGGCTGCGTATCCGGATTCGTCTCGTCATTTTGAGCAACTTTCATGTAGAAAATATTTTCATCCGAGTTACGGATTAAAAGATATGATTTTCTAAAGATTTTATTAATTTCTGGAACTTAATTAATTATTTAAATCCAATATTATCCAGAATAGTAAATGATGACGTCAGCATGACATCAGAGTGATGTCAGCGATCAGCGTTGACCATTGACCTGGTCAACCTGACGTGTGGGTCCCAGTTGTCATTGACTGTTAACTAACCTAATAGATTAATTAACTAACTAGGTGATTAGGTTAATCTAATCAGGATCAATTAAGTTAATTAATTCTTTAATTAATTAACTAATTAATATTTTAATTATTTATTTATTTATTTATTTATTAAATATATTTTTTAATTTTCGTTCTAGGGCTGGGCCCTCATGTCATAAACACAGGGCCTTAGCAGGCGCCAGCGTTAGTGGGCTCGGGCGGAGCAGGTCTTGGGAGCACCTGAAGGGCTTCGCCCATGAGGCGGGACGAGTCAGCGGGCACCGACGGCAATGGGCAAGCAAGCCAGCCGTGACGATCGAGACCCACGGCAGGCGGAGGCGAGGGTCGAGGCTACAACCGTAGGAACTAGCCGGTGGCGGCGGCAGCGCATGGTAGGCAAAGGGCTGCTACCGATAGCGCAGGAGGAAGAATGAAGCGGGCGCCATGGTGTGCACCGTGGTGGCGGAGGCTCGGCCCGACCGAGTCGCAGGAGCAAGCGGAGCGCCGAGAGCCTTGAGGTGAGCGCGTGAGTGGCATGGCGGCGCTACCAGGGGCGGCGCGACCGGTGGTCGTGGGCGCGAGCACGCTGGCAGCGAGGCGCTTGGCGAAAGCCTGGGGCTCGCATGGTCTGGACGGCAGTACGTCGACGTCGAAGCGGGAAAGAGAGTCTGCGAGAGAGGAGGCCGTGGCCTCACCGGCGTTGCGTAGAGAGGGTCGACGAGGCTCGATGGAGCGTTGGGGAGGAGGACGGGACGACTTCGGCGGAGAGGTAGCAGCCGGGGGGAGGCTGTCCGCGATGGTGTCCGGCAAGGTGGCGAAGCGAGCCGGCGAGGTTGCGGTCCGATGGGGTGGCCTCGGCGACGGTGATGGGGAGCGCCGGCGATGGCGTCCGGCGATGGATCGCAGGAGGGTCGGCGGCGTGGTCGATGGGGTTGATTCCCGATCCAATCGAAGCGAAGGAGGAGGCGAGGGTGTGGGGAGGAAAGTGGGGCGAGTGGGTGGGGTTTCGATCTAGGGTTTACGGGGTGGGGATAAGGGGGATGGGGTGGGCGGCTGGGCGGTTGGTTCGGTGCCAGTTGGGCCACCCAGCAGAGGGGGCTTTATTTTCTTTTGTTGTTGTTTTTTTTCGTCTTTTCCTTTTTTATTTATTTTCCCTTTCTGCTTTAATTCATTTTAAAGTATTTAGGCATTTTGAAAAAGCGTGATTTCTTAACCATAATTACCTATGCAATAATTTGCACACTCCGAACATTTTAGTTCTAATATTTGAAAACTTTTATTATTTGCCTTTAACTTGAATTTGAATTTGAATCGGATTTGAACTAACGCAAGATTAGTAACGGTAATTGCGGTGACGTGGCATCATTAGCGGGAAATTGTTGTAGCTTGATTATCCGGGCGTCACACACTCGACCATATAAGAAATCACTCGACCTACTAAAGACCAGGAGTCACTCAGAACAGCAACGGGCAAGCATTCACTCCATAGTCTTTAAGGTCATTTAAGGCACTTAAGGCTGGCGTTACCAGTAATGCCCCATCTTTATGTTCATTGAACCCTCTATAACGGGGGATGGCTGGGGTCCTGGCGAACTCTAAATAAGCCATCCCCTCCTGTAACACACACACACTCATATAATCCAGTCGGCCGCCTCCGGGCACCGAGACGTGGGGCTTTTACCTCCTCCGAGAGGGGCCTGAACTCGTAAACACTTGCGTACAACCTTGCCGTAGCTAGGACCTTGCCTCCTCATTCGTACCCCCTATACTTATTGTCAGACTTAGTACCATGATAATGCACACTGGACATGGAGACGGACCAGGGCTCTGGTGATCATACATGTGGTGAGACAACTGCGAATTTGACTCGGTTGACTACAAGCAATGGTGAAATTCTTTCAAGTTTCAGACAGGTGGTCAAGAAAGGGGCAGTGATGTTGAGTTCAGTTAACTCTTATGTGTGACACCCAATATGTGAGTTGTTCACTTTCACGCGGGTCAGTGATCGGTGTGTGATGGCGTTGGACGGATACTCTGGAAGTTGGGAGCACAAGCTAGAGTAACAAGGAACTTAATTTTGCTCGAGTATTGACGGTGGTCAAGAAAAGGAGGGACTACAAGTTGCAGGTGGAGTCATATGGAGTCTTTGGAGTAGCAGCGGTGCTCATGGGATAAGCTCAAGTCTAATGTATATGGAAGTTTGACGCATTGACGAATTCAAGGTGGTGGAGAATATTCGCCAAGGTGGAGTTTGTTAGAGTTGTGTCGACTATTGTGTACAAGGTAGGTTACAGTTGGACTATGAGTTGTATTGTGTTTACACGGGATATGCAGTCGTGTCCTAATAGGACACGTGTATCCTAGGCCTCTCATATATAGCGGGGATAGACACACAATGTAACTTATGCCAACATAATAGCACAGGTGCACAAGGGGGAGCCGGCGGCGTGTGCCAGCACCCGAGTGGCCGGTGTGCGGTATTGTGACGGTGTCACGGGGAGGAGCGCCTGTAGTCATGCCCCGGGGTTGTAGCCATATCGGTGAACCTCATTAACAAATCTCGGAGTCGTGCCTCGTGTGATTGCTTGGTCCTCGGATGATCGACGGTGTCCTCGGATTTATTCTAACAATTGCTTTATCTCTCCACACTATTTATTAGCAATAGTACTGGTTGGATTTTTTGTGTCGAGGATCCATTCACACCTCTCAACCAAAAGCGTACTTCGGCGAGGTTCCCGTTCTATTTTTGGTATCATTATGCTGTTGGATCAATTATCATCTTAATTGCGATCTTGATCACATTTATTGTTGCATTTAAATGCTTTAGCTAGAGAGTTTGTATGCTGCTTTATGTGTATGAACTTGTATTAATTTGGTCTTTTCGGTGCTATGTAAAGAAGATGAGCCGGCAATGGATGTACGATGACCGATGCTCTCCCCAGTTCGTTAATGGCGTGTGTACTTTTCTGCTTGCGGCTGACGCAAACAAGCGGACAGATGGTCTTATGTGTTGTCCATGTGCTGGCTGTAAGAATGATCAGAATTACTTTAAGTCAAAAATCATTCACGTCCACCTGTTTGAGTCCGGTTTTATGTCTTACTATAATGTTTGGACCAAACACGAAGAAAGATGAGTTATGATGGTTAGACAATGAAGAAGAAGAGGACGACAACAACTATCCTGCCATGGGTTTCCTGAATACGATGATACAATAATGGGTACACGTATGTACACGTCTCCGGTGCGCCGCTCGGACATCCCTGCCTCGACAGAAACAGCTAGCAAGAGAGGCACTCGCCAACCTCTGAGTAATGCTTGATGCAGACCCTACCTGCATCGTGCATCGGTCGCATGCAATCCTTGAATATTCCGCTCGTTCCGATCCATTATTTCCGGCCTGAAACCTACTTGAGTCATGAGCTCCAGATAAGTTCCCATCCTATCCACTTTTTTATAGGAAGCTATCCACTTGTTTATTATTGCTTTATCTCTCCACACTATTTACTGGTTGGATTTTTGTGTCGAGGATCCATCCATTCACACCTCTCGACCAAAAGCGTACTCCGGCCGGCGAGGTTCCCGTTCCAGTCTCCGGCGAGGGAAGCCGCGGCCTGCTCCTGGTGGCCGTCCTCTTATTTTGCTGGTCGCTTCGTGTTCGTGGTGTAGGGCTCTGTAGGCGGCAGTCGCTTGCTTCATTTGGGCCGTCGACTTGGAGCTAACGTAAGGATTCCTCTGCTCCTCCTTCAGTCCTTCTCCTCTTTTTCAGCTATAGTTTGGTGCTCCGGGAGATTTGCTTTCAGGGCATGATTCCCACTCTCTATTTATCCCCGTATTATTTTCATCCGTTCACCGGCTTGGAGTCTTCTTTGCTCACGGTGTATACTCCCTCCGTCTCAAAATAAGCGTCTCAAACTTAGTACAATTTTATAATAAAATTAGTACAAAGTTGAGACGCTTATTTTGAAACGGGGGAGTATGTGCTTTTGTTGAGTTGGTTTGCGGGGCCTCTCTTGAGGTTTAGTTGCCGATTTAAGTGAGGCTTTTTTTGAGCCGCGAGCCGGCGACCCTCTTGTTTTCGCCATGCTTGGTGAGGCGGGAATTCTTGACACCACTCCAATCGGATTGCGTGAATCCTCGACAAATCTCTTGGCTAGGCACGACTTAATCATATATACTTTCGGGAAGTTGTATTAGAGTTGCGACAATTAATTTAAATGGAAGGGAGTAGTGTGTATATATATAGCTCATCACAACAAAAATGGAGCAATTAATGCGATTGATAATCCTTATGCATGAGTTAGCCCGTCGTCGAGTAATCATGTTCGAGCTACCATTGTATTCATGCACTTGTTCATCTATTTATATGTTTGCGCCTAATGCACTATCCAACTCATCTCCCCCGATTAGGAGTGTAGTGTGATCATCCATGGGGAAGAAAGGTATAGTTGTGGCGACCACCATCGTCGCCGTGATGACTGTCATCTTCGGAGTCATCGGCGCGGTTTTCTTGGGACTGGTATGCACGCGATATTACCTCTTCCTCGGTTGCAACCTCCGGTCAACCAATAATGTACAATCACTGTGTACAATCATTCATGCAGAGACGCTATGAGGATGACCGCGATGACCGCAGCGTGTGCAAGTACGCGCGATCGCCGGCGACGGCTTGCGGCGTCGTGGCGGCCGTGCTGGCGCTAACGACACAGATTCTCGCCAGCGTGGCCATCGGCTGCTGTGGGGCATGGCAGAATCCCAAGAGGGCCAATCGCATCGCCGCCGTCGTTTTCTACGTCATCTCATGGTATGTAAATAATTTTGTCACTGAAACCTCCATACCGCAACTACTTTCTGTCCCATGCAAAAAGAAAACTACTTTCTGTTAGTAGTCAAGGAAAATATCATCTTCGGGCAAAAAACAATGTCAGTAAAGTGAATATAAAATGTTTCTTTTAGAAAAGGGAGGAAATTCCACCATGGGCGCTAAACATGAAACCTAGGAACAGAACCGTCCAGCGGGTAGAAAATCACGCAAGAGGGGCCATGAACTTAAGACGTATACAATGATGCTATGTTAGAAGTGTCACACTGCTTTCTCCTAATTAAGAGATGGTTTCTTAGCAACAATATCTCTCATTACATATTTAGGTATGACCTGTTGTACACCATTTTTATTGTCATATCAAGACTACTTGATGGATTTAAGATAAGATTACTTTATCAACCACTATACATGCCCTTAGGCAACTCACAATTCAAATCGCTACATGTCAACCTAATTTGCCTCGGTGAATGTTGAGGTTGTCGTGTCGATGTCATGTATGCATCATGATCATATGGCTGCACGGCCGTGAGTCAAAATTATGTGGTGCAGGCTCTGTCGTGCTGCAAGGCAACAACGACCCAGGAGAACGTTCGTTCTCTACCATTTTCAAAAAAAAATGCACCTCTGCTTAAAATTTGCAGACTGAACTTCAACAAAATTTATATATACTTGGTGGATTGTTTGTTTAAGTAGTATTTATTCATGTGGTATCTATGCCATTCATGTGTACTTGCAGGATCCTAGCGATCATAGCGGTGCTGGTGTTTCTGGGAGGCGCCCTATTAGGGATTGAAGGATATAAGGAGAAAGTTATTGGGAAAACTATTGAGAATGGTAGTTGTGTCGGAGGTGTCGGAGGTGAAGGAGTTTTCGTGGACGCGATATTCCTGTTTCTTGTAGTTGTCGCCCTTGAGGTCTCCTCGTATCTTCTTATTCAGAAAGATGACCACCACCAAGCAGCCGCAAGCGATAATCCTCCTTCGATACCAACCGCTACATCTCCTTCGGCAACAACAACTACTTCTAAAGATGATGCCTACGCATCCGCTCCCGCACTAGCAAATCAAGTCTGACGTTAGCTCGCGGAACGGTTGTCTTTGCCTTCCAAAAGGAGGAACATGCTTTCTGGACCGTTGTAAGTGGAAGGCACTCGTTGCGGCCTTTCGTTCCAAAATACTTTGTGGTTTTAGTCCAAATTCAAACTAAAACCAGAAGAAATATTTTGAAAGGAGGGAGTACATATTTATCATTTTTAAGTACATAACGAAATTGTCTTTTTAATATATGTTTTGAGGGCTGTTTTATGTCATATGGATTGTACAGTTTCATTTACAGTAGAAATTTTTTTCTATACTCGTTTAACACTTTTCAAATACATGATAAATATTGTTTTAGCCTATGTTTGATGTGTCCTTTTTTGGTATAGACTATACATTTTTTGTATACAGAAGAATTTTTTTTGATATACTATAACATTTTTCAAATAGTCCCTTCATCTCATATTAATTGATGCTAAAGCGGATATATCTAGACGCACTTGAATGCTAGATACATAATAACATTTTTCAGATATATGTTTTGATGTCTATTTTTTTCATACATATTGTACATGTTTTTTATACATAAGAAACATTCTTTAAAGCTATTAAAAAATGAAGTAATTCCTTGTGAAAATATATGTACTTTTATGATTCAAATGTGAAAAAATAGAAAAAAAATGCAAGAAACTAGACTAAGTTAACGAACGGAAAAAGAGTAGAACCAATTGTGTTGTTGGGCCGGTCCATGACCATGCCACTTCAGGAAAGGCGATGGTCTATCTCACTATAAGCAAGTTATAGATGCGCGCCTACCCTGGAGGGAGGGACTATATCCCGCTTAGTTTGAGACCTAAGGTATTTCCTATTCGACGCCTTCAGAACCCGTTAAAGTGCATGTCGTTAACTGGCGCTAAAGACGCTCTTCCCTTCGTTAACTGGCCAGTTGACCTAAGTCTGGAATGAGAGAGAACTCTTCCCTTCGTTTTTCTTTCTTCAATTATGGTTTTTATGAAATGGTCTTGTTTGGTTTTTTCTTTCTTTTTTATTTCTTCACTTTTTCCCTTTTTCTTTCTTCTGTACTCTTTTCCTTTTTATTTAGTTTTTTTTTTCTCTTTTCTTTATAAAATGCATGAATATTTTTGAAATGTGATGAACTTTTTAAAAAATTCAATGAACTTTGTTTTCAAGTTCATGATTTTTTTCAAAATTTGTCAACATTTTTAACGAACCAATGAACTTTTTCCAAAATCACAAACTTTTATCAAATTCATGATTTTTTTTCCAAATGCATAAAGTTTTTGAATTCGTGAACTTTTTTAGTATTTTTTTAATTCTATGGTTGAGAAAATGTTTTCTGGACATTTATCGAGCAAGCAAGCTACCATTCTGCAGTACCGACCATTTGGTTTTCTTTAGAGCGCGCTGGTGGCCGGTGTAGACAACGAGTCGGTTGCTACTCTCCAGGCAAAATAGCGAACAGTAGGATGCGTTTCAGCATACCAGACACATTTTCACGAGGTTCTACATCCATTAGAAGCCGAACTTGATGCTGACACGCCATATCTATAGGCCTCCTCAAACGCAAGCTCATACGCACTTTTAACAGAAAAAAAAACTTTTCAGGACCCCATGCAAGTGTATCCTCCTCTAATCTCGGTGAAGCCTTGATCTTAAGAATTTCATCAACATCACAGGGCATGAAATAAGATCCCAGCAACGCTCTGCTACTTGTGAGAATTCGAAAATAGTTTAGTTCTTCTATTAGAGCATCTCCAGCCATTGAGCCCCCAGGAGCAATTTTTTTAGCTGCTTAGGGTCGATACGGCGGCAAATTTGGCTTGGGGGTCAAAAATTACGCAGCCGTGCCCCCCACCCAACAGCAGTGGAGCACCCAGTCCACGGCAAGCCCCCACCCAACAGCAGTGGAGCGCCCAGGCCACGGCGACCATCTCCTCCGTGCTTCTCGCGCTCGCCAGCCAGCCGCCGCATGCGCCCACGGCCGGCCTCCCCGCTGTGCGCCCATCCTCTTGCCGCCCCTCTGCCTCCATCTGTAGCAGCTCCTCCGCCGACACGATCACGCGACGCCCAGCGTCTTTGGTTGGCGCGTCGAGAGCTTCTTGCGCCAGCCACGCCGCCATCGCGCTTGCATGCGGCATCTGGGCGCGAGCAGCAGCGCCATGAGGCCCACGACCTTCTCGTAGCTTTGGCTCCACAGGGACTCTTCCTTACCGCGCCCGCCGGACTGCTCCCGCTCCCGCGCTGCACGTTCGCGTCGTGAGCTCCGCACCGGCCGCGTCGTGACTGTGAGCTCCGCACCGGCCGCGTCGTGAGCTCCGCCCCGGCCTCCCGCTGACCTCCTCGTCGTCCGTCCTCTCTGCCGCCGAAAAAGAGATGAGAGAGAGAGAGGAGAGAGGGAGCGGCTGACGGTGGGTCTTTTGCATGGGATAAGTAGCCCAGCTCCTTGGGTTTGCGCTGGGATCGCCGGCGGTAAATCTGGCCAAATCCGGCGCTCTTTGAGAACCTGGGGGCATGACGGGAGGGAAATTGGTGGCCGGCGATAAAAAATGGCCTCGGGGGGCTTTCGGGGGGACGGCTAGAGATGCTCTTAACGCGACTAGAAGAATAGTGACACGTATGTAGGAAAAAAGAGAGGATGACGCATGAGAGCAAAAAACAGTGCCCATTCGTATTAGTGGATTTTCCAGCCAACCAAACGAGAGGGGCAGAAGAGAAAGAGAGAACGAAACGCAAATGACGTACATAGCCAGCCAAACTAGCTGACTATGCATGGTGGACGTAGCGATTGATGCGTGAGCCGGGCGGTGCCTACTGCCTGGCTCCCAATCCAATCCCTCTCACGCACGTACACACGATTTATACTACTCCCTCCATTTTTATATACTGTTAGAGTAAACCACGTTAGGTGTGCTCGTGGGTGCATGCGTACCGTGGCACAAGTCCATGACCCGGTTAGTTAGCAAGCTAGCTGGGTTTGTTAGATGCATGCATGGTAGCTACCAGGTCGTGTGGCCGGCGGTTGAGGAACTGATGCGCGCATGGATATGGACGGCATGCATGTAGCTAGCTTAGTGGCATAGTTAGTACTTGCGTGTGAATGGGTTAGTGGCCGTGAGTTCAGGCCGGTGATGTGTGCGTGCGTGTGTGCTCGGGTGCTTGTACGCGCAGGTATAAAAACCCCTCAAGACCTGATGTAGCGAGGTGGTGGAGAGCCAGCGATGCAGCCATGTAGCCAGTGCTTGAGAGAAAAGATTGGGCGTTCGTGCGCCCGTGGCGGCGTTCGTGCGCGGCCGGAAAATCTCTCGTGTCCATCTTCTTCTTCCTCCGTTTCTGAGTGAGAGGAGAGGTAGCTAGAGGGCTGCGGCAACAACAATTGGTATCGGAGCATCGGGTTCGGAGGAGCTCGCCGGCGATGGCGCTCGTCCCGTCTTGGCGGCGAGCATGGTGATGCCGTGCGTCGCGGAGCGTGGCGGCATGGCGGACCTCTGTGGTGGCGCGAGGCTGCGATGGCGCTGGCGTGGCTTCAGCGGAGAGAAGGCCAAGCTCCGGACACGCCGGATCGGCGCGTTGAGTCGCGTCGGGCGCGATCATGGCGCTGGCTGGAGGCGTCGCGGGCGTGGCGAACAAGCCGCGGCGGGCTCACCGCGTCGAAGCGCGTGTATGGTAGCGCCCGAGGCGTAGCGAACGCGTCGGGACGCGGGAGTGGACCACGTCGGCGCTGACCTGGTTGCGCAGATTGCGTCGTCTTGCGCGGGAGGCGCGGGCGTGGGGAGTCTGCGCGGCGGCACGGCGGTCGCGGAGACGGCGAGGTCGCGAAGGACCTGCGTGGTGGCGCGAAGGTTGCGGCGGCTCGGGCGACAACCGTGGAAGGTGCGTGACACGTAAGCGCGGCGTGGCGGCTGCCATATGACGGACGCCGAGGCGGCATGCGGTGGCGTCTGGTCTTTGTCGGGCTCGTCGGGCGCGTCGGATCTGCGCTGCTGGACGTCTGGGGCCGCTGGTCGCGGTCGGGCTCGTCGAACGCGTCGGATGCGGGGCGTCGCGGGACGCAGAGGACGCCAGGCGTGTGTCGCCGGCGGAGATGGAGCTCGGTGTATGTCGCCGGGGTCGTGACGGAGCACGGTGCGACCGGCGTCGGTGCGCCAGCTCGGGTCCGTGGCGGTGCGACCGGCGTCGATGCGCCGGGTCGGGTCAGCGGGCTGGGTCACGGTCGTTACGACGACAATGACAGGAGCTGCAACAACTCCGGTGACGGCAAGATCGTGGTTTAGGGAAAGTATGTTAGAGTAAACCACGTTAGGTGTGCTCGTGGGTGCATGCGTACCGTGGCACAAGTCCATGACCCGGTTAGTTAGCAAGCTAGCTGGGTTTGTTAGATGCATGCATGGTAGCTACCAGGTCGTGTGGCCGGCGGTTGAGGAACTGATGCGCGCATGGATATGGACGGCATGCATGTAGCTAGCTTAGTGGCATAGTTAGTACTTGCGTGTGAATGGGTTAGTGGCCGTGAGTTCAGGCCGGTGATGTGTGCGTGCGTGTGTGCTCGGGTGCTTGTACGCGCAGGTATAAAAACCCCTCAAGACCTGATGTAGCGAGGTGGTGGAGAGCCAGCGATGCAGCCATGTAGCCAGTGCTTGAGAGAAAAGATTGGGGCGTTCGTGCGCCCGTGGCGGCGTTCGTGCGCGGCCGGAAAATCTCTCGTGTCCATCTTCTTCTTCCTCCGTTTCTGAGTGAGAGGAGAGGTAGCTAGAGGGCTGCGGCAACAACATATACAAGGCCACAAATTCAGATTACAGGTATCAATGTAAAATTTAATGTCTTCTTTGAAAGTCAGCATTTCTTTTCGTTTATTGGGTTCATTAATATGCCACATGCATGCGAGGAAACTGAGTGGGGGAAGTATGCGACTGTCATTATGACTGCATGCATGCAAGCATTAAATAGGTTGTTAGTATGAGAAAATATCATTAATTTTGCCTCGAATACTGTTGGTGGCCTTGTATAGATGCAAAATGTATATTTCATAGTGGCCTTGTATAAGTAAATGGAGGGAGTATCTTCCTTCTGCCTTTTGGATTGGATACAATCCGTTGAATATTATTGTGGATCGATGGGGTTGTGTGCTGTGCATCGCATGCATGAAATTTTGTAGTGTCCACTCGTTGCTTCTTGCTTCCTTGGCCGCGGAAATTCGTGATATGATAACCGGCCGTCGCTCTCATGGGTGACGTCTTTTGTCTTGCCCGAGCCTCCAGCGGGCACCTCATCTGCTCCGGGAAGAGGAAAAATCCATCACAAATGGGCTGGATGCGTGGATAATTACCAGCTCTTTTTTTGAACTTGCATAATTACCAGCTTAGTTAGTCTTAAAGCAAAGATGACGTGTAACTTTGTTTTACGCTCAAGGAGCTTTGTCACGGGTCGGAAAAAAATCCAGTACGCCTTTACTCGTCGGCAGCAGCACGCGTGATCGACAATTTTTTTTATAATAACTTTGTTTTTTTCTCCCTAAAAGGGATATGGGTTTGTATTAAGAAAAGCCCATAATTATAGAGAATACAGACAAAAACAAACAACCGGGTCCTTGAAGAACTCTCTTCTTCCTCCAGCAAGACTTGATGGCACGCTTCATCGTCGGAGACAGCTGACAATATAACCCTCCGCAGGCAAATTATATTGAAGGTATCATTGCAAACTAGTATATTAAAGGTGTCATTGCAAATTATGCTCGGGCTGACCCGCAAAAATAATAATTTATGCTCGGGCTATTCGTTAGTGAATAATTCCTCAAAACGGCTCCATTCATTCTGGTGATAGCTGTCATATGAAGGTCCCACTACTGAAAAAGGGCTTATAGGTGAATCTCAATTAGTGGCCAGCACTGCCGGGCACCCGCCACAGCTATTTTTGAAACCAGGCAGTGGCGGGTGACAGAACATGACCGTTAGAGCTATTGGACTAGTAGTGGTGGGTGTCGCAAACTACCCCCCACAAATAAGCACCACTCAGCATGCCCACGTGATGAATGTGATCAGTGGCGGGTGTACAGAATTGCTCGTCACTGTTCTGGAAGGCAACACTGATGGGTGCACTGTACTGCTCGCCATAGTTTAGTGCCTGCAACCGGCACCAAAAGAAAAATATACAGATGTTATCTATGGCGGGTAACTGCCACCAGCAACCGCCACAACTAAGTTAGCTGTGTGGTCGTCCCCAAAATCAAATCGGCTTTGCCGCCCGCCACCCGAAAGTAGCAATGGCGGGCGGGTTGGCGCGCCCATCGCACACGACGAATTGAATCGACTATCCACACGCGCACGCCCCCTCCCCTGCCCGACTTCACTCTCTCACTCTCACTCTCTCACACATCTCGTCGTCGTCGTCTCATCCATGCCGCCGCCGTCGCCGTCCGCTGCCTTCGTCACCCTCTGTTCGCTGCCTCCGCACGTTGCCATCCGCTACCTTCATCACCCTCCGTCCGCTGCCTCTGTCGCCATCCGCTGCCTCCATCGCCCTCGGCGATGATCCGTCCCATCAACGTCCACTCGGTAATACGTCGCCATCCCCGTCGTCCCCGCCTCTCTCAAGCTGGCTTTCCTCCTCGCCACCAGCGGCCGTGGTCACCACGCACACGCACATGGCCGTTCGACTAGGGTTAGCATTAGGGTATATATTTCTACTCTTTAAATTATTTTGTTCGTACCGAGTTCAATAATATGTTGCAGTAGATGCTAGGTTTAGTTTTTTATTAGATGGATGAAAATGCCACAAATGGATAGATCCATTTGTTTAGGTTTTGTGTAGTTTATTTTCTTTTTACATAGATAGATAATAGCGTTGGATGAAATCAGTGGCGAAGCTATACTGTAAGCTGCCGAAAAAGTAGAGTCTTTCGGCCTAGCTCCGCTAGTGGATGAAACAACGAAGTATCATTTTGCAGGAAACACCTCCGAGTGGCCTATGTTCTGCCGGAATGTTGATTCATTTTCGTCCTGGCAAATTTCATGTGCTCGATATGTCCTCTTTTTAGCAAAGGTTATGCCAAAATTTCGGCATGATTTGTGCTATAAAGTATGATATTTGAACCGGATACTTGACAAAAATATATGTAAATGTATCCTGACAAGCACCTTGCGAATGCTTCAAGCTTTCGGTTGTTTGCAAACTTTGACGTACTTGCAATCATAAGTAAAATAACTTGAATATCGTGCTGTTGTCGCCATCACTATTTTATTTTAAAAATAGTAAACTAATAATAAAGAAACAAAAGAAAGGTGCGTGACTGTTTGATTGGAATCGCCGAGAGTGATATCGGTGGTGGCGGTGTAACGCGTGTAGAATATCGCCGCGATGGACCGACGTCGATGGATCCCCCGGACGGTGCCCACTGCCTGGCTCCGAATGAATATCTCCGGCCGACACGCCCACGCCCACGCCCACGCATGCCATCACCACGCATGTGTATGTATGTGTTCTGTCTCCGGTGCGCCGCTCAGGCGTTGCTGCCTCCACACAAACAGCAAGCTGCCAACCTGTTACTGTTTCGCAGTGCAATACTTGAACAACTTTGTAGTGGAAGCGATCCACAGGTGGCCACGTACGTCCTGATTCTTGCTAGTGATTGAAGATAAGGCTAAGAGATGACCCATTGTAGACATTTTTTTTGTCATCTCTAAATTACATGCAAGACTTAAGATAAGACTATCTTATCCACCATTGTACATGCCCTTACTGGAGATTTCGCACGCGTTTTTCACTCGTGGGCGACTAAACAGACAGCACGCGCTCGTGCGTTCGTGATCCACGGACCAATCCCTAGCTCGCTCGAGGCAAACCCGATCGCGGCCGCTGCCCCCCGATCCGAGGGCCCACGGGCGCGCACGGACGGACCCGGTCCGACCTACGTGGCGCCCTGCATGACACCCGCGGCCCAGCCGGCTCCCACCACGTGCCCCGAGCCGCCGTCGCGGACAAGCCCCTCCATTTATTTATTATTCTTCCTATTGATTGATTTATTTGCCAGAAATAAATACCATTGGTTGGTTTTTTCGTGTTGCTTACGGAGGAGAAGAGAAAGAGAAAGAGAGAGAAATAAGACTCGGAAGGAATCCTGGTGCTCGCATTTATTCCTAAATTTTTTTTAGGATTTCCGGCGATGCGTATTAAGTGGGAGGAGACGTTCCCGTCGACGACGAGGTGCCTACGGTGACTTCGTAAATTTCAAGATGATATGTCGGCTCAGTCTTTCGGAGGTGCTCATAGGGGTAGGGTGTGCGTGTGTGCGTTCATAGCGATAAGTGTATGCGCGTGTATATGAGCGCTTGTGTTTATAATGTGTTAAAAAAAACCCAATCTTTTTTTTAGATGCCGCCGCTGCCATCCCCGCATGGACCAAACCCTGAATGACGTGTACCGAGCTCGCCGCCAACCAATTGCAGAACACCCACGTCACACGATCCGTCGGCTAACACAAGCATCAGAGAGTCTGTATCCTCTGAATTAATGAGATTGTTTGCGAGTTTTTGAGAAATTATTTTTCATGGGAGAGGGAGACAGTTGTTTCTTTGTGTAAGGGTGTGGCGAGATCTCAGTCGACTAAGATTTAATCAAGTCTCAGTCAAGCAATGGCGGAGCTTCATGGGGTCCAAAGGGGGCCATTGCCCCCCTACTCTAGAAAAACTCAAGTGTATACTATTGTTAGGATTAAATATCAAAACTTTCTCAGAGTTCATGCATAACTTATCTTCTCCGCCTCTTCAACAATCTTCATCAAGCTCCGCCACTGCAGTCAAATGAAATAGTATATAAGAAAAAAAAGAAATGATAGCCAACTCACATACTTTCTCACGAGAGAACTACTTGTTACAACCCTGGCCAAATCCTCTCTACGCGAACCAGGCAGCCACTTCAAGGTTTCTCTTATTATTAATTAATCATGTCAAAAATCTACAAAGCTCACGTATATAGGAAGAGCTAGATGGACCCCAAAACATTTGGAGGTTAATTTAGAAAATTCAGAATCCAATGCACATCCTATCTTGACCAAAGTTGATGGACAAAAATCTAGGTGATCTTTTAACTTACAGAAAACTTGCAGCCTTGGCAATGCCATACCCTATCTCACTTGTACCCTATCTGATCTATCTTTTCATGTTTTGTTGCTTGAGCATCATTGGACCAAACTCAACTTTTCATGAGATCATTTTCTGCCCTGATCAAAACACCTACCATCCTCTACTCTCTCACTCTTAACCAATTTGGATCATCCCCTAAACCTCTCCTGCACCTCTCATCTCATTTAATCCCTCTAACATCTTCAGCTCAGCAGCATACCACTAGCCCCTTGACTTGTAGCAGCTAGAGGCAAGGAGAGAGAGAGAGAGAGAGAGAGAGAGAGAGAGAGAGAGACCTTTTCCAGGGAGTTTGTCCGGTAGGACCGTGGGTGCTGGAGCGTTTTATCACGGGCGTACTGCTATCGTTGAATTATTGCCCTCGAAGCTCAAAGTACATGCACTGCATTACGCCAATCTCCCCCTCTGTCCTTCTTACATGGTACCGACCTAATCTTGATCCAAACCCTAGCCGTCGCCGCCCCTAGGGGCCGCTTCGTCCGAACTTAGGGTTCGTCCGCTGATCCGGTTGATCGGCTGCCCTAGAGAGTCTTTGTCTTTCCCGATCCTTTTTATCCGGATTTTTCTCTCTCTCTCTGACCCGGTGGCCCGTCACGGTTGTCGTCCGTGCGTCTGCCCGCCCGTCCCTCCCCGCGTTTCGTTCCAAAATGCACTAGTGCTTCCACCGGCCATGAGTTGAAAATGGTTAAAGAAAATCGTGGAACGCTGCTAGTAAAGCCGGCGCTGTCTTTTGTGACCGAGCGAGCCAGCGATCGACGGCCGCGTGTGGCCTCGGTCGTACTAGTAGCTCACCTGCGTGCTCCTCCTCATGCAACATTTGGCGAGCAACAAGGCGTAAAGAGCACCTAGTACTAGTTATAGTGATAATTACCGGCCTAGTTATTCTGTCTTAACCCCCGCAAAAAAAAAGTTATTCTGTCTTAAAGCAAAAGGCGACGTGATTTTCTTTTCTTTTGACTTGAAAAGGTGACGTGATTTACTAGTGCACGCGTTTCTCACAGCACGCGTGCATGCGTGATGGAAATATCAAGGCCGACCCCATCTCAGCCGCTGGCCTCCGATCCGACGGCCGTCATGAGTCATGACGACACCACCACGGACGGACCCGGTCCATTCCAACCTACGTGGCCCCCCGCATGACACCCGCCGCCATGCTACACACCCGCCTCGCTGCCGGCGGGCCCGGCCAGCGCCCACCACGTGGCCCGAACCGCCGTCACGGACAGGCCCCGCCCATTTATTTATTTATTGCTCGCCTGTTAATCGATTTATTTATTGCCGGAAATAACATCCGTGGTTGGGTTTTTTCGCGTTGCTTACGGAGGAGAGGCGAGAAAACAAGACCCATCAACTCCTCTCGCTCTCGCTCGCCCCGGCAGCCAAAAACTGCGCCGCCGCCGCCGCCGCAAAAGGTCTCCGTCCCAATCTCCGGCGAGCTCCCCGCCCCCTTCCTCCCTCCCGGCTCGCCATTGCCGCGCTCGGCCGTCGAGGTACGCGCCCCTCCCCCCACGCTCGTCGTGCTCCCGGCAGCTGTCGTGCCGCGTCTGATTTTCGCTGCCCGCTCGCTCGCTTGACGGCGCAGGGTTTCCGCCTGCTTCTGTTCTGCGGCGGGACGGGACGGCGACGGCGACGGCGACGGCGCCCGCTCGCTCCGTTGGTTCCGGCGGGTTCCGTTCGAGTTGGGTGGGAGGTAGTAACCGATTCCTCCGCTCCCTGTCCGCTTTTTTTTTTCCTGCCCCTGTTCTGCCGTTTTAGTTCAGTTCAGTTCAGTTCAATTCAGCGCTCCGGTAGATTGGTTCCAGTCAATCTGTTCAGCCGAATTCCCGCGGAGCATTCCGTTCATCAGATCATCAGTTCGAATTCCCGGAGTTCGTTTTGGCCTTTTCCCCAGCGCGCGCGGTAGTCGCTAGCCTGCGGTTCCGTGCTGCCTTTATTTAGTCTTACTTTGGACTTTGGAGGATTGCGGTTGCGGGTGGCCTGGTGCTGGCAGTGGCACGCGAACCAACCCCACGGACGGAAGGGCTCGAATCTGGCCTACCTGTTAATTAACAAGCTCAACCGGACAGCTCGGATCCGCCCACTTCCAGTTTGCAACGCAATGTTTGCTGGCGGTGCTGATTCCCCATCATATCTCATGGGATTTATAGTTTCATCAGATTAAACCATGAACTTGGACAGGGTACTAGCAATATATGCTTTGATCGACCGTTTGCGCTGGCTCGGATTCCGCAGCTACGTGTAGGGGGAATCTTTGGTTATTTCATTCATCTGTTAGACATGTGTTACATTTACATTCTTCCCCAACAAAGCATGATTTCAACCGACCGATACATCCCAGAATTGAAGTAGATGTGTGCTTTTTCCGGATACCACCACAACACAATGTAAACCGCAGACTGATCGGCGATTCTATTTATCCTGTCGCACTTCCACACCGAACAGCGCGCTTGATTGGAATCTGATATATACAGTGTAGATGACGAACCTGTGAAGCACGCTCGAAATGCACAAATGCTAATGATGGGGCCGTTCTCCTGACATTTTTCAGTGGGCAGCGGTGCCAATGTGCAGCTTACAATTCAATCTTTACACTAAATAAATGTGTTAACCAGTGTCCCCCACTTCCTGTATCTGCAGGTGCCGAGGGTGTCACGGATGATGCTTCTGTGCGTGCTTAGATGACATATGCTCTGTTTTCCGTGACTGACCGGGTAGGAAGCCATGAAGATCAGCGCACTCCTGACCTCTGCGGGCATCAATATTGGGCTCTGCGTGCTCTTTCTGTCGCTCTACTCTGTCTTGAGGAAGCAGCCAGCCAATGTCAGGGTCTACTTCGGCCGCAGGATTTCCGAGGAGCATAGTCGGCTCCGAGAGGCTTTTATTTTGGAGAGGTTTGTTCCATCAACTGGCTGGATCGTCAAGGCCCTGAGGTATACCGAGGAAGAGGTCTTGGCAGCTGCTGGGCTGGATGCTGTCGCTTTCAATAGATTGCTGGTCTTCAGGTACACCAAATTTCGTCTTTGATATCCATGTATCCTTTTGTGCTATTATTATGTTGGTTAGAAGGCATCAACATCTGATTGGTGAGCTTTTAGCATCCACATGTGACCTAAATCAGAAAGAGCCGAAAACTCGTAAATCTGGCAGCTGCATATAAAATAGAACTTCTTTTAATGCTGTTATGCAAAACGTAGTTCCCTCTTTTTTTTGTGTGTGGCTATTTTCTGTTATATCAGTTTAACCTCAGATTCCAATTTTGCAAACTGAATACATTCATTTTCTGCAGCATACGTATCTTTTCCCTAGCTGCCCTGCTGTGTGTGTTTGGAATTCTTCCACTGCATTATTATGGACAAAATATACAGCATCTTGGATTCCTTATGAAGATCTGGATATCTTCACAATTGAAATGTGGAAGCGGTCAAGATGGTGAGCTGACCAATATATTTTAATGTTATCATAAGGTGTTTTTTAGACTATCATAAGGTGGTTTTGGCTAGGCTATCATAAGGTTGTTTTATCAAGGCTGAAATTGTATATTTGTTTGTGGTATGCTGCATTTTTAATTGGTATTTATAATGTTATTTGTTTTGCCTCTAACTGGACTTGATTTAGTTCCGTGCACGTCTCTACTCTTCAAAACATGAGAAAAGAATATGCATATGGGAGCGCAACATCGTGCTTCTGTACTCATTTTATTTGCTGGTTGCATTGCAGGCTTTGGGTTCATTGTCTAGTTCTCTACATAATATCTGGAGTAGCTTGCATTCTCCTATATCTTGTAAGTATTTTTAGGAACTATTCTACATCCTCATATTTTGGAGCGCATGTAATGTTGTTTCTGTACCCAATTTTTCAGGAGTTCAGGCACATTGCTAGACTGAGGCTCCTTCACCTTAAACGTGTGACACCCAATCCAGGCCAATTTACTGTGCTTGTTCGCGGAATACCAAAGACAAAGAAAGAATCATGCAGTAGTGCTGTTGATGATTTCTTCACCAAGTATCATGCGTCAAGTTACCTATTCCACCAAATTGTTTACAAAACTGGGAAAGTTCAGAAGATAATGGTAAGAATTCTCATACAACGTTTCTATTTGTTTGGAGGGTGGGGGCGGGGGAGAATGCGACACAATCGCTAAGGTAGTATTTTTGTGATTTAATGCTGTCAGTCTTAAGAGGGCAGGCCTGGTGCAGTGGTGAAGTCCTCCCCACTTGTGCTAAGAGGTCCTGGGTTCGAACCAGCCTCTCTGCATTGCACTTTGCAGGGGTAAGACTAGGTTCCTATAATCCCTCCCCAGACCCCACCTTGTGTGGGAGCTTCTATGCACTGGGTCTGTCCTTAATGCTGTCAGTCTTAAGACTTACTCCTTGTGGTTCGGTATGATATATTTTGTACGGCACATTCATTATGATAATTTTTGTCTTCTCCATGAATTTGTGAAATGATCTCATATCATTTAAGTTTGATTTATACTTTTTATCTGTAAAGGTATTTGTGATATTGCACATTCTTTTTCATATGATATATTTTGTTTTCTCCCTGAACTAGTGAATTGATCTCAGATCGCTTGATTTGGATTTGTACCTTTTATCTGAATGTTGGTATTTTGCTTTCTGCTTTTGGAGTAAAACTGTTTCATATACTGCAGACTGGTGCGAAGAAGGCATGTAGAAAGTTGAAAAATTTCACGGACACCACTGTAGATCAGAGCTGCAAAGCAATTACATACCGGTGTTGTCTTTGTGGGGTGTCATCAAATTCGTTCCAGTTGTTGCCCACTGATGAAGTTGTACCGAGCAGAGGAAAAATTGACCTGGGCGATTCTAGCTTGAACATAGATAATGAGGTTTTTTCGCAATTTTGCAAACATTGATTTTTCTGCCAAGTTCATCAACAAGTCTTTATAGAATCAGTAACTTCAGTTCTTGAACTATTTACAGGAATGTGCTGCTGCTTTTGTATTTTCAAAACTCGGTATGGAGCACTTGTCGCGTCAGGCGTACTTCAGACATCAAACCCTACAAAGTGGGTTACTGATCTAGCTCAGAACCAAATGATGTGTATTGGTCAAACATTTGGCTTCCCTATAAGCAGCTTTGGATTCGCCGCATAGCTACACTTCTTGGTTCTATTGTTTTTATGCTCTTATTTCTGGCACCGGTGACGTTTATAAATGGTTTATCTCAGCTTGATCAGTTGCAGAAGAGGCTTCCTTTCCTTAACGGGATATTGAAGCAGTAAGTACCTATGTTGCACTAGAACTGATATCTACTACTCCCTCCGTTCGGAATTACTCGTCCAATAAATGAATGTATCTATATGTATTTTAGTTGTAGATACATCCATTTTTGTGACAAGTGATTCGAGAGGGAGTACTATTGAACTTCATCTTCTTATCCACTAACATGTAGAGCTAACAGCATGCAAAATCATATATATCTAGACCGATTATTAACACATTTTAGTTGAGTGCTTTGGGATTATTGTGGTACTACTGTTCAGCTTAGACATATGGCATGTATTTGTATTTGGCTTCTATTGACTCCTCTTCCATGTGCAGGCCACACCACCTGGTCCAACTAATAACTGGATACCTTCCGAGTGTCATACTGCAAATATTTCTGTACACCGTTGCACCAATAATGATGCTATTTTCAACACTAGAAGGGCCTATATCTCACAGCGAAAGGAAGAGGAGTGCGTGCTGTAAAGTGCTGTACTTCTTGATTTGGAATGTATTCTTTGTTAATGTGGTATCTGGCACTGTCTTAAAACAATTGGATTTTTTTTCAAGCCCGAAGGACATTCCTGTCCAGCTCGCTAAGGTTATACCTGGGCAGGTTAGTTCTATCTTGTTGTCACGCTGTAGAAGGCTCTCTTTTTTCCTTTTGAAAACTCCAGAAGATCATTTTGTTTATGGAAGGTCAATATATTCTGACTGCAGTTCTGTAAATCCATTTTGATTTCAGGCTTCCTTCTTCATCACCTATGTTCTGACTTCAGGATGGGCCAGTTTATCATCTGAACTCATGCAACTCTTTGGTCTGATCTATAACTTCATAAGGAAGTATGTTCTGAGAATGAAAGAGGATACAGAGTTTGTCCCCTCGTTCCCATATCACACTGAAGTACCAAAAGTATTGTTGTTTGGACTATTGGGATTCACATGCTCTGTACTGGCGCCCTTGATCTTGCCTTTTCTGCTTGTCTACTTCTTCCTGGGTTATGTCGTATATCGCAATCAGGTGAGAAACTCTAGATGGATACTGAGAAGTCCATGGCAGTTGTTATGTTGCATTCTGTTTTCTTAGCACAACTATGTTGCCCTTAATGGTGAACTTCGTTGTTTAGTACTCCTCCGTCCCAAAATAAGTGACTTGGTTTTAGTTCAAATTTGGGACGGAGGAAGTAGCTTACAGTGGAAAATTTAAGATGTTCTTGTCGACGATTAAATACTTGATAATACAAAATATATTTGTTATTTTGTTCGATATGCTAATGATCTGCCATCTGTATATGTTTTCAGCTGCTCAATGTGTACCGCACGAGATACGACACGGGTGGTTTGTATTGGCCGATTATACACAACACAGTGATATTCTCTCGTGCTCACCCAGATCATCTGCCTCGGTGTATTTGGGCTGAAAGTATCACCAGTAGCTGCAGGCTTCACCATACCTCTCATCATCTTCACTCTTCTGTTCAATCAGTACTGCAGAACCCGGCTTCTTCCACTGTTCAGCACTTTCCCAGCACAGGTTTGTATTGCCTCAGTAATACTCCCAAGCTAGTAGTAGGACATAACTTATTGATGAACATGAAACCTTGGTGCACCACAAACCAGGGAATAATAGCCCAGGAGCAGAACTTTATTGCCATTTGCTGATCGTTGAGTTGTTATCCCTGTTTTGTTGATGCTGTGTTCCGTCCGTGCAGAATTTAATCGACATGGACAGGGAGGACGAGCTGTCAGGAAGAATGGAACATATTCACCACGGGCTCCATACCGCGTATTGCCAGTTCCCTGATTCCGAAGAAGATATACAACTGGAGGAGATTCGGACCGTCGGGAATGATGAGGACGGCGGAGGTTGTAGCTCGGGCGGGTCCAACGGCAAAGGTAGCCCAGGCGAGTCCAGTGGCAAAGGTAGCCTGGGCGAGTTCAAGGGCAAAGGTAGCCCGGGCGAGCCCAACGGCAAAGAGACCCTCCAGGAACAGCAGCAGCCCAGGAGGGATCTGTCTCACCCGACGCTCAAAGGGCTCCCCGTTAGCCGTCTGCAGAACGCCGTGAGATGCGTCACTTTCCTCATCAGGCTGCAGAAAAGAGGCCTGTCATGATGCAGATGCAGCCAGCGTCGGACAACTAACCAGTAACTAACCCCTTTCATCATGTGGCCGCTCATGTAACTGTACAGCGATATATACAGGCCGTACAAGTTTTTTTTTCCTTTTTCTTTTTTGAAAAAAGAGGGGGTGGTTATAGATCATACATACAAGTATACAAGATACATTAGAGAAGAATAGGTTAAGAAATACAAGTAGTCCAAGTGAAGTATACATACAAAGCATCATCATCGTGATTAATTGGGATGCAATTTTGGTTTTAGGCCAGCGTTCGGAAGAAGTTTCGGCGGACATGAAAGTGATCGGTGTCGTGGGGTATCATGATCATGGTTACCTGTAAAGTCTTCTTATACCTGTAAACATCCAGGGTTTTGGTCTTCGTGCTTGTCTGATTGGCTCTGTCCCGGGCATCTCTGCTTGATGAACTTGACCTGTTTTTTGTCGAGAGGCATGTGTGCAGTCATTTTTGTAGTATTTGGTGGCTGGCTCTTGGCATCTAGCGTTGGTCAGGCACAATATCTTTAGTCGACTGCGAACTCCACATCAGCCATTATTATCACAGGATTAAAAAGTCATGGGGGAGTCGTCATTTCTGTTGGCCACATATGTATTGTAAGTATTATTGGCGGCTAGGACGTGATATGGTCGGTGCAACCTGGTCAAATGATGAAATGAAATGAAATGAAATAACCCCTTGGTTACGATGTTGATTGGAGAGCAATTATCGGTGGCTACTAATAATCAATAAATAATCCTTGCTTTGCAATTTGGGAGGGCCGGCGCGGCGTGGAGCGCACGCGAGGAAGCTTGATGAGGAATTGTATTCGAATTAGATTACGAAATTTATTACCTGATCAAAGTTGGAGGAATGATTAATTATGTATGAATGGAAGCATACGCAAAGCACGATTAGTGAATAGTCTACCCTCCT
This sequence comes from Aegilops speltoides, assembly GCA_021437245.1. Classification (NCBI taxonomy): domain Eukaryota; kingdom Viridiplantae; phylum Streptophyta; class Magnoliopsida; order Poales; family Poaceae; genus Aegilops; species Aegilops speltoides. The sequence goes on from CM038145.1 coordinate 7,497,563, forward strand.
TGTGGGGGCATTGCTGCTCCATCTTGCCAGCCTGAGTGATGTGGTCGGGTGTGGGTCCGCAGTTTCTAATATACGCCGCTCATTTGCAGGCGGCAAGGAGTCGGCGTCTGAGGCGTCTCTACTGCTGAGCCGACATAGTAAGCGTCAAGTGTTTTTTTTTTTTGTTTCTTCTACTTCTTTTATGATCTTTCTTATTTTGTTTTCAGTGTTTCATTTTTATTTTTCGTTTATCATTTTCCTGCCTTTTCATTTTTTCTCTTTCTTTTACGTGTTTTCATGTTTTTCTTCTGTTTTTTATTTTATCATTTATTTCATCTTATCTTCTTTTTTCCATTGTTTTCGGCGACGAGGAGGAATGCACGAACTTACTAAAATTCACATGAACATATTCTCTTAACACGTAATACGAGCAGCTTTTCTCAAATGCACGAAGTTTTCCAAATACATACAAGTGGCCGATTTTTAAACATGTTATAATTTTTCTTTAATACACTGGGGGCGGGCCCCGCATTGGAATTGGTTGGTCTTCGGAGGAGTGGATGGGCTCTGCCTGCTCCCTCTCTCTCTGCTCTGCAGAGGCACATCAACTCCTCTGACCTGTCGCTCCCTCCCGCCTCCCTCCCACCAACCAATCGCCGGCGACCTCGGCCCCCCGCCATTGCCGCGCTCCTTCGAGGCGGGCGCTGCTCCCCGCCAATGCTTACGACGCCCGCCGCGTTCCCCTTCTGATTTTGCCGGTCGCTTGAGGGTGGCGTAGGGTTCTTCCTCTTCCCGCGGCGGCGGGCGGACGACTTCTTGGCTCCGGCGGGTTGTTCCAGTCCAGTGCAGTCCAGTTGGAGGTAGCGGTTTACTCCTCCTTCTCCCCCTTTTGTTCTGCTCCTGTGTATTCTTCCGCTACTTCCATCAGAGCGGCAGATTGAATTCGTCTCAAGTGTTCTCGGCATTTTGTTCAGATGCTGGAAGTTTTCATCTTGTTCCTAGTAGTAAAATTGTTAGCCTCCAAGTTGGTCGAATCTGATTTTGAAGCGTTCCTGTTCACTACTTTTGGTCGAATATATAGCCCACTGGCTGTTAAACTCAGCCGGACACCTCGGATTCCTCCCGTTCATATCTCTGGTGGAATCTGTGATCAGAAAAGTAAAGTTATCTGATGAAATTTGTGTCAGAATTTGCCGCAAAAAAATTATCTCATGGAATTTGTGCTCGGAGTTTGCAAATATTACCATGTTGTGCTAGATAATGTGTGCTTTGATCGAGCCAAGGGGCGGTGCTCGGATTCGGTAGCCACTTAGAGGGAATCTTTGGTAGTCTCAGTTAACTGATACTCCTCCGTTCGAATTACTTGTCATAAAATGGATGTATCTACAACTAAAATACATCTAGATACATTCATTTCTTCGACGAGTAATTCCGAACGGAGGGAGTACAACCAAAGTTGAAAAAACAGCGCTAGGAGTTAATTGTGCTTTTCCCACCGCCGCGCTTTTCTGGCAAAAGCGCAGGCAACCGCAATTAAGCGCCATGGGTTTCGCTATCGGCGTAGGCACGCCTTTTTAACTATGGTCTTGTCACACTACCACATTGAGCAGCTTTTGCTTCATCTGGAACTTGTGAAGTTTAGACTTTAGACTACTTCAGTCACTAGTGTTAAGCAATATCTTCATCTTCCTGTATCTGTAGGTGCTGAGGACATCAAGAATGATGCTTTTGTATATGCTTAGATGACATGAATCAGCCGGACAGCTCGGATTCCTCCAGTTCATATCTGATGGAATTTGTGCTTTGATCGAGCCAGGGGGGGCGGTGCTCGGATTCCTCAAGTTCATATCTGATGGAATTTGTGCTTTGATCGAGCCAGGGGGGCGGTGCTCGGATTCTGTAGCCACTTACTGGGGAATCTTTGGTAATCTCAGTTAACTGATACATCCAAAGTTTGAAAAAAGCAGCACTAGGAGTTAATTGTGCTTTTCTGACAAAAGCACACGCTTAACCGTAATTATGTGCATATTACGTGCTGGTATCGCCCAGGCACGCCTTTTTTAACTATGGTCTTGTCACACTACCACGTTGAGCAGCTTTTTGCTTCATCTGGAACTTGTGCAGTTTAGACTTTAGACTACTTCAGTGTCTACTACTGTTAAGCAACATCTTCATCTTACTGTACCTGTAGGTCCCGAGGACATCAAGGATGATGCTCAGATGACATGTGCCCTGTTTCTTGTCCGTGGCTGGTCTGATAGGATAGGAAGCCATGAAGATCAGCGCTCATGACCTCTGCGGGCATCAACATTGGGATCTGCGTGCTCCTGTGGTCGCTCTATTCCATTCTCAGAAAGCAGCCAGCATTTGTCAGGGTCTACTTCGGCCGGAGGATCGCCGAGGAGAATAGACTGCTCCGAGAGGCCTTCATCTTGGAGAGGTTTGTTCCATCCACCGGCTGGATCGTCAAGGCCCTGCAGTGTACCGAGGAAGATCTCTTGGCAGCTGCTGGGCTGGATGCTGTTGCTTTCAATAGAATGATAGTATTCAGGTACTCCCGAGTTTTCCTCCTGATATCCATGTACTCCTTCCTTCGTAACATTATTCTGCTGGCTAGAAGCAGACATCGGTATCTGGTTGATGAGCATATTAACATCCATCTATCTATGTGTTGACTATAAAATCAGAAGGAGACGGAAAATTGCAGCTCTGGCAGCTGCCTTATAAAATTGGGATTGTTTTAGTGCTTGTTAAAAAGAATCCTTTTTCTATCGGTTTAATGGACCTCAGATTCCAAATTTGCAAACTGATGCATTTATTTTTTTCTGCAGCATACGCATCTTTTCCCTAGCTGCCATCCTGTGTCTTTTTGGAATTCTTCCAGTGCATTATTTTGGACGAAAGATGCATCGCCTTGAGATTTCTTCAGAACAATTGCATATGTTCACAGTTGGGAATGTGGAAGTACAATCAAGATGGTGAGCTGAACAATTTATTCTAGGTTTATCATGAGGTGGTTTTATCAAGGCTGAAATTGTCTATTTATTTGTGGTATGCTGCGTTGATCATTTGGATTTATCGGGTTATCTTGTTTTGCCTCTACCTTGACTTGATTAGTTCCTTGTATGTCCACTCTTCAAGACATTAGAAAAGAACAGGCATGGTATGGTGTCGCAACATACATACATACTTCTGTATTCATTTTATGTGCTGGTTGTATTTCAGGCTTTGGGTTCATTCTATAGTCCTCTACATAATATCTGGAGTAGCTTGCTTTCTCCTATATGTTGTAAGTTTTCTTGCTCGTAGAAAGTACGGAGTATTCTGTTTCCTCATATTGAGGAACACATTTAATGTTGTTTTCTCTACCCATTTTTTCAGGAGTATGGGCACATTGCTAGGCTGAGGCTCCTTCACCTTAAACGCGCAACACTAAATCCAGGCCAATTTACCGTGCTTGTTCGAGGAATACCAAAGACAGCAAATGAATCGTGCAGTAGTGATGTCGATGATTTCTTCACCAAGTATCATGCATCAAGTTACCTATTCCATCAAGTTGTTTACAAGGCTGGGAAAGTTCAGAAGATAATGGTAAGCAATTCTCATACAACATTTCTATCTGTTTGGAGGGTGGGGATGATCTCAAATCGCTTGGTTTGGATTTGTACCTTTTATCCGCATATTAGTATTTCGCTTTCTGCTTTTGGAGTAAAACTGTTTAATATGCTGCAGACTGGTGCGAAGAAGGCATGTGGACTGTCGGACCCTTCCACAGACACAACTCTAGATGAGAGGTGCAAGGCTATTACATACCCGTGTTGTCTTTGTGGAGCCTCTTCGGATTCTTCCCAGTTGTTACCGACTGACAAAGTTGCAAAGAACATAGATAAGAAGGTTTGCTTTGCAGTTTTGCGAGCATTGATTGCTTTATTTACTATGTTCATCATCAATAAGAATAAAATCAGTAACTTCAGTTCTGGAACTATTTACAGGAATGTGCAGCTGCTTTTGTATTTTTCAAAACTCGGTATGGAGCACTTGTTGCTTCAGAAGCACTTCAGACTTCGAACCCTACGAACTGGGTTACTGATCTAGCTCCAGAACCAGATGATGTGTATTGGTCAAACATTTGGCTTCCTTATAAGCAGCTTTGGATTCGACGGATAGCTACTGTTCTAGGTTCTCTTGTTTTTCTCGTCTCATTTGTGGTACCAGTGGCATTTATACAAGGTCTATCCCAGCTTGATCAGTTGCAGAAGAAGCTCCCTTTCCTTGATGGGTTATTGAAGAAGTAAGTACCCATGTACTGGAACAGACCTCTCTAAGCTCATCTTCATGTCCACTGACTCGTAGACTCTAGTATGCATCAGGTCTCATTTAGACTGGTTAACACATTCTACCTTGATGTATCTTGAACATATGGCTTTTTCTTCATTTATATCTAGTTGGCTTCAAGAATTGACCCGCGTCTCTTTGACGTGCAGGCCATACATGAGCCAAATAATAACTGGATACCTTCCGAGCGTCATACTGCTACTATTCCTGTACACCGTTTCGCCAGTAATGATACGGTTTTCGACAATGGAGGGACCTACATCTCACAGTGAAAGGAAGAAGAGTGCTTGCTCTAAAGTGCTGTTCTTCTACATTTGGAATGTGTTCTTTGTTAGTTTAGCATCTGGTGCTGTCATAAACCAATTGAACTCTTCTTCGAGCACGAAGGCCATCGCCGTCCGGCTCGCTCATGTCATACCTGAGCAGGTTAGTTCTATCTTGTCTTTCATGCTGCAGAAAGATCATTTTCCTCTAACTAATACACTGTAAATCTGTGATTTCAGACTACGTTCTTCATCACCTATGTTCTGACTTCTGGATGGGCCAGTTTATCATCTGAACTTATGCAACTCTTTGGTCTGATCTATAACTTTATAATAAAGTATGTTCTGAGAATGAAAGAAGATATCGCGTTTGTTCCCACATTTCCTTATCACACAGAAATACCAAAAGTTATGTTGTTTGGACTATTGGGCTTCTCGTGCTCTGTACTGGCACCCTTGATCTTACCTTTTCTGCTAGTCTACTTCTTCCTGGGTTATGTTGTATACCGCAATCAGGTGAGAGAGAAACTAGAGATGGCTTCTAGAATACTAATAATTCCATGGCAGTTGCTATGTTGCACTCTATTTTCTTAGAACAACTATGTTGCCCCCGCAAAAAAAGAAAGAACAACTATGTTGCCATTACAAGTGAACATTGTTTAGCAGCATACAATGCTATCCGCAGATATAAAATAGGAAAAAATAAGTACATGCTCTTGACGGCAAATACTTGATAAAAATAATTTTGTTGATTTTTTTCGACGAGCAAGGCAGGAGCTCTGCCGATTTCATTATGCTGCCGTTTTTTGTCATATGAACCCTATTGGGTTTCTGTATGCTAATGATCTGCCCTCTTGTATCTGTTTTCAGCTGCTCAATGTTTACCGCATGAGATATGACAGCGGTGGTTTGTATTGGCCAATTGTACACAACACGGTGATATTCTCTCTCGTGCTCACCCAGGTCATCTGCTTCGGTGTATTTGGCCTAAAAGAATCACCAGTAGCCGCAGGCTTCACTATACCTCCTATCTTCTTTATTCTTTCGTTCCATCAGTATTGTAGAACCCGATTCCTTCCCCTGTTCAAAACTTTTCCGTCACAGGTTCGTGCTATTATTTCCATACATAACACTCCAAACTAGTTGGGAATAATAACCCAGGAGTGAAATTTATTGTTATGGTGACTGGTGAGTTGCTGTTATCCCTGTTCCACTGATTGGCTGTGCTCCGACTGTGCAGGATTTAATCGACTTGGACAGGGAAGACCAAAGGTCAGGGAGAATGGAACATATTCACCACGGACTCCGTTCCGCATACCGGCAGTTCACTGACAATGAAGATATAAAGCTGGAGAAAATCCTGACCGTCGGGAATGATGAGGACCAAGGCGAAGGCTGTAGCTCGAGGCGCGCGAGCGGAGAAGAAACCTGCAAGGAACAAGAGCCGGAAGGGATCTGTGTCACCCAACTCTGAAGGGACTCCCTGTTAGCCGTCTGCGGGATTCCGTGAGATCCATCGCTTTCCTCTGGACTGCAAAGAAGAGGTTAAAAGTCATGGGGAGTCGTCATTTCTGTTGGCCACATATGTATTGTAAGTATTATTGGCGGCTAGGACGTGATATGGTCGGTGCAACCTGGTCAAATGATGAAATGAAATGAAATGAAATAACCCCTTGGTTACGATGTTGATTGGAGAGCAATTATCGGTGGCTACTAATAATCAATAAATAATCCTTGCTTTGCAATTTGGGAGGCCGGCGCGGCGTGGAGCGCACGCGAGAAGCTTGATGAGGAATTGTATTCGAATTAGATTACGAAATTTATTACCTGATCAAAGTTGGAGGAATGATTAATTATGTATGAATGGAAGCATACGCAAAGCACGATTAGTGAATAGTCTACCCTCCTTGTGGGGGCATTGCTGCTCCATCTTGCCAGCCTGAGTGATGTGGTCGGGTGTGGGTCCGCAGTTTCTAATATACGCCGCTCATTTGCAGGCGGCAAGGAGTCGGCGTCTGAGGCGTCTCTACTGCTGAGCCGACATAGTAAGCGTCAAGTGTTTTTTTTTTTTGTTTCTTCTACTTCTTTTATGATCTTTCTTATTTTGTTTTCAGTGTTTCATTTTTATTTTTCGTTTATCATTTTCCTGCCTTTTCATTTTTTCTCTTTCTTTTACGTGTTTTCATGTTTTTCTTCTGTTTTTTATTTTATCATTTATTTCATCTTATCTTCTTTTTTCCATTGTTTTCGGCGACGAGGAGGAATGCACGAACTTACTAAAATTCACATGAACATATTCTCTTAACACGTAATACGAGCAGCTTTTCTCAAATGCACGAAGTTTTCCAAATACATACAAGTGGCCGATTTTTAAACATGTTATAATTTTTCTTTAATACACTGGGGCGGGCCCCGCATTGGAATTGGTTGGTCTTCGGAGGGTGGATGGGCTCTGCCTGCTCCCTCTCTCTGCTCTGCAGAGGCACATCAACTCCTCTGACCTGTCGCTCCTCCGCCTCCCTCCCACCAACCAATCGCCGGCGACCTCGGCCCCCGCCATTGCCGCGCTCCTTCGAGGCGGGCGCTGCTCCCCGCCAATGCTTACGACGCCCGCCGCGTTCCCCTTCTGATTTTGCCGGTCGCTTGAGGGTGGCGTAGGGTTCTTCCTCTTCCCGCGGCGGCGGCGGACGACTTCTTGGCTCCGGCGGGTTGTTCCAGTCCAGTGCAGTCCAGTTGGAGGTAGCGGTTTACTCCTCCTTCTCCCCCCTTTTGTTCTGCTCCTGTGTATTCTTCCGCTACTTCCATCAGAGCGGCAGATTGAATTCGTCTCAAGTGTTCTCGGCATTTTGTTCAGATGCTGGAAGTTTTCATCTTGTTCCTAGTAGTAAAATTGTTAGCCTCCAAGTTGGTCGAATCTGATTTTGAAGCGTTCCTGTTCACTACTTTTGGTCGAATATATAGCCCACTGGCTGTTAAACTCAGCCGGACACCTCAGATTCCTCCCGTTCATATCTCTGGTGGAATCTGTGATCAGAAAAGTAAAGTTTGCTTAGATGACATATGCTCTGTTTTCCGTGACTGACCGGTAGGAAGCCATGAAGATCAGCGCACTCCTGACCTCTGCGGGCATCAATATTGGGCTCTGCGTGCTCTTTCTGTCGCTCTACTCTGTCTTGAGGAAGCAGCCAGCCAATGTCAGGGTCTACTTCGCCGCAGGATTTCCGAGGAGCATAGTCGGCTCCGAGAGGCTTTTATTTTGGAGAGGTTTGTTCCATCAACTGGCTGGATCGTCAAGGCCCTGAGGTATACCGAGGAAGAGGTCTTGGCAGCTGCTGGGCTGGATGCTGTCGCTTTCAATAGATTGCTGGTCTTCAGGTACACCAAATTTCGTCTTTGATATCCATGTATCCTTTTGTGCTATTATTATGTTGGTTAGAAGGCATCAACATCTGATTGGTGAGCTTTTTAGCATCCACATGTGACCTAAATCAGAAAGAGCCGAAAACTCGTAAATCTGGCAGCTGCATATAAAATAGAACTTCTTTTAATGCTGTTATGCAAAAACGTAGTTCCCTCTTTTTTTGTGTGTGGCTATTTTCTGTTATATCAGTTTAACCTCAGATTCCAATTTTGCAAACTGAATACATTCATTTTCTGCAGCATACGTATCTTTTCCCTAGCTGCCCTGCTGTGTGTGTTTGGAATTCTTCCACTGCATTATTATGGACAAAATATACAGCATCTTCGGATTCCTTATGAAGATCTGGATATCTTCACAATTGGAAATGTGGAAAAGCGGTCAAGATGGTGAGCTGACCAATATATTTTAATGTTATCATAAGGTGTTTTTTAGACTATCATAAGGTGGTTTTGGCTAGGCTATCATAAGGTTGTTTTATCAAGGCTGAAATTGTATATTTGTTTGTGGTATGCTGCATTTTTAATTGGTATTTATAATGTTATTTGTTTTGCCTCTAACTGGACTTGATTTAGTTCCGTGCACGTCTCTACTCTTCAAAACATGAGAAAAGAATATGCATATGGGAGCGCAACATACGTACTTCTGTACTCATTTTATTTGCTGGTTGCATTGCAGGCTTTGGGTTCATTGTCTAGTTCTCTACATAATATCTGGAGTAGCTTGCATTCTCCTATATCTTGTAAGTATTTTTAGGAACTATTCTACATCCTCATATTTTGGAACGCATGTAATGTTGTTTCTGTACCCAATTTTTCAGGAGTTCAGGCACATTGCTAGACTGAGGCTCCTTCACCTTAAACGTGTGACACCCAATCCAGGCCAATTTACTGTGCTTGTTCGCGGAATACCAAAGACAAAGAAAGAATCATGCAGTAGTGCTGTTGATGATTTCTTCACCAAGTATCATGCGTCAAGTTACCTATTCCACCAAATTGTTTACAAAACTGGGAAAGTTCAGAAGATAATGGTAAGAATTCTCATACAACGTTTCTATTTGTTTGGAGGGTGGGGCGGGGAGAATGCGACACAATCGCTAAGGTAGTATTTTGTGATTTAATGCTGTCAGTCTTAAGAGGGCAGGCCTGGTGCAGTGGTGAAGTCCTCCCCACTTGTGCTAAGAGGTCCTGGGTTGAACCAGCCTCTCTGCATTGCACTTTGCAGGGTAAGACTAGGTTCCTATAATCCCTCCCCAGACCCCACCTTGTGTGGGAGCTTCTATGCACTGGGTCTGTCCTTAATGCTGTCAGTCTTAAGACTTACTCCTTGTGGTTCGGTATGATATATTTTGTACGGCACATTCATTATGATAATTTTTGTCTTCTCCATGAATTTGTGAAATGATCTCATATCATTTAAGTTTGATTTATACTTTTTATCTGTAAAGGTATTTGTGATATTGCACATTCTTTTTCATATGATATATTTTGTTTTCTCCCTGAACTAGTGAATTGATCTCAGATCGCTTGATTTGGATTTGTACCTTTTATCTGAATGTTGGTATTTTGCTTTCTGCTTTTGGAGTAAAACTGTTTCATATACTGCAGACTGGTGCGAAGAAGGCATGTAGAAAGTTGAAAAATTTCACGGACACCACTGTAGATCAGAGCTGCAAAGCAATTACATACCGGTGTTGTCTTTGTGGTGCCTCTTCAAATTCTTTCCAGTTGTTGCCCACTGATGAAGTTGTACCGAGCAGAGGAAAAATTGACCTGGACGATTCTAGCTTGAACATAGATAATGAGGTTTTTTTCGCAATTTTGCAAACATTGATTTTTCTGCCAAGTTCATCAACAAGTCTTTATAGAATCAGTAACTTCAGTTCTTGAACTATTTACAGGAATGTGCAGCTGCTTTTGTATTTTTCAAAACTCGGTATGGAGCACTTGTCGCGTCAGACGTACTTCAGACATCAAACCCTACAAAGTGGGTTACTGATCTAGCTCCAGAACCAAATGATGTGTATTGGTCAAACATTTGGCTTCCCTATAAGCAGCTTTGGATTCGACGGATAGCGACGCTACTTGGTTCTATTGTTTTTATGCTCTTATTTCTGGCACCGGTGACGTTTATAAATGGTTTATCTCAGCTTGATCAGTTGCAGAAGAGGCTTCCTTTCCTTAACGGGATATTGAAGCAGTAAGTACCTATGTTGCACTAGAACTGATATCTACTACTCCCTCCGTTCGGAATTACTCGTCCAATAAATGAATGTATCTATATGTATTTTAGTTGTAGATACATCCATTTTTGTGACAAGTGATTCCGAACGGAGGGAGTACTATTGAACTTCATCTTCTTATCCACTAACATGTAGAGCTAACAGCATGCAAAATCATATATATCTAGACCGATTATTAACACATTTTAGTTGAGTGCTTTGGGATTATTGTGGTACTACTGTTCAGCTTAGACATATGGCATGTATTTGTATTTGGCTTCTATTGACTCCTCTTCCATGTGCAGGCCACACCACCTGGTCCAACTAATAACTGGATACCTTCCGAGTGTCATACTGCAAATATTTCTGTACACCGTTGCACCAATAATGATGCTATTTTCAACACTAGAAGGGCCTATATCTCACAGCGAAAGGAAGAGGAGTGCGTGCTGTAAAGTGCTGTACTTCTTGATTTGGAATGTATTCTTTGTTAATGTGGTATCTGGCACTGTCTTAAAACAATTGGATTTTTTTTCAAGCCCGAAGGACATTCCTGTCCAGCTCGCTAAGGTTATACCTGGGCAGGTTAGTTCTATCTTGTTGTCACGCTGTAGAAGGCTCTCTTTTTTCTTTTTGAAAACTCCAGAAGATCATTTTGTTTATGGAAGGTCAATATATTCTGACTGCAGTTCTGTAAATCCATTTTGATTTCAGGCTTCCTTCTTCATCACCTATGTTCTGACTTCAGGATGGGCCAGTTTATCATCTGAACTCATGCAACTCTTTGGTCTGATCTATAACTTCATAAGGAAGTATGTTCTGAGAATGAAAGAGGATACAGAGTTTGTCCCCTCGTTCCCATATCACACTGAAGTACCAAAAGTATTGTTGTTTGGACTATTGGGATTCACATGCTCTGTACTGGCGCCCTTGATCTTGCCTTTTCTGCTTGTCTACTTCTTCCTGGGTTATGTCGTATATCGCAATCAGGTGAGAAACTCTAGATGGATACTGAGAAGTCCATGGCAGTTGTTATGTTGCATTCTGTTTTCTTAGCACAACTATGTTGCCCTTAATGGTGAACTTCGTTGTTTAGTACTCCCTCCGTCCCAAAATAAGTGACTTGGTTTTAGTTCAAATTTGGGACGGAGGAAGTAGCTTACAGTGGAAAATTTAAGATGTTCTTGTCGACGATTAAATACTTGATAATACAAAATATATTTGTTATTTTGTTCGATATGCTAATGATCTGCCATCTGTATATGTTTTCAGCTGCTCAATGTGTACCGCACGAGATACGACACGGGTGGTTTGTATTGGCCGATTATACACAACACAGTGATATTCTCTCTCGTGCTCACCCAGATCATCTGCCTCGGTGTATTTGGGCTGAAAGTATCACCAGTAGCTGCAGGCTTCACCATACCTCTCATCATCTTCACTCTTCTGTTCAATCAGTACTGCAGAACCCGGCTTCTTCCACTGTTCAGCACTTTCCCAGCACAGGTTTGTATTGCCTCAGTAATACTCCCAAGCTAGTAGTAGGACATAACTTATTGATGAACATGAAACCTTGGTGCACCACAAACCAGGGAATAATAGCCCAGGAGCAGAACTTTATTGCCATTTGCTGATCGTTGAGTTGTTATCCCTGTTTTGTTGATGCTGTGTTCCGTCCGTGCAGAATTTAATCGACATGGACAGGGAGGACGAGCTGTCAGGAAGAATGGAACATATTCACCACGGGCTCCATACCGCGTATTGCCAGTTCCCTGATTCCGAAGAAGATATACAACTGGAGGAGATTCGGACCGTCGGGAATGATGAGGACGGCGGAGGTTGTAGCTCGGGCGGGTCCAACGGCAAAGGTAGCCCAGGCGAGTCCAGTGGCAAAGGTAGCCTGGGCGAGTTCAAGGGCAAAGGTAGCCCGGGCGAGCCCAACGGCAAAGAGACCCTCCAGGAACAGCAGCAGCCCAGGAGGGATCTGTCTCACCCGACGCTCAAAGGGCTCCCCGTTAGCCGTCTGCAGAACGCCGTGAGATGCGTCACTTTCCTCATCAGGCTGCAGAAAAGAGGCCTGTCATGATGCAGATGCAGCCAGCGTCGGACAACTAACCAGTAACTAACCCCTTTCATCATGTGGCCGCTCATGTAACTGTACAGCGATATATACAGGCCGTACAAGTTTTTTTTTCCTTTTTCTTTTTTGAAAAAAGAGGGGGTGGTTATAGATCATACATACAAGTATACAAGATACATTAGAGAAGAATAGGTTAAGAAATACAAGTAGTCCAAGTGAAGTATACATACAAAGCATCATCATCGTGATTAATTGGGATGCAATTTTGGTTTTAGGCCAGCGTTCGGAAGAAGTTTCGGCGGACATGAAAGTGATCGGTGTCGTGGGGTATCATGATCATGGTTACCTGTAAAGTCTTCTTATACCTGTAAACATCCAGGGTTTTGGTCTTCGTGCTTGTCTGATTGGCTCTGTCCCGGGCATCTCTGCTTGATGAACTTGACCTGTTTTTTGTCGAGAGGCATGTGTGCAGTCATTTTTGTAGTATTTGGTGGCTGGCTCTTGGCATCTAGCGTTGGTCAGGCACAATATCTTTAGTCGACTGCGAACTCCACATCAGCCATTATTATCACAGGATTAAAAAGTCATGGGGGAGTCGTCATTTCTGTTGGCCACATATGTATTGTAAGTATTATTGGCGGCTAGGACGTGATATGGTCGGTGCAACCTGGTCAAATGATGAAATGAAATGAAATGAAATAACCCCTTGGTTACGATGTTGATTGGAGAGCAATTATCGGTGGCTACTAATAATCAATAAATAATCCTTGCTTTGCAATTTGGGAGGGCCGGCGCGGCGTGGAGCGCACGCGAGGAAGCTTGATGAGGAATTGTATTCGAATTAGATTACGAAATTTATTACCTGATCAAAGTTGGAGGAATGATTAATTATGTATGAATGGAAGCATACGCAAAGCACGATTAGTGAATAGTCTACCCTCCTTGTGGGGGCATTGCTGCTCCATCTTGCCAGCCTGAGTGATGTGGTCGGGTGTGGGTCCGCAGTTTCTAATATACGCCGCTCATTTGCAGGCGGCAAGGAGTCGGCGTCTGAGGCGTCTCTACTGCTGAGCCGACATAGTAAGCGTCAAGTGTTTTTTTTTTTTTTTTGTTTCTTCTACTTCTTTTATGATCTTTCTTATTTTGTTTTTCAGTGTTTCATTTTTATTTTTCGTTTATCATTTTCCTGCCTTTTCATTTTTTTTCTCTTTCTTTTACGTGTTTTCATGTTTTTTCTTCTGTTTTTTTTTATTTTATCATTTATTTCATCTTATCTTCTTTTTTTCCATTGTTTTCGGCGACGAGGAGGAATGCACGAACTTACTAAAAATTCACATGAACATATTCTCTTAACACGTAATACGAGCAGCTTTTCTCAAATGCACGAAGTTTTCCAAATACATACAAGTGGCCGATTTTTAAACATGTTATAATTTTTCTTTAATACACTGGGGGCGGGCCCCGCATTGGAATTGGTTGGTCTTCGGAGGAGTGGATGGGCTCTGCCTGCTCCCTCTCTCTCTGCTCTGCAGAGGCACATCAACTCCTCTGACCTGTCGCTCCCTCCCGCCTCCCTCCCACCAACCAATCGCCGGCGACCTCGGCCCCCCGCCATTGCCGCGCTCCTTCGAGGCGGGCGCTGCTCCCCGCCAATGCTTACGACGCCCGCCGCGTTCCCCTTCTGATTTTGCCGGTCGCTTGAGGGTGGCGTAGGGTTCTTCCTCTTCCCGCGGCGGCGGGCGGACGACTTCTTGGCTCCGGCGGGTTGTTCCAGTCCAGTGCAGTCCAGTTGGAGGTAGCGGTTTACTCCTCCTTCTCCCCCCCTTTTGTTCTGCTCCTGTGTATTCTTCCGCTACTTCCATCAGAGCGGCAGATTGAATTCGTCTCAAGTGTTCTCGGCATTTTGTTCAGATGCTGGAAGTTTTCATCTTGTTCCTAGTAGTAAAATTGTTAGCCTCCAAGTTGGTCGAATCTGATTTTGAAGCGTTCCTGTTCACTACTTTTGGTCGAATATATAGCCCACTGGCTGTTAAACTCAGCCGGACACCTCGGATTCCTCCCGTTCATATCTCTGGTGGAATCTGTGATCAGAAAAGTAAAGTTATCTGATGAAATTTGTGTCAGAATTTGCCGCAAAAAAATTATCTCATGGAATTTGTGCTCGGAGTTTGCAAATATTACCATGTTGTGCTAGATAATGTGTGCTTTGATCGAGCCAAGGGGGCGGTGCTCGGATTCGGTAGCCACTTAGAGGGGAATCTTTGGTAGTCTCAGTTAACTGATACTCCCTCCGTTCGGAATTACTTGTCATAAAAATGGATGTATCTACAACTAAAATACATCTAGATACATTCATTTCTTCGACGAGTAATTCCGAACGGAGGGAGTACAACCAAAGTTGAAAAAACAGCGCTAGGAGTTAATTGTGCTTTTCCCACCGCCGCGCTTTTCTGGCAAAAGCGCAGGCAACCGCAATTAAGCGCCATGGGTTTCGCTATCGGCGTAGGCACGCCTTTTTAACTATGGTCTTGTCACACTACCACATTGAGCAGCTTTTGCTTCATCTGGAACTTGTGAAGTTTAGACTTTAGACTACTTCAGTCACTAGTGTTAAGCAATATCTTCATCTTCCTGTATCTGTAGGTGCTGAGGACATCAAGAATGATGCTTTTGTATATGCTTAGATGACATGAATCAGCCGGACAGCTCGGATTCCTCCAGTTCATATCTGATGGAATTTGTGCTTTGATCGAGCCAGGGGGGGCGGTGCTCGGATTCCTCAAGTTCATATCTGATGGAATTTGTGCTTTGATCGAGCCAGGGGGGCGGTGCTCGGATTCTGTAGCCACTTACTGGGGAATCTTTGGTAATCTCAGTTAACTGATACATCCAAAGTTTGAAAAAAGCAGCACTAGGAGTTAATTGTGCTTTTCTGACAAAAGCACACGCTTAACCGTAATTATGTGCATATTACGTGCTGGTATCGCCCAGGCACGCCTTTTTTAACTATGGTCTTGTCACACTACCACGTTGAGCAGCTTTTTGCTTCATCTGGAACTTGTGCAGTTTAGACTTTAGACTACTTCAGTGTCTACTACTGTTAAGCAACATCTTCATCTTACTGTACCTGTAGGTCCCGAGGACATCAAGGATGATGCTCAGATGACATGTGCCCTGTTTCTTGTCCGTGGCTGGTCTGATAGGATAGGAAGCCATGAAGATCAGCGCGCTCATGACCTCTGCGGGCATCAACATTGGGATCTGCGTGCTCCTGTGGTCGCTCTATTCCATTCTCAGAAAGCAGCCAGCATTTGTCAGGGTCTACTTCGGCCGGAGGATCGCCGAGGAGAATAGACTGCTCCGAGAGGCCTTCATCTTGGAGAGGTTTGTTCCATCCACCGGCTGGATCGTCAAGGCCCTGCAGTGTACCGAGGAAGATCTCTTGGCAGCTGCTGGGCTGGATGCTGTTGCTTTCAATAGAATGATAGTATTCAGGTACTCCCGAGTTTTCCTCCTGATATCCATGTACTCCTTCCTTCGTAACATTATTCTGCTGGCTAGAAGCAGACATCGGTATCTGGTTGATGAGCATATTAACATCCATCTATCTATGTGTTGACTATAAAATCAGAAGGAGGCGGAAAATTGCAGCTCTGGCAGCTGCCTTATAAAATTGGGATTGTTTTAGTGCTTGTTAAAAAGAATCCTTTTTCTATCGGTTTAATGGACCTCAGATTCCAAATTTGCAAACTGATGCATTTATTTTTTTCTGCAGCATACGCATCTTTTCCCTAGCTGCCATCCTGTGTCTTTTTGGAATTCTTCCAGTGCATTATTTTGGACGAAAGATGCATCGCCTTGAGATTTCTTCAGAACAATTGCATATGTTCACAGTTGGGAATGTGGAAGTACAATCAAGATGGTGAGCTGAACAATTTATTCTAGGTTTATCATGAGGTGGTTTTATCAAGGCTGAAATTGTCTATTTATTTGTGGTATGCTGCGTTGATCATTTGGATTTATCGGGTTATCTTGTTTTGCCTCTACCTTGACTTGATTAGTTCCTTGTATGTCCACTCTTCAAGACATTAGAAAAGAACAGGCATGGTATGGTGTCATAACATACATACATACTTCTGTATTCATTTTATGTGCTGGTTGTATTTCAGGCTTTGGGTTCATTCTATAGTCCTCTACATAATATCTGGAGTAGCTTGCTTTCTCCTATATGTTGTAAGTTTTCTTGCTCGTAGAAAGTACGGAGTATTCTGTTTCCTCATATTGAGGAACACATTTAATGTTGTTTTCTCTACCCATTTTTTCAGGAGTATGGGCACATTGCTAGGCTGAGGCTCCTTCACCTTAAACGCGCAACACTAAATCCAGGCCAATTTACCGTGCTTGTTCGCGGAATACCAAAGACAGCAAATGAATCGTGCAGTAGTGATGTCGATGATTTCTTCACCAAGTATCATGCATCAAGTTACCTATTCCATCAAGTTGTTTACAAGGCTGGGAAAGTTCAGAAGATAATGGTAAGCAATTCTCATACAACATTTCTATCTGTTTGGAGGGTGGGGATGATCTCAAATCGCTTGGTTTGGATTTGTACCTTTTATCCGCATATTAGTATTTCGCTTTCTGCTTTTGGAGTAAAACTGTTTAATATGCTGCAGACTGGTGCGAAGAAGGCATGTGGACTGTCGGACCCTTCCACAGACACAACTCTAGATGAGAGGTGCAAGGCTATTACATACCCGTGTTGTCTTTGTGGAGCCTCTTCGGATTCTTCCCAGTTGTTACCGACTGACAAAGTTGCAAAGAACATAGATAAGAAGGTTTGCTTTGCAGTTTTGCGAGCATTGATTGCTTTATTTACTATGTTCATCATCAATAAGAATAAAATCAGTAACTTCAGTTCTGGAACTATTTACAGGAATGTGCAGCTGCTTTTGTATTTTTCAAAACTCGGTATGGAGCACTTGTTGCTTCAGAAGCACTTCAGACTTCGAACCCTACGAACTGGGTTACTGATCTAGCTCCAGAACCAGATGATGTGTATTGGTCAAACATTTGGCTTCCTTATAAGCAGCTTTGGATTCGACGGATAGCTACTGTTCTAGGTTCTCTTGTTTTTCTCGTCTCATTTGTGGTACCAGTGGCATTTATACAAGGTCTATCCCAGCTTGATCAGTTGCAGAAGAAGCTCCCTTTCCTTGATGGGTTATTGAAGAAGTAAGTACCCATGTACTGGAACAGACCTCTCTAAGCTCATCTTCATGTCCACTGACTCGTAGACTCTAGTATGCATCAGGTCTCATTTAGACTGGTTAACACATTCTACCTTGATGTATCTTGAACATATGGCTTTTTCTTCATTTATATCTAGTTGGCTTCAAGAATTGACCCGCGTCTCTTTGACGTGCAGGCCATACATGAGCCAAATAATAACTGGATACCTTCCGAGCGTCATACTGCTACTATTCCTGTACACCGTTTCGCCAGTAATGATACGGTTTTCGACAATGGAGGGACCTACATCTCACAGTGAAAGGAAGAAGAGTGCTTGCTCTAAAGTGCTGTTCTTCTACATTTGGAATGTGTTCTTTGTTAGTTTAGCATCTGGTGCTGTCATAAACCAATTGAACTCTTCTTCGAGCACGAAGGCCATCGCCGTCCGGCTCGCTCATGTCATACCTGAGCAGGTTAGTTCTATCTTGTCTTTCATGCTGCAGAAAGATCATTTTTCCTCTAACTAATACACTGTAAATCTGTGATTTCAGACTACGTTCTTCATCACCTATGTTCTGACTTCTGGATGGGCCAGTTTATCATCTGAACTTATGCAACTCTTTGGTCTGATCTATAACTTTATAATAAAGTATGTTCTGAGAATGAAAGAAGATATCGCGTTTGTTCCCACATTTCCTTATCACACAGAAATACCAAAAGTTATGTTGTTTGGACTATTGGGCTTCTCGTGCTCTGTACTGGCACCCTTGATCTTACCTTTTCTGCTAGTCTACTTCTTCCTGGGTTATGTTGTATACCGCAATCAGGTGAGAGAGAAACTAGAGATGGCTTCTAGAATACTAATAATTCCATGGCAGTTGCTATGTTGCACTCTATTTTCTTAGAACAACTATGTTGCCCCCGCAAAAAAAGAAAGAACAACTATGTTGCCATTACAAGTGAACATTGTTTAGCAGCATACAATGCTATCCGCAGATATAAAATAGGAAAAAATAAGTACATGCTCTTGACGGCAAATACTTGATAAAAATAATTTTGTTGATTTTTTTCGACGAGCAAGGCAGGAGCTCTGCCGATTTCATTATGCTGCCGTTTTTGTCATATGAACCCTATTGGGTTTCTGTATGCTAATGATCTGCCCTCTTGTATCTGTTTTCAGCTGCTCAATGTTTACCGCATGAGATATGACAGCGGTGGTTTGTATTGGCCAATTGTACACAACACGGTGATATTCTCTCTCGTGCTCACCCAGGTCATCTGCTTCGGTGTATTTGGCCTAAAAGAATCACCAGTAGCCGCAGGCTTCACTATACCTCCTATCTTCTTTATTCTTTCGTTCCATCAGTATTGTAGAACCCGATTCCTTCCCCTGTTCAAAACTTTTCCGTCACAGGTTCGTGCTATTATTTCCATACATAACACTCCAAACTAGTTGGGAATAATAACCCAGGAGTGAAATTTATTGTTATGGTGACTGGTGAGTTGCTGTTATCCCTGTTCCACTGATTGGCTGTGCTCCGACTGTGCAGGATTTAATCGACTTGGACAGGGAAGACCAAAGGTCAGGGAGAATGGAACATATTCACCACGGACTCCGTTCCGCATACCGGCAGTTCACTGACAATGAAGATATAAAGCTGGAGAAAATCCTGACCGTCGGGAATGATGAGGACCAAGACGAAGGCTGTAGCTCGGGCGAGCGCAACGGAGAAGAAACCTGCAAGGAACAAGAGCCCGGAAGGGATCTGTGTCACCCAACTCTGAAGGGACTCCCTGTTAGCCGTCTGCGGGATTCCGTGAGATCCATCGCTTTCCTCTGGACTGCAAAGAAGAGGTCCGGCGATAGCGCATTGATTAACTAACCATAAACTAACCCGTTTATCTGTCCATCCGCTCGTGTAAATGTACGTCAGTATAGGTCATACATACAAGTATAGTATACATCATGCATTAGTTAGAAAATCCAAGTGAAGCATCATCATAGTTACTGGGGTGCAATTTTTGTTTAGGGCAGTATTCCAAGTTTGGACAAACAGGAATTAAGGCCACCCACAATGCATAGTATCATGGGCTAGTATCATAATAACGCATGATACTACTTTAGTTACTGCATCCACATTGCATAGTATCATACATTAGTATCACATTATCACTTGATATGTTCAGTTGTGAAATCCCGATAGGAAATTGTGGATATGATCTATTTCTTACGAACTCTTCTCGTTTGATGCTCTGCATATTGTATCGTAATATTGAAGAATTTTGGGTTTTATGCCCGGCTGAGGGCGTGTAACTCTGTTTGATGAACTTAATCTGTATTTATGAAGAAGCATGTGCAATCATTTTTGTATTTGGTGGCAGCTCTTGAGCTGTCATCTACAATATCTATAGCTGATTTCAGACTTTACAGCCACTATCATTTTTTTATGCAAAAACAGTAGGACATTATCCCAGTGTATATTTTTATCAAGCTTTATATACAAATGTACATCCAAAGAATGAAGAATGGGTGAATAAAACAGAACAAAAGCAAAGGAAGTTAGGAACCAGAGACGTGTGTCCAATTAGAATAAGATCTTGCTTCAGTCTGAATCGCCAAGAGTTAATCCTTGAGGGTTTCATTCTTCAAAATTTTATCATTGCGCTGCATCCACACGTTCTAGCAAGTATCAACCCATAATTAAAATATCCATAGCAATCTTCTTGGGAACCATTGACTTGCCAACAGAATTTCATAGAAGATTAAAATGCCCCTCAACCTGTTATGAATAAGATTGCCAACATGCTTGAGCAAAATTGTAGTCCCAAAAAGACATGTAGGGGTTTCCTCAGTCCTCTCATTGCAAAGATACAAGTATAGATGTTCATATGAAAAGACTTGCACTTGAGAAGGATGCTAGTGTCGAGCCTGTCATGTATGAACAACCAAAACAAGATTTATCTCTTGATCTACATGCACTTGTTCAAAGCCATTTAAACAAAAGATGAGCCTCTCTTTTGTCCATGAGAAAGTTGTATGTTCGCATTGAGGAGTAAGCATGTGATCTTGAAATATAGCCCTATTTATCTTGCTCATCCGATGGAGGATTTTGATGAAGCAAGTCTTGTACTTCAGTACACCAAGTGAAAGCTTGACTAGACAAATGCTTGTGGAATTCTTCTGCAAGATCACCAGAGTTAAGGATACTAGCCAGAGAAACTTTAACAAGGGAGTAGTTTTTTTTCATGTTTCTCAAGATCTGTTCCAAATTTATGCTTGAAATTTTATTCTTTGGTAGACATATATTATATCTACGTATTAATTTTTCTTTTCAGATTTTTTTTGTGATCAATGACCGGCGAAAAGGAGATGTCCAGTTCTCCACCATTCTTTGCCGGCAGCAAGCCCGATGGTTCCCCTTCGGTGCACAAACTTTGGCGTGTAGACATGGTAGGGTTAGGATTTCGTGGTGGTGTTGCTAAGATGGCGGAGGGAGCATCAGTGCTAAATTTAATAAGTTTCTTTTCCACCTCCGACCATATTTTGACCTCGCCAAGGCGTGTTGTTGTGTAGATTCTTGCCATCTCACTATAACGACGAGGTTTAGGGGTTTAGGGTTCAGGGTTCTCTTCGTTGCGTCAGCGATGCGGTGAAGGTGGCAAACTTCATGATTTTGTTCTCAGGTTTCAACCTGGTACATGCAGCATTCCCTCCGTCATCGGTGTGAAGAAGGTTTATCTCTTCTTGAAGGAGTTGAGAGAAATGAAGTCGACCTAGTCATAGTTTTTTTTTTCATAATTATTTTACTATGGCTGTCTTTGATCTATGCGCTTCTTAATAATTAATACAAAATGATTGTGTACATCTTTTTCTAGATTCGTGATTGTGTGCATCTTGATGCAAAGGCTGGGTTTCAACCCCGTTTTCTTTTTTTTTTAAAGGAGGAAGACCCCCAGCCTCTACATCTGGGCGATGCATGCAACCATTTTATTAATTATTCACAAAAGACCTTACAAAGAAATATATCAGTAAGTCTGAAGTCATCGTCTAGGCAACATCTGTCGCTACTCCTATCCAATTGATAAAGGGATGCTGATAATCCGAGCCTAATACCATAGACCTCGCAGCCAAACCTAACATCTAAGACCTAAGGCCCCAACCAAGCCACTTGCCGGGTATGGGGCACACACCGGTCCGGCGTGCTCTCAGAGGCCGCCGCCGCAAACTACCACCACTCCATCTTCAGAGCTGCACTGACGCATCGTCCTTGCCCGGTCTAGCTGCCGTCGACGCCACCACGTCGCCCGACGGCACCACCTCCCTGCGTGCGTACTGCTGAGCACGTCGCGGTCGCTGGTACCCCTCAGCACCATGCTGCCAAGTACCACCAGTCGACACAGCTTGAAATCTCTGAAAGATTTGTCGTGCGTAGCATCTGCCGACCAGACATGACAAAGCGTAGCACCTGTCGGCCAGGCATGACTTGACATCTCCACCGAAGCTCCGTGCAAGACGAAGCCGCTCCACCTCCTGCCTCTGACTTCCAGCGCTGCTCCACAAACGATGCTCCCAAGAGAGAAAGGACACCGTAGTGCCGCCATCATCCGATCTGGAAAACCAGATCCTAGGGTTTCCCCCGGAGCAGCACGAGTGGGTCGACAGTAGGTACAGGACGATGCCTTCATCAAGGTAACGACGCAGACCACCGCCATTGTCCGGCGTCGGCTCGGTTTTCACCGGCAACTATGTCTCCCCGACTCGCAGCCGGGACTAGATTGCAGATCTTGAGATCTACTCACCCAGCCTCAGGCCGACCACCTCCGACGTAGGAGATGAACACCACCGCCAAGCCCAGGGTCGCCATCTCGGGGGCCCGCGTGATGCAGATCAAGACCAGGAGCGCCACCGCAATCCGAAGCCGAACCGGAGGTTGAGCGACTGCAACATGGCCGCCGCCGCCACCCGCTGCCACACTCCAGCCACCGTTGTCCGCCATCACCGCCAAGAAGATCAAGATCGGAACCGCCGCATCGATCTTGAGCAGCTGACGCTCGAGCAGAAGACCGCCGCCGCCGAGCCGCTCGAGCTTTGCCCTGGCGGCGTCACCGACGGCGGCAGAGAGGAGAGTGGTGGCGGGGGGCCGGAGAAGGGAGGCGGAGATGCCCCGGTGCAGCGCGGCGCCGCGCTGGAGCGGGGGGTAGGAAGGAAGGATCTAGCGGCGGCTGTAGATCGGATGGCGTACCGCATTTTCTTTCCCCGTGACAAAGCCGGTTGAGCGAACGTAAAACAAAGCTACACGTCATATTTGCTTTAATATAACTAGCAAAAATGCCCGTGCGTTGCAACGGTTGTAAAACAAATCTGAGAGTTCGGGTGGTATTCGCATAAGAATCCACTTTATGAAGATTCCACTGTATTCTAAAAGCTCGTGATCTTCTTCTCTGTTAATTAAACCTACTAATTCAACTTGCTCTAAAGAACTTTCACGGTGTTATAAAGGACTTGAATTATGTGTAATAAGATGTTGATATCCAATAATCCTGTGTAAAAATATTACAGAAATCTAAACATTTATTGATCAGCGGCTATTCCTTCAGCACAAAAATAATTGTACAACATATGCATACCTGTAGCAGCTTCAAATAGATCATATATAAATCATATATCTCGCAACACAGCTGCTTGAGGGCGAAACAGGACACGAGCAAGATGCATCGTTGCCGCACTCTCTCTACTCTTCGTCCCTCCCTATCTCACCAACGACAACGATGACATTCAATGTTGAGGATATCTTGATGGCCAGCATGTACCGGTGAGCCTCAAATATCTTCTTTCCTAGGAAATATTTCTTTCTAACATTTCATTCACTCTTAATTATTACATCTCATAACGTAAAAACAACAACAAGTAATTACAATCAATCTTCAGCTGATTATTTTAATCAATGAGCACGCATAGCGACAGTAACATCTCGAGAGCTAGCACCAGTAACATCTCGAGAGCTAGCACGCATAGCCACAGTAACAACAAACAGCACGCGTCATGCTGTTGGACCCACCCACCGCCCCCGGCCCATCCCACCACCCACCGATGAGAGCCAGCAACAGCAAAGCCCACTCCTTTCTTATCCTCATCACCCATCAGCTGGTCCTCCTCCTCTGTTCTCCATCCACCACCCAGCTCTCATCCAGCGCGCACCCACAAATGGCTGGTTGGCTTGGCGTCGCCCCGCCCCCACGGCGCGCCGATGACTCCACTCCTGGAGGCAAGGCTGCCGTAGTAGCTGTAACTGACCACATGGGCGCCTGCCTTGGAGCTCCCCTGCTGTCGCCCGATCTGGTCGCGAAGTCGCCGCCCGTGCTCCGGATCCGGCTAGTATAGCCTCGCCTCCGACCGATTCGGCCAACCCTGCGCCATGCCCCCCGCAGAGGTACGGTCCGGCCGATCCCGCGCGCTCATCCTCGCTGCCTCTGCTGCTGTTGACCGAGAGGAGGCCAGCGTCTCGTCCAGCCGCGGCCCACCTGCAGGGTGGATCAGGCGAACTGCCTCGCCCCGGCCTACTCAACCACAGCCACCTCCAGGCTCGCCAAGCTCTCGCCACCTAGATCGACGGGATCCTTGTTAGTCAGCCCAACTGACTCACTCACCCCGGCATGCATGTGCATCCAACTCCCTTCTCTCGTTCCATGTTAGAGTTGTGTCGAATATTGTGTACACGTTAGGTTACAGTTGGACTCTGAGTAGTATTGTGTTTACATAGGATGTGGAGTCGTGTCCTAGTAGGACACTTGTATCCTAGGCCTCTCTTATATAGCGGGGGTAGACACACGATGTAACCTATGCCAACATAATAGCACCGGAACGCAGGGGAAGCCGGCGTCATGTGCCGGTGTCCAGGGCGACCGGGTGCGGTATTGTGATGGTGTCACGGGGAGGAGCGCCCGTAGTCATGCCCCGGGGATGTAGCCATATCGGTGAACCTTGTTAACAAATCTCGGTGTCGTGCCTCGTGTTATTGCTTGGTCCTCGGAGGATTGACGGTGTGCCTCGGATTTATTCTAACAAGTGGTATCATGAGCAAGGTAACGGGGAGGCTGCAGGTTACTGATCTAGAGGAAGTATCAAGTTTGAGATGCAGCCGGTTGCGGCGTGGTTCTCAACGAGATTGGAAGAAGCAATTGCAAGCAGCGGCTTGGTTGATAAATTGCAGCAGTGATTCTCAGCGGCGTCAGCAGGATCGGAGTCGCGAGCAGCGGCCGGATCGGAGCAGTCGGTCGATGGCAGCACACGTACGTGTGGTGGCAGCAGAGCGGTAGCGCAAGGGTTCGCTAGGGCGTCCTCAAGGGTTGGCCGACCCAGGCCAACGTGGATGCATGAGGCCGTGCAGGTGTGCCGCGTGCGTCGCACAAGGAAGCTGCTAAGCGAGATGTTGTTGCATTGTGTGGTACCAAGGCAACACGAGAGATTTGTTTTGAAGACAAAAAAAAAAATCGGGACCGAGTCCCTGGAGGCAGCGGCCTCTCCTTGCGACACGGAGGCAGGAAGATTGATTCGAGCGAACGGAAAAATCCATCAGCGATACAACATCGGAATTAGCGGAAGGCTTTAGCAAAGCTTGCATTGGGATGCGTTTGGCAGCAGACAGCACAATGGCACAGCGGTACAGAGGATCTGGCTAATCACCAAGGAGCGTTGGACCATCCGTGAGTAGCAAGTTCAATCAAGTTCCAGTCTAGTATTTTGCTACTTGTACACGAGAAGGGTATTAGAGACTCTGGGCTTTGCTAGATGTACACGGACTGCAGGGCATTGCGTCTGGTAGCAGCTTGGTTAATTTTTCATCGGTCAGCCGTACAAAGAATCATGGTGCCAACGGGTATCAGGTTTGAGGTGGAGAAGTTCACGGAACAGAAACCTTGGGTTATGGCAGACACGGATGAAAGATTTGTTGGCATGACAGGGATGCTTGAAGGCGTTGCAGGAAGTCATGTCAGCTAAGATGGAATTATCAGGTGATGGATGGAGATTCGCGGAAGACGATTTGGGAGTCTCGAGTGTGTCATGCAGTCGGATAAGTTTGGCTGGGTCAGACTTGGACAGTCTGACGGATCGACACAAGTTGGTTGGTACAGAAGATGGTGCGGGATCAGCGGCAGCGACATAGGAGCGTGATGCTGATGGTGACCGACTTCTGGGGCGTGGAAACACGTGGCGCAGGTCAGAGGACTTGTGTGGCTTCGACAAGACTATGGCGCGGGGTTGATTCAAGGTGATGTACACACGGAGCTTGAAGTCGACGGGGCGCGAGGGTGGACTGATCATCTACCATGGATTCATGTCGAAGGTGGAGCTGGATTGAGGGGCTACGGTGTAAGGACCCAGAGAATCGAAGCCTATTCAGCGGGAAAAGCGAGGGACACACAATTCGGACTGGAGCCCAGTGGTCTGATGGAAGCGTGAAACTCGTCATCGGTCGGTGATGATCGGGTGGTACTCTGTAGTGGGGGTTGAGTAGTGTGGGTTCGCGACCCTTGAGACTCGACCGAGACAGCGGAGGCTCGACGCGGTAATAGCGGCGAGGCGTGCGGTATGCACGGGACATGGAGACCAGCCAGGGCTCTGGTGGTCATACATGTGGTGAGACAACTGCGAATTTGATTCCGGGTGACTACAAGCAATGGTGAAGTTCTTTCAGGTTTCAGACAGGCGGTCAAGAAAGGAGCAGTGATGTTGAGTTCAGGTAACTCTTATGTGTGATACCCAATATGTGAGTTGTTCACTTTCATGCAGGTCAGTGATCAGTGTGTGATGGCGTCGGACGGATACTCTGGAAGTTGGGAGCACAGACTAGAGTAAAGAGGAACTTAATTTTGCTCGAGCGTTGACTGTGGTCAAGAAAAGAAGGGACTACAAGTTGCAGGTGGAGTCGTATGGAGTCTTTGGAGTAGCAGCGATACTCACGGGATAAACTCAAGTTCAATGTACATGGAAGTTTGACGCATGGACGAATCCAAGGTGGTGGAGAATATTCGCCAAGGTGGAGTTTATTAGAGTTGTGTCGAATATTGTGTACACGTTAGGTTACAGTTGGACTCTGAGTAGTATTGTGTTTACATAGGATGTGGAGTCGTGTCCTAGTAGGACACTTGTATCCTAGGCCTCTCTTATATAGCGGGGGTAGACACACGATGTAACCTATGCCAACATAATAGCACCGGAACGCAGGGGAAGCCGGCGTCATGTGCCGGTGTCCAGGGCGACCGGGTGCGGTATTGTGATGGTGTCACGGGGAGGAGCGCCCGTAGTCATGCCCCGGGGATGTAGCCATATCGGTGAACCTCGTTAACAAATCTCGGTGTCGTGCCTCGTGTTATTGCTTGGTCCTCGGAGGATTGACGGTGTGCCTCGGATTTATTCTAACATTCCATCCCTCTTTCTCATCTCGTTCTATGCTTTTTGCAGGCAGATGTGAAGCCAAGTCGCCGACACGCCGTTCCAGCCACCAGATCCGGAGTGCCGCCGCTGGATCCTATCCCCATGACGCCTCCGGTCAACAACCCTTCCTCCTCCTCGAGGACTCCCGGCAAGAACCGGGACAGCAACGCGCGCCCTTCCCCGTGTACAACGCTCTAGTGCCCGCGTCGTCGGTGCTGTCGTAATTTCAGTATCATTCGAGTATGTGTGGATTTGACCACTTTGTTGCCTTCCCATCATGTTGGGTTCATTCTTTTTTGCCTCTGATTCTCATGTCTGGTGAGAATTTTATGTAAATCATGGTCAGGATTTGTTCCTGACCAGACAGAGTTTTACAAAAACGTCTTCGGTGTTTGATCGTATCTCTGAGCACAACGACACATCGGCGGACCCTGCGAGGCAGGGCCGCCGGTCATAATGAATCTCCTAGCCTGGAACTGTCGGAGAGTGGGGTTGGACTCGACAGTGGGCGAATTACGAGACCTGATTAGGTCCCACAACCCAGCGGTGGTGTTCTTATGCGAAACAAAAAAGAAGGCGAGAGCAATGGAGAGGTTGAAATGGAGCTTGGGGTTTTCGTCAGGTGTAGCGGTGGATTGCGAGGGTCGCAGTGGCGGTTTGGCTTTATGGTGGAGAGATCATGTGCAAGTAACGGTGAGGCCGTGGTGCCAATACTTTATCGGTGCAGAAGTGGTGTGTGAAGGGAAGACTTGTAGAATCACTGGATTCTACGGGGAACCCCGAACAAAATTAAGGAAAAAATCATGGGATGCAATTCGTTATATGCGAGCTCAAGATGGCCATCCATGGATATGCTTGGGCGACTTTAATGAAGCTTTGTTTCAGACGGACCAGCGTGGGGGTAATTCTAGGAGCTTTTCGCAAATGGAAGGCTTCCATGACTGCTTGGCTGACTGCGGCTTGGCAGATTTAGGTTTCTCCGGTTACCCCTATACTTGGGACAATAAACGGGATGGTCAGGAAAATATTCAGGTTCGTCTTGATCGTGCTATATGCAATGATGATTTTTTGGCTATGTTTCCGGAGACAACGGTGGAGCATATTCTTACTGAAGAGTCAGATCATCAAGCCCTCCTTGTTCGCGCGGTGGAGACTGCTCCACGGCGTGGTTGCGGGGGTGACAGACAATTCAGGTACGAGGAAGCATGGACGCAGCATGACCAATATGAGAGCATGATAGCAGAAGCTTGGGAAGCGGCATGCACGGGCGAACGGGGCCTAGCTGCGATGTGGGATAGACTGGGCTCTATGGCGGGATCAATGCAACGCTGGGCTAGGGAAGTCTTCAGCTCAATCAGGAGACAAATATCAAAACTGAAAGCGCAGCTGCTCGAGGCAAAAAATAGAGCCCTGCTGACCGGTACCTCACTGGAGGCCCGAGAGCTGGAGGAGCAACTCCGGGAAATTTATGCTAGGGAAGAAGTTATGTACAGGCAAAGATCTCGAGTAGACTGGCTGCGAGTGGGCGATCAAAATACGCAATACTTTCAGAACAGAGCATCACATAGGAAAAGAAAGAACACGGTGAGGGCGTTAAAACGCGATGATGGATCCTTCTGCAGGGTTGATGAGGGGATGCGTAGTATGGCGGCTGTTTTTTACAAACAGCTCTTCACTTCAGATGGCTCACGGGGGGCACATGTGTTGCTACAGAATATTGAGCGCCTTCTTACAAATGACATGAATGCGCTGCTGGTTTCTCCTATCTCTGACAAGGAAATTGAGAAGGCTCTTTTTCAGATGGGGCCTACAAAGGCGCCGGGACCGGATGGGTTACCAACTCTCTTCTATCGACGACACTGGTCGTTGGTCCATGATGATGTATGCCAGGCGGTTAAGGACTTCTTGAATGGTGTCGCGGCGCTGGACGGTTTCAATGCAACAGTTATTGTCATGATCCCAAAGTGCAACTCGCCAGAGTTACTATCACAATTTTAGGCCTATTAGTCTCTGCAATGTTCTATATAAGATTGCGACTAAGGTTTTGGCTAATCGGTTAAAAGGTATTTTACCAATTCTTATTTCTGAGGAGCAGAGTGCTTTTATCCCTGGCAGGTTGATTACTGACAATGTCTTAGTGGCGTATGAGTGTGTTCATGCAATTCGCAAGAGGAAGAGAAAGAAACCGTTTTGTGCAGTCAAGTTAGATATGATGAAGGCGTATGACAGGGTGGAATGGGTATTTCTTCAGCGGATGATGGAACGTTTTGGCTTTGCACCGGAGTGGATTGCGATGATCATGAGGTGTGTAACGTCGGCATCTTTCTCAGTAAAGCTTAATGGTGGTTTGTCGAGGAGGTTTTCCTCATCCCGAGGTCTCCGGCAGGGTGACCCATTATCCCCCTACTTGTTTTTATTCTGTGTCGAGGGGTTCTCTGCTATACTTAAAAAGGCTCAAGAGGAGGGGAGAGTGAAAGGGGTGAAATTTGGGAGCACTGGCCCCCATGTTACCCACCTTCTGTTTGCAGATGACAACATTGTTTTCCTCGAAGGCTCTCATGACAGTATGGCGACGTTGAAAGACATACTCATTAAGTATGAGGAGGCATCTGGTCAGCGTGTTAATCTACAAAAGTCTTCTATTTTCTTTGGCAAGGGCTATCTATCAAGAGGAGGACAAGGAGACTCTCAAGAATGCTTTGGGGGTTCGGTCTGAGTGAGCGATACCTAGGATTACCAACACTGGTTGGGAAGTCCAAAGAGGGAACATTTAAATATGTGGCAGAAAGCTCAAAGGGCAAGGTTAGTGGCTGGAAGGGGAAAGGACTATCAAAGGCTGCACGTGAGGTATTGATCAAATCTGGGCTACAATCTGTACCAACCTTCATCATGAGTTGTTTTCAGCTTACAAAGAAGATGTGCCGGAAATTGACTTCAATCTCTTCAAAATTCTGGTGGGCGGCAACGAATGGTGAATGCAAGGTACATTGGATACCGTGGCAGAAGATGTGCATGGTAAAACAAGATGGTGGAATGGGCTTTCGAGACCACGAGGCCTTTAACCAAGCGTTACTGGCGAAGCAAGCGTGGAGGATCCTGCAGGCACCTACGTCTCTGTGCGCCCGTGTGCTAAAGGCTCGTTATTTCAGCGACAACTCCATCCTAACAGCAACAGCACCCTCGTCCGCCTCGTACACATTTCGTAGCATTCTCCATGGACAGGACCTGCTGCGCGAGGGGATTATATGGCGCATTGGGGATGGAAGCAGTGTTAACATCCATCATGCAAACTGGATTCCACGAGCTGGGAGCATGCGGCCTCTTGGCCAGATTTTTGCCACGGGCATGTCAAAGGTTTCAGACCTATTAGCGCATGATGGAAGGAGCTGGGACATGGGCAAGGTGCGCTCTATTTTTTCTGATGGTGACGCTGAAGATATTAGGCAAATAGCTGTTGGGGATCCTGGTACAGAAGACTATCCAGCCTGGAACTACACCAAAAATGGGGACTTCACCGTCAGATCTGCGTATCACCTAAGGATGAAGATGAATACAGCAAGGACCGTACAGCCGGAGTCCTCGAGCTCGGTGGCGAAGCATAAGGGATACTTAGCGTTGTGGGATACGAATGCGCCGGCCAAGGCCAAGATCCATATGTGGAGGATGGTCCGCAATGGGCTAGCAGTTGGGGCTGAGCTACATCGGCGTCGGATCAAACCCGGTGTTTTTTGTGTGGCGTGTGGGCGAGAAGAAACGGTGCTGCACCGGTTCTGGACTTGCCAACATTCTGCACTTTTCTGGCAGCTTCTTCGCTCGGAGAAGGGAGTTGGGGTGGCGATCCCACCAAGTTTGATTGGCTCCCAGAGCGCTCTAGCTCGCTGGTTACTAGAGTGGTTTGCCGAGGCTTCGGATGATGAGAGGGCGGCCATGGTTCAAGCAACATATGGTCTTTGGTTGGCGAGAAATGAAGCGAGGGATGGGAAGAAGATAGCGCCTCCACATGAAATAATAGGCACGGTAGTGTCGCATATGAATGAGTGAAAGGCTGTTCACACACGTGATGTGCATCCGACAGTCCCTACAGTCAAGGAAAAGTGGCGGCCTCCTGAGGAGGGATGGCTAAAAATTAACTCTGATGGAGCCGTGTCAAGAGATACAGATAAGGGAGGAGCTAGAGCAGTTATTCGTGACCATGTTGGAGCGTTTAGAGCTGGTCTTTGGAGCAAAAGAGGGTTTGCTAGTTTGAAAGAATTCTTAAGAAGAAATAATCAGTCCCCCACATGGGCGACGCGCCGCGCGCCTCGGAGATCCAGTTCACGGTGGCGGCCAGCTCCCTCCCCGCCCCTCCTCCTCGCCGCTGCGGGGCGTCGCCGGGCGAAGCCCGTCTTGGCGCCTGGCAGCAGCGGGCCTCTCTCCTCCTCGCTCGGGATCCCGGCGGCGCGGGTCAGCCGGCCGTGGGGGAGCTGGATCCGGCGAGCTCTCCGACGGCGGGGACGCGCGGATTCTGCAGCAGCGGTGCTGGGAGGCGGTGGTGCGGCTCAGCAGCGGTGGTAGTGGGGGCTAGTCCGGCGAGGTCGATC
Organism: Aegilops speltoides; assembly: GCA_021437245.1. NCBI lineage: Eukaryota > Viridiplantae > Streptophyta > Magnoliopsida > Poales > Poaceae > Aegilops > Aegilops speltoides. The sequence goes on from CM038145.1 coordinate 7,529,107, forward strand.
TGGTCCCCTCGGGGCTGCGGGTGTCGCTGGTGGCGGCGGCCACGGTTGGTGAGGGCGCGGCTCCCACGTCTAGGGGTGGCGCTGGCGGTGCGGTGCGCTGGTCTTTCCGTGCTGGGCGGCGAGGCGGTGGCGGCCATGGATCTCGATCTGAAGTTGGAGGCTTTCACCGGCGCTTGTCCTCCTTGACCGGCCGAGATGTGGGCGTCCTCCCGGCGTCCTGTTCGGTGGCGGGGCGCTGGGTGTGGGCACTAGGTCGGGGGAAACCCTTGGCCGGCGATGCCGGGCACGATGTTGACGACGCCCGTGGCGCCGTTGTCCCTCTGGTGGGCAACATCGAGACCTACTCATGCCTTCCGCCTCCTGGTCTCGGGCGAAAGCCTACAATCTCTGGATTGGGGCGGCGATGGCGCGTCAGCGTCATGTTCTTCTTGAAGGCGCCGTCTTGGGTGATCAGTGGTCTAGGATTTGGCGTGGTGTTGGTCTGCTTCTTCAGTAGGGTTCATGTCCGACAGCTGCGGTGGGCTTCTAGGTCTTGGCCGGAGACGGTGGCGATGTATGGGTTTCTTTCAGAGGTGAGGCTGCCAGGGCGGTCGCTCTCTCCTCGGCAACTGGTTCACCGGTCCAAGCGTGCTCGGGGGTGAGCTGCTCTGCCTGCTGATGGGTCGACGTCCTTCGATCCAGGATGAGAGGGCAGGGGTACCCTCTTCGGCGGCAGATTAGGATGGTGAACCGAGTGGCCCTGGGAGGCGACAAAGCATGGCTCTCCTCCGGCGACGATTAGCTCCCTTGTCGCGGGCGTGTCCTGTCATGATCTGTAACCGTCGTGGGCTCCGAAGTACTTTTGTGTTCTTCGGAGCTCGTTAGCTGTTCCGTAGTGCTCTGTATCCGTGTCGAGTGTATTTTCTGTTTCCTGTTGTCCTGTTGGTTGTAAGGTGTGGCATTGCTTTATATATAAAGCGGGGCGAACGCCTTTTTCGGTAGCTGGTCTTTGCCATGTGTTCCGTGGAATCAAGGACCCGCAAACGGTGGAGATCTTGGCATGCAAACGGGGTCTTCAAGTGGCGAAAGAACTCAACGCTGATAAGGTCCATGTTGAGATTGACTCTCAAAGTGTTGTAAACATGTTGCAGAATCAACACAAGGAGTTGTCCAGTGCAGGGCCATGGATACAGGAGATCAAAACGATTCTTGCATCTTTCTCCGATTTTAGAGTCTCTTGGGTTCGCCGTTCTGCTAATGTTGCCGCGCATAAGTTAGCTAGAATTGGTGTGGGTGATGAACTTTGTAAGATTTGATTGGGGACTACCCCATACCGTGTGCTTGATGTAATCTCGGATGAGATTCCGAACGCATTTGATTAAATAAAGCGGCAACGTTGACCCTAAAAAAAAACCCGATCGATCCACAAGGGGTGGATTGGGAGCCGGGCAGTAGGCACCGAATTGTATCCAAAAGGGGAGAGGAAATAGTATAAAACGTGCGTGCGTGAGAGGGATTGGATTGGGAGCCGGGCAGTAGGCACCGCCCGGATCACCCATCAACGTCGACGTGCTCTACTACGTCCACCATGCATATATAGTCAGCTACTTTGGCTGGATATGTACGTCGTTTGCGTTTTGTTCTCTCTTTCTCTTCTGCCCCTCTCATTTGGCTGGCTGGAGACTCCACTCAGACGAATGGACACCGTTTTTTGCTCTCATGCGTCATCCTCTCTTTTTTCCTAAATACATGCCACTATTCTCCTAGTTGCATTAAGAGCATCTCCAGCCCCCCGCGAAAGCCCCCCAGAGGCCATTTTTTATCGCCATGCACCAATTTTCCCTCCAGTCGTGCCCCCAATTTCTCAAATAGCGCCGGATTTGGCCAGATTTACCGCCGGCGATCCTAGCCCAAACCCAAGGAGCAAGGAGCTGGGCTACTTATCCCATGCAAAAGACCCGCTGTCAGCCTCTCCCTCTCTCCCCTCTCTCTCATCTATTTTTCGGCGGGAGAGAGGACGAACAACGAGGAGGTCGGCGGGAGGCCGGGGCGGACTGGCGCGGGAGCGGGAGCGGCAAGGAGGAGTCCCTGTGGAGCCGGAGCTACGAGAAGGCCGTGGGCCTCATGGCGCGCGCCGCCTGCGCCCCCAGAGGCCGCTGCGGGGCAGATGGCCAGCATAGCCTGGCGCAAGCTCCTGGACGCGCCGGCGAGCATGCTGGGCGGCGCGTGATCGTGTCGGCAAAGGAGCTGCTACAGATGGAGGTAGAGGGGCGGCAAGAGGACGGGTGCACAACGAGGTGGCGGCCGCGCAGCAGGGAGGCCGGCCGCGGGCGCACATCGGCGGCTGGCCGGCGGGCGCGAGGAGCAGGGAGGAGATGGTCGCCGTGGCCTAGGCGCTCCACTGCTGTTGGGTGGGGGCTTGCCGTGGACTGGGCGCTCCACTGCTGTTGGGTGGGGGCTTGCCGTGGACTGGGCGCTCCACTGCTGTTGGGTGGGGGGCATGGCTGCGTAATTTTTGACCCCCAAGTCAAATTTGCCGTCGGATCGACCCTAAGCGGCTGAAAAAGTTGCTCCTGAGGGGCTCAACGGCTGGAGATGCTCTAATAGAAGGACTAAACTATTTTCGAATCCTCAGAAGTAGCAGAGCATTGCTGAGATCTTATTTCATGCCCTGTGATGTTGATGAAATTCTTAAGGTCAGGGCTTCACCGAGATTAGAGGAGGATACCCTTGCATGTGGTCCTGAAAAGTTTTTTTTCCTGTTAAAAGTGCGTATGAGCTTGCGTTTGAGGAGGCCTATAGAGATGGCGTGTCAGCCAGTGGCGGAGCCAGGATTCGAGTATAGGGGGGGCCGAGTATGTATATTGATCTAATTTCGTTGGTAATTACTCGTCGTTTCTACTAAAATTGTTGATCATTGGGGGGGCCAGGCCCTGCTCGTCCCGGCTCCGCCCTGGTGTCAGCATCAAGTTCGGCTTCTAATGGACGTAGAACCTGGAGGAAATGGGTCTGGTATGCTGAAATGCCTCCTAGTGTTCGCAATTTTGCCTGGAGAGTAGCAACCGACTCTCTGCCTACAAGGAGAATAAGCATAAGAGGGGTCTCGAACTGTCAAGTATATGTAATGTTTGTTGTGTTGAGCCCGAGGACAATTTCCATCCTCTTTGCTAGTGTCCTATGGCACATGAACTTTGGCACACAATGTCGGTAGTGTGGAGGCTGCCGGCTCTCTAGTAGGCACACAACACATTGGAAAGAATGTTTTATTACATGCCCTTGAGCCTTTAGAGTTTTTTTTGGGGGGGGCGTATGCTTCTTATGGTGTTATGGCGTTACTGGTTTATTTGCAATGAGATAGTACACCACAAACCTCCTCACTCGATGAATGCTTCTAGAAGGTTCCTTGTCAGCTATTTGGATTCTCTCAACGCAATCAAAGTGGACACCTACGTTGATTCTCGGAAGAGGAGATGGTGATTTCCTATGATCGCATGGCAGGAAAAGTCATGCAGGCAACTTGGTAGTCACTAGATCTTGGTTGGATGAACTAGAACTCGGGTGGCTCTTTTGATTTTGATGGCGTTGGGGCACGAATGGTGTTACGTGATGATCAAGGGAGCATCGTCTGCATGCAGGCAACTTTAATTTATTCATGTCAAGAAACTTTGGAGGCGGAGTTGTGCGCTTGCATGGATGGATTGGCTGTGGCTCTCCAAAGAAGTGATTCTCCCTTTGTCGTCGAGTTGGATTCTATTGTAGTTGTGAAGATGCTCCAAGTTCAAGACCAAGACAGATCAATATATGCATCCCTCGTCAAAGAAATTAGACACCTTATGTCTCTCTGTGAAACTTGTGTTACTCATGTTATCCGCTCCCAAAGTAAGGTTAGCGATAGCTTAGCAAATTTTACTAGGTCAGAAGGTAGAACCATGACTTGGTTTGGCTCTGGCCCTCCCAATGCAGTTGAGCTATCCTCAACTACAAGTTATTCATTAGCAAAAAAAGAAAGTGGTGGATCGTGCCACAACAGTTTTGCGCATTTTTGGTTGAGGCAGACAACAACTTTGCTTCTTTTTTGAGAAACACATGTAACTTTATTCATACTTATAACAATTACAGGTACACTGATTTGGACCTAACATCGAAGAAAATATAAAGTAACTCCTAGTACTAAGAATTACAATGAAATCTCTTGAAAACACCTTCTTCACAACATCAATCTCTGCTCGAAGAAAGACTCCAAAGACTTCGGTAAAGAGGCTACAATATGACTGGAGAAGCGCTACTACTAATTACCAGTAGCGTTGTTCTGAAGAAGCGCTACTACTAAGTCAATTTAGCAGTAGCGTGGATCCAGGCGCGCTATTGCTAAGCATTAGCTGTAGTGCCTTATCAGTAGCGCTCCTGCCCGCGCTACTAATAGGCCTAAAACCGGCACTGCTGCTAGGCTTTTCCCTAGTAGTGGTATTGGTATGCCTATGGATTTAAGTGATCTTATATCACTAAAACGAAAACTCTAAGTCAATTGCTTGCCTAACAATTGTCATTGTTGAAACTGGAGGGGGTGTCCTTAATTGTTTCTTGTTGCATCTTTTGGGACTTAATGTGAAATATGCCTCAAAATCATTAGTCCCTTGATATATATTGACATTAATTACCAAATTTTACCTAGGGGATCAGGATGCACTTTCACTTCAGTTGCTAGGGGAGAATTAGGAATAATATCATCAATAGGACCAGGAGAGTTCATATGAGATTATACTACATAGTTACTGGAGATATGCAAGCCCAAGTTCTCATCCCCCTCAATATCGATAAAATGAGGAGTATTAGTCACCACATCTTCATAAGTTCTATTAAAATGAATAGTTGGAATAACATGAGTCATCTGCATTGATTTATTAGTAGGAGCATTGTCATAAGATATATTAGCTTCCATATTATCACCACATGGAACAATCTAGTTGCATGGAGTGGAGAACACTCGCTTTCTCTCAAGATTCCTTAGGATTCACATTTTTCCTTTGTTCCACCTACCTCCATTGATTTCCCACCAGGTCTATTGGTGAAGAATCCGAGGTATGTAGAGGAGTGGTCGCAATCTATGCAAAAGAGCATGAATCTCCTCGATATTCCCTGCCCACTGTACGAAGGAATGGGAAACCCTATATGGTGAGGATTTAGGCGCCTCCTAGAAGTGGTGGAGGAGCTCGTCAAGATCTGGAAATGGGAGCGGATGGGTGAGAGGATATAAGGTTTTTACTTGTGCTTGGTCTCGAAGTGTTTTAGCAAGCGAACCATGGTGAGAGGGTGCTTTCTCTCGTCACGTATCACACATCTGGCCCAACCCTCCTCGAAATCACTCACAACCCCATCCCAAGGATTCCTGGCACGTTAAATCATCATGGAGGACCCAGAGGCACCCACTTGTCATAGAAACAATGCCATTGGCTTCGGAGATGGGCCATCCCACCATCATTGAAGTGAGGAGGCGAGTTGAAGATATGATGTGCTCTGGCATGTCGCATGGGTGCAACAAGCAAAGTCGAGGGTGGAGATGATGGGTGCTTGTATGCCACCTATAAGGAGGGTGAGACAAACGTCAGACTCGCCAGCGTGGAATACTCCTAGGCTACACTAGCACCACTATTGATGAACTTAACTATTAGAACAATGTGCAATCATTTTTGTGTTTGGTATCATCTCTTGACAACTAGCATTAACATGTCACTATCTACAGTTGATATCAAACTTTATAGGCACTATCATTCTAGTTAGACATAAAATGCAAATCGAGGGAATTATCATTTTGTCCATTGTCCTTCTTTCACTTATTTTTTTGGCAGTTAGGACGTCCATTTTTTGATAAAAAATTATTTATTCCACGAATACCACTGGCCACCAATCCTGGTCAAAAGTAGGAGCGCCACCCAGCCATATGGCTTGGATTACGACATCCATTTTCACACCAAATGCCGCTAGGGCATCCACAACCTTATTTCAAAGTCTAGGAAAGTACATTATTTAAGCACAAAAATGCAACACAAGACAAACTTTCATATCTCAAAAGAGAACTCCACTAGGTGCTAGGGCGTGATACGTGATGGCCTTCATAAGCTCATGTGCATATGTTTTGATAATTCACATCACGTCTCAGTACATGGCTGCTTGGATAGCTTGTAGGAACGCCTCAGCATCTGCATGCGTAGCAACATGAACACATCACAATTTTCTTGCTCTTGAGCCAATTACGTCATTTGTGTTATCTAGAACAACAAAGCTCCAACCTCCTTCTCTCGAATCCGGCAATAAACGGCTATCATTGTTGATCTTAGCAGGTTGCCATGAGGTGTGCGGGTCACCACCCAAATTTTGCTTTGGTTTCTTCAGGTAAAGCAATTCATAATCCACGGCATTCCTCCTGATCTAGTAAAGTGTGTCATTCACAGTGAGGTTCTTCCCCCCCAACATTAACCTTATATATTTTGGGTTAGCCACCACGCCCACAATACTGAGATACAAAACATTTGCTTCGAGACATCCAAGTCAATCAAGCAATGAAGGAACTCCTTCGGTCAAGTGCATTCAGCTAGCCTTTCCCTTTTATATTGGATGTTGAGGATTCTACATATCTTACATGCCTCTTTAGACTTTTCTAATAGGGGGCTCCATCCTCATCAAATATGTCACAAATAGGGCATCGATCTCTAATCCTCGTCTCTTGACGTAGAGCCTCGTCTGCAGGCTGATCTACGCAATGCACCTCTTCCAGATTTCTGTCCATTTGAATCCAACATTAGTAACTGTTTTGACCAGAACTTCCTATAGTATTCCTACTTAGCCTCTCATGATGCAATTTGTATGCAAATTTAACAGAGAAAATGCTCTTTGGATCATAATACCATGCCTAGTCATCTTCCATATGCCCACACTAGGTTAACAAGGTTCATATTGCATCTTGCTGCCAAGAACCTATGTTTGGATCACAGAGCTCATCTATTGTTCGTAGGATCGAATCCCACACACCTATCAATGATGGGACTTCTAGGCCATTTCTGTGGCAACCATGGATCGGTCCAAATCTAAATTGACACCCCATCTCCTACTATTTTTATTGCTCCTTTTAAAAGCTCCCCTCCTTTGACAATGCTTCTCCAAGTGTATGAGATACCCTCTTTTGGTTGTGCTTGTAACAATTTTCCATCAAGGTAGTACTTTGTTGCAACATTCTTGCACATAACGAGGAGGGGTTTGTTAGTAGCCGACATCCCTACATAGTGAGCATGGGCATGTTAAACGAATAAAGAATCATTACAACCAATGCATCCCTCCTCCATTGCTAGAGTATGCTTCTCCCAACTTCAATGCAGTTTATTTTTCATTTTCTTGTTGCGTCCAAAAGTATCTCCCAATCACATGGTAATCTCTCACAAAGGCCTTTTGTTAGGTCAAAACAATACACTGTAAAGATGGAAATAGCTTGAGCACATGCCTTTATCAAACTTTACTTTCCAAGATTTGTCAATGAGTTCTCCATCCAACCTGGGGATGTGCTCCCAAACAAGATCCTTAAGATATGCAAAGACATTGGCTCATGACTGTCCAACGTACACTAGAAGCCTAAGATATTACTCATTCCTTGCCTCACTCAATCGCCCAAGTTGCCGCATCATATGAGTTTTGTCATATTGCATGGCATTCTTACTAAACATAACGGATGATTTATCAACATTTATAGTCTGTCCTGAGTAAACCTCATAATGAGAAAGGATATCTTGCAAATGATGCAAACTTTATTCATTCGCCTTTATAAGAATTAGCAAGTCATATGCAAACAATAGATGGTTAATATTTGGGGCATCACGACACACTTTAACTCCTTCTAGCTGTCCAATACTTTCAACCGTGTTCAACAAACTAGAGAACCGCTTTCGCACAAATTAAGAACAAGTAAGGGGAGATGGCCCCCCGTCTGAGACCTCTACCTAGGATCACTTCCTCCAACTGATGTTTGATGTGACACACTTCATAGTGGTCGTCACCCACCCATCCTCTAAGCCCATCACACTCTCCAAAAAATGCCACTCCACTTTGTCATATGCTTTACTCATGTCTAACTTCATAGCAGCATAATGGAACTGAATCTTTTATTCTGCATATAATGAGTAACCTCATAAGCAAGCAAAAATGGTGTCTTAAATCAGCTGCCGGTACCAAAGCAAACTGATTTGGGGCAATAATCTCTGGAATGATGGATTTTAGACGATTTGCAATCACTTTGGAGGCCAGCTTATAGACAACATTGCACATACTACTAGATGAGCATTTAACAAAAAAACAACTTTTCGACTAACCTGGTCAGAAAATTACCACTCTAGGAAATTTGACCAAAAACTACCACTTTATGACTATTTTCTTTTACAAAAAAAGTACAACCTAGCGTTAGTGACTGCTTTGGTCAAAATTAAACTCAATTATGACAGGATTGGCCCACACGTAAGTGTTGACATGGCATAATAGGCAACTCAATTAGATTGACCGTTGTGACATTTGGGGCCTGCATGTTAGTCTCAATAAAATTTCTCGGGTTGGCCCTCCGCACATTGCAACAAGATCTCATTCAAATCCTCCGCCATGAGCGAAAGCTTGTCACTATGGTTTTTTAGTGTTCTTAAGAGACTTCACATCGCCTCCTTCTCATCCATTTTTAACTCTCCATACACCCCCATAAATCTCAACTCAAAACCATCCGACTCCTTTATCTCCATGTCAATGCACCCCCCCCCCCCTTCCTTTATTTGTAAATCATTAAACACAGTAAGTCCGCCACTCTGGCCGTCACTTTTCTGAGCCATCACGTTAGGGAGACCTAACTTCCATCTCAGCTACTCCAATCCGTTCATATCTGTTTCTGTTTCACAAGAAGAGAACATCGTGGTCCTCCTTCTCTTGAACATCCAGGAGACCTCGAATTGCCGGACTATTCCCCAAACCACGCAATTCGATGCCACTAGTCTCATTGATTCCCACGGGGCTGATCCACGGCGCCACATTCTTTGCTTTGGTCACCTGCTCATCTCCCTTCCGTCTCTTCCCCAGCTCTCATGTCAACTCAGCATCCTTGTCCATTGCTTTCTTGGAATAAGATAGACGTTTCTCCCTAGCCACTCTCATTTTAGGACGTCCATTGTTGGCAATATGGTTCAGGACATCCATTGCAGTTTGAATGGTTGTCTCCTATGGTTAGTACTAAAATAGCAGTGGCCACCAATCCATGCCAAAAATAGCACCTCCCATCCTCTGGTGGGTACATAAACACGTACGCGCCAACCAGCAAAAGACAAGGAAAATTAGTGCAAATCTCACATTAGTTCCGTTAACCGACCATGCACGCCGACCAGCTATTACCGGCGGTCGTGGCCGCCGTGGCCCTGGCTTGCCTGCTCATCGCCGGCCGGGCCGATGGCCTCGAGGAGTACGCCCCTACTGGCGCGGTGAGCCTGGAGATGGAGCCGCTGTCCATGAACCAGAACCCCGGGCAGTACCTCCCGCGACCGGAGGTGATGCCGCTGCCGACCGATCTGCTCTCAAGGCCGGACGCGGGTGGCGACGGTGAGGAGTACGTCCCGCAGGTGGAGGTCGTGCCAGAGGTGGTGGTGCAGCCGGGCGACCCCCTCGCCGAGGCTCTCGGCGGCGGCTCGTACGTCGCAGAGCAGCCAGCGACCGAGCCGGTCACGTTCGGCGGCGACTTCTACCGCGCCGGTATGACACCGAGCTCACAGCCGCCGGCCAAGCCGTCTTCCCCTGATCAGAAGAAGTATGGCGGCTCGCCCAAGTAAAGAAGAGTACTAATCCAAAGGGACGCTAGCCTATAATCCCGTTGCTCTTCCCATAGCAAGTTTGTTTCCTGTTACAGAAAAATAAAGGGGCCATGTAACGTGTGCATGTGCACGTCTTGGCCGAGAGATTGTTTTACTTACCTTAGTGGGTTTTTTTTTTTTGGATATCCAGAATCAAACGTGAGTTTTAAGAACAGGGGCTTAATAACCGGCGAACGTTCGACCGAATTGCTATAGATCAGAACACTTCAATAGTTCTTTATTTTTTTCCTTAAAAAATATAGTTCTTTATTTTCTCCTTTCTTTCCTAACTAAACCTGTATGCATGCATGCATACTGTGTACACGAGTAGTTAGTTTATTAGCATCATGAGTGTTCGGGCATTTGGGGAAAGCTTTGCCAATATATTTGAGCATTTGGCGGAAGGTTACTTCTTGTCATATGACTAACATTTGGCAAGGTGATTAGTGTTTGGGTATTTGACGGAAGCTTTGCAAATATATTTGGGCATTTGACACAAGGTTACTTCTTGCTATATGATTAACATTTGGCAAAGTGATTAGTTTTCTATTAAGGTTCTTTATTAGTTCTTGCCGAGAAGGCTAGCTTTGGCCGAAACTACACTGATACATGGATTAATAGCCTTCCGCCAAATAAAAAGCTACTAATCACATTTTTTAAGGGAATCACGTAATTATTTGATGATTATAATTTGACAGAGACGGATATTTACGGCTAGGCCTCGCACATCCGTGTCCGCGGACAGATGCGGGAGAAAATTTGCGGATCGGCGTTGGAGATGCCTTTACACAGGCCGGTTCACCTCGGAGGATAGCACAAGCTAAGGAGTAGCACGATTTCACTATAAATTGAGTGTATTTTATCGGCCGCACGGCTTATATTATAGCCGAATGTTCGTTTCAAGGCACGCAACGAAGAAAAGTTCATCGGGCTATCCCGTGGCATGGCCTAAATTCTCTTTTCGTAAATAAACGTTCGGCGTATAAAGGCAAAAGCCGAGAGTTTTGCGGCCGCGCGACGAACAAACATGACACGTGTTTGAGCTCGCCGCGCTTAACGGCTCTGTGATGCTGGGCCATATAAGCCGAGTGTTACCTAACCGAGTTCACAACGTATATAATACTTTCTCCGTTTCTTTTTTAGTCTGCATATAAGATTTGGTCAAAGTCAAACTTTTTTAACTTTCACTAAGTTTATAGAAAAAATTATCAAGATTCACAATATGAAATCCCTCTGCCGTGGGCTTACAACTCGCCTCCAGAAGCAAATCGTTGGGCTCATCGACGAGGACCAGTCCGGGTTCTTGTCTTGGCGGAGCATCGCGGAGAACTTCATCTTTGCGGCTGAGCTCGTCCTGCAACAAAAGGGGGGCGGCGACTCTTGTGTTCAAACTCGATTTCGCCGAAGCCTTCGACTCCATCACCTGGCATGCCCTTCGTCGGATCATGGAGGCGCGTGGGTTTCCCTCAGTCTGGTGTGACTGGATGGATCACATCTTCATGTCCTTGAAGGCGGCGGTTATTTTGAATGGGATCCCCGGGAGGCAGTTCATGGTAAAAAATGGCATGCACCAAGGGGATCCCCTGTCCCCCTATCTTTTCCTCTTGGTGGCAGACGTGCTCCAGCGCATGATCCGAGGCGACGACGTCCTTAGGAACCCCCTGGTCGATGGGGCCGATCCCCCGGCGGTGGTCCTTTAGTACGCGGATGATACTCTCATCATCATGAGGGCCGATCCCGCTGCCGCGGCCCGTCTTCGGGTCATTCTGGATATGTTTGCCGCAGTGACGGGGTTGGTGATCAACTTCTCCAAGAGCACTCTCGTCCTCCTGCACGTCGAGGCCGGGGCCCTACTGTCTATCATGGAATCGTTCCAGTGGGCCGTCGGCTCCTTCCCTCAAAACTACCTTGGGTTGCCGCTCTCCTGCGACAAGCTCAAGCTGGGAGACTTCGTGCCAATCCTTGCCAAGGTGGAGCGTTACCTGGCGGGGTGGCGGGCGCGGCTTCTGTCTCCTACTGGGCGGCTGGTCTTGATCAACGCAGTACTCGACTCAATACCCACCTACGCCATGGCGGCCATGCGCCTGCCGCCTGCGGTGTTCGCTGCGCTCGACAAGTTGTGGCGCGCGTTCCTGTGGAACGTCGCGGACCATGATTCCGGGGCGCAGTGCATGGTCGCTTGGGATTGGGTGTGTCGGGCCAAAGCCGAAGGAGGGCTCAGAGTCTAGGCCCTCACTGTCCGGAACGACTGCCTGCTCCTCAAGATCCTGCATCGTCTGCACGCGGAGGTGCCGTCGCGCTGGGCGTCTTGGGTTTGGGGCCAGCTGGGTGATCGCTTGCTCCTGTCCCTCGGTGCCTTGCCCCTCAGCGGTGACCACTGGAGCGTCCTCAAGCAGCTGATGCCGACCTACCGTGCTGTCACTAGAGTGTGTGTGGGGGACGGCCGGAAGACGTCATTCTGGCATGACTGGTGGCTTGCTGGTGGCCCGCTGTGGTGTGCTTTCCCTGCCTTGTTCTCGCACGCTGTTTGTCCGGAGGTTTCGGTGAGGGAGGCTCGTCACCGCAGGCTGCATGCCCTCCTCGTTCCCCGTCTCACCCTGAAGGCGGAGAGGGAGTGCATGGTCGTCCAGGACCTCATGGGGGGCGAGGGCGTCGAGGGGCTTCCAGACAAGCGGAGCACCGCTCTTTCTCGGGAGCCAAAGGCGCCTTCTCCGTCCGGGCAGCGTACGCGCTTGCTCGGTTTGGAGGGGTCGAGGTGCCAAACGATAACTTCCTCTGGGCTTCTCCGGCGCCATCGCACATGAAGTTCTTCGGGTGGTTGCTCACCTTGGAGCGCATCCATACGAGGAATGTGCTGCTTTGGAAGACCATCCTCACGGCTGCTGAAGCTGGTTGCCCATGCTGATCACCTCATCTTTGGGTGCCAGTTCGCGCGACGGTTCTAGCAACGCGTTGGCCTGTCGCCGGAGGGGGCCGCGTTCAGGGAGCTTCATCTCTTCGACGCCTCCCCCGCTGTTGGCATGGCGTCCCTCGCCGCCTGCGTCCTCCTGTGCTGCTGGCATCTCTGGAAACGGAGGAACGTTGTCGTCTTTCACGAGGGTGCGTCGTCCCTGGCGGCCACTCTCAAAGACTGTCATGATGATGCTGGTCTCTGGCGGTCAATGTTCAAGGACTGTAATCGCGGGCATGTAGATGTCTGGCTCGGTGTGCTCTGTGCTGCCTAGATAAACCCCACACACAAAATGTTGTTTGGTCGCCCCCTCACTGCCCAAAATGGGTGAGGGGGTCTGACCTCTTCCTTCCCCTTGATGTAATCTCGTCGATGACTCTGGCTGCTTTCGAGGTGTCTTTTACCCTCTGATATTAATAAAAATATTCAGGTGGTGGAGGCCCCCCCTCCCCCCGGTGAAACTTCAAAAAAAATGCCGACTAAATAGAAATGGAGGGAGTACATTTTCTTTTCATTTTAAACCAAATTTGTTTCGTCTGTTGCAAGCTGAACGGCTGACTAAATGCACTCATCATACATTGAATCATATCCTGCACTCACTGCCCAGCTAGCCAGTTATATCGTGCCCGCAATGCACCTTTCTCTCCACTGCTCCCCAGCATGACTCTCCCCTCCCTCTGCCGTAGCATCGTAGTCTGCCCGGTAAGCTCGACGAAGACCGAGAAAATCACACCGGCTGAGGTGAGCTGTTCCATTTATCTTTTTTCCTATTAAGTTTCATATTTTTATGTAAGTATGAAAATTTCATTTATATGCATATGATAACCTTCAAAATGGATTCTAGTCTATGATATTTTGAAGAATTTCTATTTTTGTGCCCCTTATTCCTTAGTTGTGCTCAGTTTTACCTATGGCATCTAACATTCCTCACTTTTTCCGTCCACAACTCGACCCATTCTTACAAATGCCCAACGGAGCCCTTGTCGTCGCGTCAATGCAGTTGACCATTAGCTGGTTCGGTTACTGACGCGTGGGATTGGGGCTCTTATGGTAGGTGGGCCGAGGCCGCTTGTGGCAATTGGGCTGATAACCCACAAGTATAGGGGATCGCAACAGTTTTCGAGGGTAGAGTATTCAACCCAAATTTATATATTCGACACAAGGAGCGCCAAAGAATATTTGCAAGTATTAGCAGCTGAGTTGTCAATTCAACCACAACTGGAGATTAATTATCTGCAGCAAAATGATCAGTAGCAACGTAATATAATAGCTTTGATAGTAGTGGTAGCAGCAACAGTAACGGTAACAATGATAGTAATAGTTTTGTAGCAGTAACGATAGTAAAAGTAGTAACTTAGCAAGATCAATATGTAGGAAAATCGTAGGCATTGGATCGGCAATTTGTTGGATGATATTCATCATATAAAAGTCATAACCTAGGGTGATGCAGCACCAGCTCCAGTTCATAAATATAATGTAGGCATGTATTCCGTAAATAGTCATACGTGCTTATGGAAAGAACTTGCATGACATCTTTTGTCCACCCTCCCGTGGCAGCGGGGTCCTATTGGAAACTAAGGGATATTAAGGCCTCCTTTTAATAGAGAACCGGAACAAAGCATTAACACACGGTGAATACATGAACTCCTCAAACTACAGTCATCACCGGGAAGTGTCCCGACTATTGTCACTCCGGGGTTGCCGGATCAAAACACGTAGTAGGTGATTGTAACTTTCAAGATCGGATCTAGAACATAGATATAATGGTGATAACATAAATGGTTCAGATATGAAATCATGGCACCCGGACCCAAAGTGACAAGCATTAAGCATGGCAAAGTCATAGCAACATCAATCTCAGAACATAATGGATACTAGGGATCAAACCCTATCAAAACTAACTCGATTACATGATGAATCTCATCCAATTCCTCACCGACCTGCGAGCCTACGAAGGAATTACTCACTCTCGGTGGGGAGCATCATAGAATTGGCGATGGAGAAGGGTTAGCGATGACGAAGATCGAAGATCCCACTCTCCAGAGCCCCAAACGGACTCCAGATCTTGCCTCCCGAGGAAGAAAAGGAGGTGGCGGCGGCTCCGTCTCGTGAAACTAATTATTCAAAATATAAACCATTAAAGAAAAACTAATTGGACCCATGGAAGAGTTACAGACCAAGCAACAATCCCCCGAAACAGTTTCGGAAACAGAGCAAATAGATCGAAATTTAGTTCATGAGCATTTGATGATTACTGCCTAGATTGAGGCATAACTATGGAGCATATTGGTACTTGGTGTACGTACCCAGATTGGTCTTGCGGAATTACTTGTCAAGAGGATAAGTTGATAGCAAGATTGCTCCCACAAGATTCTAATCTCCCAACTGTTGGGGAACATAGTAATTTCAAAAAATTTCCTACGCACACGCAAGATCATGGTGATGCATAGCAACGAGAGGGGAGAGTGATGTCTACGTACCCTCGTAGACCGAAGCGGAAGCGTTGACGCAACGTAGAGGAAGTAGTCGACGCCTTCCCGGTCCAACCGATCCAAGCACCGTTATTCGCACCTCCGAAGTTCTTGACACACGACAGCTCGATGACGCACTTCGGCCCGATCCAGCAAAGCTTCGGGGAGGAGTTCCATCAGCACAACGGCGTGGTGACGATCTTGATGTTCAACTGTCGCAGGGCTTCGCCTAAGCACCGCTACAATATGACCGAGGTGCAATATCGTGGAGGGGGGCACCGCACACGGCTAAGGAACGATCACGAAGATCAACTTGTGTGTCTGTGGGGTGCCCCCCGCCCCCGTATATAAAGGAGCAAGGGGGGAGGCCGGCCGGCCCCTTGGGGCGCGCCAAGGAGGAGGAATCCTCCTCCTAGTAGGAGTAGGACTCCTCCTTTCCTACTCCTACTAGTAGGAGTAGGACTCCTCCTTTCCTACTCCTACTAGTAGGAGTAGGACTCCTCCTTTCCTACTCCTACTAGGAGGGGAAGGAAGGGGAGAGGGGAACGAAGGGGCGCCGCCTCCTAGTCCAATTCGGACCAGAGGGAGAGGGGGCGCGGCGCCCACCCTGGCCGCCCCTCTATCTTCCCACCAAGGCCCATGTGGCCCATTAACTCTCCCGGGGGGTTCCGGTAACCCCCCTGACACTCTTGTTTTCTCCGAAATCACCCGGAACAATTCCGGTGTCCGAATATAGTCATCCAATATATCAATCTTTATGTCTCGACCATTTCGAGACTCCTCGTCATGTCCGTGATCACATCCGGGACTCCGAACAACCTTCAGTACATCAAAATACATAAACTCATAAAGAAGCTGTCATCGTAACTTTAAGCGTGCGGACCCTACGGTTCGAGAAAAATGTAGACATGACCGAGACACGTCTCCGGTCAATAAGCAATAGCGTGACCTGGATGCCCATATTGGTTCCTACATATTCCACGAAGATCTTTATCGGTCAGACCGCATAACAACATACGTTGTTCCCTTTGTCATCGGTATGTTACTTGCCCGAGATTCGATCGTCGGTATCCAATACCTAGTTCAATCTCATTGCCATCAAGTCTCTTTACTCGTTCCGTAATACATCATCTTGCAACTAACTCATTAGTTGCAATGCTTGCAAGGCTTAAGTGATGTGCATTACCGAGAGGGCCCAGAGATACCTCTCCGACATTCGGAGTGACAAATCCTAATCTCGAAATACGCCAACCCAACAAGTACCTTTGGAGACACCTGTAGAGCACCTTTATAATCACCCAGTTACGTTATGACGTTTGGTAGCACACAAAGTGTTCCTCCGGTAAACGGGAGTTGCATAATCTCATAGTCATAGGAACATGTATAAGTCATGAAGAAAGCAGTAGCAACAGACTAAACGATCGGGTGCTAAGCTAACTGAATGGGTCATGTCAATCAGATCATTGAACTAATGATGTGATCCCGTTAATCAAATAACAACTCTTTGTCCATGGTTAGGAAACATAACCATCTTTGATTAACAAGCTAGTCAAGTAGAGGCATACTAGTGACACTCTGTTTGTCTATATATTCACACATGTATTATGTTTCCGGTTAATACAATTCTAGCATGATTAATAAACATATATCATGATATAAGGAAATAAATAATAACTTTATTATTGCCTCTAGGGCATATTTCCTTCAGTCTCCCACTTGCACTAGAGTCAATAATCTAGTTCACATCATCATGTGATTAACACCCATAGTTCACATCACCATGTGATTAACACCCATAGTTCACATCGTCATGTGATCAACACCCAAAGGGTTTACTAGAGTCAATAATATAGTTCACATCGCTATGTGATTAACACCCAAAGAGTACTAAGGTATGATCATGTTTTGCTTGTGAGAGCAGTTTAGTCAACGGGTCTATCACATTCAGAGCCGTATGTATTTTGCAAATATTCTATGTCTACAATGCTCTGCACGGAGCTACTCTAGCTAATTGCTCCCACTTTCAATATGTATCCAGATTAAGACTTAGAGTCATCTGGATCAGTGCCAAAACTTGTATCGACGTAACCCTTTACTTATTTAACCTTTGTCACCTCCATAATCGAGAAACATATCCTTATTCCACTAAGGATAATTTTGACCAATGTCTAGTGATCTACTCCTAGATCACTATTGTACTCCCTTGCCAAACTCAGTGGTAGGGTATGCAATAGATCTGGTACACAGCATGGCATACTTTATAGAACCTATGGCCAAGGCATAGGGAATGACTTTCATTCTCTTTCTATCTTCTACCGTGGTCTGGCTTTGAGTCTTACTCAATTTCACACCTTGTAACATAGGCAAGAACTCTTTCTTTGACTGTTCCATTTTGAACTACTTCAAAATCTTGTCAAGGTATGTATTCATTGAAAAACTTATCAAGCGTCTTGATCTATCTCTATAGATCTTGATGCTCAATATGTAAGCAGCTTCACCGAGGTCTTTCTTTGAAAAACTCCTTCCAAATACTCCTTCATGCTTTGCAGAATAATTCTACATTATTTCCGATCAACAGTATGTCATTCACATTTACTTATCAGAAATGCTGTAGTGCTCCCACTCACTTTCTTGTAAATACAGGCTTCTCCAAAAGTCTGTACAAAACCAAATGCTTTGATCACACTATCAAAGCGTATATTCCAACTCCGAGATGCTTGCACCAGTCCATAGATGGATTGCTGGAGCTTGCATATTTTGTTAGTACCTTTAGGATTGACAAAACCTTCTGGTTGCATCATATACAACTCCTCTTTAAGAAAACCATTAAGGAATGCAGTTTTGACATCCATTTGCCAGATTTCATAAATTGTGGCAATTGCTAACATGATTCGGACAGACTTAAGCATCGCTATAGTTGAGAAAATCTCATTGTAGTCAACACCTTGAACTTGTCAAAAACCTTTTTGTGACAAGTCGAGCTTTGTAGATAGTAACACTACTATCAACGTCCGTCTTCCTCTTGAAGATCCATTTATACAATATGGCTTGCCGATCGTCGGGCAATTCCACCAAAGTCCACACTTTGTTCTCATAGATGGATCCTATCTCAGATTTCATGGCCTCCAGCCATTTTGCGGAATCTGGGCTCACCATCGCTTCTTCATAGTTCGTAGGTTCATCATGATCTAGTAGCATGACTTCCAGAATAGGATTACCGTACCACTCAGCTGTGGATCTTACTCTGTTTGACCTACGAGGTTCTGTAGTAACTTGATCTGAAGTTCTATGATCATCATCATCAACTTCCTCACTAGTTGGTTTTGACGTCACAGAAACCGGTTCCTGTGATGTACTATTTTCCAACAAGGGAGCAGGTACAGTTACCTCATCAAGTTCTACTTTCCTCCCACTCACTTCTTTCGAGAGAAACTCCTTCTCTAGAAAGGATCCATTTTTAGCAACGAATATCTTGCCTTCGGATCTGTGATAGAAGGTGTACCCAACAATTTCCTTTGGGTATTCTATGAAGACGCACTTCTCCGATTTGGGTTTGAGCTTATCAGGATGAAACTTTTTCACATAAGCATCGCAGCCCCAAACTTTAAGAAACGACAACTTGGGTTTCTTGCTAAACCACAGTTCATATGGTGTCGTCTCAACGGATTTAGATGGTGCCCTTTTAACGTGAATGCAGCTGTCTCTAATGCATAACCCCAAAACGATAGTGGTAAATCAGTAAGAGACATCATAGATCGTACCATATCCAATAAAGTGCGGTTACGACGTTCGGACACACCATAACGTTGTGGTGTTCTAGGTGACGTGAGCTGTGAAACTATTCCACATAGTTTTAATTGAAGACCAAACTCGTAACTCAAATATTCGTCTCTGCGATCAGATCGCAGAAATTTTATTTTCTTGTTACGATGATTTTACCACTTCACTCTGAAATTTTTTGAACCTTTCAACTATTTCAGACTTATGTTCCATCAAGTAGATATACTCATATCTGCTTAAATCATCTTGTGAAGGTCAGAAAATAACGATACCCGCCACGAGCATCAACACTCATTGGATCGCATACATCAGTATGTATTATTTCCAATAAGTCACTAGCTCGTTCCATTGTTCCGGAGAACGGAGTTTTAGTCATCTTGCCCAAAAGGCACGGTTCGCAAGCATCAAATGATTCATAACCAAGTGATTCCGAAAATCCATCTTTATGGAGTTTCTTCATGTGCTTTACACCGATATGACCCAAACGGCAGTGCCACAAATAAGTTGCACTATCATTATTAACTTTGCATCTTTTGGCATCAATATTGTGAATATGTGTATCACTACGATCGAGATCCAACAAACTATTTTCATTGGGTGTATAACCATCGAAGGTCTTATTCATGTAAACCGAACAACAATTATTCTCTGACTTTAAATGAATAACCGTATTGCAATAAACATGATCAAATCATATTCATGCTCAACGCAAACGCCAAACAACATTTATTTAGGTTTAACACTAATCCCAAAAGTATAGGGAGTGTGCGATCACTACAGGAATCAGCTAATTTGCCGTCTGTGGCTGTCTTTGCCGTCAGTTTTTGGTCGGGCCTGACGGCAAAGACCAATTTTGCCGTCAACTGCAGACGGCAAAGAAATACAGACGGCAAACAGCTCACTTTGCCGTCTGCGGAAAATTTACTGACGGCAAAACAAACTTTGCCGTGTGTGAAAAAAATACAGACGACAAAGAGCATACTTTGCCGTCTGTAAAAAAACTGGTGACGGCCAAGACATAGTTTGCCGTCTGTAAAAATACAGATGACGGCAAAGACATAGTTTGCCATCTGTGTTTTTTTGGCAGACGGCAAAGTGAGCTCTTTGCCGTCTGTATTTGATCTGCAGACGGCAAAGAAGAAGCACATCACGCGGATAGATCACCTGGATCGATGACATGGCAACATCCTAGACGCACATCCCACCAGCCATCGGACGCCGACGCACACCCCCACCCACCCACTGACCCACGATGCACGCGCCCCAATGAACCTACCCGCCCCACCCACGACTCCCTTATCCCCACGAACCCTCTCCCGTACGCATCTCTCTCTCTCTCTCACGAACTGCTGCTCCAATTCTTCCGATCTGGACCACCACAGCGCGCGCCGGTGCCTGGACCTCGCTCCGGCCATCTGGCCGCGAGTTCTCCCCTGCCTCCTCCCGCTTTGGCCCTAGCGCCGCTGCAGGCCTCCTCGCCACGGGGCCCCCGCGCGCAGTCGTCTGCGCCCCGGCGCCGCCGGCTCTCTTCGCCCCCTTCGCCTCGCGCGCCGGCCTCCTCGCCACGGATTTCCCGCGCTCTGGCGTCTGCGCCCGTCGCCCGATGTCTTCGCCCTGCGGCCGGCCTCTGCGCTGCGTGGCTCCTTCGCCCACGGGCGCCGAGCTGGCCCCGCCCCTTCGCCCGGAAGGCCTCCGCCGTCCCGCCCCGCCCGTTGCATTCTCTCCCGCAGCCTCTGCTGCCCTGCCCGCCCATCGTCGACCCGACACATCCCCTCATCGCCCCAGCCTTGTTCCCGTCGGCCCGCTTATGTGCATCATGCCGCAACGGCCTGCATGCTCCGTTCCGCGCCGGTCACCATCGTTCCGCACCGGCCACCGTAATCCCTCTGTAATCCCTCTGTAATCTGATTTTTTTTGTTTGACACCCTTTGTAATCCCTCTGTAATGAAACTTGTATGATGCATACATAAGATGATTGTCAGACTAAGATGGTTGTCAGACTACCAAAGCGCGGCACAAACGAATGGATATCAGAAGAAAGAAAAAATGCGATGATTTTGTCTACACCTTTGACCATTTGAGATCTCCAATTGGTCTGTTGGTTTAGTTTTGTTATAAATAAAATAAGGTTCTTTGCCGTCTGTGATGTTTCTAGATGACGGCAAAGATGCATTTTTGGCTGACGGCAAAGGCACATTTCTTTGCCGTCTGTTCTTATCCAGCTTGACGGCAAAGATGGTTTGGCTGACGGCAAAGACTTTCCCGTCTGCCCGATAAAAAGATGACGGCAAAGTACTCTTTGCCGACTTTGCCTTTGCCGTCACACTTTGCCGTCAGCCAGTGACGGCAAAGTCTTTGCCGTCTCAGTATTTCAGCCTTTGCCGTCTGTACTTGCCTGACGGCAAACTGTCTGATTCCTGTAGTGGATGATGATCATATCAATCTTGGAACTACTTCCAGCACTCATCGTCACTTCCTCTTCAACTAGTCTTTGTTTATCTCAGAACTCTGTTTTGAGTTACTAATCTTAGCAACCGAACAAGTATTAAATACTCAGGGGCTACTATAAACACTACTAAGGCACACATCAAACACCTGTATATCAAATATACCCTTGTTCACTTTGCCATCCTTCTTATCTACCAAATATTCAGGGCATTTCCGCTTCCAGTGACCATTTCCTTTGCAGTGTAAGCACTCAGTTTCAGGCTTTGGTCCAGCTTTGGGCTTCTTCGCGGAAGTAACAACTTGCTTGTCATTCTACTTGAAGTTTCCTTTCTTTCCCTTTGCCCTTTTCTTGAAACTAGTGCTTTTGTCAATCATCAACACTTGATTCTCTTTCTTGATTTCAACCTTCGTCAATTTCAACATCACGAAGAGCTCGGGAATCGTTTTCGTCATCTCTTGCATACTATAGTTCATCAGAAAGTTCTAGTAACTTAGTGATGGTGACTAGAGAATTCTGTCAATCACTATCTTATCTGGAATATTAACTCCCACTTGATTCAAGCGATTGAAGTACCTGCATAATCGAGCACATGCTCACTAGTTGAGCGATTCTCCTCCATCTTTTAGCTATAGAACTTGTTGGAGACTTCATATCTCTCAACTTGGGTATTTGCTTGAAATATCAACTTCAACTCCTGGAACATCTCATATGGTCCATGACGTTCAAAACGTCTTTGAAATCCCGATTCTAAGCCATTAAGCATGATGCACTAAACTATCAAGTAGTCATCATATTGAGCTAGCCAAACGTTCATAACGTCCACATCTGCTCCTGCAATAGGTTTATCACCTAGCGGTGCATCAAGGACATAATTAAATGCAGGCAAGAATGAGGATAAACCTCGATCACGGATCCAATCCGCATCATTGCTACTAACATCTTTCAACACAATTTTCTCTAGGAACATATCAAAATAAACATATGAAAGCAACAACGCGAGCTATTGATCTATATAATAATTTGCAAAATACTACCAGGACTAAGTTCATGATAAATTTAAGTTCAATTAATCATATTACTTAAGAACTCCCACTTAGACAGACATCTCTCTAGTCATCTAAGTGATCATGTGATCCAAATCAACTAAACCATAATCGATCATCAAGTGAGATGGAGTAGTTTTCAATGGTGAACATCACTATGTTGATCATATCTACTATATAATTCACGCTCGACCTTTCGGTCTCTGTGTTCCGAGGCAATATCTACATATGCTAGGCTCGTCAAGTTTAACCTGAGTATTCCGCGTGTGCAAAACTGGCTTGCACCCGTTGTAGATGGACGAGAGCTTATCACACCCGATCATCACGTGGTGTGCGGGCACGATGAACTTTGGCAACGGTGCATACTCAGGGAGAACACTTCTTGATAATTAGTGAGAGATCATCTTAAAATGCTACCGTCAATCAAAGCAAGAATAAGATGTATAATAGATAAACATCATATGCAATCAAAATATGTGGCATGATATGGCCATGATCATCTTGCGCCTTTGATCTCCATCTCCAAAGTACTGTCATGATCTCTATCGTCACCGGCACGACACCATGATCTTCATCATCTTGATCTATATCAATGTGTCGTCACATGGTCGTCTCGCCAACTATTGCTCTTGCAACTATTGCTATCGCATAGCAATAAAGTAAAGCAATTATTTGGCACTTGCATCTCTATGCAACAAAGAGACAACCATAGGGTTTCTGCCAGTTGCCGATAATTTCAACAAAACATGATCATCTCATACAACAACTTATATCTCATCACGTCTCGACCATATCACATCACAACATGCCATGCAAAAACAAGTTAGACGCCCTCTACTTTGTTGTTGCAAATTTTACGTGGCTGCTACGGGCTTAGAAAGAACCGTTCTTACCTACGCATCAAAATCACAACGATAGTTTGTCAAGTTGGTGCTGTTTTAAACTTCGCAAGGACCGGGCGTAGCCACACTCGGTTCAACTAAAGTTGGAGAAACAGACACCCGCTAGTCACCTGTGTGCAAAGCACGGCGGTAAAACCAGTCTTGCGTAAGCGTACGCGTAATGTCGGTCCGGGCCGCTTCATCCAACAAAACCGTTGAACCAAAGTATGACATGCTGGTAAGCAGTATGACTTGTATCGCCCACAACTCACTTGTGTTCTACTCGTGCATATAACATCAAACCATAAAACCTAGGCTCGGATGCCACTGTTGGGGAACATAGAAATTTCAAAAAATTTCCTACGCACACGCAAGATCATGGTGATGCATAGCAACGAGAGGGGAGAGTGATGTCTACGTACCCTCGTAGACCGAAGGGGAAGCGTTGATGCAATGTAGAGGAAGTAGTCGTACGTCTTCCCGGTCCAACCGATCCAAGCCCCGTTACTCCGGCACCTCCGAGTTCTTGACACACGTACAGCTCGATGACGCACCCCGGGCTCCGATCCAGCAAAGCTTCGGGGAGGAGTTCCGTCAGCACATCGGCGTGGTGACGATCTTGATGTTCAACTATCGCAGGGCTTCGCCTAAGCACCGCTACAATATGACCGAGGTGTAATATCGTGGAGGGGGGCACCGCACACGGCTAAGGAACGATCACGAAGATCAACTTGTGTGTCTATGGGGTGCCCCCCACCCCCGTATATAAAGGAGCAAGGGGGGAGGCCGGCCGGCCCCTTGCGGCGCGCCAAGGAGGAGGAATCCTCCTCCTAGTAGGAGTAGGACTCCTCCTTTCCTACTCCTACTAGGAGGGGGAAGGAAGCGGAGAGGGGGAAGGAAAGGGGGCGCCGCCCCCCTCCTAGTCCAATTCGGACAAGAGGGAGAGGGGGCGCGTGTCCCACCCTGGCCGCCCCTCTCTCTTCCCACCAAGGCCCATGTGGCCCATTAACTCTCCGGGGTTCCGTAACCCCCTAAGACGCTGTTTTCTCCAAATCACCCTAACAATTCCGTGTTGAATATAGTCGTCCAATATATCAATCTTTATGTCTCGACCATTTCGAGACTCCTCGTCATGTCCGTGATCACATCCGGACTCAACAACCTTCAAGACATCAAAATACATAAACTCATAAAGAAGCTGTCATCGAACTTTAAGCGTGCGGACCCTACGGTTCGAGAACAATGTAGACATGACCGAGACCGTCTCAAATAATAACCAATAGCGGGACCTGGATGCCCATATTGGTTCCTACATATTCTATGGAGATCTTTATCGGTCAGACCGCATAACAACATACGTTGTTCCCTTTGTCATCGGTATGTTACTTGCCCGAGATTCGATCACTGGGATCCAATACCTAGTTCAATCTTGTTACCGGCAAGTCTCTTTACTCGTTCCGTAATACATCATCTTGCAACTAACTCATTAGTTGCAATGCTTGCAAGGCTTAAGTGATGTGCATTACCGAGAGGGCCCAGAGATACCTCTCCGACATTCGGAGTGACAAATCCTAATCTCAAATACGCCAACCCAACAAGTACCTTTGGAGACACCCAGAGCACCTTTATAATCACCCAGTTACATTGTGACGTTTGGTAGCACACAAAGTGTTCCTCCGGTAAACGGGATTTGCATAATCTCATAGTCATAGGAACATGTATAACTCATGAAGAAAGCAATAGCAACATACTAAACGATCGGGTGCTAAGCTAACTGAATGGGTCATGCCAATCAGATCATTCAACTAATGATGTGATCCCGTTAATCAAATAACAACTCTTTGTCCATGGTTAGAAAACATAACCATCTTTGATTAACAAGCTAGTCAAGTAGAGGCATACTAGTGACACTCTGTTTGTCTATATATTCACACATGTATTATGTTTCCGGTTAATACAATTCTAGCATGAATAATAAACATTTATCATGATATAAGGAAATAAATAATAACTTTATTATTGCCTCTAGGGCATATTTCCTTCACCAACATCTAGTTGGGAACATTGCAGTTTTACGTACTGCATATACAAATTCGACAAACTGCATATTATATGGTCTCCCTGTTGCAGTTTGTATGTGGAAATTTTTAAGTATTTCACATCTGCGATATTTCGACTGTGTTGGATACAGACCAATTTCACCACCACAACATATAAATATGGGCCCTCATAGAGAAATGGGGATCTATGTGAGGTACAATTTTCTATCAAACATAAAGTACCCGAAGTCTCTAGAAGGGGACTTGTCTATGGCCCGGAATGCTTGTTGTATTTTCATGAGGACATTTTTCCGGCATTAGGGGGAGATAACAACCACATTGAATGCCAGGAAAATAGAACTAGATGTGAACAGACATCTAGTTCTTAGGTTCACATACAAATGAGTCTGAACTAGAGGTTCAGAAGATTATCAATTTGTAAAGTATTAATCTGCCAGTTGCATTTCCTAAGTATAAAGGTGTCACAAAGTAAAATCATCCCGTAGTGATTGTGCCAGACAGAGTGGATGTGACCCATTGGTTCATTCGGCCACCCATGTGGGGGAGGAATCTGGACACAAGAGGACAAAGCTTCAGGGAAGCGTCCGAGGGGAATGTGGCATCCTCAAATAGTAAATTCAGGTCAACTTCATGTTGACATTCAACCTAGGGTTGAAGGACACCTAAGGCCATGTTCGCTTGACAGGGTTGTGGAGGGGTTTTGACAGGGATTGAGGTGGATTAAATCCTCTACAAGTCAAATCCCCCCAATCCTCTTAGGGCAGGGTGTAACCGAACAAAGCCTAAAGGATGTTACATCCAGGACCTAGCACGTGTGTGCACACAAATATTGATGCTGGGACATCGGAAGACCTTGACCCGACTGTTGTGGGAAATCACGAAGAGTTGAAAGGAAATGATGAAAACTTCACTCTGTATATGGAT
The DNA here is from genome assembly GCA_021437245.1 of Aegilops speltoides. Taxonomy (NCBI): domain Eukaryota; kingdom Viridiplantae; phylum Streptophyta; class Magnoliopsida; order Poales; family Poaceae; genus Aegilops; species Aegilops speltoides. The sequence continues at coordinate 7,555,504 of CM038145.1, forward strand.
TTGAGAAAATCATATAATGGAAAGACTACATTATGTCGACATTTATTTCTCCTCGAGAATTGCAAAAGACCTTGGATTAGATCTAGAACTTAAGTCCATACATGGATGAGTCTCTTGGACGTTCTAGTTGATCCAAAGGAAGGCAACAATTGAGGAGGCGCTTGGTCTCAAGAAGAGGGGTCTTGACTTGATCAATAATACACACTCCTCTAAATGTTTTTCCGGGGTTGTTTATGAGAGGAATAAATACCAAGAGATGGTGAGACATGAAGCGAGGCTTGTAGCACATGGGTTCATGCTGAGACCCGTCATCATTTATGATGAAACATATTCTCCTATGAGTGGAATAACATTTCAATATTGTATACCATTGGCAGTGAATAATGAATTTGTTTATCCAACTGATGGATGTTGTATGCATAGTTGTATGAGTCATTTAATCAGATATCTCTATGGTAGTTCCTGAGGGAACGAAGATTTCGAGTTTAACCGCCACATGTTTTGTGTAAAGCTTCAGAAGTCATTATGTCTTGAAGTAGTCGGCAATGATGTCGTAGAACCGACTGGGTGAGTTCCTTTATTAGAAGGTCACTCAAACATTGATGATTATTCATGTATGTGTTGGAGATATGCCCTAGAGGCAACCATGTATGATGATATTTCCTATAGGTTTATGAATAAAGATAGTCCTTGGACATTATCAATGATGTGTATCAGCAAGTACATGACTTGTTTGTGGGACTATGCATTGTATGATGACTGTCCTAAAAGGTCCCTAGTCGAAAGGGCTGTGTGGATGCGCAGCCGACTAGACTAGCATATGACACGGTCGATGGCTCAGTCTCACTAGCCATGGAGCATTGGATGCTAACCGGATAATATGGACTTGGAAAGGTCTGGTCGGATACGACGTAGTCGGATCCGAGTCGAGATAAGGTCCGAGTCGGACAGACCCAACTATGAGATGCAACGATATGTCATCTGTGAGTCTCTAGCACAACATACGTTCTATGTCCTAAGACCTGAGTTGGTGCATGTACTCGGGATGGTGACAGACCTGCTTTGGGCCGACCAAATGCTACTCCATAACTGGGTTGTTACAAAGGTAGGTTTCACACTTGTCCAGACCCATGCCGCGAGACATGGTCGAGCAAGATGGGATTTGCCCCTCCGATTAGGAGAGATATACTTTGGGCCCCTCGTGTGATCCGACCAAGATAAGCATGGCCATGCGACAAGGATTATGAGATAATCCGGTTTGTGGTCGGCATCACTGGAATGAGAAAGAGGTCGGGCTACCACAAGGATGACAGACTCGCCTTGAGCCCGATAACATATATCTTATGGCAAAGGGAATAGAAGTATGATGTACAGGTTTGCCTAACCAGCTTCATAGTCTTCTTGGTGTTCGGCATGCCTTGCTAGGGGCCGCTACCAACCATGCAGTTCGGAGGAGATCTGAACTGCGACCAAGCCGGATTGAACCTAAGGGGTCGCGCACTTAAGGGAAGGAACCTACAAGGTCGGATCTGAGGACACTGGTCGGATGTGATCCGAGCTGTATTCGGGTTGTGGCCGAGTAGACTTATGGGATTTAGGATCCGTGCGAGGCCCAAGTGTTGAGCCCGTGACGGATGCCTATATAAACCGGGGTGCGGCACACTCATGCGGTTGATCGCTTTGGCGCTATCACTAGGGATTGCATGTGTTGCGAATAGCCACCTCCACTTGCCGCCGGTTGTGTGATCGGACCTAGCAGTCCGCCGCACGATGTTCCTCCTGCATGCGTGTATACTGTTAGAGGCGATGCACTTGCGCCGCTCCGGCGAACCTGTTCGCGGGATCCGATCGGCTACGTGGGAGACCGGGAAGGAGGAGACGACTCCGGGGACATGAGGCGACTCCGGGAATGTGCTGCGTCAACTCTACTTCTGCTGCACGGCAATACGTGTCTAGTGGTAACAATCTGTGATCCATCTCCCGTAGCATGTTCCTGGTTGTTCTGCGCATAGGAAAATTTTAATTTGCAGTTGACGCACCCTACCATAGAACCCAACAGTGGTATCAGAGCCTTTGCTATAGGATTTGGATTCAGATCGTATGCATGTTAGATATGTGGAGGCGGTAGATGAGATCTGTTGTCGTTGATAAGATCGGCTGTGTGCACGGTTGATGAGATCAACTGCACATGGGGATTGATGAGGCTATGTTTTTTGATGATCAGAGTAGATGAGGTTGTGACACAACCTACCCCTACCGGTCGGTATCCTCTATCGGGGTTAACATTGAAACGGAAATCCGAATCGGACTCATGATGATCGATAAGATCGGTCAGATCAGAAAATTCGGCGTGATTGGAGTTCGGATGTGATATGTGATTTCGGCTAGCGGGACCGCCGTGTGTGTAGCGCCTTGTATTTTGTACATGATCACTCAAACCGGTAGAATGCGATTCTATGCATAACTTTGTTTTGCAGGTTTGATGTGAATAGTATGGCTCATGTGTATGTGATGCATGTGTGTAATTTATACATGGCATGTGTGTCATGTTTGTCAGTCGGCAGGAGCCAATGTGCTGTCATTATAATGTATAACAACCTGCGTGTCGACTTGTGACTCTATGTAAAATTCATTACTAGTTGTAGTAGTTGGATAATAGAGATCAGGTTGGTGGCTTGGCATCCCGGCGTGACAAACAAGATGGAGTTCCTAGATGGTCATCGGAGTAGGAGCCGACCTGGAAGAACATCCATGAAGGAGCCATACTATTTCACAATATGTGTTTATGTGTGATTGTTATGCTTCTTTGTTTCTATGCATGTTAGAATGGTAGAATGATTCCTCATGATATCAAGAGAATTTCCATCCCCGATGTTGCACCTTCACACATCAAGTACGTCTATTAGTGGCTCATAAAATTGAGGTGCTGCTGGGTGTCCTTGAACTGAAGGGTTCGTGTCAGACACGGACATGCACTGCATCTGGTTAACTTGACAAGGCTATAAAAACGGTTTTGGGCCTTGTGGAAAAGAAGGTTGGGAGCCGGGGTATGAGATACCTTCCTGACCGACAGGAGTCGTATGGAGATACAATTTGCAAGGAGTTGCTTACCGGATAGGTATGTTGGCTAGTAGTGATGCTAAAGCTCTCTAGTTGCATAAGCTAATTGGATCATGAATCACTAAGAGTTTGCGGAGGGATGCTGACTTCAGTGGAAGTATTTCTATTTAAGCTTGAATTACTCTACATAAACACATTGCTTAGTGATTGCATATTTTCTGTTGTAGATCAATGGCACCACCTGCTCAACCCAACTTTGGATTGAAATCAATTCTGGAAAAGGATAAACTAAATGGAACAAACTTTACCACCTGGTATAGAAATATGAGAATGGTTCTCAAGCATGATAAAAAGGAACATGTTATAGAGGATCCACTTCCAGAGGAACCTGCCGATAATGCTAATACCACAACCAGGAATGCCTACCAGAAACTCGTTGATGAATCAAGCGAGATCAGCTGCCTCATACTGGCTTGTATGGAGCCCGTTTTGCAGCAGCATTTCGAAGATGTTGGGGCTTTCGATATGATCGAGAGTCTCAAGAGCATGTTTCATGTGCAGGCTAGGACCGAAAGGTTCAACGTCTGTGATCCTTGATGGATTGTAAGCTGAAGGAAGGTGATCCACTGAGCCCGCTGAGGGAGTCCTGGATTAACGGGTCCTCGGATAGCCGGACTGTATGCATATGCCGGACTGTTGGACTATGAAGATAAAAGATAGAAGACTTCGTCCCATGTCCGGATGAGACTCCTTTGCGTGGAAGGAAAGCTCGGCGATTCGGATATGAAGATTCCTTTCTCTATAACCGACTCTATGTAACCCTAGCCCCCTCCGGTGTCTATATAAACCGGAGGGTTTAGTCCGTAGGACAATAACAATCATAATCATAGGCTAGCTTCTAGGGTTTAGCCTCTACGATCTCGTGGTAGATAAACTCTTGTAATACTCATATCATCAAGATCAATCAAGCAGGAAGGAGGGTATTACCTCCATCGAGAGGGCCCGAACCTGGGTAAACATTCTGTCCCCCGCCTCCTGTTACCATTAGCCTTAGACGCACAGTTCGGGACCCCCTACCCGAGATCCGCTGGTTTTGACACCGACATTGGTGCTTTCATTGAGAGTTCCACTATGACATCGAAGATAGGGTTGATGGCTCGCCTTGTTATCAAGGACAACATCACCTCCGGGGGAGCTCTGGCCTCAGGCCAAACCCTTCGGCTGGGCGGCTTCGTCTTGACCGCCCGTTCGGCCGTCGGGCCGACCATGACTTCTCGAGTCATCGAAAATCCTCTCATGTCAGCTCGGAATACGCCGAGCAGATTGATCCAACGGAGTTATCATCTCTAAACGGGCTCCTGGATCGCATCGTCGCTTTGGGAGCCGCTTCGGACTACGATCGGATTGGGTTTAAACCCGATCAGAGAGAGACTGAATCTTCGCCGATCACCCATCAGATACTGGTGGTGGAGGAGCAATGCAACAACTATTCCCCTATATTGAGGAAGAAATATGTCCGGATTTCAGAGCTCACCAAGCCGGATACATGCCTGCGGGAAGACATGCCACGAACTCCGAACTTAGAATTGGACTGTGGGCCAGAAAAATTGGTTGACATCCCAGAGTCCAAATTATTAAGCCCAGAAACTCCTCAAGCCCTGGGTTACAGATTGGATGAGTGTTCAGACTTAAATCCACCCACCCACCCAGACCCAAGCGATCTTTCCCGCATCAGAAAACAGTCCCAAGAAACGGTACATCACTTTTGGGCCAGATTCCTCCTTGTCAAAGACAAGGTCAAGGACTGTTGCGATGAAGACGCAGTCTCATTATTCTGCAAAAATTGCACAGACAAGGGACTCCTTAACGCCATAAATCACCGTCACGTATCACGCTTCGATGACTTGGCGATGATAGTATAGAAGTACTACACGATGGAAAGCGCCTGGAAAACTCAGGCAGCCTTTTGGGATCCACTGGCTCTCGCTAAACCCCTTGTCCGAACAAAAAGGGTGTACCCTCGTAGGTGGCCCGATCCAATCACGAAGAAATCAAAGCCCACTACAGGGCGCACAACCATTTTGGAGGGGTGGCTCGATAGGCCATGCAAAATACACACCACATCGGATACCGTACCAACACATAGCCTTAGAGCATGTTGGATACTTCGGCAGGTGGCCAAGAGCGGCGAGGATCTCCTCACAAAAAACAACGCAGAGCAACATCCCACAGAACACAACACTACAGTATTGCAGTCTTCGAGACTTTCGCCTCAGGTAACAGGAGCAAGAGAGCACTCCGCGGCCTCGCCGAAGTCTGCCAAGTTGCAGCAATAAACCCCTGGAACAACACGGCCATAACTTTCAGTGCCAGTGACGAGCCGCAATTCAAAACAGTTCGGGCACCAGCCGCTTTTGCCCTCAGTCCAATCATGGACGGCTTCCGGCTTACCAAAGTGCTCATGGACGGCGGTAGCGGACTAAACCTCATTTATGAGGAAACTCTCAACAAAATGGAAATAGACAGGAGCCGCATTGAGCAAAGCAGCACAACCTTCCGAAGAATTATTCCCAGCCGGGAGGCAAGATGTGCGGGAAAAATCACACTCGATGTGGTATTCGGCACGTCGGAGAATTATCGATCCGAAGAGATAACCTTTTAGATGGCCCCTTTCACTCGTGGATATCACGCCTTGTTAGGGCGGGATGCGTTTACGAGCTTCCAAGCTATACCCCATTACGGGTACATGATGCTCAAGATGCCTGGGCCCAATGGAATTATCACTCTTGCCAGTGATTCGGACACATCACTCCGCGCCGAAAATAAAACAACTACCCTGGCCCTCGAAGCATTGTTCGAAGCGCTCGCGGCCGAAGAATTAACTGCATTACGCTCCACAGTGGATAAGGATGACGTGATACTCGATAAGCGATCCAAGTCCACCTCCTTTAAACCAGCAAACGAAATAGTCAAATTCCAAGTCCACCCAACGGACTCCACAAAAGACATCATCCATCGGGGCACAGCTGGATCCCACAGTCGATGCTGCACTGCAGACGTTTCTATGTGAGAACTGGGATATCTTCGCCTGGCACCCTTCTGATATGCCGGGGATCCCATGCAGGCTGGCCGAACACAGTCTCAACATAATGAAGGGATATAAGCCGGTCAAGTAGACACAACGGCGCTTTTCAGAACCCAAACGACAAGCTATGGGAGAGGAACTAGCCAAATTACTTGAAGCCGAATTCATTAGAGAAATAAAACACCCGGATTGGCTAGCAAATCTCGTGATGGTACCTAAGGGAGTCCTGGACTAGGGGGTGTCCGGATAGCCGGACTATCATCGTCATTCGGACTCCAAGACTATGAAGATACAAGATTGAAGACTTCGTCTCGTGTCCGGATGGGACTTTCCTTGGCGTGAAAGGCAAGCTTGGCGATACGGATATGTAGATCTCCTACCATTGTAACCGACTCTTTGTAACCCTAGCCCTCTCCGGTGTCTATATAAACAGGAGGGCCTTAGTCCGTAGGACACACAACCATTACAACAATCATACCATAGGCTAGCTTCTAGGGTTTAGCCTCCTTGATCTCGTGGTAGATCCACTCTTGTACTACCCATATCATCAATATCAATCAAGCAGGATTAGGGTTTTACCTCCATCGAGAGGGCCCGAACCTGGGTAAAAACATTGTGTCCCTTGTCTCCTGTTACCATCCGCCTAGACACACAGTTCGGGACGCCCTACCCGAGATCCGCGGGTTTTGACACCGACATTGGTGCTTTCATTGAGATCCGCGGAGACTTGATCTTCGACGGATTCGAGCCACAGCCGAGCGTGCCATACTGTCACGATGGGCATGATTTAGCTCTGCTGCCGGACAGAACCTTGGAGGCCGCACACGGATCCGCTCCGACCTATAGTTCCGAGCCGACCGCGCAGATCAAGGACAGGTGGCTGGACACCGCCTCGGGAGCTGCAACCTCTATGGCGATGGAGCCGAATACCGACCTTGTCCCTTATAAAGCTCGTGACTCCGAGGTGCCGGACTCCGAACCTCCTGCGCCCCTACCAATCGAATCCGATCGGGCGCCGATCATGGAGTTCACCGCAGCGGACATCTTTCGGCACTCGCCCTTTGGCGACATCCTGAACTCACTAAAGCATCTCTCGTTATCAGGAGAACCCTGGCCGGACTGCGGTCAGGATGGTTGGGATGCGGACGACAAGGAAATTCAAAGCCCACCCACCACCCACTCTGTAGCCACTGTCGACGATCTAACCGACATGCTAGACTAGGACTCCGAAGACATCGACGGTATGGACGACGATGCCGGAGACGATCAAGAACCAGCGCCTACAGGGCATTGGAAGACCACCTCGTCATACGACATATACATGGTGGACACCCCAAAGGATGGGGACGGCGAAGAAGCAGCGGAGGCAGATTCCTCTAAGAAACAACCCAAGCGCCGACGTCAGCGGTGCTGCTCTAAATCCCGCCACAGCAAGAATGGAGATTCCGGCACCGGAGATAATAACACCCAGAGAGTGCCAAGACAACCCCTCCAAAGAAGATTCAAAGACAGAAGACGGGAAGCCAGCCCTCAAGAGAGAGCGGCAGACGAGGAGTTAGAGGATGACAATTACATGCCTCCCTCCGGAGACGAGGAAAGCCTCAACGACGACGAATTTGTCGTGCCCAAGGATCCCGTCGAACAAGAGCATTTTAAACGCAGGCTAATGGCCACGGCGAACAGCCTAAAGAAAAAACAGCAACAGCTTCGAGCTGATCAAGACCTGCTGGCCGACAGATGGACCGAGGTCCTCGCGTCAAGAGTATGAACTCAACGCCTCCAAAAGCTACCCAAAACGCAAGTTGCTCCCCCGACTATAGGAGGAAGCATACAAACCTTCATCACCAGCGCACAATACGGCAGACCGACCACCTCGTGGCCGCGACAGAGAGACATCTAGGCCCTCCGCCAGAACCGTACCCCGGCACCGCTCGAAAAGCGTGAAGCCATGGGGGAATGCGCCAGACTTGCGGGATATATTGGAGGACAAGGCAAGACAATCCAGATCCATCTACGGATCACGTGGGCACCCCACGACCCACGACGACCGCCGTCACGCCGGATACAGCAACTCCGGCCGGGCCGAACACAGCAGACAACGCTCTCTTGAGCTACGTCGTGATATTGCTTAGTATAGAGGCGCCGCACACCCACTATGCTTCACGATTTAAGTAATGGATCATCAAATCCTCAAGGGTTTAAACCCGTGAACATTGAATCCTACGATGGCACAACAGACCCCACGGTTTGGATCAAGATTATCTCCTTCATATCCATATGGCCCGCGCGACGCATCTCCACGCCATCAAGTATCTTCCACTCAAGCTTAAAGGACCAGCTCGGCATTTGCTTAAGAGCTTGCCCGCAGAGTCAATTGGGTGTTGGGAGGACCCGAAGCCGCATTCTCGACAACTTCGTGGCACATATGTGCGACCACCGACGCCGATGACCTAAGCCACATAATTCAGCAGCTGACGAATCGCCGATAGTTTCGACACGGTTCTAACAAAGAAAAATCAAATCTTCGACCGTCCGGATGCAGAGGCCCTCGCAGCCTTCAAACATAACATCCGCGACGAGTGGCTGGCCCGCACCTCGGACAGAAAAGCGAAATCCATGGCAGCCCTCACATCACTCATGACCCGCTTCAGGCGGGAGAGGACAGCTGGCTAGCTCGCAAAGAATAACCTCGGCAAAAATTCCGCAGTCCGGACAACAAGGACCACAATGGCAGGTCGCAACGCAACAAAAACAAACGCTGTGTTAACGGCGACAACACTGAGGATACGGCAGTCAACGCCGGATTCAGAGGCTCTAAACCCGGTTAGCGGAAAAAGCCATTCAAAAGAACTACTCCGGGTCCGTCCAATTTGGACCGAATACTGGACCGCTCTTGTCAGATACATGGCACCCCCGAAAAGCCAGCTAATCACACCAACAGAAATTGTTGGGTATTCAAGCAGGCGGGCAAGTTAATTGCCAAAAACAATGACAAGGGGCTGCATAGCGATGACGAGGAAGAGACCCGACCGCTGATCAGTAGAGGACAGATGGGTTTTCCCCCACAAGTGCGGACGGTAAACATGATATACGCAACCCACATACCCAAGAGGGAGCGGAAGCGTGCACTTAGGGACGTGTATGCGATGGAGCCAGTCACCCCGAAGTTCAACCCATGGTCCTCTTGCCCGATCACTTTCGATCAAGGACCACCCTACCAAGATCCGCTTATGGTGGATTCGCCGCATTGGTTTTAGACCCAATCGTCGGATGGATTTCACCTCACTAGAGTCCTAATGGACGGCGGCAGCAGCCTGAACCTGCTTTATCAAGATACAAAGGCGCAAGATGGGCATAGACCCTCAAGGATTAAACCTACAAAGACGACATTTAAAGGCATCATACCAGGTGTTGAGGCCAATTGTGCTGTGCTCACCACACCGAAGTGGTCTTTGATCCCGGATAATTTCCGAGCGAGGAGTTAATCTTCGACATAGTCCTGTTCAAGAAGGGCTATCACGCCTTTCGGACGAACGCTGCTTGTAAAATTCAATGCGGTGCCGACACGCATACCTCAAGCTCAAGATGCCAGCCCTCGTGGAGTCATCACGGTCAACGGAAACACCGAACGCTCCCTCCGAACGGAGGAACACACAGCGGCTCTCGCGGCAGAAGTACAGAGCAGCCTCTTAAGGCAATTCTCGAGTCCGGCCGTTAAACGACCGGACATGGCCAAACGCGCACGGAGCAACATACATCAAGACCACCTTGCACGTTCCGAGAACGCGTAGCAATGTGGCCCCAACCCCAGCCCTTGCATGATTGCAAGACGAGCCCTTCGCGTACATCATTACGCTCTGGATATACCATGGTCATAGGGGGAGGGGCACGACCACGACAGGACCAGAGTGCGGCTTAACCACACCAGGGGCTCCCAAGTGTGTCACTCTTTTTTTTCTTTTTTTATTTTTTCCACAGGACTCCGCTCACGTGAGGCCCCGTCCGCAAGAGATCTCGCCAACTCACGATGCAACAGCCGTGGAGGGACAATGGCTACGATTTAACACCTGTGTGGTCTCCATTATGAGCATTAAATCTGTTTAATACACCATTCCGCAGCCTACCCTCGAGGGAGACACTTCTAATAGTCCAACCCTTGCTTACCAAGACTATTTGTATCGCTCGCACCGTGGCGTAATCCCTTGAATAAACAATGCATCACCTTTTTTTATATAATTGCATTCCTCTTTTTATATGTTCATTTATGACATCTTGCATCATCCACTTTGGTACGGCCAATACACCAGGGCTTATGTTCCCGTGATTATGGTGTGATAAGTCGAACACTTTCACAAGTGCGGCACCCGAACTTATAGCATTATATGCATCGGCTCCAATCATGTCTTGGGTCAACAGTTGGGTTTGCCTGCTCCCATGTTTTGGTACCTTACGCCCGCCCGCTGACTAAGGTAGCATCATGAGAACCATTGCGATTGCGCCCGGCTGAGCTGGGCGAGCCAAAGGAGAAAGCTAAAACCGATGTCATGATAAGGAGAGAGCTGGTCGCTGTTCGAGAGGTCTTTTCGAGTCCTTAAAGACTTACGCCGCTTAGAGCGAGGAACCGGCTTCGTCTGCCCAGCGTGATAGCGCCTGAATTCGGTCTTCCGAACACTAGGGGCTTCGCCGAAATTTAAAATTATAGATTTCTATGGCTAACTGAGAGTGTTCAAGCATTATAAGTCCGGTTGCCTTGTTCGTTGTGTTGAGCGCCTCCCTAGATGGACCCAAAAATGGGAAAAAAGCTTTCAAGTTTATCCCGAACACCCCAGCACTCGTGGCATGGGGGCTGAAGCCAACGACTTGCCATCTATCAGACTTGATAAACGGTCGCATAGAAGGTAATATTTTAAATTAATAAGCGTTGCTTAGCGCATATCAACAAAGTTTTCAGCGCACACGATAACACATTGCGAGTCTACCCAAAAATTACATCTTTGGGGCACTCGTCCGCAATCTTGCGGGCACCCTTCAGGACACTCTTATAGTACATTTCGGGCGTATGATACTCCTTGCCCGCTGGCGGCGCGTCCGTGATAAGCCTCTCAGCATCCAGCCTGCCCCAGTGCACCTTTGCGCGGGCAAGGGCCCGACGGGCACCTTCAATGCAGGCGGAGCGCTTGATGACTTCCACCTGAGGGCACGATCCACCAGCCGCCGACGAGACCGGTAGCTCCGGGCATGGCCTCTTCAGTAACAACCGGACTATGAGGCCCTTCATGGCCTGCTCGGCTACCTTGTGGAGCTCGACCACGGCTTCACTGGTCGCTAAGGGCACTGATGTCCGCCTCAAAGATATCGAGACCGAAGACCTTCTCCGCTGAGCCCTCCTCGGCCAGTAGAATGCGGCGGCATCGGACACGCCATGAGGCAGATCTGCAACGCCCGGAGAGCTCCGAATTCGGGTAAAGTAATGTAATTTACATTCACATGCTTGCTTTGCAAGAAAAATGCCTTACCCGCCGCTATTTTCTTCACCGCCTCAATCTCCTGGAGGGCCTTATGGGCCTCGGCCTTAGCGGCTTTTGCACTTTCAAGAGCCGAGGCAAGCTCGGACTCTCGAGTCTTCGAGTCATGCTCCAAACTCTCATGCTTTTCCATGAGAGCCTGGAGCTCTTGCCGCACCTCCGCCAACCGCGCCTCCTGCTTCTCTCGCTCCGTTCGTTCCGCGGCCGCATTGTGTTCGGCCGCGGACACGACTGTGGGAGTCCTGGACTAGGGGGTGTCCGGACAGCCGGACTATCATCGTCGGCCGGACTCCAAGACTATGCAGATACAAGATTGAAGACTTCATCCCGTGTCCGGATGGGAGTTTCCTTGGCGTGGAAGGCACGCTTGGCGATACGGAGATGTAGATCTCCTACCATTATAACCGACTCTGTGTAACCCTAGCCCTCCCCGATGTCTATATAAACCGGAGGGTTTTAGTCCGTAGGACGAACAACCATTACAACAATCATACCATAGGCTAGCTTCTAGGGTTTAGCCTCCTTGATCTCGTGGTAGATCCACTCTTGTACTACCCATATCATCAATATCAATCAAGCAGGAGTAGGGTTTTACCTCCATCGAGAGGGCCCGAACTGGGTAAAAACATCGTGTCCCTTGTCTCCTGTTACCATCCGCCTAGACGCACAGTTCGGGACCCCCTACCCGAGATCCGCCGGTTTTGACACCGACATTGGTGCTTTCATTGAGAGTTCCTCTGTGTCGTCACCGATAGGCTCGATGGCTTCTTCAATCAACAACGACGCCGTCCAGGGTGAGACTTTTCTCCCCGGAAAGATCTTCGTATTCGGTGGCTTCGCACTACGGGCCAATTCACTTGGCCATCAGGAGCAGATCGAAAGCTACGCCCCTGGCCATCAGGTCAGATTTGGAAGCCTAAACTTCACGGTGGATATCCGCGGAGACTTAATCTTTGATGGATCCAAGCCGCAGCTGAGCGTGCCGCACTGTCACGATGGGCATGATCTAGCTGTGCCGTCGGACAGTATCTTGGAGGCCGCACACGAATCCGCTCTGACCCATAGTCCGGAGCCGATTGCGCAGATCGAGGACGAGTGGCTGGACACCGCCTCGGGAGCCGCAACTTCCACGGCGATGGAGCCGAACACTGACCTCGTCCCTTATAAAGCTCGTGACTCCGAGGTGCCGGACTCCCTGCCAGACTCCGAACCTCCCGCGCCCCTGCCAATCGAATCCGATTGGGCGCCGATCATGGAGTTCACCGCTGCGGACATCTTTCAGCACTCACCCTTTGGCGACATCCTAAATTCGCTAAAGCATCTCTCGCTATCCGGAGAGCCCTGGCCGGATTACGGCCAGGATGGTTGGGATGCGGACGACGAAGAAATTCAAAGCCCACCCACCACCCACTTTGTATCCATTGTCGACGATCTAACCGACATGCTAGACTACGACTCCGATGACATCGACGGTATGGACGATGATGCCGGAGACGATCAAGAACCAGCGCTCACCGAACACTGGAAGGCCACCCCAACCCATGACGTATATATGGTGGACACACCAAAAGGAAGCGATAACGAGGAACAACGGGGAGCGGCAAAGGATAATCCCGCCGACAAACAGCCCAAACGGCAACGTAGACGCCGCCCTAAGTCCCGCCTCGACAAAAACATCACTCCTAATGACCCAGCAATAGAGCAGGGCAAACCAGTGGACGACGAACATGCAACCAAGCAACCGTCCGAACAGGACGAATCAGATAATCAATCCATGCCCGGCGAAACCAACAGTCCAGACGACCTCACACCGGACACACCACCGGAGCATAAGAACCTTCACAAAAGACTCGTCGCCACTACAAGAAGTCTGAAGAAGGAAAAACGGAAGCTCAAAACAGCGGAAGACATACTCAGAATGAGGTGGAGCAAAGTACTCAAGACCGCAGACAAATATGGCAATGGCCACCAAACAAAGAGCTACGCAAAGCGCAAGCTGCTGCCAGAATTTGACGAGGAAGCCATAGAGCCCCCACAATCAAAAAACAAAGAGGCCGCCTGGCCGGATAGACGGCCAGATGACAGGCCAAAAGCGACAACCGGCGCCGCACACAAGCTGACTCATGATCCTGGGAAAACAGATGGCCCAGCTAGGTCCATTTATGGGCCAAAAAAGAGGGCCCCAGGAAGCAACACAACACGCCAAGTGTTCGAAGATAGCAGCACACCCAAATACAGGGGCGCCGCACACCCACTATGTTTCACCGATGAGGTGCTGGATCATGAATTTCCAGCAGGGTTCAAACCCATAAGCATAGAGCATACGACGGAACAACAGACCTAGGAGTCTGGATAGAGGATTACATACTACACATACACATGGCTAGATGAGATGATCCCCATGCCATAAAATATCTACCCCTCAAGCTCAAAGGGCTAGCTCGGCATTGGCTCAAAAGCCTCCCAGAAAACACTGTTGGAAGTTGGGAAGAGCTTGAGGACGCTTTTAGAGCAAATTTTCAAGGGACTTATGTCCGCCCTCCGGATGCGCATTTATCTAAGTCATATAACTCAACAGCCCGGAGAGTCAGCAGAATTTCGAACTGGTTCCTTACCAAAAGAACCAAATAGTCGATCGTCCGGACATTTGAAGCCTTAGCAGCTTTTAAACACAACGTCCGAGACGAATGGCTCGCCAGACACCTCGGCCAGGAGAAGCCGAGGACAATGGCCGCGCTAACAAGCCTCATGAGCCGCTTTTTCGCGGGGGAAGACAGCTGGGTAGCAAGATGCAGCACCAGCGACCCGAGTACATCCGAGATCAGAGATGGAAACGGAAAATCACGGCGCAGAAAGGATCAGCGCCAGAATAAAGAAAAAAGCCCAAAGAACACGGCAGTCAACGCCGGATTCAAAAGCTCGTGGCCAAACAATAAAACACTGCCTCTTAAGGACAACAGGGATGAGCTATCCAACTTAAACAAAATTTTGGATCGGATATGTCAAATCCACAGCACCACCAGAAGGCCTTCAAACCACACCCACAGAGATTGTTGGGTTTTTAAACAGTCCGGCAGACTCAACGCCGAACACAAGGGGCTCGACGCGCCAAGTAAGGACGAGGACGAGCCCCACCAGCAGAGCACCGGAAAACAAAAGACTTTCTCACAAGAAGTCAAAGCAGTAAACTCACTTCATGTGATAGTACGGAAAAACAATGCGGCACCCGCTAAGATAGGTGTCGAACGGTCCACCCCAGCGGAACCTCGAGATTGGATGTAAAAACCAATCAGTTTTGACCAATTGGATTATTCCAAAAGTGTTCAAAACGCAGGATGGACTGCTTTGATATTGGATCCCATAATCGACAGACTACGATTTACACAAGTCCTGATGGACGGCGGCATCAATTTAAACCTGCTATATCCGAACACAATCCGCAAGTTGGGGATAGACCTTACTAAAATTCGACGTAGCCGCACTTCCTTTAAAGGAGTGACGCCAGGCCCTTACGCCAAGTGCATAGGCTCCTTATTACTAGAAGTTGTGTTCGGGTCACCCGACAACTTCCGACGCGAAAAGCTAATCTTTCATGTCGCCCCACTCAAAAGTAGCTATCAAGCACTATTGGGACGTGAAGCTTTTGTCCGCTTTAACGCAATACCACATTACGCGTCTCTTACACTTAAAATGCCCGGTCCACGTAGAATCATTTCATTAAAAGGGTCATTCAAAGACCCCGGACACGGCTAGACGAGTCCGGCATAAATAAGCTAGGGGCTCCCTAGCAGCACACCCCTTCACAAGGGGCTGTGCATATAAGCAATAATGAGCTAATATAGGCTCAGCTTTATTAATTTATTAATATTTCAATTTTTTATGTACATTTCGCACGGTTTCTGTCCAAACTAAGTTCATCTCTTTTTACAGATGAACAACGTGCACACCCTTCCAGGATACGGCACAACAGAGACACAGGCGCAGACGTGCAGTAGGGACCCGTTGCAAGGATTCTTTTCAGATTAAGACCCTGTGTAAACCTTTTTTACTGTCTCTTGTTGCTATAATCCCCTGGTTTTCATGATAACCAGAGAGAGATCGACGCTTTGGCATCGGCGCGTCGAGAGGACCTCGCCTGCATTCAGACACTAGGGGCTTAGGGCATTGATCTGCCCATTATTATAAAGACCGAACACCTTAGGGAGTGTTCGGCGTCTCGAGTTAGGCCTTATATGCATTAGCTCCGAATCATGTCTTTGGTCAAATGTTGGGTTTGCCCGACTCCTGTGTTTTGCTGCCTTACGTTCCATATCATCGGCTAATGCGGCACCAGGAGAACTACTGCGATTGTGCCCCAGTTCGGCTGGGCAAGCACCTCAGTAGAGAAAGCCGAAAACTGACTATCATGATACAGCGAGAGACTGGTCAACCACTCGATCCACCACAGGAATGTTTAGAATTCCTCCGCTTTGACGAAGGACCGTTTCCCGGTCAGGCACATACGCGCCCCGAATTCGGATAGCGCGGTGCCCCTGTGGGCTATATCGTAGCCCCACCCTCGAACTCCCATGGCTAAGTGAAAGTGATAAAGCATTATAGTCCGGTCGCCTCGTTTGCTACGCTACCACCTCCTTCACAGGACCGAGACGTCAGATTAAGTGTGAAAATGCGCTATTTTTGCGAACACCCCCGCACCTTGTGCGTGGGGGCTGAAGCCGACGACTGCAATCTTCCAGGTTATACACACGTATACATAAACGGCGGCATAGGAGATATTTCAATACCTGAACGCACAAGTTTAAAAAGGCGCCTACATCATAAACATTGTTTTACAAAACAAAACGTTCATTTGAACGTGACATTTTTTGAGCACTACGACTCTATTACACGAGAACCACGCAGAACTTCCCCAAAATAGTGCTCGGGGGGTAATCGGCTCTCGTCCGAACCCTGGGTCCCAACAGCGGCAGCATCCATCTCTGTCCAATGTGTCTTCACACGGGCGAGTGCCATCCGTGCACCCTCTATGCAGGCCGACCGCTTCATCGCCTTGATATGCGGCACCGCCCCAAGAAATTGCTGCAATAAGCCAAAATAGCTCTTCGGCTTGGGCCTATCCGGCCAGACATGAGTCACGATATCCGTCATGGCAAGCTCGGACAACCTATTCAGCTCAGCCCACTCGGCCAACCGGTCGGTCAGCGGAAGTGAACGCTCCGAACTTGGGCCTATCCGCCGCACTTGCCACTAAGTCCATATAAGGATCCTCCGGACCCCACAACTGGCCAAGTTGAGCATACTTTGGATCCGTAAACCTTCGGCGCAGCAGAAAGGGCTTGCCAGCCACAATGTCTCCGGCTTGGCGCAGCTCCTTTATAGCCCGCATTGCAGAACGGGCGTCCTTGGCTTCGGCGGTGGCCTTCCCTAGGTCTTCTCGCTCCGCTAGGCGCTCCTTTTCAAGAGCCTCACTGCGGTCGGTAGCATCTTTTAACTTCACGGCCATTTCGCCATCTCTTCCTCGCTTCGGCAAGGCGCAGCCCTTTCGCTTTAACTCCTCGGCCGCCCTCGAGGCCGCCAGACATTCTCCTTCTTCGCTTGCTCCTTGGCTTGAGCAAGTTCGCCCGAAGGCTCTCAACAGCAGCAAGCACCATGTGCGCCAAGCACAAATATTATAAGAGGTGGGCTTCGCCCCTTACTAGGTGATGCGAAAAAAACTTACCTTGCGATTCATCGATCGCTTTGTTGACTAGCGCGATGTCCACATTCGCAACGCCGAGTTGCCGCTTTAGTTCAGCAACTCCATCATCCGCTGGCCCGGACGATCCGCCACCGCATAGGAACGGCGAAATTGAAACCAGTGATTTTGATCCTCGACGCTGTCGCTTCGACAACCTACCGAGTCTCGGGGATACTATCTATCTGGCGCACTTTATGTAAAACTGTCAAAAGGTGTGTCATTTTTACGTACCTCAAACCCCGCCAGCAAACTCCTGACGGCATTATGCAATCCGCTTTCGGCGGACGAAATCCTTCCAATCACCATACTCATCATTGCATGGTGATCTTCTGAGATGGACGCCCTCTCAAGTAGATCCTTCAGCTCACCCGGCCGAACTCTAGTCGGCCCCGAACTATTCGGCTCTGCCAGGCTCGGGGATACCCTCCGCGATGACACTTCAGGCTCGTCCGCCCTATCCGACGGCGCAGCAGACGAAGGCGTCTCGCTCTCCACCATCTCCGGATGAAGGTCCCCCGAAGACGAGCTCATCTGAGAAGGTCGGAGATCCGAACTACAAGATAAAAACTTCGGTTATCCTCAGAAGCACAAATAGGGATGTCTCTTATCACCGAACTCCCTTCTTTTTACTCACAGCTCGTTGGAGGGCTGATTCTTTAGGGGAGACTGTGCGGCCGGGACCTCCCCGGACGCAGGACCCTCTGGTGAAGATTTCTTCCCCCGCTTAGGGGCTTTGGCCTCCGGGTCTTTGGAGGCGGTCCTCTTCTCCCCCTGGAGGGAGGGATTCTCGATCCCCCCTTCTTCAAGAGCCTCCTTGGGTGAGGCGGTAGCTCCCCTGTTTTCCCCTTCGCCTTCTTCGGAAGGCGCAACCTCCATCATCCTGACCAGCACGGGATCCGGCACGGTCTCTGGGAGGGGGGGCGGACACCGTATCAGCTTTGCTTGCACTATCCACTCCTGTTAAAGGGTAACGGGTTAAAAGGCAAATCATAGAAAGGCAAACAAACGGTATGTCCGGACTCGGAGCTACTTACTTGTGTATCCGGGCGATTGCAGCTTAGGCCGGCATCCTCGGTCAATTCTGGACACGCTTCTCGTGATCCGAAGAATAATTTGTACATCTCCGCGGGTGTCATACCCATGAAGTGTTGAATAATCCGTGGTCCCTCCGGATTAAACTCCCACAGACGGAGAGGGCGGCGTTTGCAGGGCAGGAGACGCCTAATCAGCATGACCTGCATTACCACAACCAAATCGATCTCCCTCGCTTGGAGGTCTCGAATCCGGCCCTGCAGTAGGGGCACGTCCTTTGGCGGCCCCCAGTTGAGCCCTTGGTTGACCCACGACATCAACCGTCGTGGAGGTCCCGAGCGGAATAAGGGTGGCGGCTTCTGCCTGCTGCCCTTCGGGGCGGTGATATAGAACCAGTCCCGCTCCCACAAGCCGAGCTCCTCTTGGAAGGAGCCGTCGGGCCACGGGGCATCGACCCTCCTGCTTCTGGCCGCCCGCAAGACTCGCTTGACGCCTCGATCATCTTCGGCTCCACATTGAAGGTCTTCAACCACAGGCCGAAGTGGGGAGTGACGCGGAGGAAGGCTTCGCAGACGACAATAAATGCGGAAATATGGAGGATGGACTCCAGAGCCAAGTCGTGGAATTCCAACCCATAGTAGAACATGAGCCCTCTCACAAAAGGATCCATCGGGAAGCCTAAACCCCGACGAGGTGGGATACAAAGACGACGTACTCGCCAGGCTCGGGGATGGGGATGGCCTGCCCTTCGGCGGGCAACCTGTGCGAAATCTCGTAAGGCAGGTACTTGGCCTCTCGCAGCTTTAGCACGTCCTCCTCCGTGACGGAGGAGGGCATCCACCGGCCCTGAAGGTCGGAGCCGGACATTGTTGAAGGTCCGAATCTCTAGAATCTGGGGCTCTGGGTGTTGGAACTTGGAGCAAGGAGAAGATTCGATGGAGGATTGAAGAAAAGAAACGAGCCTTAGTCCTATTATAAAGAGGGAGAATTCCAAGAGTCGTCTCCGTGACCGTTCGGGACTCGTCTTCGATAGAGGAGGCATGGCGACGGGCGCGGTTAGGTTACCCACGTACGTATTGATGAGAATCCCGGAATAAGGGGAACACGATCTCTGCTTCGACAAGACGTGCCAAGGAAACCGCTTCGCTAAACGTGCTGAGGTGGTATAATAAAAACGATTGAAGTAAAGGCTTGGTAGTGGTGTGACGTCATGCCACAAAATACGTCAGCAGATTGAACTTGTGTACATATTATTCTCTCTACGGTGGAATGTGGAATTTATTTTGCAGAGCCGGACACTATCCTAGTGTCCACAGTCTTCTATGAATTATTCGGAAGAGGAACCTGCCTTGCAATGCCGAACAATATGCGTGCCAGACTCATCTTCATTGAAGCCTGGTTCAGGGGCTACTGAGGGAGTCCTAGACTAGGGGGTGTCCGGACAGCCGGACTATCATCGTCGGCCGGACTCCAAGACTATGCAGATACAAGATTGAAGACTTCGTCCCGTGTCCGGATGGGACTTTCCTTGGCGTGGAAGGCACGCTTGGCGATACGGATATGTAGATCTCCTACCATTATAACCAACTCTGCGTAACCCTAGCCCTCCCCGGTGTCTATATAAACCGGAGGGTTTTAGTCCGTAGGATGAATAACCATTACAACAATCATACCATAGGCTAGCTTCTAGGGTTTAGCCTCCTTGATCTCGTGGTAGATCCACTCTTGTACTACCCATATCATCAATATCAATCAAGCAGGAGTAGGGTTTTACCTCCATCGAGACGGCCCGAATCTGGGTAAAACATCGTGTCCCTTGCTCCTGTTACCATCCGCCTAGACGCACAGTTCGGGACCCCCTACCCGAGATCCGCCGGTTTTGACACCGAAAGCGGCCTCCTTCAGGGTCGCCACCTCGTTCGTGGCCCCTGCAGTACCCACGTTATCCTTGTTATTTCTATTGCAACCAAAATCCTTTTCTGTAAGGTACAAATTTAATGCGGTGTTACTCACCTTCTTTGTCCTCGAGCTGCTTCTTGGCAAGGCCGAGCTCTTGCTCGGACCGCTCGAGGTCCTGCTTCAAAGCACCGACCTCCGCAGTCAGTGAGGTAGAGGTCAGCAGCGCAGCCTGCAAACCCATATTGACATAATTTTAGCACTCCTGCGTACATCTTTTTAGATCCTCAGTCCGGTTTTTCTATCCGAACACCGAACCGAGCATCAGGGGCTACTGTCTATGCGGTATTACATTACATATTTTAAAACTTCTTACCTCAAAGCCTATTAGAAGGCTGCCGCAGGCTTCGGCCAGCCCGCTCTTGGCGAGCTGAACCTTCTGAATCACCGCACTCATGATAGTGCGGTGTTCTTCCTCAATGGAAGCACCATTGAGCACCTCCAACAAGTTATCCGGCGCCTCCGGTTGGACGGAGGCTGCCTGCGCCACGGTCTTGCCCATCTTACGAAGGGGCCGCCTGCCGGACTCCAGAACCACTGCGGGTTCCGGCACGGAGTCCGGCGCAAAGTCCGGGAGGCTGCCTTGCGGCACCTTCGGAGCCTCCTCCTGATGGGTCCTGTCGGTGTCAAAACCGGCGGATCTCGGGTAGGGGGTCCCGAACTGTGCGTCTAGGCGGATGGTAACAGGAGATTCTGGACACCAGGATAGTGTCCGGCTCTGCAAAATAAATTCCACATTCTACCGTAGAGAGAATAATATGTACACAAGTTCAATATGCTGACGTATTTTGTGGCATGACGTCACACCACTACCAAGCCTTTACTTGAATCGTTTTTATTATACCACCTCGGTAGCGTTTAGCGGCGGTTTCTTGGCACGCCTTGTCGAAGCGAGATCGTGTTCCCCTTATTCCGGGATTCTCATCAATACGGACGTGGGTAACCCAACCGCGCCCGTCGCCACGCCTCCTCTATCGAAGGCGAGTCCCGAACGGTCACAGAGACGGCTCTTGGTATTCTCCTTCTTTATAATAGGACCAAGGCTCGTTTCTTTTCTTCAATCCTCCATCGAATCTTCTCCTTGCTCCAAGTTCCAACACCCAGAGCCCCAGATTCGAGAGCTTCGGACCTTCAACAATGTCCGGCTCCGACCTTCAGGGCCGGTGGATGCACGGAGGAGGACATGCTAAAGCTGCGAGAGGCCAAGTACCTGTCTTACGAGATTTCACACAGGTTGCCCGCCAAAGGGTAGGCCATCCCCACCCCCAAGCCCGGCGAGTACGTCGTCTTTGTATCCCACCTCCGTCGGGGTTTAGGCTTCCCGATGGATCCTTTTGTGAGAGGGCTCATGTTCTACTATGGGTTGGAATTCCACGACTTGGCTCCGGAGTCCATCCTCCATATTTCCGCATTAATTGTCGTCTGCGAAGCCTTCCTCCGCGTCACTCCCCACTTCGGCCTGTGGTTGAAGACCTTCAATGTGGAGCCGAAGATGATCGAGGGGCGTCAAGCAGAGTGCGGCGGGGCGGCCGTAAGCAGGAGGGTCGATGCCCCGTGGCCCGACGGCTCCTTCCAAGAGGAGCTCGGCTTCTGGCAGCGGGAGTGGTTCTATATCACCGCTCCGAAGGGCAGCAGGCAGAAGCCGCCACCCTTATTCCGCTCGGGACCTCCACGACAGTTGATGTCGTGGGTCAACCAAGGGCTCAACTGGGGGCCGCCAAAGGACGTGCCCCTACTGCAGGGCCGGATTCGAGACCTCCAAGCGAGGGAGATCGATTTGGTCGTGGTAATGCAGGTCATGCTGATTAGGCATCTCCTGCCCCGCAAACGCCGCCCTCTCCGGCTGTGGGAGTTTAATCCGGAGGGACCACGGATTCTTCAACACTTCATGGGTATGACACCCGCAGAGATGTACAAATTACTCTTCGGATCACGAGAGGCGTGTCCGGAATTGACCGAGGATGCCGGCCTAAGCTGCAATCGCCCGGATACACAAGTAAGTAGCTCCGAGTCCGGACATACCGTTTGTTTGCCTTTCTATGATTCGCCTTTTAACCCGTTACCCTTTAACAGGAGTGGATAGCGCAAGCAAAGCTGATACGGTGTCCGGCCCCCTCCCAGAGACCGTGCCGGATCCCGTGCTGGTCAGGATGTTGGAGGTTGCGCTTTCAGAAGAAGGCGAAGGGGAAAACAGGGGAGCTACCGCCTCGCCCAAGGAGGCTCTTGAAGAAGGGGGGATCGAGAATCCCTCCGTCCAGGGGGAGAAGAGGACCGCCTCCGAAGACCCGGAGGCCAAAGCCCCTAAGCGGGGGAACAAATCTTCACCAGAGGGTCCTGCATCCGGGGAGGTCCCGGCCGCACAGTCTCCCCTAAAGAATCAGCCCTCCAGCGAGCCGTGAATAGAAAGAAGGGAGTTCGGTGATAAGAGACATCCCTATTTGTGCTTCTGAGGATAGCCGAAGTTTTTATCTTGTAGTTCGGATCTCCGACCTTCTCAGATGAGCTCGTCTTCGGGGGACCTTCGTTCGGAGATGGTGGAGAGCGAGACGCCTCCGTCTGCTGCGCCGTCGGATAGGGCGGACGAGCCTGAATTGTCATCACGGAGGGTATCCCCGAGCCCGGCAGAGCCGAAGAGTTCGGCGGCGACTAGAGTTTGGCCGGGTGTGCTGAAGGATCTACTTGAGAGGGCGTCCATCTCAGAAGATCACCATGCATTAATGAGTATGGTGATTGGAAGGATTTCGTCCGCCGAAAGCGGATTGCATAATGCCGTTAGGAGTTTGCTGGCGGGGTTTGAGGTACGTAAAAATGACACACCTTTTGACAGTTTTAGACATAAAGTGCGCCCTGTATAGATAGTATCCCCTGAGACTCGGTAGGTTGTCGAAAGCGACAGCGTGGCGAGGATCAAAATCGCAAGTTTCAATTTTTGCCGTTCCTATGCAGGTGGCGGATCGTCCGGGGCCCAGCCGGACTGATGGAGTTGCTGAACTAAAGCGGCAACTCGACGTTGCGGATGCGGACATCGCGCTATTCAACAGGCGACTTGATGAATCGCAAGGTAAGTTTTTTTTGTAGTCACCTAGTAAGGGAGCCGAAGCCCACCTCTTATAATATTTGTGCTTGACGCAGATGGTGCTGCTGCTGTTGAGAGCCTTCGGGCCGACCTTGCTCAAGCCAAGGAGCAAGCTAGAAGGAGTAATGCGGCGGCCTCGAGGGCGGCCGAGGAGTTAGAAGCCGAAAGGGCTGCGCACTGCCGAAGCAGGGAAGATATGGCCGAAATGGCCGTGAAGTTAAAAGATGCTACCGACCGCAGTGAGGCTCTTGAAAAGGAGCGCCTAGCGGAGCGAGAAGACCTGGGGAAGGGCTCCGCCGAAGCCAAGGACGCCCGTTCTGCAATGCGGGCTATAAAGGAGGAGCTGCGCCAAGCCGGAGACATTGTGGCTGGCAAGCCCTTTCTGCAGCGCCGAAGGTTTACGGATCTAAAGTATGCTCAACTTGGCCAGCTGTGGGGTCCGGAGGATCCTTATATGGACTTAGTGGCAAGTGCGGCGGATGCCGTTGTGCACTTCCGGAGCCAGAAGGATCACAAGACAGAAGAGCTGTTTTGGTCTCAATTCCATAGTCCGGAGCGTTCACTTCCGCTGACCGACCGGTTGGCCGAGTGGGCTGAGCTGAATAGGTTGTCCGGGCTTGCCATGACGGATATCGTGACTCATGTCTGGCCGGATAGGCCCAAGCCGAAGAGCTATTTTGGCTTATTGCAACAATTTCTTGGGGCGGTGCCGCATATCAAGGCGATGAAGCGGTCGGCCTGCATAGAGGGTGCACGGATGGCACTCGCCCGTGTGAAGACACATTGGGCAGAGATGGATGCCACCGCTGTTGCGACCCAGGGTTCGGACGAGAGCCGATTACCCACCGAGCACTATTTTGGGGAAGTTCTGCGTGGTGCTCGTGCAGTGCTCAAAAAATGTCACGTTCAAATGAACGTTTTGTTTTGTAAAACATTTTTTATGATGTAGGCGCTTTTTTAAACTTGTGCGTTCAAGTATTGAAATATCTCCTATGCGGCCGTTTATGTATACATGTGTATAACCTGAAAGATTGCAGTCGTCGGCTTCAGCCCCCACGCACAAGGTGCGGCGGTGTTCGCAAAAATAGCGCATTTTCACACTTAATCCGACGTCTCGGTCCTGTGAAGGAGGTGGTAGCGTAGCAAACGAGGCAACCGTACTATAATGCTTTATCACTTTCACTTAGCCATGGGAGTTCGAGGGTGGGGCTACGATATAGCCCCTGGGGGCACCACGCTATCCGAATTTGGGGCGCATATGTGCCTGACCGGGAAACGGTCCTTCGTCAAAGCGGAGGAATTCTAAACATTCCTCTAGTCGATCGAGTGGTTGACCAGTCTCTCGCAGTATCATGATGGTCGGCCGCTTTCATCGAGGTGCTCGCCAAATTAACCGGGGCACAATCGCAGTAGTTCTCCTGGTGCCGTGTTAGCCGATGATACGGAACGTAAGGCAGCAAAACACAGGAGCCGTGCAAACCCAATATTTGACCAAAGACATGATGCGGAGCTGATGCATATAAGGCCTAACTCGAGACGCCGAACACTCCCTAAGGTGTTCGGTCTTTATAATAACGGGCAGAACAATGCCCTAAGCCCCTAGTGTCCGTGTATGGGCGAGGTCCTCCGACGCGCCGATGCCAAAACGTCGATCTCTCTCTGGTTATCATGAAAACCAGGGATTATAGCAACAAGAGACAGAAAAAGGTTTACGCAGGTCTTAATCAAAAGAATCCTTGCAACGGGTCCCTATCGCACGCTCTGCGCTGTGTCTCCGCGCAGCCGATCCTCGACGGTGTGCACGTTGTTCATCCGTAAAAGGAGGAACTTAGTTTGGAAAGAAACCGTGCGAAAAGTACATAAAAAATTGAAATATTAATAAATTAATAAAGCTGAGCCTATATTAGCTCATTATTGCTTATATGCACAGCCCCTTGTGAAGGGGTGTGCTACTAGGGAGCCCCTAGCTTATTTATGACGAACTCGTCTAGCCGTGTCCGGGGTCTTTGAATGACCCTTTTAATGAAATGATGCCACGTGGACCGGGCATTTTAAGTGTAAGAGACGCGTAATGTGGTATTGCGTTAAAGCGGACAAAAGCTTCACGTCCCAATAGTGCTTGATAGCCACTTTTGAATGGGGCTACATGAAAGATTAGCTTTTCGCGTCGGAAGTTGTCAGGTGACCCGAACACAACTTCTAGTAAATAAGGAGCCTATGCACTTGGTGTAAGGGCCTGGCGTCACTCCTTTAAAGGAAGTGCGGCTACGTCGAATTTTCGTAAGGTCTATCCCCAACTTGCGGATTGTGTTCGGATATAGCAGGTTTAAATCGCTGCCGCTGTCCATCAGGATTTGTGTAAATTGCAGTCTGTCGATTATGGGATCCAATATCAAAGCAGTCCATCCTGCGTTTCGAACACTTCTGGAATAATCCAGTTGGTTAAAAGTGATTGGTTTTGACATCCAATCTCGAGGTTCCGCTGGGGTGGACCGTTCGACACCTATCTTAGCGGGTGCCGCATTATTTTTCCGTACTATCACATGAAGTGAGTTTACTGCTTTGACTTCTTGTGGGAAAGTCTTTTGTTTTCCGGTGCTCTGCTGGCGGGGCTCGTCCTCGTCCTCACTTGGCGAGTCGAGCCCCTTTTGTTCAGCGTTGAGTCTGCCGGACTGTTTAAAAACCCAACAATCTCTGTGGGTGTGGTTTGCAGGCCTTCCGGCGGTGCTGTGGATTTGACATATCCGATCCAAAATTTTGTTTAAGTTGGATAGCTCATCACTGTTGTCCTTAAGAGGCAGTGTTTTATTGTTTGGTCATGAAGCTTTTGAATCCGCGCCGACCGCCGTGTTCTTTGGTTTTTTTTTATTCCGCGCTGATCCTTTCTGCGCCGTGATTTTCCGTTTCCATCTCTGATCTCGGATGTACTCGGGTCGCTGGTGCTGCATCTTGCTAGCCAGCTATCTTCCCCCGCGCAAAAGCGGGTCATGAGGTTTGTTAGCGCGGCCATTGTCCTCGGCTTCTCCTGGCCGAGGTGTCTGGCGAGCCATTCGTCTCGGACGTTGTGTTTAAAAGCTACTAAGGCTTCAGCGTCCGGACAGTCGACTATTTGGTTCTTTTTGGTAAGGAACCTGTTCCAGAATTTGCGCGCTGACTCTCCGGGCTATTGAGTTATATGACTTAGACCGTCTGCATCCGGAGGGCGGACATAAGTCCCTTGAAAATTTGCTCTAAACGCGTCCTCAAGCTCTTCCCAACTTCCAACAGTGTTTTCTGGGAGGTGTTGGATGAAGATGGTCTCTCTCAAGCAACTCTGCAACCAAATAACAAAGAGACTCTTGTGTCCCCAACACACCCAATACAATGGTAAATTGTATAGGTGCACTAGTTCGGCGAAGCGATGGTGATACAAGTGCCATATGGATGATAGATATAGGTTTTTGTAATCCGAAATTATAAAAACAGCAAGGTAACAAGTGGTAAAAGTGAGCGTAAACGGTATTGCAATGCTAGGAAACAAGGCTAGGCTTCATACTTTCAGTAGTGCAAGTTCTCTCAACAATAATAACATAATTGGATCATATAACTATCCTTCAACATGCAACAAGGAGTCACTCCAAAGTCACTAATAGCAGAGAACAAATGAAGATATTATGGTAGGGTACGAAACCACCTCAAAGTTATCCTTTCTGATTGATCTATTCAAGAGTCCGTAGTAAAATAACACGAAGCTATTCTTTCCGTTCGATCTATCATAGAGTTCGTACTAGAATAACACCTTAAGATACAAATCAACCAAAACCTCAATGTCACCCTAGATACTCCAATGTCACCTCAAGTATCCATGGGTATGATTATACGATATGCATCACACAATCTCATATTCATCTATTCAACCAACACAAAGTACTTCAAAGAGTGCCCCAAAGTTTCTACTGGAGAGTCAAGACGAAAATGTGTGCCAACCCCTATGCATAGATTCATTGAAGCCGCAAGTTGATCTCCAAAACATACATCAAGCAGATCGCGTGAATATCCCATTGTCACCACAGATACGCACGGCAAGACATACATCAAGTGTTCTCAAATCCTTAAAGACTCAATCCGACCAGATAACTTCAAGAGCAAAACTCAATTCATCATAAGAGAGTAGAGGGGGAGAAACATCATAAGATCCAACTATAATAGCAAAGCTCGAGATACATCAAGATCGTATCGAGTCAAGAACACGAGAGAGAGAGAGAGAGAGAGAGAGAGAGAGAGAGATCAAACACATAGCTACTGGTACATACCCTCAGCCTCGAGGGTGAACTACTCCCTCCTCGTCATGGAGAGCGCCGGGATGGTGAAGATGGACACCAGTGAGGGATCCCCCCTCCGGCAGGGTGCCGAAACAGGCTCCCGAGAGGTTTTTGGTGGCTACAGAGGCTTGCGGCGGCGGAACTCCCGATCTATTCTGCTCCCCGATGTTTTTAGGGTATATGGAGATATATAGGCGAAAGAAGTCGGTCAAGGGAGCCACGAAGGGACCATGAGGGTGGGGGGCATGCCCAGGGGAGGTGGGCGCGCCTCCCTGCCTCGTGGCCACCTCGAAGCTTCCCTTACGTGCACTCCCTTGGATTGCTTCCATTCCAGAAATAACTTTCCTGAAGGTTTCATTCCATGTGGACTCCGTTTGATTTTTCTTTTCTTTGAAACACTGAAATAGGCAAGAAAACAGCAATATGGGCTAGGCCTCCGGTTAATAGGTTAGTCCCAAAAATAATATAAAAGTGCTTAGTAAAGCCCATAAACATCCAAAACAGATAATATAATAGCCTGAATGCTTCATAAATTATAGATACGTTGGAGATGTATGAGCATCCCCAAGCTTAATTCCTGCTCGTCCTCGAGTAGGTAAATGATAAAAGAAAGAATTTATGAAGTATGAATGCTAGCAGGTGCACAAGTTTGATCAATGATAATTTCAATCACCTTCTCAAGCATGATTATATGTCATAATAGTAGTTCATCTCATAAAACTTCTCAAGATCAAGTAAGAAGCTATTCACATGTTAAAGTATATACCATAAACTTTCTTGAAACTACCAAACTACATTCTCAGTCATCAAACAATTGCAATTCATCTTATTTTCAGGAAGGGTCTATGCCAGAGCTTTGATTTAGCAAACTCCACATACTCAACTATCATATAGTCTTCCATGATTGCTACCACTCAAAACATATTCTTAGAACAAATAGCATCCATCGAACACAGAGAAAGATAGGGGCTTAGTGTTTCGCCTCCCAACTCACTTATCATATAGATAATTGTCAACAATAATAATTCATGATCAAATATATTTGCATGGCCATATATGCTTAGATCTTTCCCTAACACATGATGCTTGCCAACTAAAGAGAAGATTGGAATAAGAAGGAATACTACTGACGCTTGCATAAAAGTAAAAGATAGGCCCTTCGCAGAGGGAAGCTGGGATTTGCAGAGGTGCGAGAGCTCGATTTTGAAATAGAGATGAAAATAATTTTGGGAGGAATGCTTTCATTGTCAACATAACAACCAAGAGTTCCCAATATCTTCCATACTACATACATTATAGACGGTTCCCAAACAGAATGGTAAAGTTTTTACTCCCCCTCCACCAACAATCATCAATCCATGGCTTGTCCGAAACAACGGGTGCCTCCAACTAACATCAATCCTGGGGGAGTTTTGTCTGCAATTATTTTTGATTTGATTTTGATCTTTTGATCATGGGACTGGGCATCCCAGTTACCAGCCATTTTTCTCATGAATGATGAGCTGAGTCCACTCATCGTGAGAATAACCCACCTAGCATGGAAGATACTGACAGCCCCTTGTCGCTACATGATCGATTCGGGCATACAAAACAGATTATTATTTGAAGGTTTAGAGTTTGGCACATGCAAATTTACTTGGAACGACAGGTAAATACCGCATATGGGTAGGTATGGTCACTAGTAGAAAAGGGGCCAATGGTCCAGGCCGGTCCAGCCCATTAGTCCCGGTTCAATCCAGAACCGGGACCAATGGGGGCATCGGGCCCGGTTCGTGAGCCCCGGGGGCCGGCCGGGCCACGTGGGCCATTGGTCCCGGTTCGTCTGGACCTATTGGTCCCGGTTGGTGGGCCGAACCGGGACCAATGGGCCTCGCTCCTGGCCCACCATCATTGGTCCCGGTTGGTGGCTTGAACCGGGACCAAAGGCTGCCCATTAGTCCTGGTTCGTGCCATCAACCGGGACTAAAGGGTTGGTCCTCGTTGCGACCAGAGTTTAGTCCCACCTCGCCAACCGAAGGGGAATCCGACCGGTTTATAAGCCCCTCCCTCTCTACCTTATTGAGCTCCTCTGAGAATGAAAATAGATGCCCTTATATAGGAATTTAGCATAAATTCATATGCATTTCTCTTGAAATTGTTATGAATTTAAGTTGAATTTCCTCTATAAGCGCATCTCTGCTCATTTCGAGTAGTTTTTATATAGTTTTTTTTCTTTTTCTGCTATATTTTTTTTTCTTTTTATTTCGAGTTGTAATAAGCCATTAAAATAAGCATATATTCTCCTTTTAGTACAGCTTAATCACAACTATTTTTCGCTTCTATTCATTTCGAGTAGTTTTCTATATTTTTTCTTTGCTGTTATATTTATTCTTTTGTTTTTATTTCGAGTTGTAATAAGTCATTAAAAATAAGCATCTATGCTATTTTTTTAGTAAAGTTAATCAAAATTATTTTTCTTCTTTTTATTTCTGAGTGGTTTTTATATAGTTTATTTCTTTTCGCTACATTTATTTTTTTTCTTTTTATTTCTTAGTTGTAATAAGTCATTAAAAATAAAAAGAGGCTTAATCTTTCGTTAATTTGCTTCAAGCCTTTCGAATAGTGTCAATCGTGACCGCACATAGCTCGTGCAGTCTACCATATTCTCAAGGCTTGAAGCTAACCAACGTCTTGAGGAGCATTGAGCCTCTTCGTCATCGCTCTCTGCACTCGGGCTTATAAACAGCTGGAGTGCCTCTCGCTGGCAGGTGGGACTAAAAAACAGCTGCGGGAAGAATCAACAAAAAATAGCTGCGAAAATAAAAAAGTAGTTACATCGGTCCATTGGTACCGGTTCATGGCAACAAACGGTACCAATGTTACTCTTTGGTCCCGTTGTTTGGACCAACCGACGAATAATCATCTTTAGTCCCGCGCAAACAGCTGAACACGCCACGCCGCCATCGATACACCTCGGCGCCATGCTGCCAAGTACCACCACCGACACAGCTTGAAGCCCTTGGTGGATCTGTCGTGCGTAGCACCTCCGACCGAGCATGACCAAGCATAGCACCTGTCGGCCGTGCATGACTTGACAGCTCCATCAAGCTCCGTGCAAGACGGCCGCTCCACCTCCTTCCTCTGACTTCTAGCGCTGCTCCACAAAACAATGCTCCCAAGAGAGAAACAACACCGCAGTGCCTCCAATTTCCGGTCTGGAACACCAGATCCTAGGGTTTCCCCCGGGGCAATACGAGTGGGTCAACGGTAGTTACACGACGATGCCTTCATCATGGTAACGACATGGAACGCCGCCATCGCCCGCCGTCAGCTCGGTTTTCACCGGCAACTACGAATCCCCGACTCGCAGCAGGTGCCAGATGACGGATCCCGGGATCCGAACACCCAGCCTCAGGCCGACCACCTCTGACGGAAGAGATGACCACCATCGCCGGCTGCAACGGTCAGAACAGATCTGATCTATGCTATTTTTTAGTAAAGTTAATCAAAATTATTTTTTCTTCTATTTATTTCGAGTGGTTTTTATATAGTTTTTTCTTTTCTGCTACATTTAGTTTTTTTTTTATTTCGAGTTGTAGTAAGTCATTAAAAATAAAAAGAGGCTTAATGCTTTCGTTAATTTGCTTCAAGCCTTTTGGAATAGTGTCCACTGTACTGCACATATCTCTATGCAGTCTACCGTATTCCTCAAGGCTTGAAGCTAAACAACGCAGGAGCATTGAGCCTCTTCGTCATCGTCTCTGACTCGGGGCTTATAAACAGCTATGAGTGCCTCTCGCTTGGCGAGGTGGGACTAAAAAACAGCTGCAGGAAGAATCAACAAAAAATAGCTGCAGAAAATAAAAAGTAGTTACACGGGTCCATTGGTACGGTTCATGGCACCAACCGTACCAATGCCTCTTTTGGTCCCGGTTGGTTGGACCAACCGACGATCGTTCATCTTTAGTCGGTTGGAGCCACCAACCGACCAAAGGTCTTCGCTTCCGCCCCTTGCGCTGCTGAAAAGAGGTTTTGGTCCCGGTTAGTGGCACGAACCGACTAAAGGAGGCATTAGTCCCGTTGAGCCACCAATCGACCAATGCTTTTGCTATATATATCGGACTTAGCAGTTTTCGCTAAAACCCATCTCTTTCGCCCGACGCTTTGTGCTCCTCGCCGCCGCCGCCGCCGCCCCGCCCCGCGCCGCTTCGAGCCCGCCGTAAATGCCGCACAAGACGTCGTCGCCGCCTTCTATCGCCGCCCGCGTCCCCGCCGCCCGTCATATCGCAGCAGCGCCAGGCCGCCTCGACGTCGTCACTAGCGCCGTCACCCTCGCCCCACGCCGCCTCGAGCCCGCCGTCCCGTCGCCGCCCGAGCCCGCTGTCCTCATCGCCCCTGCCCTTGCCGCCGCCGAGCCCGTCGTCGCCGCCTGCCCCCCGCCGCCGACGCCGACGTGAGCGTTTTTGTTTTTGTTAGATTTTTAGATTCTTTTTGTAGTTCATAGATTTTTTGTTAGGTTAGATGTGTAGTAATTTAGATATGTAGTTCATAGATTTTTTTGTTAGATTAGATTTTTTTGTTAGATTACATTTGTAGTAATTAATTTGTTCATATTATGTTAGATTTTTTGTTAGATTAATTAGATTTTTTTGTTAGATTAGATATGTGTAGTAATTAATTTGTTCATATTATGTTAGATTTTTTCTGTTAATAGATTTCTTTTGGTGATATTATTATTGAATATGCATGTTTGGTGATATTATTGTTAATAGATTTTTTTGGTCATATTTAGATTGTGTAATTAATTTTGTTCATAGAATTTTAATGATTTTTTTGTTCATAGTATTTAGAAAAGGAAAAAAAAAAAGAAGAAGTAGTTTATATATAGTTGAACTAGCTAGTTGATTTAATAAACTAATTTATTTTACTATATAATGAAGTAGTTTGTTTTAGTAAGTACTACTTATTTATTTATAGTAAGTTCTTAGTAGTTGAACTAGATAGTTGATTTAATTAGATTTTTGTTAGATTAGATTTTTTTGTTAGATTACATGTGTAGTAATTAATTTGTTCAAATTATGCTAGATCTTTTTGTTAGATTAATTAGATTTTTTTGTTAGATTAGATATGTGTAGTAATTAATTTGTTCGTATTATGTTAGATTTTTTTCCAGTTAATAGATTTTTTGGTGATATTATTATTGAATATGCATGCTTGGTGATATTATTGTTAATAGATTTTTTGGTGCTATTTAGATTGTGTAATTAATTTTGTTCATAGAATTTTAATGATTTTTTGTTCATAGTATTTAGAAAAGGAAAAAAGAAGAAGTAGTTTATATATAGTTGAACTAGCTAGTTGATTTAATAAACTAATTTATTTTACTATATAATGAAGTAGTTTGTTTTTAGTAAGTACTACTTATTTATTTATAATAAGTGCTTAGTAGTTGAACTAGATAGTTGATTTAATTAATAAAACTACTTTTATTTGACTATATATAGAAGTAGTTCCCGCGTTGACGTCGGCGATGCCTATCCCGCATCCTCATCGTCGTCGAGTCGGCGGTGGAGGCCTGCTTGATCAGGGCCATGTTCGGGACTGGGCTCCACTGGTTGGTATTGGGAGGTGCTACCTTGGGGACGAGGTTGGTGAGGAGGCAGCCCGTTGTTGACCCGATCCTTGTTTGGTGGCGGTCGCGTGGGCCAGTAAAGGTGGTGAGGCATCCGGACACCGCGGAGGTGGTACGTCACCGTATCAGCGAGGAGGACGAGCACGTCCGTCGCTACATGGTTGCATTGGAGGGGAGGTTCGACAATACCTGGCAGGTTCTTCAGGGATCTCACTGGAGCTATGATCCTGTGATGGTTCCCTATCTTTGGGTGTCCACCGCCCGCGTCGATACCGTCGGGCGCTACGGTTCTAGTTGTATTAGTGATAATATTCGACGATGTACGGACACCAAGAGATGATGTACTTTTGCTTATAATTATTGAATGCATGCTAATTTGAATACTATACTTTATTTTATGATTTGGTTTTGCTTATTTTTTGATTTGGTTTTGCTTATTGAATGCTCATATTGGATAAGTTCTCCTTCATTCCCGTGTGCTAGACAATTTGGTATAATAATGCATTCGGGAATGAAAGAGGAGCTACGTACGTACATCGATCATCGATAGTCAACCCGTGATTAATAATAATGATCTAGTTTAATATTTGAATTATGAACGTAGGCCGGAAATGTCGTACTCATCGGACGATGAAAACCGCCCGGGGGAGTGCGACTGGTGCCACGACGACCGAGGTATCTGCGACAGGTTCATTGAGCTGGACGAAGATCGGCGCTTCAGCATTAAGCTCGAGGAGACCTGCGATATTCATACGGTACGCAACGACGACAATAGTTTTTTCATAATTAGGCACGACTTCAACTATTTTAACGTGTATTTTTCATCTTTTCCAATTCGACTAGCTTATCCCATGCTTTGCAAGACGCTATGTCTTGGAGAGGATAGGTTTTGAAGACCATGAAAGTTTCGAAACCAAAAAAATTATCCTAAGTACCCATCATGGTGTGGATTTTCAAGTAAAGTTGTACAATGCTCAGAGTGTAACCCATTTTGGTTGCAAAAAATGGGATGCATTTTGCAAGATGTATGGTCTTGATGAGGGTATGCTTGTCACCATGGATCTTGGTGATCCTACAATCGAGCAAGAGACACCTTCGATTTGGGTCCTTGTGGATACACCTCCAGTTCTTCCCTCATGTGAGCTAAACATAGTTATTAAGTAATTTATATTGTTTATTTTAAAATATATAGTAGACAACTTATCTCCGTTGACAGCTTATTTTCATTCTTGAAAGAATGTGCGGAAGATGGTAGACAGAACGTACTACACCGAAGGCTCCGAATTAACTTATCAGGAGAAAAATCATCTGGTCGGATTTTGTACTGATATTGAGAATTACAATATCTACAATCAAACTCCTCTACATTATGGTCAATACGTGCCACTAGTGCACGTGTTGAACTACGGTAACTACCATGGAGATACCCTGGTAAGATTACTTTTTACTATTACAACATCTGTGCATCTTTTTGCACACTTCTAAAACTAGTACATCATTGCTAACTACGAAGTTATTACTATGTTTTTCAACAGATAATCCCGAATGATTGTGTGCCTCATCTGATGTATACGCATGGTAGCCTTCATGTTTTGAATATACGACCAGGTCGTCCTACGAATCTCAACTGTCCATACCGGGTTTCTAAAAGAAGTGGAGACATAACAATCAAAGAATGGAAAAAATGTACCTGATACTGATGATCACGTGCTAAGAACAATTATGTAGGGTTGGGTTCGATGACTATGAGGATGATGATCGTATGACTTATTATTAATAACGAGTAGAAGTTGTATGATGATCCATGATTAGTACGACTTGTTATTATATATATATGATGATGTATGATGCAAAGCATGCATGAGCATGTTATATCTGCGGGTGCAATGAACATAGCAGCAGCGTTGATAAACCAAGGACGAAGATAAGAGAGGACACTTCTATCTATTAGCTAGCTATAATAACAACCTAAAAATAACCCCCAAAACCCCTAAAGCAGCCACTTTTGTAAAAAAAAATGACTTTTGGTCCGGTTGAGCCACCAACGGGACCAAAGGCCCTCGACTGGGCTCGGCGCAAGACAGGGCCACGTGGGAGACATTGGTCCCGGTTCGTGTTTGAACCGGGACTAATGGGTGGAGGCATTAGTAATGACCCATTAGTCCCGGTTCGTGAACCGGGACTAAAGGCCCTTACGAACCGGGTCTAATGGGTGGTTTTCTACTAGTGGGTGGACACTCATGGAAGAAACTTGGTTCAAGGAATTTGGATGCACAAGCAGTATTCCCTCTTAGTACAGGTATTTTGGCTAGCAAAGGATTCTAAAAAGCAAGCACCACATGTTGGAGGATCTATAACAATATAACTTCTATACAAATACACCCAAGCATAACTCATTACGTTGTCTTCCTTGCCCAACTTCAACTAATTTGCTCAGGTTTGAAAATAATTAATGGGGCTCACAATCATAGAAGATGTCTAAGATAGTATATTTATATGTGAAATTTCTCTTCCTTCAATATTCTTTCATGAATTGCTCAAGTGACCAATACAATGCTTGCTAACCTTCAATAAATTTACTACCTCTACCTCTTAGATGTGAAGTCATTACTCCCAACGGGGTAAGCACATGAAACATATATAATTTCAGATTTATGACATTCAATTCATTCAACCATTTACTCATAGGATATAAGTGAAGCACACGAGTAAATGACAAACTACTCCAAAAAGATATAAGTGAAGGTCAATGAGTAGTTAAATAATTATGTAACTATGTGAAGACTCTCTCTCATTTAAGAATTTCAGATCTTGGTATTTTATTCAAACAGCAAGCAAAACAAAATAAAATAACATGACGCTCCAAGCAAAACACATATCTTGTTCTTGTCCCCGTGTAAACTTAATTTGACCAACTATGTTGTGAAATGGATTTGGTTGTCAACTGATTTTATCTTGCCTGTCAACTGAATTTAAGTGCAATGGATTTGGTTTACAACTGTAATATGTTTTCAAATGATTAGAATTGAATTGAGACATGCTGTGTTGTTGTCTAAATAAAGAAGTAACATAACGACATTGATACATAAGTCCATTCTTCATATTATTTGATCAGCTATCCATTACAACCATCATGGCATGCAACCATTACAACCATCAAAGCATGCATCCAAACCCAAAACAAGTACTTAATCTACTTAGTGTGTTGTGCTCACTGATTTTAGTACATCTCACTTCTTCATGACTACTATGAAACACAACACACAAATCACCATCAGCAGCCATCACCAGCTTCAGCAGCAGTAGGATTTCTCTACCTAATCCAAGCAGCATAGCAACTTGCTGCTTGGTAGCAAAGTTCTTCTCACTAGGGGTGCCAAATGACCCAAAATCAACTCTGCCAGCACCTCTCCCAGCCATGCCTCTTCCAGCTATGCTTCTTGTGTTCATTGCTTCAGTCCTCTTCCTCTCAAGCTCCTCCCTTTTATCCTCAGCTCCTCCTATTGCATCCACAGCAGCATCACCAACAAGAACCCTATGTTCAACAAGATGTTGCACATATTTTAGCTCCCAACGCCAGAAACCACAGGTGACCTATAAAACAGAGAAACAGAGCATTTTCAGTTAACTATAAAGTTCAGTTAACTCTAAATTTCAGTTAACTACCACCAACCAATTGCAGTACAAACCTAATGCCAGTTAACTAAGTTCAATCTGACAAAACCCTAATGCAGTCTTACACATCAATCTGATGCAAAACTAGTGAAGAAAAGATCTACCACACAGGTAGAGGAACTTGACCTGGTGTTTGCTGCACCTGTAGAAGACCCACCCCTCGTGCTCGTCCGTGCCAGAGCGGTAGAACTTGACCTGCTCGCCACAATCCGGGCACGGGATCAAAGGAATGACAACGGAGCGGCCACGTAGCCCAGATCGAACAGAGCTCGAAGATGACATGAGGAGAGAGGGCGGCGGCAATGGCTACGGCGGCAGAGGGAGGCGGGTGGGCTAGGGTTGGGAGAGGGCAGCGGGTGGGCTCGATCCGCGCGGGTGGCTCGAACCGACCAGGTGGGGGAAGGAGATCTTTTGTTCTTCCAGTTTTGCAAAAAAAACCTGGTTGCCTGCGTATTCGAGCGAGCAAGCGCATGTGGCAGTCAGCGCACCGTTGGCAGCCGTTGACTCGAGCTAGCTCAGCGCGTACGTGTAGAAAATCGTATAATGGACCGTAGATGACCCCCTAGAGCAAGTTTGGTGACTGTATTACGGGTATTTGTAACCACAGGGACTAAAGCTAACGCTAGTGCAAGTTTGGTGACATGTAGTGAATTTTTCTCAACCTTTTATAATCTTCAGACATGTCCGTCTTGCCCTCCACTCCCATGATATTTCTTTTCCCTCAAAGAATTATGTGGCGCTTTGGCTCGTCATATGATGTATTCGCTTTCTTATTTTTTTCGGTTTGGTAGACATGTCCTTCACATCATAAACCTGCGCGACACCATTGGCTAGGACGAATGATTCGTCTGTGTACCTAAAATTGTTGAGATCCACTGTTGTCATTCCATACTACGGGTCTACAGGTACCCCACCTCCTGACAGATTGACCCATTTGGATCGAAAGATGCTACTCTGACGAGACCGATGGTTTTGCATGTAGATACTATGCAGATGCAGGCACCTGACTCATCTGATCTTACTTGACTTGACCCGACAGAAGATGGATGGATTGGACTATCCTGGAGGTACATCACCGCGGTGTGTGACCTGACCAGCTCGATCAATCGGCAGTTTTAATAGCTGAGGATACAAGCCAAATGAGTTTACACCACTGCCCCTGCATGTTCATCAATGTACGTATATATAGCCAGTACGCAGTACGCAGCTTTTGTTAATTTGACGGGACACACATGCAGAGCAGAGTAGACTTGACGAGACGATCGGTCGTAAGGCCAACTCCACCGCAATACCCCAAACGGACGTCCGCTTTGTTCGGATTTCATCCGTTTGGGATGGCAATGGGTGCCAAAACGGACATGCCTGTCTGGGTTTCGTTCGAGGCGTCCAACGCGGCTGCCAACCCCAAAAACTTTCGCTACGCCAGCGCCAGCCGTCTCCGCTCGCGCTCGCTCGCCGTGGCTGCCCGCCCATGCCCTGCTCCGGTCCTGCCGCGCCCGCAGCCTTGCCGCTCGCCGCCCGCGACGCTGCTTCGCCCTTCGCGCCCGGCCGCCGCCTCGCTGAAGCGAAGCGGCGGCGAGCTGGAGCGCGACGCCGTGGAGGTCGAACCTGGCATGTTGAGCATGGAGGATGACCTGAAGGTCTCCTTCTTGAAGAGCACGCCAATGGAGTAGACGGCGACCGGCATGAGCGCCTTGAGCATCTCGATGAAGGAGACGAAGAGGTAGAGTATGCCGAGTTGGAGAACCAGACGACATGGCGTAGAGCGCGCCGATGGGCATGACGGAGGAGGTGTAGAGCTGCGGCGTCATGGGCAGGGAGGAGGGCGGCTCGACGACCCGCAGGACGCGGACGAGCCCCACGGGCGAAGCGAGGAGAAGCTCTGCGCGCGCTGCTGCTCTGCCGCGCGCCGCCGCGCGCGGATCTCGATCGGGTGGGTGGTGGCGGGTGCGTCGCGCCCCGCTCGCCTCGCCTCGCCTCGGCGACCACCTTCGCCGCCTCGCCTCGCCCGCCACGCCGCCTGCCTCGCCCGCCACGCCGCCCGAAGCTTCGTTGCAGCAGGGGGGGAGAATTGATTTTAACCCCCCCTGCGCGCTCCACTTTGATCATGTACCCCCATGTTCGTGCGACTCGCTCTGAGCCCCCCTGTTCCGACTCGTTCTTTGCTGATTGCCCCCTTCCTGTTGTTATGCGTCCAGTTTGCTACTAATGAAAGAAAAACTGGTCTGGTAATATTTCTATTTGACGAAACTGCCCTCAATACCCCCAACACGCTAGATAAAAAAAACCTCACGGGCCACCAGTTCGCTCGCTCGTTCCAGTTCTCCACCCAGCTGCCTATTCGCTCTCGCCCCGCCGCCGCCCCTGCTGCTCCACCGTCGCCCTGCTGCTCCGCCGTCGCCCTTGCTGCTCCGCCGCCCTCCATTGCTGCCCCAAGGTAAGGCAAGCTTCCCCCTTCCCTTTTCCATGGAGTTGGTGTAGTTCCCCTTGTACGGACGTCTAAATCTTAGAAACCCTAGGTACTGAGGGAGATGGGGATTTGAGTGAGAGGGGTTGGATCGGCAAAGGGGTGTGATGGATCTGAAAAGGTAACATCATATTCCCTTGTTTTGGTTTGATGTATGCATGACTTTTGGTGTGAAATTTCTGATTTTTTTGTCTATATTGAATAGGATCGATGCAATGTCCGTGCATGATTCTAATCAATCCAGTGTGACAAACCTAACCACGGGGATGGTCTCGTGCAATGAAGTAGAAACCGTTGGTACCA
The DNA here is from genome assembly GCA_021437245.1 of Aegilops speltoides. Taxonomy (NCBI): domain Eukaryota; kingdom Viridiplantae; phylum Streptophyta; class Magnoliopsida; order Poales; family Poaceae; genus Aegilops; species Aegilops speltoides. The sequence continues at coordinate 7,595,332 of CM038145.1, forward strand.
TTGTCGATTGGTCAAGTCTTGTGATCGAACCTGAAAATGATGGGGATGAAAAGGGGATTCCGGATGAAAAGCCGGCGGACGAGAAAGCCATGTTTGCTCTGTTGGGTTTGAAAACAGAGGAGGGCGAGGGAAAAACTAACCTTGGTCCTGTTGTCACTCCTACTCCTGATTATGACTTGGATGATGTCAAAGGGGCAGCTATTGCTGTTGATGATAATGCTCCAGAGGAGCCACTTATTGCGTGGGATGAACGAAAACCAAAGATGGATATAGGGACCCCTTATCCTGATATGGCTGCGTTTAGAAAGGCTATAAAACAGTTCGCTATCAATGGAGAGTTCGAATATGGCACTACAAAAAATGAGCCGGCAAGGTTTCGGGCTTTTTGTAAAGGTCAATCCATGATAGGCCAACCTTGCAAATGGTCCTTAACTGCTAGTTGGCAGAGAGACGAAAATTGTGTGATGGTAATAATTTTTGTTTCTTTGGAGAGTTCGAATATTACTTTGTTTCTTTGCTTGTCATTGTAATGATCTTTCGATTTGAATCATTCTTTGTTGTAGGTTGTGAAGCATCAAATAGAACATATTTGTAGTTCAACGAGTGGAAAAGTGACTAGAATGACAAGTCAATCTTGGGTGGCTGACAAGGCAGCAACTATGCTTAAGAAAGATCCAACTATATTATTTGTATTCTGTTCGTTTGAAAGGCTACATATACAGCAGAATTGAACTTCTTTTTTTCTGTGAGAAACATAGCACAGTTGAAGCAATTCCTGTCATTTGAGGAAAAAAAATTGTGGCTGGGACGTTCAGACTAGGTAAAGAGATCTTTTTAAACTGAAGGGTACTTCTGTCCATTCTTATTTCTGTTTGATGATTAGATACTAATAAATGTGTTAAACAGGCAAAAGGGGGTTATTAGCAACCACTGGACGGCCCGGGGGGGCTCAGAGCGAGTCGCACGAACATGGGGGTACAAGATCAAAGTGGAGCGCGCAGGGGGGGTTAAAATCAATTCTCCCCAGCAGGGGCAAGCGGCTCCGGCATCCAACATAGGAGAGAGAGGGGAAGGGGACAAAAGCAGGGGCAAGGGGCTGCCATGCGGGCCATGCATGTGCGGACGCGAGGACGCAGACAGGCTGTCCGCGGCTGTCTGCTTTGTCTCAAATCCATCCCAAGTTTGCTCTGGATATGGGGTCGACGCGGACACTAAACGGACAAAAAGGCAAGATGAGGTTGCGCGTTGGGTCGTTGGTTTTGTCCGTTTTATCCCAAACGGATGACCCCGGACAATTTGGGGTCGTGCGGTGGAGTTGGCCTAAGTCCTGCAGCTAGCCAGGCCCAGGCCAGTGCAGGTCGACTAGAGCACATGCATGTGATGCATGTGCGGGACTAGCTCGGCTCATCACGTAACGCAATGGGACATGCAGGGTGACACATCCCCCTCCTCTTCCCTTCGCCCGTCGTCAACAACGGAGTACATGTTAGAGTATATCTCCGTGTATCGCTTATGTATAGGAATATCGCAACCTACCTGATTTTGTATGATATGGTTGTGATCTCTCTTGGCCTCCAAGGCATGTAACTCCCTTGTATTTCTATATGTACGTAACACGAAGGGCCGCCCCATGTGTGGCGAATTGCCTAAACTATCTCGTTCACTTGGTATCAGATAGAACGATCCCCTCCTCCTAAACCCTACCACGCCGCCACCAGCCCTCTCCCGATCGCCGTCCCATCGCCATGTCTGGCACCGGCGCCTCCACCACCTCCTCCCTCACCTCCCCCTCCCTACCCGCCTCCAACTCCACCACCGCCGGCGCCCTCATCAACTCCACCATGCCCGCCTCCGCCTCGCCGGCTGTGCAAGACGCCAGTGTGCGCACCCACGTCCCCGTCACGCTGGATCTCAACACCTCCAACTTCGCCAAGTGGCGGATGCTCATCCACGTCCTCCTCGGCAAGTACGACTTGCTGTCCCACATCACCACCGTCACGCCCGCGGCGGACCGCACGCCGGACTGGACCCGCGAGGACTACGTCGTCCGGTCCTGGCTGTACGGGTCCATCTCCGATGAGATCCTTGATCTGATCATGGCGGAAGATCAGACGGCGCTCAAGGCTTGTAATCTCATCTCCAACCTGTTCCTGGACAACCGGATGACGCGCGCGGTCTACCTCGAGGCCGAGTTTCGCGGCCTCGTCCAAGGCGATCTCTCGGTCACCGCGTACTGCCACCGCCTGAAGGCCCTCTCCGACGCCCTCGCTGACGTCGGCACCCCGGTCACGGACCAAACCCTCGTCCTCAACTGCCTTCGCGGGCTCAACCCGCGGTTTGCCGACATCACCACAATCGTGACCATGCAGAACCCGCTCCCGACGTTCGGGCAAACGCGCTCTCTGCTGGTTCTTCGCGAGACTCAGCTCGCCAACACCTCCGCCGTGGACAACCAGACCGCCCTGTACGGCGGCCACTCTTCCCAGGGCTCCGGTCCTGGCAGCGCCAACTCCAACCGTGGTGGCGGCAACCCCGGTGGTGGCGGGAACTCCGGTGGTGGCGGCAACCGCAACGGCGGAAACTGGCGCAAGAAGCGACAAGGCGGCGGCTCCGGCGGCAGCAACTCCGGCGGCTCCCGCGTTGGTGCAGGCGGTCAACCTGCGGTAGGCCCATGGATCTGCTTCAACCCTTACACGGGCCAGCCGCTGCAGCCCCAGGGCGCTCCCCCGCCACGCCCGACCGGTGGTGCCGGCCTGCTCGGCCCGCGTCCTCCGGTGCTGCCCCCCGCCCAAGCCTTCACCTCCCTGGCTCCTCTTCACGGCCAGGCCTTCGGCACCAACGCCCCTCCGGTCCCTGGCTACAACCCGGCTCCTCAGTGGGACTGCGCAGCGCTCATGGCCGCCTTGAACAACGCTGCATCGGCCTCCAACGTCGGTGAGTGGGTCATGGACTCCGGAGCCACTTCCCACATGGCCTACGACCCCGGTATGCTTCGCCATCTCTTTCCTGCCTCTCCCTCCTCCACTGTCACCGTTGGCAATGGCTCCACCTTGCCCGTGTCTCACACCGGTGACGCCTCTATTCCTACTTCCGCTCGCACACTACTCCTTCACAATGTTCTTCTTGTACCTCACATTGTTAAAAACTTACTTTCCGTTCGTCGTTTTACTATTGAGAACTTATGTTCCATTGAGTTTGACCCCTTCGGCTTCTCTGTGAAGGACCTTCGCACCAAGGCCGTGATCCTTCGCTGCAATAGCCATGGAGATCTCTACGTGTTTCCCTCCTCCGTCATCAACCATCACGCCCGAGGACTCATCGCCACCACCTCCACCGAGCTTTGGCATCGTCGTCTAGGACATCCAGGTCGCGACGCTATGTCGCATCTTCATAAACAGTCGTCTATCCCTTGTAATAAAACGGCGCCACACGTTTGCCATGCTTGCCAACTTGGCAAACATGTGCGTTTGCCGTTCAGTAGGTCTACATCACATTCTGTCGAACCGTTTCAATTAGTGCATTGTGATCTTTGGACATCTCCTGTTTTGAGCAACTCCGGTTTTAAGTATTATCTTGTTATTGTGGACGACTTCTCGCATTATATCTGGTCATTTCCCCTTCGCAACAAATCCGACACCGCCACTACACTCATTAATTTTGTCGCCTACGCCCGCACACAATTCTCCCGTCCACTAGTAGCAATGCAGTCCGACAACGGCACCGAGTTTCTCAACTCCACGGTCACCAACTTCTTTGCCTCCCACGGCATTCATCTACGGCTCTCATGCCCGTATACATCCCCCCAGAACGGCAAGGCCGAACGTGCTATTCGCACCCTCAACGATGTTGCACGCACACTTCTGTTTCAGTCCTCGATGCCACCGTCCTACTGGGCGGAAGCCTTGGCCACCGCCACCCATGTCATCAACATACGCCCCTCTCAGTCCATCGACTTCGCCATCCCCTATATCCGCCTCCACAATTCCCTTCCTGACTATAGCATGCTTCGTGTATTTGGATGTCTCTGCTACCCTAACCAATCCTCCGTCGCCAAACACAAGCTAGCGCCTCGATCCGTCGCATGCGTCTTCCTAGGTTATCCCTCCAATCACAAAGGGTATCGGTGTCTCGATCCTCAAACACGTCGCGTCATCATATCTCGTCATGTTGTCTTCGACGAGACAATATTCCCCTTCTCCTCCTCTCCGGATCGCCCATCTAACGGCCTTGCGTCGTTGGATTTTCTTCTCCAACTCGCCGCCACCGATACCACACCTTCCCCATCTCCTGCGGTTCAACCCGCTATGCATGCACCCGTTATGCATGCTGCCCCTCCATCTCCCCCCAAACCTCTCCCCGCTCGCCCGCCCGCGCACCCAGCCCCGCTGGGTCCCCGAGCCCGCCACCCAGCCCCACTGAGCCGTCGAGTCCGCCTCCTCCCTCTCCTGCTATAGCTGACCCGCCGAGCGCACCTGCCTCCCCTGGGTCTCCTCCGGCCACGTCCTCCCTTCTTGTTGTTATACACCGTCCACCATCCCCTACCAACACCCATACGATGCTGACTCGCGCCAAGCGCGGTCTCTTCCAGCCCATCGATCGCATGAACCTCCTGGTTACCGACTCCTCCGTCTCTCCACTTCCCAAAACATACCGGGGTGCTCTAAACGACCCACACTGGCGTCGTGCCATGCATGATGAGTTCGAGGCGCTTGTCACTAACCGGACGTGGTCACTTGTTCCACGCCCACCTCGTGCTCACGTTGTTTCAGGGAAATGGATCTTCAAGCATAAATTCCATTCGGATGGGCGGTTGGCTCGGTATAAGGCTCGGTGGGTGGTCCGTGGCTACTCCCAACAGCCGGGCATCGACTTCGACGAGACGTTCAGCCCGGTTGTCAAACCGGCCACCATCCGCATCGTCCTCACCATCGCGGTCTCCCGTGTGTGGCCGATCCATCAGCTTGATGTCAAGAATGCCTTCCTCAACGGCAATCTTGACGAGGAGGTCTACTGCCAGCAGCCGCCTAGTTTTGTTGACGCCAGTCGCCCCGACTATGTGTGCCGCCTTCACAAGTCGCTCTACGGGCTCAAACAGGCGCCCCGTGCATGGTACCAGCGGTTCGCTCTCTACGCTCATCGCCTCGGTTTCGTTGCATCCAAATCGGACGTTTCTCTCTTCATCTACCGCCATGGCGATCAGCTCGCGTACATCCTTCTGTACGTTGATGATACTGTGATCACCGCCTCTACATCCGCACTCCTTCAGCAACTGACGCAGCAGCTACACTCGGAGTTTGCCATGACAGATCTTGGAGACCTCTCATTTTTCCTCGGCATCTCGGTTACTCGACGCCATCGACTGGTTCTCTCTCAATGACAAGACGCCTCGGATCTCCTTCGGCGCAGGCGGGCATGGCGATCGTCATCCATCGCCTACTCCCGTTGATGTCAAGGTCAAACTCTCAGCCACTGATGGTGCTCTGCTTGATGATGCTACTACCTATCGGAGTTATGCTGGTGCATTACAGTATCTCACACTCACCCGGCCGGACATCGCCTATGCTGTGCAGCAGGCCTGCCTTTATATGCATGCTCCCCGTGAGCCGCATCTACACTTGGTCAAGCGTATTCTTCGCTACATCAAGGGTACACTGGATCTACGCTTGCACATTCCTCGGACGTCGACTTTGTCTCTCACGGCCTACTCCGACGCTGACTGGGCCGGCTGCCCTGACACTCGACGGTTTACCTCCGGTTACTGTGTATATCTCGGTGACACCCTGGTTTCTTGGTCCTCCAAGCGCCAAACCACGGTTTCCCGATCGAGTGCTGAGGCGGAGTATCGGGCTGTCGCTCACGCTGTTGCCGAGTGCTGTTGGATCCGTCAGCTTCTTACAGAGCTCCATCATCCTCGACTCATCGCGAACGGTCGTTTTCTGCGATAATGTCAGCACAGTGTACATGGCCTCTAACCCGGTGCAACACCGCCGCACCAAACACATCGAGATTGACATTCACTTTGTTCGGGAGAAGGTGTCCCTCGGTCAGGTTCGTGTGCTCCATGTACCATCATCTCGCCAGTATGCTGACATCATGACGAAAAGCTTACCCTCGCAGCTCTTCTCGGAGTTCCGGTCCAGTTTGTGCCTCTTGCCAGCTGACGCACAAACTGAGGGGGGATGTTAGAGTATATCTCCGTGTATCGCTTATGTATAGGAATATCGCAACCTACCTGATTTAGTATGATATGGTTGTGATCTCTCTTGGCCTTCAAGGCATGTAACCCTTGTATTCCTATATATACGTAACACGAAGGGCCGCCCCATGTGTGACGCATTGCCTAAACTATCTCGTTCACTGTACACTTCTCTCCTCTGCATTGCGCGTGGAGATGGCTCCATCTGGCACGGCACCGTGATGATCTGTCCACGGAGGCCAGGCTAGCTAACACACATGGCACCACAAGAGCTAGCCGTCGGTCGACCGGCCAATCCAGCAGCTGCTCCGTTCAAGCTCTGCACGGACCGGCCCGCAGTGAATTACTCCAAACAAGAGTATCTCTGCCCAGTGGCTCCTGGCCGCTTTCGCAGTGGAGTTAAAGGCGGGTCACCATTGCTTTCTTTCATTGGATTGGACGTGACAACAATTCCTCGGGCCCGGCGCGGACGGACGGGGACGATGCCGTGTGTCGAGCTCACTGTCTCTAGCTTGTCCCGTCACAGCGTTTATATCTGCTGACCGTCCGACAGAAGATTCAAGAAGCGAGGTTGGACCGAATCGTCTTGCTCTTGCGGCAACACCAAAATTTACAACAGCACTGCACGTTGATTTATCCTTTTTTTAACACATGCCTAATTCTACTTTTATCGGCATATATTTGTTTTTTGAAACAACCTTTGTCGGCACTAGTTGTGCAAAAAATAAAAGAATGCATGCATGTAGATTACTCACATTAATGTAGAAGCATAACTGATGTGCATGACTCGAAGAGTTAAGAGTCACAGGAACACAAGAAAGAGCAGAGCACAAAAGCAAGCTTTGCAGATTCCATGTACTACAATACTACAACAACGAACGAGGCTTCAGATTCATATATATTGACACTACCTAGAAGGTAGCTTAGGATCCATGGCGTGGTCGATCGATCTCAAGCTTGCCAGGCCTAGGAGTGGAGGCACTTGCATCTCCAGCCGAGCGGCTTGTAGTTGGAGTGCTCGTCGTACGAGGACGGCAGCAGCGCGCCCCCTTCTCGCCCTGCTGCCGGCGATGTCCGCTTCTCCTTCTTCAGCTGCTGCCCCAGGTCGCGCGGAGTGACGGGCACCTGCACGGCCTCGCACCGGCGGCCGCCGCACGCCCACCGGCACTGCCCCTCGCAGCTCGGCGGCCGGGACCCCAGAGTCTGCCGCATCATCGCCCCCACGCTGCCCCTCTCCTCCTGCAAATCCATACAAGATGGATCAGCTAGCTAGCATGATTACGCGTACAGTACCATGTACGCACCTCGGTGGCGGCGGCCTCTGCATTGCCGGCGACGGTGGCGGCGAGGAACAAGGGAACCAGCTGCAAGAAGAGGAGGTGGAGGAGGAGGACGAAGGCGACATGGCGGCGGCGTCCCATTGGGAGGGAAAGGCAGAAGAGAAGTGAAGTGAAGCAGAGTGGAGGACGAGCAGAGGCCCTGCCTGCACCACCTGCAGTAGATATGTGTACTGCTCCAGCCTCCAGCTAGCTTTGGCTGCTCGTCTTTCCACGCTGCATGCGTCGTGTCACTTCACTGGCGCGGCTACATGGAGCTACGGAAAAAGCCTACCGCATGCATGCATGTGTATACTAGGACTGGATCTGACTCTTGCTCGATCGATCTCCGGGTGCTCCATCGACTGGACCGGACCTTGAGATGACACGGACTAGTGCACTACCTACTACACCAAGGGGCATCTAGCCCCACCATGGTTGCGGATAGATAATGGCAAACTAATTTAGGAATTAACTTTGCAAAACGGGGCTTAAATAGAATTTTATACACCACATTTGGAAGTACCAGAAGTATTAGAGGTGATGTTGTGGATATAATCCTAACAATGCTAAGAAAATACTAGGAGTATGAATGTAGAGGCAACCGTTCTACCGGTTCTGGCCCTCTTCGGTACGCGCAAAGAATTATGTACCTTACTATTATGGTGTTCTTAGGCCAACTCTAACACAAGAAATCATTTCGTCAACTTATGTCTGCTTTGGTCCACACAAAGAAGAAACGTACACCACATTTGGAAGTACCAGAAGTATTTTTTTTGCAGGCAATTCAGAGAGCTTTTATTCAGAAGAAAGCATTCCTAGGACAGTCAGCCATAAGGCTGGTCACTAGGAAGCTAGGAGTTACATCCATCCAACATTCAGTCACATTCAGAGTGCAAGCGTGCTTCGCACAGAGATGCGCCGGTAAGTTTGCTGACCTACTAATATCCTGAATATCAAAGGAAAAGAAATGATTACTAAGCTCTCCTATTTCTAGCAGGATGGGAGCCACAATTGAGTGAGAATTGTGGCGAGTGTCCCAGAGTGTCACTAACTCCGCACAGTCAACTTTCATTATCACATGCGAGAGTCCTCGAAGGGTGGCAAATAAAACTCCGTCTCGGAAAGAGAAAGCTTCCATGATCAGGGAGTCTGAAATCCCCATGTATGGCTTGCACCAAGAACCTATCAAAGCCGAGCAAGAACGTGCGACACCACCTGCACCGCCCCGTCCCTCGGCAAAGTTCAGTGCACCATCCGTCGTGATTTTTACAGTAGCATCATCAGGTGGCCTCCAGCCATAACCAGCTAAAGTAGCGGCTGCCTTACGTGGAAGTTGAAGTATAGCAAAGGCCTCCTTGATTGCTCTGAACGTCGATGTTGGGTCCTTCCCCTCTTCGCCGTGCTTGACGCGGTTCCGAGAGTGCCATATTGACCACATGACAGTGGTGATTTTGGCTCGGTCATCACCACACTAGTAGAAAAGGGGGCAATGGTCCAGGCCAGGTCAGCCCATTAGTCCCGCTTCAATCCAGAACCGGGACCAATGGGGGCACTAGACCCGGTCCGTGAGCCACGGTGGCCGGCCGAGCCACGTGGGCCATTGATCCCGGTTCGTCTGGACCTATTGGTCCCGGTTGGTGGGACGAACCGGGACCAATGGGCCTCGCTCTGCCCACCACCATTGGTCCGGTTGGTGGCTTGAACGGGACCAAAGGCTGCCTTTAGTCCCGGTTCGTGCCACCAACCGGGACTAAAGGGTTGGTCCTCGTTGCGGCCACAGTTTAGTCCTACCTCGCCAACCAAAGGGGGTTCACACCGGTTTATAAGCCCCTCCCTCTCTGCCTTGTTGAGCTCCTCTCAAAATGAAAATAGATGCCCTTATACTGGGAATTTGACCTAAATTCATACTGAATTTCTCTGAAGTTAGTAGAAATTTATTATGAATTTAGGTCGAATTTTCTCTATAAGCGCATCTATGCTCATTTTTTTAGTAAAGTTAATCGAAACTATTTTTTCTTCTATTTATTTCTGAGTGATTTTTTATATAGTTTTTTTTATTTTCTGCTACATTTATTTTTTCTTTTTATTTCTGAGTTGTAATAAGTCGTTAAAAATAAGCACCTATGCTCATTTTTTAGTAAAGTTAATCAAAACTATTTTTTTCTTCTATTTATTTCTGAGTGTTTTTTATATAGTTTTTTTCTTTTCTGCTACATTTATTTTTTTCTTTTTATTTCGGAGTTGTATTAAGTCTTTAAAAATAAGCATCTATGCTCATTTTTTTAGTAAAGTTAATCAAAACTATTTTTTTTCTATTTATTTCTGAGTGGTTTTTATATAGTTTTTTTTCTTTTCTGCTACATTTATTTCTTTCTTTTTATTTCTGAGTTGTAATAAGTCATTAAAAATAAGCATCTATGCTCATTTTTTTAGTAAAGTTAATCAAAACTATTTTTTCTTCTATTTATTTCTGAGTGGTTTCTTATATAGTTTTTTTTCTTTTCTGCTACATTTATTTTTTTATTTTTATTTCTAAGTTGTAATAAGTCATTAAAAATAAGCATCTATGCTCATTTTTTTAGTAAAGTTAATAAAAACTATTTTTTCTTCCATTTATTTCTGAGTGGGTTTTTATATAGTTTTTTTTTTCTTTTCTGCTAGATTTATTTTTTTTCTTTTCATTTCTGAGTTGTAATAAGTCATTAAAAATAAAAAAGAGGCGCAATGCTCGTTAATTTGCTTCAAGCCTTTCGGAATAGTGTCAACTGCACCGTACATAGCTCTGTGCAGTCTACCCTATTCCTCAAGGCTTGAAGCTAACCAACGTGCAGGTGAGCATTGAGCCTCTTCTTCATCGTCTCTGCACTCAGGGCTTATAAACAGCTGCGAGTGCCTCTCGCTTGGTGAGGTGGGACTAAAAAAACAGCTGCAGAAAGAATCAACTAAAAAACAGCTGCAGAAAATAAAAAAGTAATTAGATGGGTCCATTGGTACCGGTTGGTGGCACCAACCGGTACCAATGCCTCTATTTAGTCCAGGTTGGTGGCACCAACCGGGACCAATGCACCTCTTTTGTCCCGGTTGGAGCCACCAACCGGGACCAAAGGTCTTCGTTTCCCGCCCTTTGGGCTGTTGAAAAGAGGCCATTGGTCCCAGTTGGCGGCTCCAACTGGGTCTAAAGGGGGGCATTAGTCCCGGTTAGTTTCACGAACCGGGACCAAAGCCTTTGCTATATATACAGCACTTAGCGCTCCCGACTTCGATCTCTCCTCCTCCTCTCCCGTCGCGCGTCCCTCGCCGCCACCTCGCCGCCGCCCGCCCGACGCCGCCGCCGCCCGCCCGCCCTAGCGCGATCTCGCCCCGACGCCGTCGCCGCCCCGCCCTGCCCCACCCCGATGTTGGAAATATGCCCTAGAGGCAATAATAAAAGGATTACTATTATATTTCCTTGTTCATGATAACTGTCTTTATTCATGCTATAATTGTATTATCCGGAAATCGTAATACACGTGTGAATACATAGACCATAATATGTCCCTAGTAAGCCTCTAGTTGACTAGCTCGTTAATTAACAGATAGTCATGGTTTCTTGACTATGGACATTAGATGTCATTGATAACGGGATCACATCATTAGGAGAATGATGTGATGGACAAGACCCAATTCTAAGCATAGCACAAGATCGTGTAGTTCGTTTTGCTAGAGCTTTTCCAATGTCAAGTATCTTTTCCTTAGACCATGAGATCGTGTAACTCCCGGATACCGTAGGAGTGCTTTGGGTGTACCAAACGCCACAACGAATCGGGTGACTATAAAGGTGCACTACATGTATCTCCGAAAGTGTCATTGGGTTGACATGGATCAAGACTGGGATTTGTCACTCCGTATGACGGAGAGGTATCTCTGGGCCCACTCGGTAATGCATCATCATAATGATCTCAAAGTGACCAAGTGTCTGGTCACGGGATCATGCCTTATGGTACGAGTAAGGTGACTTGCCGGTAACGAGACTGAACGAGGTATTGGGATACCGACGATCGAGTCTTGGGCAAGTAACGTACCGATTGACAAAGGGAATTGTATACGGGGTTGATTGAATCCTCGACATCGTGGTTCATCTGATGAGATCATCGAGGAGCATGTGGGAGCCAGCATGGGTATCCAGATACCGCTATTGGTTATTGACCGGAGAGCTGTCTCGGTCATGTCTACGTGTCTCCCGAACCCGTAGGGTCTACACACTTAAGGTTCAGTGACGCTAGGGTTGTAGAGATATGAGTATGCAGCAAACCGAAAGTTGTTCATAGTCCCGGATGAGATCCCGGACGTCACAAGGAGTTCCGGAATGGTCCGGAGGTAAAGAATAATATATAGGAAGTGCAGTTTCGGCCATCGGGAGAGTTTTGGGGGTCACCGGTATTGTACCGGGACCACCGGAAGGGTCCCGAGGGTCCACCAGGTGGGGCCACCTATCCCGGAGGGCCCGTGGGCTGAAGTGGGGAGGGGACCAGCCCCTGGTGGGCTGGTGCGCCCCCCTGGGTCCACCTCTGCGCCTAGGGTTGGGAACCCTAGGGGACGGGGCGCCTCCACTTGCCTTGGGGGGCACTCCACCCCCTTTGGCCGCCGCCCCCCTAGAGATCCCATCTCTAGGGCCGGCGCCCCCTCCCTGGGGGCCTATATAAAGGAGGAGGGAGGGAGGGCAGCCGCACCCTGAAGTCTTGGCGCCTCCCTCTCGCAGAAGCTCGGCAAAGCTCTGCCGGAACTCTGCTGCATCCACCACCACGCCGTCGTGCTGCTGGATCTTCATCAACCTCTCCTTCCCCCTTGCTGGATCAAGAAGGAGGAGATGTCATTTGCTCCGTACGTGTGTTGAACGCGGAGGTGCTGTCCGTTCGGCACTTGGTCATCGGTGATTTGGATCACGACGAGTACGACTCCCTTAACCCCGTTCTCTTGAACGCTTCCGCTCGCGATCTACAAAGGTATGTAGATGCACTCCTATCACTCATTGCTAGATGAACTCATAGATGGATCTTGGTGAAACCGTAGGAAAATTTTTATTTTCTGCAACGTTCCCCAACAGTGGCATCATGAGCTAGGTCTATGCGTAATTCTCTATTGCACGAGTAGAACATAAATTTGTTGTGGGCGTAGTTGTTGTCAACTTTCTTGCTGCTACTAGTCTTATTTTGCTTCAGCTGTATTGTGGGATGAAGCGGCCCGGACCGAGCTTACACGTACGCTTACGTGAGACAGGTTCCACCGACTGACATGCACTAGTTGCATAAGGTGGCTAGCGGGTGTCTGTCTCTCCCACTTTAGTTGGAGCGGATTCGATGATAAGGGTCCTTATGAAGGGTAAATAGAAGTTGACAAATCACGTTGTGGCTTTTTCGTAGGTAAGAAAACATTCTTGCTAGAACCCTATTGCAGCCACGTAAAAGATGCAACAATAATTAGAGGACGTCTAACTTGTTTTTGCAGCAATTGCCTTGTGATGTGATATGGCCAAAAGTTGTGATGAATGATGAATGATATATTGTGATGTATGAGATCATGTTCTTGTAATAGGAATCACGACTTGCATGTCGATGAGTATGACAACCGGCAGGAGCCATAGGAGTTGTCTTAATTATTGTATGACCTGCGTGTCAATGATTTAACGCCATGTAATTACTTTACTTTATTGCTAAAACGTTAGCCATAGTAGTAGAAGTAATAGTTGGCGAGCAACTTCATGGAGACACGATGATGGAGATCGTGGTGTCATGCCGGTGACGAAGATGATCATGGAGCCCCGAAGATGGAGATCAAAGGAGCTATATGATATTGGCCATATCATGTCACTACTATATAATTGCATGTGATGTTTATTATGTTTATGCATCTTGTTTACTTAGAACGACGGTAGTAAATAAGATGATCCCTTATAATAATTTCAAGATATGTTCTCCCCTAACTGTGCGCCGTTGCTAAAGTTCGTCGTTTCGAAGCACCACGTGATGATCGGGTGTGATAGATTCTTATGTTCACATACAACGGGTGTAAGACAGTTTTATACATGGAAAAACACTTAGGGTTAACTTGACGAGCCTAGCATGTACAGACATGGGCTCGGAACACAGAGACCGAAAGGTCGAACATGAGTCGTATGGAAGATACGATCAACATGGAGATGTTCACCGATGATGACTAGTCCGTCTCACGTGATGATCGAACATGGCCTAGTCGACTCGGATCGTGTAACACGTAGATGACTAGAGGGATGTCTAATCTGAGTGGGAGTTCATTAAAATAATTTGATTAGATGAACTTAATTATCATGAACTTAGTCTAAAACCTTTGCAAATATGTCTTGCAGGTCAAATGGCCAACGCTCATGTCAACATGAACTTCAACGCGTTCCTAGAGAAAACCAAGTTGAAAGATGATGGCAGCAACTATACAGACTGGGTCCGGAACCTGAGGATCGTCCTCATAGCTGCCAAGAAAGCATATGTCCTAGAAGGACCGCTAGGTGAAGCACCCATCCCAGAGAACCAAGACGTTATGAACGCTTGGCGATCACGCGTTGATGATTACTCCCTCGTTCAGTGCGGCATGCTTTACAGCCTAGAACCGGGGCTCCAAAAGCGTTTTGAGCAACACAGAGCATATGAGATGTTTGAGGAGCTGAAAATGGTTTTCCAAGGTCATGCCCGGGTCGAGAGATATGAAGTCTCCGACAAGTTCTATAGTTGTAAGATGGAGGAAAATAGTTATGTCAATGAGCACATACTCAAAATGTCTGGGTTGCACAACCGCCTGTCCCAGCTGGACATTAACCTCCCGGACGAGGCGGTCATTGACAGAATCCTTCAGTCGCTCCTACCGAGCTACAAGAGCTTTGTGATGAACTACAATATGCAGGGGATGGTGAAAACTATTCCTGAAGTATTTTCAATGCTGAAGTCGGCAGAGGTAGAAATCAAGAAAGAACATCAAGTGTTGATGGTCAATAAAACCACCAAGTTCAAGAAGGGCAAGGGTAAGAAGAACTTCAAGAAGGACGGCAAGGATGTTGCCGCGCCCGGTAAGCCAGTTTCCGGAAAGAAGTTAAAGAATGGACCTAAGCCTGAGACTGAGTGCTTTTATTGCAAAGGGAAGGGTCACTGGAAGCGGAACTGCCCCAAATACTTAAAAGACAAGAAGGCCGGCAACACTAAAGGTATATGTGATATACATGTAATTGATGTGTACCTTACCAGTACTCGTAGTAACTCCTGGGTATTTGATACCGGTGTCGTTGCTCATATTTGTAACTCACAACAGGAGCTGCGGAATAAGCGGAGACTGGCGAAGGACGAGGTGACGATGCGCGTCGGGAATGGTTCCAAGGTCGATGTGATCGCCGTCGGCACGCTACCTCTACATTTACCTACCGGATTAGTTTTAAACCTCAATAATTGTTATTTAGTGCCAAGTTTGAGCATGAACATTGTATCTGGATCTCGTTTGATACGAGATGGCTACTCATTTAAATCCGAGAATAATGGTTGTTCTATTTATATGAGAGATATGTTTTATGGTCATGCCCCGATGGTCAATGGTTTATTCTTAATGAATCTCGAACGTAATGTTACACATATTCATAGTGTGAACACCAAAAGATGTAAAGTTGATAACGATAGTCCCACATACTTGTGGCACTGCCGCCTTGGTCACATTGGTGTCAAGCGCATGAAGAAGCTCCATGCTGATGGACTTTTAGAGTCTATCGATTATGAATCATTTGACACATGCGAACCATGCCTCATGGGCAAAATGGCCAAGACTCCGTTCTCTGGAACAATGGAGCGAGCAACCAACTTATTGGAAATCATACATACCGATGTGTGCGGTCCAATGAGCGTTGAGGCTCGCGGAGGATATCGTTATG
Organism: Aegilops speltoides; assembly: GCA_021437245.1. Lineage (NCBI taxonomy): Eukaryota > Viridiplantae > Streptophyta > Magnoliopsida > Poales > Poaceae > Aegilops > Aegilops speltoides. The sequence goes on from CM038145.1 coordinate 7,610,765, forward strand.
TTCTCACTCTCACTGATGACTTGAGTAGATATGGGTATGTCTACTTAATGAAACACAAGTCTGAGGCCTTTGAAAAGTTCAAGGAATTTTAGAATAAGGTAGAGAATCAACGTGACCGAAAGATAAAGTTCCTACAATCAGATCGTGGAGGAGAATATTTAAGTCACGAATTTGGTACGCACTTAAGGAAATGTGGAATCGTTTCAAAACTCACGCCGCCTAGAACACCTCAGTGTAACGGTGTGTCCAAACGTCGTAATCACACTCTATTGGATATGGTGCGGTCTATGAAGTCTCTTACTGATTTACCGCTATCATTTTGGGGATACGCCCTAGAGACAGCTACATTCACTTTAAATAGGGCTCCGTCTAAATCCATTGAGATGACACCGTATGAATTATGGTTTGGGAAGAAACCTAAGCTGTCGTTTCTAAAAGTTTGGGGATGCGATGCTTATGTCAAGAAACTTCAACCTGAAAAGCTCGAACCCAAGTCGGAAAAATGTGTCTTCATAGGATACCCCAAGGAAACCATTGGGTATACCTTCTACATAAGATCCGAGGGCAAGATCTTTGTTGCCAAGAATGGATCCTTTCTGGAAAAAGAGTTTCTCTCGAAAGAAGTAAGTGGGAGGAAATTAGAACTTGATGAAGTACTACCTCTTGAACCGGAAAGTAGTGCAGCTCAGGAAAATGTTCCTGTGGTGCCTACACCAATTGGAGAGGAAATTAATGATCAAGGTACTTCGGATCAAGTTGCTACTAAACTTCGTAGGTCCACAAGGACACGTTCCACACCAGAGTGGTATGGCAATCCTGTCCTGGAAATAATGTTGTTAGACAACGGTGAACCTTCAAACTATGAAGAAGAGATGGCGGGCCCAGATTCCAACAAATGGCTTGAAGCCATGCAATCCGAGATAGAATCCATGTATGAAAACAAAGTATGGACTTTGACAGACTTGCCCGATGATCGGCGAGCGATAGAAAACAAATGGATCTTTAAGAAGAAGACGGACGCGGATGGTAATGTTACCATCTATAAAGCTCGACTTGTCGCTAAGGGTTATCGGCAAGTTCAAGGGGTTGACTACGATGAGACTTTCTCTCCCGCAGCGAAGCTGAAGTCCATCCGAATCATGTTAGCAATTGCCGCATACTATGATTATGAGATATGGCAAATGGACGTCAAAACGGCATTCCTTAACAACTTTCTTAAGGAAGAACTGTATATGATGCAACCGGAAGGTTTTGTCGATCCTAAGAATGCTAACAAAGTATGCAAGCTCCAGCGGGTCATTTATGGGCTGGTGCAAGCATATCGGAGTTGGAACATTTGCTTTGATGAGATGATCAAAGAGTTTGGGTTTATGCAGACTTATGGAGAAGCCTGCATTTACAAGAAAGTGAGTGGGAGCTCTGTAGCATTTCTCATATTATATGTAGATGACATACTCTTGATGGGAAATGATACAGAACTTTTGGACAGCATTAAGGCCTACTTGAATAAGTGTTTTTCAATGAAGGACCTTGGAGAAGCTGCTTACATATTAGGCATCAAGATCTATAGGGATAGATCGAGACGCCTCATAGGTCTTTCACAAAGCACATACCTTGATAAGATTTTAAAGAAGTTCAAAATGGATCAGTCCAAGAAAGGGTTCTTGCTCAGATTGCAAGGTGTGAGATTGAGCTCGGCTCAATGCCCGACCACGGCAAAAGATAAAAAGAGATGAGTGTCATCCCCTATGCTTCAGCCATAGGATCTATTATGTATGCCATGCTGTGTACCGGACTGATGTAAATCTTGCCGTAAGTTTGGTAGGTAGGTACCAAAGTAATCCGGCAAGGAACTTTGGACAGCGGTCAAGAATATCCTGAAGCACCGAAAAGGACAAAGGACATGTTTCTCGTTTATGGAGGTGACGAAGAGCTCTTCAGAAGGGTTACGTCGATGCTAGCTTCGACACGATCCGATGACTCTAAGTCACAAACCGGATCGTGTATATGTTGAATGGTGGAGCGAGAAGTGGTGCAGCTGCAAGCGAGCGCCGTGGCGGGATCTACATGTGAAGCGGAGTACACGGCAGCCTCGGAGGCAGCGTATGAAGCAATTTGGGTGAAGGAGTTCATCACCGACCTAGGAGTCATACCCAATGCATCGGGGCCGACCAAACTCTTCTGTGACAACACTGGAGCTATTGCCCTTGACAAGGAGCCCAGGTTTCACAAGAAGACCAGGCACATCAAGCGTCGTTTCAACTCCATCCGTGAAAATGTTCAAGAAGGAGACATATATATTTGCAAAGTAGATACAGATCTGAATGTCGCAGATCCGTTGACTAAACCTCTTTCACGAGCAAAACCTGATCAACACCAGAACTCTATGGGTGTTCGATTCATCACAATGTAACTAGATTATTGACTCTAGTGCAAGTGGGAGACTGTTCGAAATATGCCCTAGAGGCAATAATAAAAGGATTATTATTATATTTCCTTGTTCATGATATTTGTCTTTATTCATGCTATAATTGTATTATCCGGAAATTGTAATACACGTGTGAATACATAGACCATAATATGTCCCTAGTAAGCCTCTAGTTGACTAGATCGTTAATCAACAGATAGTCATGGTTTCCTGACTATGGACATTAGATGTCATTGATAACGGGATCACATTATTAGGAGAATGATGTGATGGACAAGACCTAATTCTAAGCATAGCACAAGATCGTGTAGTTCGTTTTGCTAGAGCTTTTCCAATGTCAAGTATCTTTTCCTTAGACCATGAAATCGTGTAACTCCCGGATACCGTAGGAGTGCTTTGGGTGTACCAAACGTCACAACGTAATTGGGTGACTATAAAGGTGCACTACAGGTATCTCCGAAAGTGTCTGTTGGGTTGACACGGATCGAGACTGGGATTTGTCACTCCATATGACGGAGAGGTATCTCTGGGCCCACTCGGTAATGCATCATCATAATGAGCTCAAAGTGACCAAGTGTCTGGTCACGGGATCATGCATTACGGTACGAGTAAAGTGACTTGCTGGTAACGAGACTGAACGAGGTATTGGGATACCGACAATCGAGTCTCGGGCAAGTAATGTACCGATTGACAAAGGGAATTGTATACGGGGTTGATTGAATCCTCGACATCGTGGTTCATCCGATGAGATCATCGAGGAGCATGTGGGAGCCAGCATGGGTTTCCAGATCCGCCTGTTGGTTATTGACCGGAGAGCCGTCTCGGTCATGTCTACGTGTCTCCCGAACCCGTAGGGTCTACACACTAAAGGTTCGATGACGCTAGGGTTGTAGAGATATGAGTATGCAGCAAACCGAAAGTTGTTCGGAGTCCCGTATGAGATCCCAGACGTCACGAGGAGTTCCGAAATGGTCCGGAGGTAAAGAATAATATATAGGAAGTGCAGTTTCGGCCATCGGGAGAGTTTGGGGTCACGAGATTGTCTGGGACCACTGAAGGGTCGGGGTCCACCGGTGGGGCCACCTATCCGGAGGGCCCGTGGGCTGAAGTGGGAGGGACCAGCCTGGTGGGCTGGTGCGCCCCTGTGCCCCCCTGCGCCTAGGGTTGGGAACCCTAGGGGGGGCGCCCACTTGCCTTGGGGGCACTCCACCCCTTTGGCCGCCGCCCCTAGAGATCCCATCTCTGGGGCCGCGCCCTCCTGAGGGGCCTATATAAAGGAGGGGGGAGGGAGGGCAGCCGCACCCTGAAGTCTTGGCACCTCCCTCTCCCCTGCTACACCTCTCCCTCTCGTAGAAGCTCGGCGAAGCTCTGCTGGAACTCTGCTGCATCCACCACCACGTTGTCGTGCTGCTAGATCTTCATCAACCTCTCCTTCCCCCTTGCTGGATCAAGAAGGAGGAGACGTCATCCGCTCCGTACGTGTGTTGAACGCGGAGGTGTTGTCTGTTCGGCACTTGGTCATCGGTGATTTGGATCACGACGAGTACGACTCCCTCAACCCCGTTTTCTTGAACGCTTCCGCTCGCGATCTACAAAGGTATGTAGATGCACTCCTATCACTCGTTGCTAGATGAACTCATAGATGGATCTTGGTGAAACCGTAGGATTTTTTATTTTTCGCAACGTTCCCCAACACCCGACGCCGTCGCGCTTCTTGCCGCCCGCCCAGCGATGTCGTCGCCGCCCGCCCTGCCGCCCGATCGACGTTGCCGCCCGGCCCGACCGCCTCGACGCCGTCACCGCCCCATGCCGCACCTCGCCGTCACCTTCGACGTCGCCGTCGCCGTCGCCGGCCGTAAGCAACTTTTTTTTTGTTAGATTTTTTTAGATTTTTTTTGTAGTTCATAGATTTTTTTGTTAGATTAGATGTGTAGTAATTTAGATATATGTAGTTCATAGATTTTTTTGTTAGATTAGATTTTTTTGTTAGATTAGATGTGTAGTAATTTAGATATATGCATGTAGTTCATAGATTTTTTTGTTAGATTAGATTATTTTTGTTAGATTAGATGTGTAGTAATTAATTTGTTCATATATGTTAGATTTTTTTTCTGTTAATAGATTTTTGGGTAATATTATTATTGAATATGCATGTTTGGTGATATTATTGTTAATAGATTTTTTGGTGATATTTGGATTGTGTAATTAATTTTGTTCATAGAATTTTAATGATTTTTTGTTCATAGTATTTAGAAAAAGGAAAAAAATACGTAGTTTATATATAGTTGAACTAGCTAGTTGATTTAATAAACTAATTTATTTTACTATATATAGAAGTAGTTTGTTTTTAGTAAGTACTACTTTATTTATTTATAGTAAGTGCTTAGTAGTTGAACTAGATAGTTGATTTAATTAATAAAACTACTTTATTTAACTATATATAGAAGTAGTTCCCACATCGACGTCGGTGATGCCTATCTCGTATCCTCCTCGTCGTCGACTCGGTGGTGGAGGCCTGCTTGATCAGGGCCATGTTCGGGACTGGGCTCCGCCGGGATGGTATTGGGAGGTGCTACCTTCCGAGGGACGTAGGTTGGTGAGGAGGCAGCCCGTTGTTGACCCGATCCTTGTTTGGTGGCGGTCGCGTGGGCCAGTGACGGTGCTGAGGCTTCCGGACACCGCGGAGGTGGTACGTCACCGTGTCAGCGAGGACGACGAGCACGTCCGCCGCTACATGGTTGCATTGGAGGGCAGGTTCGACAATACCTGGCAGGTTCTTCAGGGATCTCACACTGGAGCTATGATCCTGTGATGGTTCCTTATATTTGGGTGTCCACCGCCCGCGTCGATACCCGTCGGGCGCTACGGTTCTAGTTGTATTAGTGATAATATTCGACGATGTACGGACACCAAGAGATGATGTACTTTTGCTTATAATTATTGAATGCATGCTAATTTGAATACTATACTTTGTTTTATGATTTGGTTTTGCTTATTTTATGATTTGGTTTTGCTTATTGAATGCTCATATTGGATAAGTTCTCCTTCATTCCCGTGTGCTAGACAATTTGGTATAATAATGCACTCGGGAATGAAAAGAGGAGCTACGTACATCGATCACGATAGTCAACCCATGATTAATAATAATGATCTAGTTTAATATTTGAATTATGAACATAGGCTGGAAATGTCGTACTCATCGGATGATGAAAACCGCCCGGGGGAGTGCGACTGGTGCCATGACGACCGAGGTATCTGCGACAGTTTCATTGAGCTGGACGAAGATCGGCGCTTCAGCATTAAGCTCGAAGAGACCTGCGATGTTCATACGGTACGCAACAACAACAATAGTTTTTTTCGTAATTAAGCACGACTTCAACTATTTTAATGTGTATTTTTCATGTTTTCCAATTCGACTAGCTTATCCCATGCTTTGCAAGAAGCTATGTCTTGGAGAGGATGGGTTTTGAAGACCATGAAAGTTTCGAAACCAAAAAATTATCCTAAGTACCCATCATGGTGTGGATTTTCAAGTAAAGATGTACAATGCTTAGAGTGTAGCCCATTTTGGTTGCAAAAATTGGGAAGCACTTTGCAAGATGTATGGTCTTGATGAGGGTATGCTTGTCACCATGGATCTTGGTGATCGTACAATCGAGCAAGAGAGACCTTCGATTTGGGTCCTTGTGGATACACCTCCAATTCTTCCCCCATGTGAGCTTAACATAGTTATTAAGTAATTTATATTGTTTATTTCAAAATAGTTGACAACTTATTTCCATTGACAGCTTATTTTCATTCTTCAAAGAATGTGCGGAAGATGGTAGATGAACCTACTACATCAAGGCTCTCAATTAACTTATCAGGAGAAAAATCATCTGGTCGCATTTTGTACTGATCTTGAGAATTAGAATATCTACAATCAAACTCCTCAACATTATGGTCAATACATGCCACTAGTGCACGTGTTGAACTACGGTAACTACCATGGAGATACCCTGGTAAGATTTTTTACTATTACGACCTCCGTGCATCTTTTTGCACACTTCTAAAACTAGTACATCATTGCTAACTATGAGGTTATTACTATGTTTTTCAATAGATAATCCCGAATGATTGTGTGCCTCATCTGATGTATACGCACAGTACCCTTCATGTTTTGAACATACAACCAGGTCTTCCTACGACTCCATACCGAGTTTCTAAAAGAAGTGGAGACATGACAACCAAAGAATGGAAAAAATGTATGGACAGTCGTAAGGAGCTTCTTGGAAGCAAAAAGCAGCGAAGGGCAAGAATTGGAGACAGGATGATTGCCATTCTTCATAATGGAGAGTCAGGGTCTATATTGTTTTATGCTATTTTGCCTTAAGGATGTTTAGGGGTCCTACCTGATACTGATGATCATGTGCTAAGAACAATTATGTAGGGTTGGGTTCGATGACTATGAGGATGATGATCGTATAACTTATTATTAATAACGAGTAGAAGTTGTATGATGATGCGTGATTAGTAGGACTTGTTATTATATATCATGATGTATGATGCGAGCATGCATGAGTTATTATATCAGCTGGTAAACCAAGGACGAAGATATAAGAGAGGACACTTCTCTCTATTAGCTAGCTATAATAACAACCTAAAAATAACCCCCAAAACCCTAAAGCAGCCACTTTTCTAAAAAATGGACTTTTGGTCCCGGTTGGTGCCACCAACCGGGACCAAAGCCCCCCCTGACTGGGCTCGGCGGACCGGCCACGTGGGGGCACATCTGTCCCGGTTCGTGTTTGAACCAGGACTAATGGGTGCAGGTATTAGTAACGACCCATTAGTCCCGGTTCATGAACAGGGACTAAAGGCCCTTACGAACTGGGTCTAATAGGTGTTTTTCTACTAGTGCCAGAGACCCTGGTGTCACATGTGATGTCAGGAGCCCATGAGTCCGGGTGGAGGCATGGTAAACGTATACCACACCATGCACAGGCCTCGTCGCAGAAACGTTGCGCATGGGAACAATGAATGAGAGCATGCTCTATATCCTCCCTCATCGCTAAGCAGACTTTGCACCGATTAATTGGTGCAATATGATGATAGTTGAGATTAGCTTCATCCGGAAGAATCCCACGAAGAAATCTCCACCAGAAGACCCTTACTTTCGGTATGACATTCAGTTTCCACAAGGCCTTCCACAACTGTTGATCGTCTACTGAGGTTCTGGTAGCCATCTCTTCCTCTAGAGCCAAATGCTCTTTCTGAGTCATGAGAGCATGGTACGTTGACTTCACAGTGTAGTTGCCTGATTTCTCAAATGCCCAAGCAAAAGAATCCTCACCCCCCCTTTGCCTGATCGGCATGTTTAGAATGGCTTCGGCATATGGGGCGATGAAAATTTCCCTAACCACATCTTGCCGCCAAGACCAGTTGGTCGTCTCAATGAGCTCGTCCACTGTTTTAATGGTAGTGTTTGGCAGTTTGAAGATTGGTTTCATTGATATGGTTCCAGCAATCCATTTATCATTCCAAACTGATATCGTGCTGCTGTCTCCCACACGAGCGATCAACCCGGCCCCTAGGGCCTCTCTTCCCGCCATGATAGCCTTCCAAGTGGCCGAGGCCGACTTTGGAGCAGAAGCATGCATAAAATCAGAGTTATTTACCCAAAACCACCACATTTGCGGCTAGGGTAACAAGTTGATACCAGATTTAAGGCAGGGCACAAAAAACCACCAAAATTGCGCCTAATGTGTAACGCGGAGCACTGATGCTGGGATTTGGCCGCGAAAACAGCCAAGCCGACAGATGGGTCCCGCCTGTCGGGCTGACGTGGCGAAGACCGAGCACAAAAAAAGTGTTGACCAGGTGAGGTGGCACATGAGATGCGGGCCCCACCAGTCATTGACTACGTGATCATCTTCATCTCATTTTTATTTCCTTTGAGCAATGCATCGAGCAGCTTGTGTGCGGTCAAGCCACCTCTGTCCATGCGAGACGAGAGCTTCGTGGCCATGGCAGCGCCCTGCTCAAGCTAGCCCCGTCCGCCTCAGACTCTTCCTCGTGCGCCATGAACCCTTGAATCCCGCCGCCGCCTTGCTGGCATGGACGGCCGAGCCGAGAGCTCCGAGGCCACCATGGCAACGGCACGCCGCCGTCCTCCTTCCCTGTCTCTCTCCTTGCCGAGTGGCGGCGCCCACCTATCTTCCCCCGCCGTCACGCCATGGAGAGGAAGACGAGTCGCCGCCGCTCCCCATGAGGCACCGACGCCACCTCCTGGAGGTCGGCCCGCAGCTCGCCGTTGCGCTCGCCGTGCGCCGCCTGCAATCCATGGAGAGGCAGACGAGCTGCTCCGCTCCCCATGAGCCCATGACGCCACCTCCTCGAGCTCGGCCCGCAGCTCGCCGTTGCGCTCGCGCCACCATCCGCGGAAGCACACCATGGACGTCGGGCCGTTGGCCGCGGGCGCGCTAGCGGCGGCGACGCTCGACCAGGGTGACCCCCGTCGCCCCCACAACTGCACAAGAATAACCATGGACGCCACCCAAGTTTCTCACTGCCGCGATGACATCTGCCGGCTCCATGGTGCGCCGCCGCGCGACCTCACCTGTGCAGACGGTCGCCTTCTTCACGCAGGCGCCTCTGCTCTCGGGTGGAGCCGTCCTGCCTGCCGTTCCTCTGGTCCTTGCTCTCGCCGTTCCGCTGGTCACTGCTCCGGCGTGGCCATGGCGTGCGGTGCCTTCTTCGAGGACCAGAGGATGAATGCACAGAAGGTGCTCGATGAAATGCTCCATAGAATAATTGTTGTGAAGAAGATAACTTGCTAGTCATTGACAGGTGGGGCCCACGTGTCATTTGCCACATCAGTCGGTCAAACTTTTGGGTCTTCACCACGTCAGCCCGACAAGCGGGACCCACCTGTCGGTTTGGCTGTTTTCACGGCCAAATCTCAGCGTCAGTGCTCCGCGTTACACATTAGGCGCAATTCTGGTGGTTTTTTGTGCCCTGCCTTGAATGTGGTACCAAGTTGTTACCCTAGCCGCAAATGTGGTGGTTTTGGGTAAATAACTCCATAAAATCACTGTCGGGAAAGTAGCGACCCTTGAGAACTCTAGCACACAGCAATGTAGGATTTGTCATTAATCGCCAACCCTATTTTCCCAACATGGCAAGATTAAACTGATGAGGGTCACGAAACCCCATCCCTCCCTTGCATTTAGGTGTTGCCAACTCTTTCCAGGACACCCAGTGCATAGAGTTTTTATCCATAGAACTGCTCCAAAAATATTTCGCCATAGGAGAAGTTATACTCTTGCAGACTTTCTTTGTTTGTAAGAAAGTGCTCATTGGATAGGTCGGAATAGCCTGAACCACCGATTTCAGTAGGACCTCACGGCCGACACAAGCTAGTATTTTTTCTGACCATCCTTGAATTCTACCACGAGCTCTCTCACTGATGTGATCAAATGTGCCACTCGTAATGTGCCCCACAACAGTTGGGAGACCGAGATACTTAGCATTGAAAGCTTCAACTTGAATATTCAAGGTTGATTTCAGAAGTTGCCGCAATGAGTCAGGTGTGTTAGTGCTGAAATAGATAGAACTTTTTTCATGATTTACACACTCACCTGAGGCCTCACCATAAATTGACAAAATGTCATTGAGACGAAGTGCACTTGGGTTGCTTGCATTAATGAATATCAGACTATCATCAGCAAAGAGTAGATGGGTCACCCAAGGTGATCTGTAGCTCACCCTCAAGCCTCTGTCGACAACTCCCCCATTGTAATACTTAAACAATGAGGAAAATCCTTCTGCACAGAGAAGAAAAAGGTATGGCGAAACTGGATCTCCTTGCCGGAATCATCGGGAAGGTGTGAAATAAGGAAGTAGCTCACCATTAACCCGCAGGGAGAACCGGACAGAAGAGACACATTTCATAATGAGCCTGACAAAGGATATATTGAAGCCCAACCTGAGCAATATTGCTTCAAGGAAATGCCACTCGACACGGTCATAAGCCTTCATCATATCGAGCTTGACCGCACAAGAATAATTTTTGCCTTTCTTCCTCCTCTTCATTGTGTGCACACTTTCATATGCAACTAGAACGTTGTATGTGATGAGTCGGCCAGGCACAAACGCGCTTTGCTCCTCGCTAATAACGCTATCCATGATGCATCTCATGCGATTAGTGATAGCCTTGGATGCTATCTTTTACAAGACCGAGCAGAGAGCAATGGGACGGTATTGGGAGATCAATTGGGGTTGTCTGACCTTTGGTATAAGGGTGGTGGATGTATCATTCAGGCCAGATGGTAGTTCACCTCCGTTTAAGAAATCCAAAACTGCCTGGGTCACTGCCACCCCCGGCAAATCCCAATGTCTTTGATAGAACCCAGTCGTGAAGCCATCCACCCTGGGAGCTTTCGACGGAGCCATTTGGAACATCGCCGATCTAACCTCATCGGCGGTGTAGGGTTTTGTTAACTCCGCGTTCATGGCCTCAGTTACTTTGACCGACACATATGATAACAGATTTTCAGTGTCCGAATAGCCTTGTGACTGATACAAATTTTGGTAGAAGCGTTGCACTTCAACCTTGTCCTCGCCTTCGTTTGTGCACACAGTTCCGTCAGCCCTCGTTAGACCCTGAATTTTATTCATGCGTTTCCGCTGAGAGGCTTGCGCTTGGAAATATGACGTGTTACGGTCCCCCTCTCGGAGCCAAGGGACACAAGAGCGCTGCCGAAGCCACACTTCTTCCTGGAGGAGCGCCTCTTTCAGTTTCTGTACTATCCTCCTTTCTTCATCCGAAGGACCCCTACCCATAGAATGACACCTGATGCGTTCGAGCTTCTTCTGAAGATTGCGAACGGTCCGTGTCAGGGAACCAAACTCCTTTGCTCCCGATGGCTCTAAGGTGGCCTGGAGTGTACCCAGTGCATTGGATATACCTCGCAGCCCTGGGACACGTTGGATACCTTGCCATGTATCAGCCACCAAGCGATCATAATCGGCATGCGTTTGCCAGACGTTTTCATAACGAAATTGTTTCTTGCTTCTTGTTCTCTCTGACAAACTATTGCGGAACTCTGTCACAACAAAACAATGATCGGACTCGATAGAAGGGAGATGTCTGACCGTTGTATGTTTGAATATTTGTCTGAACTCCTCGTTGGCAAAGGCTCGATCCAGCCTTGCCTTCACGTTTTCTCTACAGATTGATTGTTGTCCCATGTGTAAGCCGTACCTGACCAGCCCAGGTCCTGGAAGGAAACATCATCCACGACTTCCCTGAATGCTCGCATATGACTCTCAGAACGAGCAGTTCTACTGAAGTGCTCACACGCAAATAGGGTCTCGTTAAAATCACCAACACACACATCCAAGCTGAGTGTGGTAACTAATGAAGATTGTGCAAAAACCGCCAACTGTGGTGACGATCTTCCGCTCGCGGTGCTCCATAAAAGCCTGTGAAGCGCCATACCAAATTGTTTTGATCGTTGTTCCGAACAACAACATCAATATGTTTTTGACTGTAATTTTTCAACTCCACGATAACATCACGAGACCAAAATAGACCAATGCCGCCACTAAGGCTAGCACTGTCCACAACATAGCATCCTCCAAAACCTAGAGAGTGCTTTAAATCCTCTACTCTTTTCGCTCTGATTTTTGTTTCCATTACAAAGAGCAGAGTGGGTCCTTCTTGCTTCACAATGCTGCGAAGCTCACGAACTGCCTCGGGGTTCCCAAGCCCCCGGCAGTTCCAGCTCAAAACACTCATTGAGACGGGCAGGACCGCGCCGCGGTCTCTGCCGAATTTTCTGGGGTTGGCTTCTTTTTCTTTGGCACACGTTCAAACTCATTGCCCTCACCATCATTACTAGCCGAGGTTGAATCCTCCTTTAGGGTGGCAGCCTCGCCATCCAAAGCACCCGTTCCCCCATCTGTGAGCAGCAAAGTTTTGGCCACCAACCTATAGACTTGAGAAGGAGCCTCTTTCCTTTTTGGTGGCTGTTTGTGCTTCGCGGGGGAAATCACCTCCTCGCATGGATCCTTGTTAGTGCTTGAGTTTCTAGTGGTCGGCTTATTACTGGCACCCTGCTTGGTATCACGTGAGGAGTTCTCACTAGACGCCGATCTCCTGTACTCGTCCGGAGCGCGAAGCTTAGGACCAAAAGGTAGTTCCCCTTGCTCATCACGGGATCCCGGCGTCTGACAATACAATTCTGAATGTCCCAATCTGCCACAGGAGAAACAAAAGTACGGCAACTGCTCATACTGGATATCATACATGTCAACCTTCTTCCTCCTTGAAGAATCAATAAGAATCCACCTTCTGAGAGGCTTCTCAACATCAATGGTGATCCTTGCGCGCAGAAATCCTCCATCATGATCAAACTTAACAAATTGTGCGTGTTGATCCATCTACTTTGCTATAGGAGTCCACCAAGCTTCATCCCTCAGATTATAGGGCAAATTCATAACCCTAGCCCAAATATGCAGCCGATCAAACTTCACCTCGTCGGGCTTCATACATTCATCAAAATCTGCGAGCACCATGGCGTTCTTGTTGATGTGCCATGGAGACTCGTTCCACACCCGATCCCTATCTCTCTCGTTCTCAAACTCCGCAACAAAAGTATTGGTTCATGCAGAACAAAACTGCAGGCCTCATGGGTTGCCCCACGCCGGCCGAAGGGCGTTGGTGATTGTCTTGATGTGAAGATGATTGCGGTGGAGAACTTTGCCAGCCACCAACCACTTCGCCGGACCGCTCTCAACACGATCATCGATCACCAAAGGAGTCGCTTCTTCCTGAGAGATATCCAATTTGCCAAGAGCCTCCTCCAGTTTCCGTCGGGCGGCGCGGGCGGACTGGTCGTCCGCCGCCCCTGCTTCCGTACTTGCGCTCGACGTGGCCATCGCCGACCCCACTCCCTCGATCTCTCTCGCCCCGCTGGTGATCTGCATGCGAGAAGCTTGTTCCACGTCCAAAAACCTAGATCGCCTCGGGCGCCGCCAGAGGGGTTTAGGGTTTTGGGGGAAAAACTGGGTCGATCTTGGAAGTACGAGAAGTATCAGAGGTGATGTGGTGGATGTAATCCTGACAATACTAGGAGTACGAATGTAGAGGCAATCGTTCTACCGATTCTGGCCCTCTTCGGTATGCGCAAAGAATTATGTACCCTACTATTGTGGTGCCCTTAGGCCAACTCTAACATAGGAAACCATTTCATCAACTTATGTCTGTTTTGGTCCACGCAAACAAGAAACAAGGCCCAACATAGGGGCCCATTTCATTTTACCGGCCAAACGATAGGGACCATTTCATTTTTTCCGTCCGTTGGACCCATTTGTATCCTAGATTTGAGTCAAATTTTGGTCCTATCATCCACCCACCCACCTCCCACCTCTCTCTCTCTCTCCTCCCCTTTCTTTCTCTTCACCACCCACGCATCCCATGACCCCACTAGCTGCCGCCCACGAGAGGCCTCTCCCCCACCCCCCTACTCCTTGCCGCCACTGCAAGGCGCCGCCGGGCGAAGCCTGGATGGCGTAGTGGCGGTGGGGCCATTTTTCCCTCCTCCACTGCTGCTCTGCGGCGCGGGATTCGGCGTGCGGGTGAGGAGCGAGGCGCTCGCGCAGGGCGGCTCGGCAGCGACGCGGCCAGCTATGCTGCGAGCACAGCGGTGAGACGGTGCGGCGGCGGCGCGAAATTTCTGATGGGACGTGCTGGCGCGTTGGGGAGGTGGGGCGGCTAGCTGCGGTGGTGGCTCCATCAGATCCAAGCATATGGCGACGAGGGCTGCGGCGGCGCTGGATGACTGGTTGGGGTCGCTGGCCTCATCCAGATCTGGGCGTGACTGGTGGCCGGACGCGTTCGTGATGTCCGGTGACTGACCTATGGTCACTGGGGTGGGATGGCACGGTGGCGGGTGCGCCCGCCGACAACTGGACAGATCTCGACGGGTTCTTGAGATCACGCCGGGATTCAACCTTGGTCTGGGTCCTTGATACCGCGGGCAACTCCGGGGGAAACCCTAGATATCATTGGGATCGAGCGATGACAGTGCTTTTGTTCCATAGTCCCTCTTGAGGGCATCAGTTTTGGAGTTTGCTTAGGTGGAAGGGACCAGCGATGCCAGCGGTGTACGGACTGGTGGCGCGATTGCCGATGAAAATCGCGCCGACTTCGGTCATGGCAGACGATGGCGACGTCCCCGGTGTCATTCCTTTGTTGAGGCATCGTCGTTGCCGTTTGCGTCATCAGGCTCGGGATGCTCCGGGGGAAACCGTAGATCTAGGTGTCCCGGATCGGACGACGACGGTGCCTTTGGTGTCGTTCGCCCACCTGGGGGGCATCGTTTTGGAGCAAGTGCTGGCTGGAGGGGATTAGAGGAGGAGCGGTATTCCATCTACCGCAAGGCTGACGGCGGATCCCGGCGGCATGGCGCTGCGGAGTTTCGGCGACGGGCACGGGCGAATGGATACGTGCAGGATGGTGGCGTTGTCTGGCGCCGTGGTGGCATCGATGGCAGGCCTGACAAGGTCAGTGCGTCAGTAACTGCTCTGGAGATGGACCAGTGGAAGTTGGTGGCGGCGGCTTCTGAGAGTGCCCCGGACCGGTGTGTGACACAGTCCCGGTATGTGGCTGGGCTGGGGCATCCGACTTTACATGTTAGGATTTGGTGCGGTGTCTATTTGGTATTCGGCTCGGATATTCGGCACCCCTTCATCAAGGGCATAAGAGTAGCGACATGTGTTGCCAAGATGGTCGCCTCAGGCTTACTGGCGTATTAATTTGTAAGATCTTTGTGAATAATTAATAACGTGGTGCATGCATCTCCTAGATGCAGAGGCCGGGGCGTATCTTTTTTTTTAAAAAAAAAAAGAGGTCCGGGTGTTCAAAATTTGCAACATTTGGTGTTGTTTTGGAGGGTTGTTGTAAATTTGGAGAAAAAAATATAGAGATATGGCACCTGTTGAAGCACTTTTTTTGGGACCTGGTGATGTAAAAAGCGACTAGGCCGTATTATTATAGCTTAACAGGGCACCTATATGTTAGAGGTGCTCTTATGTAATCTTGATGCTCGTGGTTGACGTATGAAAAGTTTTCCTTTTTGGAAAATAAAAGGAACTCGATCGTTTTTCTTGAAAAGAGGATTAAATCCTGCTGCCTCTGCATCAACTGACGCAACTTTCAATTGTTAAAAGACAACTGCTTACATAGGAGAGTGAAGTATTCTCTCTACTTCAAAAAACAAAGCACATTATTTCGTAAAGAATAGACATCATAAGTTGTTCTTGGCAACGAAATACAATACCTACCCGCAAAAAAAGAAAAAAGAAATACAGTACCTGGTACTTTTTTCTACCAGCAGCTGCGAGGTTGAAGATTGCTAATTTTGCAAGAAACATTACCTTAAAAAAATACATTCTACTTGAGTTGTACTACTGTTGTGGGTGGATGCGGAGAATGAACTACGTACGTAATGAATTAACCGATTAATTAATAAGATGGAATATTAATTAATTAAGAGAGAAATAATGGTGAGGATGATGAGTTAGAATTAGAATGGCTTCTCCCCGTCGTAGTTCCCCGGCGGGTAGTAGCTGCAGACCATAAGGGTGTCGCCGCTGGTGCAGGTGACGCGGCCGCAGCCGACGGCGGTGGTGTGCTTCCAGACGACGGCGGTGTAGTGGCCGCACTGCTTGCCGGCGTCGCAGGAGTTGGTGCCGTAGTGGTAGTTCTGCTTCTCCTCGCTCCACTCGTCGACGGTGTGGCGCCACGTCCACGCCCTACCCTCGCCGTACATGAGGTTCTCCCCGTACGGCCCCGTCGAGTGCTTCAGCGCGCAGTCCCCCTTGCGCTCGATCGCGTAGTGCTGCGCGTACTGGGCCACCGTCGCGTTCCACCTGCACCCACACATCCATGCAGTTGGCCGAGCTGTCATCATCGTCTCCGGCGCCGGCGGCCACCGCGAGATGCATGCTTGCTTGCGTGTCCAGAGAGCTTACGTGAGAGGGGGCACATGCTCCTTGGCGCGGAACGCGTTGTGCTCCTTGAGGATGTTCTCGATGGCCTTGGGGCTCAGCCCGTCCACCGGCTCCCCGTCGTCGTCCAGCTGCTTGTTGGCGCCCCCGCCAGCGTACGATCCGCCGCTGGCACTCGGCTGCGCGGGCACAGACGGCGTCGCCGGCTTCTGCCACGTCGGCTCCGGCACCCACTTGGTCGTCTGCGTCTCCGGCACCCACTTGGTCGCCTGCGACTCCGGCTGTTGTTCCGGCTCTGTCGTCGGCTGCTGCGGGATGTAGCTGCCGGTGAAAGCCCCGGCTAGGGAGGGCTCCGGTAGGGAGAACCCCGTCTGCGAGACGTATTCCGGCTTAGCGAGCAGATTGTTGGGCACTGGCATCACCTCCGGCTGCGGGAGGAACGGCTGCTGGTTCGTGGCCAGCGGCTCCACCACCTGGCTCGCCGCGGCAGGCACATACTCTAATTGGCCGTCGGCGCGGCCGGCGATGAGCAGGCACACCACGGCCACGGCGGCGACGACCGCCGGTACTAGTTGATCGGCGTGCATGGTCGGTTAACGTAAAGTGGGCGGGATTCACTCCTTTTTTAGAATTTTTTGCATGCTGGCGCGTACGTGTTTATGTACCGAGAGAGAGATGCTAATTCCGGCAAGGATTGGTGGCCACTGCTATTTTTTCGACCAATCACACTACAATGGATGTCCTAAACCACATTGACGGCAAGGGACATCCTAACTGCCAAAGGAACAAGGTAAAAAGAAGTGCACAACACACGTCTAGTAAGCATGCAACACACGTCTTGACTAATATAAATGATAATAACCAGACATATATATTGGAAGTTTTAGAGTTTCGCGATAACTTCAAATATCGTGTCAACTAAAATTGATTTCAATCCATTGTTTTGATCGTACATGGTATTGTGAAAATTCCACTGATCACATGAACAACAAAAGGTATAATCATTTCATAATGCAATGCAACTTGTGCTAAAGGGCAAAGAAATGGAAAACCTTTACCAGATACTCTGATAAAGTAAAAAAAATAACGCAGTAAACTTGTGCTAAAGTAAAAAAGATAACGCAGTAAACTTGTTGAACAACCACAAAATCAAGACAACGAATGAATGAATAGGTCCCTCTCTAATTTAGGCTCGAGGCAAGGTGGAGGTAGCTGCAATAATACTTGTTCGGCTTCAGCTGCACCCAACTCTTCTCATTTTGCCTCCTTACCAGCTACAAATTGTACTCAACCACATCAACGATGCATCTATGCCTCCATACTATCATCTACACCATCACCATGATAACCAGCATCAACTCCTCACACTCTTCTTCGTCCTTTTGTCACCGGTGAGAACCCGTAGCCTGTCCAACCACGTCACACACGTCCCTTGGTATGCACCACCATGTCATGGTGGGGTGCGTGCAATGCTGATCCAGGTGCGACCAGACAGGTTAGCAGAGTGCCAATGCTACAGTTAGAGGAATTTTATAACTAGAATATGCATGTAAATTACCAAAGAATGATAGTCAAATTACCAGATCGGAAATGTAAATTATCGATTATAAGAAAGATATAGGGGTGTTCAATGCACTTTGAGGAAAAATGATTAATTATGATATTCAAGTAGAAGTGTTCACAATGGCACATTGTTTCTGGACCGAGGCATACAAATGTCGCAAAAATTGATGTTAAGAGGGCAGTTAAAATAATTCTCCGGACAAATGTAATTTTTCATATTTCTTATAAATGGCGTTAATTGGATAAATGCCACTCCAATTTTGGTGATTCCGAAAAATGCCACTCCAAATTCTAAACTCAGAAAAATGCCACTCCAATTCTCCCACTTCAGCTATCGAGGTCAATTTTAGTCAATACGTATATGTCCCGTATTTTTCTTTTGGACAAAAATGCCCTTCCCCCACATACTCATCACCACGGACACGGAGCCCCAACCACCACCATTTGCTACGGGTGTGTTTGGTAGCACTCCGAACCTAGCATGGTTGTTCTCCTTTGATACATATGCTGAGTACATGCATTTGCTATTGTTTGGTAGCAGTGTATTTGTTGAGACATGCTAAACTGAGACTCTGTTTGGCAGCTTGCATCTGTTTAAACATGTCGGTCGATGCTGTAGCAGCCAATACTTTCAAACAAGTGAACAATTTTTTTGGAACATGTAAAAAATAACCTTTTTTTGAAATTCTGAACTTTTTTGAAAATTGAAACAAATTTTGGATGTTTTATATTTTCTAAACTTTAAACGAATTTTGAAAATCTGAGCATTATTTGAGAAAAATCCAAACAGTTTTTGAAAATATATATTTTGACTTTTTGAAAATTTGAACAAAATTTTGAATTTTGAAGGTTTTTTTGAAAATGTTATTCAATTTTGAAAATCTAGATTGTTTTGAAAATTTTAGAAAATTTCAACAATTTTTGGTATTCTAAACATTTTCTTTTTTTATAGAAATTCCAAATATTTCTTAAAACACGTTGTCGCTCGCTTCGCTCATGCATGCTAACCAGCGAAAGGCTGATGGGCTGTTCTCTGTTCGTGCATGCTACGAAGATATCTGGGCTGAACTCGTGCATGATGAGGAGGCCCCGTGCAGGCTACCAAACACCCAAAAATAGATCGAGGAGGGAATTTTTATATTCATGCGCCCACCATGCACTCTACCAAACACACCTACGTATTCGTCCTCCTGTTTTCTTCTCGATCCCCTCCTTTGTCGCCAAGAACAGTGCGCCGCAGCCGTAGCCCTTCCTGCCGGCGCCCGCAGCTCTAACCACCGTCACCCCCGACCATACTGCCGCCGCTGCCCCCTTCTCTCCCCCTTCCCCTGCCCCATCTGACCAAAACTCCACCTCCTCGTCGTGTGCTCCAGCAGCTGCCGTTGGCGCCTCGCAGCCCTAACTGTCTCTGTGCTGCTTAGCGTTGCCTCCTCTCAACCCCGTTCCTCCCCGCAACTGGCAGTTCGCTCGCCTCACGCCCTTGCCTCTTCGTTGCGCCGTTGGCTCCCCACAGCAGCGCCGCCGTACCTCTTCATGCAACCACCTCGCGCAACACCAGCATGGCACTGAGAGATGTACTTGCAGGGTGGAGCTCCTCACCGTTTGCTTCTTGGAGTAATAGCAAGGGCAGCGTCGGCGGCAGCAGCGGAGAAGAATGCGACACCTGAAGAATGCACACAAGATTATGTGTGAAATTCAGCAAAGAAATGCTGAGATTTTATGTGATGTAAATAGTAGGCAGATTGGAAACATTGTAGTTGTAGATGTAACCTGTGTTTTTTTTGTGCTTCTATGTGTGCATTGCTTCTGGTGGCTGTGCTAAAAGTGTAAACTTCTTCTCTGTCTAGATGGACGGAAAGATGCATGAAGCTTGTGAATGTATAGATATAAAATGTGCTGATGCATAGAAGTGTAAGTTCCACTCTGTCTATGATGCACAGTGAATGGAGCAAAGTAAACTGTCAATATAATGTGCATTGTTTGAACAGATGCATAAAGTTAGTGGAAAATTTTGACATGACCTTAGTGAAAATACAGAATTTGCATCAGATTACAAGTGATAATATTTTGCATAATAGTAGATGAACCAAAATAGTCATAAAATTCGAGCTCCAGCTTGAGCTACCACACACAAACAGCTACCCCAAACACCAGTTCAAGTAACAGTTTGAGCTACCACACACGCACACGCACACGCATGGTCCAGAACAGGTTACAAGTAAGCATATTCATCCCCCAAGCCAATGAAGCAGATTTCTCTTGGTTCCTAGAGTTCCTAGAGTCTTCTTGTTGACCGGAGTGTTGTTGTTATTGGTCTTCACAGGAGTCTTCTGCCTGCAAATCCAATCTGAGCATGTGTAACAACTAAGGATAACCCTGCTGCACGGGCACAGACGGCGTCGCCCGCGGCGTCTCCCACGTCTCCGGCGAGGTTGGCGTCGCCGGCGGCTCTGGCGTGGTCGGCGTCGCGCCGGTGCGGTAGAAATCGCCCTGGTCCTGCGTGGGCGTGACCGGCTCCGGTACCCTCGTGGTCGTCTGCTCGGGCTGCGGCTCCGCCTCCGTCTGTGGCTCCGGCTCGGACGTCTGCTCCGGCTGCGTCTCCGCCTCCGTCTGTGGCTCCGGCTCGGTCGTCTGCTCCGGCTGCGGCTCCGCCTCCGTCTCTGACTCCCGGGATAGGGCGGCCCCCGGCCTAGGGAGCAGATTGTTGGGCACTGGCATCAACTCCGGCTGCGGGAGGATCTGTCTGGGGTTCTGGTTCGTGGCCAGCGTCTCCACCTCCTGGCTCGCCGATCCAGCAGGGACGTACTCGTCCTGGCCGTCCGCGCGGCCGGCGATGAGCAGGCACACCACGGCCACGGCGGCGACGACCGCCGGTACTATCTGATCGGCGCGCATGGTCGGTTAACGTGAAGTGGGTGGGATTCGCACCTTTTTTAGATTTTTTTTGCAGGCTGGCGCGTACGTGTTTATGTACCGAGAGAGATGCTAATTTCAGCATGAATTGGTGGCCACTGCTATTTTCTGGACCGATAATACTACACACACGTGCAATAAACAACAGACTCTACGTCATCTCTCTTGACCAACCACATTACAATGGATGTCCTAAACTAGATTGACAGCTATGGACGTCGTAACTGCCAGAGGAAGAAGGTAAAAAGAACGTGCACAACACACATGCTAATTCTCAACCTTATCCTATATACACCTAGGAGATCCATTTGCCCATATAGTGCACGTAACATGTTCGGTAGTTGGTTGTGGGGTATCGATAAACCATTTTCTGCATATATTCTTGTGGGGAGGGCTGCCTTATGCTGGGCATTGTGGCTTCACGGAAATGAGTGGTCTTTAATAATATATATATATATATATATATCCTTGCGCAGTTTATTCATGCATGTACGTGACGGCTCTGTACTTGGTCCATCCTGCAGAAGTCGAAGGGCAGAAACCTTTTTATGATGGCGTCTGCATGGCTGGAGCGTACGGCCAGTGAGGTTCTCTTCCTCCATGGATGGCGGCCCTACCCTAGACTGGATTGATTTATTTTTGCAGTAAAACAATGTTTATTTTTCGGTTGTTTGGACTTGTTGGCTGTGTACATCATGTCATGCAGTGGCCAGGCATTCTTTTGATACGGCTGTATCATTTTGATAAAACAGTCCGATGAAATGTCCTTTATCGGAAAAATTTATCTCAACATGCAGGCTATCCATGTGAGCAACCCAGCCATATCCTCAAATCTTAATATGGAACCGATTGAAGATGAGCCGTCTCTCCGTTTCTCATGTGTTCGGTTACCAGTGTACAAAATCGATGGAAGACGAGATGTCCGTCCATTTCCAGCCGTAAAACACAGACCCTCCATGTCCATTGACAACTGTGAAGAAACAATTGCTAGAATGAATCAACTGTATTTTCTTATTCATTGATCTGGGTTTTTATACCCTCCCAAAGGGTGTATTACAAGAGGTGCCTCTTACCGAAAGGACACGGGCGAATAGTCGCGTCCGTTGCCCAAATAGGAATGGCAGGTGGTTAGAGGGAAAGCAGGGATTGTCGCTAATTAACAGATGTTAAATAATTCTTAACATTCCCCCTAATCACTGTTTCTTCTTTTGATTATCATCTTGTTTAATGTCTCGTCCAAAAACCCTATGGGAGAAATATGAGGAGATATACGTAATATGCCATGAAAAACTCCTTCCGAAAACCCAGTGGGAAATAGGGAGAAAATGTCATATCACCATGCTTGTATTACTATTGCCTCATTAAAAACTTCTATGAGAAACCATGTAGGAAAAAACTCATAAAGGAAATGAGTGCAATATCAAGGATCCCAGGATCTCGAACAGGTTATCATTCAGGAGTGCACTCCCCCTGAACCTTGCAAATATCAAAGTCATCTCATACCAATTCCACTAACTTATTTATGGAATGAAGAACTTGATAAAGACTTTGTGGATAAATCACCAAAATTATTGCATGACTTCATTTGCAAGATATTTATCTTCCACATTTCTTCAACTCATGAGGAATAAAATACTTTTAGAGCCATTCATAAACCAATGTTGCTCTTTATAACCTGTCTGCATCTGCGTAATGCAAACAACATTATCTTCATAGATAATGATGGGTGGTTTCTACCAACCAATCCCACTTGAACTTTCAACAAAGTTCATCATTCTGTGAAGTCACATACACTTAATCATCGTGTCACTGGTACACATACATTATCCCATCACCCAGGCAACAATGTTGTGTCCATCTGCTGGATTTGCCACATGGTGGTGTTACTGCATTAGGGCCGTCCCAGCTTCTCCCTGCCCAAATGGCACAGGTATCTGATGATCGCTGTACTGCTCCAGCATCACTCCCACTACAACTGGTGGAAGAAGGTCAGCTCATCAATCATCTGCACGCCAACAAACCAAGAAGATTAACCTATTTAGACTACTGAAACAAACCCATCCATCAAAATTTTGTTTCTAAACATCGGCATCAAATCAACACCAAAACTGAATTAACACACACAAAAGAATGGAGCGTAGCCATATGCACAGCCTAAGAACTTAAGGTTTGAGCCATTTTCAATACTATAATAAATACATACAGCCAAAATTTCAATCCATGGACACCACATAGAAAAGGTACTAAGGCACTACTTGCTACTGGAAACTAAAGCAAGGTACGAAGCACAGGCCAGGCCAAAAATAAACTGGTACCAAATCCAAAAATAACCATCTGAACTGAAGTTAATAAGACATTTTAGAATTAACTTGATAGTTGACAGTAATGTTTGTGTTGGACACATCTAGAACTGAAATTATACATCATGCCCAAATTCTGATGTCCAATGCCTCGGTTAAGTAAACAGTAAGGATGGTACATAGTGAAGATTGGACAAAACCAGAACTGAAATCACGAACTCCTTTAAAGACCTACACTAATTTTATTACACAGGCAACAAAATCCAACACGGGCAGAGACTATAGGAGTTGGAACTTGGAAATGTAGGTGTACAATTAGCGCATCACATACCTATTATTGAACTATCAACAATGGTCAGTATTGTAAAAGCCAACAAGTAGTAATTGATGATTAGTAGACAGAGACATGAAACAGATTCAGTAGTAATGTGCATGCTCTTATCCATGGTATCAATCTTAACCAAACCAGAGCAAGTAAAGGAGCTAATCTCCATGAGTGAAACAAATTCGATCACAGCAGCAATCCATAATGTTCGGTAACAAAAATAAGAAGGTCCTTAAATGGAGAACAAGTTGAATCATGCATTGATCAAAGTGTCTGTTCTTGGTGTCTCTTCGTTAGAAGGCAGACAAGTCAGAAACCGGAGAGACACTAAACATGCGGAAATATGTATGGATTGTCAAAACTTGCATTATCCTACTATCACTTGTATAACAAGCTGCAGGTTGGCATAGTTCATGAACCATGTACATCGTGACAAATACAATATAATCCAATGCTTGACTACGAACAAAATTGAACAATTACACCTCACAAATGCGGAGCATAGAATCATGGAGCAAGTAGGAGGGGTAGAAGGGGACGTGAGGAGCTCACCGGAGGGGGTTGTAGCCTAGGCCGCGCTTCATCACCACGGCGGCGGCCAGGGGAGGCAGACGAGCCTACCATCATAGGAGCAGCGCCACCACCACCGCCAAAACTGAGATGGCCAGAGCAAATCGCCATCATATGGGTCACCACGACCGAATGATCTTGCAAGGGGTAAAGTCTCCATGTTTCAGTACAAACTAGTGGCGTCAAGAACCAAGCAGTAGCAGGCAGAAGGTATATTCTAGTAACTGATGATTAGTAGACAAAAACAGGAAATATATTGCACCAGTAGCAAGCAGAAGCTAAATTTTAGTAAATGATGATTAATTATAACATAGCATCTCTAGCTATCTTATTGTTTGCATATTACACCAGTAGTTGTCCACGGAAACAAATACAGAAGACAATGCTTGAGATACATAGTAACAATCGCATGATCATAGTTCTGGCCATTGTTCTAGCAAGAAATGTGTTCAATTGCATGATCATAGTAACAATCGCAATACAATACCGTATATTTGATATGTAGCTATATACCAAATAACCATTATATCTTGCAAAATAAAACACCTCATTAGTTTATAGGACTGAAGTGGATCATCAGTTTATTCTTAACAGCTCAACAGACTATAATCTTACGTGTGCAGCAACCAAGAAGCGTGGCAGAGGAAGATCTAGCATCTAGAATTTCAATCAATTTGCAGATCAGATCTCAGGCGATTGAACCATTAGCAGCATGAAGGGTATGAAGGCGCTCACAGTCGGGGAAGTCTGAAGGAAGTGAGAAGGCGTCGGCGGCCTGGAGGAGGTGCTTCCACTAGCGGCCGCAGGACTGGCCCATAGTTCTAACAAACTACAAATGGTCATGCCCGCCGTTTGCAACGCTAACCACGTAGAGATCCAAAGCAACAAACTACAGTTGCATAGGACAATAATATCACAAACAATTGCAGGATTCTATTAGGACCATATCCACCTTGCAAAATTGCACTCTTCATACAATGTAGCATGCTAGTATACCAATATGGTCTAGTTTGTGGACCAGTACCTGCCGATGCAGTGAAGCTGCGCTGCTTGGTCGAGGAGGCCAGAAGCAGCACCGGTTGAGACGCCCGTGGATGTACGGTGTGCGCCACAACCCCACAAGTGCACCGCTTGAGGGCGTCCAGTCATCCTCGTGGCGTCTTCAGCGTCGTAGCGGATGGCGCAGAGAAGTAATCTATGGTCCGAAAGCGCCATAACAATTGATGGTCTCCATTTCCAGCTTCATGGTCCCATTTCCAACTTTTATGCAGCAGATCAACCTGACATTGGATGGATCACCCATGAGAAAGAAATATAGAACAAAAGGGAAGACAAGAAAAGAATTGCATAGACTGTTTGAAATTACAACAAGAGTGACAAGATCCCAAAAGAATTGCATAGACTTGCATCAAGAGAAAAAAAACTAAACAATATGCATTTGTTCAAGCTATAATTTACATGGTGCCAAATTTTTAACTGCTTATGAAAGAATTCACGAGATCTCAAAAGAACTAATAGCAGCCAAAAATGGGTTTCCCACAATCAGAGGTATCGCATATTTAGTACGAATGTGTTCTACTCCTTCCGTCCCAAAATAAGTGACGCTGATTTAGTACAAAGTTATTATATAGTTGTACTAAATCAAGGACACTTATTTTGGGCCATGAGAGGGTGGAGTAGGGTGAGCCCCCTGCACAGTAGTCACTCCAGACTCTTGTGTTCATTAAAAATTCATGCTTCCTGTGTGTGTCCTTGCTCAAAGTCAAAACCTTACTTATTTTGTTTTCTGACATGATGCAGTGACCATGGTGGAATCCAAGAGCAAGGCACTAGAGGTTCTTGGATTGAGAGACTTCCACGTGTTCCATTAAATTCTTTAACCTCTCTCTTTCATGTTCAAAGATTGGCCACTGTTGGTTCTGGAAATGGGACGCAAAATAATCTTATGCTTAATATAGTAACTGACAATAACTAGTGTTGGATTAACATGTAATTATATGCCTGACACATTATATAGCTCTAAGTGTTTTATGTTTTCATGTAGTCAGTGAACTATGGTTATGTTCTGGGCTGTAACTTCTAGGGAATGTTTGGTGTGGTGTGGTGTATGTTGAGCTGGGGAAGAAGAACAGTGCGGGTGCAGCCAAGTATCACATGGCTCATCTCTTAACATTCGATCCGCAAATAGCAATTGGTGTGCATTCACTAGTATGCCAGCATACCACTGTGTATAACTTCGTATTGGATGTGTATTCAACTAATTCAGAAATCCTTAAATGCAGCTATCTCAAGGTAGGTAGACAGTGGTGAAGAATTCAGGGTGCTGCCCACCTGATAGCCACTCGTCCCTGTCCCATTATCACATCTCTATTTTACCACACCTAAGCAAAAAATGTGAAACTACAGATACAACATTTCCAAGCATACACCAACAGAGGCGCCCATTAACAAATCAAATACACAATGTTATAACAAAAACTGGAAAGATAGTCGGGAGGTGGCCTCACCTTGCCGCTGGAGAGGAGGTTGACGGCGACGAGCAGGGCGCCGACGGGGCGAAGCACGGAACGGAGGTCGGCATGGAAGAGGCGCGGGTGCTCCAGCGCCACTCGGTAGGCGGGAGCGTCAGAGGCGACAATTACGTCCGTGATGGCGGCCAGGCGTAGTAGCACCGTCACCAGCGCGGCGCTCAGCGCCTTGCCCGCGCGGGTGATTTTCTCGCAGGCGGGAGCACCGTCCAGTTGCCCCGGTGGTCGGGCAGTGGCGGCGGCTGGGTGCACGGCATCAGTACCCCTGGGTCACCGCGCGGATCTGGCTGGCAGCACCATGAATCGGTCATCAGAGGGCACCCCTTGAGAAGTGGCGGCAGATCCATGGGTGCCCCGGTGCGGTGGACGAGGCCGGGGAGAAGAAGAGGGGGTCGAGGAGGGCCGGATGGAGATGCGGTGTAGGAAGCGGGGAAGAGGGAGGGAAGCCATGCTGGGGAGCTGGTGGCGGTGAAGGGAGGCAGCAGGCTCGCCGGCCAGCGAGATGACGGGAGAGGTCACACGCCGGCAGGGGGTTGGTGGGGGAGGGGCGGCGGCGGCGGATCTAGGAGAATGAGAGAGACGAGTGGGAGGTGAGCCTGATAGGGTTGTGTGGCGGCTGTGCTGTAGAATGGGTGGAGGAGAATACACCACCCACTTGCACAGCGCTTTCATTCCAAAAGCCGAAATTCCGTGATCCCGCCCTCGTTCTCCAAAACGATCTTGACTCCGCGCAATTTTCCTTTTGCAGCATTTTTCACGCCATTCTTTCATGTTCGCTAGCTGCAGCTAGGCCCCGTCTTCTATTTTACTCCCTCCGTTCTTAAATATTTGTTTTTCTACATACAGAGCAAAATGAGTGAGTCTACACTCTAAAATGTGTCTATATACATCCGTATGTGGTAGTCCATTTGAAATCATAAAAAGACAAATATTTAGAAACGGAGGGAGTACCCCACACTGCATAGAGTTTTGTATGGTATGGCTAGTAAAAAAAACTAGAGTAAAATCAATCATTGAGTAAAATACAAAGTGACATCTTGATGCAAAGTTATACAACTAAAACATACTCTGATAATTGTTGATGATGTAACCTTGATATGACAATAAATGTTTTATGAAGTTTATTGACACATTGTAGCCAAAAGAATTACCACACGTAGCATTGATTTGTACATCACTTTTAAATCATGTTCTCTTTCTTTTGAAAGTAAAAAATGTTCCTTACCATTTACAATTGTACTGGATATGGTGGTCGCATGACATCACCAACTGATGCATTCTAATGTGATTAGGCGATGGCATGATTTGCATCGTCCATTATATTCAATTTTAAAATCATGGGGTTTTAGAGTTTAGTTATTTTCAAAGTAAGATATCAACGTAGATGGAAGCATGGGTGAAATAGACGTCATCTATAGACATGCCTTTCATGTCATAACTTG
This sequence comes from Aegilops speltoides, assembly GCA_021437245.1. NCBI lineage: Eukaryota > Viridiplantae > Streptophyta > Magnoliopsida > Poales > Poaceae > Aegilops > Aegilops speltoides. Next base: position 7,638,829 of record CM038145.1, read on the forward strand.
ACATTTCTGAATGTCATTTTACTATCTTTAAGTCATTTTAACGGATCTTTGTGCATTTTTATGGATATTTTGAAATTGAACAACAAATAAGTAAAACAATGCACACAAACGGATTGTGAATTCATATCTAGGTGTAGTTAAACTTTGTGGCCTCGACACGTAGGCAAAATTGACACCTATATGCGACATGTAGGTGAAACTGTTGAGGTGTCTGCCATGTCACCTCTATTCAAGCCTATGACCTTATTAATTTGGTCAAGGAGGACCAATAATGAGAATATGGATAGTTCTACACATCTTTATGACCATTTTGTGCAATGAGATCATGACCTTCCTGGTAGAAATGGTCGTAATGTTGTAGGGTTTGGACCCTGCTAGACACCACACGACCATTTTGTCAATTTTGGTCACAGATCCATGACCAATCTGACCACGGTCATTATTTTTTGTCATAAACGAGCATATTTCTTGTAGTGAGTGATGCTGAGGACGCCGAGGTGGGGTCCCAGGAGGGGACCCGCCAGGAGGGGGAGGCTCTGGAGGTGCCCCAGGGCAACCTCCCGGACTTCGCATCGGACTCCGCACCGGAACCCGCAGTGGTTCCGGAGTCCGGCAGGCGGCCCCTTCGTAACAAGGGCAAGAACGTGACACCGGCAGCCTCCGTCCAACCGTAGGCGCCGGACAACTTGTTGGAGGCGCTCAACGGCGCTTCCATCAAGGAAGAACACCGCACTATCATGAGTGCGGTGATTCAGAAGGTTCAGCTTGCCAAGGGCGGGCCGACTGAAGCTATGTGACCTTCTAACGGGCTTTGAGGTAAGAATTTTTTAAAAATATGTAATGTAATACCGCATAGACAGTAGCCCCTGATGCTCGGTTCGGTGTTCGAAAAGAAAAGTCGGACTGAGGATCTAAAAAGATATACGCAGGAGTTCTAAAAATTATGTCAATATGGGATTGCGGTTGCTCGCTGACCTCTGCCGCATTGATCATGCGGGTCGGTGCTTTGAAGCAGGACCTCGAGCGATTCGAGAACGAGCTTGGCCTTGCCAAGAAGCAGCTCGAGGACAAAGAAGGTGAGTAACACCGTATTAAATTTGTACCTTACAGAAAAGGGTTTTGCTTGCAATAGAAATAACAAGGATAACGTGGGCACTGCAGGGTCCACGAACGAGGTGGCGACCCTGAAGGAGGCCGTGTCCGCGGCCGAACGTAATCTGCCGCTGAACGCAATGAGCGAGAGAAGCAGGAGGCGCGGTGGCGGAGGTGCGGCAAGAGCTCCGTGCTCTCATGGAAAAGCATGAGAGTTTGAAGCGCGACTCAAGACTCGAGAGTCCGAGCTTGCCTCGGCTCTTGAGAGTGCCAAAGCCGCTAAGGCCGAGGCCCATAAGGCCCTCCAGAGATTGAGGCGGTGAAGAAAATAGCGGCGGTAAGGCATTTTTCATGCAAAGCAAGCATGTGAATGTGAATTACATTACTTACCGAATTCGGAGCTCTCCGGGGAGCATTTGCAGATCTGCCTCATGGCGTGTCGATCTTGCCGCATTCTACGGGCCGAGGAGGAGAGCTCAATGGAGAAGGTCTTCGGTCTCAAGTATGTTGAGGCGGACATCCGGTGCTTTTAGCGACCGGTGAAGCGGTGGTCGAGCTTCTAAGGTAGCCGAAAGCGAGCCATCAAGGGCCTCATAGTCCATTTGTGGCTGAAGAGGCCATGCCTAGAGCTACTTCACCTCGTCTGCTGGGTGGTGGATCGTGCCCTGGATGGAAGTCATCAAGCGCTCACTTTGCATTGAAGGTGCCGTCGGGCCTTGCCCGCAAAGGTGCACTGGGCAGCTGGATCTTGAGAGGCTTCGACAGACGCGCCCCGCGGCAAGGAGTATCATCGCCCAAGATGTATTATAAGAGTGTCTGAAGGGTGCCCGCAAGATTGCGGATGAGTGCCCCAAAGATGTAATACTTGAGTAGACTCGCAATGTGTTATCCTGTGCGCTGAAAACTTTGTTCATATGCGCTAAGAAATGCTTATTAATTTAAAATATTACCTTCTATGCGGCCGTTTATCAAATCTGAGAGATGGCAAGTCGTCGGCTTCAGCCCCCATGCATGAAAGTCTTTGGGGTGTTGGGATAAACTTGAGCGCTCTTGTTCCCATTTTTGGGTCCATCTAGGAAGGCGCTCAACACAACGACCAAGGCAACCGGACTTATAATGCTTGAACACTCTCACTTAGCCATAGAATTCGATAATTTTAAATTTCGGCGAAGCCCCTAGTGTTCGGAAGACCGAGTTCGGGGCGCTATCCACGCCTTGGCGGACGAAGCGGTTCCTCGCTCTAGCGGCATAAGTCTTTAGGGACTCAAAAGACCTCTCGAGCAGCGACCAGCTCTCGCCTTATCATGACGGTCAGTTTTAGCTTTCTCCATCGAGCGCTCGCCCAGCTCAAGCTGAGGCGCAATCGTAGTGGTTCTCCAGTGCTACCTTAGCCGATAGAGCGGGCGTAAGGTACCAAAACATGGGAGCCGCAAACCCAACTATTGACCCAAGACATGATTCGGAGCCGACGCATATAGTGCTATAAGTTCGGGGTGCCGCACTTGTGAAAGTGTTCGGACTTATCACACCATAATGCGGGGAACATAAGCCCCTGGTGTATTCGGCCGTACCAAAGTGTACGGATGCAAGATGTCATAAATGAACATATATGTGAAAAAAAGGAATGCAATTATAAGCGACAAGTGATGCATTGTTTATTCAAGGAATCCTGCCATGAGTGCAGAACGATACAAATAGTGCGGTAAGAAAGGGTTGGACTATTAGCCATGTCTCCCTCCAGGGGTAGGCTGTGGAATGGTGTATTAAACAGATTTAATGCTCATAATGGAGACCACCTGAGTATTCGTCGTAGCCTTTGTCCTTCCCTGGCTGTTGCATCGTGAGTTCGGCAGATTCACTGCCGGACAGGATCTTTGGTGAACGGAGTCCTGTGGATAAAAAAATGAAAAGAAAAAGAGCGACACACTTGGGAGCCTCTGGTGTGGTTGTGCCGCACTCTGGGCCTGTCGTGGTCGTGCCCCTCCCCCTATGCCCATGGTATCTCCAGAGCATAATGATGTACGCGAAGGGCTAGTCTTGCAATCATGCAAGGGCTGGGGTTGGGGCCACATTGCTATGCGTGCTCGGAACGTGCGAGGTGGTCGTGATGTACGTTACTCCTGGCGCATTTAGCCATGTCCGGTCGTTTGACGGCCGGACTCGAAAATTGCCTTAAGAGGCTGCTCTGTACTTCTGCCACGAGAGCCGCTGTGTGTTCCTCCGTTCGGAGGGAGCGTTTAGTGTTTCCGTTGACCATGATGACTCCACGAGGGCCTGGCATCTTGAGCTTAAGGTATGCATAATGCGGCATCGCGTTGAACTTTGCAAATACGGTTCATCCGAGCAGAGCGTGATAGCCACTGCGGAACGGGACTATGTCGAAGATTAACTCCTCGCTTCGGAAATTATCCGGGATCCGAAGACCACTTCGGTGTGGTGAGCTCGCATAATTGGCCTCAACACTGGTATGGCGCCTTTGAAGGTCGTCTTTATAGGTTTAATCCTTGAGGGTCTATGCCCATCTTGCGCCTTGTATCTGATAAAGCGAGTTCATGCTGCTGCCGCCATCCATCGAGGACTCTAGTGAGGTGAAATCCATCGATGATTGGGTCTAAAACCAATGCGCGAATCCACCATGGCGGATCTGGTGGGGTGGTCCTTCGATCGAAAGTGATCGAGCAAGAGGACCATGGATTGAACTTGAGGCGATCGCTCCATCGCATATACGTCCCTAAGTGCGCTTCCGCTCCCTCTTGGGTATGTTGGTTGCGTATATCATGTTTACCGTCCGCACTTGTGGGGGAAACCCTTACATCCTCTACTATTCGGCCGGGTCTCCTCCTCGTCATCTCTATGCAGCCCTTGTCATTGTTTTGGCAATTAACTTGCGCTCGCTTGAATACCCAACAATCCTGTTGGTGTGGTTAGTGGCTTTTGAAGTGCCATGTATCCGCAAGAGCGGTCGAGTATTCGGTCCAAATTGGACGGACCGGAGTAGTTCTTTTAAATGCCTTTTTCCGCCGACGGGTTTAGAGCCTCTGAATCCGGCGTTGGCCGCCGTATCCTCGGTGTTATCGCCGTTGACGCGGCGTTTGTTTCGTTACGACGCGACCTGCCATTGCGATCCTTGTTGTCCGGACCGCCGAATTTTTCTTTGAGGTTGTTCTGCGGGCTAGCCGGCTGTCCTCCCCGCGAAGCGGGTCAAGAGTGATGTGAGGGCTGCCATGGATTTCGACTTTTCCTATCCTAGGTGCCGCCAGACCACTCATCGCGAATGTTATGTTTGAAGGCTGCGAGGGCCTCTGCATCCGGACGGTCGGCGATTTGATTTTCTTTGTTAAGAACCGTGTCGTAATTGTCCGCCGATTCGTCTGGTGCTGAATTATGTGGCTTAGGTCATGGCGTCTAGTGGTCGCACATATGTTCCACGAAATTGTCGAGAAATGCGGCTTCGTGTCCTCCCAACACCAATTGACTCTGGCGGCAAGCTGTTAAGCCAATGCCGAGCTAGTCCTTTAGGCTTGAGCGGGAGATACTTGATGGCGTGGAGATCGTCACCGCGGGCCATATGGATATGAAGGAGATAATCTTGATCCAAACTGCGGGTCTGTTGTGCCATCGTAGGATTCGATGTTTATGGGTTTAAACCTTCGTGGATTTGATGATCCATTACTTCATCCGTGAAGCGAGTGGGTGTCTTGGCGCCTCTATCTTTGGGCAATATCACGACGTAGCTCAAGAGAGCTTTGTCTGCGTGTTCGCCCGGCCGAGTTCTTTGATCCGTGTGACGGTAAAGTCGTGGATCGTGGGCGCCCACGTGATCCGTAGATAGATCTTGATTGTCTTGCCTTGTCCTCTAGTATGTCTCGCAAGTCCGGCGCATTCCCCCGTGGCTTCGCGCTTTTCGAGCGGTGCCGGGGTACTGTTCTGGTGGAGGGCCTAGATGCCTCTCTGTCGCGGCCATGAGGTGGTCAGTCTGCCGTATTTTGCGCTGGTGATGAAGGTTTGTATGCTTCCTCCTCTAGTCGGGGGAGCAACTTGCGTTTTGGGTAGCTTTTGGAGGGGCGTTCGAGTTCATACTCTTCGGCCGCGAGGACCTCGGTCCATCTGTCAGCCAGAAGGTCTTGATCAGCTCGAAGGCGTTATTGCTTTGCTTTCTTTAGGCTGTTCGCCATGGCCATTAGCCTGCGTTTAAAACGCTCTTGTTCGACGGGATCCTCGGGCACGACGAATTCGTCGTCGTTGAGGCTTGCCTCGTCTCCGGAGGGAGGCATGTAATTGTCATCCTCTATCTCCTCGTCTGCCGCTCTCTCTTGAGGGCTGGCTTCTCTATCCTCTGTCTTTGAATCTTCTTTGGAGGGGTTGTCTTCGGCACTCTCTGGGGTGTTATTATCTCCGGTGCTGGAATCTCCATTCTTGTTGTGGCGGGATTTAGAGCGGCGCCGCTGACGTCGGCACTTGGGCTGTTTCTTAGGGGAATCTGCCTCCGCTGCTTCTTCGCCGTCCCCATCCTTTGGGATGTCCACCATGTATATGTCGTATGACGAGGTGGTCTTCTAGTGCCCCGCAGGAGCTGGTTCTTGATCGTCTCCGGCATCATCGTCCATACCGTCGATGTCTTCGGAGTCGTAGTCTAGCATGTGGGTTAGATCGTCGACAGTGGCTACAAAGTGGGTGGTGGGTGGGATTTGAATTTCTTCGTCGTCCGCATCCCAACCATCGACCGCATCCGGCGAGGCTCTCCCGATAACGAGAGATACTTTAGCGAATTCAGGATGTCGCCAAAGGGTGAGTGCTGAAAGATGTTCGCAGCGGTGAACTCCATGATCGGAGCCCAATCGGATTCGATTGGCAGGGGCGCAGGAGGGTCGGAGTCCGGCAAGGAGTCCGGCACCTCGGAGTCATGAGCTTTGCAAGGGACAAGGTCGGTATTCGGCTCCATCGCCGTAGAAGTTGTAGCTCCCGAGGTGGTGTCCAACCACCTGTCCTCGATCTGCGCGGTCAGCTCCGAACTATGGGTCGGAGCGGATTCGTGTGCGGCCCCCAGGGTACTGTCTGGCGGCAGAGCTAAATCATGCCCATCGTGACAGTGCGGCACGCTCGGCTGTGGCTCGAATCCATCGAAGATCAAGTCTCCGCGGATGTCACCGTGAAGTTTAGGCTTCGAATCGACACGATGGCGGGGCGTAGCTTCGATCTGCTCCGGATGGCTGCTTAATTAGCCCGCAGCGCGGCCGCCAACACGAAGATCTGTCCGGGAGAAAAGTCTCACCCGGACTGCGTTGTTGTTGATTGAAGAAGCCATCAAGCCTATCGGTGGCGACACACGAGGAACTCTCAATGAAAGCACCAATGTCGATTGTCAAAACCGCGGATCTTGGGTAGGGGTCCCGAATCGTGCGTCTAGGCGGATGGTAACAGGAGACAAGGGACACGATGTTTTTACCTGTGTTCGGGCACTCTCGATGGAGGTAAAACCCTACTCTGCTTGGTGATATTGATGATATGGGTAGTACAAGAGTGGATCTACCACTAGATCAAGGAGGCTAAACCTAGAAGCTAGCCTATGGTATGATTGTTGTAATGGTTCTTAGTCCTACGGACTAAAACCCTCCAGTTTATATAGACACCGGAGAGGGCTAGGGTTACACAGAGTCAGTTACAATGGTAGGAGATCTACATATCCGTATCGCCAAGCTTGCCTTCCACGCCAAGGAAAGTCCCATCCGGACACGGACGAAGTCTTCAATCTTGTATCTTCATAGTCTTGGAGTCCGGCTGATGATGATAGTTTGGCTATCCGGACACCCCCTAGTCCAGGACTCCCTCACCCCCCCTTATGGACGACGCCGTCGCCGGCACTTTGAGGGGGGAAACGTATGCGTCGGGTCTACACGGAGGGGATCTTACTGTGGCTTTGGCCCGGATGTTGCTCCAAAGTGTTCCTATGGCCTAACCTAAGACGAGCGGGTCGAGAGGTCCACTGGTCAAAGCCCGTCCGTGCAAAGTCAAAGGGCTAGATAACATGGTCAAACGCTACAGGGTTAGGCGGGACGGTGGCCCTGGGGGGGGGGGTAGCAATGCCATCGGAGCATCGCACAGGGACCTCATACATGCCGTATGGTGTGGTGGCATGTCTGAAGAGGCTACACGTGTCTCTGGGGTGTGCCCCCTCACGAACGGTGCCGCCGCCGGCACCTGGAGGGGGGAAATGGACGCGTTGGATCTACACGGAGGGGATCTTACTGTGCCTTTGGCCTGGATGTTGCTCCAAAGTGTTCCTATGTGCTGACCTAACACGGCCGGGTGGAGAGTTCCACTGGTCAAAGCCCTTCTGTGCAAAGTCAAAGGGCTAGATCACGTGGTCAAACGCTACAAGGTTAGGCTGGACAGGGGCCCTGGGGGGCTAGCAATGCCACCGGAGTGTCGCAACAGGACCTCATACATGTCGTACGGTGTGGTGGTATGTTCGAAGAGGCGGCACGTGTCTCCGGGGTGTGCCCCCCTCTCACGGGAAAGACCGCCGCTTGAGACTGAAGGGGAAAGCGGACGCCTCGGGTCTACGGAGGGGATCTTGCTGTGGGTGGAGTGCCGGATGTTGCTCCAAAGTGTTCCTATGGGCTGACCTAACACAACCGGGTGGAGAGTTCCACTGGTCAAAGCCCGTCCGTGCAAAGTCAAAGGGGTAGATCACGTGGTCAAACGCTATTGGGTTAGGCGGGACGGGGGCCCTGGGGGGTAGCAATGCCACCGGAGCGTCGCACCGGGACCTCATACATGCCGTACGGTGTTGTGGCATGCCGAAGAGGCGGCACGCTGATACGTCTCCAACGCATCTATAATTTTTGATTGTTCCATGCTATTATATTACCCCTTTTGGATGTTTATGGGCTTTATTTTACACACTTATATCATTTTATGGACTAACCTACTAACCGGAGGCCCAACCCGTATTGCTGTTTTTTTGCCTATTTCAGATTTCGAAGAAAAGGAATATCAAACGGAGTCCAAACGGAATGAAACCTTCGGGAACGTGATTTTTGGAACGAACGTGATCCGGAGAGCTTGGAGTGCAAGTCAAGAAGCAGTCGAGGAAGCCACGAGCCCCCCCCCCTGTAGGGCGCGCCCCCTGTCTCGTGGGCCTCTCGGGCGTCCACCGACGTACTTCCTCTTCCTATATATACCTACATACCCCGAAAACATCCAGGAGCACCAAGAAACACAATTTCCACCGCCGTAACCTTTTGTATCCGCGAGATCCCATCTTGAAGCCTTCGCCGGCACTCTACCAGAGGGGGAATCGACCATGGAGGGCTTCTACATGAACATCCTTGCCCCTCCGATGAGTTGTGAGTAGTTTACCACAGACCTACGGGTCCATAGTTATTAGCTAGATGGCTTCTTCTCTCTTTTTGGATCTCAATACAATGTTCTCGCCCTCTCTTGTGGAGATCTATTCGATGTAAACTCTTTTTGCGGTGTGTTTGTCGAGATCCGATGAATTGTTGGTTTATGATCAAGTTTATCTATGAATAATATTTGAATCTTCTCTGAATTCTTTTATGTATGATTGAGTTATCTTTGCAAGTCTATTCGAATTATCAGTTTGGTTTGGCCTACTAGATTGGTCTTTCTTGTTGTCGGTGTCAAAACCGGTGGATCTCGGGTAGGGGGTCCCGAACTGTGCGTCTAGGCGGATGGTAACAGGAGACAAGGTAAACGATGTTTTTACCCAGGTTCGGGCCCTCTCGGTGGAGGTAAAAACCTACTCCTGCTTGGTTAATATTGATGATATGGGTAGTACAAGAGTAGATTTACCACGAGATCAAGGAGGCTAAACCCTAGAAGCTAGCCTATGGTCTGATTGTTGTGTCCTACGGACTAAAACCCTCCAGTTTATATAGACACCGGAGAGGGCTAGGGTTACACAGAGTCGGTTACAATGGTAGGAGATCTACATATCCGTATCACCAAGCTTGCCTTCCACGCCAAGGAAAGTCCCATCCGGACACGGGACGAAGTCTTCAATCTTGTATCTTCATAGTCTTGGAGTCCGGCCGACGGTGATAGTTCGGCTATCCGGACACCCCCTAGTCCAGGACTCCCTCACTTGCCATGGGAGAAGTCCTTAGCTTTGGGTTCAATCTTGCGGTGTCCTTACTCAGTGACAGAAAGGGTTGCATGGCACGTATTGTATTGTTGCCATCGAGGATAACAAGATGGGGTTTATATCATATTGCATGAGTTTATCCCTCTACATCATGTCATCTTGCTTAATGCGTTACTCTATTCTTATGAACTTAATACTCTAGATGCATCCTGGATAGCGGTCGATGTGTGGAGTAATAGTAGTAGATGCAGGCAGGGGGCGGTCTACTTTTATGGACGTGATGCCTATATACATGATCATACCTAGATAATCTCATAACTATGCGCTTTTCTATCAATTGCTCGACAGTAATTTGTTCACCCACCATAATACTTATGCTATCTTGAGAGAAGCCTCTAGTGAAACCTATGGCCCCCGGGCCTATCTCTTATCATATTTGCTTTCAATCTACTTTTATTTGCATCTTTACTTTTTGCATCTATATTGTAAAATACCAAAAATATATTTATCTTATCATACTATCTTTATTAGATCTCACTTTCGCAAGTGGGTGTGAAGGGATTGACAACCCCTTTATTGCGTTGGTTGCGAGTTCTCAGTTTGTTTGTGTAGGTGCGTGGGACTTTTGAGGAGCCTCCTACTGGATTGATATCTTGGTTCTCAAAACTGAGGGAAATACTTACGCTACACTTGCTGCATCACCCTCTCCTCTTCGAGGAAAACCAACGCAAGCTCAAGACGTAGAAAGAAGGATTTCCGGTGCCGTTGCCGAGGAGGTCTTCGCTCAAGTCAAGGCATAGCAAGTACCCATCACAAACCCATCTCCCTCGCATTTACATTATTTTCCATTTGCCTCTCGTTTTCCTCTCCCCCACTTCACCCTTGCCGTTTTATTCGCACTCTCTTTCCCAATCTCCTCCTAGAGGGTGGCGAAGGTGCGGCAAGAGCTCCAGGCTCTCGTGGAAAAACACGAGTGAGGGAGTCCTGGAGTAGGGGGTGTCCGGACAGCCGGACTATCATTGTCCGCCGGACTCCAAGACTACGAAGATACAAGATTGAAGACTCCGTCCCGTGTCCGGAGGGACTTTCCTTGGCATGGAAGGCAAGCTTGGCAATACGGATAAGTGGATCTCCTACCATTGTAACCGACTCTGTGTAACCCTAGCCTCCTCCGGTGTCTATATAAAATGGAGGGCTTTAGTCCGTAGGACAACATACATTACAACAATCATACCATAGGCTAGCTTCTAGGGTTTAGCCTCCTTGATCTCGTGGTAGATCCACTCTTGTACTACCCATATCATCAATATTAATCAAGCAGGACGTAGGGTTTTACCTCCATCAAGAGGGCCCAAACCTGGGTAAAAACATCGTGTCCCTCGTCTCCTGTTACCATCCGCCTAGACGCATTCGGGACCCCTACCGAGATCCGCGGTTTGACACCGACATTGGTGCTTTCATTGAGAGTTCGTCGTGTCGTCACCGATAGAGCGGATGCCTCCACCCGTCTTCAAAGGCGGTGTTTTTCGCCGAAGGGGCCTTAGCCACGCCAAACTATCCGGCTTGGTGGTTTTCTTATGACCGCTGTCCGGCCACCGCTCGACAATGACTTCGCAAGTAAATCGAAGCAATCTTAGCGTCGACCCTAAAGCTGCCGAATAGTTGGACCCAATAGAGCTCTCGTCGTTAACGAGCTCTTGGATCGCATCGCCGCCACAGGAGTCGCTACGGACTACAACCAGATTGGGCTTAAAACCGATCGAGAGAGATTAACTCTCCCGGGCCACCCACCACATCGCGGTGGTAGAGGAGCAATCGGCAACTCTTTGCGGTGTTGAAAACAATTCATGTCCGGATTCCCGAACCCTCCATGCGGATTCCAGCGGAGGGGCGGACTTCGATCGAGCATTGAACTTAAAATCATGCATCGCCGGACTCACCGGATTGTGTCCAACAAACCAAGCTTCGAATTGAAACCCTCGGCCTCTGAGCCCCAAGATGGGCGGGGATCCGGATTTTAGTCCACCCACCCGCCCGGACATATCGATCTATCTCTAATCGGCAAGAGCCCGCTGAAATAGTACATCACTCTTGGGCGATTCCTCCCGGTTATGGGCGGGATAAAGGACTGCCGAGAGGAAAACACAATATCAATCTTACGCAATAAGCGCACGGACAAGGGAATACTAAGCGCCATTGATCGTCGCAAAATTACGCGCTTCACCGATCGGCATCCATTATGCGAAAGTACTATGCGATGGAGAGCTTCGGAAAACCGAAAATCAATTTTGGGATAATCCGCCCCAAACCCGATCCATGAAAAGGGCGCCTCACTCGAGCCCCGGATGCAAAAGCGAAAAACAAAAACCCAATAAGGAAGCGGAACCGTCTTTGGAGGGATGGCTCAATGGACCACGTAAGCTTCATAGTACGTAGGAGCCGTCCCGACACATAGCCTTCGAGCATGTTGGATATTAAGGCGGTGGCCAAAAGTGGCGAGGAGCTTCTAGCTCGAAACCACTCCAACAATACCAAAGACGGTATCAGCAGTCTTGAGACCTTCGCATCAAACAATATCGAAGCGAACAATCCAGCGGACTCGCGAAGTCTACCAAGTAGCAACAACAAATCCATGGGCGACACGCTATTACCTTCAACGCCAATGACGAGCCTAAATTCGAACAACGAGCTCCGGTTGACCGGTACTTAGTCCCATAGTGGGCGACTTTCGACTAACAAAAGTCCTCATGGATGGCGGCAGCGGACTAAACCTCATTTACGAGGAAACTCTGCGAAAAATGGAAATCGATTGGAGCCGTATTGAGCGAAGCAGCACAACCTTTAGAGGAATAATCCCCGGCCGGGAAGCGCGCTGCACCGGAAAAATCACACTCGATGTGGTGTTCGGCTCTCCGGACAATTACAGATCCGAAGAAGTCACGTTCCAGGTGGCCCCGTTCAGCAGCGGGTATCACGCTATATTAGGACGAGAGGCATTCACAACTTTTCAGCGGTACCTCATTACGGGTACATGAAGCTCAAAATGCCGGGCCCGGCGGAATAATCACTCTCGCTAGTGATCCGGACATAGCACTTGCGCGAAAACAAGACGGCCGCACTAGCCCTCGAGGCACTATCCAAAGCCTTAGCGGCAGAAGAACTCACCAGCTGCGCTCACGGTGAACAGGACGATGTGATACTCGATAAAAGATCCAAGTCCACCTCCTTCAAACCAGCAGATGAGATAATAAAATTCCAAGTCCATCCAATGGACCCAACAAAACGGCCTCCATTGGGGCACAATTGAACCCCAAAGTAGGCGCCGCCTTCTTGCTGAATTCCTTCGGGAAAATTGGGATATCTTCGCTTTGGCACCCTTCGGACATGCCGGAATCCCACGCAGTTGGCGAACACAGCCTAAACATCCTAAAAGGATTTAAGCCGATCAAACAGGCTCTTGACGATTTTCGAACCCAAAAGACAGGCAATGGGAGAAGAGCTAGCCAAACTATTGGAAGCCGGATTCATTAGAGATATCAAACATCCGGATGGCTAGCAAATCTGGTGATGGTACCAAAGAAGGATAAATCCTGGCGCCTCTGTGTGGATTTTAAAGACCTAAATAAGGCTTGCCCAAAGGATCCTTCCTCTCCCGCGATCGACCAAATTATCGATGCTACTGGCGAGGCACGATTCGTTGTGCTTCTGGGCGCATACTCGGCTATCATCAAATCAAGATGGCGGAAGGAACCAAGCCATAGCGGCATTCATCACTCCATACGGACCATTACGCTTCAACACGATGCCCTTCGGACTTAAAAATGCGGCGCAACATATCGGCGCATGATTCAAACATGTCCGCCACCCGGATCGGCAAAACAATCGAGGCATACGTGAGCGATGTAGTCGTCAAAACAAAGCATGTCGAAACTCTAGTAGGCGATTTGAGGCTCACATTCGATAACCTCGAGCATATGACATCAAGTGAATCCGGAAAAATGCGTTTTTGGTACCCGGAAAGTGCTGGGCTTCATTGTATCCGGTAGAGGAATTGAAGCAAATCCGGCTAAAATCCGAGCTCATCACACAGTTGGATATTCAAAGACCTCAAACAAATACAAAATTAACAGGATGCGTGGCAGCCTTAAGCGCTTATCTCCGTCTAGGAGAAAAGGCGTTGCCCTCTATCGCCTCCTCGGCGCACCGAACACTTTGAGTGGGCGGATCTTGCCGCCGCCGGACTCGAAGAAATAAAGGCCATATTGGCAACAAATCCGGCCACGGCTGCGCCCACTCTGGGCGAACCAATGTTGTTATACATCGCGACAACGCATCAAGTTGTAAGCGCGATCCTCGTCGTCGAGCGAGCGGCGAAGGGCATAAATTCCCTCTTCAAAAACCAGTGTATTATGTATCCTTGTGTTAACCCCTGCAAATCCGTTACCGCACTATCGAGAAGATAGCATATGCGGTGTTCATGGCGTCAGCTCGGCACTACTTTCAAGAGTGTTCGATAACAGTGGCCTCGGAAGTACCACTCAATGGCATTATAAATAATCGCGACGCAACGGGCAGGATTGCGAAATGGGCCATTGAGCTCTTACCATTCGACATAACTTACAAACCTCGGCGAGCCATAAAGTCACAAGTTTTGGCTGACTTCGTCGCCGAATGGACCGAAGCCGAACTCCCTAAAGAGTACGGCGCATACTCCAACTAGACTATGCATTTCGACGGCTCCAAAATGTTGGCGGATGGGGGCAGCGTCGTCGACATCCCCAACCGGAGATGATCCAAGATGTACTTCAAATAATGTACACGGACTCCAACAATGCAGCCGAACACGAGGCCTGTTACATGGTCTCCGGATGGCGGTCTCCATGGGCATTCAATGCCTAGAGGTCTGTGAGGATTCAAACCTTGCAATATCCCAAATAAGCGGAGACTTTGGCGCCAAGGATCCGAAAATGGCAGCATATCGCAACGCTGTCCTAAAAATGTCATTTCGGTTTTAAGGACTGGAATTCCATCACATAGCTCGAGATAATAACCAAGCGGCCGATGTATTGGCACGCATCGGTCGTAAACGTGATCTGTCCCTCAAATATCTTCTGGAGCGGCTCTTCAAGCCATCCGTACTATGGGAAGAGGAGCCCGGTAGTGACAAACCGGAGAAAACCGCACCAACCGGTGATTGGCAGATGACATAACACCTTCAGCCCACGTCATAATGGCGATAATCGCCGCATGGATGAACCTTTCCTAGCCTACTTACTTAGGCAGGAACTTCCGAAGACCAAAATGAGGCCCATTGCATAGTCCGGCAATCGAAGGCCTACAAGGTCCATGAGGAGAACTTTATAAGAAAAGTACAATCGAGTCCTTGAGGTGTATCTCCAAGAGGAAGGGCGAAACCTCTGGCTGAAATTCATGCGGACTAGGCGGACACCACGCAGCAGCCCGGCCCTTGTAGGAAAGGCATTCCGACAGATTTTATTGGCCGACGGCCCGGGCGACGCGAGGACTTGGTCCAGCGATGCGTTGGTTGTCGACTCTTTGCTAATCGAGCCATATGCCACCCATCGCCTCAAAACCATACCCATTACCCGGTGGATTCGCGGTATGGGGGCTTGACATGGTTGAACCCCTTAAAGGGGAACCCACAAGCAAAGGTACCTATTGGTCATGGTGGATAAATTCACCAAATGGATAGAGGCCAAACCGGTCAAAACGGCAGAGTCCGGACCAGTGATAGACTTTATATCGGGGGTGGTACACGTTCTGAGTCCCCACAACATCATCACCGACAACGGCACGAACTTCACAGCCGAGCGAGGTTAAGTCATGGTGCAAAAATATGGGCATCAAGCTCGACTACGCTTCGGTTTATCACCCTCAAACCAGCGGTCAAGTGGAAAGAGCAAATGGTCTAATAATGAGCGGCATTAAACCCAGATTAGTGAGGTCACTTACTAAATCCGACACACAATGGGTCGAGGAGCTCAACTCCGTACTCTGGGGGCTGCGGACAATGCCTAACCGTACTACCGGATTCACACCATTTTTATGGTATCTGGCGCAGAGGCGTCTTGCCTGTGACATTATTCAGACTCACCTCGAGTGCGCATGTATGAGGAAAGAGAGGCCGAGCTTGATCGGCAGGACAGCTTGGACACATTGGAGGAAGAACGTGACGTCGCGAAGGCTCGTTCCGCATTTTATCAGCAGCAGGCCCGAAGATATCAAAGCAGAGAAGTACGGGCCAAGACTTACAACGTTGGCGAACTAGTTCTGCGCCTGCCGGACAAGAAAAAGGACAAGCTCAAGCCCAAATGGGAGGGCCCTTCATTATCGATCAAGTCCGGCAGAGAGCATACCGTCACTTAAATCGTCGATAACCGACTCGAGCCGAACCCATGGAACGCAGCCCGCCTCCGACGATTCTATGCCTAGCGTCGGACTAAGAGTTCGTCCCCTTCCCCAGTCCAAACTTTTACACTTCGGCTGTCTTTCGTTTCTCTTTTTATGCCTTCTTATTTAAAAGCCCTTATGGGCCTATTTTCGCATTTTTCGCATACGCATGATGTGCCATCCGCACTCATTATTCCTGGGGGCTTCTTTTACAGAAGCTCAATTAAACGGGTTTCATACCCAGCACATGTGTCAAGCTTCCACATGTACCTTTTACTCGCCATTATATGCATCGATATGACTTAAGTTTTGGCCAAGCTGGGTTGCCTGGCTCCTGTGCTTACCCCTACGTTCCCGATTGTTCGGCTAGGAGGTAAAGGGAGCACCTTTGCGATTATTATCTTTGGGTCACCGGATGTGTACCTCGGGTGGGTGAAGCCGAAAGCTAAGCGTTCTTAAGGAAATATTCGATCGGTGACTTAAAAGATGACTTTTACCTATTTATCTATCTGCCCCGGATGTTTTATCTTTCTTTGCGGTCCGGACATGCACTTTAGGGCATGCCTCCGAGGAAAGGAACCCTTAATGTAACTATTCTCCCGGAAGATGTTTCTTACTAACCATGTAATATAACATAACTAGTTGGGCACTTGTGCGATAAAGCACTAATGACCCCTACTTTGGTCTCCATGCATACCACGGTTGTTTCTTAACCAAAGAGGTATTCGGGCACACTCCGGACTCTAGGGTCCCGAGGATGAAGCGAAAAGGTCGGCAAAGACAAACGATCTACAATCCGGCTAGAAGGCATTTCACATGTCACTTTAAAGGATAACATACATTGTCAAATTTACTGATTGTATTCCTCCTAAATCCCGTCTAACAGGCTGTCTAGTTTACAGTCCCGTTGGGAAAATTTAGCAGCCAACTCTACTTGGTCAGTATACTAAACTCACAGGATCTCCTTCCCATCGGGCCCCACCGTCCGACTTCGCCATGTGGTTGGGATCCGCCTTCTTGTACCGCGTCTTCACCATGGCCCAAGCCTCCACGGCACCTTGACGGCAAGCGAAATCTTCCACAAACAGGAAGCTGCCGCACTCCTGCAGCTTCTCCGCAAGCTCCCGAGGCCATCGGATAGGGTGAGGGCTGGCCATAAAGCCCGAACGACGCCGCTCATTGCTGCCGAACTCGCTCGAGTAGTCGCAACAGATTCGGAAGTTGATCGCCCGTTGATATGGGCATCTCCTCCGCGGGACGACCCGTGAGTATACCTACAAGACATATCATGTCAAAATACTTCCTCGCCGAACTCTTCTTTTCAAAAGGGTCCGCCAAGCACTTACTATAAATGCCGCGACGAAGCCGCTGATTCTCCTTAATCGGAGCCGGACAGCTCGGCCCGAGCGCCTTTCAGCTCTTCTCCGAGCTTGGCGTTGGCATCCTGGAGCTTGTTCCTTTCTGCTGAACCCTATTGGCACACTCTCGCCGACCTTTAGTTGGCGCAGCAATGCTTACTGTCCGGATCTTGTCCGGTGGTACCTGCAATGTCATTATTAGACTCGGCAAGACGCCGCACAACGCTTATATTTATTAATAAAATGTGTTACCGGGGAGGGTCTTTGCGTCTCCTCCTGCGGCAGCAAGTGCGGCCTCGGTTGGGCCTTGCAATCTTGCAGCCCCGAGACACCGGGCGTTCTTCTCGGTAAGAGCTGCGTTTTCAAATGATCCTTAAATCAGTTAGCATAACTACTTTAAGTCTCGGGGGCTACTGGTATATATAACCATCAAAACTCCCTTACCCGTATGTCTTTCACATACTGCTCCGTGGCTCTGGTAAAACCATCTTGAGCGGCACGGAGATGTGCGTCCCCTGCGTTAAAGGCATCCAATGCCTCAGGGGAAAAGCACGCTTCACAAAATACTGTCCGGCGGCGCCTATGGTTCATGGCGCTCTCCACCTCAGACTTGGTGGCGGACAATCTGTCGGTGTCCTCCGTTGGAGAAGGATCCGGCCCGCGTCTTGCACTTGCCTCACCCTCCAGGCCGGGCACTGGAGCCTGGCCGGTGTAGGTCGGATCGGCAACTTCTGCGCCCGCAGTCCGGCGAGCGCTTTTTCTCCTACAAAGATCATGAGCACTCAGGCGTTTCCTCGGAACGTTGCTCTGAAAATTCAAATACGAGCTATACCTTTGCGGCAACGTTTCCGCCCGCACCGCGCTCCTTTTCCGCCTACTGGTCCGGACTGGCCTTTGTTGGTCAGCCGCCGCAGGCTCGGTTTCCTGCCGTAAAGGCTCTTCCTGCAAAATACCATCGTTCGCGAAGGTTAGAAGTGGGTAGGGAAGAGATAATGGTGTTCTGACTTCGGTCGCCGTCACCTGGGAAGCCGTACTTAGTCCGGGGTAGTCCGCCGTAATGGCGACCAAAGCATTGTCTATGCTGAGCTGGTGAAACACCCCGTCGATCAGCTCCACCTCGATGTCCGGGTCCTCTTCGGAGACCGGATTCAGGGATCTTTCTAGATCCTCGGGTTGCGGAGCAGGACTCACCATGTCCTCCACAGTCCGGCGTAGATCCTGCCCCAAAGACATAATATAAGAAGCTTAAACTTCAAAAGCATGGGCTGAGCCCTTCAAGGTCTCCACTTACCCATCCTCTAGGGTTGGTCATGGAAAACCCATTCAAAGGGTTCGTTCGAAGGAAGTCCTCCTTCTCCCCATTGTACAGGCCGGACAGGATCTCCACCAGATCCTCGGTCGAATCCGGCCCTTTGCGGCCGTGCCGGGTGGCATCGTCTTCCCCGTTGAAATCCCACATGGGGTGGCCTCAGATTGCAATGGTTGTACCCTCGCTGATGCATGTCGCCATGACTCCAATCATGGTCAAGCCGAATGGGCCATTAATCTTATTCGCCCATCAAGTAATGGACGCTCTTGTCTTCCTCCAATCGGGGCTCATGGGCGCCACCGAGGCGTTTCTTCAAAGGAGCAGCACTAAACTCCGGAGGCCGATCCGGACTGGTCCAGGCAATGAGCGCCTCCTATATAAAACCACTCCGAGGGCCGGTCTTGGACGCCTTCTTGGGAGTACCGGATAGGTATCCGGTCCGGCGAGCGCTATATTTCGGCACCGCCCACTTGATATATGGACCCCTCGTGAGAACGGGCACGAGGCAAAACAGCCTCTTCCACAATGCAAAATGGGGCTCAATGCCGTGAATAGCTCACAAAGAGCTACGTAACCCGCGATATGCAGGATGAGGCGGGCGTGAGGTGGTGGAGCTGGAGTCCCAGAGAACTTCAGGAGCCCGCGGAGGAACGGATGTATTGGGAATCCGAGTCCCCTTATCGATAGGGGACGAAGCATACTCGCTCCCCTTATTGGGGCTTGAGTGTCCTCCGCCTTTGCCTCCCACCTTGATAAGTAACGGTCCGGCCGGATCGGGACCATGAAGGCCGAGGAGAAATCCCCGCTTGGAGCTTCACTAGCTCGTTGTGCGAAACAGAGCACCTCCTCCAATTCCCGGCGGTGGGCTGGGAGCGCGTGAAGAAGAGCCGCGTCGACGATCCATCATGGAATGGATTTCTAGGTCAAAGGCGCTTCGATGGAGTATTCGCGGGAGGAAGACGGTGTGGTTTGGATCTGGATTCTTGCCTCTTTTATAGGCGAACGACTCGCACAACTAGGGGGTGAAATGTAAAAGACACCCTGGCTTTTCGCATTCGTGCGACGCGTGGAAGAGGGCCATTATTTGGCGTAGAAGCCGAGGAACACAGTATTCAAGATGAAGCCGGACATTGTTCGGCGGTACATGGAATTTGAAGGAGAACCCGCCTTGCAACGCCAAGACTATAAACGCTACCTGGACTTATCGTCATTGAAGCCTGGTTAAAGAGGGGCTACCGAGGAGTCTCGACTAGGGGTGTTCGGACAGCCGGACTATCATTGTCCGCAGACTCCAAGACTACGAAGATACAAGATTGAAGACTCCGTCCCGTGTCCGGAGGGACTTTCCTTGGCGTGGAAAGCAAGCTTGGCAATACGGATATGTGGATCTCCTACCATTGTAACCGACTCTGTGTAACCCTAGCCTCCTCCGGTGTCTATATAAACCGGAGGGCTTTAGTCCGTAGGACAACATACATTACAACAATCATACCATAGGCTAGCTTCTAGGGTTTAGCCTCCTTGATCTCGTGGTAGATCCACTCTTGTACTACCCATATCATCAATATTAATCAAGCAGGACGTAGGGTTTTACCTCCATCAAGAGGGCCCGAACCTGGGTAAAAACATCGTGTCCCTCGTCTCCTGTTACCATCTGCCTAGACGCACAGGGACCCCCTACCCGAGATCCGCCGGTTTTGACACCGACAACGAGGGTTTGGAGCGTGACTCGATGTCAAGAGTCCGAGGTTGCATCGGCTCTTGAGAGTGCCAAAGCCGCTAAGGCTGAAGCCCAAAAGGCCCTCCAGGAGATCGAGGCAGTAAAGAAAATAGCGGCGGGTAAGGCATTCTTCATGCAAAGCAAGCATGTAAAAGTGAATTACTTGTTTCCTACCCGAATTCGGAGGTCTCCAGGAGCGTTCGCAGATCTGCCCCATAGCGTGTCCGATCTCGCCGCGTTCTCAGAGCCGAGGAGGAGCTCGGCGAAAAAGGTGTTCGGTCTCGGTATGTCGAGGCCGGACATCCGGTGTTTTCGAGCGACCAGTGAAGCAGCTGGTCGAGCTCCACAAGGTGGCCGAACAGCCATGAAGGGCCTCATAGTTAATTTGTGGCCCAAAGAATCCATGCCCGGAGCTACTTCGCCCTGGTGCAGCGGCCGGTGGATGCTTGTCCATGGGTTGAAGTCATCAAGCACTCCTTTGCATTGAAGGTGCCTGTCGGGCCCTTGCCCATGCTAAAGTGCATCGGGCAGGATGGACGCAGAGAAGCTTGTGACAGACGCGCCACCGCCGGTAAGGAGTATCGCACGCCCGAGATGTATTATAAGGGTGTCTCAAGGGTGCCCGCTTTATTGGGTGAATGCTCCAAAGATGTAATTTTGAGTAGACTCCCATTTTGTTATCCTGTATACCAAAACTTTGTTCATATGCGCTAAGCAACGCTTGTTAATTTAAAATATTACCTTCTATGCAGCCGTTTATCAAATCTGAGAGATGGCAAGTCGTTGGCTTCGGCCTCCAAGCCACGAGTGCTGGGGTGTTTGGGATAAACTTGAGCGCTCTTGTTCCCATTTTTGGGTCCTTCTAGGGAGGCGCTCAACACAACGAACGAGGCAACATGACTTATAATGCTTGAACACTCTCACTTAGCCATAGAATTCTGTAATTTTAAATTTCGGCGAAGCCCCTAGTATTCGGAAGGCCGAATTTGGGGCACTCTCCACGCCTGGGGCCGGACAAAGCCGGCTCCTCGCTCTAAGCGGCATAAGTCTTTAGGGACTCGAAAAGACCTCTCGAGCAGCGACCAGCTCTCGCCTTATCATGACGGTCAGTTTTAGCTTTCTCCACTGAGGTGCTCAACCCAGCTCAACTGGGGCACAATCGAAGTGGTTCTCCCAGCGCTACCTTAGCCGGTAGAACGGAACGTAAGGTACCAAAACATGGGAGCCGGGCAAACCCAACTATTGACTCAAGACATGATTCGGAGCCGATGCATATAATGCTATAAGTTCGGGGTGCCGCACTTGTAAAAGTATTCGGACTTTATCACACCATACTTTGGGGAACTTGAGCCCCTGGTGTATTTGGCCATACCAAGGCGTACGGGTGCAACATGTTATAAGTGAACATATATAGACAGGAATGCACTGATAGGAAAAGAGCGATGCATTGTTTATTCAAAAAATACTGCAATAAAGGCAGAATGATACAAATAGTGCGATAAGCGAGGGGTGGGACTATTTAACATGTCCCCCTCTAGGGGTAGGCTGCGGAATGGCATGTAAAACAGGTATAATGCTCGTAATGGAGACCACCTGGATACTCGTCGTAGCTTTTCTGCTTCCCTGGCTGTTGCATCGTGAGTTCGACAGATCTACTGCGGGATAGGGCTTCTGGAAAACGGAGTCCTGAGAATTAAAAAAAAGAATGACAAATTTGGGAGCCCCTAGTGTGGTTGATCCGCACTTTGGGCATGCCGTGGTCGTGCCCCTCCCCCTATGCCCATGGTACCTCCAGAGTGTAGTGATGCACGCGTGGTACTGGTCTCGCGATTTCGCGAGGGCTAGGGTTGGGGCCGCATTGCTACGCATGCTCCGAACATGCCAGGTGGTCTTGTTTTAGGTTACTCTGGGCGCGCTTGACGGTGTCTGGTCGCTTACCAGCCGGACTCGAGAATTGCATTAGGAGGCTACTCTGTACTTCCGCCGCGAGAGCCGCTGTGTGCTCCTCCGTTCGGAGAGAGCATTTGGTGTTTCCGTTGACCGTGATGACTCCTCGAGGGCCTGGCATCTTGAGCTTGACGTATGCGTAGTGCGGCACTGCATTCAAATTTGCAAATGTGGTTCGTCCGAGCAAAGGCATGATAGCCGCCATGAACGGGACTATGTCGAAGATTAACTCCTCCTTCGAAGTTATCCGTATCCAAGACCACTTCAAGTGTAATCGAGCTCGCCTGTTGGCCTCTACACAGTATGATGCCTTTGAAGGTCGTCTTTGTGGGTTTAATCCTTGAGGGTCTATGCCCATATTGCGCACTATATCCCGATAAACCAGGTTCGATTTCTTTGCCGCCGCCCATCGTGACTCTAGTGAGGTGAAATCCATCGACGATTGGGTCTAAAACCAATGTTGCGAATCCACCGTGGCGGATATCGGTGGGTGGTCCCTTCGATCAAAAGTGATCGGGCAGGAGGACCATGGATTGAACTTTGGGGCGACTGGCTCCATCGCGTATATGTTCCTGAGCGCACGCTTCCGCTCCCTTTTGGGTATGTGGGTTGCGTATATCATGTTCACCGTCCGCACTTGTGGGGGGGAAACCCTTCTGTCTTTATTGTTTGGCGGCCGTGTCTCCTCCTCGTCATCGCTATGCAGCCCCTTGTCGTTGCCTTCGACGATTAACTTGCCTGCCTACTTGAACACCCAACAATCTCTGTTGGTGTGATTAGCTGGCTTTTCGGGGGTGCCGTGTATCTGGCACGAGCGATCGAGTATCCGGTCCAAATTGGACGGGCCCGGAGTAGTTCTTTTGAATGGCTTTTTCCGCTGTCCGGTTTAGAGCCTCAATCCGTGTCGACCGCCAGATCTTGATGATATCGCCGCACGCGGTGCTTGTGCTTATTGCGACGCGACCGCCATTGCTGTCTTTGGTATCCGAACTACCGAGTTTTTGGTTAGGTTGTTCTGCGGGCTAGCTAGTTGTCTTCTCCCGCACGTAAGCGGGTCATGAGTGATGTGAGGGCTGCCATTGATTTCGCTTTTCTGCCCTAGGTGCCGCAAGCCATTCGTTGCGGATGTTGTGTTTGAAGGCTGCAAGGGCCTCTGCGTCCGGACAGTCGACGATTTGATTTTTCTTGGTTAAGAACCGTGTCCAGAATTGTCTGGCCGATTTGTTTGGCTGCTTAATTATGTGGTTTAGGTCATCGGCGTCAGGTGGTCGCACATATGTGCCCTGGAAGTTATCGAGGAATGCGGCTTGCAGGTCCTCCTAACACCCAATTGATTCTGCTGGCAGGCTTTGAGCCAATGCCGAGCTGGTCCTTTAAGCTTGAGTGGGAGGTATTTGATGGCGTGAAGATCATCACCCGGGCCATGTGGATATGAAGGAGAAGTCTTGATCCAAACCGCAGGATCTGTTGTGCCATCGTAGGATTCAATGTTCACGGGTTTGAACCCTTCGGGGATTTGATGATCCATTACTTCATCTGTGAAGCATAGTGGGTGTACGGTGCCTCTGTATTGGGCTATATCACGACGCAGCTCAAACGAGCTTTGTCTACTGTGTTCGGCCCGGCCGGGGTTGCTGTACCCGCGTATCATAGGGCGCCCACGCGATCCGTAGATCTATCTTGTTTGCCTCGCCTTATCCTCCAATATGTCTCACAAGTCCGGCATGTTCCCCCGTGGCTTTGTACTTTTCGAGCGATGCCGGGGTGCGGCTTTAGTGGAGGGCCTAGAGGCCTCTCTGTCGCGGCCACGAGGTGGCCGGTCAGCCGTATTGTGCGCTGGTGATGTAGGTTTATGTGCTTCCTCCTCTAATCGGGGCAGCAACTTGCGTTTGGGGTAAATTTTGGAGGGGCGTTTGAGTTCATACTCTTTGGCCGCAAGGACTTTAGTCCATCTGTCGGCTAGCAAGTCTTGGTCAGCTCTAAGCTGTGGCTGCTTTTTCTTGAGGCTGCTTGCCGTGGCCATAAGCCTGCGTCTGAAACGCTCTTGTTCGACGGGATCCTCAGGCACGACAAATTCGTCGTCGTCGAGGCTTGCCTCATCTCCGGAGGGAGGCATGTAATTATCGTCCTCTACCTCTTCAGATGCCGCCTCTCACGAGGGCTGGCTTCTCCGCCCTCCCGTGTTGAATCTTGCTTTGGAGGGGTTGTCTTCGACCGTCAGGGGTGTTATTATCTCCGATGCGGAATCTACATTCTTCTTGTGGGGGATTTGGGAGCGCGCCACGACGCCGGGCGCTTAGGCTGCTTTTTGGAGGGGTCATCCTCCGCTGGTCCATCGCCATTCCCATCCTTTGGGATGTCCACCATGTATATGTCATATGACGAGGTGGCTTTCCAGTGCCCTATAGGTGCTAGTTCTTGGTCGTCTCCGGCATCGTCGTCCATACCGTCGATGTCTTTGGAGTCGAAGTCTAGCATGTCGGTTAAGTCATCGATAGTGTCTACGAAGTGGGTGGTGGGTGGGCTTTGAATTTCTTCGTCGTCCGCATCCCAACCGTTCGGACCATAATCCGGCCAGGGCTCTCCTGATAAAGAGAGACACTTTAGCGAGTTCAGGATGTCGCCAAAAGGCGAGTGCTAAAAGATGTCCGCAGCGGTGAACTCCATGATCGGCGCCCAATCGGATTCAATTGGCAGAGCGCGGAAGGTTCGTGGTTCGGAGAGGAGTCCGGCACCTTGGAGTCACGAGCTTCACGAGGGACAGGGTCGGTATTCGGCTCTATCGCCGTAGAGGTAGTAGCCCCCGAGGTGGTGTCCAGCCACCCATCCTCGATCGGCGCAGTCGGTTCCGAGCTAAGGGTCAGAGCGGACTCTTGTGCGGCCTCCAAGGCACTGTCCGGCAGCAGAGCTAAATCATGTGTAATTCCCTCGATGCGGCTATAACTCCCACGTGTCGAAGCACGACTTAGAGGCATAACCGCATTGAAAGCAATGTCGCAAGTGAGGTAATCTTCACACAACCCATGTAATACATAAGGGAAAGAGATACATAGTTGGCTTACAATCGCCACTTCACACAATACATGAGTAAAACATTACATCATACAGATACAATCAAGGTCCAACTACGGAACCAAAATAAAAGAAGAACCCCAAATGCGACAAAGGTCCCCGATCAACCCCAACTGGGCTCCACTACTGATCAACTAGAACGAAACAACACAAAGGGCAAGATCTTCATCGAGCTCCTCCTTGAGCTTGGTTGCGTCACCGCTTTCGGTAACATAGGCACCTGCAAACTGGTTTTGAAGTATCCGTGAGCCACGGGACTCAACAATCTCGCACCCGCGAGATCAAGACTATTTAAGCTTATAGGAAGGATGGAGTAATGAGGTGGAGCTGCAGCAGCGACTAGCATATATGGTGGCTAACATACGCAAATGAGAGCGAGAAGAGAAGGCAAAGCATGGTCGATAAAAGTATGATCAAGAAGTGATCCTATAGCAACCTACGTCAAGCATAACTCCAACATCGTGTTCACTTCCGGACCACGGAAAGAGACCATCACGGTTACACACTCGGTTGATGTATTTTAATTAAGGTCAATTTCAGGTCTTCTACAACCGGACGTTAACAAATTCCCATCTGCCACATAAACATGAGCACGGCTCTCGAAAGTTTATAACCCTGCAGGGTGTCCCAACTTAGCCCATGACAAGCTCTCACGGTCAACGGAGGAATAGACCTCCACCGAGACACTCCGATCGAGTCGGTATCCGGTACAACAAGACATTTCGACAGGTAAAACTAAACCAGAACACCTCCCGAATGTGCCGACAAATCCCGATAGGAGCTACACATATCTCTTTCTCGTGGCACACTCGGATGAGACTAGCTACGAGTAAAACCAACCCTCAAGTTTCCCGAGGTGGCCCAGCAGTAGCTCGATTCGGACCAACACTCGAGGAGCACCGCCGGGGGTTAAAATAAAGATGACCCTTGAGTCTGCAGAACCCAAGGGAAGGTGGTAGGTTGTTAGTGCAAATGGTAAAACCAATGTTGGGCATTCTTTGGAGGAGCTTTACTTAAGGCGAACTGTCAAGGGGTTCCCATTATAGCCCAACCGTAAGGAACGCAAAATCCGGGAACATAACACCGATATGACGGAAACTAGAGGCGCAAGAGTGGAACAAAACACTGCATAAGGCCGAGCCTTCCACCCTTTACCAAGTATATAGTGCGTTAATTAAATAAGATATATTGTGATATCCCTACAAAACCCTGTTCACCATGGAGCAATCTTCAACTTCACCTGCAACTAGCAACGCTATAAGAGAGGCTGAGCAAAGCGGTAACATAGCCAAACAATGGTTTGCTAGGAATGGTGTCAAAGGTTAGAGGTTTAACATGGCAATTTGGGAGGCTGACAAGCAAATGGTAGGC
Organism: Aegilops speltoides; assembly: GCA_021437245.1. NCBI lineage: Eukaryota > Viridiplantae > Streptophyta > Magnoliopsida > Poales > Poaceae > Aegilops > Aegilops speltoides. Next base: position 7,665,219 of record CM038145.1, read on the forward strand.
ATCGTGGCATTGGCATAGCAAAAGAGCGAGCAAACTAGCATAGCAAAGATAGTAGTGATTCGAGGGTATGATCATCTTGCCTGAAATCCCGCAAGGAAGAAGAACGAGTCCATGAAGAAGACAAATGAGCGTAGTCGAACGAATCCTCACAACTCCGGAACGAAACCAAAGCTAGCGAGAGAAGCAACCCGGAAAGAAGCAAACTACATAGTAAACAACCATCACATCAACATGACATGATGCACAACCAAGTATGATGCATGTCCGGTTTAATGAGGCATGGCATGGCAAAGTGCACAAACAAAACTACAAGTTAAATGGAGCCCAATATGCAACGAATTGCATATTGACGAAACACCACATCAATTATTTAGTTCTCTCTCGGTTATGGACAAGACAAGATTAAATGTTGGTTAACATGGCAAGTGGTGAAGCATAACAAAAACTATACCATCTAAACAATTTAAATGGGGCCGGATATAAAAACAACAAATCCGGTAAATCCCCATATGCATTTAGGAATTTAAAGCAACAACAATTTTAAGCATTTAAATGTTGTTATATGATGCGGATGACATATGCAAGTTTATGCAATTTTTATGAAAATGTTTACAAGAGCATGTTAAGGAGCATTTGTCATCGTGGCGGAACGAAAAGGGTGCCACGGCAGCGATAACGAAAATGGTGCCACGCAACGATAACAAAAATGGTGCCAAGGCAACGATAACGAAAATAGTGCCACGGCAACATTCCGATGATCCGATAACTCATTGAGATACCGGTGCAAAAGAGCAAGTGTGCGGATGTGCGGAACATGCAAAAGATGGTGGGGTGATCCCGGTAACCGGGTTCCCACGGGTCAGGGGCATGGAAACGAGAGCCAATTCGGACACGGTGAAAACGGTGCATCTCATACATGCAAGGGCATCTCATCATGGTCGTCTCGGGTTATACCCTCGAAGCGTGCAAATGGGACGGTTCGCGTTTCGTAGAGGGAAGTAGTCATTCACAGGCCGACGGTAGTTGTACACGTTTCGACGGTAGTGGAAGTAGTCGTTCGGGCTCCCGTGCGGACTTGGTGGTCTTGGTCTCCGCAGCGTAGTTGTACATGCCTATTGGGTCGCAGGGGCGCTGGTCTTGCCGACGCGACCGAGCGCTGGTCAGTCGCGCGGCGGCAGCGCTTCGTTGGGGGTTCAAGCAGAGGCGCAGGCGCTGGCCTCGAACGACGACGGCGGCAGCAGGAACTCCGGCAGGCAAGGGCGCCACTTGGGGAGGCGCAGAGGGAGGTCCGGCGAAGCAGGGACGGCTAGCTTGGCGCGCCGGAGGATCTGGGAGCAGCAGCTGGCGACTAGGCGCGAAGGAAGGCATGGCCGACGGCGCGGCTTGGAGCAGATCGGACGCGAGCGCTTGGGGCGCAGAGGAGGCTGGGGCACGCGGCAGGAGTAGACGAGCTCCTGGTCGAGCGGGGAGCTCGGGCGAGGCAGCGGCACCGAAGACGGCAGGAATGAGGAGGGAGCGACGGGGATGGCTGCGAGGGGGAGCTCGGCGTCCATGGCGGCATCCATGGCGGGCCGTGCTGAGTCGAGGCGCTCGGGCTGTAGGAGGCGACGGCGGAGGTCCTGGTTCTCTGCTCCGGCGAGGGCGGAGCGCGGGTCTCGCACTGGAGGCGCACGGATCGGGAGCAAGGGGATCGGGCGCGAGGGGATCTCACTCCTCTCTGTGTGTGTGGGGGGGAGACGAGCGAGGAGGAAAAGGGATCGAGCCGAGGGGATCGTCTCCCTGGTGCGATGCGTGCGAGCGGAGGGGAGTTGCGGCGCAGATGGGAGGACGAGGGAGAGATGGATGGGGATCGGTCGGGGCCTAGGGTTAGGATAGGTTGCGGCCTTAGGTGTTTAGTGGGCCGGCCTGGTCCGGCTTGGGTACAAGTGGCGGGCTGGGCTCTCTCTCACTCTAAAGCAAAATAAAAACAAAACAGAGAAATAAGAGAAAGGGAGAAAGAGAGAAGAGAAGGTTAGAGGAAGAATTTGGGCATGTGGTTAATTTTCTTGGACTCCCAAAAATATGCTTGGTCCAAGAAAATTAGAAAGGTCCAGATCGAACAATAAGAATTCAAACTCATTTGAATTTGATTCAAATGGGTTTGAACTAGGACGACGTTTTAGGAGTAACCAAAAATGTTGAGAATTTTGGTAGAGCTCCGGAAAAAGGATGAAAGAATAAAAGACAAGGTTAGAGGTCAAGAGATGTGATAACAAAGGCATTGGGATTATTTGCAAGTGGGTTATGGTTAATTCCAAATAAATGGAATAATTACTATAGCTCTCTAAATATCGAGAGGATATGTTTTAAAGAGAATCACCATGTGAATTCCCTCGATTTAAATAGATCAACAGACCTATGCCATTTATTTAGTTGAGTTATAAAAAAATAAATGACATGATGGCATGATGACATGATGCAATGCAAAAGATGGCATGATGCAATGCAAATGATGCAACAAACAAAACAAATCACACGACGAAACTCGGAGTAGCTGGAAGTCTTCTGGAGTGTCGGTCTCGGGGCGTTACAACACTCCACTACTACGAGAGGATCTCGTCCCGAGATCTAGGATGGCACCGGAGAGAAAACGGAAGAGGAAGAGAAGAGGTAAAACTAAGTTGCTTCTTCGACAGACGAGTGAAACCATGAACCTTGAGAGGTTGAGCAAAATGAAAGAAAGAAAAACCACGAAGATGAACAAAGTTGAAAACACTCTGTTAGAAAAGAGGCACAAGGGATACGACGAGAACCAAGAGGTTTAGTGATAAGATAGATATTGAAACCACTCCGGTTAAAACTAGATAGAGAAGGAATAAGATTGATATAATTTTGACAGCACTCCGACTGAAAAGAGAAGAAAACTTGATGAGATGAGAAGATATTGAAGAGGTGATACAACACTTCGGTTAAATGGATAAGCAACAAAAGAACACGATCCTCACAAAAGGAGGTGATGGGTGCAGAGCACAACATCACAATGCCTCCGTAACGAAAGAATAGAAGATAGACCATTGGAATAAAAGAATGGAGAAGAAAATGCCAACTTCTGTCACAAATTAACTTGGAAAGCATCCGTGCAAAGAAGAATTTAACGGAGTTGTTGCAAAATCAACAACGAAAAGCACAAGCTTGTTGTGGGCTTATGGCAAACATCTCAAAATGATGAGGTGACAACCGGCCACTGACAGAAACAATTGATTTGATTGATATCAACAAGGAGACGAGAAACTTATTTCACCGGGAGGACAAATAAAGAACTTGGGTCATTTTTAAGCACCATAAATAGCAACAATCCTTAGGGAAAGCTTTAGGTGAAATATAACCCAAGATAACTCCAATGAAGAGATTGACGGTTGAAAAGATCTCTTGAACAAAGAGAAAATGATGGATTTAAATATGTCACTCTTGAAAACTTGTGAATCATGAAACGCGAAGGGAAATTATCAAGAATGACCTAACACCATCTCAAAAGATAAGATAGAGAGAATTGCACTTTGGAATGCAAGAAGAGACGCCTCAAAACAAAACATGTGTTGAGCACCCCTGTTTATTTTGAGTATAGCTTGGCTGATCTTAACTTCAAGAGAAATCTTGAAGAACAATTGAAGAATGGAAAGAATCCTTGACGAAGCACCATGTAGAGCCTCCATGAAGAACTCCGGTAAACAAAAGGGTGATAGAAAGAAAGAGAAGTTGAAAACACAAGGTGAAGCTTTGCAATGATTTAGATGGATCACCGTGATAATGAGAGCTTAGAACTCCGGGAAAAGAGAAGATGAAACAACTGAAACCAAGAATTTATTCATCATGAACAAACTCCGAAAGAAGGAATTAATCACTTGGATGAAACAAGAACAAGAATTATGTTATGCGTATCCTTAACCAATTTAAATTGATGACAAGCAACGGATTTGGCATTCTACTTATTCTCGTTGAAAAAGGATTAAGAAAGATATAGCGTAAACTTGAGAAGGTATTCAACGAACCACCGGTAGGATTTGGAAAGAACGAATGAATTGATATGATAACAAAGAAAGAGAACTCTTGAACGAACCACCGGTAGAATTGAAATTGAACGTAGCAAAGGCACAATTCACCGGGAAGGATTGAAAAATGAATGAAGATACTTGAGGGGATTTAGATACATGAGAACGAAGAGAACATGAACTGATTAGAGGATATTTGAATGACGCACCGGTAAGATTTAGAGAACGATAGCTATATGCTGAGAATGAAGAATTATGACATGATGGCCTTCGGAAGAAAGAAATGGAAACAACTCAAGAAATACTCCGGATGGTAAGAAAAGAATTCTCACAATCGAAAACAATTATGAGAGGATGGCATCAAGCTAGAACCATGAATATTCAAGAGAATGGACCAAGATTTAAGAGATAAACTCTCCTTCGGTCTTCAAAAGATGAGAATGACAACGAGAAACACCACCAAGAATTATTGAGGCACACGGAAGAATCAAAAGCGAAGAGGTTGAGCCAACTATGAAAAGAATTTGAAAGATCTTGGAGAAAAGCATTTGACCGATGATAACTCATTCTTACGCCAAACTTGGAGAAGAATTTAGGATAGCTCGGGAAAATAGAAGAGTCGTAAGATCCGGGAAAAGACACGTGGGTTAGGGCCCACTCAAAAGAACACCGTTGAAAAGATTTAAAAGAGATGTTGCACGGTTGAATTAAATGACTTGAATGAGATACCAATCTCGAAAGAGCTTGAACGAATGCAGAGTGGAAACACGAATCTTGAGATATCTTGAGCACTCGGAATAACAAATAGCGAGAAGTAGAATGATAATGAGGTGCACGGTATGAGAAGACATTGAAATGAGGAAAAGGTATGATCAACAAAACTTAACTTGAATCCACGGAGAAGAGAAAGGAATGAGGAATGACGAATTAGTAGAACATCTTCTTGAGAACCACGGGTAAGAACATTGACGGAAAAGAATGGAGAAACTTCACAAAAATAAAAGGATACTTGGTAAAGAACTCTTAGTCCTTGACGAAAAAAGGGTGGGTGGGCGGAAAAACAAAGGCAACTTGGAGACGGATGAAACAAACACCGTTGAGAAGAACTCATTAATTGGTCTTCTTGATGTTGAAGTGATCGGATCCACTTGAAGAGAAACACGCGGTTGAAAAGGATTGACATGACAATCTCGATTGTCGAGAAGGATTTGTATTCACATCGGAGTATGAGAACACCATTTCGGAAAGGTATGGAATCAACACTTGACATTGAAGCAACTCGAATACCACAACTCAAAACAAAAACAAAGGACTGGCTTGCAGAATAAGCCGGAACAAACATATGATAGAGATTTACCCAATCCCATGTCATGCATCTGTCGAAAAGATATTCTAGGAGCTACTTGAATTCCCACCTATAAACTCCCGAAACTTTCTGGTTATGCAATCTGGTGTTGGGGATACAGGGGAAGCAATATATCTCACCCAAACTAACAATCCCTACATCCAGCTGTATCCATCCGTCAACACATAACCAAGAAACCTGGCTCTGATACCAACTTGTAATGCCCTCGATGCGGCTATAACTCCCACGTGTCGAAGCATGACTTAGAGGCATAACCGCATTGAAAGCAATGTCGTAAGTGAGGTAATCTTCACACAACCCATGTAATACATAAGGGAAAGAGATACATAGTTGGCTTACAATCGCCACTTCACACAATACATGAGTAAAACATTACATCATACTGAGATACAATCAAGGTCCAACTACGGAACCAAAATAAAAGAAGAACCCCAAATGCATAAAGGTCCCCGATCAACCCCAACTGGGCTCCACTCATCGATCAACTAGAACGAAACAACACAAAGGGCAAGATCTTCATCGAGCTCCTCCTTGAGCTTGGTTCGTCACACGGTCGGTAACATAGGCACCGCAAACTGGTTTTGGAAGTATCCGGTGAGCCACGGGATTCAAAGCAATCTCGCACCATGAGATCAAGACTATTTAAGCTTATAGGAAGGATGGAGTAATGAGGTGGAGCTGCAGCAAGCGACTAGCATATATGGTGGCTAACATACGCAAATGAGAGCGAGAAGAGAAGGCAAAGCACGTCTTAGAGGCATAACCGCATTGAAAGCAATGTCGCAAGTGAGGTAATCTTCACACAACCCATGTAATACATAAGGGAAAGAGACACATAGTTGGCTTACAATCGCCACTTCACACAATACATGAGTAAAACATTACATCATATAGATACAATCAAGGTCCAACTACGGAACCAAAATAAAAGAAGAACCCCAAATGCAACAAAGGTCCCCGATCAACTCCAACTGGGCTCCACTACTGATCAACTAGAACGAAACAACACAAAGGGCAAGATCTTCATCGAGCTCCTCCTTGAGCTTGGTTCGCCACCTTTCGGTAACATAGGCACCGCAAACTGGTTTTGAAGTATCCGTGAGCCACGGGACTCAGCAATCTCGCACCGCGAGATCAAGACTATTTAAGCTTATAGGAAGGATGGAGTAATGAGGTGGAGCTGCAGCAGCGACTAGCATATATGGTGGCTAACATACGCAAATGAGAGCGAGAAGAGAAGGCAAAGCACGGTCGATAAAAGTATGATCAAGAAGTGATCCTATAGCAACCTCGTCAAGCATAACTCCAACACAGTGTTCACTTCCGGACTCCACGGAAAGAGACCATCACGGTTACACACTCGGTTGATGTATTTTAATTAAGGTCAATTTCAGGTCTTCTACAACCGGACGTTAACAAATTCCCATCTGCCACATAACCGCGGGCACGGCTCTCGAAAGTTTATAACCCTGCAGGGGTGTCCCAACTTAGCCCATGACAAGCTCTCACGGTCAACGGAGGAATAGACCTCCACCCGAGACACTCCGATCAGAGTCGGTATCCCGGTACAACAAGACATTTCGACAGGGTAAAACTAAACCAGCAACACCTCCCGAATGTGCCGACAAATCCCGATAGGAGCTACACATATCTCTTTCTCAGGGCACACTCAGATGAGACTAGCTACGAGTAAAACCAACCCTCAAGTTTCCCCGAGGTGGCCCAGCAGTAGCTCGATTCGGACCAACACTCGAGGAGCACCGCCGGGGGGGTTAAAATAAAGATGACCCTTGAGTCTGCAGAACCCAAGGGAAGGTGGTAGGTTGTTAGTGCAAATGGTAAAACCAATGTTGGGCATTGCTGGAGGAGCTTTAAGGCGAACTGTCAAGGGGTTCCCATTATAGTCCAACCGTGTAAGGAACGCAAAATCCGGGAACATAACACCGATATGACGGAAACTAGGGCGGCAAGAGTGGAACAAAACACCAGGCATAAGGCCGAGCCTTCCACCCTTTACCAAGTATATAGATGCGTTAATTAAATAAGATATATTGTGATATCCCTACAAAACCCTGTTCACCATGGAGCAATCTTCAACTTCACCTGCAACTAGCAACGCTATAAGAGAGGCTGAGCAAAGCGGTAACATAGCCAAACAATGGTTTGCTAGGAATGGTGTCGAAGGTTAGAGGTTTAACATGGCAATTTGGGAGGCTGACAAGCAAATGGTAGGCATCGTGGCATTGGCATAGCAAAAGAGCGAGCAAACTAGCATAGCAAAGATAGTAGTGATTTCGAGGGTATGATCATCTTGCCTGAAATCCCGCAAGGAAGAAGAACGAGTCCATGAAGAAGACAAACGAGCGTAGTCGAACGAATCCTCACAACTCCGGAACAAAACCGAAGCTAGCGAGAGAAGCAACCCGGAAAGAAGCAAACAACATAGTAAACAACCATCACATCAACATGACATGATGCACAACCAAGTATGATGCATGTCCGGTTTAATGAGGCATGGCATGGCAAAGTGCACAAACAAAACTACAAGTTAAATGGAGCCCAATATGCAACGAATTGCATATTGACGAAACACCACATCAATTATTTAGTTCTCTCTCGGTTATGAACAAGACAAGATTAAATGTTGGTTAACATGGCAAGTGGTGAAGCATAACAAAAACTATACCATCTAAACAATTTAAATGGGGCCGGATATAAAAACAACAAATCCGGTAAATCCCCATATGCATTTAGCAATTTAAAGCAACAACAATTTTAAGCATTTAAATGTTGTTATATGATGCGGATGACATATGCAAGTTTATGCAATTTTTATGAAAATGTTGACAAGAGCATGTTAAGGAGCATTTGTCATCGTGGCGGGAACGAAAAGGGTGCCACGGCAACGATAACGAAAATGGTGCCACGGCAACGATAACAAAAATGGTGCCAAGGCAACGATAACGAAAATAGTGCCACGGCAACATTCCGATGATCCGATAACTCATTGAGATACCGGTGCAAAAGAGCAAGTGTGCGGATGTGCGGAACATGCAAAAGATGGTGGGGTGATCCCGGTAACCGGGTTCCCACGGGTCAGGGGCATGGAAACGAGAGCCAATTCGGACACGGTGAAAACGGTGCATCTCATACATGCAAGGGCATCTCATCATGGTCGTCTCGGGTTATACCCTCGAAGCGTGCAAATGGGACGGTTCGCGTTTCGTAGAGGGAAGTAGTCGTTCACGGGCCGACGGTAGTTGTACACGTTTCGACGGTAGTGGAAGTAGTCGTTCGGGCTCCCGTGCGGACTTGGTGGTCTTGGTCTCCGCAGCGTAGTTGTACATGCCTATTGGGCCGCCTGTAGGGGCGCTGGGTCTTGCTGGACGCGACCCAGGCGCGGGTCAACACGCGGCGGCAGCGCTCGTTGGGGGGTTCGAAGCAGAGGCGAGGCGCTGGCCTCGAACGACGACGGCGGCAGCAGGAACTCCGGCAGGCAAGGGCGCCACTTGGGGAGGCGCAGAGGGAGGTCCGGCGAAGCAGGGACGGCTAGCTTAGCGCGCCGGAGGATCTGGGAGCAGCAGCTGGCGACTAGGCACGAAGGAAGGCATGGCCGACGGCGCGGCTTGGAGCAGATCGAACGCGGGCGCTTGGGGCGCAGAGGAGGCTGGGGCACGCGGCAGGAGTAGACGAGCTCCTGGTCGAGCGGGGAGCTCGGGCGAGGCAGCGGCACCGAAGACGGCAGGAATGAGGAGGGAGCGACGGGGATGGCTGCGAGGGGGAGCTCGGCGTCCATGGCGGCATCCATGGCGGGCCGCGCTGAGTCGAGGCGCTCGGGCTGTAGGAGGCGACGGCGGAGGTCCTGGTTCTCTGCTCCGGAGAGGGCGGAGCGCGGGTCTCGCACTGGAGGCGCGCGGATCGGGAGCAAGGTGATCGGGCGCGAGGGGATCTCACTCCTCTCTGTGTGTGGGGGGGGAGACGAGCGAGGAGGAAAAGGGATCGAGCCGAGGGGATCGTCTCCCTGGTGCGATGCGTGCGAGCGGAGGGGAGTTGCGGCGCAGATGGGAGGACGAGGGAGAGATGGATGGGGATCGGTCGGGGCCTAGGGTTAGGATAGGTTGCGGCCTTAGGTGTTTAGTGGGCCGGTCTGGTCCGGCTTGGGTACAAGTGGCGGGCTGGGCTCTCTCTCTCACTCTAAAGCAAAATAAAAACAAAACAGAGAAATAAGAGAAAGGGAGAAAGAGAGAAGAGAAGGTTAGAGGAAGAATTTGGGCATGTGGTTAATTTTCTTGGACTCACAAAAATATGCTTGGTCCAAGAAAATTAGAAAGGTCCAGATCGAACAATAAGAATTCAAACTCATTTGAATTTGATTCAAATGGGTTTGAACTAGGACGAGGTTTTAGGAGTAACCAAAAATGTTGAGAATTTTGGTAGAGCTCCGGAAAAAGGATGAAAGAATAAAAGACAAGGTTAGAGGTCGAGAGATGTGATAACAAAGGCAGTGGGATTATTTGCAAGTGGGTTATGGTTAATTCCAAATAAATGGAATAATTACTATAGCTCTCTAAATATCGAGAGGATATGTTTTAAAGAGAATCACCATGTGAATTCCCTCGATTTAAATAGATCAACAGACCTATGCCATTTATTTAGTTGAGTTATAAAAAAATAAATGACATGATGGCATGATGACATGATGCAATGCAAAAGATGGCATGATGCAATGCAAATGATGCAACAAACAAAACAAATCACACGACAAAACTCGGAGTAGCTGGAAGTCTTCTGGAGCGTCGGTCTCGGGGCGTTACATCATGCCCCTCGTGATAGTGTGGCGCGCTCGGCTATGGCTCGAATCCGTCGAAGATCAAGTCTCCGCGGATGTCGGCCATATAGTTCAAACTAATCTGACCTGATGGCCAGGGGCGTAGCTTTCGATCTGCTCCAGATGGCCAAGTGAATTGCCCATGAGCGGCCGCCGAATCTGAAGATCTGTCCGGGAGAAAAGTCTCACCCCGACCGCGTTGTTGTTGATGATCGAAGGAGCCATCGGGCCTATAGGTGACGACACAGAGGAACTATCAATGAAAGCACCAATGTCGGTGTCAAAACCGGCGGATCTCGGGTAGGGGGTCCCGAACTGTGCGTCTAGGCGGATGGTAACAGGAGACAAGGGACATGATGTTTTTACCCAGGTTCGGGCCTTCACGGTGGAGGTAAAGCCCTACTCCTGCTTGATTAATATTGATGATATGGGTAGTACAAGAGTAGATCAACCATGAGATCAAGGAGGCTAAACCCTAGAAGCTAGCCTATGGTCTGATTGTTGTGTCCTACGGACTAAAACCCTCCGGTTTATATAGACACCGGAGAGGGCTAGGGTTACACAGAGTCGGTTACAATGGTAGGAGATCTACATATCCGTATCGCCAAGCTTGCCTTCCACACCAAGGAAAGTCCCATCCGGACACGGGACGAAGTCTTCAATCTTGTATCTTCATAGTCTTGGAGTCCGGCCGACGGTGATAGTTCGCTATCCGGACACCCCTAGTCCAGACTCCTCACTTGCCATGGGAGAAGTCCTTAGCTTTGGGTTCAATATTGCGGTGTCCTTACCCAAAGTGATGTAAAGGGTTGCAAGGCACGATTGTATTGTTGCCATCGAGGATAACAAGATGGGGTTTATATCATATTGCATGAGTTTATCCTCTACATCATGTCATCTTGCTTAATGTGTTACTCGTTCTTATGAACTTAATACTCTAGATGAATCCTGGATAGCGGTCGATGTGTGGAGTAATAGTAGTAGATGCAGGCAGGAGTCGGTCTACTTGTTATGGACGTGATGCCTATATACATGATCATACCTAGATAATCTCATAACTATGCGCTTTTCTATCAATTGCTCGACAGTAATTTGTTCACCCACTGTAATACTTATGCTATCTTGAGAGAAGCCTCTAGTGAAACCTATGGCCCCCGGGCCTATCTCTTATCATATTTTCTTTCAATCTACTTTTATTTGCATCTTTACTTTTTGCATCTATATTATATAATACCAAAAATATATTTATCTTATCATACTATCTTTATTAGATCTCACTTTCGCAAGTGGCCGTGAAGGGATTGACAACCCCTTTATTGCGTTGGTTGCGAATTCTCAGTTTGTTTGTGTAGGTGCGTGGGACTTTTGAGGAGCCTCCTACTGGATTGATACCTTTGTTCTCAAAACTGAGGGAAATACTTACGCTACACTTGCTGCATCACCCTCTCCTCTTCGAGGAAAACCAACGCAAGCTCAAGACGTAGAAATAAGGATTTCCGGCGCCGTTGCCGAGGAGGTCTTCGCTCAAGTCAAGACATACCAAGTACCCATCACAAACCCATCTCCCTCGCATTTACATTATTTTCCATTTGCCTCACGTTTTCCTCTCCCCCACTTCACCCTTGTCGTTTTATTCGCCCTCTCTTTCCCAATCTCCTCCTCTCTTTTCGCTTGCCCTTTTTCTGTTTGCTTGTGTGTTGGATTACTTGTTGCCATGGCACAATATAATACCAAATTGTGTGATTTCTCGAATACTAATAATAATGATTTCCTTAGTACTCCGATTGCTCCTCTTAATGATGTTGAGTCTTGTGAAATCAATACTGCTTTGCTGAATCTTGTTATGAAAGATCAATTCGCCGGCCTTCCTAGTGAAGATGCCGCTACTCATCTAAACAACTTTGTTGATTTGTGCGATATGCAAAAGAAGAAAGATACGGATAACAATATTGTCAAATTAAAGTTATTTCCGTTTTCACTTAGAGATCGTGCTAAAGTTTGGTTTTCTCTTTGCCTAAAAATAGTATTGATTCTTGAAACAAGTGCAAAGATGCTTTTATCTCTAAGTATTTTCCTCCCGCTAAGATCATCACTCTTAGGAACGATATTATGAACTTTAAACAACATGATCATGAGCATGTTGCCCAATCTTGGGAAAGAATGAAATTGATGCTTCGCAATTGCCCTACTCATGGTTTGAATTTATGGATGATTGTACAAAATTTTTAAGCCGGTTTGAACTTTGCTTCGATAAATCTCTTAGATTCGGCCGCGGGAGGCACCTTTATGGAAATCACATTAGGAGATGCTACAAAACTTCTTGAAAATATTATGGCTAATTATTCTCAATGGCACACCGAAAGATCTTCTAGCAAAAAAGTGCATGCTATAGAAGAAATCAATGTTTTGAGTGGAAAGATGGATGAACTTATGAAGATGTTTGCTACTAAAAATACTCCTCTTGATCCCAATGATATGCCTTTGTCTTCCTTGATTGAGAATAATAATGAATCTATGGATGTGAATTTTGTTGGTAGGAATAGTTTTGGAAACAATGCTTATAGAGGAAATTTAATGCTAGACCGTTCCCTAGTAATTCCTCTAATAATTATGGAAATTCCAACAATAATTCTTATGGTAATTTTAATAAGATGCCCTCTGATTTTGAGAATAGTGTGAAAGAATTTATGATTTCTCAAAAGAATTTTAATGCTTTGCTTGAAGAAAAAATGCTCAAAGTTGATGATTTGGCTAGGAGCGTTGATAGACTTTAAGCTTGATGTTGATTCTCTTAAACTTAGATCTTCTCCTCCTAAGCATGATATCAATGAGTCTCTCAAAGTAATGAGAATTTCCATTGACGAGTGCAAGGAAAGAACCGCTAGATTGCGTGCTAAAAAAGAAAGCTTTATAAAAGCGTGTTCTTCTAGTTTCCGTGAAAATAATGATGAGGATCTTAAAGTTATTGATGCGTCTCCGATTAGATCTATATTTTGCAATATGAATTTTGAAGATTATGGGACTAATGATGAATCAACTTTGCCTAGAAGGCGTCCCAAGAATTCGGAATCTTTAGATCTTGATGCTAAATTTGGTAAAAGTGAGATTGGAGAATGCTCAACTTCTAATAATATTGAACCTTCTATCTCGGATTTCAAGGAATTTGATTATGATAATTGCTCTTTAAAAGGTTGTATTTCCTTGTTGCAATCCGTTGTTAATTCTCCTCATGCTTATAGTCAAAATGAAGCTTTTACCAAACATATTGTTGATGCCTTGATGCAATCTTATGATGAAAAACTTAACTTGGAAGTTTATATACCTAGAAAACTTAATGATGAGTGGGAACCTACTATAAAAATTAGAATTAAAGATCATGAGTGTTTTGCTTTGTGTGATTTGGGTGCTAGTGTTTCCACGACTCCGAAAACTTTATGTGATATTCTAGGTTTCCATGATCTTGATGATTGCTTTTTAAATTTGCACCTTGCGGATTCCACCATTAAAAAGCCTATGGGAAGGATCAATGATGTTCTTATTGTTGCAAATAGAAATTTGGTGCCCGTAGATTTTATCGTTCTTGATGTAGATTGCAATCTTTCTTGCCCTATTATTCTTGGTAGACCTTTCCTTAGAACGATTGGTGCAATTATTGATATGAAGGAAGAGAATATTAGATTCCAATTTCCATTAAAGAAAGGCATGGAGCACTTTCCAAGAAAGAAAGTCAAATTAACTTATGAATCTATCATGCGTGCTACTTATGAATTTAGTGCCAAAGATGGCACTCGTTAGATCTATCTTCGCTTTTATGCCTAGCTAGGGGCGTTAAACGATAGCGCTAGATGGGAGGCCACCCAATTTATCTTTATGTTTTTTGTTTTTGCTCCTGTTTAGTAATAAATCTTGCATATACCTTCTCGTTAGATGTGTTTTTATCTTTTAATTAGTGTTTGTGCCAAGTAGAACCTATATAGGATAACCTACGATGATAGTTGATTTGATTCTGCTGAAAAACAGAAACTTTGCGCGCACTAATATAATTTTGTTCAATCACAGGAACGTGCTTTTACGTTGATTCTTTTTGCTTCTGTTCAATAAACAAATTTTCCAGGACTTCCTATTTTGGTAGGATTTTTAAAGTTCCAGAAGATTGCGTTAGTTACAGATTGCTACAGACTGTTCTGTTTTTGACAGATTCTGTTTTTCGTGTGTTGTTTGCTTATTTCAATGCATCTATGGCTAGTAAATTAGTTTATAAAACATAAGGAAGTTGGAATACAGTAGGTTTAACACCAAAATAAATAAAGAATGAGTGCATTGCAGTACCTTATGTGGTGGTTTTGTTTTCTTTCACTAACGGAGCTTATAAGATTTCCTGTTGAGTTTTGTGTTGTGAAGTTTTCAAGTTTTTGGGTAAAGCTTTTATGGACTATGGAATAAGGAGTGGCAAGAGCCTAAAATTGGGGATGCCCATGAAACCCCAAGATATTCAATGATAGCCAAAATCCTAAGCTTGGGGATGCCCCGGGAAGGCATCCCCTCTTTCGTCTTCGTTCATTGGTAACTTTACTTGGAGCTATATGTTTATTCGCCACATGATATGTGTTTTGCTTGGAGCGTCGTGCATTATATTAGTCTTTGATTTTTAGTTTACCACAATCATCCTTGCTGTACGCACCTTTTGGTAGAAGCCTATTTGATCAGAATATGCTAGAGTACTCTATGTGCTTCACTTATATCTTTTGAGCTTGATAGTTTTTGCTCTAGTGCTTCACTTATATCTTTTAGAGCACGGTGGTGTCTTAATTTTGAAGAAATTGCTAGTCTCTCATGCTTCACTTATGTCTTTTTGAGAGTCTTTTAGAACAGCATGGTATTTGCTATGGTTTTAAAGTTTGTCCTAGAATGATGAGCATCCAAGTTGGGTATAATAAAAACTATCATAGAAAGTGAATTGGATGCTATTATCAACTTGATGCTTGATAATTGTTTTGAGATATGGGGGTAGTGATATTAAAGTCATGCTATTTGGGTGATTATGAATTTAAAGAATGCTTGTGTTGAAGCTTGTGATTCCCGTAGCATGCACGTATGGTGAACCGCTTTGTGATGAAGTTGGAGCATAATTTTATTTATTTATTGTCTTCCTTATGAGTGGCGGTCGGGGACGAGTGATGGTCTTTTCCTACCAATCTATCCCCCTAGGAGCATGCGTGTAGTACTTTGGTTTTTGATGACTTCTAAATTTTTGCAATAAGTATATGAGTTCTTTTGATTAATGTTGAGTCCATGGATTATACGCACCCTTTCAAACTTCCATCTTTGCTAGCCTCTCTTGTACCGCGCAACTTTCGCCGGTACCATTTACCCACCAATTACCTTCCTCAAAATAGCCACCATACCTACCTATTATGGCATTTCCATAGCCATTCCGAGATATATTGCCATGCAACTTTCCACCGTTCCATTCATATGACACGCATTACTTCTGTCATATTGCTTTTTGCATGATCATGTAGTTGACATTGTATTTGTGGCAAGGCCACCTTCATAATTTTCATACATGTCGCTCTTGATTCATTGCATATCCCGGTACACCGCCAGAGGCATTCATACAGAGTCATATCTTGTTCTATCTTTGAGTTGTAAATCCATAAAAGTGTGATGATCTTCATTATTAGAGCATTGTCCTAGTGAGGAAAGGATGATGAAGACTATGATCCCCCACAAGTCGGGATGAGACTTCGGACTTTACAAAAAGAAAAAAAGAGACAAAGAAAAAAAAGAGAAAGGCGAAAAAGAAAAAAAGGAAGGCCAAAGAAAAAAAAGAAAAAAAAGAAAAAGAAGAAAAAAATGAGAGAAAAAGATAGAAGGGACAATGCTACTATCTCTTTTTCCACACTTGTGCTTCAAAATAGCACCATGATCTTCATGTTAGAGAGTCTCATATGTTGTCACTTTCATATACTAGTGGGAATTTTTCATTATAGAACTTGGCTTCTATATTCCAATGATGGGCTTCCTCAAAAGTGCCCTAGGTCTTGGTGAGCAAGCAAATTGGATGCACCCCACTTAGTTTCTTTTGTTGAGCTTTCATATATTTATAGCTCTAGTGCATCCGTTGCATGGAAATCCCTACTCACTCACATTGATATCTATTAATGGGTATCTCCATAGCCCGTTGATACGCCTAGTTGATGTGAGACTATCTTCTCCTTTTTTGTCTTCTCCACAACCACCATTCTATTCCACATATAGTGCTATGTACATGGCTCACGCTCATGTATTGCGTGAAAGTTGAACAAGTTTGAGATTATTAAAGTATGAAACAATTGCTTGGCTTTTCATCGGGGTTTTGCATGATTAAATACTTTGTGTGATGAAGATAGAGCAACAGCCAGACTATATGATTTTGTAGGGATAACTTTCTTTAGCCATGTTATTTTGAGAAGACATGATTACTTTGATTAGTATGCTTGAAGTATTACTATTTCTTATGTCAATATGCACTTTTATTTTGTATCATTTGGATCTGAACATTCATGCCACAATAAAGAAAATTACATTATGAATTATGCTAGGTAGCATTCCACATCAAAAATTTCTTTTTTATCATTTACCTACTCGAGGACGAGCAGGAATTAAGCTTGGGGATGCTTGATATGTCTCCAACGTATCTATAATTTTTTATTGTTCCATGCTATTATATTACCCCTTTTGGATGTTTATGGGCTTTATTTACACATTTATATCATTTTTGGGACTAACCTACTAACCGGAGGCCCAGCCCGTATTGCGTTTTTTTTGCCTATTTCAGTATTTCGAAGAAAAGGAATATCAAACGGAGTCCAAACGGAATGAAACCTTCGGGAGCGTGATTTTTGGAACATACGTGATCCGGAGAGCTTGGAGTGCAAGTCAACCAGCAGCCGAGGAAGCCACGAGATAGGAGGTTGCACCCCCCTTGTAGGGCGCGCCCCCTGTCTCCTGGGCCCCTCGGGCGGCCACCGACGTACTTCTTCTTCCTATATATACCTACGTACCCCAAAAACATCTAGGAGCACCACGAAACACAATTTCCACCGCCATAACCTTACATGACCATGAGATCCCATCTTGGAGACTTTGGCACTCTCTGGGAGGGGAGTCGACCATGGAGGGCTTCTACATCAACATCCTTGCCCTCCGATGAGTTGTGAGTAGTTTACCACAGACCTCACGGGTCCATAGTTATTACCTAGATGGCTTCTTCTCTCTTTTGGATCTCAATACAATGTTCTCCCCTCTCTTGTGGAGATCTATTCGATGTAAACTCTTTTTGCGGTGTGTTTGTCGAGATCCCATTTAATTGTGGGTTTATGGTCAAGTTTATCTATGAATAATATTTGAATCTTCTCTGAATTCTTTTATGTATGATTGAGTTATCTTTGCAAGTCTCTTCGAATTATCAGTTTGGTTTGGCCTACTAGATTGGTCTTTCTTGCCATGGGAGAAGTGCTTAGCTTTGGGTTCAATCTTGCGGTGTCCTTACCAAAGGATGTAAAGGGTTGCAAGGCACGTATTGTATTGTTGCCATCGAGGATAACAAGATGGGGTTTATATCATATTGCATGAGTTTATCCCTCTACATCATGTCATCTTGCTTAATGTGTTACTCTGTTCTTATGAACTTAATACTCTAGATGCATGCTGGATAGCGGTCGATGTGTGGAGTAATAGTAGTAGATGCAGGCAGGAGTCGGTCTACTTGTTATGGGCGTGATGCCTATATACATGATAATACCTAGATAATCTCATAACTATGCGCTTTTCTATCAATTGCTCGACAGTAATTTGTTCACCCACCGTAATACTTATGATATCTTGAGAGAAGCCTCTAGTGAAACCTATGGCCCCCGGGCCTATCTCTTATCATATTTGCTTTCAATCTACTTTAATTTGCATCTTTACTTTTTGCATCTATATTATAAAATACCAAAAATATATTTATCTTATCATACTATCTTTATTAGATCTCACTTTCGCAAGTGGCCGTGAAGGGATTGACAACCCCTTTATTGCGTTGGTTGCGAGTTCTGAGTTTGTTTGTGTAGGTGTGTGGGACTTTTGAGGAGCCTCCTACTGGATTGATACCTTGGTTCTCAAAACTGAGGGAAATACTTATGCTACACTTGTTGCATCACCCTCTCCTCTTCGAGGAAAACCAATGCAAGCTCAAGACATAGCACATGCGTCTCCAGGGTGTGCTCCACTCAAGGACGGTGCCGCCGCCGGCACCTGGAGGGGGGAAACGGACGCGTCGGGTCTACACGGAGGGGATCTTGCTGTGGGTCTGGCCCGGATGTTGCTCCAAAGTGTTGCTATGGGCTGACCTCACACAACCGGTGTGAGAGGTCCACTGGTCAAAGCCCGTCCGTGCAAAGTCAAAGGGCTAGATCACGTGGTCAAACGCTACAGGGTTAGGCGGGACGGGGGCCCTGGGGGTAGCAATGCCACCGGAGCATCGCACCGGAACCTCATACATGCCGTACAGTGTGGTGGCATGTCCGAAGAGGCGGCACGCGTCTCCGGGGTGTGCCCCCCTCATGGACGGCGCCACCGCCGGCACCTGGAGGGGGAAACGGACGCGTCGGGTCTACACGAAGGGGATCTTGCTGTGGGTCCGGCCCAGATGTTGCTCCAAAGTGTTCCTATGGGCTGACCTAACACAACCGGGTGGAGAGGTCCACTGGTCAAAGCCCGTCCGTGCAAAGTCAAAGGGCTAGATCACGTGGTCAACCGCTACAGGGTTAGGCGGGATGGGGGCCCTGGGGTTAGCAATGCCACCGGAGCGTTGCACCGGGACCTCGTACATGCCGTACGGTGTGGTGGCATGTCCGAAGAGGCGGCACGCGTCTCCGGGGTGTGGCCCCCCTCACGGACGGCGCCGCCGGCGGCACCTCGAGGGGGGAAACGGACGCATCGGGTCTACACGGAGGGCATCTTGCTGTGGGTCTGGCCTGGATGTTGCTCCAAAGTGTTCCTATGGGCTGACCTAACACAACCGGGTGGAGAGGTCCACTCACTACTGGAATCAGCTACTTTTCCATCTGCCAGCTCTTTGCCGTCAGCTAGCGGACGGCAAAGAAGCTCTTTGCCATCAGCTACCCGAAAGCAGACGGCAAAGAGTTGGCTGATGGCAACGAAAGCCTTTGCCATCAGCCAGCTCTTTGCCGTCCGCTAGCGGACGGCAAAGATTCTTTGCCATTCGCTAGCGGACGGCAAAGATTCTTTGCCGTCCGCTAGCTGACGGCAGAGGGAGGGGGGGCCATTGAGGAGCTGGTTAAAAAATACTTAACGTCCCCCCGCTTTGCCGTCCGCCGCAGACGGCAAATATGAAGAAAAGCGGACGGCAAAGGAGGGCGGACGGCAAAGGCTGCCCTAACTAACCTAACTAACGGCCGGGCCCCCTCCCCCGCCCGTTACTCATCTCTCTCGATCCCTCGACCTCCTCCGCCCCTTGCCCCCCGCCCCCCCCGCCCCGTGCCAGCCCTGCTGCCCTACCGCACCCCCCCCCGCCGCCCGGCCCGCCCTCCTCGTCAGCCCACCACCACCTTGCCGTTGCTCCCACCCTCCCCCCTGCTTGAGCCCGCCGCCCCCCCGCCCGCGCCCGCCCGCCCGCCCCCTTGCACCTCCCCCGCCCGCCATCCATCCCCTGCCCCCGCCCACCCACCACCCACCACCCGGCGCCATCGCCCCCTCGGGTGAGTTTTTTTCTGTTTTTCTTTTTTTTGCTGTTTAATTCTTGTTTAATTGATAGTGTTAGTGTTAGTGTTAGATTTAGTGTTGGAAAAGAAGAAAACTTAGTGTTGGTGTTAGAAAAAAGAATATGTAGAAGAAAAGAAGAAGAAGTGGAAAAAAGATGAAAAAGAAGAAAAGAAAATAAGTAGAAAAAAAGATGAAAAAGAAGAAGAAGAAAAGAAGTAGAAGAAGTAGAAGAAGTAGAAGAAGAAGAATAGAAGAAAAGAAAAGAAGTAAAAGAAGTAGAAAAAAAGATGAAAAAAGACGAAAAAGAAGAAAGGAAAGAAGAAGAAAGCAAAGAAGAAGAATAAGAAGAAGAAGAAGAAAGGAAAGAAGAAGAAGGATAGAAGAAGAAGAAGAAAGGAAAGAAGAAGAAAAAAGAAGAAGAAGAGAAGGAAAGAAGAAGAAGGATAGAAGGAAACACCCCGACCATTGACCCCGACACCCCGACCCCGACACCACACCCCGACACCTGACCCCGACACCCCGACCCCGACACACAGACCACGACACCACACCCCGACACCCCGACCCCGACACACAGACCACGACACCACACCCCGACACCCCGACCCCGACACGACACCCTAACCCCGAAACAGCACCCGGACACCGACATGACACCCCGACCCCCTAAACCTCCCGAAAAGGTGCTCTTTGGCCTTCCAGAGGCCTACGGGGTTATATATTTGTGAATTATTAGTTAGGTCATATATTTTTTGATTTTGTTATCAAAAACATCATATATAATTGTGTTGATCGGGTAGATTTAAATGTGCGATTGTTTCATCGCTGCGAGGTTTGGTGTTCGACGACCTCGGCGATGCATTTGTGAGCTCGCCCTTCGTTCGTGGGTGAGCACAAATGACTTGTCCTTCTCCCCATTAATTATTTGCACAAATGACATGAAATTTGGTAGCTAGCTATATATGTGTCTTGAATCATCGATGATCGTGACCAATATGTGTCTCTGTTCGAAAGCGTCATAGTTTTAAATATGCATGCATTTGCATATTTATAACCTTGATTCTTCAATTGTCCAACGCTATCCATGGACAGCCAGTATGTGTAGATTGGGTTCGTTTTCCCATATGCTTTGCTCGGATCCGGCGCATAAATTTAAATCGCTGCCTCCTGTTGTTCTCCGGGTACACATCCTCTCTGTTTATTGCAGAGACGTGTATCAGGAGAATAGCGGGGAGGTGCTGCCAAAATTTTGCGTCGGATCTGGAGCATAGCATATGGGAAAATGAACCCAATCTACACATACTCGGGTGGGATTAGGACCTATCATTACCTATTAGAGTGTGGGTTGCATGGACGTAATAAAATTGACAAAGTAGATCAACTGATGAATATATACATGGTGAATTATATATATAATTGTTGTGTGTCCAGTAGCTCTGAAAGTCAAGATGAGTGATCGTGCGTGGATGTTGACCGGTCACACTGGTCAGAACAAATGGAGCGCCGAATGGTTCACAAAAACCAAGGGGATTGTGCAAGCCGCATTTGCAAATGGCCAGAGGAAAACTTGGTGCCCCTGTTTCCGATGCGGCAGTTGGGAAAAGAGGACAGAGGCTAAAATGGGTAAACACCTGTAGAAGAATGGGTTTACGCCCGATTATACGGTGTGGACATTTCATAGTGAGTCTGCCCAACGTGACCGAGCTGAGGTGGATCATCGTCGCACCGACGAGCATGGTATCGGGATGGAAAACATGGTGCAAGACTATGATGATGCTCGGGATTCGGACGAGGAGATGGAGGAATCTGCAAAGGCCTTCAATGAAATGTTGGAGTCTTCAAAACGTCCGCTCCATGAGCACACTGAGCTTTGTCAGTTGGATGCCATCTCACAAGTAATGGCTTTGAAGGCTCGATTCAACTTGGGCGAGAATGCTATGACGCAATTATGACGAGATTTGGACGCTTTCTGCCCAAAGGCCATGTAATGCCTGCAAACCTGTACCAGTCGGACAAAATCCTCCGTGCACTGAAGATGCCCTATGAGAAGATACATGCCTGTGAGAAAGGATGTGCCTTATTTAGGCTTGACTATGCGGACTTGAACTATTGTCCCATTTGCAAGTGTTCCAGGTATATTGTGGTAGACAACGGTATGGGTGAGAAGACACAGACCACAATCCCTGTTAGTGTTCTTCGGTATATGCCAATCGTACCAAGACTTCAACGTCTTTTCATGGTCGAAGAGACGGCCAGACAGATGACATGGCACAAAACAGGCAAAAGAACCGAACTAGATGCAGATGGGAAACTGATGATGGTACATACATCGGATGGTGTTGCATGGAAAAGGTTTGATGAATTACATTCTGACAAAGCAGCAGATCCGAGGCATCCTCGAGTCGGCATCAGCACCGATGGGTTCAGTGTGTTTGGTATGACAGCAGCCCAATACAGTTGTTGGCCCGTATTTGTCTTTCCACTCAATTTCCCCCCGGACAGATTATGCAAAGAAAGAACATTTTCCTAACGTTGATAATTCCAGGGCCCAACTATCCGGGGAAAATATGAATGTGTACATGCAGCCGCTTAAGGACGAATTGCAAGAAGCCAGGGATAATGGGTTCAAGACATACGACGCCTATAGCAAACGAAACTTCATAATGCGTGTCTGGTACATGTACTCGACACATGACTTGCCGGCGTATGCGCTATTCGTTGGCTAGTGTGTGCATGGAAGGTTCCCGTGCCCCACATGCAAGGGAGCTCTTGAGTTTCGTTGGCTTCAGGCCGGTCGCAAGTTTTCTTGCTTCGACATGCATAGACAGTTCTCGGATCCTCGCCATAAGTTCGGAAAGACAAGAAGAACTTCACCGAGGTAGAGTTGTAAAAACTCTGCACCACTGTGTTGACAAGCCAGCAGACACTGGATCGATTAAACGCCTCGAGCGGATCCAGGCGTCGAGGTACTTCAAGGGTATAATTTCGAGCACGCTGGACTCACAAAACATGCTTATGGGATCGCCTTACTTCAAAGACCTCCTTTGCCCACACAACATCGACGTGATGCACACTGAGAAGAATATCGCCGAGGCACTTTTTGGTACATTGTTCGGCATAGATGGGAAGTCAAAGGATAATACTAAGGCTAGAGTCGATCTGGAGGTGCTATGTTATAGGCCGTTACAAAACATGAAAGAACCGAAAGGAAAGCAGAACTGGACGATGCCAAAGGCATGGTTCAATCTTGGAAGGCCAGCTATGAGGGAAATTATCTTGTGGGTGAAAATGCAGTTGATGTTCCCCGATGGGTATGCAGTGAACCTAAAGAGGGGAGCGAGTCTTGATAAATTGAAGATATTTGGTCTCAAGAGTCATGATTGGCACATATGGATTGAGCGGGTAATGCCGGTGATGTTGCGTGGCTTCATCCACGAGGATGAATGGCTAATCTTGGCAGAACTCAGCTATTTCTTCCGTGTTCTTTGCGAAAGAACTATCGCTGGCGTGCTAGAAGAAATGGAAGAGTTGGCGCCAGAGTTGATCTGCAAGTTAGATAAGATCTTTCCACCGGGCTTCTTTAATCCAATGCAGCATTTGATTTTGCATCTCCCGACAGAGGCAAGATTGGGGGGGCCCGTGCAAAATCGTTGGTGCTACCCAACTGAGAGGATGCAGAAGACGCTTCGAGAAAAAATGTAAAAATAAACATAGAATTGAAGCGTCTATGGCTGAGGCATTCATCACTGAGGAGGCGGCAAACTTCGTGACAGCACACTACGAAACCAAAAATCGTCCTTTGCATAATCTGAAGCCTCGGTACAATGCTGACGAGCCTAAAAAGGGTGGATCCAACCTCAACCTATTCAAAGGAAATCTTGCACCAGCCAGTGTTTCAAATCCAGTATCTTTGGATAACGAAGAATGGCGGACCATTTCATTGTATATCTTCACCAACCTGATAGAAGTGCGGCCGTACATCGAGTAAGTTCTCGGTACATTGTTTCGTAACTTCTATTTCCTTTGAACTGCTCTTATTCCTGGATATTTCATACAGTCGATACGTCGCCCTATTCTCGTATGGAGCAGTGATCCAAAAGGATTCCGTCGAAGAGTATGAGCTTCTCGCAAAGCATGGAGGCGGCTATCCCGGTTTCATCTCTTGGTTCAAACAAACGGTAAATTCTATTAGACAATTTCATTTCATTCGCTAATTTGTGTGTAATGCAACACCTTTCATATTAAACTTGTAGGCTAATTCAGAGTCCATGGACGCCGAATTGAGACAAGTCGCTAATGGTTTTGACTATAAGGTCTGTTCATTTGACAAATACGACATCAACGGGTATCGTTTTTGTACATATGGCAAAGAGCTATCTATGGCCGACCGAAAGTCTACAAATTGTTGTGTATCTGCTATCGACGAAGGAGGTACCGAGTATTATGGGAGATTTGAAGCAATTTATGAACTTCTATTCTATGGTGAAAACCCACCGAATGTCGTAGTCTTCAAATGTTATTGGTTTCAGCCGAAGGAGACTAGAAGGACTCATGAACATATAGGGCTAGTTGAAATCAACCAAAGCACCCATTTAGATGTTCACGATGTCTATATTATGGCTCAACAAAGACCCAAGTATTCTATCTACCCTGGCCTGCCAAACTAATCCAAATCTGAAAGGTTGGGATGTCGTTTATGAAGTGCCGCCACGTGCTAGACTATCTCCCCCAAAGTAAGAGGATTATGAACCTCACATTAACCCAGACACATATGAAGGAGAATTCTTCCAAGAGACACGTCTTTCCAAAAAGTGTTTCAAGAACCGTATACTTCACCCCAAAACATTGAAGTAGACAAATGACAGTGAATCCCACATCACCCGGAGGAGGAACAAGAAGAGCCGGAACAAGAAGAGGTTATGCTGCGGAAGACCTCTCAATGCTTGACCGACACGTAAAGGTGGCCTTCCACATGTTGATGCCACTGAACCCTATGAGCCCGTCATTGATTATAGTGATGATGATGATTATGCATTTATTGATGATACTGATCGAGATTATTAGTAGTGTCAGGTATTCAATTTTTTTATGTTGTTCTTGATGATGATACACTTAAGTTATATACATATTATTATTCATGTCGGTATTTTTTTTTATGTTGTACCAAGTTTGTTTACTCTTTGTCATGGCAGGTGTTGAAAGATGGAAGGGGAGCCGACTGAGGCCAAGGACAAACGTGCCCAAATTGAAGGTGTGCCACACCATCAAGGTAGCTCCAGCTTATATCATTTCGGGCGGAATTGGGTAATGTGGTTTGCTTCATGATTATGCAATTCATTCATCATGCTAGCTTGAGCCCTTTAATTACTAATTTACTTTGTTTCTTTCTTTCAGGCATGCTACAATAAGACGGATAAGGTGCCAGAGGGGTATGACCTGTATGCCATGGCCCACACTGCCTCTTACAAGCAAGTCAAGGGGAAGGCGAGGAAAGGGGAGGAGTTTAACCCAAGCCAGATCCCCTGCAATCCAGAGCAAGTGATGAGGTCCCATGGCTCCATAGCCATTAATCCAGAGATTGCTCCTGAAACCACGGTGAGTTTAATTTGAATGGACGTTACTTGCTAGTCTTAACATTTGAGTGTCATCATGATAACGAAACATTGGAAATGATCTTTGGTGCAGCGTAACTCCACACAAGCATCACACGATCCTTCTCCAGCTACTGGCATGAGCCAGCCCGCTACCACACCTCCATGATCAAGGTAAGTTTCTCTAGTTTTTTGCTTAACAAATGCATAAAGACCTAGACTTAGCTTTATTTCATCCAATATGCTTACCTTAATGACCTAGAGTTAGCTTCTTTTCCTGCAAAATGACTTAATAAGCTTACCGACCTCCAAAACCAGCCATTTTACCTAAGTTAGCTCTAAAACAATCTTTACTTAGCTTTGTTTCCTCCAAAATGACCTAAGTTAGTTATAATATGCTTAGTTAACTAGGTTTGCTCAATAATGACATGTACTTACCTTACTTATGTAAAAAACGGCATAATTAGCTTAGTTAGCTCATAAACGATCCATTTCACCTAAGTTAGCTCATAAACGATCCATTTCACCTAAGTTACCTCACAAACGATGGCGTGCTTCTTCTTCTAGTCTTCTTCTTCTAGTCACCTTTTCCTAACTTTCTTATTTGCCATTTTGCAGATTTCATTCACTTCTCGGAAGCTAGCTTGCTATGGAGTGCTTGTTTTTTATTTCATTCTCTTCTAGTATTCTTCTAATGGTTGCAACTTATGTGTATGCTACGATGGAACTTGCTATCTTGATGAAACTTTGCATTGTAATATGTATGTGCAACCTCCTAATGGTTGCAACTTATGTGTATGTGCAACTTGCTATGTATGAGTGGATGGAACTATATATGTATGTACGATGAAACTTTTGTGTTTGTTAAATAGCCTGTGAAATATATCTATATATGTCATACATATTTGCTGTGAAAATTGTTGGATTTAAAAAACAGAAAAAAGAGACAATATGCGTGCTCTTTTAAAATGCGCCACCGACGGCAAAGGGCTCTTTGCCATCGGCAATGGACGGCAAAGAGGCCACGTGGCAGGAAACTGTGCTACCTGGAAGGCTGACCTATTTGGTCAGTTTGCCAACAGTGGCTGACGGCAAAGAGGGAAAAAAAACTTTGCCTACAGCGGCGGACGGCAAAGGCTTGCCGTTAACCACCTGACGGAGTAACAGCGCAAAAATTGTCGTCAGCGTTCTTTGTCGTCGGCAGCTGATGGCAAAGGACCCTTTGCCGTTAACCACCCAAAGCGGACGGCAATGTAGCTCTTTGCCATCCCTTACATTGCCGTCCACTTTTGCCGTCCGCGGCCGACGGCAAAGACCTTTGTCGTCCGCCATCCATGCCTTTGCCATCCGCCGTGGCAGATGGCAAAGTAGCAGATTCCTGTAGTGACTGGTCAAAGCCCGTCCGTGCAAAGTCAAAGGGCTAGATCTCGTGGTCAAACGCTACAGGGTTAGGAGGGACGGGGGCCCTGTGGGGGTTGCAATGCCACCGGAGCGTCGCACCGGACCTCATACATGCGGGGTGGTGTGGTGGCATGTCCGAAGAGGCGGCACGCGTCTCCGGGATTTGGCCCCTTCCAAGTGACGGCGGCACTGCCTTGCGTGGAGGGGGGCCACACCGCGGAGCCCCAAGACGGGCGTCTACGCATGCCTGAACAATTTCACATATGCATCGGGACCCGTGCGATGTTTTGATGACATAGCTACACCCCGAATTCCCCCACTAACCAGATTCCCTCCGTGTCGACCGTTTCCCCCCTCCGTGACATGGAGAAAACGACGATGTTCGTAACGGGGGCAATCTATATACCATCGGGGTATGTATTTTTAGATAAAGCATAATTATCTTATGGAAAAACAAAAAATAACTTAAAGCATAAATAAAAAATAAAAATAAAGCTGCACACACGGAGGTACAGTCCCACGGATCGATGACGTCGCATCGCACACGAATCAATGACGTGGCATAGGAGCATGGGCCAGGCCTATGCCAACGGCTATGCCGTAGGCATATCTCTGCCACACAACGCCCCCCTCGCTCGGATCGATGACGTGTCGACGACGCGGATCAGTGATGTTAGCAACTCTATGCCGACGGCCGCCGTTACCTGCCGTCAGCGTAGGTTCAACGCCGTCAAACGGTCAGCGCTCATCGGGTAGGTGGGCCTGGGATATGCCGACGGCCTAAGCTATGCCGACGGGCCCCGTAGGCGTTGATACGTCTCCAACGTATCTATAATTTATGAAGCATTCATGCTATATTACTATGTGTTTTGAATGATTATGGGCTTTATTATACACTTCTACATTATTTTTGGGACTAACCTATTAACCGGAGGCCCAGCCCAGATTTCCTGTTTTATGCCTATTTCAGTATTTCGAGGAAAAGGAATATTAGACGGAGTCAAAACGGAACGAAATCAACTGGAGAAGTTATTTTTGGAAGGAAACCCACCTGATGGACTTGGACTCCATGTCAGAAGATAAGGGAGATGCTAACGAGGGTGGGGGGCATGCCCTCCCCCTGGGTGCGCCCCCTGCCTCATGGGGCCCCTGTAGCTCCACCGATGTACCCCTTTCACCCATATATACCTACGTACCCTAAAACTTCCAGAACAGAAAATAGATCGGGAGTTCCGCCGCCGCAAGCCTCTGTAGCCACCAAAAACCAATCGGGACCCTGTTCCGGCACCCTGCCGGAGGGGGATCCCATCACCGGAGGACATCTTCATCATCCCGACGCTATCCATGACGAGGAGGGAGTAGTTCACCCTTGGGGCTGAGAGTATGTACCAGTAGCTATGTGTTTGATCTCTCTCTCTCTCTCGTGTTCTCTCTCGTGTTCCATCTATGGCATGATCTTGATGTATCCCGAGCTTTGCTATTGTAGTTGGATCTTATGATGTTTCTCCCCCTCTACTCTCTTGTGATGAATTGAGTTTCCCCTTTTGAAGTAATCTTATTGGATTGAGTCTTTTATGAA
The DNA here is from genome assembly GCA_021437245.1 of Aegilops speltoides. Taxonomy (NCBI): domain Eukaryota; kingdom Viridiplantae; phylum Streptophyta; class Magnoliopsida; order Poales; family Poaceae; genus Aegilops; species Aegilops speltoides. The sequence continues at coordinate 7,693,762 of CM038145.1, forward strand.
CACTTGATGTATGTCTTGCGTGGGATAATCGTGGTGACAATGGGTTATTCTATTGATCCACTTGATGTATGTTTTGGTGATCAACTTGCGGGTTTCGTGACATTTGGGAACCTATGCATAGGGGTTGGCACACGTTCTTGACTCTCCGGTAGAAACTTTGGGGCACTCTTTGAAGTACTTTTATGTTGGTTGGATGAATCTGAGATTGTGTGATGCATATCGTATAATCATGCCCACGGATACTTGAGGTGACAATGGAGTATCTAGGTGACATTAGGGTTTCGGTTGATTTGTATCTTAAGGTGTTATTCTAGTACGAACTCTTTTATAGATTGATCCGAAAGAATAGCTTTGTGGTGGTTTCGTACCCGACCATAATCTCTACGTTTGTTCTCCGTTATAAGTGTCTTTGGAGTGACTCTTTGTTGCATGTTGAGGGATTGTCATATGTTCTATCTATGTTATTATTGTTGAGAGAACTTACACTAGTGAAAGTATGAACCCTAGGCCTTGTTTCCTATCATTGCAATACCGTTTACGCTCACTTTTACCACTTGTTACCTTGCTGTTTTTATTATTTCAGATTACAAAAACCTATATCTACTATCTATTTTGCACTTGTATCTTCATCTCTTCGCTGAACTAGTGCAGCTATACAATTTACCATTGTATTGGGTGTGTTGGGGACACAAGAGACTTTTTTTTATTTGGTTGCAGGGTTGTTTGAGAGAGACAATCTTCATCCTACGCCTCCTACGGATTGATAAACCTTAGGTCATCCACTTGAGGGAAATTTGCTACTGTCCTACAAACCTGTGCACTTGCAGGCCCAACAACGTCTACAAGAAGAAGGTTGTGTAGTAGACATCAAGATCTTTTCTGGCGCCGTTGCCGGGGAGGCTAGGTAAGTGAAGGTATATCTTTAGATCTTGCAATTGAATCTTTTTGTTTCTTGTTTTAGCACTAGTCTAGTTTATAAAAGAAAATTACAAAAAATGGAATTGAGTTTGTCTCATACGCTTCACCTTTTTAATATCTTTCGTGAGTATGATGGAAAGGAAAATTGTGCTCAGGTGCTAGAAGAAGAAATCTCTAAATTGTTTGGCACTAAATCTTTGAATGACGAGCATGAATGCAATGTTGTTAGTACGAATTCTTTGAATATCCATGATGCTAATGATGATTGCACTAGTTATGATGAAAATATCTCTTATGAGCATGTCAACTTTTGTGGAGTGCATGTTTGCATGAACACACCAAATAGAGAAGATATTTATTGCAAGAGGCATAAGTACTTAGAAACCAAATTGTTGCAAGAAGAGCTAGATGAATGTGCTGAAAGATTCAATATTTTTCGCGCCCCTTATGAACTTTGCAATGAACATGGTCATTTAAAGCTCCAATGCTATTTGTTTCATGATCAAGTCGTTTCCAAATATTGTGATAATTTGATTACCCTTGAGCATCATAAAGAACTTAGCCTTCTTTTGGGTTATGAAGAAATGAAACGTATAACTGAGGGTATTCCAAAATTTAGTCTTGATAAAATTCTAGATTTTGATCTAGAAAAGATTTATATGTATTGTGCGGTGAATTGCATTGAAAATCCTTATATTGCCAATTACACAAAGAAAAGAAAAGAAATAGAAGATGAAGAGAATAATAATGAAAGGGAAGAGACTTCCCAATATCCTCCTATTATTTCTTATGATGAATCAGGTAACGAGGAGGAGCTTTCTATTCAACCAATCTCATCAATAAGGAGCTCAAAGAGGAAGGTTGAACCTACACATAATGTGAAGAAGAAAAAGAAAAGGAGCAACAAAGGTAAAAAGGTATCCCTCCCAAATGATGTTGCTCCTACTACTACTTGTGATGATGATAGTTGCTATACTATTGGTGCTATCAATATTTTTAATGATGAGAGTGATTATGCTTATGATATGAAAAGGCCCAAGCTTGGGGAAGCTATGTTTGATGAGGATGACATATTTGAGAATATATTTGCTGCAATTAATGTTTGTCCCAAGCTTGGGGATGCTATGTTTAATAATGATGATATTTTTAGCCTCTCAAGTTTTGATATGCAAAGTAGTTATGATGATAGCATGCCTTCTACCTATGATGATTATATTTATGAAAGTGGGTTTGGAAGAGTGTCAACTTTAGGAAGTAGTGATCCCACAATATTTGAGGATGTTGAATCTTATAATATTTATGAAAGTGGATTTGGAAGAGTGTCAACTTTATTTAGTGATTCCACTATCTTGGATCGGTTTCAATCGATTATGATGAGAATGAAGTTGCTACTTATGATGATTATTGTGATGATACGTATGCTATAAAGAAGAAGTTTGCTTATGTGGAGAGTAGAAAATTTTCTATGCTTGTAGATCATGAAAAGAATGCTTTAGGTGCTAAATATAACTGCTAACTGCTCGGTTGGCTAGAGAGTAGGGGATTAATAGGCTAATCGGCAAGTTAATCGGCCATTTAATAAATTAATCGGATGACTTATTGGTTTTCGGCTACTCGGTGACCCTAGGAGTAGGGGTTAATCGGCAAGTTAACTGGTTAATCGGACGAATTCTTGAACAGGGGTTATATTGTTGAATTCATTCATGATGCTACTGAAAATTATTATGAGGGAGGAACATATGCTTGTAGGAATTGCAATAATGTCAAGTTTCCTCTCTATGTGCTTAAATTCTTGGAGTTATGCTTGTTGTACCATCCTATGCTAGTTGATTATTGTTCCCATAAGTTGTTTGCTCACAAAATCCCTATGCATAGGAAGTGGGTTAGACTTAAATGTGCTAGTCATATGCTCCATGATGCTCCCGTTATGTTTCAATTCTTATCTTTTTTGTAAGCATCATTGTCATCATCATGCCTAGCTAAAAGGCATTAAAGAAAAGCGCTTGTTGGGAGACAACCCAATATTTATCCTTAATGTTTTTGTGTGTCCACATGATTATGCTACTGTAGTAATCATGTTTTATAGCTTTTGTTTCAATAAAGTGCCAAGTAGAACCTTTGGGAAGACTTGGGTGAAGTTTATATGATCTTGCTGTGAAAAACAGAAACTTTAGCGCTCACGAGATTAGCTGCCATTTTTTACTGGAGAGTGATTTTAGGTTGATTCTTTTTGCAGATGATTAAAAGACAAATTTCTCAGGTCCAGAAATTTATTTCATAATTTTTGGGGTTCCAGAAGTGTACGTTTTGTACAGATTACTACAAACTGTTCTGTTTTTGACAGATTCTGTTTTCTATGTGTTGTTTGCTTCTTTTGATGCATCTATGGCTAGTATTAAGTGGTATGAACCATAGAGAAGTTAGAATACAGTATATATTACACCAATATGAATTTAGAATGAGTTCATTGCAGTACCTAAGTGGTGGTTTTATTTTCTTATACTAACGGAGCTTACGAGTTTTGTTTTGAGTTTTGTGTGGTTGAAGTTTTCAAGTTTTGGGTAAAGATTCGATGGACTATGGAATAAGGAGTGGAAAGAGCCTAATCTTGGGGATGCCCAAGGCACCCCAAGGCAATATTCAAGGATGTACAAGAGCCTAAGCTTGGGGATGCCCCCGGAAGGCATCCCCTCTTCCGTCTTCGTTCATCAGTAACTTTACTTGGAGCTATATGTTTATTCGCCACATGATATGTGTTTTGCTTGGAGCGTCAATTTCTATTGTTAGTGTTTTCTTGCTGTTAGTTAGAATAATGTTTTTCCTCTTTATTTTCAATAAAAAAAGTCAAGGATAGCCTTTGCCATGCTTATTTCGCTAGTTTGCATGTTGCTGTTTGAAAACAGAAAGTTTACCGCTGTTGCAAAAATTCTCTAGAAAAGTCAGAGCATGGTCTAACATTGAATATTTTTGCATATTGAGATCTGATAAATTTATTACAGTGGGAATTTTAGTTCATAATTTTTGGAGTTAGGTAAGTATTGTTACTCTTGCATTCTTTACAGACTGTACTGTTTTGACAGATTGCTGTTATGTTTGCATTGTTTGCATATGTTTGCTTGTTTAATGATTCTATTTGAGGATAGGAGTATTAGATATGCAGAGGCATTTAGTTTTCAATGTTGAATAATAATTTAAGTGATTTTCTACAGTATATTATGATAAGGTTTTGCATTGGTTTATACTAACCTATCTCACGAGTTCTTGTTGAGTTTATTGTGAATGAAGCTTTTGATAAAAAGAGAAACCATGATATGAGAGGAATTAAGGAGACACAAAAGTTCAAGCTTGGGGATTCCCAAGGCACCCCAAGATAATATTTCAAGAAGTCTCAAGCATCTAAGCTTGGGGATGCCCCGGTAAGCATCCCAACTTTCTTCTTCAACAACTATCGGTTAGTATTGGTTGAGCCTAAGTTTTTGCTTCTTCACATGAGTTGTGCTATCCTTGCATTGTAGTTTTCTTTAGCTTTGCTTGCTGTTTGAATAAATTATCAAGATCTGAAATTCTTTAATGAGAGAGAGTCTTCACATAGTTTCACAATTATTTAGCTACTCATTGATCTTCACTTATATCTTTTTGGAGTAGCTTTTCATTTACTCGTGTGCTTCACTTATATCCTATGAGTAAATGGTTGAATAAGTTGACTGTCACAAATCTGAAATTATATATGTTTCATTTGCTTATCCCATGGGGAGTAATGACTTCACATCTAAGAAGTAGAGGTTGTAAATTTATTAACAAGTTAGCAAGCATTGTATTAGTCATTTGAACAATTCATGAAAGAATATTGAAGGAAGAGAGATTTCACATATAAATATATTATCATAGACATCTTTCATAATTGGGAGCACTCATTAAGTATGACATGCTAAAGAGTTGTTGTTGGACAAGGAAGACAACGTAATGGGTTATGTTTTCTTGCATCTCAGTTAAAGTATATTGTCATGGATCATTCAAACATGTTGAGCTTGCCTTTCCCCTCATGCTAGCCAAAATTCCTAGCACCAAGTAGAAATACTACTTGTGCTTCCAAATATCCTTAAACCCAGTTTTGCCATGAGTGTCCACCATACCTACCTATATGCGGTATTTACCTGCCGTTCCAAGTAAATTTGCATGTGCCAAACTCTAAACCTTCAAACTATAATCTGTTTTGTATGCCTGAATTGCTCATGTAGCAACTAGGGGCTGTCAGTGTCTTCCATGCTAGGTGGGTTATTCTCAAGAGGAGTGGACTCCGCTCCTTATTCACGAGAAAGTGGCGGTAACCGGGATGCCCAGTCCCATGATCAAAAAGATAATCAAATCAAAATAATTAAACAAAACTCCCCCAGGATTGTTGTTAGTTGGAGGCACTCGTTGTTTCGAGCAAGCCATGGATTGATGCTTGTTGGTGGTTGGGGGAGTATAAATTTTTACCATTCTGTTTGGGAACCGCCTATAATGTATGTAGTATGAAAGATATTGGGAACTCTTGGTTGTTATGTTGACAATGAGATCATACCTCTCAAAATTATTTATCTCTATTTTAAAAATTGAGCCCTGGCACCTCTGCAAATCCCTGTTCCCTCTGCGAAGGGCCTATCTTTTACTTTATGCAAGAGTCAAGGTGAGCTTCACCTTTCCCTTTTTCATTTTATCCTTTGGCAGGCACTTCATGGTGGGTGATCCTGATATATATATCCAATTGGATGTACGTTAGCATGAACTATTATTGTTGACATCACCCAAAGGTGAATAAGTTTGGAGGCAACATTATAAGCCCCAATCTTTCTCTGTGTCTGATTAAAACTTCATAACCACAAGTATTGCGTGAGTGTTAGCAATTGTAGAAGACTATATGATAGTTGAGTATGTGGAGTTTGCTATTCCTGAAAATAAGATGAATTGCAATTGTTTTGATGACTAATAATGAAGTTTGCTAGTTTTCAAGAATGTTTATGGTCTATGCCTTGATATGTGAATTGCTTGTCACTTTATCGTGAGAAGTTTTATGAGATGAACTACTGTTATGACATATAATCATGCTAGAAAAGGTGATTGAAATTATCGTTGATCAAACTTGTGCACCTCTAGCATTCACACTTCATAAATTCTTTCTTTATCATTTACCTACTCGAGGACGAGTAGGAATTAAGCTTGGGGATGCTGATACCTCTTCAACGTATCTATAATTTATGAAGCATTCATGCTATATTACTATGTGTTTTGAATGATTATGGGCTTTATTATACACTTTTATATTATTTTTGGGACTAACCTATTAACCAGAGGCCCAGGCCAGATTTCCTGTTTTATGCCTATTTCAGTATTTCGAGGAAAAGGAATATCAGACGGAGTCAAAACGGAACGAAATCAACTGGAGAAGTTATTTTTGGAAGGAAACCCACCTGATGGACTTGGACTCCACGTCAGAAGATACGGGAGATGCTCACGAGGGTGGGTGGCGCACCCTCCCCCCTGGGCGTGCCCCCCTGCCTCGTGGGGCCCCCGTAGCTCCACCGACGTACCCATTTCACCCATATATACCTACGTACCCTAAAACTTCCAGAACAGAAAATAGATCGGGAGTTCCGCCGCCGCAAGCCTCTGTACCACCAAAAACCAATAGGGACCCTGTTCCGGCACCCTGCCGGAGGGGGATCCCATCACTGGAGGCCATCTTCATCATCCCGGCGCTATCCATGACGAGGAGGGAGTAGTTCACCCTCGGGGCTGAGGGTATGTACCAGTAGTTATGTGTTTGATCTCTCTCTCTCTCTCTCTCTCTCTCTCTCGTGTTCTCTCTCTTGTTCCATCTATGGCACGATCTTGATGTATCTCGAGCTTTGCTATTGTAGTTGGATCTTATGATGTTTCTCCCCCTCTACTCTCTTGTGATGAATTGATTTTCCCCTTTCGAAGTTATCTTATTGGATTGAGTCTTTTATGAACACTTGATGTATGTCTTGCGTGGGATAACCGTGGTGACAATGGGTTATTCTATTGATCCACTTGATTTATGTTTTGGTGATCAACTTGCGGGTTTCGTTACACTTGGGAACCTATGCATAGGGGTTGGCACACGTTCTTGACTCTCCGGTAGAAACTTTGGGGCACTCTTTGAAGTACTTTTATGTTGGTTGGATGAATCTAAGATTGTGTGATGCATATCGTATAATCATGCCCACGGATACTTGAAATGACAATGGAGTATCTAGGTGACATTAGGGTTTTTGTTGATTTGTATCTTAAGGTGTTATTCTAGTACGAACTCTTTTATAGATTGATCCGAAAGAATAGCTTTCTGGTGGTTTTGTACCCGACCATAATCTCTACGTCTGTTCTCCGCTATTAGTGTCTTTGGAGTGACTCTTTGTTGCATGTTGAGGGATTGTCATATGTTCTATCTATGTTATTATTGTTGAGAGAACTTACACTAATGAAAGTATGAACCCTAGGCCTTGTTTCCTATCATTGCAATACCGTTTACGCTCACTTTTACCACTTGTTACCTTGCTGTTTTTGTTATTTCAGATTACAAAAACCTATATCTACTATCTATTTTGCACTTGTATCTTCATCTCTTCGCTGAACTAGTGCACCTATACAATTTATCATTGTATTGGGTGTGTTGGGGACACAAGATACTTTTTGTTATTTGGTTGCTGGGTTGTTTGAGAGAGACCATCTTCATCCTACGCCTCCTACGGATTGATAAACCTTAGGTCATCCACTTGAGGGAAATTTGCTACTGTCCAACAAACCTGTGCACTTGCAGGCCCAACAACGTCTACAAGAAGAAGGTTGTGTAGTAGACATCAGGCGTATCCCGAATGGTCCCGACGGCCTCATCTTTGATGATGGCCCCGTCGGCATAGATGGACGTATGCCGACGGCTTTTCAATGCCTACGGCCTGTCCTAGGCCGTCGGGATAGGTCTATCTATGCCGACGGGGGCCGTTGGCGATGAGGCCGCCGGACTAAGCTGATTTTCTGGTGGTGGGGTGCCGAAGCCCAGGCACATACCGGGACTATATCACACACCTGTCCGGGCACTCTCAGAAGCCGCTGCCACCATCTTCCACTGGTCCATCCCCAGAGCAGTTACTGACGCACATACCTTGTTAGGCCTGCCATCGATGCCATCGTGGCGCCAGACAACGCCACCATCCTGCACGTATCCATCCGCCTGCGCCCATCGCCGAAACTCCATGGGGCCATGCCGCCGGGATCCGCCGTCAGCCTTGCGGTAGATGGAATACCACTCCTCCTCTAATCCCCTCCAGCCAGCACTTGCTCCAAAACGATGCCCCTAGGAGGGCGAGCAACACCAAAGGCGCCATCATCGTCCGATCCGGGAGACCCAGATATAGGGTTTCCCCCGGAGCATCCCGACCCTGATGACGCAAACTGCAACGACGATGCCTCAACAAGGGAACGACATCGGGGACGCCGCCATCGTCTTCCATGACCGAAGTTGGTGCGATTTTCATCGTCAGTCGCGCCACCAGTCTGTACGCCGCTGGCATCGCTGGTTGTTGGGTAACGTAGTAATTTCAAAAAAAATCCTACGCACACGCAAGATCATGGTGATGCATACCAACGAGAGGGGAGAGTGTTATCCACGTACCCTCGTAGACCGAAAGCGGAAGCATTAGAACAACGCGGTTGATGTAGTCGTACGTCTTCACGGCCCGACCGGTCAATCACCGAAACTACGGCACCTCCGAGTTCTAGCACACGTTCAGCTCGATGACGATCCCCGGACTCCGATCCAGCAGGGTGTCGGGGAAGATTTCGGTCAGCACGACGGCGTGGTGACGATCTTGATGTTCTACCGTCGCAGGGCTTCACCTAAGCACCGCTACAATATTATCGAGGACTATGGTGTAGGGGGGCACCGCACACGGCTAAGACATCTTGGAGATCAATTGTTGTCTCTAGAGGTGCCCCCTGCCCCCGTATATAAAGGAGCCAAGGGGGAGGGGGCGGCCGGCCAAGGAGAGCGCGCCAAGGGGGAGTCCTACTCCCACCGGGAGTAGGACTCCATTCTTTCCTAGTTGGAGTAGGAGAAGGGGGGAAGGAGGAGGGAGAGAGGAAGGAAAGGGGGGCGCCGCCCCCCTCTCCTTGTCCTATTCGGACTAGGGGGGGAAGGGGCGCGGCCCACATCTTTTCTCCTCTCTTCCTCTCCACTAGGGCCCATGTAGGCCCATTAAGCCCCCGGGGGGTTCCGGTAACCTCCCGGTAGTCCGGTAAAATCCCGATTTCACCCGGAACACTTTCGATATCCAAATATAGGCTTCCAATATATCAATCTTCATGTATCGACCATTTCGAGACTCCTCGTCATGTCCGTAATCTTATCCGGGACTCCGAACAAACTTCGGTACATCAAAACTCATAAACTCATAATATAAGTGTCATCGAAACCTTAAGCGTGCGGACCCTACGGGTTCGAGAACTATGTAGACATGACCTAGAACTGTTTCCGGTCAATAACCAATAGCGGAACCTGGATGCTCATATTGGCTCCTACATATTCTACGAAGATCTTTATCGGTCAAACCGCATAACAACATACGTTGTTCCCTTTGTCATCGGTATGTTACTTGCCCGAGATTCGATCGTCGGTATCCAATACCTAGTTCAATCTCGTTACCGGCAAGTCTCTTTACTCTTTACGTAATTCATCATTCCATAACTAACTCATTAGCTACACTACTTGCAAGGCTTATAGTGATGTGCATTACCGAGAGGGCCCAGAAATACCTCTCCGACAACAAAACCTAATCTCGGAATACGCCAACTCAACATGTACCTTTGGAGACACCTGTAGAGATCCTTTATAATCACCCAGTTACGTTGTGACGTTTGGTCGCACACAAAGTGTTCTTCCGGTAAACGGGAGTTGCATAATCTCATAGTTGTAGGAACTTTGTGAAAGTCATGAAGAAAGCAATAGCAACATACTAAACAATCAATTGCTAAGCTAATGGAATGGGTCAAGTCAATCACATCATTCTTCTAATGATGTGATCCTGTTAATCAAATGACAACACATGTCTATTGTTAGGAAACATAACCATCTTTGATTAATGAGCTAGTCAAGTAGAGGCATACTAGTGACGTTAAGTTTGTCTATGTATTCACACATGTATTATGTTTCCGGTTAATACAATTCTAGCATGAATAATAAACATTTATCATGATATGAGGAAATAAATAATAACTTTATTATTGCCTCTAGGACATATTTCCTAATACATGTATTATGTTACCGGCAAGTCTCTTTACTCTTTACGTAATACATCATTCCGTAACTAACTCATTAGCTATATTGCTTGCAAGGCTTATAGTGATGTGCATTACCGAGAAGGCCCAGAGATACCTCTCCGACAATCGGAGTGACAAAACCTAATCTCGAAATACGCCAACTCAACATGTACCTTTGGAGACACCTGTAGAGCTCCTTTATAATCACCTAGTTACGTTGTGACGTTTGGTAGCACACAAAGTGTTCTTCCAGTAAACGGGAGTTGCATAATCTCATAGTTGTAGGAACTTTGTATAAGTCATGAAGAAAGCAATAGCAACATACTAAACGATCAAGTGCTAAGCTAACAGAATGGGTCAAGTCAATCACATCATTCTTCTAATGATGTGATCCCGTTAATCAAATGACAACACATGTCTATGGTTAGGAAACATAACCATCTTTGATTAATGAGCTAGCCAAGTAGAGGCATACTAGTGACATTAAGTTTGTCTATGTATTCACACATGTATTATGTTTCCGGTTAATACAATTCTAGCATGAATAATAAACATTTATCATGATATGAGGAAATAAATAATAACTTTGTTATTGCCTCTAGGGCATATTTCCTTCACTAGTCCCTTCCACCTAAGCAAACTCCAAAAACGATGCCCTCCAGAGGGACTATGATACAAAACCACTGTCATCGCTCGATCCCAATGATAGGGTTTCCCCCGGAGTTGCCCGCGGTGTCAATGACCCAGACCAGGGTTGAACCCCGGCGTGATCTCGAGAACCCGTCGAGATCCGCCCAGTTGTCGGCGGGCACACCACCACCGCGCCGTCCGCACCCCGGTGACCATGGGTCAGTCACCGGACATCACGAACGCGTCCAGCCACCAGCCACGGCTAGATCTGGCCGAGGCCAGCGATCCCGCGCCGCTGTAGCCATCGTCGCCATATGCTTGGATCTGATGAAGCCGCCGCCGCAGCTAGCCGCCCCACCTCCCCAACGCGTCAGCACGTCCCACTAGAAATTCCGCGCAGCCGCCGCCGCACCGTCGCACCGCTGTGCCCACAACACAGCTTGCCATGTCGCCGCCGAGCCGCCCTGCGCGAGCACGTCGCTCCTCACCCACACGCCGCATCCCGCGTCGCAGAGCAGCAGTGGAGGAGGGAAAAATGGCCCCGCCGCCACCGACGCCATCCTGGCTTCGCCCGGCGGCGCCCTGTGGTGGCGGCGAGGAGTAGGGAAGGTGGGGGAGAGGCCTCTGGTGGGCGGCAGCTAGTGGGATCATGGGATGCGTGGGTGGAGAAGAGAATGAAAAGGGAGGAGAGAAGGGTGGGTGGATGATAGGACCAAAATTTGACACAAATCTAGGGACATAAATGGGTCCAACGGACGGAAAAATGAAATGGGTCCCTACGTTTGGCCGGGAAAATGAAAAGGGTCCCTACGTTGGGCCTCGTTTCTTGTTTGCGTGGACCAAAAGAGACATAAGTTGACGAAATGATTTCCTGTGTTGGAGTTGGCCTAAGAGCACTACAATAGTAGGATACATAATTCTTTGCGCGCACCGAAGAGGGCCAGAACCGGTAGAACGATTGCCTCTACATTCAGACTCCTAGTATTTTCCTAGTATTGTTAGGATTATATATATCCACAACATAACCTCTAATACTTCTGGTACTTCCAAATGTGGTGTATAAAATTCTATTTAAGCCCCATTTTGCAAAGTTAAATTCCTAAATTAGTTTGTCATTATCCATCCACACCATGGTGGGGCTAGATGCCCCCCTGGTGTAGTAGTAGGTACTGCACTAGTCCGTGTCATCTCAAGGTCCGGTCCGGTCGATGGAGCACCCGGATGGATCGAGCAAGAAAGAGCAGTAGTACACACATGCATGCATGCGGTAGGCTTTTTCCGTAGCTCCATGTAGCTGCGCCGGTGAAGTGACACGACGCATGCAGCGTGGGGGCTTTTTCACTGTTTTGACCCATTGTTAAAAGTTTAACATGATTTGACCCTAGTTTGAAACATTTTTCGGATCTGACCCATTTCAAAACGCCAGCAATCCTGGCGTCTAGAGTGCACTGGAGACGCCAAGATCTGTGGCGTCTAGCCCTGATCCACGGCTTAGTCAGCCGTCCGATGTGGCAAAGAGCTAAACGCCACAGTTCGTGGCGTTTACTATGTGACGTGTACTCATGTGATACGTACCAGTCAAAACGAATTCTGCAGCTGTTCAAACATGCACTAGCATAGCTAGCTATTTAGTATCATATGCATCAACCTACTTAAAGTACTACTACTACTCCCTCTGTAAATTTTTATAACAGTCACTAAGTATTACTTCACTGATACATTCATCCCAAATTAGTTAATTTACATTTCTCTACATGAATGTATACACGTAGATACATTACTATCTATACAAATATTTTCCTTTTTGGGAAAACTTCCAACCTATTCCTATTCAATTATGATAGTACAATAAACATCAGAAATAATAAAAAATACGTTCAGATTTGTAGATCAGCTAGCGACGACTACACTGGAGCGGTCCAAGGTGGACACCGGGGTAGCTCTGGATCTACCTGTCGCCGCTCCCATGCCGGCGCAACAGACGCTGGAGCTGACCCTTCCCGACCCACGCACAGCTCCACGAGGATTGCAAAGTCCACACCTCCCCCAAGTTGTCCCCTTCCCCAGTTGTCCGCTCCTCCGCAATGGTAGCGATGGGTGCTAGTGTCTGCCCCCGCCGGCCCGGACGCACATGCCGGAAGCGGAGGCGCGCGCCGCCTGCCACGAGAGGTAGCGGGCAAAGGAGAGGGACGCGGCGAAGCAATCCATGCGCCGCAACGGGGTGTTGGTGCAGCCCAATGAGGGCGAGCGGCTCCTTGCTTGGGTGTACCGTTGGTCGCTGACTACTCGGATGGCTAAGCTCAAGCGACAGCAGGACAGGGCCTTCCCGTGGATGAAGGGGCTCATCATACTCTCCGACTCCTCGCTCGACGACGGCAACACGCATGGTCTGACTTCGACGACTCCGACGACCCACCATCTGCCGCGGACACCTATAACTGCGCCGGCAACCGGAAGGGAAAAGGCCCAGCGAGGAAGTGGTGAAATTCCGCTGTCTCCATCGTTAATTTCTAGTTATTTAGTACCCTAGTTAGAACTTGTCCGTCATGTATGTGGATTGTGTGAACTTTGACTAGCTTTTAGAGATCCGTTGGTGATCTTTTGGTGACTGAAAAGTGCATATTTATGTTTGTGTGATAATCTACGTACTTATTATTCTCGTTGCATTTTTTTGAAGAGAAGTGCTATACACACGACACTCATCGGACGATACACAGACGATGGATAAATTTGGCCGGACATACATATGATTAAACAAGTCGCCGGCCGCTAGATTGACATGTCGTCCATAAATCGTGCACCTGCATCGTGCATGGAGCAATTTCATTTTTTGAACACTTCTCGTTGCATATTTAGTATGAATATAGACAATCATATATAGGATATACGGATGTGGAGGACACAAATTAAGGAGTGCCCGGACAGTGCCCGCGGACGCACCCGGGCACGTCCGCGGGCGTTTGAGAGGCTAGATTTGTTGACTGCGCGTGTAGATGCTCTTAGCAGAGTATTAGCTACCATGCAAGTAGACTTATAATTAGGAGTTGACTCAAAAAAATATTGACAAAAAAAAGATAATATTTTAGCTAGTACTCCTTCCATTCCAAAATAGATGACCCAACTTTGTACTAACTTCAAAGTTAGTACAAAGTTAGAAGTTAGTACAAAGTTGGGTCATCTATTTTAAAACGGAGGGAGTAATACTTAGGTAGGTTGATGCATACGATAGTATATAGTAACTAGGTAGTGCACGTAAGAGTACCCAAAATCCAAAAGAAGAAAATAAAACGACCGAGGGTCGTGTGCACAGGCTGTTTGAACAGCGGGTCGTGTATAGATAGCTGGCTTGCAAAAGTTGAAAACGCTATGGGGGTAAACGCCACGAAGTGTGGCGTTTAGCACTTTGCCACATCGAACGGCTGACTAAGCCGTGGATCAGGGCTAGACGCCACAGATCTCGGCGTCTCCAGTGCACTCTAGACGCCAGGATTGCTGGCGTTTTGGAATGGGTCAGATCCAAAAAATGTTTCAAACTAGGGTCAAATCGTGTTAAACTTTTAACAATGAGTCAAAACAGTGAAAAAGTCCCAGCGTGGAAAGACGAGCAGCCAAAGCTAGCTGAAGGCTGGAGGCTGGAGCAGTACACATATCTAGTGCAGGTGGTGCAGGGCCTCTGCTCGTCCTCCACTCAGCCACTCTGCTTCACTCCACTTCTCTTCTGCCTTCCCTTCCAATGGGACGCCGCCGCCACGTCCTCCTCTTCTTGCAGCTGGTTCCCCTGGCCTCCGCCGCCGCCACCCACGGCAATGCAGAGGCCGCCGTTACCGAGGTGCGTACATGGTACTGTACGCGTAACCGTGCATGCTAGCTGGTAGTATACCTGATCCATCTTGTATGGATTTGCAGGAGGAGAGGGGCAGCGTGGTGGCGATGATGCGGCAGACGCTGGGGTCCCGGCCGCCGAGCTGCGAGGGGCAGTGCCGGTGGGCGTGCGGCGGCCGCCGGTGCGAGGCCGTGCAGGTGCCCGTCACTCCGCGCGACCTGGGGCAGCAGCTGAAGAAGAAGAAGAAGGAGAAGCGGACATCACCGGCAGCAGGACGAGGAGGGGGCGCGCTGCTGCCGTCCTCGTACGACGAGCACTCAAACTACAAGCCGCTCGGCTGGAGATGCAAGTGCCTCCACTCCTAGGCCTAGCTAGCTCGAGATCGATCACGCCATGGGTTTGCTTTTGTGCTCTGCTCTTCTTTGTGTTCGTGTGATTAAAGTTCAATTTCTTGGCAGAAAAACACGTACTCTTTAGAACTCATTTACATTTTTGCTAGTAAATAAGTACTGTACTACGTTTCTTTCGCTGCACTTTTAACTAGTCAGCCAGTCTCTCGACTCTTCACGCTTCGACTCATGCAGTCGTGCCTTCTTTTATTTTTTGCGAGTGCTAAAAAATTGTTTAAAAAATGCCGATAAAAGTTGTTTTAAAAAATGCCGATGAAAGTAGAATTAGGCATGTGTTAAAAAAAAGGATAAATCAACGTGCAGTGCTGTTGTAAATTTTGGTGTTACCGCAAGAGCAAGACGATTCGGTTGGGTCCAACCTCGCTGCGTGTATCTTGTGTCGGACGATTCGGTTGGGTCCAACCTAAACGCTGTGACGGAACAAGCTAGAGACAGTGAGCTCGACACACGGCATCGTTCCCGTCCGTCCGCGCCCCGAGGAATTGTTGTCACGTCCAATTCAATGAAAGAAAGCAACGGTGACCTGTCTTTAACTCCACTGGAAAAGCTTGTTTCTAGTACTTCCTGCTTCTCAGTTTATAAGTCCTACGCGTATATCTAGATTGTCAATTTTATCACCCTAATATAAACTATATAACACAAAAGCTATATCTTTTGAAAATAGAACATCTGAAGTTTATTTTGATATATTTTTTATAATATATGACTTGTATTAGGTTGGTCATATTAACGACCTAGGGATGTGCGCACGCTCTGTAAACTGAAAGAAAGGGAGTAATGTATAGCTGGCCAAACGGGCCGTGCTAACTGGGTCGGCCCAGAGAGCACACAAGTTCAGCACAACCTGTGCACGGCACGGCCGGGCTAAGAGCCAGGCCCGCAGACGCTGCACGCCATGGGCCGTGCCTGGGCCTGGAGGCTAGGCACGCGGGCCGCCACGGCACGGCCCGTTTATGTTTTGGCCCTTTTGGGATTGGGAGCCACTGAATCACCTCCATTGCTTGACTTGCTACCTTCTTCAAGTGGGGAAGCCTCATTATCTGAAATTTCATTAACCTCTGTACCAAGGGGGTCATTTGAGCCTTTGGTATATTGACCCGTGGCCATAGCATTGCCATGAATGATAGCCATCTCATTATAGTGCTTCAGAGGCTTGTTCAGAAAAGGTTCATCCTCTTTGTGGTCCTAGAAAAAGGAAAACGACATCAACAAGTAGACAAGCAGCAAGTATTTAGCATAAACAAATGAAATCACGCAAGTATTTCACATAAAGAAACTCACTTCAGGTTATATTTTACATGTAGAAACAAATTCCAGCAAGTAAATGGCATATAGAAACTATATCCAGCAACTATTTAGCATAAACAAATGAAATCCAGGAAGTATTTGACATAAAGAAACTCATTCCAGGTTATATTTTACATGTAGAAACAAATTCCAGCAAGTAAATGGCATATAGAAACTATATCCAACAAGTATTTAGCATAAACAAATGAGATCCAACAATTATTTGACATGAAGAAACTCATTTCAGCTTATATTTGACATGTAGAAACAATTTGCAGCAAGTAAATGGCATATAGAA
Organism: Aegilops speltoides; assembly: GCA_021437245.1. Taxonomy (NCBI): domain Eukaryota; kingdom Viridiplantae; phylum Streptophyta; class Magnoliopsida; order Poales; family Poaceae; genus Aegilops; species Aegilops speltoides. The sequence goes on from CM038145.1 coordinate 7,710,443, forward strand.
ACTATTTCCAACAAGTATATGGCACATAGAAATACATTCCATCTTGTACTTGAAATATAGAGATACCTTAATATGGTTAGTGTAGTGCTCATGATCAAGAACGATCATAGACTTCTCATCATCCCATAATGCACCACTCAACCCCCTAAGTCTGAGTATTGTTCCCCATTTCCTCCTCCATGTCCTATTGTGATTACCAATGTTGGCATGAGTCAAATTGAGTTGAAAATGCTCATTCACAGCAGTCGCACAACGAGCCAATTGGCACTTCTTGAAGCCAGTTGATGTTCTAACTCCATCGCCCACAACCTTGCATAGGTGATCAAGCATGAAGGAAGTCATCGGAGCTGTCCATACAATTTGTTTAGCCTCCATTTCCTATAAGGTCATGCACAGATGTGTCATGACTATAAATTTATATAAGTAAAAGGGGTAAGAACATTATATTCAGCACACAATCTCTCATCACCAATAAACTTCAGCTTGTAAAAGAGGTAAAAACATTCAATACAGCACATAGTATGTCTTTACCAATAACTTTCAGCAAGTAAAGGAGGTAAAAACATTCAATACAACCCATAATGTGGCATTACAAATAAATTCCAGCAAGTACAAGGTTTCAAAAAAGAATAACACAACATTACAATGGTTTAAATCGAGCTACTACATATGATTCTGCTGCATGTAGTTCTGGCGGTCTGCCCACATATTGTCAGCGATTCCTTGCCTAAAATTAACCGTTGTTGTATGTTCACTTGCTTGACCACTTGATGATGAAGCATGGTCAATATTGGCAACCCACTCATCCTCGGGTATGATATACTCATCTATCCCATCATTGATGACCCAATTATGAATAATGCAGCAAGCTACAACAATGTCTACTTGAGTAGGATATTTGAAAAATGGGGTAGCATCATCAAGTATTTTGAATCTTCCCTTGAGTGACCCAAATCCACGTTCTACGGTCGTGCGAAGAGAAGAATGCCTAAGATTAAACAACTCCTTTTCATTTATAGGAGGATTGTTGCCCCACTCATTCAAATAGTATCTCACACCACGAAAAGGGGGCAAGAACCCTGGCTTGGCTCCATATCCAGCATCAACTAGATAAAATTTTCCTAGCATATGAGCAACAAGCGGGTTACTTTGCTATATTTGATAATGCCATTGACAAAATGTTGCTAACTCTCGTTACCTTGTGGTACACGAAGACCATTTGGACGGTTTAACGCATCACGTAAAACTAGCGCATCATGTGCTGTCCCCTCCCAACCAGCCAATACATATGTAAACCGAAGATCAAAATCAACGGCTGCCATCACATTTTGAGTTGTGTGGATCTTTCTACCACGAAAGGAAGGCTCCATATCCTTTGTTACGGAGGCTCGTACATGTGTACCATCAATGGCTCCGATACAATCCTATTTCGTGAAAAAAAAGATTAAGATTAAGATCTAAGTCAATCCTAGCCTACAAAATCAAAATTCTGTTGTCACTCGTCCTCATACCTTAAAGTATGGATCCCACCGGTAGTTTCCTTCTATTTTGGATTGGGTCTCCAACGAGGGCTTCCTAATGAGGTCACCACGTAGCTCTCCAACAGCATGAAGGACTTTCTTGAAATAACGACTTACAACTTCACCGGGTCTACCAAAGTTGCCAGCTATTATCCTATTCCTAACATTGTGTCCAACGGTGTGCAAAAACATAGCAACTTGTTGTTCAATGGACAAATGAATCGTATCTTCAAGCAACTTACGGTCCCGGAAAAGTTTACAAAATCGAAAGAAAGGTCCTCTTCCAAGCCTAAGCATGTTCACACATGTCGTTTCATCCCTCCATATTTTATTATCTAGGTACTCACTTCTCATCCTATCCCTCTCATCTATTGGCCCGTAACATATGACAGCACGCCTTTTTTCTTTTTCTAGACTGAACTACCAATGTCATCATCGAGACAAGCATATATGACACAACCGCAAATATTAGCCTCTTTTGCTTGATATCCATCTACAATGCAACATTGAAACAATAGTAAATTGATATGAATCTGCTCAATGTCCACTTAATTGAAATATCACAACAAAAACATGTTCATGGCAGAAGTACATAGCAAATGCTTTTAAATCTTGCTTATTTTCTCATGGCATAAGTACATACCACAATGTACAGCAGTTTATACCTTGAGAAGAGCAGAGAAGTTGCAAAGAAACAGAGAGGATGCAAAAGAGTGTCTCCCGTCCAAGCTGCAGAAAATAAACGAGAGGAAGAAATTATTAGACGCATATATGGGGAGAATATAGAGGTTCTAAAGAACAGAGGGGCTCCTCCCGTTCCACAGCGACCAAACGACAGAGGTTCTCTAAAACCACCGACCAAACAATGTCGTTCCACAGCGACCAAACCCTCTCGTTCCCCACTGCCATAGACCCAAAAACCCCCCCCGGGGATCTGCCCGTTCCCGGTGGCCGGATCTGTCCGTTTCTTCCCGCCGGCGCTACACTCCCCTCCCGCCCTGGCCAAGCAACCGGGAGAGGCAAAGGACAGGGAGGATAGATAGGGGAACGAGGAGGAGTAAGATCCGTACCTCCACTGCGCCGGAATCCAAGCTGAATCGCGTCGCCTTCTCGATCCAAATCGCGCCGCCGCCTCGATCCAAATCGCCGCCGCCTCCGCCGCTTCTTCTATCGGGTCGGGGGGTTGTGAGGGTCTCCGGTGAGGGGGTGAGATAAGAAGGAAACGAAAACCCGTTCGCGCGCTGAGCGGTGACCGAAGCGGGAAAAAGAGGCGCTCGCGCGCGGGTGGCTGCCCTCGTCCGCGAGAATTTCGCGACTTTCCTCAGCCAGGTTTTGGGCGAATATTCAACAGTATCTGGCTATCCGTATCCTCCCTGGCTGGTCAACCAAACGGGTGGCATCCCTAGCAAAATGGGCTATCCCTGTCCCTAGGGTGGATGGCCACACAACCAAACGCAGAATATGCTCCTTTGGTTCAGACAGTTTTATAGACGATTTATAGTCGGAAATAATGCCGGAGTGGCAGAGCATGCTGGCGCAGTGGCGCTGGGGTGGTGGCTGATGCTGGTGGGCTCCCTCCGCCTCGCGCTCCGTCCGTCTGGTTCGGCTTCTTCAACATCTGGGCGCTCCGCCTCGGCGTCTTGGCGCAGCTCGACGCAGAGTGCGTGCCCCTCCTTCTCCTCCTCACTCTCTCCATTGCTCCATACGGAGTCTCTGTGGATCCGGATTCATGGTGTGGCAGAGACTCACAGCGCTGGATCGATTACTCTGAATTATATCTATCGGTGTGTTCAGAGTTGTGGGGATTAACTCTGAATGCAGCACTTGTGATGTGGATCTGAGATGCCTAGGAAGGAAGGTTGGGAAGTGAACTTGTTACCTCCGTTTAATTCAATGGCATGTTGAACTTGATGCGCCTCTTGGCCCATGGCTTTTTCCCTGAAAGTTTGGAAGTGTGAATGTTTCTGGGTATGTTGATCACCACTAATTTCTATAGAAAGGAGCCGAATGGGAGTGAGTAAACTCATTCTCACTTGCTGCCATCTACTGTATGTACGTATACCTGTGGTGCTATTGTGATGTTCAATTTCTTGCTAGCCGTTGATTGGTCTGTAATGTATATATGCTTTCTCTTTCCATCAACAACACCGCATGAATGATATAGGAACCCATCGGTCCACCTGGCGCACACCTGAAAGGAAGGACGAACTAGCTACATAGCTGGAGTTGTACTACTACCTTACTTGTGTAATTTAAAGGCTCTGGCTTTTGAATTGCATTAAGAGCCTGTTCGGTAACCCGTTGGCTTCACGAAATCATACGCTCTAGCTCCTCCAAGCGAGCTCCGGTTCCACAATCGATCGTGAGAGCGAGGAAATTGTTCAGCTTATTCGCTCCCCTCAGGTTCATGAGATGTGCCGAAAGCCCAATCTGGCCTGGGGCCCATACGGATGGGAGGTGGTAGGATAGAAAATGCACGAGAGACCGAAATCACTAGTTAAGAGTACTTCCTGCGGAGATCACTCCAATTTTCCCAGGTTACGACAAGTGCCACGCTGCATGTGCGTCACTTTTCGTAACCCCGGAGTTTTCTCTTTTTTCGTAGATCCATTTATTCAAACGTTTTATCTCTTAAACCGTGCGTCCAAATCTCGAACCGCTTTCGTCGTTGGATTCCTCGCGTCAAGATCTCCAAAACTATATCCCATCTTGATAGGTCTTGACGAACTTCTTTTCACGAAAAAACCGGACGAAAAAAACCGACGAAAAAGCTGAACTGGGGACATGGGTTTTTTCCACTTACCAGAAGAGGCACGCCCGTGGCTCTGACGAAATCACAACCGTGCCTCTCGCTGAAGCAAAACCGTGCCTCTCGCGAAAGAAAAAAAAAACAGAAAACGCGTTTTTTCCCTTTCCGAAAGAGGCATTTCGCGAAAGCACAACCGTGCCTCTCGCAAAAGAAAAAAAAACAGAAAACGCGTTTTTTTTTTCCTTTCCGAAAGAGGCACGCCCGTGCCTCTCGCGGAAGCAAAACCGTGCCTCTCACGAAAAAAAAACGTGTTTTTTTTTCGTTTCCGAGGACGCACGGCCGTGACTCTCGCGAAAGCACAGCCGTGCCTCTCACGGAAGCAAAACCGCCTCTCGCGAAAGGAAAAAAAAACATAAAACACATTTTTTCGTTTCCAAGAGGCAAGGCCATGCCTCTCGCGAAAACAAAACCGTGACTCTCACGGAAATGAAATGCGTTTTTTGGGCAAAAAAAAATTGGAATTTTTTTTGGTTGATAAGCTAGGGAAGAACGGTGGAAAACCAAAACGTCAAAAAAAGCCGAAAAAAACCATTTAAAAAACCGAAAACACGTGCAAAAAAAAATTTAAAAAATAAAATCCGAAAGGAGCGCCCAGAGCGCGACACGTGGCGAATGACTGAGAGCGTGACAAGTGGCGCTGATCGTTGCGAGGCTCTCGAAGGAGCGCTCGTTAATTAGTTGCTCTCACGAGAGACATAACGGGGACGAATCGATACGCCACTTATTGGTGTCAGTCTGCCGTAAATCTGGCAAACTCCTTCGTTTCCAGAATTTGCGGAGTACCTCATTCCTCGCTCTGCGATTTCCTCTGTAGATTGCTCCGCTCCGCCAGCATTGAATGAGCGAAATCTGATGGGAGTTGCAGCGTTCGGGTTGGCTCCGCCAGCTCCCGGAGTAGAGTTGTGGAGTGGAGTGGATCCAAACAGGCCGTAAGAGGGCGATGGCTCATACAATTTGATTTGTTGATGCATTTCATTATGTGATAACATGTGTGAATCATGCATAAAGCTAATTAGTCCTGCTGTTACTCTAGATTTACTATTCATGTTCCATCAGGTAAGCAATATGCAAGCATTGAGCCCAACTATACTGAGATGAAGTTTACATTCAACACCTGCTTTTGGATTTCCCTTCATATATATTTTTAGGGGAGATGATTAAACATGGTCAGTAGTGGACAATTTATCCGTAATGAGCTAACCGACGGTAATAGAGTACCTCCCAGGTTGGGAACCACTAGAGTGAATGATTTATTGAATTGGCCGCGACCAATGGCTTCAGAAAGAGAACAAAAAAAATAATGACAAAGTGAGAGAATGTCATTTACCTGCATGCACGAGCGACTTATGGTTTTCTTTTTGCACCACTGCACATGCTTTATATGGAGTTTTCACCGTAGTCGTAATTATTTTATTGAATAAATGAATAATACTCCCTTTGTTCCTAAATATAAGTCTTTCTAGGATTTCAATACAAACTACATACAGATGTATATAGACATATTTAAAGTGTAGATTCATCCATTTTGCTTCGTATGTAGTCCATAGTGAAATCTCTAAAAAGACTTATATTTAGAAACGGAGGGAGTATTTTCTAGTCATACAGTGTAGCTGCGCCAGTTCTTTTTAATGTCCACGTGCCAGTTCCTCACACACGAGTCTGCAGTCTCCTTGTGCTGCCTCCATGTAAATTTACAAATCGAACTGCACAGCAAGCTTTCATAGCTCAGTTGGTTAGAGCACCCGTTTAGTAAGCGGGAGGTCTTGAGTTCAACTCTCAATGAAAGCAGCATTTTTTTTCAAGTTAAATTAATTTTTTTTCCTGACCTGAGCAGTATGGATCATGTTGTCCTGACCTGACCAGCCAAGTTTCTTTCAGAATTGCTGCTATCTTTGGCTCATCTTTCTGTTGCTTTGATCGATGATACTTACTTTTTGCCACAATCTTTACTTGGATCCATCCATCCATCCATCCAACCAACCATCAGGATAGCTAGATGCTTGCATTGACCACACATATAGCACGTTCACAATCCAACGTAGCTGTCCTGAGGATTCTTTCTTCTTGTTCTTTCTTATCAAAGACCTTAGCCCATGTACTGCTTTTTATGATATGCTCGGTCGACATCTTCCTTAACCGGCCTGATCGAGATGCCACAACATTCAACAGCCTCAGTGGCTTGACTAGTCCACAAACCTCTCTCAGCCACACTTTTTCTTTTCTTTACTTTTCGGGGAGCCACAACATTTGCTTGAGCTTTCTCAAACAAAAACACACACACAAAAAAAAAAAAGCATTTGCTTGAGCGTTTTATTTCGCAAGCTTTGCTCCGATTGCAAAACAGAAAATATTGGCAGGTTAAATGTTCAGCCCGTCGACCCCAGTTGAGAACCACCCATGCATCTTTGTGTGGATGATCCAGAGATGCAATTTGATGCCAGGCAAGGCATGCATGTGTGTGCTGATGAATCAATGGCATCTTGCTCACGCTCAACATGGTGAGGCTATAGCTAGTACTCCCTCCGTTCGGAATTACTCGTCCAAGAAATGAATGTATCTAGATGTATTTTAGTTCTAGATACATCCATTTTTATCCATTTTTGTGACAAGTAATTCCGAACGGAGGGAGTAGCTAATTGGTGGCCACAAATCGGTAGTCAGCTGCTACTGCTACTTACCGCCAAACATCTATATATTCTGTCTGGCCCCCCCAAAGATTTAACCTAGCTCCGCCAGTGCTTACCGCTGCAGGTGCTCCCACTAGTAGTAAATCCATCAGTTAGTGGATCGTTATTGTTGCACTTGCATGGGCACTATGTACGGTTACCGGCAGAGGGGATCAAAGGACGCCTAGATGCCTATGGCACAACACAATGTGCTTGCAACTAACCCTTCCACGCTCTTCTTTTCCTGACACAACAACTAATCCATTAGTGCAAAATTCAGTATAGCATTCTGTCTGCTTTGCTCCTATTTTCCTTCCTTTGAACTGTTCTTTTCTACATTTATTTGTAATTTTTTTACCAAATTCTATTTGGTGTCATGTGTGCTTTTACACGCTTGAAAAATAGGGTACTAAATATCTATGTATGCCAGGGTGTGAATGATAGAGAACAGGATGTCACGGTGCCATGATGATCGACCAACTTGAGATTGACGATGTCAACATCCATCGCACTCAGGCACTAATCAATCGTTTCTTCCTCAAAATCATGTAACATGAAGGAATGTGCTCACTGCCACATCGCCGTCGGACCTTTCCGAGTGCAAATGTACACTCTGCTTGCGGCTGAATAAGTCTAGACTAGTGTTGTTTAGCAAACAAAGGAAACAACAGAAGTTGTGGTTGACAAATGCTGAGGTGACACCCGAATATACGGTGCTCACACCCGAACTTTCATTAAACATGAAAAATTGATAATACAGGATGACTCTTTCAAGATGTTGATATCATTTTTGGCCCCCGACCACCCGCCCCCGAGTCGCCCCCGCTAGGGCGGCTCGGGCGGAACCCTACCCCCACCGCCGCCGGGCTCCCAACCCCTTCCCTCCGCCGCCGTCGGAGGAGGCAGCCGGGCAAAGCCCCGGGCGGCTGACGGCGACGGCGGAGGCTCCCTTCCCTCCCGCGTTCCTTTGGGTGAGGCAGGTCACCCGGGGCGCAGGGGCCCTCCTCTCCGATCTGAGCCGTCGTCGCGGCGGCGCAGCCGATCTGAGGCCGCTGACGGCGCCTTGGCGGCGTGGTGATGGGAGGAGGCGGCAGAGCAGCGGGCTTCGTGGAAGATCTGGTGGTGCCGGCTGCTCGGTGGGCGTGCTTGGTCATGGCGGCGTAGGTCGCAGTGGCCGGCGGCTTGGCCGGTCGGCGGCGGAATATGGCGATGGCGTGGCGATGTTACATTTGGATCCGGGCGGCGGCCTGGAGGGTGGCGGCTGGTGAAGCTAGGGCTTTCCACGACGGCATGGCATGGTGTCCATGTCCAAGGCGGATGTGTGACGGCAATCTGCTATGGATTGGTTCGGATCAGAGACGGTGACGAGTGCGCGGGATCCATCTCGACGGCTCTCGCGGCTTGGCGAGGCGGGGTGGGAGCCCTCCTCCTAGGCTCGAGTGGTGGCACACTTAGGCTGTGGCCGGTGTGCCAGGGCTCCTACGGTGGCACTATTATTGCGGTTGATCACCGGATTTATGCGGCTGGATCTGGGGCTTTGAAGGCGGTCGAGACGGTGCACATGTTGTCGGGTGGATTTCTTGGGACGGATCCAGGTGAAAACCTGGTTTTCGGTCGATGGCCGGAGCCGGTGATGACGATGCCCTTATCATCATTTTCTTCATGACGGCATCATCGACGTGAAGCTCCCAACTCCACTCAATACCTCCGGGGGAAACCCTAGATCAGCTGATCGGATGTTGGCGGCAAGTATGTGTCGTTACCCCGTTGGGGGCGGCATTCTTGGAGGTGCACTCGGCTTCGCGGGACCAGCGGACGGCATCTTTGGTGAAGCGGTGCTTCATCCTACACATTAATGTCGATGGATCTCGATGGCATGGCGCAGTGCAGATTCGGAGTTTGATGTGCGAGGATGGACTCGCGCAGGAGGATGACGATGTCTGGCGTCGTGGTGGCGTCGATGACAGAGAGACCTGACACGGTAGATGCAACAGTACAACTCTGAAGATGGATTTGTGGTAAGTGGCTGCGGCGGCCTCATACCCGGCAGACGTCCTGGTTGAGGAGTGTGCCGGACTGATAGGTGCCCCATACCCGGGGCATCCTGGTTGGGACCTCAGGTCTTAGATGTTTAGTTGGCTGCGATGTTTGTTTGGTATTAGGCCAAAGCTATCAGCGCCCCTTCATCAACTGGATAGGAGTAGCGACAGTAGTTGCTTAGACGGTGGCTTTAATCTTATTGTTGTATGACTTTGTAAGACCTTGTGAGAATAATTAATAAAGTGGCCGCATGCATTGCCCATATACAAAGGCCGGGGTCCTCCTCCTTTTCTGAAAAAAATTGATGTTCAGGAAGAGCGCCCTCCGATCTAATAACACGAGCAACCCACAAAACTGAACATGTTACTACAACATCAAGGTTTCCAGGCTAGTATTGAAAAGCATCAAACCTACATTCTGTGGCATTCTATTAATTTCTATGTATTCTTGTTTTTCTTGCTTTGCAGGAGTGGGAGGGAACTGGGATTTTGCTACGAGGAGCATCAGATTCTGGCGCTGCTTACTATTGGCCTTGCATGTTTCCCTTTGTTATCAAGTTCTTGCGCGAACGGCCGAAAACTCAAAACGGTGCCCCGGCTCATCTGCTCTCTCTCAGCAAAAAATTCAAAAAAAAAAACTAGAAAAATTCAAAAACTTCTAAATTTTTTTGTGGTGGTAGATAATTTGACGCGTGAGGTGCGTCCCAAAATTCAACTTATTTGGACATCTGAGTAGCTCTTGACAGAAAAGACAAAACGGGTCAAAACAGTGCGTGAACAGTAAGCATTTTTACAGACCCTGATTTTGTCTTTTTTGCCGAGAGCTGCTCAGATGCTCAAATGAGTTGAATTTTGGGGCGCACCTCACGCGTCAAATTATCTACCACCACAAAAAAATTTGGAATTTTTTGAATTTTTCTAGTATTTTTTTTGAATTGTTTTCTAAGCATGGATGCAGCTGAGCCCGGGTGTAGATTAGCCGCACTCGCGAATGGCCCATTACTCATATACTCCTACTTTTTATGATATGCTCCATCGGCATCTTAACAGTTTCGTCTTCTTTTTAACTGGTCAAGATGGTAGAGAATATATCTAGCGTACGTACGTGGTCGATCCTTCGTCTCATGGTAAGTCATGAGATGAGAGGGGGGTTTTTATTAGAAAAAATCCATTTTACTACTCTTAATAAAGCGGGTGGTTCACTTTACCCCCGATCAATTTTTCTGCTTCTTCTAGCCCCCAAACAAACCCAAACCGGACAAAACAACCCCCGTGGGCGGTTTGTCTCCACCCGCTGCTGATGTGGCACTTGTCAACGACTGTTTTGACCTGGGCTGGGCCCTCTTGTCAGGTGGGGCTGGGAAAGAGCTGCCGCTGTCGGTTCGTTCTAAAGGAAAAATTCCCCATTTCTTCTCTACTCTCTGTCGCCGCCGATGGCACCGTCGAGGCAGCGCTGATCGGAGACGAGCAACGGTGGTCGGGGTGGTGGTGGAGGCTACAGCGGCGGTGCATCCGGTGAATCTTCCCGACCCGTTGCTTCTCCCACGGCCGCTCTCCTCCCCCCATCCTCAAACCCTACCTCGATGGCTCTGTCAATGCGGCGATGGCCGATACTGTAGGGAGGGTCTGACTGATTCCGCGGCGGCGCAGATGAACTGAGGTGAGTCCCATCCCCTTCCCGCGCCGGAGCATAGAGTACATCCCTTGCTCTGTTTGTTATCTGCTCTAGTTGATGTAGAAAGAAGAAAAAGATCATGTCTTTAGGTTCTAATTGTTGATTTCTTGTTGTTTTAATTCTTTGTCTAGATTGGTTAGGCATTCATTTCTTTTACAATGGCCAATTTGAGAAGTCAGAGAAGTGTCTGTCATATGTTGGTGGTTGTATAGAGCTCACATTTATTCAGAGGGACAATGTTTCTCTAGTAACTGTCAGGGAGCAGCTTGCAGACATAAAGATGGCTTACCATGGTCAAGACCTAAGTGACAATCACATGATGTACTGGTTGTTTCCTGGAAAAAACGTTGGAGATGGGCTGAGAAGGTTGGACACTGATGCAAATGTGTATCATGGATAAGTGCATTAAATATGGTGGTGTTGTGGATATCTATGTGAACTACGAAGCTAATGGTGCTGAAGATGGACATCACAGTGGGTCTTATAATGGAGAAGAGAAGGAAGAAAATAATGTTGTAAATGAAGAAGAGAAGTAACAAGAGAACACTGACAGTGATTGGGAAGATGAGCATGAAAATTGCTCTGGATGACCTGGAGCACAGTTCTGATGAAGATGGGAATGATCCTGAGAAGAGTGAGAATGCTACACAAGATCATGTTCAACCTCAAACTACAACTATTCCTTTAGTGGATGTTGCACAAGATGAAATTAATGATGAATGTGAAGATCTAGATTGGTGCCCTAGAGCTGAAGATAGCTCAGCGGAAGAAGACGAGGCAGAGGAGCTCAGAAAGCATGCTAAGGAAGTGCTCAGAAAGCTCAGAATGAACTTGCCACTAGATGAAGAGAAGGAAGTCAAAGATAGTACAACACAGATAATTCCTGTTGATGAAATGGACGAAGGAAATGACACTCCATACATGGATTCCAGTGAGGAATACAATTATGATGAGGATGTGCATGGAAATTTAGTTAGGAGGAAATCAACATTTCCCAGATTTGATATCAAGGTTGCAATTCCTATCTTCAGCTTAGGCATGACATTTAGGGGAAGAAATCAGTTCAAGAAGGCTATTGTGAAATTTGGTCTAGCTATGAAGAGGCATATTTACTTTGTAAAAGATGAGGCTGGTAGGATTAGGGCAAAATGTTCTTGGCCTAAGTGTCCATGGTTGATATATGCTGCAAAGAGGAGCTCAAATGAATGGTTTCAAGTCATAACACTTATAGACAACCACATATACCCACAGAGGAGAGACAACAGATTGGTCACTGCCCCTAGAATTGCAGAAAAGTATGAGAGAATCATGAAGGCAAATCCAGAATGGAAAGTGAAATCTATTAAGGCCACTATCAGGTTGGAGATGTTTGCAGATGTGCATGTTTCCAAGATAAAGAAAGCAAAAGCAATAGTCAGAAAGAGAGTTTCAGAAGTAATGCATGAAGAATATGATAGGGTGTTTGATTACTAGCTAGAAATATTGAAGAGCAATCCAGGTAGCACTATTGCAGTAGTGCTTAACCCAAAAAAACTGCCCCTGTTTTTCAGAGTTTGTATGTGCGGTTTCAGGCCTGCAAGAGAGGTTTCATAGAAGGGTGTAGGGAAGTTATGGGATTGGATGGTTGCTTCTTTAAGGGGGCTCAAAGTGGAGAATTATTGTGTGCTCTTGGAAGAGATGCAAATGGGCAAATGTATCCCATTGCTTGGGATGTTGTGGAGGTTGAAAATAAGGACTCCTGGTTCCGGTTTATGGCATTGTTAAATAAAGACTTGGAGATTGCAAGTCAAGGTGAAGGATGGGTCTTCATATCAGATCAGCAGTCTAATCAATACTATCTCAAAGATTGTACCAAATGATGAACATAGAAATGGTTATAAGCACATTTATGCTAACTGGAAGAAAAAGCATAGGGATCAAGCATACCAGAAGAGATTTTGAGCTTGTGCAAAATCCTCAAACAGAGTACAATTCAACTTAAACAGAGCAAAGATTGCTCAGCTCACATCAGATGGAGCGAGAGATATGATGCACTCAAGACCAGAGCATTAGTGTTGAGCATGGTTCGGAGAAGGATCATGCTATGATTCAGTAGATAATAATATGTGTGAAAGTTTTAACAACCGGATAGTGGAATATAGAGGACTTCCTATTATCAGCATGTTTGAAGCAATTAGAGCAAAGATGACAGTAAGGATTCAAGTTAACGGAGCCATGCCTGCCGAATGGAATGGAACAATTTGTCAGAATATCCTCAAAAAGGTGAACAAGTTGATACAACTTACTGAGAAGTGTGAGACAATATGGAATGGAAAAGATAAACATGAGGTGAAGTTAGGACAACATGCATTCAAAGTTGACATGCAAGCATGGACATGTTCTTTTAGATATTGGCAATTGTCAGGAATCCCATGTGTTCATGTTCTTTGCAGCTTCACAGTGTGGTCCTGATGACATTGAATCACTTATTGCACCTTGCTATAGCATTGAGGCCTACAACAGGACCTATGAACACTGCATGATGCCAATGGAGGGCATGCCCAACTGACCAATAGCTGACAGACCAAGACCTTGTGTTCCAGACTATATGTGCAAATGCCTGGGAGGCCGGAACAGAGAGAAGAAGATATAGAGATGACCCTCCTAAACATGCACACAAACTATCTAAGATTGGAACAAAGATCAAGTGTAGTCTATGTGGGCAACCTGGGCACAACATGAGGAAATGCAATACAAACGCCAACAAGGAAAAGTACAAGAATAAGAGGAAAAAAGAAACAAAAGTGTGAAATGATTTTTTAGTTGTTTTGTCTTTGAGAAATTTCAGCTATGTGGAACAACTAACAATTAGTATGTCTTTCTCTTTGTTTTGTATGTTTTGTAGGAAAATCTTCCAAGGGCATCTACAAGAGTGGCAAAAGAAAGTGCTACAGGGGGAGGGCCCAATCTTCACAGCAGGCAACTCAAACACAAACCTCACAACAAGCATCACAAAACCATGCCACACAACAACCTAGAAGGGGAAGGCCTCCAGAACAAGCCAGCAGAACACCTGGAGCTAGTTCTAGTCAGTGAAGGAGGAAATTTACAAGGAATGTTAGCATGTTTGATGAACTTAGGAGTTAAACATGTAAATTGTATTGTTTGCAGACCTGGAGTTGTTAGTGGCATGAACTAGCTTGCTAGTAGTGTTAAGTTTGGTTTGTCAGATTTATTTTGGGTGAAATGCTGGAATTGGAACATGTGTTTGACAGTATGCTTGCTCACTGTTAATTAAGTTGGAATCTTGAGTTTCTTTTGCAATGTGTTTGACAAAAGTAATGTACAGTTTGCTTTGACAAGCTATGAAGATAATGTACAGTTTGCACTGTCAGTTCTCTTTTGCAATGTCACATTGCTTGGACAAGTTTATGCTAACAGAGTTGCACAGAAGAAGAGCTGGATAGAAGTAGCATCACATTACACAACATTTCACACACAAATAGTACTCAGGTAGCATCTCATTACACAACATTTGACACGAATTTGGCACACAACAACCAGTACACATCAGCTCAAAGTAGAACACAAACTAGCTCAAAGTTTCTTAACATAAGTAGAACAAACCAAGTGCCAAAGTGCCAAATAACTAACACAAACTAGCTCAAAGTGCTTTAGCATCATCACTGCTGTCAATCTTGCCCAACACTGTCTTGAAGGTGTGCTTGCGAATCAGGTCCTCGCCTTCTGCTGGTAGCCACTCAGCTGGCAAGCCTTCAGCGAGCAAAGGACCACGATCGACTACCTCCTTCATATGACACATAACTGTGTAAAGTAGCGTCTTCTACTTCCTCGGTGACGACGATCCGTACTCACCCAAATCAAGTTGCATTGCTTCATGCTCATCCATGGACTCGGATGGCTTGTTTATTAGCTTGGGCTCAGGTATCTCAACTGTCACTAGCTTGCCAACAAAGAATGGGTCACGAAGCAAGCCATAACCTCAAACTCGCGGCAGCGTACCGTCGGCAGGATCTCGATCAGCTCGCCACCAAGTTCCTTCAGAACATCTTTCGCCGATGCCGTCGTCCAGGCCTTGTTCGGGAGGCCTTCGAAGCTGAGCTTGCTCTTGTACTCCAGAGCCCCCTGCTAAGCACCAATATTTCTGCTCCAGCTTGGAAACTGCATCCAGTGTCGGCAACACTTGATCTTCATCAACGAAAGGAGCACATTGAAAGTGCGTTATATCGACTAGAGGGGGTGAATAGGCGATTTTTATGAATTCTACACCGTGGAATTTGCCGGTGAGGAAATTCCTTAGCGAAGAACTACTAGCGGCGGAATAAGTACTCAGAAGTAAGCATAACAGAATACAAGCATGGTCATCATGATGAAATGAAGACTAGCACAGAGTCTGTAAAGCGTAATCACAGGATAACACAAGATGAAGACAAAGCGGTGAAGAAATTGAGCGAGGAAATTGAGGAAGTCTTGATCAAAGTCTTCAAACACAGATATGAACAAACACTCAACACAAGAATGAGGAAATGAAAGGGTTGAGGAAATAGAACCGATTAGGTTGGTGAAGACAATGATTTGGTAGACCAGTTCCAGCTGCTTTGTCTCGGTTGTATGTCGGTTGGAGCGGCTGATTATTTAAACTCGAGGACACACAGTCCGGACAACCGATCCTTGATCACGCAGCGCAGCTCGGGACACCCGATCCTCATCGTATTCTCCTTGAACTAAGGTCACGCAGACCTCGTCCAATCACTCGTGGTAAGTCTTCAGGCGACTTCCAAACCTTCATAGACTTGGTCACTCGGCGATCCACAATTCCTCTTGGATGCTCTAGACCATGACGCCTAACCGTCTGGAAGAAGCACAGTCTTCAAAGGTAACAAGCGTCGGATCCACGTAGGATCAATTTCTTCAGTGATGCTCAATCACTTTGGGTTTGTAGGGGTTTGGTTTTGGGTTTTCCTCACTCGATGATTTTTGCTCAAAGTCCTCGGAGGATGGGTTGCTCTCAAATGACAAGTGTCAAGTTCTCTCGCAGCAGCCAACTCGCTAGTGGTTGTAGGGGGCGGCTATTTATAGCCTAGGGAGCAGCCCAACATGATAAGACATAAATGCCCTTCAATGATATGACGTTAGGTGGATAAGATATTTTGGGACAGCTGGCGCGCAACACAGCAACGGTCGGAAATTTGACTCTCAAATTCCTTAGGGCTATCATGTTCCTCACCGTGTAGGTAATTCACACTGGCGAATTCCTAACTCCTCAGTCAGAACAAATTCATCAGCGACCAGAAGAACTTCGTCTCTGTCACTAAAGAAAGTGAGTGAACTGTATGAGATTTCCAAAGGCTTCACTCGAAGGGATTGGTAGGTGTAGGATTTTGAGTTGAGCATCACATGGAAATTTTTCCTTAGTATTTCCTCGACCCCCTTTAACAGTACGGTGTTTCCTATGACTCAAGAAAGAGAAAATGAAACTACGAAAACAAAAGTCTTCACGCTTCATGTTCCACAAATGAATACCAAGTCTTCAAGGTCACACCAATTTCTTCACTTTCAAAGTCTTCAGAAAGTCTTCAGAATATCAAAGTCTTCAGTCGAAGAACTTCATTTTCAGGGTTCGACTTTCTCTATAAATATCAAACTCCTCATAGACTTATAGACCTGTGTACACTCACAAACGCATTAGTCCCTTAACCTATAAGTCTTCAATACACCAAAATCACTAAGGGGCAATAGATGCACTTACAATCTCCCCCTTTTTGGTGATTGATGACAACATAGGTTAAGTTTTCAACGGGGATAAACATATGAAGTGTATATACTGATATTGAGGAATTTGATTACAAGATATAGAAGAACTCCCCTGAAGATGTGCATAGTGAGGAATTTGCGTTTGAGGCAATGCACATTTGAAGAGTTGAATCATGAAGATCTCCCCCTATATCTTGTAATTCATACACGCATTTGATACATAATATGAAGAATTTGAAATGCATGATGAAATATGGTGCCTGATGCTTATTCAGCATGCGTGCAATGTCATTAACGAGGAATAAGCATGCCGAAAGCATCAAAAGCATAATGCAACAAAAGTATCAGCGCACCATCGGGTTTAAGATTACAACTCGATCCAAATAAAAGTTTCAGAAGAATGAGAGTTGTAACTTAAAAAATGCCCTTAATATAGACCCGCTTGAAGACTAACTCAGATTTCTCCCCCTTTGTCATCAAATGACCAAAAGGATTGAAACTGAGGACTAACGCCCCTGAAGAATTTCAAGTCGATGGAGGAGCGCCAGCGTTGTCGGGGTTGTTTGTTGTAGCAGGGCCTGCCGCAGTGTCGTCCAAATCTTCATACTCATCAGTGTCACGCGATGAAGAATAAGAGCTGGCCACCAGTGGAGGAACTTTGACCCTCTTGAATTTCTTTGGAGGAGGTGCAGACGAGTCAAATTCTTCCTTGAGACCCATAGTCTTCAGTTCTTCAGCGCTATAGACATGAGTGAGGACAGCCCTGGAGCGGTTGAAGGTTTCATGAAGGTAGTATTGGTTTTTCTTCACTGCATTGTGTGTTGAGGTCATATTGTGAAGAAGTGCACCAAACTGACGCTTTACCCATTTGTGATTGCGATCAACCTTATGATGAAGACTGAGGAGTAACTCACGGTCAGTCATCACCCTGGGAGCTGTGGCTTGAGGATTTTGCTTGGCTAAGGTATTTGCGGCAGAGTCATGTGTGGCAGAGTCATCATTGGTAGAGTAAGATGCAGCCTTGCGAAATTGACCATCCAATGGATGAATGCCTTCATCGATCACAGCAGTTGCCTTGCCTTTATCATCAGCTGATGAAACTGTCCGTTTGAGGACTTCAATGGGAGGCAAGTAGCTACCGTGGTTCAGAGTGTCAGCTTTGTAATTCAATGAAGATCTTGCCCTAATGAATCTCATAATCCAAGGAGCATAGGGCTTCAGCTCGAATGGTGACATAGCAATATTGGCCAAAGTCCTCATGAAGAAATCATGGAAGTTGACGGGGACACCATGAATGATGTTGAAAAGCATATTCTTCATGATGCCAACGACTTCTTCATCATTTGAGTCGTGGCCCTTGATAGGACTCATTGTCTTTGTCAGAATGCGATAGACAGTCCGAGGCACATAGAGTAATTCCTTGACGAGGAATTTGGTTCGTGGGGCCTGCCCAAGCTTCAAAGGCTTCATGAGCACTTGCATATAGTGATTTGTCAGTTCAGGGTCATTGTAGGTGCAACATGCACTGTCATGGGGAGGATCGAGAGGAAGGACACGAAGCAATTTAGTTGCCGGTGCCTTGTAGTGAGTGTTTTCAGTCATCCAATCCAACACCCATGAGTTGACATCTTCAGCGTCTCCAGTGATATGCAGTGTCGCATAGAACTGAAGAATGATTTCTTCATTCCAATCGCAAATGTCCATGCAGAAATTTAGTAGTCCTGCATCGTGAAGAACACTGAGGACTGGCTCGAAGCATGGCAGAGATTCCATGTCCACGTGAGGAATATGTTCATGATCGAAGATTTTGTCTTTGTCAAACAGCACTGAGGAATAGAGTTGGCTTGACTAGCAGTCCAGAAACGCCTCTTCCTTATGCGAGCAGAGTCATAGGGGTTGTAATTTGTGAAGAATACATGCTTGGCAAAGAAGTCTTCAGCCTTGAACTTCTGTTTGCTTGAGAACGGATTCTTCGGCTTTGGCAGAGGGGTGTCAGTGAGTTGCATTACCACCTCAGGAATCGCGAGCTCAGGTTCTTCAGGCTGAAGAATTTCTGGTTCCTCTTCTTGTGCAACCTGAGGATCAGCAGCAGCAGGCTCTTCAGCACTAGTGGCTGGAATTTCTTCATGCACAGAGGGAGTGGGTTGAGTTTCTTCAGAGCTCAGTTGAACTATTGTTGCAGGGGAAAGAGGAATCTGTTGGATAGGGGTGAAGAGAGGAGTATTGGGATGCTGACTTTCCCAAAAGTCATCATTCATCACAGGTGTGGTGCATCCTATATCCACATCTTCATCTTCAATTTCCTCAACACCAGCCTCTTAAGCTGTGAACTGAGGCATAGGTGAGGAAATGACTGGCGTTGAAGGGATTTCGTCCACTTCAATTTCTTCATATCTGCTCTGACGAAGCAGCAGAATGATTTCCTTCATCAGATCCGCTTTGGATCACATAGTCTTCTCCAAAAGGAACAAGGTCCTTTGATGGCATGGAGGAAATTGGAACGGCATCAACTGGGTTTTCGAGTGAGCTGGTCATTGGCTTCATCTTCTTCGCAGCCCAAGAATTTGTCGCAGATGATGCCTTCCTTTTCTTCACTGCAGCTCGCTCTGCAGCCTTGGTCTTCTTCACATCTGATGCAGATGGAAGAATTGGAGTTGGTGTAGGCGCGGGAGGAGCTGAGGAATCTGGTTGATTTTCTTGAGTGCAATCGATCAGATTGCCTGTCTCTTCGATTTCTTCAGCGCACCACTAGTGGATGCCACGGCAATTTCTTCGGTGGCTGGAATTTCTTCACCAGCCTCGGAACTAGCATTTTCTTCAGCGGTTGAAAGTCATCAGTGTCTTGGCATGTTCTTCAATGAGGCTGAGTAGAGTGTGCAGCCTGAGGGTTTTCTTGTTGCGTTGGGGCTGCAATTTGTGAATTTCTTCGTCAGGTTGACGAATCTCACTTTAGCTCCTTGCCAATCAGCACAGTAGGCATCAAAGTCTTTGATGAGGGCTTGAATTTTAGACTGAGCCTGGAGAACCTCAGGTGTCATTCTGACAACATTTTTCTTCAGGAGCTTCTCCTTTCTGTATTGAGCTTTCTTGATCTCTCTTGCCTTTTCAAACTTCCATTTCTCCTGAGTGATGAAATGGGTCAGCATGTGACTTTGACCAGGAGTCAGATGAAAATCAGGCATAGGGGTGTTAGGATCCTTGTGCCAGAGGTCAATGTAGTCGAGGATCTTCCTTGGATCCAAAAGCAGTGGCACAGATGTGCCTTTGGCTCTAGCGGCCTTCACCTGTCTGTCTTTGATGATTTCTGCAAGTTCATCATCAGAAGCTTCATCATCAGAAGGCACATGGAATGCGACCTGTTTCTTCTTTGGACTTGGCCGAGGACCGCGTCCAGCTGTTGCTTTAGTCTTCAACGGTGTGAGGGCTGATGAGGAAATTGGTGCGGTGAGGAACTTGTGAAACACCAGAGGCAATTGAGAAACCAGCAGTCCTTTGACATGTAGCGGATGCACGGAGTGAGGACTTTGAAGGAGCTCTTGAGGACTTTGGTGGAGCGATGGCAGTGTGAGGAATTTGCCGTGAGGGCATTGCTAAGGAACATGGCCGTGAGGGTCTTTGTTGGTGAAGCACTTGGCTTCTGGCAGGCTTCTTTGGCATGGATTTCCTCGGTTTGACCGAGGCCTCGATGAGTGATAGCGATGGCAGAATCCTCATTGAATTTCTTCACCGCCTCCTTGGCTTGTCTTGCCAATTTAGCTTGGCGCTTAGCCCATTCTTCAGAAAGTCCTCACCACGCTTGATCTTTGGTGGGGTCGACTTCTTGGCAGTGCCAATGGAGCTCTTGGGCATGGAGGATTTAAAGCAAATTTCTTCATATACTTTGGAGTAACATATCTGTACTCCCTCCATTCTCTTGCCCATCTTCTTTCAATCCTCTGAATGCGCACCTTACGCTGATTTTTGTTTTCTTTGCCGAATTTGGCTTCATCAGGTGTGCAATAGTCCTTATAAATGTCATCAGGGATCTCGAAAGCAGTCATGACCTCAGGCTTCTTTCCTCCTTTCTGCGGCTTCTTACCATCTGCCATATTCTTCAGATGAGGAATTTTAACAATTGAACACTCTGAAGAAGTATGCAGTTTTTCTTCGAGGAACGCTGCAAATGAGTTAAGTTGATGAGAACCTAGTGATTCAGCAGCAGACATGACTACCTATGAACATAGTATAGGTGCGAGGAATTTGGAGAGGTCATATGCGTTCTCAGAAGGTTTTTCGAAAAGAACAAGTTTTGAGGAATTTGACCAGATGAACCTTGAGGAATTTCACTAAGCGTTCTTGTCTTAGGTTCGAGTTATCAGATCGAAGATCCACACAATTAGGGAATCTTGAAGAAAATGATTGCTTAGAGAAACAGTTCAAGATCATATGATGTGTGAGGTGTTCATATGTGTGAAGATTCGAAGAATAAACACCTTTGAAGATTTTCAAGAAAGTTTGAGAATCAAAGTGAGTAATAAAAGTAACTTTTAATTACCCGAAGTGAAGAACATGACGAACTGAGAAGAACAAATGTGAAGTTCGTCAGGTTAGATCTCCCACGCCCTAACTTGGCAGAGGAAGACAGCTACGGCGGCGGCGGAGTGAAGATTTCCGCGGTCGGCGTGAGTACGTTGGCGACGAGGTCGAGGCAGCGAAGCTCTTCCTCACCGGCGACGATGGAGTAGCGGCGGCGCTAGGGTTTGAGGAGCTCGAGTGAGAGAGAAGCGATAGAGCGGAGTAAATGAAGTGAGGAAGGGGAGAGGGGTATTTATAGACACGGTAAAAACTGTTCGCCCGAAGATTTGGGACGAACGTGCCCCTGCCCTTTCTCTTTCTCGCGACATGTGTCACCCACGTACTGTGTAGTTGAGATCGTGTACGATCGTGGGTGAATAGAATAATGCATTGTGGGATGCATAACAGTTTGAGCGGCAAAAACCAAAAATTTGGATAAGATTTGTTTTAAAGTTTCGTTCGCAATTTCTTCAGCTAACAAGGACAAAGTGAAGATTTTGAACGAGTTTCAAATATAACGCACATGAAGAATTTGTGAATAGATTGGGTTGAGTATAGCATAGAGGGGGAAGGGTCCGATCACATTCACTTAGCAGAAAAAGCAACTTGAAGAAATAGCTATAAGTGAATCTTTGTAGAGGACATAAACTCATATATATATATATATATATATATATATATATATATATATATATATATATATATATAGCCAATGAAGAAAAACAACGGAAACAATGAAGATTTTGCAAAGTTGAAGAATTTGAAAACTGAAGAATTTCAAAAGCGAGGAAAAACTCAAATTGAAGATTTTCAACTTTTGTGGTGGCGTGACCCATCGTATAAGAATGATGATTTCAGACACAGCATACAATTGTCGAGGGTTACGAGATCAAATTCTTCATTAATTTCTTCACACTTAGAGTGTTATTCTTCATTGATTGAAGAAAATGTTTCTTCATGTGTTGCACATCTAAGTCATCAATTTTGCATAAGGGTTAGGATGTGTGTCCTTTTCAAAGAACATTCAAGATTCTAAGATATTTAGCTCACACGCAACTTGCTAAATCTCTTCTCATCCAAGGGCTTAGTGAAGATATCAGCTAGCTGTTCTTGATCTTCACGTGCTTTCGATGGAGATGTCGCCCTTCAACACATGATCACGAAGAAAATGATGACGAATCTGAATGTGCTTTGTCTTCAAGTGCTGAACTGGGTTGTGTGCAATCTGGATGGCACTCTCATTGTCGCAGAGGAGAGGCACATTCTTCACGTTGATGCCATAGTCCTTGAGTGTTTGCTTCATCCAAAGCAGTTGAGCACAGCAAGAGCCAGCAGCAATGTATTCAGCTTCTGCGATGAAGCGGTGATCGCATTCTGTTTCTTCGAGGACCAATGGACCAAAGATCGTCCGAGGAAATGACAAGTGCGGATGTTGACTTGCGGTCCACACGATCACCAGCATAGTCGAGTCGAGAATATCAATGAGATCAAAAGCAGAGCCCTTGGGGTACCATAATCCTAGTGTTGGTGTGTGAGCTAGATATCGAAGAATATGCTTCACAGCCTTATGGTGTGATTCCTTGGTGCAGCTTGAAATCGGGCACACATGCAAACACTAAGCATTATCTCTGGCCTAGATGCACATAAGTACAATAAAGAACCAATCATGGGCGGTATACCTTGTGATCGAAGTCAATACCATTTTCATCGATTGCATAGATGGCCATTTGTGGGCATAGGAATTTTGATGCCTTTAGAATCTTGCATGCGAATTTCCTCATTACATCTTTGAGGTATTTCTCTGAGATATGAATATGCCATTGCGCTGTTGTTTTAATTTGAAGACCTAAGAAGAATTTCAACTCTCCCATCATAGACATTTGATATTCTTCACTCATCATGTAGGCAAATTCATCACTATAACATTGGTCAGTACAGCCAAAGATAATGTCATCAACATATATTTGGCACACAAACAGTTCATCATCATAAGACTTAGTAAAGAGAGTAGGGTCGAGTGAACCGGGTGTGAAGCCATTCTTCACGAAGAATTCCTTCAATGTATCATACCACGCCCGAGGGGCTTGCTTGAGGCCATATAGGGCCTTATTAAGTCTGAAGACTTTGTCAGGATTCTTTGGATCTTCAAAACCTGGGGGTTGAGCAACATATACTTCTTCCTCAAGCTTACCATTGAGGAATGCACTTTTCACATCCATTTGATATAAGATGATATCATGATGGTTAGCATAAGCAAGTAATATCACGAATAGCCTCAAGTCTAGCAACAGTGCAAAAGTTTCATCGAAATCAATTCCTTCAACTGTGTGTAGCCTCGAGCTACCGATCGTGCCTTATTCCTCACCACAAGGCCATTTTCATCTTGCTTGTTGCGGTAGATCCACTTTGTGCCAATGATATTATGCTTGCGAGGATTTGGACGTTTGACCAGTTCCGAGACATTGTTGAGCTCGAACTCGATGTAATTCTTCTTGCATAGCTTTGAATCCACTCGGCTCGAAATGCTTCATCTACCTTAGTGGGCTCTGTGATAGAGACAAATGCATAGTGCCCACAAAAGTTAGATAAATGTGAAGCTTTTGAGCATGTGAGAGGACACTGGTGCTCTAATGTCATCGATGATCTTCTCCACTTGCACTTCTTTTGCAACGCGAGGATGAGCTGGTTGTCGTTGAGGAGTTTGATCAGCATTTTCTTGACACCATTTTCCTCGGCATTTTCTTCAGTGCATCACTCGGCGTTCTTCATGAACTGGAATGAATTCTTCAACAGATTCTTGATGGGAATGACATCCTCGGTTGCCTTGAACTTGATAGAATCCTCGGTGCTGGTTCATCTAACACGAAGGTAGGTGCTCTCTTTGCGAGCCATTAGTTTCATCGAACCGCACATCTACAAATGTCAACAATCTTGTGAAGAACAATGTTGAAGACTCAGAGGTGTGCGAGTCCTTTCCGTAACCAAGCATAAAACCTTCATGTGCTTTCGGTGCAAATTTAGAATTGTGGTGAGGATCTCTAATCCAACATTTAGCACCGAAGACTTTGAAATAACTCACATTGGGTTTCTTGTCAGTGAGGAGTTCATAGGCCATCTTCTTGAAGAATTTGTGAAGATATACTCTGTTGATGATGTGGCACGCAGTATCAATTGCATCAATCGAAAAACGATGAGGCGTTTTGTATTCATCAAGCATAGTGCGAGCCATCTCAACAAGAGTTTCGTTCTTGCGCTCCACGACGCCATTTCTTTGAGGAGTATAGGGAGCAGATAACTCATGAGTAATACCAAGTTCATCAAGATAGTCATCAAGACCGAATTCTTGAACTCAGTTCCATTGTCACCGATGTGCTTGACCTTCACACCAAAGTTGGTTGAAGCCCTCGAGGAAAATCGTTTGAAGACTTCCTGCACTTCATGTTTGTAAGTAACAATGTGTACCCATGTATATCGAGAGTAATCATCAACAATGACAAAAACATATAGAGATGCATCATTAGTATGACCGCTGAGTAATGATTAGGTCGAAGAGGTCCATGTGAAGCAATTGAATGGACGAGTAGTGGTCATGATAGTCTTCGTTGGATGCTTGGCCTTGGTCATTTTCCAGCTTCACAGCTCCGCATAAGTGATCCTTGAGGAATTTGACATTCTCAATGCCAATGACATGCTTCTTCTTCCATAGCGTGTGCAAATTCCTCATGCTGCGTGACCAAGTCGTCGATGCCATAGCCAGCCTTCTGAAGCTTTTGCAAGTAGACACACGGCTGGCTGTGGTCCTGTAGAGAAATCAACAATATACAGATCTCCTCTCCTAAAGCCTTCGAAGACTTTGGAATTGTCAACAAAGATGATATGCTTCAGATGTGACGGTGATAAGGGAGCATCCATCAATAGATTCTTGTCACCAGTCATGTGATTCGTACATCCACTATCGAGGACCCACTCTGTAGCTTTGGGTTGATCATCCTGCAGATGAATTAGTGTAGCTTACAATCTCATATGCTTCATTAGTGAAGAATATGATATCAAGTTCATCAGATGAATTTCATCAATCAGTAAACAGATATAGTAGTATGAGGACGTGTGAAATGAAGGTTCATTTCATCATGATTCGCCTGCGTCCTTTCGAGCAATTTTGTCGAGTCCCCTGACAAATTCTTGAGACGTTAAAGCACGCCTGGAGGCGACTCGCAGAAGAGATTAGTTCTTTTCTTCACCACCCACATCGGAGGGGTGGCAAAGAGTTCATCATTCTCGAGCACCATACGAGAATGGTGGCATAGAGGCCAAACCATTTCGTTTCACATAAGAGGGGTTAGGGTAAGCATATGAATAAGCGGAGAAATTCTTGAGGACTTATGAACATAATGGTTTGAAGAATAATGCACATATTCATAGCCCTTAGCTCTACCCTGCGAAACAGAGTTGTTAGCACGATGATAATCATATGAGGACTTTGATCCTTTTGAGGAATTTGATCCACGTGAGGAATTTGGTCCGTATGAGGACTTGGATCCATATGAAGAATTTGGTCCATATGAAGAATTTGATCTGGGGTTCCAATTCTTCACAGGTGGTGTCATGAGGACATTCACCTGAAGACTTTGGAGGCACTTCTTGGGAACCCAGATTTTCTTCATAGGAGAACCGTTCCTGCAGTTAGTGCCAACATATCTAGCAAATACTTCACCATTCTGATTTTTGAACAGTTTATAGTTGGAGTCAAATGACTCATCAGAAGAATGAGGAGATTCACATGTAAAGCCAGATAAGTTAGATGGATCAGCTGAGGTCCCTTTGCAGCAACCCATGAGGTTTTGGGGTACTGCTCAAGCTTCCAATATGTTCCATCAGCATTGAGTTTCCTCTCAAAGGCAATACCCTCTTTTCTAGGATTTGTTGAGGATCGCTTTTAAGCACATCACAAAGAGTCGATGCCCTTTGAGGCTTTTGTACATGCCGGTCATGTACAATTCCTTCAACCCTGCATCGTCAAGGATACTAGCAATGTCCTCGATGAGGAATTAGTGATAGCAGAGGCGGTGAAGAATTTGTAACAGTTGAAGCATTTGAACATTGGTGAAGAATTAGCAGATTCACGTTCAATGCACTTTAAGCATGGAGAAACAAATTCTTCCTGAGAAGCGCTGATTTGTTGAGCTAGTAATGAATCGCACTCCTTCTGAAGATCTTCATAACTCACTCTTAGCTTCTCAAGATCTTGCTTTCTTTGAAGAAATTCATAAGAAAGTTTCTCATGATCAGATAAGAGAGTGTTATGATGACTTTGAAGGTTATCAAACCTAGACTGAAGTCTCTGAAGATTTTCAGTCAGGGCTTTAGTGCGATCCATTTCTTCACCCAACATATCATGACCTTTGTCTAGCATGTTTTGAACCTGTTCCAAAGCCGTTTGTTGTTTAGTGGCAATGCAAACAAGTTTGGTATAACAAGATTCAATATCATCATCAGATCCATCATCATCAGATTCATCGTCACAAAACTCGGATGAGGAGCATTTGGTTACCTCGTCACCCTTTGCCATGAGACATGATGCAGAAGATGATGATTCTGGCTCGAAAGTCATCGTTTTGAGAGATTCCTTGAAGTCCTCAAACCAGGGATCATGACGGGTTCGATGACCTTCATAGACATCAGAGATTCGGTCCCAGATAAACCGCATTGCAAAGATGCATAATGCGCTGAATTCATCTCTAGATAGGCGAGAACAGATGATATCCTTCGCCAAGATGTCAAGTCGAGTGTACTTGCGAATATCATCGGCGTCCGCCATCTTGCATAGATCGAGAAGACCAATATCGGTGACGGTCCACAGCTCATTGTTCATTTCCATGAGGCGCTTCCTCATCATGGCCTTCCACTTGGGATAATCATGACCGTCAAAGATAGGGCATGTCACTTTCTTCATACTGCGGTCGACATAACTGAAACTCCGGTGGTTAAACCAAAATCACACGTAACAAGGAGTACCTTGCTCGATACCAATTGAAAGTCGTTATATCGACTAGAGGGGGTGAATAGGCGATTTTATGAATTCTTCATCGAGGAATTTGCGGTGAGAAAATTCCTTAGCGAAGAACTACTAGCAGCGGAATAATTACTCGAAGTAAGCATAACGAGAATACAAGCATGGTCATCATGATGAAATGAAGACTAGCACAACAGATGTAAAGCGTAATCACAGGATAACACAAGATGAAGACAAAGCGGTGAAGAAATTGAGGCGAGGAAATTGAGAAAGTCTTGATCAAAGTCTTCAAACACAAATATGAACAAACACTCAACACAAGAATGAGGAAATGAAAGGGTTGAGGAAATAGAACCGATTAGGTTGGTGAAGACAATGATTTGGTAGACCAGTTCCAACTGCTATCTCGGTTATGCGTCTGGTTGGAGCGGTGAGTATTTAAACTCGAGGACACGATCCGGACACCCGATCATCGAGCACGCAGCTCGGGACACCCGATCCTCACCGTATTCTCCTTGAACTAAGGTCACGCAGACCTCGTCCAATCACTCGTGGTAAGTCTTCAGGCGACATCCAAACCTTCACAGACTTGGTCACTCGGTGATCCACAATTCCTCTTGGATGCTCTAGACCATGACGCCTAACCGTCTGGAAGAAGCACAGATCTTCAAAGGTAACAAGCGTCGATCCACGCAGATCAATTTCTTGATGATGCTCAATCACTTTGGGTTTGTAGGGGTTTGGTTTTGGGTTTTCCTCACTCGATGATTTTCGCTCAAAGTCCTCGGAGGATGGGTTGCTCTCAAATGACAAGTGTCAAGTTCTCCCGGAGAAGCCAACCCGCTAGTGGTTGTAGGGGGCGGCTATTTATAGCCTAGGGAGCAGCCCGACAAGATAAGACATAAATGCCCTTCAATGATATGACCGTTAGGTGGATAAGATATTTTGGGACAGCTGGCGCGCAGCACAACAACGGTTGGAAATTTGACTCTCAAATTCCTCAGGGCTATCATGTTCCTCACTGTATAGGTAATTTGCACTGGCTAATTCCTAACTCCTCAGTTAGAAAAAATTCATCAGCGACTAGAAGAACTTCGTCTCTGTCACTGAAGAAAGTGACTAAACTGTATGAGATTTCCAAAGGCTTCACTCGAAGGGATTAGTAGGTGTAGGATTTTGAGTTGAGCATCACATGGAAATTTTTCCTTAGTATTTCCTCGACCCCCTTTAACAGTACGGTGTTTCCTATGACTCAAGAAAGAGAAAATGAAACTACGAAAACAAAAGTCTTCACGCTTCATGTTCCACAAATGAATACCAAGTCTTCAAGGTCACACCAATTTCTTCACTTTCAAAGTCTTCAGAAAGTCTTCAGAATATCAAAGTCTTCAGTCGAAGAACATCATTTTTAGGGGTCGACTTTCTCTGTAAATATCAAACTCCTCATAGACTTATAGACCTGTGTACACTCACAAACGCATTACTCCCTTAACCTATAAGTCTTCAATACACCAAAATCACTAAGGGGCACTAGATGCACTTACACACATCAGTGAACTTCTCCTCCATTGAGATGGTCAGCCACAAGTAGTGTGCTGTGAAGGAAATATGCCCTAGAGGCAATAATAAAGTTATTATTTATTTCCTTTCATATCATTATAAATGTTTATTATTCATGCTAGAATTGTATTAACTGGAAACATAATACATGTGTGGATATATAGACAAACAGAGTGTCACTAGTATGCCTCTACTTGACTAGCTTGTTAATCAAAGATGGTTAAGTTTCCTAACCATGGACAAAGGAGTTGTCATTTGATTAACAAGGTCACATCATTAGTTGAATGATCTGATTGACATGACCCATTCCATTAGCTTAGCACCCGATCGTTTAGTATGTTGCTATTGCTTTTATCCATGACTTATACATGTTCCTTTGACTATGAAATTATGCAACTCCCGTTTACCGTAGGAACACTTTGTGTGCTACCAAACGTCACAACATAACTGGGTGATTATAAAAGGTGCTCTACAGGTGTCTCCGAAAGTATTTGTTGGGTTGGCGTATTTCAAGATTAGGATTTGTCACTCCGAATGTCGGAGAGATATCTCCGGACCTTCTCGGTAATGCACATCATATAAGCCTTGCAATCATTGCAGCCAATGAGTTAGTTGCGGGATGATGTATTACGGAACGAGTAAAGAGACTTGCCGGTAACGAGATTGAACTAGGTATTGGATACCGACGATCGAATATCGGGCAAGTAACATACCGATGACAAAGGGAACAACGTATGTTGTTATGCGGTCTGACCGATAAAGATCTTCGTAGAATATGTAGGAGCCAATATGGGCATCCAGGTCCCGCTATTGGTTATTGACCGGAGACGTGTCTCGGTCATGTCTACATTGTTCTTGAACCGTAGGGTCTGCACGCTTAAGATTACGATGATAGTTGTTATGAGTTTTGATGTACCGAAGGAGTTCGGAGTCCCGGATGAGATCGGGGACATGACGAGGAGTCTCGAAATGGTCGAGACGTAAAGATCGATATATTGGACGACTATATTCGGAGTTCGGAAAGGTTCCGAATGATTCGGGTATTTTCGGAGTACCGGAGAGTTACGGGAATTCGTATTGGGCCTCATTGGGCCATACGGGAAAGGAGAGAAAGGGCTCAAAAGGTGGCGCGCCCTCCCTTGCTCTAGTCCGAATTGGACTAGGGAAGGGGGGTGCCCCCTTCCTTCCTTCTCCTTCTCTCTTCCCTTTCCTTCTCTCCTACTCCCCCTACATGGAAGGATTCCTAGTTGGACTAGGAAAAGGGGAATCCTACTCCTGGTGGGAGTAGGACTCCCCTTGGCGCGCCAAACCTAGGGCCGGCCTCCTCCCTCCCTTGCTCCTTTATATACGGGGACAGGGGGCACCCCATGGACACACAAGTTGATCATTGAGATCGTTCCTTAGCCGTGTGCGGTGCCCCCCTCCACGATATTACACCTCGGTCATATTGTAGCAGTGCTTAGGCGAAGCCCTACGACAGGAGAACATCAAGATCGTCACCACGCCGTCGTGCTGACGGAATTCCTCCCCGCGCCTCTGCTGGATCGGAGATCGGGGTGTGTCATCGAGCTGTACGTGTGTCAAGAACTCGGAGGTGCCGGAGTAACGGTGCTTGGATCGGTTGGACCGGGAGGACGTACGACTACTTCCTCTACGTTGTGTCAACGCTTCCGCTTCGGTCTACGATGGTACGTAGACAACACTCTCCCCTCTCGTTGCTATGCATCACCATGATCTTGCGTGTGCGTAGGAAAATTTTGAAATTACTACGTTCCCCAACAGTGGCATCCGAGCCAGGTTTTATGCGTTGATGTTATATGCACGAGTAGAACACAAGTGAGTTGTGGACGATATAAGTCATACCGCCTACCAAGCATGTCATACTTTGGTTCAGCGGTATTGTTGGATGAAGCGGCCGGACCGACATTACAGCAGACGCTTACGCGAGACTGGTTTTACCGCCGTGCTTTGCACACGGTGACTAGCGGTGTCTGTTTCTCCAACTTTAGTTGAACCGAAAAGGCTACGCCGGTCCTTGTGAAGGTTAAAACGGAGTCTATTTGACAAACTATCGTTGTGGTTTTGATGCGTAGGTAAGAACGGTTCTTGCTAAGCCCGTAGCAGCCACGTAAAATTTGCAACAACAAAGTAGAGGACGTCTAACTTGTTTTTGCAGGGCATGTTGTGATGTGATATGGTCAAGACGTGATGCTATATTTTATTGTATGAGATGATCATGTTTTGTAACCAAGTTATCGGCAACCGGCAGGAGCCGTAAGGTTGTCGCTTTATTGTATGCAATGCAATCGCCCTGTAATGCTTTACTTTATCACTAAGCGGTAGCGATAGTCGTAGAAGCATAAGATTGGCGAGACGACAACGATGCTACGATGGAGATAAAGGTGTCGCGCCGGTGACGATGGTGATCATGATGGTGCTGCAGAGATGGAGATCACGAAGCACAAGATGATGATGACCATATCATATCACTTATATTGATTTGCATGTGATGTTTATCTTTTATGCATCTTATCTTGCTTTGATTGACGGTAGCATTATAAGATGATCTCTCACTAAATTATCAAGAAGTGTTCTCCCTGAGTATGCACCGTTGCCAAAGTTCGTCGTGCCCTGACACCACGTGATGATCGGGTGTGATAAGCTCTACGTCCATCTACAACGGGTGCAAGACAGTTTTGCACACGCGGAATACTCAAGTTAAACTTGACGAGCCTAGCATATGCAGATATGGCCTCGGAACACGGAGATCGAAAGGTCGAGCATGAATCATATAGTAGATATGATCAGCATAATGATGTTCACCATTGAAAGCTACTCCATTTCACGTGATGATCGGTTATGGTTTAGTTGATTTGGATCACGTGATCACTTAGAGGATTAGAGGGATGTCTATCTAAGTGGGAGTTCTTAAGTAATATGATTAATTGAACTTAAATTTATCATGAACTTAGTCCTGGTAGTATTTTGCAAATCATGTTGTAGATCAATAGCTCGCGTTGTTGCTTCCCTGTGTTTATTTTTGATATGTTCCTAGAGAATATTATGTTGAAAGATGTTAGTAGCAATGATGCGGATTGGATCCGTGATCTGAGGTTTATCCTCATTGCTGCACGTAAGAATTATGTCCTTGATGCACCGCTAGGTGACGGACCTATTGCGGGAGCGGATGCAAACGTTATGAGCGTTTGGCTAGCTCAATATGATGACTACTTGATAGTTTAGTGCACCATGCTTAATGGCTTAGAATCGGGACTTCAAAGACGTTTTGAGCGTCATGGACCATATAAGATGTTCCAGGAGTTGAAGTTAATATTTCAAGCAAATACCCGAGTTGAGAGATATGAAGTCTCCAACAAGTTCTATAGCTAAAAGATGGAGGAGAATCGCTCAACTAGTGAGCATGTGCTCAGATTATGCAGGTACTACAATCGCTTGAATCAAGTGGGAGTTAATCTTCCGAGATAAGATAGTGATTGATGAATTCTCTAGTCACCATCACCAAGTTAGTAGAACTTCGTGATGAACTATAATATGC
Source organism: Aegilops speltoides (assembly GCA_021437245.1). Lineage (NCBI taxonomy): Eukaryota > Viridiplantae > Streptophyta > Magnoliopsida > Poales > Poaceae > Aegilops > Aegilops speltoides. Next base: position 7,742,589 of record CM038145.1, read on the forward strand.
AAGGATAATGAAACTATTCCCAAGCTCTTCGCGATCGATGAAGGTAGAAATCAAAGAAAACATCAAGTGTTGATGGTTGACAAGATCACTAGTTTCAAGAAAAGGGCAAAGGGAAGAAGAGGAACTTCAAGAAGAACGGCAAGCAAGTTGCTGCTCAAGTGAAGAAGCCCAAGTCTGGACCTAAGCCTGAGACTGAGTGCTTCTACTGCAAAGGGACTGGTCACTAGAAGCGGAACTACCCCAAGTAATTGGTAGATAAGAAGGATGGCAAAGTGAACAAAGGTATATTGGATATACATGTTATTGATGTGTACTTTACTAGTGTTAATAGCAACCCCTCGGCATTTGATACTGGTTCAGTTGCTAAGAGTAGTAACTCAAAGCAGAGTTGCGAGAATAAGCAGAGACTAGTTAAGGATGAAGTGACGATGTGTGTTGGAAGTAGTTCCAAGATTGATATGATCATCATCGCACTCTCCCTATACTTTCGGGATTAGTGTTGAAACTAAATAAGTGTTATTTGGTGTCTGCGTTGAGCATAAATATGATTTGATCATGTTTATTGCAATACGGTTATTCATTTAAGTTAGAGAACAGATTGTTGTTACATTTACATGAATAAAACCTTCTATGGTCATACACACCAACAAAAATGGTTTGTTGGATCTCGATCGTAGTGATACACATATTCATAATATTGAAACCAGAAGATGCAAAGTTAATAATGATAGTGCAACTTATTTGTGGCTTCGCTGTTTAAGTCATATTGGTGTAAAGCGCAAGAAGAAACTCCATGCTGATGGGATTTTGGAATCACTTGATTATGAATCACTTGATGCTTGCGAATCATGCCTCTTGGGCAAGATGACTAAAACGCCGTTCTCGGAACATTGAGCGAGCAACAGATTTGTTGGAAATCATACATCTTGATGTATGTGGTCCGATGAATATTAAGGCTCGCGACAAGTATCATTATTTTCTGACCTTCACAGATGATTTGAGCAGATATGGATATATCTACTTGATGAAACATAAGTCTGAAACGTTTGAAAAGTTCAAAGAATTTCAGAGTGAAGTAGAGAATCATCGTAACAAGAAAATAAAAGTTTCTACGATATGATCGCAGAGGTAAAATATTTGAGTTACGAGTTTGGCCTTCAGTTAAAACAATGTGAAATAGTTTCACTACTCACGCCACCGAACACCACAGTGTAATGGTGTGTCCGAACGTCATAACCGTACTTTATTGGATATAGTACAATCTATGATGTTTCTTACCGATTTACCACTATAGTTTTGGGGATATGCATTAGAGACAGCTGCATTCACGTTAAAAAGGGGCACCATCTAAAGTCCGTTGAGACGACACAATATGAAATGTGGTTTGGCAAGAAACCAAAGTTGTCGTTTCTTAAAGTTTGGGATTGTGATGCTTATATGAAAAAGGTTTCATCCTAATAAGCTCAAACCCAAATCGGAGAAATATGTCTTCATAGGATACCCAAAGGAGACTATTGGGTACACCTTCTATCACAGATCCGAAGGGAAGATATTCGTTGCTGAGAATGGATCCTTTCCAGAGAAGGAGTTTCTCTCGAAAGAAGTGAGTGGGAGGAAAGTAGAAAACTTGATAAGGTAATTGTACCTTCTCCCTTATTGGAAAGTAGTTCATCATAGAAATCTGTTCTTGTGACTACTACACCAATTAGTGAGGAAGCTAATGATGATGATCATGTAACTTCAGATCAAGTTACTACCGAACCTCGTGAGGTAAACCAGAGTGAGATCCGCACTGAGTAGTACGGTAATCCTGTTCGGAAGTCATGTTACTAGGCCATGATGAACTTGCGAACTATGAAGAAGCGATGGTGAGCCCAGATTCGCGAAATGGTTTGAGGCCATGAAATCTGAGATGGGATCCATATATGAGAACAAAGTATGGACTTTGGTTGACTTGCCCGATGATCGGTAAGCCATTGAGATTAAATGGATTTTCAAGAGGAAGACGGACGACGATAGTAGTGTTACTATCTACAAAGCTAGAATTGTCGCAAAAGGGTTTTCGACAAGTTCAAGGTGTTGACTACGATGAGAGTTTCTCACTCGTATCTATGCTTAAGTCTGTCCGAATCATGTTAGCAATTGCCACACTTTATGAAATCGGCAAATGGATAACAAAACTGCAATCCTTAATGGATTTATTAAAGAAGAGTTGTATATGATGCAACCAAAAGGTTTTGTCAATCCTAAAGGTGCTAACAAAATATGCGACTCAATGATCCATCTATGGACTGGTGCAATCATCTCGGAGTTGGAATACACGCTTTGATAAGTTGATCAAAGCATATAGTTTTATCTGAGACTTGCGGTGAAGCTTGTATTTACAAGAAAGTGAGTGGGAGCACTACAACATTTCTGATAAGTATATGTATGACATATTGTGGATCAGAAATAATGTAGAATTATTCTGTAAAGCACAAAGGAGTGTTTGAAAGGAGTTTTTCAAAGGAAGACCTCGGTGAAGCTGCTTACATATTGAGCATCAATATCTATAGAGATAGATCAAGACGCTTGATAAGTTTTTTTTTCAATGAGAACATACCTTGACAAGATTTTGAAGTAGTTCAAAATGGAACAGTCAAAGAAAGAGTTCTTGCCTATGTTACAAGGTGTGAAGTTGAGTAAGACTCAAAACCCGACCACGGCAGAAGATAGAAAGAGAATGAAAGTCATTCCCTATGCCTTGGCCATAGGTTCTATAAAGTATGCTATGTTGTGTACCAGATCTATTGTATACCCTACACTAAGTTAAGCAAGGGAGTACAATGGTGATCTAGGAGTAGATCACAGGACAGCGGTCAAAAATTATCCTTAGTGGAATAAGGATATGTTTCTCGATTATGGAGGTGACAAAAGGTTCATCGTAAAAGGGTTACGTCGATGCAAGTTTTGACACCAATCTAGATGACTCTAAGTCTCGGTCTAGATACATATTGAAAGTGGGAGCAATTAGCTAGAGTAGCTACGTGCGGAGTATTGTTGACATAGAAATTTGCAAAATACTTACGGATCTGAATATGACAGACCCGTTGACTAAAATTATCTCACAAGCAAAACATGATCACACCTTAGTACTCTTTGGGTGTTAATCACATAGCGATGTGAACTAGATTACTGACTCTAGTAAACCCTTTGAGTGTTGGTCACATATTGATGTGAACTATGGGTGTTAATCACATGGTGATGTGAACTATTGCTGGTAAATCACATGGCGATGTGAACTAGATTATTGACTCTAGTGCAAGTGGGAGACTGAAGGAAATATGCCCTAGAGGCAATAATAAAGTTATTATTTATATCATGATAAATGTTTATTATTCATGCTAGAATTGTATTAACCGGAAACATAATACATGTGTGGATATATAGACAAACAGAGTGTCACTAGTATGCCTCTACTTGACTAGCTTGTTAATCAAAGATGGTTAAGTTTCCTAACCATGGACAAAGGAGTTGTCATTTGATTAACAAGGTCACATCATTAGTTGAATGATCTGATTGACATGACCCATTTCATTAGCTTAGCACCCGATCGTTTAGTATGTTGCTATTGCTTTTATCCATGACTTATACATGTTCCTTTGACTATGAGATTATGCAACTCCGTTTACCGTAGGAACACTTTGTGTGCTACCAAAGCGTCACAGCGAATCTGGGTGATTATAAAGGTGCTCTACAGGTGTCTCCGAAAGTATTTGTTGGGTTGGCGTATTTCAAGATTAGGATTTGTCACTCCGAATGTCGGAGAGGTATCTCAGGGCCTTCTCGGTAATGCACATCATATAAGCCTTGCAATCATTGCAGCCAATGAGTTAGTTGCGGGATGATGTATTACGGAACGAGTAAAGAGACTTGCCAGTAACTAGATTGAACTAGGTATTGGATACCGACGATCGAATCTCAGGCAAGTAACATACCGATGACAAAGGGAACAACGTATGTTGTTATGCGGTCTGACCGATAAAGATCTTCGTAGAATATGTAGGAGCCAATATGGGCATCCAGGTCCCGCTATTGGTTATTGACCGGAGACGTGTCTCGGTCATGTCTACATTGTTCTCGAACCGTAGGGTCCGCACGCTTAAGGTTACGATGACAGTTATTATGAGTTTTGATGTACCGAAGGAGTTCGGAGTCCCGGATGAGATCGGGGACATGACGAGGAGTCTCGAAATGGTCGAGACGTAAAGATCGATATATTGGACGACTATATTCGGAGTTCGGAAAGGTTCTGAATGATTCGGGTATTTTTCGGAGTACCGGAGAGTTACGGGAATTCGTATTGGGCCTCATTGGGCCATACGGGAAAGGAGAGAAAGGGCTCAAAAGGTGGCCGCGCCCCTCCCCTTGCTCTAGTCCGAATTGGACTAGGGAAGGGGGGCGCCCCCTTCCTTCCTTCTCCTTCTCTCTTCCCTTTCCTTCTCTCCTACTCCCCCTACATGGAAGGATTCCTAGTTGGACTAGGAAAGGGAATCCTACTCTGGTGGGAGTAGGACTCCCCTTGGCGCCAAACCTAGGGCCGGCCTCCTCCTCCTTGCTCCTTTATATACGGGACAGGGGCACCCCATGGACACACAAGTTGATCATTGAGATCGTTCCTTAGCCGTGTGCGGTGCCCCCCTCCACGATATTACACCTCGGTCATATTGTAGCAGTGCTTAGGCGAAGCCCTGCGATAGGAGAACATCAAGATCGTCACCACGCCGTCGTGCTGACGGAACTCCTCCCCGCGCCTCTGCTGGATCGGAGATCGGGGTGTGTCATCGAGCTGTACGTGTGTCAAGAACTCGGAGGTGCCGGAGTAACGGTGCTTGGATCGGTTGGACCGGGAGGACGTACGACTACTTCCTCTATGTTGTGTCAACGCTTCTGCTTCGGTCTACGATGGTACGTAGACAACACTCTCCCCTCTCGTTGCTATGCATCACCATGATCTTGAGTGTGCGTAGGAAATTTTTTTGAAATTACTACGTTCCCCAACATGCTGGGCACGCGACCTCAATGACCAGCTCCGACGACAGCACGCCGCAACGCTGCTCCAAGGTCAACAGTAGAGCTGCAGGCGTCACTTTCTCCTCGCCATCTCTGACCGCCATCGCCAGAAGCACATAGTGGCTGTAGCACAGCTCGAGCGCATCCATGGCTGGAGTGCGCGAGATCAGCACGTGGCTCGTCTGCCAACGGAGAGACGTCTCTCGATCCAGCAAGCTACAGCTCAGTAGGACTGCTGCGACGACTAGGGCCGCGCCACCACCGTCGTCAGCGCTCATGTCGTCCGCCGACATGGTGGTGGAGCTCACACTACTGTCGCCCATGGCAACTAGGGTTAGTGATTTGGGCTGGGAAGAAGAACAAATGGGGAATTTTTCCTTCACATTGAACCGGCAGCGACAACTCTATCCCAGACCCACCTGACAAATTGGCCCCACCAGGTCAAAAGCCGTCGTTAATGTTGGGGAACGTAGTAATTTCAAAAAATTTCCTACGCACACACAAGATCATGGTGATGACATAGCAACGAGGGGAGAGTGTTGTCTACGCCCTCGTGAGACCAAGCGAAGCGTTGACACAAGATAGTGGAAGTAGTCGACGCCTTCCCGGTTCAACCGATCCAGCACCGTTATTCGGCACCTCCGAGTTCTTGACACACGACAGCTCGATGACGCACCTCGTTCTCCAATCCAGAGAGGTTCCGAGGGGAGTTCCACAAGACGACGGCGTGGCGACGATCTTGATGTTCTCTGTCGCAGGCTTCGCCTAAGCACCGCCACAATATGACCGAGGTGTAATATCGTGGAGGGGGAGCACCGCACACGGCTAAGGAACGATCTCAATGATCAACTTGTGTGTCCTAGGGTGCCCCCTACCCCCGTATATAAAGGAGGGAGGGAGGAGGAGGCCGGCCCAAGGGGGGCGCGCCATAGAGGAGGGGGAAACCTACTCCAAGTAGGTTTCCCCCCCTTTTCCTTATCTTATTTGAAGGGGGAAGGAAAGAGTACTAGTATTAGGAATAAGTACTAGTAGTAGTAATAGGAAGAGGGAAGTAGAAAGAAAGGGGGGGCCCCCCTCCCAATTCGGATTGGGCTGGGGCGCCTCCCTTGTTCCTTCTCCTTCTTCCTATATGGGCCCAATAAGGCCCATATACCTCCCGGGGTTCCAGTAACCTCCGGTAGCTCCAAACTTCTCCGAACCTTTCCGGTGTCCAAATATATCCGTCCAATATATTAATCTTTATGTCTCGACCATTTCGAGACTCCTCGTCATGTCCGTGATCACATCCGGGACTCCGAACAAACTTCGGTACATCAAAATATATAAACTCATAATATAACTGTCATCGAAACTTTAAGCGTGCGGACCCTACGATTCGAGAACAATGTAGACATGACTGAGACATGTCTCTGGTCAATAACCAATAGCGGGACCTGGATGCCCATATTGGTTCCTACATATTCTACGAAGATCTTTATTGGTCAAACCGCATAACAACATACGTTATTCCCTTTGTCATCGGTATGTTACTTGCCCGAGATTTGATCGTCGGTATCCAATACCTAGTTCAATCTCGTTACCGTAAGTCTCTTTACTCGCTCAGAATACGTCATCTCATAACTAACTCATTAGTTACATGCTTGCAAGGCTTGGGTGATGAGTATTACCGAGAGGGCCCAGAGATACCTCTCCGACAATCGGAGTGACAAAACCTAATCTCAATTATGCTAACTCAACATGTACTTTCGAAACACCTATAGTACTCCTTTATAATCACCCGATTACGTTGTGACGCTTGGTAGTACCCAAAGTGTTCTTCCGTAAACGGAGTTACACAATCCTCATAGTTACAGGAACATGTATAAGTCATGAAGGAAGCAATAGCAGAATACTAAACGATCAAGTGCTAAGCTAACGGGATGGGTCATGTCAATCACATCATTCTCCTAATGATGTGATCTCATTAAACAAATGACAACACATGTCTATGGTTAGGAAACATAACCATCTTTGATTAATGAGCTAGTCAAGTAGAGGCATACTAGTGACTATATGTTTGTCTATGTATTCACACATGTATCATGTTTCCGGTTAATACAATTCTAGCATGAATAATAAACATTTATCATGATATGAGGAAATAAATAATAACTTTATTATTGCCTCTAGGGCATATTTCCTTCAGTCTCCCACTTGCACTAGAGTCAATAATCTAGATTACGTAGTAATGATTCTAACACCCATGGAGTCTTGGTGTTGATCATGTTTTGCTCGTGAGAGAGGCTTAGTCAATCGGTCTGCAACATTCAGATCCGTATGTATCTTGCAAATTTCTATGTCTCCCACTTGGACTTGGTCCCGAATGGAATTGAAGCGTCTCTTGATGTGCTTGGTCCTCTTGTGAAATCTGGATTCCTTTGCGGGGCAATTGCACCAAGATTGTCACGAAGATCTTCATTGGTCCCGATGCACTAGGTATGACACCTAGATCGGAAATGAACTCCTTCATCCAGACTCCTTCATTCGCCGCTTCAGAAGCAGCTATGTACTCCGCTTCACATGTAGATCCTGCTACGACGCTTTGTTTTGAACTGCACCAACTTACAGCTCCACCGTTTAATATAAACACATATCCGGTTTGCGATTTAGAATCGTCCGGATCAGTGTCAAAGCTTGCATCGACGTAACCATTTACGACTAGCTCTTTGTCACCTCCATATACGAGAAACATATCCTTAGTCCTTTTCGGTATTTGGGATGTTCTTGACCGCTGTCCGATGATCCACTCTGGATTACTTTGGTACCTACCGCCAAGCTTATTGCTAAGCATACGTCGGTCCGGTACACAGCATTGCATACATGATAGAGCCTATGGCTGAAGCATAGGAACATCTTTCATTTTCTCTCTATCTTCTGCTGTGGTCGGGCATTGAGTTCGACTCAACTTCACACCTTGTAGCACAGTGCAAGAATCCTTTCTTTGCTCGATCCATTTTGAACTTTTCAAAATTTTGTCAAGGTATGTGCTTTGTGAAAGTCCTATTAAGCGTCTTGATCTATCTCTATAGATCTTGATGCCCAATATGTAAGAAGCTTCACCGAGGTCTTTCATCGAAAAACTTTTATTCAAGCATCCCTTTATGCTATCCAGAAATTCTATATCATTTCCAATTAATAATATGTCATCAACATATAAAACTAGAAATGCTACTGAGCTCCCACTCACTTTCTTGTAAATACGAGCTTCTCCAAAAGTCTCAGATAAAACCATATCTTTGATCACCTTGTCAAAGCGTTTATTCCAACTCCGAGATGCTTGCACCAGTCCATAAATGGAACGCTGGAGTTTGCACACTTTGTCAGCACCTTTTGGATCAACAAAACCTTCAGGCTGCATCATATACAACTCTTCTTCTAGAAATCCATTCAAGAATGCAGTCTTGACATCCATTTGCCAAATTTCATAATCATGAAATGCAGCAATAGCCAACATGATTCGGACAGACTAAAGCATTGCTACGGGTGAGAAAGTCTCATCGTAGTCAACCCCTTGAACTTGTCGAAAACCTTTCGCAACAAGTCGAGCTTTGTAGACAGTAACATTACCATCAGCGTCAGTCTTCTTCTTAAAGATCCATTTATTCTCAATGGCTTGGCGATCATCGGGCAAGTCAACCAAAGTCCATACTTTGTTTTCATACATGGATCCTATCTCGATTTCATGGCCTCTAGCCATTTTATGAATCTGGGCTCATCATCGCTTCCTCATAGTTCGTAGGTTCATCATGGTCAAGTAACATGACTTCCGAATAGGATTTCCGTACCACTCAGTGCGGATCTTACTCTAGTAGACCTACGAGGTTGAGAGAAACTTGATCTGAAGTTTCATGATCAATATCATTAGCTTCCTCACTAATTGGTGTAGTCGTCCACAGAACCGGTTCTTGTGATGAACTACTTTACAATAAGGGAGTAGATACTGATTATCTCATCAAGTTCTACTTTCCTCCCACTCACTTCTTTCAAGAGAAACTCCTTCTCTAGAAAGGATCCGAATTTAGCAAAGGAAAATCTTGCCCTCGGATCTGTGATAGAAGGTGTACCCAATAGTCTCCTTTGGGTATCCTATGAAGACACATTTCTCCGATTTGGGTTCGAGCTTATCTGGTTGAAGTTTCTTCACATAAGCATCGCAGCCCCAAACTTTGAGAAACGACAACTTTGGTTTCTTGCCAAACCATAGTTCATAAGGTGTCGTCTCAACGGATTTTGATGGTGCCCTATTTAACGTGAATGCGGCCGTCTCTAAAGCATAACCCCAAAACAATAGCGGTAAATCGGTAAGAGACATCATAGATCGTACCATATCAAGTAAAGTACGATTACGACGTTCGGACACACCATTTCGTTGTGGTGTTCCAGGTGGCGTGAGTTGCGAAACTATTCCACATTGTTTCAAATGTAAACCAAACTCGTAACTCAAATATTCTCCTCCACGATCAGATCGTAGAAACTTTATTTTCTTGTTACGATGATTTTCTACTTCACTCTGAAATTCTTTGAACTTTTCAAATGTTTCAGACTTGTGCTTCATCAAGTAGATATACCCATATCTGCTCAAATCATCTGTGAAGGTGAGAAAATAACGATATCCGCCACGAGCCTCAACATTCATCGGGCCACATACATACGTATGTATGATTTCCGACAAATCTGTTGCTCTCTCCATAGAACCGAGAACGGTGTTTTGTCATCTTGCCCATGAGGCACGGTTCATAAGTACCAAGTGATTCATAATCAAGTGATTCCGAAGTCCATCAAGATGGAGTTTCTTCATGCGTTTTACACCAATATGACCCAAACGGCAGTGCCACAAATATGTTGCACTATCATTATCAACTCTGCATCTTTTGGATTCAACATTATGAATATGTGTATCACTACTATCGAGATTCAATAAAAATAGACCACTCTTTAAGGGTGCATGACCATAAAAGATATTACTCATATAAATAGAACAACCATTATTCTCAGATTTAAATGAATAACCGTCTCGCATCAAACAAGATCCAGATATAATGTTCATGCTCAACGCTGGCACCAAATAACAATTATTCAGGTCTAAAACTAATCCCGATGGTAGATGTAGAGGTAGCGTGCCGACCGCGATCACATCGACTTTGGAACCATTTCCACGCACATCGTCACCTCGTCCTTAGCTAATCTTCGCTAATCCGTAGTCCCTGCTTTGAGTTGCAAATGTTAGCAACAGAACCGATATCAAATACCAGTGCTCTGCGAGCATTAGTAAGGTACACATCAATAACATGTATATCACATATACCTTTGTTCACTTTGCCATCCTTTTTATCCGCCAAATACTTGGGGCAGTTCCGCTTCCGGTGTCGATCGCTTGCGAGAGAAGCACTCGGTTTGAGGCTTAGGTCCGGACTTGGGTTTCTTCTCTTGAGCAGCAACTTGTTTGCTGTTCTTTTGAAGTTCCTTCTTCTTCCCTTTGGCCCTTTTCTTGAAACCAGTGGTCTTGTTGACCATCAACACTTGATGCTCCTTTTGATTTCTACCTCCGCGGCTTTCAGCATTGCGAAGAGCTCGGGAATAGTCTTGTTCATCCCTTGCATATTATAGTTCATCACAAAGCTCTTGTAGCTTGGTGGCAGTGATTGGAGAATTCTGTCAATGACGCTATCATCCGGAAGATTAACTCCCAGTTGAATCAAGTGATTATTATACCCAGACATTTTGAGTATATGCTCACTGACAGAACTGTTCTCCTCCATCTTGCAGTTGTAGAACTTATTGGAGACTTCATATCTCTCAATCCGGGCATTTGCTTGAAATATTAACTTCAACTCCTGGAACATCTCATATGCTCCATGACGTTCAAAACGTCGTTGAAGACCCGGTTCTAAGCCGTAAAGCATGGCACACTGAACTATAGAGTAGTCATCGCTTTGCTCGCCAGACGTTCTTAACGCCGTCGGCCACATCAAGAAGAGTTCGGCACCTAGCGGTGCTTCCAGGATGTAACTCTTACGTGCAGCAATGAGGATAATCCTCGAGTTACGGACCCGATCGTGTAATTGCTACCATCATCTTTCAACTTTGCTTTCTCAAGGAACGCATTAAAATTCAACGGAACAACAGACGAGCCATCTATCTACAAACAAACATAGACAAGCAAAATACTATCAGTACTAAGTTCATGATAAATTTAAGTTCAATTAATCATATTACTTAAGAACTCCCACTTAAGCAGACATCTCTCTAGTCATCTAAGTGATCACGTGATCCAAATCAACTAAACCATGTCCGATCATCACGTGAGATGGAGTAGTTTCAATGGTGAACATCTCTATGTTGATCATATCTACTATATGATTCACGCCGACCTTTCGGTCTCCGTGTTCCGAGGCCATATCTGTATATGCTAGGCTCGTCAAGTATAACTGAGTATTCTGCGTGTGCAACTGTTTTGCACTCGTTGTATTTGAACGTAGAGCCTATCACACCGAGCATCACGTGGTGTCTCAAAGACGAAGAACTTTCGAACGGTGCATACTCGGGAGAACACTTCTTGATAATTAGTGAGAGATCATCTTAAAATGCTACCGTCAATCAAAGCAAGATAATATGCATAAAGGATAAACATCACATGCAATCAATATAAGTGATATGATATGGCCATCATCATCTTGTGCTTGTGATCTCCATCTTTGAAGCACCGTCGTGATCACCATCGTCATCGGGGCGACACCTTGATCTCCATCGAAGCATCGTTGTCGTTTACGCCATCTATTGCTTCTCGACTATCGCTACCGCTTAGTGATAAAGTAAAGCAATTACAGATGCGTTGCATTTCATACAATAAAGCGACAACCATATGGCTCCCGCCATTGCCGATAACCGGTTACAAAACATGATCATTTAATACAATAAAATATAGCATCACATCTTGGCCATATCACATCACAACATGCCCTGCAAAAACAAGTTAGACGTCCTCTACTTTGTTGTTGCAAATTTTACGTGGCTGCTACGGGCTTAAGCAAGAACCAATCTTACCTACGCATCAAAACCACAACGATAGTTTGTCAAATAGACTCCGTTTTAACCTTCACAAGGATCGGGCGTAGCCACACTCGGTTCAACTAAAGTTGGAGAAACAGACACCCGCTAGTCACTTGTGTGCAAAGCACGGCGGTAAAACCAGTCTCGCGTAAGCGTACGCGTAATGTCGGTCCGGGCCGCTTCATCCAACAATACCACTGAACCAAAGTTTGACATGCTGGTAGGCAGTATGACTTATATCGTCCACAACTCACTTGTGTTCTACTCATGCATATAACATCAAACCATAAAACCAGGCTCTGATACCACTGTTGGGGAACGTAGTAATTTCAAAAAATTTCCTACGCACACACAAGATCATGGTGATGACATAGCAACGAGGGGAGAGTGTTGTCTACGTACCCTCATAGACCGAAGCGGAAGCGTTGACACAGCGTAGTGGAAGTAGTCGTCGCCTTCCGGTTCAACCGATCCAGCACCGTTACTCCGGCACCTCCGAGTTCTTGACACACGACAGCTCGATGACGCACCCTCGTTCTCCAATCCGAAGAGAGGTTCCGAGGGGAGTTCGTCAAGACGACGGCGTGGCGGACGATCTTGATGTTCTCTGTCGCAGGCTTCGCCTAAGCACCGCTACAATATGACCGAGGTGTAATATCGTGGAGGGGGCACGCACACGGCTAAGGAACGATCTCAATGATCAACTTGTGTGTCCTAGGGTGCCCCTACCCCGTATATAAAGGAGGAGGGAGGAGGAGGCCGCCCAAGGGGGCGCCATAGAGGAGGGGGAAACCTACTCCAAGTAGGTTTCCCCCCTTTTCCTTATCTTATTTGAAGGGGGAAGGAAAGAGTACTAGTATTAGGAATAAGTACTAGTAGTAGTAATAGGAAGAGGGGGGAAGGAGAAAGGAAAGGGGGGGCCGGCCCCCCTCCCCAATTCGGAATGGGCTGGGGGGCGCGCCCCCCTCCCTTGTTCCTTCTCCCTTCTTCCTATATGGGCCCAATAAGGCCCATATACCTCCCGGGGGGTTCCGTTAACCTCCCGGTAGCTCCAAACTTCTTTGGAACCTTTCCGGTGTCCAAATATATATCTCCAATATATTAATCTATATGTCTCGACCATTTCGAGACTCCTCGTCATGTCCGTGATCACATCCGGGACTCCGAACAAACTTCGGTACATCAAAATATATAAACTCATAATATAACCGTCATCGAAACCTTAAGCGTGCGGACCCTACGGTTCGAGAACAATGTAGACATGACCGAGACATGTCTCTGGTCAATAACCAATAGCGGGACCTGGATGCCCATATCGGTTCCTACATATTCTACGAAGATCTTTATCGGTCAAACCGCATAACAACATACGTTATTCCCTTTGTCATCGGTATGTTACTTGCCCGAGATTTGATCGTCGGTATCCAATACCTAGTTCAATCTCGTTACCGGTAAGTCTCTTTACTCGTTCTGTAATACGTCATCTCATAACTAACTCATTAGTTACATGCTTGCAAGGCTTGGGTGATGAGTATTACCGAGAGGGCCCAGAGATACCTCTCCGACAATCGGAGTGACAAAACCTAATCTCGAATTATGCTAACTCAACATGTACTTTCGGAAACACCTGTAGTACTCCTTTATAATCACCCAGTTACGTTGTGACGTTTGGTAGTACCCAAAGTGTTCTTCCGGTAAACGGGAGTTACACAATCCTCATAGTTACAGGAACATGTATAAGTCATGAAGGAAGCAATAGCGAATACTAAGCGATCAAGTGCTAAGCTAACGGATGGGTCATGTCAATCACATCATTCTCCTAATGATGTGATCTCATTAAACAAATGACAACACATGTCTATGGTTAGGAAACATAACCATCTTTGATTAATGAGCTAGTCAAGTAGAGGCATACTAGTGACTATATGTTTGTCTATGTATTCACACATGTATCATGTTTCCGGTTAATACAATTCTAGCATGAATAATAAACATTTATCATGATATGAGGAAATAAATAATAACTTTATTATTGCCTCTAGGGCATATTTCCTTCAGTTAACTAGTGCCACATCAGCAGCGGATGGAGACAAACCAGCCAGGGGTTGTTTTGTCTGGCTTGGGTTTGTTTGAGGGCTAGAAGAAGTAGAATAATAGATCAGGGAGTAAAGTGAACCACCCACTTTATTCACGGTAGTAAAATGGACTCTTTCTTTTTATTATTATCAACACTCAATCTAGATCAATGTTATGAAAGACTTTGGCATTCCTAACATTTCGACTTTTCCAACTGTGGATCAACCTCAGCGTATCTACCTCGATTGACAACCATTCTTGGCCTTTCCTCTCCTTATTTCTCACTTTATTTCTACATCCTCTGTTTGGTCATACTGGACCCCATCCACGTGATTGCTCTCTCTCTCTCTCTTTCTCTCCCCACTGCCAAGCCCAGGACTTGGCTAACTTTAAAAATAATTTGAAACAAGTTTGGTTTGTGGTATTATAATATCCGAAAAATCATTTGGATGGGTTTATTTTTTCTATCACAAATATTCAATTATATCAGTTATATTTCTTGATGAAAACCTTTCAATTATTTATTCACTTTCATTACTTAAAAAATGCTTGGAAAAAATAATTCTAATATTCGCATAGATTTCAATTATTTCAGTTTTCTAAAACAACCCGCATACATTTTCACACAAATTTCAACTGTTAAGCCAGATATCAATCAATTTAAGAAAACTTCACAAACTAAAATATTTCACACAATTTCAATAAGACTTCTCACAATTTCAGTAACGTTTCATGCAAAATCAACTGTGGTACACTTTTAGAACCATTCTATATAGTTCCGAAAAAACACTTCAAATTTCACACACATAAATTTCAAAAATGAAAACTGAAGATTCAGAAGTAAGGTTGTGATGTGCAATTTTACTTAACATTTTTTTATCAAATGATCCATTTATTAATTAATGACTAACCAGTTCCATGTACAAACAAAGCCAATCCTTATTTGTCATAGTGAGAAATGTGAACCCGAATTTGCACACATATGTGTCAACGACATGATGGTGTGGCGTACATGTTGTTGGAAATATTAGCAATTTACCGAATAATTTTATTGATGAAAATACTAGACAATGCATGACTAATATAGCATAGATAAAGTAAGCCATGCAAACTGATAGAGAGAAGGTAAGTAGCATCTGCATATTTGAACTAGAACGGAACACGTTTAGAACAGATACTAGAACAAGAAGTTGTGGTAGAACCTCTAACATAACGTGTATGAGACCGTACGGAACGGAAGCAGAAGCACCAGGAACGGGAGCAGAATCACCGGTCTTGGAGTCGGTGTCCTCGCCAGCCATGTCGTCGAGGAGGTTGTCGACGTCGGGGAAGAAGTCGTCGGAGTCTGGGGCGTCCGTGACGAAGAAGTCAGTAGTTGCGCGGAGCGCTCCCCAAAAACCTTATCACCCTCAAAGAGGTGCGGTTTCGGAGGGCTACTGTCCTGACTCGCGGTGCACACCGCAAGCCGGGATGGGGAAGATCGGCAGTAGCGCAGTGCTCAGGAACTCGGTGGCGAGAGGAAGAGAGGGTTCTATTGTGTCTCTAGGGAGAGGAGCGACCTCCCTTTTATAGGCACAGGAGAAGAAGGCGAGAGGGTGCAGTGTTCGTATTCAGTATCAACTACAGCAAAACTTTCCAGCTCCCGAGTGACCTTTAGTATCTCTACTCCTAATGAAGTAGTTGGTGAATAGTCTCCACGGTTTATTTTCGCTGGGTTTTTTTCGTCTCTCCTCCCACCACCACCCCATCCTGGTCCATCGGTTTATTTTTCTCTCCACTCTTTATTACAACCAGAACTTTCCTATAGTATAACAAATCATGGATCTAACTTTCTTAAATTATCATATCAATGGATTCCTTTTATTGGTTCAATTTGTCTTATGAAACAAATAACAAATTTTTAAGAAACAAATAATAGATTTGAATCTAACTTTCCTAACTTATCTAAATCAATCGATTTCTCTCATTAGTGAAATTTGTTTTAGGAAACAAATAACAGACACGTCACAAACTTTCCTCCCAATAAATAGTTTCTTAACATTTGCAAACTTCCTAATGAGACACGTCACAAACGGGCAGGTACTGATATCATGTTACCAAACAATAAAACCCCATTTGCATAAAAATCAGTTCAAAATCCTAACTTTCCTAAATTTTTACCTTTCCTTGATAACATCCAATATTTCCTATGTTTTCCACCTGTTGAAGGAAATCACCCCTCCATCGATATTAGCATTTTTTTGGAATGAGATCTCCGGGTTATGATTTTTTTTGCGATTCTTTCCAATTGTGACCTCTCCTTCCGCTCCGGCTCCTTCTCGCATAATCACCTCCACCACAGCCAGCTGACGCCATCCTAGACCTCTTGCCTCTCCACACCTTCTCCGCCACCTCCTCCTCGTACTCCATTGACAATCCCTCTATCACATTTGTCCATGGCGGTGTCAAGGGCATGGCGCAACAGCGTACCAGTGGTAGAGCAACGCATAGCAGCAGGAAGAAGCACGCAGCAGGCGAGGCGAGCGGCCGACGGTGGAGGGCGAGATGCGCCAGCGTGGCTGAGGGGCGGCCGATGAAGATGGCGCGACAAGAAGAGGCGCGAGAGCGGGGCGCGACAATGGGCGAAAGCGAAGGATAGGCAACAGCAGATGGGGCGAGCGCAGCCAGTGAGAGTGTGACGCGCGGCCAGGGTGTGCGTCGCAAGGGGCACAGTGGTGCGGTGGTTGTGGCGAGCGTGATGGCAACGGCGGGCGCGACGGACACTGTGTGGCACGTGCGTGGGCATGGAGAGCCAGAGAGGGAGTGGCCCCGCGGGCGTGGAAGAAGAGCTGAAGGCTCGGGCATGGGCGCGCATAGGAGTGCGCATGTGCCACAGGGTCAATCCGAGGAGCTCAGTGGCTACCCCTACAATGGCCAGGGCGGATGGCGGTTATCGGCCATGGCGAAATACCTAACGAGAGCAAACAAGAGGGGAAACTGGGAAAAGGCAAGAGGAGATCACGGCAGTGTCAATGGCACCCTAGGGGAAGATGATGTCTACTACACAACCTTCTTCTTGTAGGCGTTGTTGGGCCTGCAAGTGCACAGGTTTGTAGGACAGTAGCAAATTTCCCTCAAGTGGATGACCTAAGGTTTATCAATCCGTAGGAGGCGTACGATGAAGATGGTCTCTCTCAAACAACCCTGCAACCAAATAACAAAGAGTCTCTTATGTCCCCAACACACCCAATACAATGGTAAATTGTATAGGTGCACTAGTTCGGCGAAGAGATGGTGATACAAGTGCAATATGGATAGTAGATATAAGTTTTTGTAATCTCAAAATATAAAAACAGCATGGTAACTAATGATAAAAGTGAGCGTAAACGGTATTGCAATGGTAGGAAACAAGGCATAGGGTTCATACTTTCACTAGTGCAAGTTCTCTCAACAATAATAACATAGATAGATCATATAACAATCCATCAACATGCAACAAAGAGTCACTCCAAAGCCACTAATAGCAGAGAACAAACGAAGAGATTATGGTAGGGTACGAAACCACCTCAAAGTTATTCTTTCGGATCGATCTATTCAAGAGCTCGTACTAGAATAACACCTTAAGACACAAATCAACCAAAACCCTAATGTCACCTAGATACTCCATTGTCACCTCAAGTATCCGTGGGCATGATTATACGATATGCATCACACAATCTCAGATTCATCTATTCAACCAACACAAAGTACTTCAAAGAGTGCCCCAAAGTTTCTACCGCAGAGTCAAGACGAAAACGTGTGCCAACCCCTATGCATAGGTTCATGGGCGGAACCCGCAAGTTGATCACCAAAACATACATCAAGTGGCACATGAAATCCCATTGTCACCACAGATAAGCACGGCAAGACATACATCAAGTGTTCTCAAATCCTTAAAGACTCAATCCGATAAGATAACTTCAAGAGGAAAACTCAATTCATCACAAGAGAGTAGAGGGGGAGAAACATCATAAGATCCAACTATAATAGCAAAGCTCGCGATACATCTAGATCGTGCCATAGAGAGAACACGAGAGAGAGAGAGAGAGAGAGAGAGATCAAACACATAACTACTGGTACATACCCTCAGCCCTGAGGGTGAACTACTCCCTCCTCGTCATGGATAGCGCCTGGATGATGAAGATGGCCACTGGTGATGGGTTCCCCCTCTGGCAGGGTGCCGGAACGGGCTCCCAAGAGGTTTTTGGTGGCAACAGAGGCTTGCGGCGGCGGAACTCCCGATCTATCTTCTTCTCTGATGTTTTTAGGGTACGTAGGCTTATATAGGTGAACGAAGTCGGTCGGAGGACCCTCGAGGGGCCCACGAGAGGGTAGGACGCGCCCAGGGGGGTGGGCGCGCCCCCCTGTCTCGTGGCTTCCTCGATGCTCCCCTGGCATGCACTCCAAGTCTCCTGGATCATAATCTTTCCAAAAATCACGCTGCCGAAGGTTTCATTCCGTTTGGACTCCGTTTGGTGTTCCTTTTCTTCGAAATACTGAAACAGGCAATAAAATAGCAATATGGGCTGAGCCTCCGGTTAATAGGTTAGTCCCAAAAATGATATAAATGTGTAAAATAAAGCCCATAAACATCCAAAAGGGGTAATATAATAGCATGGAACAATCAAAAATTATAGATACGTTGGAGACGTATCAGAAGACAGGGGAGCTCGGGGCGGCGTGGATCGAAAGGCAATGTCGCGGTGGCCGAAGGTTGAGGAAGACGACAACGATGTCGATCTGGGGGTGCTGGACTTGATCTCGTTGGCGCATACGAATTAGCGGAGGCATTCGGAGCTCCTCGACAAGCTCCTAGCCAGCAGGGAGGGCAGTGGCCGTGTGGATGGGGTCGGTCATGGTGGCCGTGGCATCTGACTTCGTCCAGATCACCGGGATCGAGCGAGCGAGGAGGAGAAGTGGATCTGGGAGGGGGCGTCGAGGAGGAGTGAGGCCATGGGGGCAGGGGAGGCAGGGCGTCACCCTTATCCATTCCCCTTCGATGCCGGCGGGGTGGTCGGGCGGGAGCCCGGCTCTGTAGCGACGGGCTCGGGGAACAGGAGAATACGACCGTGCGGGGACTGGACCACTGTGCCGGTTCGGTGGCAAGGCCCGGGGATAGGGGGAATCCCCTTTTTCATCGTCCTTTTGGTTTTTAATGTATTCTAATCCGTTTCTCCTTTTAACACCATTTTTTATTTATTCTTATATCAACTGAATGCAATTTGTTAATTGTAAAACTATGCACACAAATCGAGCACAATATTTTTAGGTGGCACAAAAAGTTTGGGGCCAAAAGAAAATACATAAAATTAGGTTTATATTTAATTGGTTATTTTAACTACTGTTGGACCTCTTATTAATTTGACAAGATTTAATTTTTGGGTCAAATAATGTTGGGCTCAACATGTCAAAGATCAGTGGAATTTATAGAATACGGTGAACATTTTGGTTTTACTGTTTGACGAAATAATTTATTTGACTTTATTTTAAATTTGAATTGGGCTTTGATTCTTATCAAGTGGCAGTTTGGCTTAGCAAGCCTGATGACATGGCATCATTAGGGGGAGGTCACTGTAGCTAATGACTTGTGGTGTTATCCCATTTCTGAAATTTCATTGTTAAATGATTGGGGAATATATCACACTATCCATTAGTTCAGTCAAGCTCACCACAAGTCCACACATTATTGCCAATTGAGTAAGTCTTATTGGCGGGGAGAATAGGCTATGTGTGTGTGTGTTAGAGAGAGAGAGGGAGAGAGAGTGAGGAAGAGGGAGGGGGGAGAGAGAGAGTGTGTGTGTGTGTGTGTGAGGATTTGATGATAAAAAAGGTCGCCAATGTCGTAATATTGAACTCTTAAAGTTAATGTGGCCCCGTTGCAACGCACGGGCGTTCTTCTATACCCGTAGTGCGTGGCAAAAATGTAAACATCGGCTCCATTCCCGCAACCCGCGGCGCGGCGCGGCCGGCGACGGAAGAGGAGCGCGCATGGATGTCCCTCTTGTTCTCATGCTCGTACAAGTGGGGAAAGAGCCTCCCTCATAAGGAGGACCAACTCCCACTAAACTAACAATGCGGGACTAAACTTTAGTAGTATCCCTTGTCTTGCACGAATGGGCTAAGTGGGCCTTTCGAATTTATTAGGAATTTCTGAAATAGATATTGGGCTGTCCCAAAATAGACTAAATTCCAGCACATGTCATAACAAATAACATGTTTTATGAAAACAAATAACATGTTTTATTTGCTAGGTTAAATGAGGATTTTTAAGAGACAAAGTGGAACATCTAACTCTTTCTCAATTCATTCCCTAGCTAAGTGATTCCATAATACCGTCGTCTCGCCAAATTCGTGAATCAGCGTGGCGATACAGAAGCAGGTTTATTGGTGCCATCCGCTAGTTTTTTCGCAGATGAGCACAACTGAATTTTAGAGGAATATTCGGGGCTTCTAGCTGCCCATATCCCTCCTCACCCAAAAACCAAACATGTGACAACTAACCTAAATTCCGCAAACCAAATACACCCTAGAAATTAGCGTTGGTAGTCAGCTACCAATGCTACTTACGCTGTTCCACCAGTAGTAAATCCATTAGTTAAGACTACTTTACGCACAGTACTCCTGGCACGATCCTTGCATGACCGATGATCTAAAGGTGCAAATTCATGCACCAGACCTGATCAAAGGCACGACTGACTCAGTCATCCATAAATCGGGCATAGACTGTCATGTGGGTAGCAATACTCGGATTTTTATTGTTGCATTTGCTTGGGCAATATGTACTGTTGACAATAGAGGGGATCAAAGGACACCCTAGCTAGATGTTTATGGCACACCACAATGTGCTTGCAACTAATTAAACCTTTCGTGTTTCTATTTTCAACAGAACTTTTTTCTTGAGTACTATTTTCAACAGAACTATTAATTGTTGTAGCAATATATCAAAGTAATTCTTAATGCTTTGGATTTCCGCTCGACAAAGGTAAGTGATTTCGTGTCAAAACCACAGTTTTTAATTATGTGTCTCTAGCACATTTGCAAAATGTCTTTTTTTACATGTGGCTCGTAAGATTTTTATTTTCTTTACACTAATGATTTGCCCCTTGTTTCCTTGAACTTGTTTTGGATGTTTTGTATTTATACCAAATCTTAATTGTGCTAGTTCAAGCGGTATAGAACAGAAAGAACAGTTGAGTTTTCTAATTCATCTATTATTATATATTTTTGCATTTCTAGAATAGCGTTGGAGCCGGGACACACATTTCTGCCTGAGAAGTATGAGGTACACATAGGTAGGGAGCATCATCGTACTCAACCTGCTTAGGTAGACCAAGAAAACGTATGCGCTTTAGCAAGGGATGGGCGCGAAATCCGTTGCTTGTTCTTTTGGTAGCCTTCTTTCATTTCTGAATTTGCTTGCGAGCAGTCTTTGTATTACTATGAGTTCGTTGACCGCAAAATGTAACATTTGCATTTACATGCTTGAAGTAAATATCAATATCTGCCACGGTGTGCTAGATAGACAAGGATGCCACGGTGGAAGTACTAATCATGGACCTACTTGTGGTAGACTGAGTCAACATCCATTGCACCCGTGCACTAATCAATCGTTTCGTGAGATCGTAATGTGCTCACTGCCACATCACGATCATAACTTTCCGAGTGGAAATGCACACTTTACTTGCAGCCAAATTAGTCGAATGTTGTTTAGTAAAGAAATGGAAACAACAAAAGTTATGGTTGACAAATGTTGAGGTGACTTGGATTTTGTTGTGCTCCAACATCCATCTTCGTCTTATGTTAATGAAGTTTATGTCCTCTCTAAAACAAAACTACTCTCTTCGCCAGTTTAAAAAATGCTCTTACATTATGAGACGGAAGGAGTAATAGTCTAATCGATTTACAATTACATTGTCTTGGCAGCTAAAAAAAAGTTAAACTATGTGATAAAAGACAGAAGATCTATTTTTATTTGCACTTCTTTTGAGACGAGAATCAGGTTCTGTTGGAAGAAAACAGCAATAGATATGTTGTATTCCCCTTATTTTGGAAACTCGGGTGATTTTATGTGTACCATAGCTGCAAAATGTGATCTGGCATGGCTTGTTTTTGTTGCATGTTTGTGTGTTTGATTTTGTGAGCTTTCCTCCTTTTATGTTTGCTTATGCATCTAATATTTGTTAGGTTTATTCCAGGTCCATATAATTATGATGGCTTGGATGATATGACACTCGACAACATACCTGAATCCTTTAATGCTGACTTTGAGGATGGTACCATTGGGGAGATAATTATTTTTCCTTTTGTCATGTGAAGCCCAACTCTATGCTCTTAACTAGGTCTGGATCTTTGAGAGTATCCTTCATGGCGACTAGGAGATGAATATCCGAGGAAGTACTTGTTGTGGCTGAAAGGGTAGACCTGCTCTAACCAAAGGACCTTTAGATGCTTGGCCCAGTTCACCTATCATTTTTAGAAAACTCTGTCCATATGTATTTCATTTGTTAGTTTAATTTCCATCCACAACTTAATATTTTTTGTTTCAAACCTGCCAAGGGCAATGCCTACAAATTGTGGGTATATGCCACAATTATATTTCTTACTTAATTTACTCATGAAAATTATGGCCACTTCCCTACTACATTGTTGAGTGATGCAAAGAAATCACATATGGTTGGAAGTTCTCCGATGATGTTATATACTGTTAATTCATAGATCCTGAACACAGTTATCTATGCAATCTTGCAATATATTTTTTATTTTTTTGTCAATAAAACTTGATTTTCTCAGTAATATATTTTTGTATTTTTCATGGAAATGATGGGAACCCTTGACTTGGATCAAGTGTTACATTTATGTGTAATGATATTACTTCAATGACAATAGCAAATTTCTTCACAATTCACCTGTGTGCATGCGTTTGCTTGTCCAGAATGGTGATTGACATTTTAAAATATTTTGGTTTTCCTAGAAGGATATTTTGAATTATAAATAATTGTGCACTTCACATCAAATTTCCAAAATAGTTATTCTAATATTTTGATGAGAATGTTTTGGTTGATATTTATTTGATTTTTCTTATATTATGTTATGCTTAATTATTATATATTGGTAGAGACGTGCAGTGCACGTGCACACTTAGTAGTGTGATGAAAGACACATCTACGTCCATACAGAAACATGTCCAAAATAATCAATACATTTGTCGTAATAACGTCTTATATATGTTTTTGTGACATAAAAACGTATTAGATTAATGAAGAATAACTCCCGGTGCTTCTTGGCCTCTGCATCGAAATATGCACACAGCCAATTATCACAAAGTCTTACAAACTAATGAAAAGATAAAATTAATATGAATAGGACACACTGATAAACTGCCAAGCCAGTGCCCAAACTTTGTGAATGAAAATGCACACTCTACTTGCAGCCAGATTTATCGAGTGTTGTTTAGTAAAGGAAGGAAACAAAAAAATGATGTGGTTGACAAATGCAGGTGTGACTCGAATTTTGTTGTGTTACAAATCCTTGATTCTCCACTCTTGTTGCTCAGCATTCTACTATTTTCTATATGAAGGCCTTCACCCAACCTCTGCTTTTCTATAATAAAGCTTTCATTTTGTAAAAATAGCCTAAGACATGCAATTTTTGTGGCTTGCAGCCAAAAATAGAGCTGGACTACTTTTTAGCAAAAGAGCTGACTTTATTAATTCATAACTAACTACTTCCATGCACAAACAAAGGGGGGGGGGGATGTTCCTTATTTGTCGTCGCGAAAAAAATTACTCTGGAATTGTGTCTTTATGTCAATGACATGTGCTGGTCCACAAGTCATAACAAAAGAACATATATTTTTTCTCTGTGTGCAGGGCTAAATGATGATTTGAGCGTAATAACAGCTATCTACTACCTCTGTAACATAATACAAGACGTTTTTGCAATTCGATTAACTTAGTGCATTTCTCAATTCATTTCCCTAGCTAAGCTATTCCCTCATACCGTCACTCTCCAAAATAAAAGGGCACACAAAAGGAGAACAAAAGGTGTCCATGCATCCAAAAAGAAAGAGAAGGAACAATTCAAAGTCTGAATGCACTAGTACTTTTTGTTGCATCCATCCATTTATATGTATATGATACATATAGCATATGCATGGTTGCTGTTGAATAGTGATAGATTTATACAGGTCCATCCATCCACTCACTGAGGCATCAGATTCTGCTTAAACACCAAGCAGCCCAGTACAGTAGAGTATATCTCAGTGATCCATGAGGAAAACGACCCCAAAATAAAAAGGTAGCTATGCAATATTGCAATATTGCAATGCAGCTACTCCACTTATCTATGTACATATCATTCAATCTAGTGTAAGATCCAACAATCTTTTTTGCAACTTAAATTGCATCAATCCATCCTCAAAATTACCTCTCCTATCTCTCTATAATAACTTAGTTGCACCACTAGTTCTAATCATCTTCTTGATTAGTAGTAGCAGTGCTATTATAATTGTAGTTACTACTATTTTTTGCCTAATAATAACTTAACTGGATCAGTGATGATGATCGCTTGATTCACTCTTAGTTATACTACTAATTACTCATGGTTAATTGATCGCTTGAGTTGCACTTGCACGGCTCACTTGGCCTCAGCTGGTTTGGGTTTCTGGCCGGAGTAGTCTTTGGCGGTCCGGCTGCCGGGGGGCGGGCCGGACTCGGCGAGCATCTGCACGACGTCGGCCATGGTGGGGCGGAGGCCGGGGATGCTGCAGGTGCACCGGACGGCCACGCGCAGCGCCTGCACCATCTCGTCCTTGAAGGGGCTCCACGCGAGGCGCTTGTCCAGCGCCTCCGCCTCCGCCGCGGCGGCCACCTTGCCGGTCACCCACTGCACGATGTCCCTCGTCTCCCCGAACTCCGGCTCGATCGGCTTCTTCCCCGTGGCCAGCTCCATGAGCACCACCCCGAAGCTGTACACGTCGCACTTGGTTGTGGCCTTGGACGAGTAGGCGTACTCCGGGGCCAGGTACCCGTACGTGCCGGCGATGGTGGTGGTCGACGAGGTGTCGCCGCCGACGCCGCCGCCGCCGCGGGTGGCCTGGAGCACCTTGGCGATGCCGAAGTCGGCCACCTTGGGCTCGAAGTCGGCGTCGAGCAGGATGTTGGACGACTTGACGTCGCGGTGCACGATGGCGAACAGGAGGTCGTGGTGGAGGTACGCCAGGCCCTGCGCCACGCCGATGGCCACGCGGCGGCGCGTGGGCCAGTCGAGGAACCCGAAGCCGCCCCACCCGCCGCCGGCGCCGCCGTGCAGCGCGTCCCACAGGTTGCCGTTGGGCATGTACTCGTACACCAGCAGGTTGCAGTCGGCGCCCGAGTAGCAGCAGTAGAGCTTCACGATGTTCTTGTGCCGGATGCTGCCCAGCGTCTCCACCTCCGTCCGCAGCTCGCGGCTGTCGTCCTCCTCGCCGCCGCCGCCGTAGCCACGGCCATGCCCATGCCCATGCCCATGGCCGCGATGCTGATGCTGCTTCTGCCGCTGCTGCTGCTTGGACTTGGAGGAGGACACCCACAGCTTCTTCACCGCCACCAGCTCGCCGCTGCTCAGCTCGATCTTGTACACCGTGCCGGAGCCGCCGTGCCCGACGATGTTCTTGTCGATCAGCGCCTCCACGATCTCGTGCTGGTCGAAGTTTAGCTTGTGGAAGCTCGTCACGTCGTACGACGACAGCCCGCCGCCCCTCGACCCCGGCGACGACGTCCCGTCCTGCTCGCCGTCCTTCAACTCCCGCCGCCGCGTCACCCACCGGCGCGCCAGCGCCAGCATTGCCACCGCGCACACCACGCAGCACACCCCGACGATCCACGCGCTCCCGGCGAACCCCCGCTTCTCTCCGCCCTTCTGGCACAGCGGCAGCGCCGTGTCGCTCAGGTTGAGCCGGAACGCCACGCACAGCCCCGGGTTGCCGGCCACGCTCTCCAGCAGCCCTTCCTTGATCATCGCCGGAGGCACCGGCCCCGACAGGTTGTTGCCGGCGAAGTCCAGCGAGTTGGGCAGCAGCGCGCACAGCGCCTCCGGTATCTGCCCCGACAGCGCGTTCTCCGACAGGTTCAGCACGTTGAGGCTCCTCAGGTCGGCGAGCGTCTCCGGGATGGGGCCGTTCAGGCGGTTGCCCTGCAGGGACAGCTGGTTCAGCCGGACCAGCCTCCCCATCGCCGCCGGGATCGGGCCGGCGATGAGGTTGTTGCTCAGGTCGATCTTCACGAGGCCCCAGACGTCGGCGATCTCCGGCGGGAGCATGCCGGACAGCCGGTTGGCGGACGCGAACAGCGAGGTGAGGTTCTTGGCGCCGGCGATGGACGGGGGCACCGAGCCTGTGAAATGGTTGTAGGAGAGGTCCACGATGGAGGCATGCGGCAGCGCGAAGATGCCCGGCGGCACGTCGCCCTCCAGGTGGTTGCTGCTGACGCGGAACCGGAGCAGCGGCAGGCAGTCGGCGTAGGCCGCCGGGATGGTGCCGGTGAGCAGGTTGCTGAGGACAAGGATGTACTGGAGCTTACCGTTGGCGCAGGCGTGCGGCGGCAGCGGGCCCGTCAGCTGGTTCTCGGAGACCTCCAGCACGTTGAAGTCGGAGTAGCGGCCGAGGTCGGCGGGGAGCTCGCCGGTGAGCTGGTTCTTGTACACGGACAGGATCTCCAGCTGCGTGGAGTTCCCCAGCACGGCCGGGATGGGCCCGGTGAGGAAGTTGGTGTAGAGCTGCAGCACGCGGAGGCGCGGCAGTGCGCAGAGCGACTCCGGGATGGCGCCGTCGAGGCGGTTCTCGGAGAAGTCGACGTCGGCGAGGCGCGTGAGGTTGCCGAGCTCGTCCGGGATGGCGCCCTCCAGGTCGTTGTAGTAGAGCTCGAGGAACTCGAGGTTGGCGAGGCGGCCGAGCGACGCCGGGATGCGGCCGGTGAGGGAGTTGCCGCTGAGCTCGAGGTCGGTGAGCGACGTCATGTTGCCGAGCCACGCCGGCACGCCGCCGCGCATGGAGGTGGTGGACAGGATGAGCACGCGGAGGCGCCGCAGCCGCGTGAGCGCCTCCGGCGGGCGCCAGACGTCGAACCCGGGGTTCTCGTTGAAGTTGATCACCTCCAGCGAGGCCATGCCGGCGAGGGACGCGGCCGGGAACGCGCCGGAGAAGAGGTTGTCGGAGAGGTCGAGCACCCGCAGCGCCCGCATCGGGGACAGGTCCGGCAGCGCGCCCGACACGGCGGCGAAGCTGAGGTTGAGCGTCTCGAGGGAGGAGCAGTTGAGGAGGCCCGCCGGGAAGCCGCCGCGGATCTCGTTGTAGGCGAGCAGGAGGTCCCGGAGCGCCGGCAGCGCCGCGCAGATGCCGGGCGGGAGCCTGCCGGTGAGCCGCCACGACGTGAGGTCGATGCCCGTCACGTTGCCATCTGTCCCATCACAAACCACGCCCTGGAACCGGCAGTAGTCGACCGGCGTGGCCGAGGAGAAGTCCCAGCGCGCCATGGCCGGGCCGGCGAGCTCCTGCTTGAGCCGGGACAGGTACGCGGCCTGGGCGTCCAATGCCGCCGCGCCATCGCCGGCCGCCGACAGGAGGGCGACGACGACGAGCAGCAGGGCCGTCGAGCACAGCGCGGCCACCATGGCGCCTGTATCCAGCACGTACGCACGCACCTAGCTAGCTAGCCAGCCACTACCACTACCCAGTGCTGGTGGTTCTTGTTGTTGTCCGAGCAAGAAATTGGTTGGAAAATGTGTGTCGTGTGGTGGGGAGAATTGAGAAATGGAGGGAGAGCGTGTATATAAGTGGAGCGGGAATCTGCCAAAGAAATTGGCGACGGCGATGTGGATTGTGATGATGATATAAAGGGAACAGAGGGGAGATGCTGCCCAAGCTTCATCTCCTCTCCAGCTTCTTCTTTTCTCGGTGCAGTGGAGTGCAGCTGTGTCAGTCAAACAGAAGAGGACCTGGACTGTGACATCTGTTCATCAAGTGGTGGTGCAAGGGAGAAGTCCACTTTGGCCCATTCAACTTGCCCCCCAACTTTGATGTGCTCCAAATTACTACCATGTATTCTTCCACTTTAGCCATATGTAAATTTTCTTTTTTAAAAAAATTTGGACGAGTCAATTTTTCAAGATTCGTGTTTCTTTTTTCACCTTGCGTTGTTTCATGGCTTCTTGGGCTGAATTTTTGATTTGCCCCTTTTTGGGCTCAATCGACTTTTTATTGGGAATTGTACATGGCGAACGTTCGCTGTAAGGGGTGGCAAGCGAAGCATCTTTGCCGACAGTTTTATTGTAAGATGAGATCAAACGACGATAGTCTTTAAACGGAAATTGCCTTGTTGGAGAGATACTGCCATGTCTTCTGAAGAAAATAACACTTCTCCCCACTTCATCACAACTAAAAATGCCATCGAATTGCTCGCATGTGACACCTCCCAAGGTGATCGTTCGCCCATTAGGAGGGTCTTTTTTATTGGACTTGAAGCCAGCTACAGGTTGCCTATTTTTTTCTCTCTTTCTATTCTTATACATTTTTGCTATTGTTTTTCTTTTTCTTTGTAGTCGTTTTTTTGTATTTTTGGGATGTTGGGTGCGGTAAATTCATACACCCAAATACTATAAAATAAATTATGTTAGACGGTAAAAATTAGACTATTATATACTTATTCTTTGCATATTATAAAAATGCATTTTCAGTGCAAAGTTGTCTGCATTTTTTTATTTCTTCTTCTTAAAGGACAATACCAATGGCGCGAATTCATTCTTACTCAGAAAAAACCCATTTTTTATATTGTCTAGTTTTTATTTTATTTCTTCTTTACGGGTAATACCAATGCCACTATTTCATTCATTCTTAGAAAACATTATTTTTGCAAAAAATCCACTATTATGTGCTTATTCTTGCATATTATAAAAACACACAATCTATGTGTAATTGCGTGCAATTTTTTCATTATTTTGTTTTAGTTTTTCCTTCGGTTCTTTCTTCTTAAAAGGTAAAACTAATGCCACTAATTCATTTTTTCTTAGAAAACATTTTTTTGTTTTTGTTTATTTTAAATTCTCATTTACTTTAATTTTTCATGTGTTTTACCAGGTATCGGTCAAGTTTCTATTATGTTTCAAACCTGTTTTATGGTTAAAAAAAGGTCAATTGCTCCTATAAACAAATCCACCTACACAAAACTGGGTGCAAGTTCATTTTGATTATGCCGCATGTTTGTTTGTCCCACAATTGACTTACATGGAATCAAAATTAAAGCCACTTACACGTAGTTGATCCCATATTCATCTTGAACATTCTTGATGGCAGTGTAGTTTTTCTTATCCCTCCTCGTCCAAGGCCGTCGCAAAACACGCACAGACCTCGAAGGCCTGAGTGACCACGTGTGGATCCGAGACCTACTGGGTGCCCTAGGCCCGACCACCTTGGTTCAGTACATCAGCATCTAGTGCCTGCTGCGCGACATCACTCTATCCCTGGCGCCTGACGCATCTCCTGGCGCTGCATGACGTACCTCTCGCGCGAATTCCACCAAGTTTGTGCTACTTGGCACTTTTCTCGGGTTCTTCATTCGAGCCATCCTGGAGGCTGACTTGGAAATTTTGGGCGTCGCTTTGAGTCAAGATCTTCCTTTGGCTTGCATACCAGGGCTGCCGCTAGACTGCCGATCGGTTGGCTTGGCGCGGGCTAGCCCACGCCTAGCTTATCTTACTGTGCAACTAAAGAGCCTGAAACAAAGTCCTCGCTTGGTGTCGCACCACCACCAGCCTGCCGAACCAAGGGTGCGAGTTCCGGGACTAGTTCTGCTCATCCGTCCATGACGCGCCAACTACTCTTCATCGAGGCCTGGCCACCATCATCATCCTGAATGCCTGGCGAATTTGGAATCACCGCAATGGCCGCGTATTCAGCGGTGGCAGGCCTTCGGTCTCGCTTCTTACTGACAGCATCAAGGAAGAAGCTCGAGCTTGTTCTCGCCGGAGCCAAGGGGCTAGGAACCCTAATCAGCACGACCTAGCGTTAGCTAGATGGGGAGGCGCATACCCTTTCCATGCGTATTTGCTATTCTCACTCACGTCGACTCCCGCGTTCGTGCTTGTGAGAATCCGTCTATAACCGCTGCAACCTTCTTCTCCTGTCAATGCAATGATACACGGCGTATTCACGAAAAAAAAACAATTAAATCAGATCTTCGCTAGACACCCCCCCCCCCCCCCCACACACACACACACAAGTCAGACAAAGTAGCTGTGGTTAATAATGATGTACAATTCGGATGGAGGCGACTGTTGATCTACTAATGCTCTATAGAGTATAGACTATAGGCTCCACGGCTCTACTGCACTGGCTGCAATCTCCATGGGGAACAAAAGCATCCCATTTGTTTGGTGCCCATCCCAGTCACTGCCAACACTTTAGGAGGAGAAGGCGCAAACAAATATATTGATCAGAAATCAGTATTGGAACAAGTGACGTACGTGTGGTTCACTAACTTTTAATTATTAACAATGTGTGCATGCATATGCCAATCTGCACCTTTTCCCTGTTGAGTGAGTGCATGTATATGTACTTGCTCAAAATGATTTAAATAAATTAATCGTCCACTTTAATTTGCCATATTTTATTCATGAAATGCAAATGGAGAGGTAAAGCCTAAAGACATGCACAACTTTTGGGGGCAATCTTGCTGCTGGAAGATATGGGAATTCCCCCCTACAGTCAGATAATTAGTCAACATTCTCTGTATTTGTTTGGGTTTTGTGAAAGTTGATTTCGGCGCTTCGCCATTAGTGATAGAGCATTTCAGGATGTTGGCACATATTCTGTACTGGTATTAAAATGTCACTAGAACAAATGTAGACATAAAGAGTTAACATGTGTGCTACAATATGTTCTTCTTACGTAGTAGGGATATTGGCATTCGGATAACACCGAATAAAAATGACAACCCCCATTTTCAGTCCATCTGCTCATTTCTAACTACACATATTTTGTTATCAACTCTTGTGAAAATTCTAAGGCCCAGTGCATGACAGTTTCTCTTAGTTGTCATTTATTTATTTATTTATTATTCTCAGTGGTTATTCAGTAAAGTACTTGCTCTTATACATCATAAGTGGTTTGTGAGAATCTACTCTAGGTTTTAATGTGAGTTTTATTTGGCTGCATTTGCTATTGCCATGTGATACGATGTTCATGTTTGTCTAGCCATCTTTAACCTATTTTTGGTTAACTATATTTATTTTATTTTCATGCCTTTTCTCTCTCAAGAGTTTATACAATAAGCTCAACGATGTTCAGTAATCGCAACAATATCATGGGTGGCCAAAATACAATATAAAAAACGAGTGGGAGGGAAATAACGACAAGTGTAGAAGCCAAAACAATTTTCTGTAATTTTCAAAAGGTGGAGAAGGAGGTGTCCTCTCATAGGCAAGGTGGTGGAATTAGTATGATTGGTTTTGTCATATTGTTTCATAAACATCATAATCTTATAATCATTTAAACTAAGCGTACAAAAGTAATGAACAAAGTTGCACACCAGATACTGTGCAAGTCAAAAATGTTTTGAAATAGTGGAAGTACTACCTTATCAAAAAGACCACTTTGCCAAGGTAGGCACACGAATACAAGTCATCCTCATCCTCTTTCTTTAGGAGAAAATATTTCAGGGAACTTACCAAACATTTAGTTTTTGTTCCAAAGTTTATTTGCTTATTGGCTTTCAATGTTAATTCAATGTAATATCAAGTAAAAACAATGTAGCTCGCGGACAAACTTTAATTGCATGTATTGACCTAATAAAATATAAGAATTGATCTACCAGAACTTAAAATCACCGGTTGGTTGGAGTGCCACTCTTTCTAATTATATCTTATATGACGTCTAAAATTCATATATATCATCTATAAATGATCAGCACACTCACGAATTGAATTTCATTTCTGCATGTTTCTACAACAAATGAAGCGTCGGCTCGATACTACCTACTTCTAGATGCGATGAATCGGATGTGATGTACATGCTGGTATATATGAAAGCATATCATGGATCATATGTGTGGTACGTTTGCCTAATTGATAATCCAATATGTCATATATATCTTGCACTATGAAATCCTAACCACATAAACTTAAATGCAAGTTATGTTACTACAAATCTTGCTAAAGATGTTCTTTACATAGTAAAGACGTTTCCATTAGTACTCTATATAATAAGACAAACACGAGGGGCAAATAGCGACACGTGTATAAGCCAAACAAAATTTTCTGCAATTTGCTAAAGGCGAATAAGAACAAATCTTTTTATGGTGGTGGGTCCATCGGGAGGAATCCATAGTGGATAAGGAGGTGTCCTCTCCCTGGCAAGGTGGTGAATACATACCCAACACACAAAGATGCTCACTCAAAAAGGAGCACTAGTGATTAGTTAAAACTTAGCATGGTGGCCGGGAAAGTGCAAAAGGGAAGACCTTGACATGCCAAAACATAAAAATAAATGCTTGGTTTGCACACACTGCACGAACATGGTACATCCATGTGTTTTTTGATTGGTGAAAGGCATTAGGTCCAGCAGCACACATCAGCTGATGATAATCATCTGATTTGGAAAAGTTTCAGGACGAATCGCCACATATGGAAGAAGAGGGAAGGGCCCACTCTTTTCTCAAACTACTAGCTAATTGATAATTGGCTCACCGGGGGATCTGATTAAGAAAAGATTATGCACGTGTCGCGGGGCTAATTGCCCGAGCTATTTGATTGGTAACTTGAGAAGTACTTTTCAGCTGTTTTTCTTGAGCAGTAATTTCTGGTGCTGGACACTCCTACAACACAGCAATCAATCCTAATGTGAAAAGGAAACAGCATAATGCGGATAAATTAACGAAAGAGTTAGGTATATGGTAAAACTTTTACACAGAAACTATTAGAATGTAAAAAACGCTGCCACAAATTCATGGGTGGTGAGAAAAGAGAGGGATGATTACGCGGCCATTAACAGGTCAGGTGAAAAACACCGTCATATAGCACATTAGCTTATAGTGGATGGAGAATGAAGCACTTCTCCTTTTTGGAACAATGAAATATATGGAGCTGTACAATGAGTAGGCAGTGCCTACCTTGCCTAGCTGCAGCTGGGTTGAGCATCTAATTCTTCTCTAATTAATCTAGGTATATAGTGGCAGATGTGTCTATCTATCTAATCTATTGGCAAAGTAGTTAAGGACGTTGTTAGTTTAACAAGATCAAGATCTTAATTATTATTCTCAAGCTCTCATCCTTGTGCATATATTTCCCTGACCTGACTTGAGAGTTGACCCCTGGCTCCAGCTTGAGTGACTGCCTAGGAGCTCGGCAAATCTCAACGGTAAGGAGCCCAAGAAGACGAGACGGCGTAGCCCAGGGAGCCCCATCGTGACGTAAGCCCAGGCCCAACTGAGCCCGTCGTGTTTCACATTTTCGCGTTAGCAGTGGTTAATGATGATAACCCAGAAGAACATATAATGCAGCTACCATTTTGGGTCCAAAATAATGGAGACGACTGTACTGCAAATGCTCCATAGGCTTCACAGCACTACTTGCACTTGCTGCAATCTCCCGGGGGAACATAACCATCCGAATTGCTTGCTTGGTGACCATCCCAGTCATTGCCAACACCTTGGGAGGAGAAGGAGCTGACAAATGTAAAGAATGACCTTTTCTTCTTATAAACAATCTCTATGTCTACCTCAATCACACAAATTGAGGATGAAGTAGCAGCAACTAAGCAAGTATTGGCCCGACGAATGATGTGTTGTTCACTCACACTTAACAATGTGTGCATCAGTGCGTGCATGCATATGCATATTATGTGAGTGTGTTCTCACAAATTAATCATGACATTCAATTTTCTATCAAAGCCGGAAAGCATGCGGAACTTTTGAGGGGGAATCTTGCTGCCAAGATATGGTAATTTTGCCTCAGGGTCAGCTGGTCAACATTCTCTAAATTTGCTTGGATTCTATAAAGTTTTAGGTATTATAATGCACTATTATTAAATAGTCATCAATTAGAACACAACACAAACATAAGAGAGCATGTGTGCGCCGATCTCTTTTTCTTTAGCTAGATTATTGGCGTTTGGATAACACCGAATAAAATGGCAATTCATCTCTTCATTTTAAACTAGCTAAGCCTTTTTTTGCAGTTCTTATCAAAAAATATAAATTGCTTGTGCATGTAGAGAAAATGGCATTCGCTCAATTTGTCATTATTTGTTTTGTTCTCTTTCTGAAGTCATTGCTCACGGCTAATTCAATAAATATTCACTCTAGTGGTTCCCAACCTGAGGAGGTACTTTATTCATTGTCTTTGGCGATTTTCTTAACATTAAAGCTTTCTTAGGTTGTGGTTGGCATGGGCTGGGCTATGATACCTATGTTTCCGTGTCTTACTATATTTTGCCCCATTGTACCATTTGGCTAATACTATATTATTTATGTTGTTTTCATGACTACTCTGTAGCATAAACATGCACAATCAATGAACAACATAAAAAATGGACAGCAAAACGACGACATCTATAACAATTCAAACAGTTTTTTCTTTAAGTTACAAAACATGAATAAGAAAAATGTTATGGTGTTGGGTCCACTGGGAGGAATCCATAGTGGATGAGGAGGTGTCCTCTCCCTATGTGCATCATGGCGAGGTGGTGAATACACAACACATTGATGATCAATCAAAAAGGAGCACTTGTGATTAGATAAAACTCTCCAGGGTGGTCGGGAACAGCAGGCTATGTGTTGCTTACTGCAAGACCTTCCCTCGTCTCGGCGCTCCACTAATGATGGCCCAATATTGTAGCTTGATGAAGCGGTTTTAGGAAGTTTTTATGGATTAATTCAGATCTGTTTAGAAGCTTTCCTGTGATTTTTCTTCTTGTTTTGTTTCTATGTGCATTTATTGGGTTTTTGGTTTTTATTTCAAATTTTCTTTTATTTCTATTTTTTTTATTATTTTTCAATTTTTTGTTTCTTCATTTTTCAAATACATGCAAACTTTTGTCAAATACACGTTGAACATATTTCATATACAGGTTGAACATTTTTTGGTACGCATCGAACATTAATCAAATGCACATTGAGTATTTTTTAACTACACGGCGAACATTGTTTCAACATACTTTGAACATTTTTCATAAATACCATGACCATTTTTTAAACATGCAACATTTGTTAAGTGTTAGAAGATTTTAAAATGTCATGATTTTTTAATTGTATCATATTTAAATTACATGAACATTATTTGACATTGTATAAACATTTTATGAAATATTAAGAACATATTTTTGAAGCACGTGAACCTTTTCTAGAAATTTCACAAACATTTTGCAAATGGTATGAAACATTTTTCTCAAGTCACGCGAACATCTTTTTACATCTATAAACTTTTTTTAGATGCCACAAACATTTATTTGAAATGCATGACCAGTTTTTAAATGTCAAGAGTCTTTTTTATACGAACATTTTTTTAAAACCTGTGCGGATAATTTTTTACATTGCACGAATTTGTTTAAAACACATGGTGGGTGCTTCTTAAATTTAAGTAAATATATTTTACATTCAGAAATATAAATAAAAGTAACAGAAAAAACTAAAGAACGAAAGAAACTAACGCATAACTACTGGGTCGACCCACTAAGCAAAAACAGATTTGCCCATGCATCAACCTCTAAATCGACCATCTACGCCGGTGTTTATACACCTCTCCAGCACTACCGTCGACTCATTTATACACCGTTTATCATTTCACACGGGCATATGAGTTTTCCTGAATCGCATATTTCAAGATCATAGCAGTTAACTCTACTCCTAATATCTTAGTTGGTAGGATTGCGTTCGCGAATTATTTCCGTCCCACCACTTTTAACTGGTTTATTTTGCGCCCCCCCCCCCCACACAAGTCGGTCGCATCAAACGCCTCGACTCCTACCTCCCCGCTCTCTTCCTCTCGACCCGGCTCGGGTTCCACCCGCCGCCGCTCCCCCACAGGACCACCCAATCCCGCCACCGCTCCCCCACAGGACCACCCAGACCTCGCCTCCCTCGCTGGACCTCTTGCCGTCCCGCACAAGGCCCCTTCCACTCCTCCACGCACAACCAGACTTCCTCGCGGGAGGCGCGTAGGTGTGCCGTTCCGGCGGCGGCAGTGGCGCCCACGCCGACCCAATTTATGGTGCAACCTCGACATGCTAGGCATGCGTAGCCCATTCCTTTTCCTGCCGGACGGACCGTGTTTTGCCATCGGCTTCGTTGTCCATCGTCCCGCACGTTTCGCCCATCCCTCTCGTCCGCTCGTCCGCATCCCCCCTTGAAGGAAATATGCCCTAGAGGCAATAATATAGTTATTATTTATTTCCTCACATCATGATAAATGTTTATTATTCATGCTAGAATTGTATTAACCGGAAACATGATACATGTGTGAATACATAGACAAACATAACGTCACTAGTATGCCTCTAATTGACTAGCTCATTAATCAAAGATGGTTATGTTTCCTAACCATAGACATGTGTTGTCATTTGATTAGAGGGATCACATCATTAGGAGAATGATGTGATTGACATGACCCATTCCGTTAGCCTAGCACTTGATCGTTTAGTATGTTGCTATTGCTTTCTTCATGACTTATACATGTTCCTGTAAATATGAGATTATGCAACTCCTGTTTACCGGAGGAACACTTTGTGTGCTACCAAACGTCACAACGTAACTGGGTGATTATAAAGGAGCTCTACAGGTGTCTCCGAAGGTACATGTTGGGTTGGCGTATTTCGAGATTAGGTTTTGTCACTCCGATTGTCGGAGAGGTATCTCTGGGCCCTCTCGGTAATGCACATCACTATAAGCCTTGCAAGCAATGTAGCTAATGAGTTAGTTACGGAATGATGCATTACGTAACGAGTAAAGAGACTTGCTGGTAACAAGATTGAATTAGGTATTGGATACCGACGATCGAATCTCGGGGAAGTAACATATCGATGACAAAAGGAACAAAGTATGTTGTTATGCGGTTTGACCGATAAAGATCTTCGTAGAATATGTAAGAGCCAATATGAGCATCCAGGTTCCGCTATTGGTTATTGACCAAGAATAGTTCTAGGTCATGTCTACATAGTTCTCGAACCCGTAGGGTCCGCACGCTTAACGTTACGATGACAGTTTTATTATGAGTTTATAAGTTTTGATGTACCGAAGGTTGTTCGGAGTCCCGGATGTGATCACGGACATGACAAGGAGTCTCGAAATGGTCCAGACATAAATATTGATATATTGGAAGCCTATATTTGGATATTGGAATGGTTCCGGGTGAAATCGGGATTTTACCGGAGCACCGGGCCGGGGGTTACCGGAACCCTCTCGGGGGTTATTGGGCCTTCATGGGCCCTAAGGGAGAAGAGGAGAGGAGGCAAGAGGTGGGCTGCGCCCCCTCCCCTCCCTAGTCCGAATAGGACAAGGAGAGAGGCGGCGCCCCTTCCTTCCCCTCTTCCTCCTCCTTCCCCCTTCTCCTTCTCCAACTAGGAAAGAAGGGAGTCCTACTCCTGGGAGTAGGACTCCCCCTTGGCGCGCCCTCCTTGGCCGGCCGCCCACTCCCCCTTTGCTCCTTTATATACAGGGACAGGGGGCACCTCTAGACACACAAGTTGATCTTCGTGATCGTTCCTTAGCTGTGTGCGGTGCCCCCCTCCACCATATTCCACCTCGGTCATATCGTTGCGGTGCTTAGGCGAAGCCCTGCGTCGGTAGAACATCATCATCGTCACCATGCCGTCGTGCTGACGGAACTCATCCCCAAAACCCTGCTGGATCGGAGTCCGGGGATCGTCATCGAGCTGAACGTGTGCTGAACTCGGAGGTGCCGTATGTTCGGTGCTTGGATCGGTCGGATCGTGAAGACGTACGACTACATCAACCGCGTTGTCATAACGCTTCCGCTTACGGTCTACGAGGGTACGTGGACAACACTCTTCCCTCTCGTTGCTATACATCACCATGATCTTGTGTGTGCGTAGGATTTTTTTTTGAAATTACTATGTTCCCCAACAGTGGCATCCGAGCCTAGGTTTATGCGTTGATGTTATATGCATGAGTTGAACACAAGTGAGTTGTGGGCGATACAAATCATACTGCTTACCAGCATGTCATACTTTGGTTCAACGGTATTGTTGGATGAAGCGGCCCGGACCGACATTACGCGTACGCTTATGTGAGACTGGTTTTACCGCCCTGCTTTGCACACAGGTGACTAGAGGGTGTCTGTTTCTCCAACTTTAGTTGAACCAAGTGTGGCTACGCCCGGTCCTTGCGAAGGTTAAAACAGCACTAACTTGACGAACTATCGTTGTGGTTTTGATGCGTAGGTAAGAACGGTTCTTGCTCAGCCCGTAGCAGCCACGTAAAATTTGCAACAACAAAGTAGAGGACGTCTAACTTGTTTTTGCAGGGCATGTTGTGATGTGATATGGTCAAGACGTGATGCTATATTTTATTGTATGAGATGATCATGTTTTGTAACCGAAGTTATCGGCAATGGCGAGAGCCATATGGTTGTCGCTTTATTGTATGAAATGCAAACGCCCTATAATTGCTTTACTTTATCACTAAGCGGTAGCGATAGTCGTAGAAGCAATAGATGGCGTAACGACAACGATGCTATGTTGGAGATGAAGGTGTCGCGCCGGTGACCATGGTGATCACGACGGTGCTTCGGAGATGGAGATCACAAGCACAAGATGATGATGGCCATATCATATCACTTATATTGATTGCATGTGATGTTTATCCTTTATGCATCTTATCTTTCTTTGATTGACAGTAGCATTTTAAGATGATCTCTCACTAAAAATTATCAAGAAGTGTTCTCCCTGAGTATGCACCATTGCGAAAGTTCTTCGTGCTGAGACACCACGTGATGATCGGGTGTGATAGTCTCTACATTCAAATACAATGGGTGCAAAACAGTTGCACACGTGGAATACTCAGGATAAACTTGACAAGCCTAGCATATAACAGATATGGCCTCAGAACACGGAGACCGAAAGGTCGAACGTGAATCATATAGTAGATATGATCAACATAGTGATGTTCACCATTGAAACTACTCCATCTCACGTGATGATCGGACATGGTTTAGTTGATTTGGATCACGTGATCACTTAGATGACTAGAGAGATGTCTGTCTAAGTGGGAGTTCTTAAGTCATATGATTAATTGAACTTAAATTTATCATGAACTTAGTACCTGATAGTATTTTGCTTGTCTATGTTTGTTGTAGATAGATGGCTTGTGCTGTTGTTCCATTGAATTTTAATGCGTTCCTTGAGAAAGCAAAGTTGAAAGATGATGGTAGCAATTACACGGATTGGGTCCGTAACCTGAGGATTATCCTCATTGCTGCACAGAAGAATTACGTCCTAGAAGCACCGCTGGGTGCCAGGCCTGCTGCTGATGCAACTAACGACGTTAAGAACGTCTGGCAGAGCAAAGCTGATGACTACTCGATAGTTCAGTGTGCCATGCTTTACAGCTTAGAACCTTGTCTTCAAAGACGTTTTGAATGTCATGGAGCATATGAGATGTTCCAGGAGTTGAAGTTAATATTTCAAGCAAATGCCCGGATTGAGAGATATGAAGTCTCCAATAAGTTCTATAGCTGCAAGATGGAGGAGAATAGTTCTGTCGGTGAACACATACTCAAAATGTCCGGGTATAATAATCGCTGATTCAATTGGGAGTTAATCTTCCGATGATAGTGTCATTGATGAATTGTTCAATCATCGCCACCAAGCCACAAGAGCTTCGTGATGAACTATAATATGCAAGGGATGGACAAGACTATTCCCGAGCTCTTCGCAATGCTAAAAGCCGCGGAGGTAGAAATAAAGAAGGAGCATCAAGTGTTGATGGTCAACAAGACCTCCAGTTTCAAGAAAAAGGGCAAAGGGAAGAAGAAGGGGAACTTCAAGAAGAACATCAAACAAGTTGCTGCTCAAGAGAAGAAACCCAAGTCGGACCTAAGCACGAGACTCGAGTGCTTCTCCGAAGCGGATCGACACTGGAAGTGGAACTGCCCCAAGTATTTGGCGGATAAGAAGGATGGCAAAGTAAACAAAGGTATATGTGATATACATGTTATTGATGTGCACCTTACTAATACTCGCAGTAGTACCTGGGTATTTGATACTGGTTCTGTTGCTATTATTTGCAACTCAAAACAGGGACAACGGATTAAGCGAAGATTGGCTAAGGACGAGGTGACGATGCGCGTGGGAAATGGTTCCAAAGTCGATGTGATCGCGGTCGGCACGCTACCTCTACATCTACCATCGGGATTAGTTTTAGACTTAAATAATTGTTATTTAGTGCCAGTGTTGAGCATGAACATTATATCTGGATCTTGTTTGATGCGAGACGGTTATTCATTTAAATCAGAGAATAATGGTTGTTCTATTTATATGAGTAATATCTTTTATGGTCATGCACCCTTGAAGAGTGGTCTTTTTTTATTGAATCTCGATAGTAGTGATACACATATTCATAGTGTTGAAACCAAAAGATGCAGAGTTGATAATGATAGTGCAACTTATTTGTGGCACTGCCGTTTAGGTCATATTGGTATAAAGCGCATGAAGAAACTCCATACTGATGGACTTTTGGAATCACTTGATTATGAATCACTTGGTACTTGCGAACCG
Source organism: Aegilops speltoides (assembly GCA_021437245.1). Classification (NCBI taxonomy): domain Eukaryota; kingdom Viridiplantae; phylum Streptophyta; class Magnoliopsida; order Poales; family Poaceae; genus Aegilops; species Aegilops speltoides. Next base: position 7,783,579 of record CM038145.1, read on the forward strand.
TGCCTCATGGGCAAGATGACTAAAACGCCGTTCTCCGGAACTATGGAGCAAGCAACTGATTTGTTGGAAATCATACATACTGATGTTTGTGGTCCAACGAATATTGAGGCTCGCGGCGGGTATCGTTATTTTCTCACCTTCACAGATGATTTGAGCAGATATGGGTATATCAACTTAATGAAACACAAGTCTGAAACATTTGAAAAGTTCAAAGAATTTCAGAGTGAAGTGGAAAATCATCGTAACAAGAAAATAAAATTTCTACGATCTGATCGTGGAGGAGAATATTTGAGTTACATGTTTGTCTTACATTTGAAACAATGCGGAATAGTTTCGCAACTCACGCCACCCGGAACACCACAACAAAATGGTGTGTCCGAACGTCGTAATCGTACTTTACTAGATATGGTGCGATCTATGATGTCTCTTACTGATTTACCGCTATCGCTTGGGGTTATGCTTTAGAGACGGCCGCATTCACGTTAAATAGGGCACCATCAAAAACCGTTGAGATGACGCCTCATGAACTGTGGTTTGGCAAGAAACCAAAGTTGTCGTTTCTTAAAGTTTGGGGTTGCGATGCTTATGTGAAGAAACTTCAACCAGATAAGCTCGAACCCAAATCGGAGAAATGTGTCTTCATAGGATACCCAAAAGAGACTGTTGGGTACACCTTCTATCACAGATCTGAGGGCAAGATTTTCGTTGCTAAATTCGGATCCTTTCTAGAGAAGGAGTTTCTCTCGAAAGAAGTGAGTGGGAGGAAAGTAGAACTTGATGAGATAACTGTACCTGCTCCCTTATTGTAAAGTAGTCCATCACAAGAACCGGTTCCTGTGACAACTACACCAATTAGTGAGGAAGCTAATGATATTGATCATGAAACTTCAGATCAAGTTTCTCTTGAACTCTCGAGGTCTACCAGAGTAAGATCCGCACTGAGTGGTACGGTAATCCTATTCTGGAAATCATGTTACTTGACCATGGCGAACCTACGAACTATGAGGAAGCGATGATGAGCCCAGATTCCGCAAAATGGCTAGAAGCCATGAAATCTGAGATGGGATCCATGTATGAGAACAAAGTATGGACTTTGGTTGACTTGCCCGATGATCGGCAAGCCATTGAGAATAAATGGATCTTTAAGAAGAAGACTGACGCTGATGGTAATGTAAATGTCTATAAAGCTTGACTTGTTGCGAAAGGTTTTCGACAAGTTCAAGGGGTTGACTACGATGAGACTTTCTCACCCGTAGCGATGCTTAAGTCTGTCCGAATGATGTTAGCAATTGCTGCATTTTATGATTATGAAATTTGGCAAATGGATGTCAAAACTGCATTCTTGAATGGATTTCTGGAAGAAGAGTTGTATATGATGCAACCAGAAGGTTTTGTCGATCCAAAAGGTGTTAACAAAGTGTGCAAGCTCCAGTGATCCATTTATGGACTGGTGCAAGCATCTCGGAGTTGGAATAAATGCTTTGATAGTGTAATCAAAGCATATGGTTTTATACAGACTTTTGGAGAAGCCTGTATTTACAAGAAAGTGAGTGAGAGCTCTGTAGCATTTCTGATATTATATGTAGATGACATATTATTAATTGGAAATGATATAGAATTTCTGGATAGCATAAAGGGATACTTGATAAAAGTTTTTCAATGAAAGACCTCGGTGAAGCTGCTTACATATTGGGCATAAAGATCTATAGATATAGATCAAGACGCTTAATGGGACTTTCACAAAGTACATACCTTGATAAAGTTTTGAAAAAGTTCAAAATGGATCAGGCAAAGAAAGGGTTCTTGCCTGTATTACAAGGTGTGAAATTGAGTCAGACTCAATGCCCGACCACAGAAGAAGATAGAGAGAAAATGAAAGATGTTCCTATGCTTCGCCATAGGCTCTATCATGTATGCAATGCTGTGTACCGACTGACGTATGCTTAGCAATAAGCTTGGCAGGAAGGTACCAAAGTAATCCAGAGTGGATCACTAGACAGCGGTCAAGAACATCTGAAATACCGAAAAGGACTAAGGATATGTTTCTCGATATGGAGGTGACAAAGAGCTAGTCGTAAATGGTTACGTCGATGCAAGCTTTGACACTGATCCGGACGATTCTAAATCGCAAACCGGATACGTGTTTTTATTAAATGGTGGAGCTGTAAGTTGGCACAGTTCTAAACAAAGCGTCGTAGCGGGATCTACATGTGAAGCGGAGTACATAGCTGCTTCGGAAGCAGCAAATGAAGGATTCTCGATGGAGTTCATTTCCGATCTAGGTGTCATACCTAGTGCATCGGGACCAATGAAGATCTTCTGTGACAATACTGGTGCAATTGCCTTGGCAAAGGAATCCAGATTTCACAAGAGGACCAAGCATATCAAGAGACGCTTCAATTCCATCCGGGACCAAGTCCAGGTGGGAGACATAGAGATTTGCAAGATACATACGGATCTGAATGTTGCAGACCCGTTGACTAAGCCTCTTCCACGAGCAAAACATGATCAACACCAAGACTCCATGGGTGTTAGAATCATTACTGTGTAATCTAGATTATTGACTCTAGTGCAAGTGGGAGACTGAAGGAAATATGCCCTAGAGGCAATAATAAAGTTATTATTTATTTCCTCACATCATGATAAATGTTTATTATTCATGCTAGAATTGTATTAACCGGAAACATGATACATGTGTGAATACATAGACAAACATAACGTCACTAGTATGCCTCTACTTGACTAGCTCATTAATCAAAGATGGTTATGTTTCCTAACCATAGACATGTGTTGTCATTTGATTAAAGGGATCACATCATTAGGAGAATGATGTGATTGACATGACCCATTCCGTTAGCCTAGCACTTGATCGTTTAGTATGTTGCTATTGCTTTCTTCATGACTTATACATGTTCTGTAAATATGAGATTATGCAACTCCGTTTACGGAGGAACACTTTGTGTGCTACCAAACGTCACAACGAATCGGGTGATTATAAAGGAGCTCTCTGGTGTCTCCGAAGGTACATGTTGGGTTGGCATATTTCGAGATTAGGTTTTGTCACTCCGATTGTCGGAGAGGTATCTCTGGGCCCTCTCGGTAATGCACATCACTATAAGCCTTGCAAGCAATGTAGCTAATGAGTTAGTTACGGAATGATGCATTACGTAACGAGTAAAGAGACTTGCCGGTAACGAGATTGAACTAGGTATTGGATACCGACGATCGAATCTCGGGCAAGTAACATACCGATGACAAAGGGAACAAAGTATGTTGTTATGCGGTTTGACCGATAAAGATCTTCGTAGAATATGTAGGAGCCAATATGAGCATCCAGTTTATGCTATTGGTTATTGACCAAGAATAGTTGTAGGTCATGTCTACGTAGTTCTCGAACCCATATGGTCCGCACGCTTAACGTTACAATGACAGTTTTATTATGAGTTTATAAGTTTTGATGTACCGAAGGTTGTTCGAAGTCTCGAATGTGATCACGGACATGACGAGGAGTCTCGAAATGGTCGAGACATAAAGATTGATATATTGGAAGCCTATATTTGGATATCGAAATGGTTCCGGGTGAAATCGGGATTTTACCGGAGCACCGAGGGGTTACCGGAACCCTCTCGAGGGTTATTGGGCCTTCATGGGCCCTAAGGGAGAAGAGGAGAGGAGGCAAGAGGTGGGCTGCGCCCCCTCCCCTCCCTAGTCCGAATAGGACAAGGAGAGGGGTCGACGCCCCCCTTTCCTTCCCCTCTTCCTCCTCCTTCCCCCTTCTCCTTCTCCAACTAGGAAAGAAGGGAGTCCTACCCCTTGGTGAAGGCGTCGTCCAAAGCACAACCGAAGGCCAGGTTTCTCCTTCCCGCCGAGACCAGGAAGAAGCGCGCAACAATTGTGAGGCCACCGCCATACTGTTGGGGAACGTAGTAATTTCAACAGTTTTCCTACGCACACGCAAGATCATGGTGATGGCATAGCAACGAGAGGGGAGAGTGTTGTCTACGTACCCTCGTAGACCGTAAGCGGAAGCGTTAGCACAACGCGGTTGATGTAGTCGTACGTCTTCATGATCCGACCGATCCAAGCACCGAACGTACGGCACCTCCGTGTTCAGCACACGTCCAGCTCGATGACGTCCCCCGGACTCCAATCCAGCGAAGCGTCGGGGATGAGTTCCATCAGCACGACGGCGTGGTGACGATGATGATGTTCTACTGGTGCAGGGCTTCGCCTAAACTCCACGACGATATGACCGAGGTGGAATATGGTGGAGGGGGGCACCGCACACGGCTAAGGAACGATCCGTAGATCTAAGTCTGACAGTAGAATTGGGGGTAGGTATGGAGAGGCAAGATCCTAGCTATGGAGCAGTTGTGAACACAAGGATGTACGAGTTCAGGCCCTTCTCGGAGGAAGTAACAGCCCTACGTCTCGGAGCCCGGAGGCGGTCGACTGGATTATGTGAGTATGGATTACAGGGGTGCGAACCCTTTACACTGAGGAGGGGGGTGGCTTATATAGCGTCCGCCAGACCCCTCCGGCCCTCAGTAATGTAGGGTTTAAAGTACATTAAGTCTAGGCGTTACTGGTAACGCCTTACATAAAGTGTCCTAAATACCATAAAGACTACTTAATTACAGACCGTTTGGATGCAAAGTGGCTCTTGATCTCCCGGTGGTCGAGTGAGTCTTCATGGTCGAGTCCTTCGAGTCCGTCGAGTGAAGTACCTCTTGGTCGACTGGAAGGCAGTTTCTTCTGAGGGTGTCCTTGGGTAGGGTACTTTAGATCAGGTCTATGACCCTACCCTAGGTACATGACTTCATCATTAGCCCCCGAATGGATCGAGGTTCGAGTGAAGAAGGGGTTGATAATATTTCCGACCTGCTTTTATGTTCTGGACGTGTATCATTTTGGACCAATAATCTCTTCGTTGACAACAACAACTTTTCTTTCAGTCGCCTGGATCCATTCTTTTCTCTCGTTGAGTGAACTTTTGAACTTAGTAATTTCCGAGCAACGGATCGCGGGAAATCTCTCGTCTGACAGATCGATCTGCTGTTAGCGGATTCTGCGGGATCCGAATTTTGGGAAGCGCGCGAAGCGGGGCGTACTGCGGCGCTCGGATGGGATAGGGCATAGACGCCTCGATTCCCGCGCTATCTTTTTCGCCACGTATCGCGTCCGCGCGACTGTTTCGGGATGTGATTGGATTGCCTGGGCCCACTTGTCATCCACTCGGAAGCGGCTCTATAAAATGCGCCCGGTGAGGGTTTTGAACAAGACTTCTCAATCCCCTTCGTCCTATCCACCTCGCCGCATCGCTGCTCTCGCCTCTGCCCAACCACTCCTCGTGCGCTTCGACAGCAACAATGGTGAAGGAGAAGACGGCGGCTCTAGAGCGTGCTAAGAAGGCGACGACGACAGGGAAGGCGAAAGGGAGAGCGATTAGTCGGGGTGGATCCTCGTCAAGGTCCCGCCTGCCGCAAGGCTGGGTCCAAGGGGATTGGATCCGGTCGACCATCACCGAGAAGGATCTCGCGGAGATGGCCAACGAGGGTTGGATCCCCCACGGAGCAGCGAGGCTCCCGGGGAACGAGTGGCAACCACAGCCGAAAGAGGGTGAGTGTGTTCTTCTGGCCACCCACGTCGACCGTGGATTTTCTCTGCCTCCGAGTGTTTTCTTCCGTGGTTTCTTGAATTTCTTTGGGGCGCAACTCCACCACTTCAACCCGAATTCCATCGCCTACCTTTCTGCCTTCGTGTCCATGTGCGAGAACTTCCTGGGCTGCCGACCGCACTGGGGTCTGTTCAAGCACATATTCACTTGTCGTTCTCAGACAGTGAAAAAGGCGAGTCCAGATGACGATAAGACCAAGGTTATTCAGATGTGTGGAGGTCTGGGGATTCAGATGAGAAACAAGAGCACCTTTTTGGCCATGACTCTCCCTGAGTCGGTCAGAGGATGGCAGTCGACTTGGTTCTACTGCCAAAACGAGTCGACGCCGGGGCTGTCGAGTGGTCTCCCTCCGTTTACCATGGACCGAGCAAGCAAACCCTCTTCTCTGAAGGTGCTCCCTGAGGAGAAGGCCCAAGTGAAGATGTTGATGGAGCGTGTAGTCTAGCTAGTTCGGGAAGGAGTGATGGGTATGGACCTTCTGGAGGTCTTCCTTAGGCGACGCATCCAGCCTCTTCAGTACCGAGGCCATTGTATGTGGCTGTACTGTGGAACCGAGGATGAAACTCGGGTCCATCCAGAAGAAGTCGACGATGCCACCTTGGAGAGGTGGATGGCCGCGGTCACTGGGAACAAAGACAACCCTCGAGGAGCCAGGAGGATTCCGCCACTCGACCATTCTAGCACTCCAGACAAGGTATGCCCACTTTATTTCCAGTTGTAATCTTGCCATACTTATTCCGCTTTCGCTGCAAGTTGGTCGATTGATCTTTATTTTGCTGTCTGTCAGGCCTTCACCGAACTATACTCGATGCCCAATGGAGCACAGACGTCGACTGAAGAAGAGGAAGGAAGTGGGGGCGAAAGCCAGGAGGAGTGGGACTCGGATGCTGCTGTTGATGATGATGATGACGACTCTGATGGTGAGGAAGAAGAGGAGGAGGAGGAGGAAGTTGCACCGCCTCGCACGGAAAGGCGATCGAAGCTCGTCCATGACCCTGCGACTGAACGTGGCAAGGGGGTTGCAACTGTCGCGCAGTCGACCAAGCGCCCTCGGACCACTTCTCCGGCACCGACTGAGAAGGCTCCGAAGCAATCTCGAATGGCGCCATCGAAACCGGCGAAGGTCTTGCTGAAGATGAAGGTGTCGATTCCCACCATATCAGGGTAAAAATGCTATTTGAATCTTCTTGCTCTACATGAGTTTATTTTTGGTCGACTCATGAGTTAACCGACTGGTTTTTGGAATTGCAGTGCTGCTACTTCTGATACCTCAACCAGGGCTGACAATCATGAGATGGAAGATGCTGCTACCTCAAAACCTGGTATGACTTTCATAAACTCGTCTTCAGTCGATTGGCTCTTAGTCTCTAATTCTGATTCTTTTCTGTAGCTCCATCCAATGTCATTATCACCCTTCCCGACGACGACGATGATGAGGAACCACTGAAGCAGAGGAAGAGTAGGAAAGCGTCCGCTGGTAGGGTGACTCAGGACGTGCCAGCACCCGAGACACTGGTCGCGGAGGTGGAGAACACCACTCGTCACATCGTGTCTTTCGCGGTGCCATTGACGAGTGCTCACCCCGCGTTGTTGAGTGCTGCACATCCTTCACTTTTCTCGACCCACTACGTCCTAGAGGACCAAGCCAGTGCTGCAAAAGAAGCGATACGCCAGGCGGGAGTCATGATGGAGCAGGTGAAGGCCATCCGGGAGGCTAGCCAGGCAGCCTATGACGCCAGTTCCGCTCTCCAGAGTAACGTTCAGGTCAGTCGTTCACCGCCTGTTCTGTTAGGATATGATGTCTGAAGATTCTTCTTTTCTGAAATTCTTAGTAATTGTCCTACACCCATTGGGTGTGTCGATTGAAATTTCGAATTAGTGGGGGCACGCTGAGTGCACCCACTGGGTGTAGTCCCCAAGGCTATGGTGGGCTGCTGGCAGTCGACCATAGTCTTTATGTTTCAAACTTTTTCCTTCATTCGATTAGGTCGAACGGACTTTCAGACCGGTGGGGGCACGCTGAGTGCACCCACTGGGTGTAGTCCTCGAGACTGTGGTCGACTGCTGGCAGTCGGCTACAGTATGAAGAATATGTCCTGTTTTTTTTTGTTGGTCGACTGGTCGACTCTTCCTTGATAGAACTAGTGGGGGCACGCTAAGTGCACCCACGGGGTGTAGTTCCCGAGACTACGGTCGAATGTTTGTATTCGGCTGTAGTCTTAGAAACGTATGATTTTTCCTTAGTCACTCGGAAGTGAATTATCTTTGACATCTTGTCGATTGGTTCTTCGTAGAAATCCTGCGACCTTGCGGCTCGTTACACCGAGTTGGAGAACAAACATATCCAACTCGAGCTTGATCTGAAGCTGGTCCAGGAGAATTTGGCGAAGGCAAAGGAGGAGACCAAAGGTATGTTTGGTGAGGCCTCGACGACTGCTTTTGCCCCTCATTTGTTTCAAAGTTTGATCTTGTTGTAACTTTGCAGGCAAAGTGAAGGAAGCCCAAAAGAAGAAAGACCTTGAGCTAGCTGAGATGCAGAAGACAGCTTTAGAGAAGACCAAGCTCGCATACAAGAAGTTGGCTTCGGTCACCAGGCTTGAAGAAGAGAACACCAATCTGAAAGCTGCTCTTGCTATTGCCAACAAGGAGGTCAGTCGACTGAAAAGCGATAAAGTTGTTCTGAATGACAAGGTCAGTGAGTTGGCGGGGAAGAGGATGATCTGGAGGCTTATCTGGGCGGACTCGCCAAGAAGTTGTTCCTCATGCTCGAAGGTAATCCTTTGCACCAAACAATTGTTTTTACAGTGAACTTTCCATTCGACCGTTGCCTTGACTCGGCGATTGTACTTGCAGAATTTTGCCAAAAGTTTGAAGAGGAGACTGGTCGACTGGAACCAAACCTGGACCCCATCAACTCTCCGGTGAATGATGAAGTCGCCATGAACATGTTCCGGCTCGAGTCTCGTGTTGCTGCTGTCATTGACTATCTTGCAAGGCTGAAGGTCGCCACTTCCCGCATTGACACTACGCTCTGGCCCAGGGAGACGCTCCAAAACGACCTCGAGTCTCTGATGACTCGACTAAACGCAGTCCCTGGTCGAGTGCAGGAGTGGAAGAAGTCTTCTGCCAGGTGCGGTGCAGATGTCGCTCTGTGTCTGGCCCGAGTCTATTGCAAGGATGCACGAGAAGACAAGCTGGCGGCTCTTCAGGTGGCTAACACCAAGAAGCATGATTTCCGGTCTTTCATGGAGACTTTCATCACCGCTGCCACTCGGATCGCGGATGGAATCGACCTTGATGAGTTTGTGGCGCCTTCCAGCCCTCCACAGGAGGGGTAAAAACTTCTTGAGCTCAACACTTTAAATTTGCCTCGGTATCCCGAGTGATTTTGTAACCGATAAACCTTAACAGGCTTAGCACCTGAGCACTTTCGGTTCTGTTAGGTATTTATCCAAACTTGGATTCGATGTTCAAATATGCTTGCATTCGGTTTGAAATGTCTTTTGCAGATTAAAGCGAGATGCTTACTGCAATCGACTTATCCCCCAATTCACTTAGGCAGGCACTGGGCTGCGGCTAAGCCCCCGAGTGGGAGGCATGCTCCACTCGGTAGGATTTTTCAAAACTTAGGCGAGCACTGGGCTGCAGCTAAGCCCCCGAGTGGGAGGTATGCTCTCCACTCGGTAGGATTTTTCAAAACATAGGCGAGCACTGGGCTGCAGCTAAGCCCCCGAGTGGGAGGTCTACTCTCCACTCGGTGGGATTTTCATAACTTTGTACTTGTGGCGTAGCTCGAAGGAGAGGGTAGCACTCGACCTGCACTTCGCCCTCCTTGCGACTGCACGTTGTACTTGCGGTGTAGCTCGAAGGAAAGGGTCGCAGTCAACCTGCACCCCGTCCTCCTTGCGACCGCACGTTGTACTTGTGGCGTAGCTCGAAGGAGAGGGTCGCAGTCGACCTGCACCTCGTCCTCCTTATGCATCGCACATTGTACTTGTGGCGAGCTCGGAGGAGAGGGTCGCAATCGACCTGCACTCGTCTTTCTTGCTACCGCAAGACATTGTACTTGTGGCGAGCTCGGAGGAGAGGGTCGCATCGACCTGCACCTCGTCTTCCTTGCTACCAAGACGTTGTACTTGTGGCGTGGCTCGGAGGAGAGGGTCATGATCGACCTGCACTCGTCCTCCTTATGGAGCGCATGTAGAATTTGTACTTAGGCGAGTACTTTGACTGCAGCTAAGCCCCCGAGTGGGAGTCTGGCTCACCACTCGGTAGGATTTTATTGAAACTTAGGCGAGTACTTGGACTGCAGCTAAGCCCCTGAGTGGGAGTCTGGCTCATCACTTGGTAGGATTTTATTGAAACTTAGGCGAGTACTTGGACTGCAGCTAAGCCCCCGAGTGGGAGTCTGGCTCACCACTCGGTAGGATTTTATTGAATCTTAGGCGAAACAGATACGCAGCTAAGCCCCCGAGTGAGAGGCTGGCTCACCACTCGGTAAGGATTTTTTTACAAACTTAGGCGAAACGGATTCGCAGCTAAGCCACCCACTGAGGGGGAAATTTTACTGAATAAATAAAAGTGACAAAAATCATTGGGGAAATATGACACTATTATCTTTCAAAACATGAACTACAGAAGTACTTTTATTACAACTCATCTGAGTGAAGGCTTAAGTGTAAAATGGGCGGAGTAGCTCCGCGTTCCAAGCTCGGGGCTCGTCAATTTTGTGCTCGACGTTGTAGAGACGGTACGCACCATTGTGGAGAACCTTGGTAACGATGAAGGGTCCTTCCCAAGAAGGAGCAAGCTTGTGTTGTTTCTGCTGATCCACTCAGAGAACCAAATCCCCTTCCTGGAAGGCTCGACTCTTCATGTTTCTAGCGTGGAAGCGACGCAAGTCCTGTTGGTAGATAGTCGACCGGATCAGAGCCATCTCTCTTTCTTCCTCTAAAAGGTCGACTGCGTCCTGCCGCGCTTGTTCCGCTTCAGCTTCATTGTAGAGCTCGACCCGAGGAGCATTGTGGAGCAGATCACTCGGCAAGACCGCTTCAGCTCCATAGACCAAGAAGAATGGAGTTCTTCCGGTCGACCGATTAGGCGTGGTCCATAGACCCCAAAGCACTGAAGGAAGCTTGTCGAACCATGCTCCAGCCGCATTCTTGAGATCACGCATCAGTCATGATTTCAATCCCTTGAGGATCAAGCCATTGGCTCGCTCCGCTTGTCCATTCAACTGCGGATGGGCGACTGAAGCGCGACTCAAGTGCCTTGAGATGTGCAGAATGCTCTGAATTCCTCCGAATCGAAGTTCGACCCATTGTCAGTGATGATGCTGTGCGGGACTCCATATCTGAATATCAATTCCCTGATGAAGCTAACAGCAGTACCGGCGTCAAGGTTCTTGATGGGTTTAGCCTCAATCCACTTGGTGAACTTGTCGACTGCCACCAGTACATGTGTGAAACCGCTTCATCCTGTCCTCAAGGGGCCCACCATATCCAACCCCCATACTGCGAAGGGCCATACGAGTGGTATGGTCTTCAGAGCTGATGTAGGCTTGTGTGACATGTTGGAGTAAAACTGACATCCCTCGCACTTGTCCACTATCTCCTTTGCCATCTCATTTGCCCTTGGCCAATAAAATCCGGCTCGGTATGCTTTGGCCACATGAAGGAAATATGCCCTAGAGGCAATAATAAAGTTATTATTTATTTCCTTATTTCATGATAAATGTTTATCATTCATGCTAGAATTGTATTAACCGGAAACATGATACATGTGTGAATGCATAGACAAAACAATGTGTCACTAGTATGCCTCTACTAGACTAGCTTGTTAATCAAAGATGGTTATGTTTCCTGACCATGAACAAGGAGTTGTTATTTGATTAACAAGGTCACATCATTAGTAGAATGATCTGATTGACATGACCCATTCCCTTAGCTTAGCACACGATCGTTTAGTATGTTGCTACTGCTTTTATCCATGACATATACATGTTCACGTAACTATGAGATTATGCAACTCCGTTTACGGAGGAACACTTTGGTGCTACCAAAGCGCCACAACGTAATCGGGTGATTATAAAGGAGTACTACAGGTGTCTCCAAAGGCAGATGTTGGGTTGGCGTATTTCGAGATTAGGTTTTGTCACTCCGATTGTCGGAGAGGTATCTCTGGGCCCTCTCGGTAATGCACATCACTGAAGCCTTGCAAGCACTACAACTAATGAGTTAGTTGTGAGATGATGTATTACGGAACGAGTAAAGAGACTTGCCGGTAACGACATTGAACTAGGTATTGGATACCGACGATCGAATCTCGGGCAAGTAACATACCGATGACAAAGGGAACAACGTATGTTGTTATGCGGTCTGACCGATAAAGATCTTCAAAGAATATGTAGGAACCAATATGGGCATCCAGGTCCCGCTATTGGTTATTGACCGTGAATAGTTCTAGGTCATGTCTACATTGTTCTCGAACCGTAGGGTCCGCACGCTTAAAGTTTCGATGACAGTTATTATGAGTTTATGTATTTTGATGTACCGAAGAAGTTCGGAGTCCCGGATGTGATCACGGACATGACGAGGAGTCTCGAAATGGTCGAGACATAAAGATTGATATATTGGAAGCCTATGTTTGGAGTTCGGAATGGTTCCGGCGTAAAACAGGAATTTACCGAGTACCGGAGGTTACGGAACCCCGTGGGGTAAATGGGCCTCGGTGGGCCTCGAGGGAGAAGAGGAGGGGCGGCAGAGGAGGTGGCGCGCCTCTCCCCCAGTCCGAATAGGACAGGAGGAGGCGGCGCCTCTCCTCTTCCCCTCCCCAAATCCTATTCCAACTAGGAAGGGGGAGTCCTACTCCGGTGGGAGTAGGACTCCTCCGGCAGCGCCCTAGCTAGGCCGGCCGGCCTCCCCTCCCTCCTTTATATACGGGGCAGGGGGCACCCTTGAACACACCAGTTTGATCTTTAGATCGTTCCTTAGCCGTGTCGGTGCCCCTCCACCATATTCCACCTCGGTTATACTGTCATGAAGCTTAGGCGAAGCCTGCGCCGTGAAACATCAAGATCGCCACCACGCCGTCGTCGACGGAACTCTCCTCGACACTCGGCTGGATCGAGTACGAGGGACGTCATCGAGCTGTACGTGTGTCAAGAACTCGGGGCGTCGAGTAACGGCGCCGGATCGGTCGGATCGCGAGGAGAACGTCGACTACTTCCTCTACGTTGTGATCGCTTCCGCCGGGTCTCACGAGGGTACGTAGACAACACTCTCCCTCTCGTTGCTATGCATCACCATGATCTTGTGTGTGCGAGGAAAATTTTGAAATTACTACGTTCCCCAACGGTGGCATCGAGCCAAGTTTTTTCTATGGTTTGATGTTTTGCACGAGTAGAACACAAGTGAGTTGTGGGCGATACAAGTCATACTACCTACCAGCATGTCATACTTTGGTTCAGCGGTATTGTGAGATGAAGCGGCCTGACCGACATTACGCGACGCGCTACGCGAGACTGGTTTCACCGCCACGAGCACTCGTTGCTTAAAGGTGACTGGTGGGTGCTGTCTCTCTCACTTTAGTTGAACCGAGTATGGCTACGCCCGGTCCTTGAGAAGGTTAAAACGGAGTCTATTTGTGAAAGTATCGTTGTGGTTTTGATGCGAGGTGAGATTGGTTCTTGCTTAAGCCCGTAGCAGCCACGTAAAATTTGCAACAACAAAGTAGAGGACGTCTAACTTGTTTTTGCAGGGTATGTTGTGATGTGATATGGTCAAGACGTGATGCTATATTTTGTTGTATGAGATGATCATGTTTTGTAACCAAAGTTATCGGCAATGGCAGGAGCCATATGGTTGTCGCTTATTGTATGCAATGCAATCATACTGTAATGCTTTACTTTATCACTAAGCGGTAGCGATAGTCGAGAAGCATAAGATTGGCGAGACGACAACGATGCTACGATGGAGATCAAGGTGTCGCGCCGGTGGCGATGGTGATCATGGTGGTGCTGCAAGATGGAGATCATGAAGCACAAGATGATGATGACCATATCATATCACTTATATTGATTTGCATGTGATGTTTATCCTTTTATGCATCTTATCTTGCTTTGATTGACGGTAGCATTATAAGATGATCTCTCACTAAATTATCAAGAAGTGTTCTCCCCGAGTATGCACCGTTGCCAAAGTTCGTCGTGCCTAGACACCACGTGATGATCGGGTGTGATAAGCTCTACGTCCATCTACAACGGGTGCAAGCCAGTTTTGCACACGCAGAATACTCGGGTTAAACTTGACGAGCCTAGCATATGCAGATATGGCCTCGGAACACGGAGACCGAAAGGTCGAGCGTGAATCATATAGTAGATATGATCAACATAAGATGTTCACCATTGAAAACTACTCCATTTCACGTGATGATCGGTTATGGTTTAGTTGATTTGGATCACGTGATCACTTAGATGACTAGAGAGATGTCTTTCTAAGTGGGAGTTCTTAAGTAATATGATTAATTGAACTTAAATTTATCATGAACTTAGTACTGATAGTATCTTGCTTGTTTATGTTTGATTGTAGATAGATGGCTCGTCTTTGTTGTTCCGTTGAATTTTAATGCGTTCCTTGAGAAAGCAAAGTTGAAAGATGATGGTAGCAATTACACGGATTGGGTCCGTAACTCGAGGATTATCCTCATTGCTGCCGTAAGAGTTACGTCTGGATGCACCGCTAGGTGCCAGTGCTCGCTGCTGATGCAACCGACGACGTTAAGAACGTCTGGCGAGCAAAGCTGATGACTACTCTATAGTTCGATGTGCCATGCTTTACGGCTTAGAACCGGGACTTCAACGACGTTTTGAACGTCATGGAGCATATGAGATGTTCCAGAGTTGAAGTTGATATTCAAAAGTAATGCCGGATTGAGAGATATGAAGTCTCCAATAAGTTCTATAGCTGCAAGATGGAGGAGAATAGTTACATTAGTGAGCATATACTCGTAATGTCCGGGTACTACAATCACTTGACACAATTGGGAGTTAATCTTCCGGATGATTGTGTCATTGATGTAATTCTTCAATCAACGCCACCAAGCTACAAAGGCTTCGTGATGAACTATAATATGCAAGGGTTAGTAAAGACTATACCGAGCTCTTCGCAATGCTAAAGGCTGCGGAGGTAGAAATCAAGAAGGAGCATCAAGTGTTGATGGTCAATAAGACCACTAGTTTCAAGAAGAAAGGCAAAGGGAAGAAGAAGGAACTTCAAGAAGAACAGCAAGCAAGTTGTCTGCTCAGAGAAGAAACCCAAGTCGGCCCTAAACCTGAAACCGAGTGCTTCTCGCAAAGCGATCGTCCTCGAAGCGGAACTGCCCCAAGTATTTGGCGGATAAGAAGGATGGCAAAGTGAACAAAGGTATATGTGATATACATGTTATTGATGCGTACCTTACTAGAGCTCGTAGTAGCACTGGTATTTGATCTGGTTACATTGCTAATATTTGCAACTCAAGCAGGGACTACTGATTGCTTAACTCGCAAAGGACGAGGTGACGATGCGCGTGGGAAATGGTTCCAAAGTCGATGTGATCGCGATCGGCACGCTACCTCTACATCTACCTTCGGATTAGTTTTAGACCTAAATAATTGTTATTTGGTGCTGCGTTGAGCATGAACATTATATCTGGATCTTGTTTGATGCGAGACGGTTATTCATTTAAATCAGAGAATAATGGTTGTTCTATTTATATGAGTAATATCTTTTATGGTCATGCACCCTTGAGGAGTGGTCTATTTTGATGAATCTCGATAGTAGTGATACACATATTCATAATGTTGAAGCCAAAAGATGCAGAGTTGATAATGATAGTGCAACTTATTTGTGGCCTTGCCGTTTAGGTCATATTGGTATAAAGCGCATGAAGAAACTCCATCTTGATGGACTTTTGGAGTCACTTGATTATGAATCACTTGGCACTTATGAACCGTGCCTCATGGGCAAGATGACTAGAACACCGTTCTCGGTACTATGGAGAGAGCAACAGATTTGTTGGAAATCATACATACAGATGTATGTGGTCCGATGAATGTTGAGGCTCGTGGCGGATATCGTTATTTTCTCACCTTCACAGATGACTTAAGTAGATATGGGTATATCTACTTAATGAAACATAAGTCTGAAACGTTTGAAAAGTTCAAAGAATTTCAGAGTGAAGTTGAAAATCATCGTAACAAGAAAATTAAATTTCTACGATCGATCGTGGAGGTGAATATTTGAGTTACGAGTTTGGTCTACATTTGAAACAATGCGGAATAGTTTAGCAACTCACGCCACCCGAACACCACAGCGAAATGGTGTGTCCGAACGTCGAATCGCACTTTACTAGATATGGTGCGATCTATGATGTCTCTTACAGATTTACCGCTATCGTTTTGGGGTTATGCTCTAGAGACGGCCGCATTCACCTGAATAGAACACCGTCGAAATCCGTTGAGACGACACCTTATGAACTGTGGTTTGGCAAGAAACCAAAGTTGTCGTTCCTTAAAGTTTGGGGATGCGATGCTTATGTAAAAAGCTTCAACCTGATAAGCTCGAACCCAAATCGGAGAAATGTGTCTTCATAGGATACCCAAAGGAGACAGTTGGGTACACCTTCTATCACAGATCCGAAGGCAAGACATTCGTTGCTAAGAATGGATCCTTTCTAGAGAAGGAGTTTCTCTCGAAAGAAGTGAGTGGGAGGAAAGTGGAACTTGATGAGGTAATAGTACCTTCTCCCTTACTTGAAAGTAGTTAAATCGCAGAAACCGGTTTTCAAACATCTACACCAAGTAGTGAGGAAGTTGATGATGTTGATCATGAAACTTCAGATCAAGTTACTCTGAGAACCTCGTAGATCAACCAGAGTAAGATCCGCACTGAGTGGTACGGCAATCCTGTTCGAAATCATGCTACTAGATCATGATGAACCTACGAACTATGAAGAAGCGATGGTGAGCCCAGATTCCACAAAATGGCTTGAGGCCATGAAATCTGAGATGGGATCCATGTATGAAAACAAAGTATGGACTTTGGTTGACTTGCCCGAGGGTAGGCAAGCAATAGAAAACAAGTGGATCTTCAAGAAGAAGACCGACGACGACGGTAATGTTATCGTCTATAAAGCTCGACTTGTCGCAAAAGGGTTTCGACAAGTTCAAGGGATTGACTACGATGAGACTTTCTCACCCGTAGCGATGCTTAAGTTCGTCCGAATCATGTTAGCAATTGCCGCATTTTATGATTATGAAATTTGGCAAATGGATGTAAAGACTGCATTCTGAATGGATTTACGGAAGAAGAGTTGTATATGATGCAACGAGAAGGTTTTATCGATCCAAAGGAGCTAACAAAGTGTGCAAGCTCCAGCGATCCATCTATGGACTGGTGCAAGCATCTCGGAGTTGGAATAAACGCTTTGATAGTGTGATCAAAGCATTTGGGTTTATCTGAGACTTTTGGAGAAGCTTTGTATTTACAAGAAAGTGAGTGGGAGCTCAGTAGCATTTTGATATTATATGTAGATGACATATTTCGATCGGAAATGATATAGAATTCTGGATAGCATAAAGGATACTTGAATAAGAGTTTTTCAATGAAAGACCTCGGTGAAGCTGCTTACATATTGGGCATTAAGATCTATAGAGATAGATCAAGACGCTTGATTGGACTTTCACAAAGCACATACCTTGACAAAATTTTGAAGAAGTTCAAAATGGATCAAGCAAAGAAAGGGTTCTTGCTCGTGTTACAAGGTGTGAAGTTGAGTAAGACTCAATGCCCGACCACTGCAGAAGATAGAGAAAATGAAAGATGTTCCTATGCTTCAGCCATAGGCTCTATCATGTATGCAATCTGTGTACCTGACTGATGTGTGCCTTGCTATAAGCCTAGCAGGAGGTACCAAAGTAATCCAGAGTGGATCATTGGACAGCGGTCAAGAACATCTGAAATACGAAAAGGACTAAGGATATGTTTCTCGTATATGGAAGTGACAAAGAGCTCATCGTGGCAGTTACGTTGATGCAAGCTTTGACACCGATCCGGACGATTCTAAATCGCAAACCGGATCGTATTTACACTAAACGGAGGAGCTGTCGGTTGGTGTAGTTCTAAACAAAGCGTCGTGGCGGGATCTACATGTGAAGCGGAGTACATAGCAGCCGGAAGCAGCTAATGAAGGAGTCGGATGAAGGAGTTCATATCCGATCTAGGTGTCATACCTAGTGCATCGGGTCCAATGAAAATCTTCGTGACAATCTTGGAGCAATTGCCTTAGCGAAGGAATCCAGATTTCACAAGAGGACCAAGCACATCAAAAGACGCTTCAATTCCATCCGGACTTAGTCGGTGGGAGACATAGAGATTTGCAAGATACATACGGATCTGAATGTTGCAGACCGTTGACTAAGCCTCTTCCACGAGCAAAACATGATCAGCACCAAGACTCCATGGGTGTGAGAATCATTACTATGTAATCTAGATTATTGACTCTAATGCAAGTGGGAGATGAAGGAAATATGCCCTAGAGGCAATAATAAAGTTATTATTTATTTCCTTATTTCATGATAAATGTTTATCATTCATGCTAGAATTGTATTAACCGGAAACATGATACATGTGTGAATGCATAGACAAAACAATGTGTCACTAGTATGCCTCTACTAGACTAGCTTGTTAATCAAAGATGGTTATGTTTCCGACCATGAACAAGGAGTTGTTATTTGATTAACAAGGTCACATCATTAGTAGAATGATCTGATTGACATGACCCATTCCTTAGCTTAGCACACGATCGTTTAGTATGTTGCTACTTGCTTTTATCCATGACATATACATGTTCCTGTAACTATGAGATTATGCAACTCCGTTTACGGAGGAACACTTTGGTGCTACCAAGCGTCACAGCGAATCGGGTGATTATAAAGGAGTACTACAGGTGTCTCCAAAGGCAGATGTTGGGTTGGCGTATTTGAGATTAGGTTTTGTCACTCCGATTGTCGGAGAGGTATCTCTGGGCCCTCTCGGTAATGCACATCACTGAAGCCTTGCAAGCACTACAACTAATGAGTTAGTTGTGAGATGATGTATTACGGAACGAGTAAAGAGACTTGCGGTAACGAGATTGAACTAGGTATTGGATACCGACGATCGAATCTCGGGCAAGTAACATACCGATGACAAAGGAACAACGTATGTTGTTATGCGGTCTGACCGATAAAGATCTTCAAAGAATATGTAGGAACCAATATGGGCATCCAGGTCCGCTATTGGTTATTGACCGTGAATAGTTCTAGGTCATGTCTACATTGTTCTCGAACCGTAGGGTCCGCACGCTTAAAGTTTCGATGGCGGTTATTATGAGTTTATGTATTTTGATGTACCGAAGAAGTTGAGTCCCGGATGTGATCACGGACATGACGAGGAGTCTCGAAATGGTCGAGACATAAAGATTGATATATTGGAAGCCTATGTTTGGAGTTGGAATGGTTCGGTGAAAACAGGAATTTCTGGAATACCGGAGGTTACGGAACCCCCGGGGTAAATGGGCCTCGGTGGGCCTCGAGGGAGAAGAGGAGGGGCGGCCAGGAGGTGGCCGCGCCTCCCCCCAGTCCGAATAGGACAAGGAGGCGGCGCCTCTCCTCTTCCCCTCCCCAATCCTATTCCAACTAGGAAAGGGGGGGAGTCCTACTCCCGGTGGGAGTAGGACTCCTCCCGGCGCGCCCTAGCTAGGCGGCCGGCCTCCCCCCTCCCTCCTTTATATACGGGGGCAGGGGGCACCCTTGAACACACAAGTTTGATCTTTAGATCGTTCCTTAGCCGTGTCGGTGCCCCTCCACCATATTCCACCTCGGTTATACCGTCATGAAGCTTAGGCGAAGCCCCTGCGCAGTGAAACATCAAGATCGCCACCACGCCGTCGTCTTGACGGAACTCTCCTCGACACTCGGCTGGATCGGTACGAGGGACGTCATCGAGCTGTACGTGTGTCAAGAACTCGGGGCGTCGAGTAACGGCGCGGGATCGGTCGGATCGCGAGGAGAACGTACGACTACTTCCTCTACGTTGTGATTGCTTCCGCTTCGGGTCTACGAGGGTACGTAGACAACACTCTCCCCTCTCGTTGCTATGCATCACCATGATCTTGTGTGTGTGTAGGAAAATTTTTGAAATTACTACGTTCCCCAACACCACAATGGTCCGAGAGGACGCATGATGGCCACAGGTCCCCGAGTAGATGTCATCAAGGATTATTCGACCTTCTTCTGGCGTTATGCACTTCTGTCCGACTCCAGTCGCGCTCTCTCTGTATAGCTGCCCCTTGATCACAGTAAAGGCTTTGGATCGGCGGACGATCTGTCGAGCCTCTTCTTCGTCCTCTGGGAGCTCTTTTCTTAGGATATACGCGATGTATGGAACTGTCCACTCGGGAGTGATTGCTAAAACCTCCATGACCAAGTCGACCACCGCTGGAATTTCAACTTCAGTCGGATCTGTGGCACTCTTGGGCTGCGGAGCTTCTTCAGTAAAAGTATCTTCTTTGACTGATGGAGTATGGATATGCTCCAGGAACACACCACTGGGAATGGCTTCTCTTTTGGAACCTATCTTCGCCAAATCATCAGCCGCTTGATTTTTCAGTCGGGGTACATGATGGAGCTCTAACCCCTCAAACTTATTTTCCAGCTTCCTCACTGCATTGCAGTCTCCAGTCATGGCTGGGCTTCTTTCGTCCCACTCCTTCATCACTTGGTTGACCACCAAATCTGAGTCGCCATAAACCATAAGGCGACGGACGCCGAGTGAAATGGCCATGCGCAACCCATACAAAAGGGCCTCGTATTCTGCCTCATTCTTGGAGGAATCGAAGTGAATCTGGAGCACATATCTGAGCTTATCTCCTCTGGGAGAAACCAGGACAACCCCAGCACCGGAACTATTCAACATCTTAGAGCCATCAAAGAACATGGTCCAATGCTCGAGTGAGCTGCGATTCGGCTCTGCTTTGTTCAATCCACTCGGCAAGGAAATCTGCTATTGCTTGGGACTTAATGGTTTCTTTGCCTCAAACTTGATATCAAGGGAAGGAGTTCAATCGCCCATTTCGCCACTTGACCGATTCGTCTCTGTTGTGCGAGAATCTCTACGAAAGTGGGCGTCACGACGTAATCGTAATGGAATGATCGGAGAAATAATGAGCAACCTTCTTCGTGGTCATGTAGATCCCATACACAAGCTTCTGATAATGAGGATATCTTTGCTTTGATGGAGTCAAAACTTCAGATAGATAGTACCTTCGGGCGCTGAACTTTGAAGGTTTTCCTTCTTCTTCCGCTCGACCGTAAGTACTATCTTGATGACTTGTCCGTGGCTGCAATATAAAGCAACAAATGGCTCTTTTTTGTTGGAGTAGCAAGCACCAGTGGGTGGACAGCGAGCTTTTAGCTCGACAACGCTGCATCGACACGGAGTCCACTCGAACTTGTCTGCGTTCTTCATCAATCGGTAAAGAGGTAATGCCTTTTCACCGAGTCGTGAGATGAATCTACTTAAAGCGGCCAAGCATCCAGTAAGTTTCTGGACATCGTGCACCCGCACGGGGCGTTTCATTCGAGTATAGTGCGATTTTTTCGGGTTAGCGTCGATTCCTCATTCGAAGCGAAAAACCGAGTAACTTGCCACGGGAACTCGAATGTGCACTTTGATGGATTGAGCTTGATATCATACCTCCCGAGGTTGGCAAGCGTTTTGGCGAGGTCAGTCAGCAGGTCGGAACCCTTTCGCGACTTGACCACGATATCATCCATATACGCTTCCACATTCCGACTGATTTGAGTGAGCAAACACTTCTGAATCATTCCCATGAACGTGGCTCCGGCATTCTTGAGGCCGAATGGCATGGTGATATAGCAGAAGCACCCAAATGGAGTGATGAAAGCTGTTTTATCTCATCGGGTCTGCAGACGGATCGATGGTACCGGAATAGGCGTCTAGAAAAGACAATCTCTCGCATCCATGATCTAGTCAACAATTTGATCAATGCGAGGAGAGGAAAATGATCTTCGGGCAGGCCTCGATTGATGTGCTTGAAATCAATGCACATTGGAGTGAGTTGTCCTTCTTAGGAACCATGACGACATTGGCGAGCCACTCGGAGTGGTATATCTCTCGGATAAATCCTGCCGCCAATAGTCGAGCCACCTCCTCACCAATAGCTTTTCTCTTCTGGACGGCGGACCGTCGAAGATGTTCCTTGACTGGTTTTGCTGCTGAGTCGACTCTAAGGCAATGCTCAGCCAGTCCCCTGGGAACACCCGGCATGTCAGCTGGCTTCCATGCAAAGATGTCCCAGTTCTCACGGAGGAACTCGATGAGCGCTTCTTCCTATTTCGGGTCGAGTGTTGTGGAGATATGGGTTGGAGCGGCATTGGGGTCGGTCGGGTGAATGTGGACGGGCTTCGTCTCACCGAACGACTGAAATGCTGACTCCGTGGCAGGCTTCTTGGCTCGCAGCAAATCACTCGGATCTGCATTTTGCTTATATCCTTCTAGCTCGACCGCTGTCACCTGGGAATCGGCGATCTTTGAGCCTTTCTAGAAACACTCTTCGCTTTTTCGATCACGGTGTGGTGATCACGCCTTTGGGGCGGGCATCTTCAGTTTGAGGTACACGTAACATGGTCGAGCCCGAACGCAAGCGTAAGCTGGTCTCCCCAAAATAAGCGTGGTAAGCACTCTGAAAATCCACGACCTCAAGCGTCGGCTTCTCTTTGCGAAAATGCTTGAATCACCGAACACCACGCCCGAGCTATTTGGCGAGTGACTCGGCTTTCTTTCTGGTATAACTCCATGAAAACTCATGTTATTGGTGCTCAGTCGGGACATCGGAATGCCCATTCCTTTCAGCGTGTCTGCATACAATAAGTTCAGTCCACTACCACCGTCCATTAGCACCTTCGTCAGTCGAGTGCCTTCAACAATTGGGTCGACCACCAAAGCTTGCCTCCCAGGGGTGGCTATATGAGTCGGGTGATCGGACTGGTGAATGTAATGGGAGTTTGGGACCATCTCGGATAAGCGGGTGTCGCCGGGGGCGTCTATGTTCACCTCACGGTTAATAACCTTGATCGGCTCTTGCTTTCCACATCCGCAAAGATCATCGAGTGGAGTTAACATGAGGATATCCTCCTCTTTGTCCTCCTTGTCTTGGCTTTGTCGACTCCTTTTCCTTGTCCTTGGGCTGTTTACCTTGGGCTGCTGGATCGAGAGTCGACTTTGGCGAGTGGTATGCTTCGGGTAGATGATATTTCCCTCTTCGTCTTTCTTTGTGTGGATGTGACACGGCATATCCATCACGTCATTTCCTTCTTTATCCTTCACCTTCTTGGGGTTCCAGGATCCTTTGGGTTTTCCCTTGAACTTGCCCTGAGTCACGGCGAGCCTCCCGAGGAGCCGCTGGTTCGGCCTTCCGCTTCTGCTTCCATTGGAGTTTCCTTTCTCCGACTGACTCGGCTTGTACTTGCCGCTGCGGAGTCGGTCCTCTTCTTCACCATTGGCGTACTCGGTGGCAATTTCCATCATCCGACTCAGGGTCATATCTCCGGTCCGCCCAAACTTCAAACTTAACTCTCTATTCTTGACACCATCCTTGAAGGCGCAGACTGCCTGATGATCAGACACGTTCTCCACGGTATGATGCAAAGTAATCCACCTCTGAATGTACTCTCTTAAGGTTTCATTCGACTTCTGCACGCAGACTTGCAGCTCCGTCAACCCAGCTGGTCGCTTACAGGTTCCTCAAAGTCTGTGAACACTGGGATAGATCTTCCCAAGTGTAAATCTTGCTTGAGTCAAGCAGATTCAACCACGCATACTGGCGAACCTTCCAACATGAGTGGTAAGTGCTTCATAGCCACCTCGTCATTCCCGCCGCCGATCTGTACAGCCACTCGGTAGTCCTCTAGACAAGTTTCAGGCTTAGAGTCACCGGTGAACTTACTTACTCCAGTCGCCAACCTGAAGTTGGGGGGAATCACCGCGGCTCTGATAGCCCTGCTGAAACATTCTGGACCAGAAACATGCACTCGGCTGCTAGTGGGTGCGTCTCTGTCATGGCCACCCCGATGAGCCCTATTCCAATCGACGAAGCCTTGCACGATGATGGACCGCGCGTCAAAGCCTGGTTCTCTGGGGTCGACCGGAGCCCTTCGCCCAACACTGAGTTGACGCCTGTCATCTTGCTGCCGAGGAGCGTAAGACCCACCTCTCGGGGAAGGAGTGGGCACTCGACGCCTATCATCACGATCGTATCGGTCACCATATTGATCCCGCCGATTTTCACGTCCTTCACGCCGCGGAGGCGATCTGGGGCTCTGAGCCGACTGAACCGTATTCGCAGCGATGGATCGACTGTGAATTCTGTTGCGTGACTGCGACACGGCTGAATTCTGATCTCCTACTGCCCGGAGCAAATCTCTGATCTGCATCAAGCCTCTGCCAGCCTCCGACTGAGAGGGCTGAATCGACTCTGCTATACGGGTTGCAGCTGCTAAATTCTGAATCGGGTTCGATATACGAGTCGGCGGGAAGAGTTGGCGTCGATCGAGTCGGTACTTCGTTGCCAGCAGCCTTCGTCGAGTGCTCGGCTGAAGGTTCTCGGACAAGCACGTTCAGCCAAGTTGGCCAACGTGCCTCCTCCAAGGCGCGAGCCTCGGGGGTTTCTCCTGCGATGCGAGTATGCAAGGCATCCATGTTCCTGCGGCGAAGTTCTTCCCTTTGCAGGGAATTAAGTGGCTCGGGTTGGTACTCCTCATGGACTTGAGCGGGGTCGCCTCCGCCATCTACCCCGTCGCCGCGGGGGTAGCCGGGGGGACTACGAGGTCCGTCGACCATCAAGACCTCCGCCATTTGGATCATCGCTATCGCACTCGGATCACTTTCTCTGAGCCAGTCGACAGATCGAACAGGCCATAGAGGGATTCGTCGGGCTTGATTGCCGCGACTTGGCTGGTGGCCGTCTGGCGAGCCACCGCGTGCCTCACCCACCGCTGGAGTGTCGACCGACCAGATCGCTTGCGCTGGCGGGAAACAGGGAGGGTGGACGATAGGGGAGTCCACCGATATGGAGTCGACGGTTGCCGCAGGAGAACGTTGCGAACACATGCACGAAAATGCATCGCGCCGCAGACGGGGAGCGCATCGATGTCGAGTGGATCCTCCTGAAGCCAAGTGGAGTCGTCGGCGATGAAGGTGAGAGCGCCGAGATGGATCTCGCGGCCCTCGACCAAAACTCCACCAGCAACCATGATGAAAGTAATCGGAAGAACTGCAACTTCTGCAAAAATCGCTAAGACACCTGCCCCACGGTGGGCGCCAACTGTCGTGGTTCTAAGTCTGATAGTATTATGGGGGGTAGGTATGGAGAGGCAAGATCCTAGCTATGGAGCAGTTGTGAACACAAGGATGTACGAGTTCAGGCCCTTCTCGGAGGAAGTAACAGCCCTACGTCTCGGAGCCCGGAGGCGGTCGACTGGATTATGTGTGTATGGATTACAGGGGTGCGAACCCTTTACACTGAGGAGGGGGGTGGCTTATATAGCATCCGCCAGACCCCTCCGGCCCTCAGTAATGTAGGGTTTAAAGTACATTAAGTCTAGGCGTTACTGGTAACGCCTTACATAAAGTGTCCAAAATACCATAAAGACTACTTAATTACAGACCGTTTGGATGCAGAGTGGCTCTTGATCTCCCGGTGGTCGAGTGAGTCTTCATGGTCGAGTCCTTCGAGTCCGTCGAGTGAAGTACCTCTTGGTCGACTGCAAGGCAGTTTCTTCTGAGGGTGTCCTTGGGTAGGGTACTTTAGATCAGGTCTATGACCCTACCCTAGATACATGACTTCATCACTTGGTACTTGCGAACCGTGCCTCATGGGCAAGATGACTAAAACGCCATTCTCCGGAACTATGGAGCAAGCAACTGATTTATTGGAAATCATACATACTGATGTTTGTGGTTCAATGAATATTGAGGCTCGCGGCGGGTATCGTTATTTTCTCACCTTCACAGATGATTTGAGCAGATATGGGTATATCTACTTAATGAAACACGTCTGAAACATTTGAAAAGTTCAAAGAATTTCAGAGTGAAGTGGAAAATCATCGAAACAAGAAAATAAAATTTCTACGATCTGATCGTGGAGGAGAATATTTGAGTTACGTGTTTGGCTTACATTTGAAACAATGCGGAATAGGTTCGCAACTCACGCCACCCGGAACACCACAACGAAATGGTGTGTCCGAACATCGTAATCGTACTTTACCAGATATGGTGCAATCTATGATGTCTCTTCCTGATTTACCGCTATCGTTTTGGGGTTATGCTTTAGAGACGGCCGCATTCACGTTAAATAGGGCACCATCAAAAACCGTTGAGATGATGCCTCATGAACTGTGGTTTGGCAAGAAACCAAAGTTGTTGTTTCTTAAAGTTTGAGGTTGCGATGCTTATGTGAAGAAACTTCAACCAGATAAGGTCGAACCCAAATCGGGGAAATGTGTCTTCATAGGATACCCAAAAGAGATTGTTGGGTACACCTTCTATCACAGATCTGAGGGCAAGATTTTCGTTGCTAAATTCGGATCCTTTCTAGAGGAGTTTCTCTCGAAAGAAGTGAGTGGGAGGAAAGTAGAACTTGATGAGATAACTGTACCTGCTCCCTTATTGGAAAGTAGTCCATCACAAGAACCGGTTCCTGTGACAACTACACCAATTAGTGAGGAAGCTCATGATATTGATCATGAAACTTCAGATCAAGTTTCTACTGAACCTCGTAGGTCTACCGGAGTAAGATCCGCACCAGAGTGGTACGGTAATCCTATTCTGGAAATCAGGTTACTTGACCATGGCGAACCTACGAACTATGAGGAAGCGATGATGAGCCCAGATTCCGCAAAATGGCTAGAGGCCATGAAATCTGAGATGGGATCCATGTATGAGAACAAAGTATGGACTTTGGTTGACTTGCCCGATGATCGGCAAGCCATTGAGAATAAATGGATCTTTAAGAAGAAGACTGACGCTGATGGTATTGTAACTGTCTATAAAGCTCGACTTGTTGCGAAAGGTTTTCGACAAGTTCAAGGGGTTGACTACGATGAGACTTTCTCACCCGTAGTGATGCTTAAGTCTGTCCGAATCATGTTAGCAATTGTTGCATTTCATGATTATGAAATTTGGCAAATGGATGTCAAAACTGCATTCTTGAATGGATTTCTGGAAGAAGAGTTGTATATGATGCAACCAGAAGGTTTTGTCGATCCAAAAGGTGTTAACAAAGTGTGCAAGCTCCAGCGATCCATTTATGGACTGGTGCAAGCATCTCGGAGTTGGAATAAATGCTTTGATAGTGTAATCAAAGCATATGGTTTTATACAGACTTTGGGAGAAGCCTGTATTTACAAGAAAGTGAGTGGGAGCTCTGTAGCATTTCTGATATTATATGTAGATGACATATTATTAATTGGAAATGATATAGAATTTCTGGATAGCATAAAGGGATACTTGAATAAAAGTTTTTCAATGAAAGACCTCGGTGAAGCTGCTTACATATTGGGCATAAAGATCTATAGAGATAGATCAAGACGCTTAATTGGACTTTCACAAAGTACATACCTTGATAAAGTTTTGAAAAAGTTCAAAATGGATCAGGCAAAGAAAGGGTTCTTGCCTGTATTACAAGGTGTGAAATTGAGTCACACTCAATGCCCGACCACAGCAGAAGATAGAGAGAAAATGAAAGATGTTCCCTATGCTTTAGCCATAGGCTCTATCATGTATGCAATCTTGTGTACCGGACACGGCGTATGCTTAGCAATAAGCTTGGCGGGAAGGTACCAAAGTAATCGAGTGGATCCTTTGGACAGCGGTCAAGAACATCTGAAATACGAAAAGGACTAAGGATATGTTTCTCGTATATGGAGGTGACAAAGAGCTAGTCGTAAATGGTTACGTCGATGCAAGCTTTGACACTGATCCGGACGATTCTAAATCGCAAACCGGATACGTGTTATTATTAAATGGTGGAGCTGTAAGTTGGCACAGTTCTAAACAAAGCGTTGTAGCGGGATCTACATTTGAAGCGGAGTACATAGCTGCTTCGGAAGCAGCAAATGAAGGAGTCTCGATGAAGGAGTTCATTTCCGATCTAGGTGTCATAACTAGTGCATCGGGACCAATGAAGATCTTCTGTGACAATACTGGTGCAATTGCCTTGGCAAAGGAATCCAGATTTCACAAGAGGACCAAGCATATCAAGAGGCGCTTCAATTCCATCCGGGACCAAGTCCAGGTGGGAGACATAGAGATTTGCAAGATACATACGGATCTGAATGTTGCAGACCCATTGACTAAGCCTCTTCCACGAGCAAAACATGATCAACACCAAGACTCCATGGGTGCTAGAATCATTACTGTGTAATCTAGATTATTGACTCTAGTGCAACTGGGAGACTGAAGGAAATATGCCCTAGAGGCAATAATAAAGTTATTATTTATTTCCTCACATCATGATAAATGTTTATTATTCATGCTAGAATTGTATTAACCGGAAACATGATACATGTGTAAATACATAGACAAACATAACGTCACTAGTATGCCTCTACTTGACTAGCTCATTAATCAAAGATGGTTATGTTTCCTAACCATAGACATGTGTTGTCATTTGATTAAAGGGATCACATCATTAGGAGAATGATGTGATTGACATGACCCATTCCGTTAGCCTAGCACTTGATCGTTTATTATGTTGCTATTGCTTTCTTCATGACTTATACATGTTCCTGTAAATATGAGATTATGCAACTCCGTTCATTGGAGGAACACTTTGTGTGCTACCAAGCGTCACAGCGAGCTGGGTGATTATAAAGGAGCTCTACAGGTGTCTCCGAAGGTACATGTTGGGTTGGCGTATTTCGAGATTAGGTTTTGTCACTCCGATTGTCGGAGAGGTATCTCGGGGCCCTCTCGGTAATGCACATAACTATAAGCCTTGCAAGCAATGTAGCTAATGAGTTAGTTACGGAATGATGCATTATGTAACGAGTAAAGAGACCTGCCGGTAACGAGATTGAACTAGGTATTGGATACCGACGATCGAATCTCGGGCAAGTAACATACCGATGACAAAGGGAACAAAGTATGTTGTTATGCGGTTTGACCGATAAAAATCTTCGTAGAATATGTAGGAGCCAATATGAGCATCCAGGTTCCGCTATTGGTTATTGACCAAGAATAGTTCTAGGTCATGTCTACATAGTTCTCGAACCCATATGGTCCGCACACTTAACGTTACAATGACAGTTTTATTATGAGTTTATAAGTTTTGATGTACTGAAGGTTGTTCAAAGTCTCGGATGTGATCACGGACATGACGAGGAGTCTCGAAATGGTCGAGACATAAAGATTGATATATTGGAAGCCTATATTTGGATATCAGAATGGTTCCGGGTGAAATCGGGATTTTACCGGAGCACCGGGGGGTTATCGGAACCCTCTCGAGGGTTATTGTGCCTTCATGGGCCCTAAGGGAGAAGAGGAGAGGAGGAAAGAGGTGGGCTGCGCCCCCTCCCTTCCCTAGTCCGAATAGGACAAGTAGAGGGGGGTGGCGCCCCCCTTTCCTTCCCCTCTTCCTCCTCCTTCCCCCTTCTCCTTCTCCAACTAGGAAAGAAAGGAGTCCTACTCCCAATGGGAGTAGGACTCCCCCTTGGCGCGCCCTCCTTGGCCGACCGCCCCCTCCCCCTTGGCTCCTTTATATACGGGGGCAGGGGGCACCTCTAGACACACAAGTTGATCTTCGTGATCGTTCCTTAGCCGTGTTTGGTGCCCCCCTCCACCATATTCCACCTCGGTCATATCGCTGCGGTGCTTAGGCAAAGCCCTGCGTCGGTAGAACATCATCATCATCACCACGCCGTCGTGCTGACGGTACTTGAGGGAGTCCTGGACTAGGGGGTGTCCGGACAGCCGGACTATCATCATCTGCCGGACTCCAAGACTACGAAGATACAAGATTGAAGACTCCGTCCCGTGTCCGGATGGGACTTTCCTTCACGTGGAAGGCAAGCTTGGGGATACGGATATGTAGATCTCCTACCATTGTAACCGACTCTGTGTAACCCTAGCCCTCTCCGGTGTCTATATAAACCGGAGGGTTTTAGTCCGTAGGACACAACAACCATTACAACAATCATACCATAGGCTAGCTTCTAGGGTTTAGCCTCCTTGATCTCGTGGTAGATCCACTCTTGTACTACCCATATCATCAATATCAATCAAGCGGGAGTAGGGTTTTACCTCCATCGAGAGGGCCGAACCAGGTAAAACATCGTGTCCCTTGTCTCCTGTTACCATCCGCCTAGGCGCACAGTTCGGGACCCCTACCGAGATCCGCGGTTTTGACACCGACATTGGTGCTTTCATTGAGAGTTCCTGCGTAGCCGTCACCGATAGGCTTGATGGCTCCTCCAATCAACAACAACGCCGTCGAGGTGAGACTTTTCTCCCGGACAGATCTTCGTATTCGGCAACCGCCGCTGCGGGCAATGCACTTGGCCATCTGGAGCAGATCGAAAGCTCGCCCCAGCCATCGAGTCAGGTTGGAAGCCTAAACTTCACGGCCGACATCGCGGGGACTTGATCTTGACGGACTCGAGCGCAATTAAGCGTGCAGCGCGCTGTCACGATGGGCATGATTTAGCTCTGCCGCCGGACAGTGCTTTGGTGGCCGCACACGAATCCGCTCCGACCCTTAGTTCGGAGCCGATCGCGCAGATAGAGGACCGGTGGCTGGACACCGCCTTGGGGGCTGCGACGCCCACGGCGATGGAGCCGAACACTAACCTTGTCCCTTACAAAGCTCGTGACTCCGAGGTGCCGGACTCCCTGCCAGACTCCGAACCTCCCGCGCCCCTGCCAATCGAATCTGATTGGGCGCCGATCATGGAGGTCACCGCCGCGGACATCTTCCAACACTCACCCTTTGGCGACATCCTAAAGTCGCTAAAGCATCTCTCGCTATCCGGAGAGCCCTGGCCGGACTACGGCTAGGATGGTTGGGATGCGGACGACGAAGAAATTCAAACCCCACCCACCACCCACTTTGTAGCCACTGTCGACGATCTAACCGACATGCTAGACTATGACTCCGAAGACATCGACGGTATGGACGACGATGCCGGAGACGATCAAGAACCAGTGCCTACAGGGCATTGGAAGTCCACCTCGTCATATGACATATACATGGTGGACACCCCAAAAGATGGGGACGGCGAAGAAGCAGCGGAGGCAGATTCCTTAAAGAAACAGCCCAAGCGCCGACGTCAGCGGCGCCGCTCTAAATCCCGCCACAGCAAGAATGGAGATTCCGGCACAGGAGATAATAACACCCCAGAAAGTGCCAAAGACAATCCCCTCCAGCAAGATTCAGCACAGGAGGATGCAGAAGCAAGCCCTCACGAGAGAGCGGCAGACGAAGAGGTCGAGGATGATAATTACATACCTCCCTCCGGAGACGAGGCAATCCTCAATAACAACGAATTCGTCGTGCCTGAGGATCCCGTCGAACAAGGCGTTTTAAGCGCGGGCTTATTGCCACGGCAAATAGCCTAAAGAAAAGCAGCAACAACTTCAAGCTGATCAAGACCTGCTGGCGGCGGATGGGTGAGGTCCTCGCGGCAAGAGTATGAACTTCGAACGCCCCTCAAGAGCTACCCAAAGCGCAAGTTGCTCCCCGATTAGAAGAGGAAGCATACATACCTTCATCACCAGCGCTGTCTGACCGACCGACCACCCGTGGTCGCGGCAGAAGAGGCATCCGGGCCTTCCATCAAGACCGTACCCGGCATCGCTCGAAAATCTGAAGCCAAGGGGGAACGCGCCGGACTTGCGGGATATATTGGAGGAAAAGGCAAGACAATCCAGATCTATCTATGGATCACGTGGGCGCCCCACGACCCACGACGAATACCGTCGAGCCGGAGACAACAACTCCGGCCGGGTCGAACACAGCAGACAACGGTCCCTTGAGCTACGTCGTGATATTGCTCAATACAGAGGCGCCGCACACCCGCTATGCTTCACTGATGAAGTAATGGATCATCAAATCCCTGAAGGGTTTAAACCCGTAAACATTGAATACTACGATGGCACGACAGACCCCGCGGTTTGGATCGAAGATTATCTCCTTCACATCCATATGGCCCTGGCGGCAATCTCCACGCCATCAAATATCTCGCTGCTTAAAGGACCAGCTCGGCATTGGCTTAACAGCCTGCCCGCAGAGTCAATTGGGTGTTGGGAGGACACGGATGCCGCATTCCTCGACAACTTCCGGGCACATACGTGCGACCACGGTGCGATGAGCTAAGCCACATAATCCAGCAGCCGAGACGAATCGGCCGAGGCAATTCGGACACGGTTCTTAACAAAGAAAAATCAAATCGTCATTGTCCGGATCGAGAGGCCCTCGCAGCCTTCAAACATAACATCCATGACGAGTGGCTAGCCCGGCACCTAGGACAGGAAAAGCCAAAATCCATGGCAGCCCTCACATCATTAATGACCCATACATGCGGGAGAGGATAACTGGCTGGCTCGCAGCAACAACCTCAGCAAAAATCATGGTAGTCCGGACACTAAGGACCACAATGGCAGGTCGCGTCGAAGCAAAAATAAGCGCCCGCGTTAGCGGCGATGACAAGGAGGATCTGGCGATCAGCGCCGGATTCGAGGCTCTAAACCGGTCGTGGAAGAAGCCATTCAAAAGAACCACTCTGGGTCCGTCCAATTTGGACCGAATACTCGACCGCTCATGCGAGATACATGGCACCCCCGAAAAGCCAGCCAACCACACTGTCGGTGTCAAAACCGGCGGATCTCGGGTAGGGGGTCCCGAACTGTGCGTCTAGGTGGATGGTAACAAGAGACGAGGGACACAATGTTTTTACCCAGGTTCAGGCCCTCTCGATGGAGGTAAAACCCTACGTCCTTCTTGATTAATATTGATGATATGGGTAGTACAAGAGTAGATCTACCACGAGATCAAGGAGGCTAAACCCTAGAAGCTGGCCTATGGTATGATTGTTGAGATGTATGTTGTCCTACGGACTAAAGCCCTCCGGTTTATATAGACACCGGAGAGGCTAGGGTTACACATAGTCGGTTACAATGGTAGGAGATCCACATATCCGTATTGCCAAGCTTGCCTTCCACGCCAAGGAAAGTACCTTCCGGACACGAGCCGGAGTCTTCAATCTTCTATCTTCGTAGTCTTGGAGTCCAGCGGATATTGATAGTCCGGCTGTCCGGACACCCCCTAGTCCACGACTCCCTCAGTAGCCCCTGAACCAGTCTTCAATGACGATAAGTCTGGCGTGCATAATGTTCGGCATTGCAAGGCGGGTTCCTCCCTTGAATAATCCAGAGAAGATAATGAACACCAGGATAGTGTCCGGCTCTGCAAAAATAATTTCCACATTCCACCGTAGAGAGAATAAAACATATACATCGACTCAATCTCTTTGGCGTATTATGCGGCGTGACATCACACCGCTACCAAGCCCTCGTTTTTACTATTCCACCTCAGCACGTTTAGCGAAGCGATTTCCTTGCACGTCTTGTCGAGCGAGATCGTGCCCCTCTATTCGGGATCCTCATCAATAAATGCGTGGGTAACCCAACCGTTCCGTCGCCACGCCTCCTCTATCGAAGGGAATCTCAAGCAGTCACGGAGCGGCCCTTGGTATTTCTTCCCTTTATAAGAGGACCAAGGCCTGTCCTTGTTCTTTAATCTCACATCGAATCTTTCCTCCGCTCCTAGTTCCAACACCCGAGTTTCAGATTCGGCGCCGGATCCTCAACCATGTCGGCTCCGACCTCCGGGGCGGTGGATGCCCTCCTCCGTCACGGAGGAGGACATAATGAGATTGCGTGAGGCCAAGTTCACGGCCTCTGAGGTTTCGACAGGTTGCTGCCCGGGGCAGGCCGTGCCCGCCCGAGCCCGGTGAACACGTCGTTTTCGTATCCCACCTCCGTCGGGGTTTAGACTTCCCGACGGATCCCTTCGTGAGAGGGCTCCTGTTCTACTATGGGCTGGACTTTCACGACTTGGCTCCGGAGTCTATCCTCCATATCTCCGCATTCATTATCGTCTGCGAGGCCTTCCTCCGCGTCATTCCCCACTTCGGCCTATGGCTGAAGACCTTCAAGGTGGAGCTGAAGATGATTGGGGGCCATCAAGCGGAGTGCGGCGGGGCGACCATAAGCAAAAGGTCGATGCCCGTGGCCGAGGGTTCCTTTCAAGAGGAACTTGGGTGTGGCAGCGAGTGGTTCTACATCACCGCTCCAAGGCGTGAGCAAAAGCCACCGCGTATTCCATGGGACCTCCATGCCCGATGTCGTGGGTCAACCAAGGGCTCAGCGGGGGCCGTCAGGGGCGTGCCCTCACTGCGAGGACGGATTCGAGACCTCCAAGCGAGGGAGATCAACCTGATCAAGGTGACGCAGGTTATGCTAATCAGGCATCTTCCGCCCTGCAAACGCCGTCCTCTCCGTCTATGGGAGTTCAATCCGGAGGGACCTCATATTCTCCAGCACTTTATGGGTGCGACACCCATGGAGATGTACAAGCTGTTCTTCGGACCGTAGGTGGCGTGTCCGGATTCGGCCGAGGACGCAGGCCTAAGCCGCGATCGCCCGGATACTCAGGTAGATAGCTCAGAGTCCGGACATTCTATTTATATGCCTTTCCAAAGTTCATTTCCTGACCCTTCGTTCTTTACAGGAATGGGTGGCCCGATCAAGGCTGATAAGGTGTCCGGCCCCCCTCCCAGAGACCGCACTAGAGCCCGTGCTGGTCAGAATGTTAGAGGTTGCGCCCATAGAAGGGGGCAACGGGGAAAATAGAGGAGCTAATATTCCGCCCAAAGGCGGCGAAGAGGAGGAACCAGAACCCCTCCTTGAGAGGAGAAGAGGACCGCCTCCGAAGATCCGGAGGCCAAAGCCCCTAAGCGTGGGAAGAAATCCTCACCGGGGGGTCCGGCGTCCGGAGATAATCCGGACGCACAATCATCGCCGAAGGATCAGCCCTCCAACGAGCCGTGAGTATGAAAAAGGAAATTAATTAGTAAGGAAGTACCTTCATGTGTGCTTCTGTGGGTAATCGAAATATTTATATTGCAGCTCGGATCTGCAGCCTTCTCAGATGAGTTCATCCTCGGGGGACCTTCTTAGGAGATGATGGAGAGCGTCGCCTCCGTCTGCGGCGCCGCCCAGATGAGGCGGCGAGCCCGAAGTGTCATCACGGAGCGTCCCCCAAATCCGGAGGTCGAGAGAGTTCGGCACTGCTAGTGTCGGGCCGGAGGCGAAGAATGCTGAGAGGCGCCCATTTGAGAAGATCATCGTGCGTTAATCGCATGGTGATTGGAAGGATTTAAATCCGCCGAGGCGGATTGCGTAATGCCGCCATGAGTTTCTTGGCAGGATTTGAGGTATCGAAAATGGCGCACCCTTTGTCGTTTAACAGTTTTGCATATAAAAATCGCCTGTATAGATAGTAGCCCCGAGACTCGGTAGGTTGTCGGAAGCGACGGCGTGCGAGGATCGAAATCTCAAATCTCAAGTAATGAATACGCCGTCCTTGCACGGTGGCGGATAGTCGAGGCCAGCCGGACTAATGAGTTGCCGAATTAAGCCGGCAACAGCGTGGCGGATCTTGACATCGCACTTGTCCGGCGACTTGGCGAGTCGCAAGGTAAATAAATTCTCCATGATTGCTTTATTTAAGAGGGGGGGGGGTCAAAGCCTGCCTCTGATAAATTATATGCTGTTTATACAGGCGGTGCTGCTGCTTGTGGAGAGCCTTGGGCGAACTTTCTCTAGCTAAGGAGCAAGACCGAAGGAGTAGCCGCTGGCTGCCTCGAGGCGCCGAGGAGTTGAAAGCGAAAAGGCTGCGCCTTTGCCTAATCAGGCGGAGGTGGCGAATGGCCAGAAATTAAAGGATGCTACCGACCGCAATGAGGCTCTTGAGAGGGAGCGCTTAGCGGAGCGGGAAGACCTGAAGAAGGCCACCGCCGAAGCCAAGGATGCCCACTCTGCAATGCGGGCTATGAAGGAGGAGCTGCGCCAGGCCGGAGAAATCGCGGCTGGCAAGCCCTTTCTGATGCGTCGCCGGTTTATGGATTCCAAGTATGCTCAATCTGAGCGGCTGTGGAGTTCGGAGGATCCGTATATGGACTTGGCTGTGAGTGTGGCTGATGCCGTTAAGCACTTCCGGAGCCAGGGGGATCACGAGACGGAAGAGTTATATTGGTCTCAATTCCACTGTCCGGATCGCCCACTTCCGCTGACGGACCGGTTGGCCGAATGGGCCGAACTGAATAGATTGTCCGGACTAGCCATGGTCGACACCGTGGCTCATATGCGGCGAGAGGTCAAGCGGACGAGCTATTTTGGCTTACTACAGCAATTCCTTGGGCGATGCCGCATATAAAGGAGATGAAGCGGTCGGCCTACATAGAGGGCGCGGATGGCTTTGGCCCGTGTGAAGGCGCATTGTCGGATATGGGCGCCACCGCTATTGCTGCCAGATTTGGATGAAAACCGGCTCCTGCCGAGCACTATTCGGGGAAGTTATGCGGGCGCTTCGTGTAATAAATCGCGATGCTCGAAGAATGTAACGTTCAATTGAGCGCATTAGCTTTGTAAATCAATGATTATGGTGTAACTGCTTTTTATACTTGTGTGTCCAAGTAGTAAAACTTCTCTGTCGGCCGTTCACGTATACTTGTGTATAACACGAAAGATGCGATCTTGACTTCAGCCCCCTCGCCAGAGTCTTTGGGGTGTTCGCAAAATAGTAGCGTTTTCACATAATCCGGCGTCTCGGTCTGTTATAAGGAGGTGGTAGCGTAGTTAACGAGGCAATCCGGACTATAATGCTTTATCACTTTCACTTAGCGGTGGAGCTCGAGGTGGGGCTACGATATAGCCCTGGTGGCCCCGCGTCTCCGAATTCGAGTGCGTAAGTGCTGACGGGAAATGGTCCTTCGTCAAAGCGAAATTCTAACATTCCGATAGTCGATCGAGTGGTTGACCGGTCTCTCGCTGTATCATGATGATCGAGTTTTCGGCTTTCTCTCTTGAGGTGCTCGCCCGGTGAAGCTGGGGCACAATCGCGATAGTTCTCCTGGTGCAGCGTTAGCCGACGATCTGGAATGTAAGGCAGCAAAACATAGGGCCGGGCAAACCCAACATTTGACCAAAGACATGATTGAGCTGATGTATATAATGCCTAACTCGAGGCGCCGAACACTCCCTAAGGTGTTCGGTCTTTATAATAATGGGCGAGCGATGCCCTAAGCCCCTAGTGTCGTGTGCGGGCATGGTCTTCGGCGCCGATGCCAAAGCGTCGAGCTCCGCATTGGCTATAGGAAGAAACCAAGGAGAATAAATACAAGAGCAAAAAAAGGTTTACATGCAGGTCTTAATCTGAAAAGAGTCCTCATAGCGGGTCCCTCTTGCGCACATCTGCTTTGTGTCTCCGTTCTTGCCGTTATCCTGGACGGGCATGCACATTGTTCATCTGTAAAAAGAGAGGAACACTTAGTTTAAAAACAATTTGTGCGGAAAATATGTAAAATAGAAAATATACATAATTAAAGTGGGGTTTGTATAAACCCGCGGTTATGTGTGCACGCAGCCCCCTATGAAGGGTTATGCGGCTAGGGAGCCCCTAGCCTACTGACGCCGGATTCGTCTATCCGAGTCCGGGGTCTCGAAGTGACCCTCGCACTGAAATGATGCCACGTGGACCGGGCATCTTGAGTGTAAGAGACGCGTAATGTGGTATAGCGTTGAAGCGGACAAACGCCTTACGTACCAAGAGTGCTTGATATTCACTTTCAAATGGGACGATGTGAAAAATTAATTTTTCTTGTCGAGAATTGTTCGGCGATCCGAACACGACTTCTAGTAATATTGATCCTGTGCACTTGGCGTAAGGGCCTGGCGTCACTCCTTTGAAGGAAGTGCGGCTGTGTCCGATTTTGGCGGGGTGTACCCCCATCCTACGGACGGTTTTGGAGTACAGCAGGTTTAAGTCACTGCCTCCGTCCATTAGGACACTAGTAAATTGTAATCCGTCTATCTTGGGATTCAATATCGAAGTCCGTCCGCATTTGAGCAACCACGGAATAGTCGGTGGTGAAAGTGATTGGTTTTGATGTCCAATCTCTATTGTCTGCTTTGGGTCGGACCGTCTGAAGCTCTTTTTAGAAAGTGCCGCACTATTTTTTCGTTTTATCACATGAAATGAGTTTCTTGCTTTAACCCCTTGTGGGAAAGTCTTTTGTTTTCGGTGCTT
This sequence comes from Aegilops speltoides, assembly GCA_021437245.1. Lineage (NCBI taxonomy): Eukaryota > Viridiplantae > Streptophyta > Magnoliopsida > Poales > Poaceae > Aegilops > Aegilops speltoides. Next base: position 7,821,722 of record CM038145.1, read on the forward strand.
TCTGTTGGTGGGGTTTATCCTCTTCGCTTTGACCGTCGAGCCCCTTGTGTTCGGCATTTAGCGGCGGACTGTTTAAAACCCAACAATCCCTATGGGTGTGATTTGCGAGGCCTTAAAAGTCTTGTGGATTTGACATATCCGACCCAAAATCTTCTTTAAGTTGGACAATTAAATCCTTTGTCATCCTTTAGAGGCTGTGTTTTATTATTGGGCATGAGCTTTTAAATCCGGCGTTATTGCCGTGCTCTTTGGGCTTTTCTCTTTATTCGGCGCTGCTCTTTTTCTGCGCCGTGATTTTCCGTTCCATCTCTTATCTACGATGTACTAGGGTCGCTGGTGCTGCATCTTGCTAACCAGCTGTCCTCGCCGCCTGAAGCGGGTCATGAGGCTTGTTAGTGCGGACATTGTCCTCGGCTTTTCTTGACCGAGGTGCTGGCGAAGCCATTCGTCTCGGACAATGTGCTTGAAAGCTGCTAAGGCTTGGCGTCCGGACGATGAACTATTTGGTTCTTTTGGTAAGGAACCTGTTCGCAATTTCATGTTGACTCTCCGGGCTGTTGAGTTATATGACTTAGATCATCTGCATCCGGAGGCGGACATAAGTCCCTTGAAAATTTGCTCTAAGCGCGTCCTCGAGCTCTTCCCAACTTCCAACAATATTTTACGGGAGGCTCTTAAGCCAATGACGGGCTGGCCCTTTGAGCTTGAGTGGTAAATATTTTATGGCGTGGAGATCGTCTCCTCGGCCATATGTATATGTAGTATATAATCTTCTATCCGGACTCGAGTTACATTGTTCCATCGTGAGGCCTCTATGTTGATGGGTTTAAATCCTCTTTGAAATTCATGGTCCAACACCTCATCGGTGAAACATATAGCGGGTGTCTGGCTCCCTGTATTTGTGTGTGTCGTTATCATCGGACACTTGGCGTGTTGCCTTGCTTCTTGGGGCCTTCTCCTTTGGCCCATAAATGGACCTGGCTGGGCCATCTATCCTTCCAAGTTCGTTGGTGGATTTGTGTGTAGCGCCGCTTTCATAATTTGGCCTGTCGTCTGGCCGTCTATCCAACCAGGCAGCCTTTTTGTTTTTGGACGGTGGAGGCTCTATGGCCTCCTCGTCGAATTCTGGTAGCAGCTTGCGCTTCGGGTAGCTCTTTGATTGGTGGCCATTGTCGTACTTATCTGCGGTGTTGAGCACTTTGCTCCATCTCATTCTGAGTGTGTCTTCTGCTGTTTTGAGCTTCCTTTTTCCTTCTTCAGGCTTCTTGCAGTGCTGACAAGTCTGTTCCGAAGGTTCTTATTCTCCGGCGACGTGTCCGACATATGGTCGTCCGGACCGTTGTCTTCGCCGGGCTTGGATTGGTTATCTGACTCATCGTGTTCGGACGGTTGCTTATGTGCATGTTCATCATCCGATTGTGGGCCCTGCCGTATTGCAGGCTCGTTGGGAGCGTTGTTGTCATCGAGGCGGGACTTAGCGCGGTGTTTAAGCCGTCGCCTTGGTCGTTTATCGGTGGGATTATTTTCTGTCGTCGCCCGTTGGTCCTCGTTATCGCTCCCCTTTGGGGTATCCACCATATATATGTCATGCGACAAGGTGGTCCTGTCGTGCTGTATAAGCTCTGTTTTTTGTTACGTCTCGGCATAAATCGTCTACTCCGTCGATGTCTTAGGAGCCGTAGTTTAGCATGTCGGTTAGATCGTCGACAGTGGCTACAAATTGGGTGGTGGGTGGGATCTGAATTTCTTCGTCGCCCGAACCCCAACCATCTCGGCCATAGTCCAGCAGGACTCTTCGATAGCGAGAGATGCTTGATGAATTCAGGATATCGCCGAAAGGCGAAGTCTTTGGAAAGATGTCCGCGGCGGTGAATTCCATAACGGCGCCCAATCCGAATGGATTGGCAGGTATGAGGAGGCTCGGAGTCCGGCGAGGAGTCGGCGCCTCGGAATCACGAAGTTTCGTAGGGACAAGATTAGTATTGGCTCCATCGCCGTGGATGTTGAAGCCCCTGTGGAGGTGTCTATCCACGGTCCTCGATATAGGCGATCGGCTCGGGCTAATGGCGGAGCGGATCAAAGCGCCACCAAAGGCCTTTGTCCGTGGCGAGCTAGATCGTGCCCATAAATCCGCAGTCTTGGCGTAGCGTGGCTCGCTCGAGTCCGTCGAAGATCGATCTCCGCGGACGTCGGCCGTGAAGTTTAAGCTTCGAATCGACTCGACGGCCGGGCGTAGCTTCGATCTGCTCGGATGGCCAAGAGAATTGGCCCATGATGCAAAGCCGCCCGAATCTGAAGGTCTGTCCGGGAGAAAAGTCTTACCCAGGATAGCGTTGTTGGTTGAAGATGCCATCAAGCCTATCGGTGACGACACAGAGGAACTCTCAATGAAAGCACCAATGTCGGTGTCAAAACCGGTGGATCTCGGGTGGGGGTCCCAGGCTGTGCGTCTAGGCGGATGGTAACAAGAGCGAGGGACACAATGTTTTACCGGAGTTCAGGCCCTCTCGATGGAGGTAAAACCCTACGTCCTGCTTGATTAATATTGATGATATGGGTAGTACAAGAGTAGATCTACCACGAGATCAAGGAGGCTAAACCCTAGAAGCTAACCTATGGTATGATTGTTGAGATGTATGTTGTCCTACGGACTAAAGCCCTCCGGTTTATATAGACACCGGAGAGGCTAGGGTTACACAGAGTCGGTTACAATGGTAGGAGATCCACATATCTGTATTGCCAAGCTTGCCTTCCACGCCAAGGAAAGTACCTTCCGGACACGAGCCGGAGTCTTCAATCTTCTATCTTCGTAGTCTCGGAGTCCGGCGGATATTGATAGTCCGGCTGTCCGGACACCCCCTAGTCCAGGACTCCCTCACACACCAACAGATATTGTTGGGTATTTAAGCAGGCAGGCAAGTTAATTGCCAAAAACAACGACAAGGGGCTGCACAGCAACGACGAGGAAGAGACCCGACCGCCGAACAGTAGAGGACAGAAGGGTTTCCCCCCACAAGTGCAGACGGTAAACATGATATACGCGACCCATATACCCAGGAGGGAGCGGAAGCGTGCACTAAGGGACGTATATGCGATGGAGCGATCGCCCTAAGTTCAATCCATGGTCCTCTTGCCCGATCACTTTCGATTGAAGAGACCATCCGACCGATATCCGCCATGGCGGATTCGCGCGATGGTTTTAGACCCAATCGTTGATGGATTTCACCTCACGAGAGTCACGATGGGCGGCGGCGTGCTGAACCTGCTTTATCGGGATACGGTCGCCAAGATGGGCATAGACCCTCAAGGATTAAACCTACAAAACGACCTTCAAAGGCGTCATAGCGAGTGTTGAGGCCAATTATGCGAGCTCGATCTGCACCGAAGTGGTCTTGGATCCCGGATAATTTCGGGCGAGGAGTTAATCTTGACATAGTCCCGTTCCGCAGCGGCTATCACGCTCTGCTCGGACGAACCGCGTTCGCAAAGTTCAAAGCGGTGCCGCATTACAATGCGGCCCCAACCCCAGCCCTTGCATGATCGCAAGACCAACCCTCCGCGTACATCATTACGCTCGGGAGATACCATGGGCCTAGGGGGAGGGGCACGACCACAACAGACCCAGAGTGCGGCTCGACCACACCAGGGGCTCACAAGTGTGTTGCTCTTTTTTATTTTTTATTTTCCTTCTTTGTATACACAGGACTCCGTTCACCAGAGGCCCTGTCCGGCGGCAAACCCGCCGAACTCACGATGCAACAGCCAGGGAGGGAAGAAGGCTGCCACCAACACTCAGGTGGTCTCCATTACGAGCATTAAATTTGATTATATACACCAGTCCGCAGCCCACCCCTGGAGGGGGACATGTTTAATCAGTCCAATCCCTCGCTTACTGCACTATTTGTATCATTCCGCACTCATAGCAGAATTCCTTGAATAAATAATGCAGCACTTTTTGCATGTAATTGCATTACTTTACATATATGTTCACTAATGACATCTTGCACCCGTATATTTTGGTACGGCCGAATACACCAGGGGCTTATGTTCCCCGCATTATGGTGTGATAAGTCCGAACACTTTCACAAGTGCGACACCCCGAACTTATAGCATTAATTATATGAATCGGCTCTGAATCATGTCTTGGGTCAATAGTTCGGTTTGCCGGACTCCCACGTTTTGGTACCTTATGTTCCGTTCTGTCGGCTAAGGTGGCACTGGGAGAACCACTGCGATTGCGCCCCAGTTGAGCTGGGCGAGCGTCTCAGTGGAGAAAGCTAAAACTGACTATCATGATAAGGCGAGAGACTGGTCGCTATTCGAGAGGTCTTTTGGGTCCCTAAAGACTTATGCGCTTGACGAAGAACGGATAATGTCCGAGCGAAGGCGTGGATAGCGCCCAATTGGTCTTCCGGATACTAGGGGCTTCACCGAAATTTAAAATTATAGAATTCTATGGCTAAGTGAGAGTGTTCAAGCATTATAAGTCCGAGTTGCCTTGTTCGTTGTGTTGGCGCCTCCTAGATGGACCCAAAAATGGGAACAAGAGTGCTCAAGTTTATCCGAACACCCAGCACTAGTGGCATGGGGGGTTGAAGCCGACGACTTGCCATCTCTCAGATTTTATAAACGGCCGCACAGAAGGTAATATTTTAAATCAAACAAGCGTTGCTTAGTGCATATGAACAAAGTTTTCAGCGCACAAGATAATATATAGCGAGTTTACTCAATAATTACATCTTTGGGGCACTCATCCACAATCTTGCGGGCACCCTTCAGGACAGTCTTATAGTACATCTCGGGCGTACGATACTCCTTGCCCGCTGGCGGCGCGTCAGTGATAAGCCTCTCCGCGTCCAGCTTGCCCCAGTGCACCTTTGCGCGGGCAAGGGCCCAACGAGCACCTTCAATACAGGCGGAGCGCTTGATGGCCTCCACCCAGGGGCACGCATCCACCAGCCGCCGCACAAGGCCAAAGTAGCTCCCAGGCATGGCCTCTCCAGGCCACAGCCGGACTATGAGGCCCTTCATGGCCTGCTAAGCTACCTTGTGGAGCTCGACCAGCTGCTTCAGCTGGTCGCTAGGGGGCACCGGATGGCCGGCCTCAGCGTACTGAGACCAGAAGACCTTCTCCGTTGAGCTTCCCTCCTCGCTGAAGGAAATATGCCCTAGAGGCAATAATAAAGTTATTATTTATTTCCTTATTTCATGATAAATGTTTATCATTCATGCTAGAATTGTATTAACCGGAAACATGATACATGTGTGAATGCATAGACAAAACAACATGTCACTAGTATGCCTCTACTAGACTAGCTTGTTAATCAAAGATGGTTATGTTTCCTAACCATGAACAAAGGAGTTGTTATTTGATTAATGAGGTCACATCATTAGTAGAATGATCTGATTGACATGACCCATTCCCTTAGCTTAGCACACGATCGTTTAGTATGTTGCTCTGCTTTTATCCATGACTTATACATGTTCCTGCAACTATGAGATTATGCAACTCCGTTTACGGAGGAACACTTTGGGTGCTACCAAGCGTCACAGCGAATCGGGTGATTATAAAGGAGTACTACAGGTGTCTCCAAAGGCAGATGTTGGGTTGGCGTATTTGAGATTAGGTTTTGTCACTCCGATTGTCGGAGAGGTATCTCTGGGCCCTCTCGGTAATGCACATCATGAAGCCTTGCAAGCACTACAACTAATGAGTTAGTTGTGAGATGATGTATTACGGAGCGAGTAAAGAGACTTGCGGTAGCGAGATTGAACTAGGTATTGGATACCGACGATCGAATCTCGGGCAAGTAACATACCGATGACAAAGGAACAACGTATGTTGTTATGCGGTCTGACCGATAAAGATCTTCGTAGAATATGTAGGAACCAATATGGGCATCCAGGTCCGCTGTTGGTTATTGACCGTGAATAGTTCTAGGTCATGTCTACATTGTTCTCGAACCGTAAGTCCATGCACGCTTAAGGTTTCGATGGCGGTTATTATGAGTTTATGTATTTTGATGTACGAAGGAGTTGAGTCCGGATGTGATCACGGACATGACGAGGAGTCTCGGAATGGTCGAGACATAAAGATTGATATATTGGAAGCCTATGTTTGGAGTTGGAATGGTTCCGGTAAAGCGGAATTCTTCGAATCAGGGAGGTTACGGAACCCCGGGAGGTAAATGGGCCTCGATGGGCCTTGGTGGAAAGGAGAAGGGCCAGCCCTAGGCAGGCGCTGCGCCTCCCCCTTCCCTAGTCCTATTAGGACTAGGAGAAGGGCCGCCCCCTCTCTCTTTCCCCCTCAGGAATCCTAGTCCAACTAGGATTGGGGGAATCCTACTCCCGGAGGAGTAGGACTCCCTCCGCGCCTCCTTTGGCCGCCGCCCCTCCCCTTGCTCCTTTATATACGAGGCGGGGGCACCTTAGAACACACAAGTTGATCGTGAGATCGTTCCTTAGCCGTGTGCGGTGCCCCCTCCACCATATTCCACCTCGGTTATACTGTCGCGAAGCTTAAGCGAAGCCCGCGCGGTGAAACATCAAGATCGTCTACCACGTCGTCTTGTGGACGAACTCTCCCTCGACACTCGGCTGGATCGGATCGAGGGCGTCATCGAGCTGTCGTGTGTCAAGAACTCGGGCGTCGGATGCTGGCGCGGGATCGGTCGGATCGCGAGGAGAACGTCTGACTACTTCCTCTACGTTGTGATCGCTTCGCCGGGTCTACAAGGGTATGTAGACAACACTCTCCCCTCTCGTTGCTATACATCACCATGATCTTGCGTGTGCGTAGGAAAATTTTTGAAATTACTCGTTCCCCAGCAGTGGCATCCGAGCCTAGGTTTTTCTATGGTTTGATGTTTTGCACGAGTAGAACACAAGTGAGTTGTGGGCGATACAAGTCATACTACCTACCAGCATGTCATACTTTGGTTCAGCGGTATTGTGAGATGAAGCGGCCCGGACCGACATTACGCGTGCGCTTCGCGAGACTGGTTTCACCGCTGCGAGCACTCGTTGCTTAAAGGTGACTGGTGGGTGCTGTCTCTCTCACTTTAGTTGAACCGAGTGTGGCTCGCCGGTCCTTGAGAAGGTTAAAGCGGAGTCTATTTGATGAAATATCGTTGTGGTTTTGATGCGTAGGTGAGACTGGTTCTTGCTTAAGCCCGTAGCAGCCACGTAAAATTTGCAACAACAAAGTAGAGGGCGTCTAACTTGTTTTTGCAGGGCATGTTGTGATGTGATATGGTCAAGCGTGATGCTATATTTTATTGTATGAGATGATCATGTTTTGTAACGAAGTTATCGGCAATGGCGGGAGCCATATGGTTGTCGCTTTATTGTATGCAATGCAATGCATACTGTAATGCTTTACTTTATCACTAAGCGGTAGCGATAGTCGTAATAGCATAAGTTTGGCGAGGCGACAACGATGCTGCGATGGAGATCAAGGTGTCGCGCCGGTGGCGATGGTGATCATGGTGGTGCAACAAGATGGAGATCATGAAGCACAAGATGATGATGACCATATCATATCACTTATATTGATTTGCATGTGATGTTTATCCTTTTATGCATCTTATCTTGCTTTGATTGGCGGTAGCATTATAAGATGATCTCTCACTAAATTATCAAGAAGTGTTCTCCCGAGTATGCACCGTTGCCAAAGTTAAATCGTGCCCGGACACCACGTGATGATCGGGTGTGATAAGCTCTCGTCCATCTACAACGGGTGCAAGCCAGTTTTGCACACGCGAGAATACTCGGGTTATACTTGGCGAGCCTAGCATATGCAGATATGGCCTCGGAACACGGAGACCGAAAGGTCGGCGTGAATCATATAGTAGATATGATCAACATAAGATGTTCACCATTGAAAACTACTCCATTTCACGTGATGATCGGTTATGGTTTAGTTGATTTGGATCACGTGATCACTTAGATGACTAGAGATGTTTTTCTAAGTGGGAGTTCTTAAGTAATATGATTAATTGAACTTAAATTTATCATGAACTTAGTACTGATAGTATCTTGCTTGTTTATGTTTGATTGTAGATAGATGGCTCGTCTTTGTTGTTCCGTTGAATTTTAATGCGTTCCTTGAGAAAGCAAAGTTGAAAGATGATGGTAGCAATTACGGATTGGGTCCGTATTTGAGATCATCCTCATTGCTGCACGGAAGAGCTACGTCTGGATGCACCGCTAGGTGCAGAACTTCTTCTTTGAAGCAACGCCGGATGTTATGAGCGTCTGGCGAGCAAAAGCGATGACTACTCTATAGTTCGATGTGCCATGCTTTACGGCTTAGAACCGGGACTTCAACGGCGTTTTGAGCGTCATGGAGCATATGAGATGTTCCAGAGTTGAAGTTAATATTCAACAGAATGCGGATTGAGAGATATGAAGTCTCCAATAAGTTCTATAGCTGCAAGATGGAGGAGAATAGTTACATTAGTGAGCATATACTCGAGAATGTGCGGGTACTACAATCACTTGACACAATTGGGAGTTAATCTTCCGGATGATTGTGTCATTGATGAATTCTCAATCACGCCACCAAGCTACAAAGGCTTCGTGATGAACTATAATATGCAAGGGTTAGTAAAGACTATACAGAGCTCTTCGCAATGCTAAAGGCTGCGGAGGTAGAAATCAAAAAGGAGCATCAAGTGTTGATGGTCAATAAGACCACTAGTTTCAAGAAGAAAGGCAAAGGGAAGAAGAAGGAATCTCAAGAAGAACAGCAAGCAAGTTCTTTGCTCGGGAGAAAAACCCAAGTCGGCCCTAAACCTGAAACGAGTGCTTCTCTCGCAAGCAGGCATAGTCCTTTGAAGCGGAACTGCCCCAAGTATTTGGCGGATAAGAAGGATGGCAAGGTGAACAAAGGTATATGTGATATACATGTTATTGATGTGTACCTTACTAGAGCTCGTAGTAGCACTGGTATTTGATCTTGGTTACATTGCTAATATTTGCAACTCGAAGCAGGACTACTGATTGCGAACTCGGCAAAGGGCGAGGTGACGATCTTGGCGTGGGAAATGGTTCCAAAGTCGATGTGATCGCGGTCGGCACGCTACCTCTACATCTACCTTGGGATTAGTTTTAGACCTAAATAATTGTTATTTGGTGCTGCGTTGAGCATGAACATTATATCTGGATCTTGTTTGATGCGAGGCGGTTATTCATTTAAATCGAGAGAATAATGGTTGTTCTATTTATATGAGTAATATCTTTTATGGTCATGCACCCTTGAGGAATGGTCTATTTTGATGAATCTCGATAGTAGTGATACACATATTCATAATGTTGAAACCAAAAGATGCAGAGTTGATAATGATAGTGCAACTTATTTGTGGCCTTGCCGTTTAGGTCATATCGGTGTAAAGCGCATGAAGAAACTCCATCTTGATGGACTTTTGGAGTCACTTGATTATGAATCACTTGGCACTTCGAACCGTGCCTCATGGGCAAGATGACTAGAACACCGTTCTCGGTACTATGGAGAGAGCAACAGATTTGTTGGAAATCATACATACAGATGTATGTGGTCCGATGAATATTGAGGCTCGTGGCGGATATCGTTATTTTCTCACCTTCACAGATGACTTAAGCGAGATATGGGTATATCTACTTAATGAAACATAAGTCTAAAACATTTGAAAAGTTCAAAGAATTTCAGAGTGAAGTTGAAAATCATCGTAACAAGAAAATTAAGTTTCTACGATCGATCGTGGAGGTGAATATTTGAGTTCTGAGTTTGGTCTACATTTGAAACAATGCGGAATAGTTTAGCAACTCACGCCACCGGAACACCACAGCGTAATGGTGTGTCGAGCGTCATGTCGTACTTTACTAGATATGGTGCGATCTATGATGTCTCTTACTGATTTACCGCTATCGTTTTGGGGTTATGCTCTAGAGACGGCCGCATTCACCTGAATAGAACACCGTCAAAATCCGTTGAGGCGACACCTTATGAACTATGGTTTGGCAAGAAACCAAAGTTGTCGTTTCTTAAAGTTTGGGGATGCGATGCTTATGTGAAAAAGCTTCAACCGATAAGCTCGAACCCAAATCGAATGTGTCTTCATAGGATACCCAAAGGAAACAGTTGGGTACACCTTCTATCACAGATCCGAAGGCAAGACATTCGTTGCTAAGAATGGATCCTTTCTAGAGAAGGAGTTTCTCTCGAAAGAAGTGAGTGGGAGGAAAGTGGAACTTGATGAGGTAATAGTACCTTCTCCCTTACTTGAAAGTAGTTAAATCGCAGAAACCAGTTTACGAGACACCTACACCAAGTAGTGAGGAAGTTGATGATGTTGATCATGAAACTTGAGATCAAGTTACTGCAGAACCTCGTAGATCAACGAGTAAGATCCGCACTGAGTGGTGCGGTAATCCTGTTCGGAAGTCATGCTACTAGATCATGATGAACCTCACGAACTATGAAGAAGCGATGGTGAGCCCAGATTCCATAAAATGGCTTGAGGCCATGAAATCGAGATGGGATCCATGTATGAAAACAAAGTGTGGACTTTGGTTGACTTGCCCGAGGGTAGGCAAGCAATAGAAAACAAGTGGATCTTCAAGAAGAAGACCGACGACGGTAATATTCTTGTCTATAAAGCTCGACTTATGCAAAAGGTTTCGACAAGTTCAAGGGGTTGACTACGATGAGACCTTCTCACCCGTAGCGATGCTTAAGTCCGTCCGAATCATGTTAGCGATTGCCGCATTTTATGATTATGAAATTTGGCAAATGGATGTAAAGCGCATTCTGAATGGATTTACGGAAGAAGAGTTGTATATGATGCAACGAGAAGGTTTTATCGATCCAAAGGGAGCTAACAAAGTATGCAAGCTCCAGCGATCCATATATGGACTGGTGCAAGCATCTCGGAGTTGGAATAAGCGCTTTGATAGTGTGATCAAAGCATTTGGGTTTGTCAGACTTTTGGAGAAGCTTTGTATTTACAAGAAAGTGAGTGGGAGCTCTGAGCATTTCGATATTATATGTGGATGACATATTGTTGATCGGAAATGATATAGAATTCTGGATAGCATAAAGGGATACTTGAATAAGAGTTTTTCAATGAAAGACCTCGGTGAAGCTGCTTACATATTGGGCATTAAGATCTATAGAGATAGATCAAGGCGCCTAATTGGACTTTCACAAAGCACATACCTTGACAAAGTTTTGAAGAAGTTCAAAATGGATCAAGCAAAGAAAGGGTTCTTGCACGTGTTACAAGGTGTGAAGTTGAGTCGACTCAATGCCCGACCACTGCAGAAGATAGAGAGAAAATGAAAGATGTTCCTATGCTTCAGCCATAGGCTCTATCATGTATGCAATCTTGTGTACAGACCTGATGTATGCCTTGCTATAAGCCTAGCAGGAAGGTACCAAAGTAATCGAGTGGATCTTTGGACAGCGGTCAAGAACATCTGAAATACGAAAAGGACTAAGGATATGTTTCTCGTATATGGAGGTGACAAAGAGCTCATAAATGGCAGTTACGTTGATGCAAGCTTTGACACCGATCCGACGATTCTAAATCGCAGACCGGATCGTATTTACACTAAGCGGAGGAGCTGTCGGTTGGTGCAGTTCTAAACAAAGCGTCGTGGCGGGATCTACATGTGAAGCGGAATACATAGCAGCTTCGGAAGCAGCTAATGAAGGAGTGCGGATGAAGGAGTTCATATCCGATCTAGGTGTCATACCTAGTGCATCGGGTCCAATGAAAATCTTCGTGACAATCTTGGAGCAATTGCCTTAGCAAAGGAATCCAGATTTCACAAGAGGACCAAGCACATCAAGAGGCGCTTCAATTCCATCCGGGACTTAGTCGGTGGAGACATAGAGATTTGCAAGATACATACGGATCTGAATGTTGCGAGACCCATTGACTAAGCCTCTTCCACGAGCAAAACATGATCAGCACCAAGACTCCATGGGTGTTAGAATCATTACTATGTAATCTAGATTATTGACTCTAGTGCAAGTGGGAGGCTGAAGGAAATATGCCCTAGAGGCAATAATAAAGTTATTATTTATTTCCTTATTTCATGATAAATGTTTATCATTCATGCTAGAATTGTATTAACAGGAAACATGATACATGTGTGAATGCATAGACAAAACAACATGTCACTAGTATGCCTCTACTAGACTAGCTTGTTAATCAAAGATGGTTATGTTTCCTAACCATGAACAAAGGAGTTGTTATTTGATTAATGAGGTCACATCATTAGTAGAATGATCGATTGACATGACCCATTCCCTTAGCTTAGCACACGATCGTTTAGTATGTTGCTACTGCTTTTATCCATGACTTATACATGTTCCTGCAACTATGAGATTATGCAACTCCGTTTACGGAGGAACACTTTGGTGCTACCAAGCGTCACAGCGTAATCGGGTGATTATAAAGGAGTACTACAGGTGTCTCCAAAGGCGATGTTGGGTTGGCGTATTTCGAGATTAGGTTTTGTCACTCCGATTAGTCGGAGAGGTATCTCTGGGCCCTCTCGGTAATGCACATCACTGAAGCCTTGCAAGCACTACAACTAATGAGCTAGTTGTGAGATGATGTATTACGGAACGAGTAAAGAGACTTGCGTAACGAGATTGAACTAGGTATTGGATACCGACGATCGAATCTCGGGCAAGTAACATACCGATGACAATGGGAACAACGTATGTTGTTATGCGGTCCGACCGATAAAGATCTTCGTAGAATATGTAGGAACCAATATGGGCATCCAGGTCCGCTGTTGGTTATTGACCGTGAATAGTTCTAGGTCATGTCTACATTGTTCTCGAACCGTAGGGTCCGCACGCTTAAGGTTTCGATGGCGGTTATTATGAGTTTATGTATTTTGATGTACGAAGGAGTTGAGTCCGGATGTGATCACGGACATGACGAGGAGTCTCGGAATGGTCGAGACATAAAGATTGATATATTGGAAGCCTATGTTTGGAGTTGGAATGGTTCCGGCGGGCGGAAATTCTGGAGTATCGGAGGTTACTGGAACCCCCCGGGAGGTAAATGGGCCTCGATGGGCCTTGGTGGAAAGGAGAAGGGCCAACCCTAGGCAGGGCGCGCGCCTCCCCCCTTCCCTAGTCCTATTAGGACTAGGAGAAGGGGCCGGCCCCCCTCTCTCTCTTTCCCCCCTCCAGGAATCCTAGTCCAACTAGGATTGGGGGGGGGGGGAATCCTACTCCCAGAGGGAGTAGGACTCCCTGCCGCGCCTCCTTTGGCCGCCAGCCCCCCTTCCCCCTTGCTCCTTTATATACGGGGCAGGGGGCACCTTAGAACACACAAGTTGATCGTGAGATCGTTCCTTAGCCGTGCAGCGGTGCCCCTCCACCATATTCCACCTCGGTTATACCGTCATGAAGCTTAAGCGAAGCCCTGCGCCGTGAAACATCAAGATCGTCCCACGCCGTCGTCTTGTGGAACTCTCCCTCGACACTCGGCTGGATCGGATCTGAGGGACGTCATCGAGCTGTCGTGTGTCAAGAACTCGGGGCGTCGGAGTAACGCGCGGGATCGGTCGGATCGCGAGGAGAACGTCGACTACTTCCTCTACGTTGTGATCGCTTCGCCGGGTCTACAAGGGTATGTAGACAACACTCTCCCCTCTCGTTGCTATACATCACCATGATCTTGCGTGTGCGTAGGAAAATTTTTGAAATTACTACGTTCCCCAACACTCGCCACGGTAGAATGCGGCAGCATCGGATACACTGCGAGGCAGATCTGCAAACGCCCCTGGAGAGCTCCGAATTCGGGTAAGTGTCAGGTAGTTTACATTAACATGCTTGCTTTGCATGAAAAATGCCTTACCCGCCGCTATTTTCTTCACATCCTCAACCTCCTGAAGGGCCTTACGGGCCTCGGCCTTGGCGGCTTTGGCACTTTCGAGAGCCGATGCAAGCTCGGACTCTCGAGTCTTCGAGTCACGCTCCAAACTCTCATGCTTTTCCATGAGAGCCTGGAGCTCTTGCCGCACCTCCGCCACCCGCGCCTCCTGTTTCTCTCGCTCTGCCCGTTCCGCGGCCGCATTGCGTTCGGCCGCGGACACAACCTCCTTCAGGGTTGCCACCTCATTCGTGGCCCCTGCAGTACCCACGTTTTGCTTGTTAATTTTTGTTGCAACCTAAATCCTTTTCTGTAAGGTAACTATTCAAAGAGGTGTTACTCACCTTCTTTGTCCTCGAGCTGCTTCTTGGCACGGCCGAGCTCTTGCTCGGACCGCTCGAGGTCCTGCTTCAAAGCACCGACCTCTGCAGTCAGTGCGGCAGAGGTCAGCAGCACAGCCTGCAAACCCATATTGACATAATTTTTTAGCAATCCTGCATATATCTTTTTTAGATCCTCAGTCCGGCTTTTCTTTCCGAACACCGAACCGAGCATCAGGGGCTACGATCTATGCGGTATTACATTGAATATTTTTAACTTCTTACCTCAAAGCCTGTTAGAAGGCTACTGTAGGCTTCGGTCAGCCCGCTCTTGGCGAGCTGAACCTTCTGAATCACCGCACTCATAACAGTGCGGTGTTCTTCCTCGATGGAAGCGCCTTTGAGCGCCTCCAACAAGTTGTCTGGCGCCTCCGGTTGGACGGAGGCCGCCGGCGTCACGGTCTTGCCCTTCTTGCGAAGGGGCCGCCTGCCGGACTCTGGAACCACTGCAGGTTCCGACATAGAGTCCGGCGCAAAGTCCGGGAGGCTGCCTTGTGGCGCCTCCGGAGCCTCCTCCTGATGGGTCCTTTCTCGGGACCCCACCTCGGCATCCTCAGCGGCGCGAGGGGTGGAGGCAGTCGGGATGGAATCTACATCCGACGGAGCCAACGACTCGCTCGATGAAGCGGGGAGATCATCATCGGCCGGACTACAGGCAGTATGCGGCATTAGAAGGACACTATGTGACATAAAAGGAAATTGTAAATCATTCAGGAATCCGGATACTTACGATCTTGCCGGAGGCCTGGCCCTTGAAGGCCATTCTTCGCCGCCAACATTGGCGTTGGCGGAGCTGTCCGGGGGAATGGTTCTTCCCCTCTTGGACCCTTCGGCCTCCCCTGTTGGGGAAGCCTTCCTCTTCCTCTCTCCCTCCTCTGGGAGAGAGTCTTCTTCCTCCTCGTCGTCTTCGGGGGAGGAGTCCGCCTCGGAGTCGTCGGACACCTGAAAACGGGAACTCTTTCGAGTACCCGTGGCCACCTTCTTGGCCTTCTTCTCCGGCACCACATGCGGTGCCGGATCCAGCAGCCCCGCTAGACGGGCGTCTACTGGGTTTTCTGGCATGGGAGCTGGGCAGACGAGCTGCTCGGCCTTCTTCATCCAGTCCTTTCAAAGGAAAAGGGAGATTGAAACTCGCTTAGAGTCAAACTATTAACAACAAATGTCCCGTAAAGGGGTAGAATCACTTACCTCGTCAGCTGGACGCGAGTGAAATCCGCGATCTTCAGTCGCGGATGCGGGAGCTTCGACGCCCTTGAACAGCACCCTCTAGGCGCCTTCGTACGTCGTGTCAAAGAGCCCGCTCAACGCCTGGTGCTGTGCCGGATCGAACTCCCACAGGTTGAACGCCCGTTGTTGGCAGGGGAGAATCCGGTGGACGAGCATGACTTGGACCACGTTAACAAGCCTGAGCTTCTTGTTCACTAGCTTCTGGATACAGGCTTGGAGTCCCGTCAGCTCCTCCGAACTACCTCATAGCAAGCCCTTCTCTTTCCAGGAGGTGAGCTGCACAGGGATACCAGATCTGAACTGGGGGGCCGCCGCCCACGTAGGGTCGCGCGGCTCGGTGATATAGAACCACCCCGACTGCCACCCCTTGACGGATTCCACGAAGGCCCCTTCGAACCAGAGGACGTTGGGCATCTTGCCCAACATGGCGCCTCCGACTCCGCTTGAGTGCCCTTCACTACCCGGCTTGACATTGAAGGTCTTGAGCCACAAGCGAAGTGGGGCTGGATGCAGAGGAAGGCCTCGCATACTGACGATAAATGCCGAGATGTTGAGGATGAAGTTGGCGCGGATCGTGGAAATCCAGGCCGTAGTAGAACATGAGCCCCCGGACAAAGGGGTGAAGTGGGAAGCCCAGTCCGCGGAGGAAGTGGGGAAGGAAAACGACCCTCTCATGGGGCCTGGGGGTGGGGATGAGCTGCCCCTTATCGGGCAGCCGGTGCGCGATGTCGCCATAAAGGTATCCGGCGCTGCGCAGCTTTGTGATGTGCTCCTCCTTAACGGTGGAGGCCTACCACTTGCCTCCCGCTCCGGACATGGTCGGAGAAGGTCGAGACGAGATGTGCGAACTTGGGCGCTGGAGCTCGAGTGAGCGGAGATGGATAAGCAAAGGAGGAAGAAGGCGTAGGTGAAAAGGTGGATCCTTATCCCCTTATATATATGCGGACGAAGACTATGCGTCCCCACCGGCCTGGTAAAACTCGCTTATCTCCCAAGCGCCACCATCAATGGCGCGGTTGGATTACCCACGTCCGTATTGATGAGAATCCCAGAATAAAGGGAACACGATCTCTGCTTCGACAAGACGTGCCAAGGAAACCGCTTCGCTAAATGCGCTGAGGTGGTATAATGAAAAACGATTCAAGTAAAGGCTTAGTAGTGGCGTGACGTCACGCTACAAGATACGTCAGACGATTGAACCTGTGTACATGATATTCTCTCTACGGTGGAATGTGGAAATTATTTTGCAGAGCCGGACACTATCCTGGTGTTCACAATCTTCTATGGATTATTCGGAGGAGGAACCCGCCTTGCAATGCCGAACATTATGCGCGCCGGACTCATCGTCATTGAAGCCAGGTTCAGGGGCTACTGAGGGAGTCCTAGACTAGGGGGTGTCCAGACAGCCGGACTATCATCGTCCGCCGGACTCCAAGACTACGAAGATACAAGATTGAAGACTCCGTCCCGTGTCCGGATGGGACTTTCCTTGGCGTGGAAGGCAAGCTTGGCGATACGGATATGTAGATCTCCTACCATTGTAACCGACTCTGTGTAACCCTAGCCCTCTCCGGTGTCTATATAAATCGGAGGGTTTTAGTCCGTAGGACACAACAACCATTACACCAATCATACCATAGGCTAGCTTCTATGGTTTAGCCTCCTTGATCTCGTGGTAGATCCACTCTTGTACTACCCATATCATAAATATCAATCAAGCAGGAGTAGGGTTTTACCTCCATCGAGAGGGCCCAAACCTGGGTAAAAACATCTTGTCCCTTGTCTCCTGTTACCATCCGCCTAGACGCACAGTTCGGGACCCCCTACCTGAGATCCGCCGGTTTTGACACCGACAGAACTCATCCCCGAAACCCTGCTGGATCGGAGTCCGGGGATCGTCATTGAGCTGAACGTGTGCTGAACTCGGAGGTGCCGTATGTTTGGTGCTTGGATCGGTCGGATCGTGAAGGCGTCGACTACATCAACAGCGTTGTCATAACGCTTCCGTTCTGATCTCGAGGTGCGTGGACAACACTCTTCCCTCTCATTGCTATACATCACGATGATCTTGCGTGTGCGTAGGATTTTTTTTGAAATTACTACGTTCCCCAACACCCCTTGGTGAAGGCGTCGTCCAAAGCACAACCGAAGGCCAGGTTTCTCCTTCCCGCCGAGATCAGGAAGAAGCGCGCAACCATTGTGAGGCCACCGCCATACTGTTGGGGAACGTAGTAATTTCAACAGTTTTCCTACGCACACGCAAGATCATGGTGATGGCATAGCAACGAGAGGGGAGAGTGTTGTCTACGTACCCTCATACACCGTAAGCGGAAGCGTTAGCACAACGCGGTTGATGTAGTCGTACGTCTTCACGATCCGACCGATGCAAGCACCGAACGTACGGCACCTCCGTGTTCAGCACACGTCCAGATCGATGATGTCCCCCGGACTCCAATCCAGAGAAGCGTCGGGGATGAGTTCCGCCAGCACAACGGTGTGGTGACGATGATGATGTTCTACCGACGCAGGGCTTCGCCTAAACTCCGCGACGATATGACCGAGGTGGAATATGGTGGAGGGGGGCACCGCACACGGCTAAGGAATGATCCGTAGATCGACTTGTGTGTCTATGGGGTGCCCCCCTTCCCCGTATATAAAGGGGGAGAGGAGGAGGGGGCCGGCCTAAGGGGAGGCGTGCCCTAGGAGGGGGAAACTTACTCGAAGTAGGTTTGCCCCCTCCATTTCCTATTCCAAGAAGGAGGGGGAAGGAAGGAGTGGGAGAGGGGGAAGGCAAGGGGGGCGCCGCCCCCCCCCCTTCCTTGTCCTATTCGGACTCAAGGGAAGGGGGGCCTCTTGCCCTGGCCGGCCCCTCTCTCTCTCTCCACTAGGGCCCATCAAGGCCCATTACTTCCCGGGGGGGTTCCGGTAACCCTCCGGTACTCTGGTTTTTCTCCGAAAACACCCAGAACAATTCCGGTGTCCGAATATAGTCATCCAATATATCAATCTTTATGTCTCGACCATTTCGAGACTCCTCGTCATGTCCGTGATCACATCCGGACTCGAACAACCTTGGTACATCAAAACTTATAAACTCATAATAAAACATCACGATAACGTTAAGCGTGCGGACCCTACGGGTTCTAGAACTATGTAGACATGACCTAGAACTATTCTCGGTCAATAACCAATAGCGGAACCTGGATGTTCATATTGGTTCCCACATATTCTACGAAGATCTTTGTCGGTCAAACCGCATAACAACATACGTTGTTCCCTTTGTCATCGGTATGTTACTTGCCCGAGATTCGATCGTCGGTATCCAATACCTAGTTCAATCTCGTTTCTGGCAAGTCTCTTTACTCGTTCCGTAATACATCATCTCATAACTAACTCATTATTTACAATGCTTGCAAGGCTTAGGTGATGAGTATTACCAAGAGGGCCCAGAGATACCTCTCCGACAATCGGAGTGACAAAACCTAATTTCGAATTATGCCAACTCAACATGTACCTTTGGAGACACCTGTAGAGCACCTTTATAATCACCCAGTTATGTTGTGACGTTTGGTAGCACACAAAGTGTTCCTCCGGTAAACGGGAGTTGCATAATCTCATAGTTGAAGGAACTTTGTATAAGTCATGAAGAAAGCAATAGCAACATACTAAACGATCAAGTGCTAAGCTAACGGAATGGGTCAAGTCAATCACATCATTCTCCTAATGATGTGATCCCATTAATCAAATGACAACACATGCCTATGGTTAGGAAACATAACCATCTTTGATCAATGAGCTAGTTCAAGTAGAGGCATACTAGTGACACTATGTTTGTCTATGTATTCACACATGTATCATGTTTCGGTTAATACAATTCTAGCATGAATAATAAACATTTATCATGATATGAGGAAATAAATAATAACTTTATTATTGCCTCTAGGGAATATTTCCTTGAGATCCCACTTGCACTAGAGTCAATAATCTAGATTACATAGTAATGATTCTAACACCCATGGAGTCTTGGTGCTGATCATGTTTTGCTCGTGAGAGAGGCTTAGTCAACGGTCTACAACATTCAGATCCATATGTATCTTGCAAATCTCTATGTCTCCCACTTGGACTTGGTCCCGAATGGAATTGAAGCGTCTCTTGATGTGCTTGGTCCTCTTGTGAAATCTGGATTCCTTAGCCAAGGCAATTGCACCGTATTGTCACGAAGATCTTCATTGGTCCCGATGCACTAGGTATAACACCTAGATCGGAAATGAACTCCTTCATCCGACTCCTTCATTTCTTTGCTTCCAAGCAGCTATGTACTCCGCTTCACATGTAGATCCCGCCACGACGCTTTGTTTAGAACTGCACCAACTTACAGCTCCACCGTTTAATAAAAATACGTATCCGGTTTGTGATTTAGAATCGTCCGGATCATTGTCAAAGCTTGCATCAACGTAACCATTTACGACTAGCTCTTTGTCACCTCCATATACGAGAAACATATCCTTAGTCCTTTTCGTATTTGGGATGTTCTTGACCGCTGTCGATGACCCACTCTGGATTACTTTGGTACCTCCCCGCCAAACTAATAGCAAGGCACACATCAGTGCGGTACACAGATTGCATACATGATAGAGCCTATGGCTGAAGCATAGGAACTCCTTTCATTTTCTCTCTATCTTCTGCGTTGGTCGGGCATTGAGTCCGACTCAACTTTATACCTTGTAATCTGAGGCAAGAACCCTTTCTTCGTGATCCATATTGAACCTTTTCAATACTTTATCAAGGTACGTGCTTTGTGAAAGTCCAATCAAGCGTCTTGATCTATCCCTATAGATCTTAATGCCCAATATGTAAGCAGCTTCACCGAGGTCTTTCATTGAAAAACTTTTATTCAAGTATCCTTTTATGCTATCCAGAAATACTATATCATTTCCAATCAATAATATGTCATCCACATATAATATTAGAAATGCTACAGAGCTCCCACTCACTTTCTTGTAAATACAGGCTTCTCCAAAAGTCTGTATAAAACCATATGCTTTGATCACACTATCAAAGCGTTTATTCCAACTCCGAGAGGCTTGCACCAGACCATAGATTGATCGCTAGGGCTTGCACACTTTTGTTAGCTCCTTTAGGAGCGATAAAACCTTCTGGTTGCATCATATACAACTCTTCTTCCAGAAATCCATTCAGGAATGCAGTTTGGACATCCATCTGCCAAATTTCATAATCATAAAATGCGGCAATCGCTAACATGATTCGGACAGACTTAAGCATCGCTACGGGTGAGAAGGTCTCATCGTAGTCAACCCCTTGAACTTGAAAACCATTCGCAATAAGTCGAGCTTTATAGACAGTTACACTACCGTCAGCGTCAGTCTTCTTCTTAAAGATCCATTTATTCTCAATGGCTTGCCGATCATCGGGCAAGTCAACCAAAGTCCATACTTTGTTCTCATACATGGATCCCATCTCAGATTTCATGGCCTCTAGCCATTTTATGAATCTGGGCTCATCATCGCTTCCTCATAGTTCGTAGGTTCATCATGGTCAAGTAACATGACTTCGAACAGGATTACCGTACCACTCAGTGCGGATCTTACTCTGGAAGACCCACGAGGTTCATGAGACACTTGATCTGAAGTTTCATGATCAATATCATTAGCTTCCTCACTAATTGGTGTATTTATCACAGGAACTGATTTCTGTGATGAACTACTTTCCAATAAGGGAGCAGGTACAGTTACCTCATCAAGTTCTACTTTCCTCCCACTCACTTCTTTCGAGAGAAACTCCTTCTCTAGAAAGGATCCATTCTTAGCAACAAATGTCTTGCCTTCGGATCTATGATAGAAGGTGTACCCAATAGTCTCTTTTGGGTATCCTATGAAGACACATTTCTCCGATTTGGGTTCGAGCTTATCTGGTTGAAGTTTCTTCACATAAGCATCGCAGCCCCAAACTTTAAGAAACGACAACTTTGGTTTCTTGCCAAACCACAGTTCATAAGGCGTCGTCTCAACGGATTTAGATGGTGCCCTATTTAATGTGAATGCAGCCGTCTCTAAAGCATAACCCCAAAACGATAGCGGTAAATCAGTAAGAGACATCATAGATCGCACCATATCTAGTAAAGTACGATTATGACGTTCGGACACACCATTTCTTTGTGTTGTTCCAGGTGGCGTGAGTTGCAAAACTATTCCGCATTGTTTCAAACGTAAACCAAACTCGTAACTCAAATATTCTCCTCCACGATCAGATCGTAGAAACTTTATTTTCTTGTTACGATGATTTTCCACTTCACTTTGAAATTCTTTGAACTTTTCAAATGTTTCAGACTTATGCTTCATTAAGTAGATATACCCATATCTGCTTAAATCATCTGTGAAGGTGAGAAAATAACGATATCCGCCACGAGCTTCAACATTCATCGGACCACATACATCTGTATGTACGATTTCCAACAAATCTGTTGCTCTCTCCATAGTACCGAGAACGGTGTTTTAGTCATCTTGCCCATGAGGCACGGTTCATAAGTACCAAGTGATTCATAATCAAGTGATTCCAAAAGTCCATCGGTATGGAGTTTCTTCATGCGCTTTACACCGATATGACCTAAACGGCAGTGCCACAAATAAGTTGCACTATCATTATCAACTCTGCATCTTTTGGCTTCAACATTATGAATATGTGTATCACTACTATCGAGATTCAATAAAAATAGACCACTCTTCAAGGATGCATGACCATAAAAGATATTACTCATATAAATAGATCAACCATTATTCTCTGATTTAAATGAATAACCGTCTCGCATCAAACAAGATCCAGATATAATGTTCATGCTCAATGCTGGCACCAAATAACAATTATTCAGGTCTAAAACTAATCCAGAAGGTACATGTAGAGGTAGCGTGTCGACTGCGATCACATCGACTTTGGAACCGTTTCCCACGCGCATCATCACCTCGTCCTTGGCCAGTGCTCGCTTATTCCGTAGTCCCTGTTTCGAGTTGCAAATATTAGCAATGTAACCAGTATCAAATACCAGTGCTACTACGAGCTCTAGTTAGGTACATCTCAATAACATGTATATCACATATACCTTTGTTCACTTTGCCATCCTTCTTATCCGCCAAATACTTGGGGCAATTCCGCTTCAAATGACTATCGCTTGCGGTAGAAGCACTCGATTTCAGGCTTAGGTCCAGACTTGGGTTTCTTCTCTTGAGCAGCAACTTGCTTGCTGTTCTTCTTGAAGTTCCTTATTCTTCCCTTTGCCCTTTTTCTTGAAACTAGTGGTCTTGTTGACCATCAACACTTGATGCTCCTTCTTGATTTCTACCTCCGCAGCCTTTAGCATTGCGAAGAGCTCGGGAATAGTCTTGTTCATCCCTTGCATATTATAGTTCATCACAAAGCTCTTGTAGCTTGGTGGTAGTGATTAGAGAATTCTGTCAATGACGCTATCATCCGGAAGATTAACTCCAGTTGAATCAAGTGATTATTATACCCGGACATTTTGAGTATATGCTCACCGTGAACTATTCTCCTCCATCTTGCAGCTGTAGAACTTATTGGAGACTTCATATCTCTCAATCCAGGCATTTGCTTGAAATATTAACTTCAACTCCTGGAACATCTCATATGCTCCATGACGTTCAAGATGTCGTTGAAGACCCGGTTCTAAGCCGTAAAGCATGGCACACTGAACTATAGAGTAGTCATCAGCTTTGCACCCAGCGGTGCTTCCAGGATGTAATTCATCTGTCCAGCAATGAGGATAATCCTCAAGTTATGGACCCAGTCCGTGTAATTGCTACCATCATCTTTCAACTTTGCTTTCTAAAGGAACGCATTAAAATTCAATGGAACAACATCACGAGCCATCTATCTACAACAAACATAGACAAGCAAAATACTATCAGGTACTAATTTCATGATAAATTTAAGTTCAATTAATCATATTACTTAAGAACTCCCACTTAGACAGACATCTCTCTAGTCATCTAAGTGATCACATGATCCAAATCAACTAAACCATAACCAATCATCACGTGAGATGGAGTAGTTTTCAATGGTGAACATATTTATGTTGATCATATCTACTATATGATTCACGCTCGACCTTTCGGTCTCCGTGTTCCGAGGCCATATCTGCATATGCTAGGCTCGTCAAGTTTAACTTTGAGTATTCTGCGTGTGCAAAACTGGCTTGCACCCGTTGTAGATGGACGAGAGCTTATCACACCCGATCATCACGTGGTGTCCGGGCACGACGAACTTGGCAATGGTGCATACTCAGGGAGAACACTTCTTGATAATTTTAGTGAGAGATCATCTTAAAATGCTACCGTCAATCAAAGCAAGATAAGATGCATAAAGGATAAACATCACATGCAATCAATATAAGTGATATGATATGGCCATCATCATCTTGTGCTTGTGATCTCCATCTCCGAAGCACCGTCGTGATCACCATCGTCACCGGCGCGACACCTTGATCTCCATCGTAGCATCATTGTCGTTACGCCATCTATTGCTTCTACGACTATCGCTACCGCTTAGTGATAAAGTAAAGCAATTACAGGGCATTTGCATTTCATACAATAAAGCGACAACCATATGGCTCCTGCCAGTTGCCGATAACTTTGGTTACAAAACATGATCATCTCATACAATAAAATATAGCATCACGTCTTGACCATATCACATCACAACATGCCCTGCAAAAACAGGTTAGACGTCCTCTACTTTGTTGTTGCAAGTTTTACGTGGCTGCTACGGGCTGAGCAAGAACCGTTCTTACCTACGCATCAAAACCACAACGATAGTTCGTCGAGTTGGTGATGTTTTAACCTTCGCAAGGACCGGGCGTAGCCACACTCGGTTCAACTAAAGTTGGAGAAACTGACACCCGCTAGTCACCTGTGTGCAAAGCACGGCGGTAAAACCAGTCTCGTGTAAGTGTACGCGTAATGTCGGTCCGGGCCGCTTCATCCAACAATACCGCTGAACCAAAGTATGACATGCTGGTAAGCAGTATGACTTGTATCGCCCACAACTCACTTGTGTTCTACTCGTGCATATAACATCAACGCATAAAACCTAGGCTCGGATGCCACTGTTGGGGAACGTAGTAATTTCAACATTTTTCCTACGCACACGCAAGATCATGTTGATGGCATAGCAACGAGAGAGGAGAGTGTTGTCTACGTACCCTCGTAGACCGTAAGCGGAAGCGTTAGCACAACGCGGTTGATGTAGTCGTACGTCTTCACGATCCGACCGATCCAAGCACCGAACGTACGGCACCTCCGTGTTCAGCACACGTCCAGCTCAATGACGTCCCCCGGACTCCAATCCAGCGAAGCGTCGGGGATGAGTTCCGTCAGCACGACGGCGTGGTGACGATGATGATGTTCTACCAGCGCAGGGCTTCGCCTAAACTCCGCGACGATATGACTGAGGTGGAATATGGTGGAGGGGGGCACTGCACACGGCTGAGGAACGATCCGTAGATCAACTTGTGTGTCTATGGGGTGCCCCCCTCCCTCGTACCTAAGGGGAGGCGCGCCCTAGGAGGGGGAAACCTACTCCAAGTAGGTTTGCCCCCTCCATTTCCTATTCCAAGAAGGAGGGGGAAGGAAGGAGTGGGAGAGGGGGAAGGCAAGGGGGGCGCCCCCCCCTTCCTTGTCCTATTCGGACTCAAGGGGAGGGGGCACGCCTCTTGCCCTGGCCGGTCCCTCTCTCTCTCCACTAGGGCCCATCAAGGCCCATTACTTCCCGGGGGGGTTCCGGTACTCCAGTATTTCTCCGAAAACACCCGGAACAATTCCGGTGTCCGAATATAGTCATCCAATATATCAATCTTTATGTCTCGACCATTTCGAGACTCCTGTCATGTCCGTGATCACATCCGGGACTCCGAACAACCTTCGGTACATCAAAACTTATAAACTCATAATAAAACTGTCATCGTAACGTTAAGTGTGCGGACCCTAAGGGTTCGAGAACTATGTAGACATGACCTAGAACTATTCTCGGTTAATAACCAATAGCGGAACCTGGATGTTCATATTGGTTCCCACATATTCTACGAAGATCTTTATCGGTCAAACCGCATAACAACATACGTTGTTCCCTTTGTCATCGGTATGTTACTTGCCCGAGATTCGACCGTCGGTATCCAATACCTAGTTCAATCTCGTTACCGGCAAGTCTCTTTACTCGTTCCGTAATACATCATCTCATAACTAACTCATTAGTTACAATGATTGCAAGGCTTAGGTGATGAGTATTACCGAGAGGGCCCAGAGATACCTCTCCGATAATCGGAGTGACAAAACCTAATTTCGAATTATGCCAACTCAACATGTACCTTTGGAGACACCTGTAGACCACCTTTATAATCACCCAGTTATGTTGTGACGTTTGGTAGCACACAAAGTGTTCCTCCGGTAAACGGGAGTTGCATAATCTCATAGTTGAAGGAACTTTGTATAAGTCATGAAGAAAGCAATAGCAACATACTAAACGATCAAGTGCTAAGCTAACGGAATGGGTCAAGTCAATCACATCATTCTCCTAATGATGTGATCCCATTAATCAAATGACAACACATGCCTATGGTTAGGAAACATAACCATCTTTGATCAATGAGCTAGTTCAAGTAGAGGCATACTAGTGACACTATGTTTGTCTATGTATTCACACATGTATCATGTTTCCGGTTAATACAATTCTAGCATGAATAATAAACATTTATCATGATATGAGGAAATAAATAATAACTTTATTATTGCCTCTAGGGCATATTTCCTTCACATACCGCACCGCCCTATCCGATCCGAGGTATGCCCTTTTTGTTCCCGAAGAGAGAAAGAGGAGGGAAGGGGATCCTGTGGGGTCAAGCTGGATCTACCTGTTGGGAAACGTAGCATGTAATTTCAAAAAAAATCTATGCTCACACAGGATCTATCTAGGAGATGCATAGCAACGAGGGGGAGAGTGTGTCTACGTACCCTCGTAGACCGTAAGCAGAAGCGTTTCACAACACGATTGATGTAGTCGAACTTTCTTCGCGATTCACATAGCTGCTTCGGAAGCAACAAATGAAGGAGTCTGGCGGGATCAAGTGATTCCAAAAGCCCATTTGCATGGAGTTTCTTCATGTGCTTTACACCAATATGACCTAAACGGCAGTGCCACAAATATGTTGCACTATCATTATCAACTTTGCATTTTTTTGGCATCAATATTATGAATATGTTTATCACTACAATCGAGATTCAGTAAACCATTTACATTGGGTGTATGACCATAGAAGGTTTTATTCATGTAAACATAATAACAATTATTCTCTAACTTAAATGAATAAGCGTATTGCAACAAACATGATCTAATCATATTCATGCTCAACGCAAACACCAAATAACATTTATCTAGGTTCAACACTAAACCCGAAGGTATAGGGAGTGTGCGATGGTGATCATATCAACCTTGGAATCATTTCCAACACACATCGTCACCTTGCTTTTAACTAGTCTATGCAACTCCTCTTTCGAGTTACTAATCTTAGCAATTAAACCGGTATCAAATACCTAGGGGTTACTATGAACACTAGTAAACTACACATCAATAACATGTATATCAAATATACCTTTGTTCACTTTGCCATCCTTCTTATCGGCCAAGTATTTGGGGCAGTTCCACTTCTAGTGACCATTTCCTTTGCAGTATAAGCACTTAGTTTCAGGCTTAGGTCTAGCTTTGGGCTTCTTCACGGGAGTGGCAACTTGCTTGTCATTCTTCTTGAAGTTCCCTTTCTTTTCCTTTGCCCTTTTTCTTGAAACTAGTGGCCTTGTTAACCATCAACACTTGATGATGTTTCTTGATTCTACCTTCACCGATTTCAGCATTGTGAAGATCTCGGGCATCTTTTTCGTTATCCCTTGCACATTATAGTTCATCATGAAGTTCTAGTAGCTTGGTGATAGTGACTAGAGAACTCTGTCAATCACTATCTTATCTGGAAGATTAACTTCCACTTGATTCAAGCGATTGTAGTGCCCAGACATTGTGAGCACATGCTCACTAGCTGAGCTATTCTCCTCCATCGTGTAGGCAAAGTACTTGTCAGAGGTCTCATAGCTCTCAACACGGGCATGAGTCTGAAACACCAATTTCAGCTCTTGGAACATCTTATATGCTCAGTGGCATTCAAAACGTCTTTGAAGCCCCAATTCTAACCCGTAAAGCATGACGCACTAAACTATCAACTAGTCATCATATCGAGCTTGCCAAACGTTCATAACGTCTGCATCTGCTCCTGCAATAGGTCTGTCACCTAGCAGTGCATCAAGGACATAATTCTTCTGTGCAGCAATGAGGATAATCCTCAGATCACAGACCCAGCCCGCATCATTGCTACTATCATCTTTCAACTTAGTTTTCTCTAGGAACATATCAAAAATAGGGGAGCTACAACGCAAGCTATTGATCTATAACATAATTTGCAAATACTATCTGGACTAAGTTCATGATAAATTAAGTTCAGTTAATCAAATTACTTAAGAACTCCCACTTAGATAGACATCCATTAAGTTATCTAAATGATACGTGATCCAAATCAACTAACCCATGTTCGATCATCACGTGAGATGGGGTAGTCATCAATGGTGAACATCTGTATGTTGATCATATCTGCTATATGATTCACGTTCGACCTTTTGGTCTCCAGTGTTCTGAGGCCATGTCTGTACATGCTAGGCTCGTCAAGTTTAACCCGAATATTCCGCATGTGCAAAACTTTCTTGCGCCCATTGTATGTGAGCGTAGAGCCTATCACACCCGATCATCACATGGTGTCTCAGCACGACGAACTGTCACAATGGTGCATACTCAGGGAGAACACTTATACCTTGAAATTTAGTTAAGGGATCAACTTATAATGCTACCGTTGTACTAAGCAAAATAAGATGCATAAAAGATAAACATCACATGCAATCAAAATATGTGAGATGATATGGCCATCATCATCTTGTGCTTTTGATCTCCGTCTCCAAAGCATCGTCATGATCTCCATCGTCACCGGCTCGACACCTTGATCTCCATCATTACGTCGTGGTCATCTCATGAACTATTGCTTCTACAACTATCGCTAACACATAGTGATAAAGCAAAGCAATTACATGGCGTTTGCATTTCATACAATAAAGAGACAACCATATAAGGCTCCTGCCGGTTGCCGATAACTTTTACAAAACATGATCATCTCATACAATAACGTATATCACATCATGTATTGACCATATCACATCACAACATCCCCGCAAAAACAAGTTAGACATCCTCTACTTTGTTGTTGCAAGTTTTACGTGGCTGTTACGGCCTTCTAGCAAGAACCGTTCTTACCTACGCATCAAAACCACAACGGTAATTTATAAAGTTTGTTGTTTTAACCTTCAACAAGGACCAGCCGTAGTCAAACTCGATTCAACTAAAGTAGGAGAAACAGACACCCGCTAGCCACCTTTATGCAAAATAAGTTGCATGTATGTCGGTGGAACCGGTCTCGTGAACATGCTCATGTAAGGTTGGTACGGGCTGCTTCATCCAACAATACCGCCGAATCAAAATAAGACATTGGTTGTAAGTAGTATGACGATCACCAGCCACAACTCTTTGTGTTCTACTAGTGCATATCATTTACGCATAGACCTGGCTCAGATGCCACTGTTGGGAAACGTAGCATGCAATTTGAAAAAAATTCCTACGCTCACGCAAGATCTATCTAGGAGATGCATAGCAACGAAGGGGAGAGTGTGTCTACGTACCCTCGTAGACCGTAAGCGGAAGCATTTCGCAACGCGGTTGATGTAGTCGAACTTTCTTTGCGATCCACCAATCGAGTACTGATACGTCTCCAACGTATCTATAATTTTTGATTGTTCCATGCTATTATATTACCCATTTTGTATGTTTATGGGCTTTACTTTACACTTTTATATCATTTTTGGGACTAACCTACTAACCGGAGGCCCAGCCCAAATTGTTGTTTTTTGTTTTGCCTGTTTCAGTGTTTCGAAGAAAAGGAATACCAAACGGAGTCCAAACGGGATGAAACCTTCGGGAGCGATCTTTTTGGAACAAATGCAAACCTGGAGACTTGGAGTGGACATCAAGCAACAAACGAGAACGCCACGAGGGTGCCCGACGCGCACCCTGGGGGTGGGCGCACCCCCCACCCTCGTGAGCCCCTCGAGCATCAACCGACCTACTTCTTCCTCCTATATATACTCCCGTACCCTGAAAACATCGGAGAGCACCACAAAAACTTAATTCCACCACCCCAACCTTCTGTATCCGTGAGATCCCATCTTAGAGCCTTCGCCGGCGCTCCGCCAGAGGGGGAATCGACCACGGAGGGCCTCTACATCATCTCCAAGGCCTCTCCTATGAGTTGTGAGTAGTTTACCCCAGACCTTCGGGTCCATAGTTATTAGCTAGATGGCTTCTTCTCTCTCTTTGAATCTCAATACAAAGTTCTCCTCAGTCTTCTTGGAGATCTATTCGATGTAACTCTTTTTGCGGTGTGTTTGTCGAGATCCGATGAATTGTGGGTTTATGATCAAGTTTATCTATGAGAAATATTTGAATCTCCTCTGAATTCTTTTATGTGTGATTAAGTTATCTTTGCAAGTCTCTTCGAATTACCAATTTGGTTTGGCCTACTAGATTGATCTTTCTTGCAATGGGAGAAGTGCTTAGCTTTGGGTTCAATCTTGCGGTGTCCTTTCCCAAAGGATGTTAGGGCAGCAAGGCACGTATTGTATTGTTGCCATCGAGGATAAAATGATGGGTTTTATATCATATTGCATGAGTTTATCCCTCTACATCATGTCATCTTTCTTAATGTGTTACTCTGTTCTTCATGAACTTAATACTCTAGATGCAGGCAGGAGTCGGTCGATGTGTGGAGTAATAGTAGTAGATGCAGAATAGTTTCGATCTACTTGTCATGGATGTGATGCCTATATACATGATCATGCCTAGATAATTTCATAACTATGCGCTTTTCTATCAATTGCTCGACAGTAATTTGTTCACCCACCGTAATACTTATGCTATCTTAAGAGAAGCCACTAGTGAAACCTATGGCCCCGGGTCTATCTTTTATCATATAAGTTTTCCATCTACTTTTATTTGCATCTTTTACTTTCCAATCAACCCCCTCCATTCCTTTATGTAAGGTGTATTATTTTTGGCACGATGACCAAGGCATATAATTATAGACAGTTCAGGACGAAATTACCCTTGTCTAATTCATTGAATAGTGGCAAGTAAATCATTTAGGTTAGGAAACAAAGAGATACTCCCTCCATCTCAAAATAAGTGTCTTGAGCTTAGTACAAATTTGTACTAGCGCTAGTACAAATTTGAGACACTTATTTTGGGACGGCGGGAGTACATGCAATCCGGAGAGATATAGTTTCCTTGTTTTCTCTATAAGGAGGGATACATGTAATCGGGTGAGAGATACTTTCTTTCTTTCTGGAAGGACAAGAACGGAATTACGAGAAATTAGAACAAATGCACCTTACATTTTGGAAATTTATCAAAAAACAAATACACCTAATATAAAGGAACGGAGGGAGTATATCATAAAAATACCAAAAATATTTATCTTATCTTATTATCTCTATCCGATCTCACTTTTGCAAGTTACCGTGAAGGGATTGACAACCCCTTTATTGCGTTGGTTGCGAGGTTCTTGTTTGTTTGTGTAGGTGCGTGGGACTTTTGAGGAGCCTCCTACTGGATTGATACCTTGGTTCTCAAAAAATGAGGAAATACTTACGCTACTTTGCTGCATCACCCTTTCCTCTTCAAGGAAAACCAACGCAATGCTCAAGAGGTACCCAGAAGGATTTCTGGCGCTGTTGCCGGGGAGGTCTTAGCTCAAGTCAAGACATACCAAGTACCCATCACAAACTCATCTCCCTCGCATTACATTATTTGTCATTTGCCTCTCGTTTTCCTCTCCCCCACTTCAACCTTGCTGTTTTATTCACCCTTCTTCTGTTCGTCTTTTCATTTGCTTTGATGTCTTACTTGGCTCGTTTGTTCATTTGGTTGGAATAGTTGTTTATTTATTGCTAAACAGAGAACCTAAGATCTATGGATCCTCATCCGCTTGCCAATCTTTTTAAGAGATCCAATTATGATGAAACAAATCCTAGTGATTTGAGTGGACTAGATTATCTTTATGAAGTTTTGCTTGAAATTTGTGAATCTAAAATTTGTGATGAAGTACTTTATGAAGTGATTCACGATAGATATTTGAATAAAAAGCATGATTGCAATGATTCTCTTGATGTCAATTGTGCTAATAATATGCAAAACCCTAAGCTTGGGGATGCTAGTTTTGCTATGTTTACTACTTGTTGCAATGATCATGATTGGGGTGATTCTTCTTATGATTTTGAAAATTTATTTAAGCCCCGTGACGAATATGAGATTGATAATAGTGTTTGCAATAATATTGAAAGTGGGTTTGGAGAGTGTCAACTTTAGATCCCACATATTTGGAGAATGTTCTATCTTATGGTATTTTTGATAAAAGTGGATGCAATGATCATGACTTTAGTTAATGATAATCCCACTATTTTGGAAGAGTGTCGCATGTGGATCGTGTTGAGAATATGTTATGCGATAGCTATTTTGTTGAATTTTCCTATGATCCTACATGTAATTATTATGAGAGAGAAAATATGGTCGTAGAAATTTTTATCTTACTAAATTACCTCTCGTCATGTTGAGATTGCTATCGTCTCTTTCTTCTTCCTTGCATATGCTAGTTTTTGCTTGCCTTGCAAATTTGTTTGCTTATAATATGCCTATGCATAGGAAGTATGTTAGACTTAGATGTGTTTGTCACGTGTTTCATGATGCTCTCTTTGCGCTTCAATTCTTGTCTTTCATGTGAGCATCATTAAAATTATCAATGCCTAGCTAAAAGGCTTTAAAGAAAAGCGCTTGTTGGGAGACAACCCAATATTTTTCCTTGCTGTTATTCAATAAATATTTCATCTAGCTTCTGTTTAGATGTGTTTTCATGTTTTAATTAGTGTTTGTGCCAAGTAGAACCTATAGGATAACCTACGGTGATAGTTAATTTGATTCTGCTGAAAAACAGAAACTTTTGTGTGCACTAAAATAATTTTAGTAAATCATAGAAACGTGCTTTTGCATTGATTCTTTTTCTGTAGATCAATAGAAAAATTTCGCAGGAATTCCTATTTTGGTAGGATTTTTAGAGTTCCAGAAGTATTTGAAAGTTACAGATTGCTACAGACTGTTCTGTTTTTGACAGATTCTGTTTTCCGTGTGTTGTTTGCTTATTTTGATGCATCTATGGCTAGTACCGGGGGGTATGAACCATAGAGAAGTTGGAATATAGTAGGTTTAACACCAATATAAATAAATAGTGAGTTCATTACAGTACCTTATGTGGTGGTTTTTCTTTCTTGCACTAACGGAGCTTATGAGATTTCCTGTTGAGTTTTGTGTTGTGAAGTTTTCAAGTTTTGGGTAAAGATTTGATGGACTATGGAGTAAGGAGAGGCAAGAGCCTAAGCTTGGGGATGCCCATGGAACCCCAAGATATTCAAGGATAACCAAAAGCCTAAGCTTGGGGATGCCCCGGAAGGCATCCCCTCTTTCGTCATCGTCTATCGGTAACTTTACTTGGAGCTATATTTTTATTCGCCACATGATATGTGTTTTGCTTGGAGCGTATTGTATGATATTAGTCTTTGCTTTTTAGATTACCACAATCATCCTTGTTGTACACACCTTTTGGGAGAAACCCACATGATTTAGAATTTATTAGAATACTCTATGTGCTTCACTTATATCTTTTGAGCTAGATAGTTTTGCTCTAGTGCTTCACTTATATCTTTTAGAGCACGGCGGTGGTTTAATTTTGAAGAAATTGTTGATCTCTCATGATTTACTTATATTATTTTGAGAGTCTTTTAGAACATCATGATATTTGCTATGGTTATAAAATTGGTCCTAGAATGATGGGCATCCAAGTTGGGTATAATAAAAACTATCATAGGAAGTGAATTGAATGCTATGATCAATTTTATGCTTGATAATTGTTTTGAGATATGGAGGTGGTAATATTAGAGTCATGCTAGTTGGGTAATTGTGAATTTAAAGAATACTTGTGTTGAAGTTGGCAAGTCCTGTAGCATGCACGTATGGTAACTGTTGTGTAAAAAAAATTGAAACATGAGGTGTTCTTAGATTGTCATCCTTATGAGTGGCGGTCGGGGACGAGCGATGGTATTTTCCTACCAATCTATCCCCCTAGGAGCATGCGTGTAGTGCATGGTTTTTGATGACTTGTAGATTTTTGCAATAAGTATATGAGTTCTTTTTGACTAATGTTGAGTCCATGTATTATACGCACTTTTACCTTTCCATCATTGCTAGCCTCTTCGATACCGTGCATTGCCCTTTCTCACCTTGAGAGTTGGTGCAAACTTCGCTGGTGCATGCAAACCCCGTGATACGATACGCTCTATCACACATAAACCTCCTTATATCTTCCTCAAAACAGCCACCATACCTACCTATTATGGCATTTCCATAGCCATTCTGAGATATATTACCATGCAACTTTCCAGCGTTCCATTCATCATGACATGCATCGTCATTGTCATATTGCCTTGCATGATCATGTAGTTGACACCATATTGTGGCTAAGCCACCTTCATAATTTTCATACATGTCGCTCTTGAGTCATTGCCCATCCCGGTACACCGCTGGAGGCATTCATATAGAGTCATATCTTGTTCTAGTTTTGAGTTGTAATTCATGAATTGTAAATAAATAGAAGTGTGATGATCATCATTATTAGAGCACTGTCCCTTATAAAAAAAGAAAGGCCAAAAATAAAAAAAGACCAAAAAAGGAAGGCCCAAAAAAAGGAAAAGAAAAAAGAAAATAAAAATAAAAATAAAAATAAAAAAGGGGACAATGTTACTATGTTTTTCCACACTTGTGCTTCAAAGTAGCACCATGTTCTTTATATAGAGAGTCTCATTTGTTGTCATTTTCATATACTAGTGGGAATTTTTCATTATAGAACTTGGCTTGTATATTCCAACGATGGGCTTCCTCAAAATGCCCTAGGTCTTCGTGAACAAGCAAGTTGGATGCACACCCACTTGTTTTTTTGTTGAGATTTCATACATTTATAACTCTAGTGCATCCATTGCATGGCAATCCCTACTCCTCATGTTGACATCAATTGATGGGCATCTCCATAGCCCATTGATTAGCCTCGTTAACATGTGACTTTCTCCTTTTTTGTCTTCTCCACACAACCTCCATCATCATATTCTATTCCACCCATAGTGATATATCCATGGCTCACGCTCATGTATTGCGTGAAAGTTGAAAGAAGTTTGAGATTACTTAAGTATGAAACAAATGCTTGGCTTGTCATCGGGGGTGTGCAAGATGAGAGCATTTTTGTGTGAGGAAAATGGAGCATGACCAAACTATATGATTTTGTAGGGATGAACTTTCTTTAGCCATGTTATTTTGAGAACACATGATTGCTTTGTTAGTATGCTTGAAGTATTACTATTTCTTATGTCAATTTGAACTTTTATTTTGAATCATTTGGATCTGAACATTCATGCCACAATAAAGAAAATTACATTGAGAATTATGCTAGGTAGCATTCCACATCAAAAATTCTGTTTTTATCATTTACCTACTCGAGGACGAGCAGGAATTAAGCTTGGGGATGCTTGATACGTCTCCAACGTATCTATAATTTTTGATTGTTCCATGCTATTATATTACCCATTTTGGATGTTTATGGGCTTTACTTTACACTTTTATATCATTTTTGGGACTAACCTACTAATCGGAGGCCTAGCCCGAATTGTTTTTTTTTTTTGCCTATTTCAGTGTTTTGAAGAAAAGGAATATCAAATGGGATGAAACCTTCGGGAGCGATCTTTTCGGAACAAATGCAAACCTGGAGACTTGGAGTGGACGTCAAGCAACAAACGAGGCAGCCACGAGGGTGCCCGACGCTCCCCCACCCTCGTGGGCCCCTTGACCGTCAACCGACCTACTTCTTCCTCCTATATATACTCCCGTACCTTGAAAACATCCGAGAGCACCACAAAAACCTAATTCCACCATCGCAACCTTCTCTATCCGCGAGATCCCATCTTGGAGCCTTCACCGGCGCTCCGCCCGAGGGGGAATCGACCATGGAGCGCCTCTACATCATCTCCAAGGCCTCTCCTATGAGTTGTGAGTAGTTTACCATAGACCTTCGGGTCCATAGTTATTAGATAGATGGCTTCTTCTCTCTCTTTGAATCTCAATACAAAGTTCTCCTCGATCTTCTTGGAGATCTATTCGATGTAACTCTTTTTGCGGTGTGTTTTCGAGATCCGATGAATTGTGGTTTTATGATCAAGTTTATCTATGAGAAATATTTGAATCTCCTCTGAATTCTTTTATGTGTGATTAAGTTATCTTTGCAAGGCTCTTCGAATTATCAGTTTGGTTTGGCCTACTAGATTGATCTTTCTTGCAATGGGAGAAGTGCTTAGCTTTGGGTTCAATCTTGCGGTGTCCTTTCCCAAAGGATGTGAGGGCAGCAAGGCACATATTGTATTGTTTCCATCGAGGATAAAAAGATGGGGTTTATATCATATTGCATGAGTTTATCCCTCTACATCATGTCATCTTTCTTAATGCGTTACTCTGTTCTTCATGAACTTAATACTCTAGATGCAGGCAGGAGTTGATCGATATGTGGAGTAATAGTAGTAGGTGCAGAATCGTTTCGATCTACTTGTCACGGACGTGATGCCTATATACATGATCATGCCTAGATAATCTCATAACTATGCGCATTTCTATCAATTGCTCGACAGTAATTTGTTCACCCACCGTAATACTTATGCTATCTTGAGAGAAGCCACTTGTGAAACCTATGGCCCCCGGGTCTATCTTTTATCATATAAGTTTTCCATCTACTTTTATTTGCATCTTTTACTTTCCAATCTATATCATAAAAATACCAAAAATATTTATCTTATCTTATTATCTCTATCAGATCTCACTTTTGCAAGTTACCGTGAAGGGATTGACAACCCCTTTATTGCGTTGGTTGCGAGGTTCTTGTTTGTTTGTGTAGGTGCATGGGACTTTTGAGGAGCCTCCTACTGGATTGATACCTTGGTTCTCAAAAACTGAGGGAAATACTTATGCTACTTTGCTGCATCACCCTTTCCTCTTCAAGGAAAACCAACGCATTGCTCAAGAGGTAGCAAGTACCAAACGTACGGCACCTCCGAGTTCTGCACACGTTCAGCTCGGTGACATCCCTCACCTTCTTGATCCAGCAAGTCGTCGAGGTAGTAGATGAGTTCCGTCACCACGACGGTGTGGTGACGGTGATGGTGAAGTGATCCTCACAGGGCTTCGCCTAAGCACTACGAGAATATGACCGGGGTGTAAACGGTGGAGGGAGGCGATGCACACGGCTAACAATTAATCTGGTGTGTGTGCTAGGCACCCCCTCCTCATATATATAGGTGGGAGGGAGAGGGGAGAGGCCAAGGGGCGCCCCAAGTGGGGCCGAATCTCACTTGGGCTCCTACCCAGGTTGGCCCCCCTTCCTTGTATAGGCGCCAGGGGAAGGAAGGGGGAGGTGCCCCCCCCTTTCCTTTCTCCCTTGAGGAGGGGAAGGATGGAGGGACTTGCCTTCCCCCTTTCCTTTCCCTAGGGCTTACCGGCCTGTTGGAGGGGCGCGCCAGCCCCTTGTGGGCTGTTCTGTCCCTCCCTTGGCCCATTAAGCCCATATCTTTGGCGGGGGGGGGGTGCCCGAAACCCCTTCCGGTGACTATATGTACTCGGTACCCTTCGAAACACTTCCATTGTCTGAATAACATCGTCCTATATATCAATCTTTACGTCTCGACCATTTCGAGACTCCTCGTCATGTCCGTGATCTCATCCGGGACTCCTAATAACATTCGGTCACCAAATCACATAACTCATATAATACTATATCGTCATCGAACATTAAGCGTCCGGACCTATGGGTTCGAGAACTATGTAGACATGACCAAGACACCTCGCCGGTCAATAACCAATAGCGGAACCTGGATGCTCATATTGGCTCCTACATATTCTACGAAGATCTTTATCGGTTGAACCGTTATGACAACATACGTTATTCCCTTTGTCTATCGGTATGTTACTTCCCGAGATTCAATCTCGTTACCAGCAAGTCTCTTTACTCATTCCATAATACATCATCCTGCAACTAACTCATTAGTCACTTTGCTTGCAAGGCTTCTTATGTTGTGTATTGCCGAGAGGGCCCAGAGATACCTCTCCGATACTCGGAGTGACAAATCCTAATCTCGATCTATGCCAACCCAACAAACACCTCCGGAGATACCAGTAGAGTCTTTATAATCACCCAGTTACGTTGTGACGTTTGATAGCATGATACGTCTCCAACACATCTATAATTTTTTATTGCTCCATGTTGTTATATTATCATTCTTGGATGTTCTACAATCATTTTATAGTCATTTTATATCATTTTTTGGTATTAACCTATTGACATAGTGCACAGTGCCAGTTGTTATTTTCTGCATGTTTTTTACATCACAGGAAATCAATATCAAACGGAGTTCAAACGCAACGAAACTCCTGGAGGATTTTTTGGGCTAGAAGAAAGCCAGTGGGCCAAGGAAGCACCTGGGGGCTGCTCGAGGGGAGCAACACCCACCAGGGCGCGCCAGGAGGCCCAGGCGCGCCCTGGTGGGTGTTGTCCACCTCGGGTGCCCCCTAAACCGCCTCTTTGCTCTATAAATGCCCAAATATTCCAGAAACCCTAGGGGAGTCCACGAAAATCAATTCTAGCCGCTGCAGAGTCCAGAACCACCAGATCCAATCTAGACACCGTCAAGGAGGGGTTCACCCCTTCCATAGATGATTCTCCTATGATGCGTGAGTAGTTCTTTGTAGACCTACGGGTCCGTAATTAGTAGCTAGATGGCTTCCTCTCTCTCTCTCTATTGATTATCAATACAATGGTCTCTTGGAGATCCATATGATGTAAGCCTTTTTGCGGTGTGTTTGTTGGGATCCGATGAACTTTATGTTTATGATCAGATCTATGTTTTTATATATGAAAGTTATTTGAGTCTTCTTTGATCTCTTATATGCATGATTTCTTATAGCCTCGTATTTCTTCTCCGATATTTGGGTTTTGTTTGGCCAACTTGATCTATTTATCTTGCAATGGGAAGAGGTGCTTTGTAGTGGGTTCAAT
Organism: Aegilops speltoides; assembly: GCA_021437245.1. NCBI lineage: Eukaryota > Viridiplantae > Streptophyta > Magnoliopsida > Poales > Poaceae > Aegilops > Aegilops speltoides. The sequence continues at coordinate 7,860,619 of CM038145.1, forward strand.
CTTACGGTGCTTGATCCCAGTGACAGAAGGGGAACCGACACGTATGTATCGTTGCTACTAAGGATAACAAGATGAGATCTATATCTCCGCAATAGATAAACAGATCTCGTCTACATCATGTCATCGTTCTTATTGCATTACTCCGTTTTCTCATGAACTTAATACACTAGATGCATGCTGGATAGCGGTCGATGTTTGGAGTAATAGTAGTAGATGCAGGCAGGAGTCGATCTACTAATCTTGGACGTGATGCGTATATAATGATCATTTCCTGGATATCATCATGATTATTTGAAGTTCTATCAATTGCCCAACAGTAATTGTTTTCCCATCGTTTGCTATTTTTCTCGAGAGAAGCCACTAGTGAAACCTACGCCCCCCGGGTCTCTTTTCATCACATTTGCCTTTGTGATCTATTTTCCCTTGCATTTATTTTTAGATCTATTAAACCAAAAATACAAAAATACCTTGCTGCAATTTATTTGTTCCGCGATCTATTTATTCTATCTACCACTTTTACCTCACTTTTTTTTGCCTATCTTGAGGTGTCGTACCCGGAAGGGAATGACAACCCCTTTAACACGTCGGGTTGCGAGTATTTGTTATTTGTGTGTAGCAGCAGGTGTTGTTTACGTGGTGTGAGGAGGTTCTCCTACTGGTTCGATAATCTTGGTCTCATCACTGAGGGAAATACCTACCATCGCTATACTGCATCATCCCTTCCTCTTTGGGGAAGTACCGACGTAGTTCTAGCAAGCATCAAAAGGAATTTCTGGCGCCGTTGCCGGGGAGGATCTTCAACATCAACCAGGTTCCTAATCACAAATCTCATCTCCTCGCAATTTACATTATTTTCCATTTGCCTTTCGTTTTCCTCTTCCCCACTTCACAAAAATTTGCCGTTTTATTCGCCCTCTTTTTTGTCCGTCGTTTTCTCATCAGATCTATTCGGGTTCTTGTTTCATTATGGCTAGTTTGAATGCTCCTCCTTTGTTACCAGACTATGAAGTTCTATACTTCAAGCAAAAACAAGGAGAAAATTTGAAAGATGCTTGGTACAGGCTTATGGAATCTTACGTGTTTGCAATCTAAAGGGACATGCAAAAATTTTGCTTAGAAATTTTTACGTAGGATTGGCTTTGCATCATAGACAACTCTTGGATTTTACTGCAAAAGGGAATTTTATTGAGCTTGATGCTAATGCTGCCTATGAATTTTTGGGTGTAATACCTACTTCATCGGGTCTCCCCCTCTCGTTGCTATGCATCTCCTAGATAGATCTTGCGTGAACGTAGGATTTTTTTAAAATTGCATGCTACGTTCGCCAACAATTTTCGTGGTCGGGATCCTTGAGCAATACGGTTGATCTATTTGGCGTTCATGCAGGTGAAATGTTTCTTCCTTTGTGTCGATGCTCTGGCCAAGGCTCTGATGAATGAACTGCAAGAAGAGCACGAAGAATGGTTTCCCATCCTGCCACGAATGGCAGTGGCCGCAGCATGAGCTCTGGAAGAAGAGACGGAGGGCGGAGCACGCAATGACAGAGCGCTAGCTATTGAGCTTAGGAGGTTAAACAAGAAGGTTAGGAAGCTCAAAGATAAAGAACAAATACCCATTTGCCATTACTTTTGGGCGTTTGTAGGTATGGTAATTGTTGGGGAACGTAGTAATTTCAAAAAATTTCCTACGCACACGCAAGATCATGGTGATGCATAGCAACGAGAGGGGAGAGTGTTGTCTACGTACCCTCGTAGACCGAAGCGGAAGCGTTGACGCAACATAGAGGAAGTAGTCGTCGTCCTCCGGTCCAACCGATCCAAGCACCGTTACTCCGGCACCTCCGAGTTCTTGACACGCGACAGCTCGATGACGCACCCTCGATCTCCAATCCAGAGAGGCTCCAAGGGGAGTTCCGTCAAGACGACGGCGTGGACGATCTTGACGTTCTCCTGTTGCAGGGCTTCGCCTAAGCACCGCTACAATATGATCGAGGTGTAATATCGTGGAGGGGGCACCGCACACGGCTAAGGAACGATCAATGATCAACTTGTGTGTCCTAGGGTGCCCCTACCCCGTATATAAAGGAGGGAGGGAGGAGGTGGCGGCCTCAAGGGGCGTGCCATAGGGGGGAAACCTACTCCAAGTAGGTTTCCCTCTCTTTTCCTTATCTTATTTGGAGGGGGAAGGAAGGAGTACTAGTATTAGGAAGTAGTACTAGTAGTAGGAAGGAAGAGAGGGGGAAGGAGAAAGGAAAGTGGGGGCCGGCCCCCCTCCCCAATTCGGATTGGGCTTGGGGGGCGGCGCCCCCCTCCCTTGCTCCTTCTCTCTTCCTCCTACATGGGCCCAATAAGGCTCATATACCTCCCGGGGGGTTCCGGTAACCTCCCAGAGCTCCAAACTTCTCCGGAACCTTTCCGGTGTCCAAATATATCCGTCCAATAAATCAATCTTTATGTCTCGACCATTTCGAGACTCCTCGTCATGTCCGTGATCATATCCGGGACTCCGAACAACCTTCGGTACATCAAAATACATAAACTCATAATATAACTGTCATCGAAACCTTAAGCATGCGGGCCCTACGGTTCGAGAATAATGTAGACATGACCGAGACATGTCTCCAGTCAATAACCAATAGCGGGACCTGGATGCCCATATTGGTTCCTACATATTCTACGAAGATCTTTATCGGTCAAACCGCACAACAACATACATTGTTCCCTCTGTCATCGGTATGTTACTTGCCCGAGATTCGATCGTCGGTATCCAATACCTAGTTCAATCTCGTTACCGGCAAGTCTCTTTACTCGTTCCGTAATACATCATCTCACAACTAACTCATTAGTTGAAATGCTTGCAAGGCTTAAGTGATGTGCATTACCGAGAGGGCCCAGAGATACCTCTCCGACATTCGGAGTGACAAATCCTAATCTCGAAATACGCCAACTCAACAAGTACCTTCGGAGACACCAGAGAGCACCTTTATAATCACCCGATTCACGTTGCCAGACGTTTGGTAGCACGAAAGTGTTCCTCCGTAAACGGAATTGCATAATCTCATAGTCATAGGAACATGTATAAGTCATGAAGGAAGCAATAGCAACATACTAAACGATCGTGTGCTAAGCTAACGGAATGGGTCATGTCAATCGATCATTCAACTAATGATGTGACCTTGTTAATCAAATAACAACTCCTTGTTCATGGTTAGGAAACATAACCATCTTTGATTAACAAGCTAGTCAAGTAGAGGCATACTAGTGACACTCTGTTTGTCTATATATTCACACATGTATTATGTTTCCGGTTAATACAATTCTAGCATGAATAATAAACATTTATCATGATATGGGGAAATAAATAATAACTTTATTATTGCCTCTAGGACATATTTCCTTCAGTCTCCCACTTGCACTAGAGTCAATAATCTAGATTACACAGTAATGATTCTAACACCCATGGAGTCTTGGTGTTGATCATGTTTTGCTCATGGAAGAGGCTTAGTCAACGGGTCTGCAACATTCAGATCCGTATGTATCTTGCAAATCTCTATGTCTCCCACGGACTAGATCCGGATGGAATTGAAGCGTCTCTTGATGTGCTTGGTTCTCTTGTGAAATCTGGATTCCTTCGCTAAGGCAATCGCTCGAGTATTGTCACAAAAGATTTTCATTGGACCCGATGCACTAGGTATGACACCTAGATCAGATATGAACTCCTTCATCCAGACTCCTTCATTGGCTGCTTCTGAAGCAGCTATGTATTCCGCTTCACATGTAGATCCCGCAACGACGCTTTGCTTTGAACGCACCAATCGACAGCTCCATCATTTAATGTAAACACGATCCGGTTTGCGATTTAGAATCGTCCGGATCGATGTCAAAGCTTGCATCAACGTAACCATTTACGATGAGCTCTTTGTCACCTCCATATACGAGAAACATATCCTTAGTCCTTTTCGGTATTTCAGATGTTCTTGACCGCTGTCCGATGATCCACTCTGGATTACTTTGGTACCTCCTGCTAGACTTATAGCAAGGCACACATCAGGTCAGTACACAGCATTGCATACATGATAGAGCCTATGGTGAAGCATAGGAACACTTTTCATTTCTCTCTATCTTCTGCAGTTGGTCGGGCTTTGAGTCTTACTCAACTTCACACCTTGCAATCTGAGCAAGAACCCTTTCTTTGCTTGATCCATTTTGAACTTCTTCAAAACTTTGTCAAGGTATGTGCTTTGTGAAAGTCCAATTAAGCGTCTTGATCTATCTCTATAGATCTTAATGCCCAATATGTAAGCAGCTTCACCGAGGTCTTTCATTGAAAAACTTTTATTCAAGTATCCCTTTATGCTATCCAGAAATTTTATATCATTTCCAATCAATAATATGTCATCCACATATAATATTAGAAATGCTCTGAGCTCCCACTCACTTTCTTGTAAATCTGAGCTTCTCCAAAAGTGCATATAAAACCAAATGCTTTGATCACACTATCAAAACGTTTATTCCAACTCCGAGAGGCTTGCACCAGTCCATAAATGGAACGTTGGAGCTTGCACACTTTGTTAGCTCCTTTGGATCGATAAAACCTTCGGTTGCATCATATACAACTCTTCTTCCGAAACCCATTCAGAATGCAGTTTTACATCCATTTGCCAAATTTCATAATCATAAAATGCGGCAATTGCTAACATGATTCGGACAGACTTAAGCATCGCTACGGGTGAGAGGGTCTCATCGTAGTCAACCCCTTGAACTTGTCGAAAACCTTTTGCAACAAGTCGAGCTTTGTACACAGTAATATTACCGTCAGCGTCAGTCTTCTTCATGAAGATCCATTTATTCTCAATTGCTTGCCGACCATCGGGCAAGTCAACCAAAGTCCATACTTTGTTCTCATACATGGATCCCATCTCAGATTTCATGGCTTCAAGCCATTTTGCGGAATCTGGGCTCACCATTGCTTCTTCATAGTTCGTAGGTTCATCATGATCTAGTAGCATGACTTCCATAATAGGATTACCGTACCACTCTAGTGCGGATCTTACTCTGTTCGACCTACGTGGTTCTGTATTAACTTGATCTGAAGTTCTATGATCATTATCATCAACTTCCTCACTAGTTGGTTTTGACGTCACAGAAACCGGTTCATGTGATGTATTATTTTCCAACAAGGGAGTAGGTACAGTTACCTCATCAAGTTCTACTTTCCTCCCACTCACTTCTTTCGAGAGAAACTCCTTCTCTAGAAAGGATCCATGCTTAGCAACGAATGTCTTGCCTTCGGATCTGTGATAGAAGGTGTACCCAACTATCTCCTTTGGGTATCCTATGAAGACACATTTCTCCGATTTGGGTTCGAGCTTATCAGGTTGAAGCTTTTTCACATAAGCATCGCAACCCCAAACTTTAAGAAATGACAACTTTGGTTTCTTGCCAAACCATAGTTCATAAGGTGTCGCCTCAACGGATTTCGACGGTGCCCTATTTAACGTGAATGTGGCTGTCTCTAGAGCATAACCCCAAAATGATAGCGGTAAATCTGTAAGAGACATCATAGACCGCACCATATCAAGTAAAGTACGATTCGACGTTCGGACACACCATTCTGTTGTGGTGTTCGGGTGGCGTGAGTTGTGAAACTATTCCACATTGTTTTAAGTGTAAACCAAACTCGTAACTCAAATATTCTCCTCCACGATCGATCGTAGAAACTTTATTTTCTTGTTACGATGATTTTCAACTTCACTCTGAAATTCTTTGAACTTTTGAATGTTTCAGACTTATGCTTCATTAAGTAGATATACCCATATCGCTTAAATCATCTGTGAAGGTGAGAAAATAACGATATCCGCCACGAGCCTCAACATTCATTGGACCACATACATCTGTATGTATGATTTCCAACAAATCTGTTGCTCTCTCCATAGTTCCGGAGAACGGCGTTTTGGTCATCTTGCCCATGAGGCACGGTTCGCAAGTACCAAGTGATTCATAATCAAGTGGTTCCAAAAGTCCATCAATATGTAGTTTCTTCATGCGCTTTATACCAATATGACCCAAACGGCAGTGCCACAAATAAGTTGCACTATCATTATCAACTTTGCATCTTTTGGCTTCAACACTATGAATATGTGTATCACTACTATCGAGATTCATCAAAAATAGACCACTCTTCAGGGGTGCATGACCATAAAAGATATTACTCATATAAATAGAACAACCATTATTCTCTCGATTTAAATGAATAACCGTCTCGCATCAAACAAGATCCAGATATAATGTTCATGCTTAACGCCGGCACCAAATAACAATTATTTAGGTCTAATACTAATCCGAAGGTAGATGTAGAGGTAGCGTGCCGACCGCGATCACATCGACTTTGGAACCATTTCCCACGCAGATCGTCACCTCGTCCTTTGCCGGTGTTCGCAATCCAGTAGTCCCTGCTTGAGTTGCAAATATTAGCAATGTAACCAGTATCAAATACCCAGTGCTCTGCGAGCTCTAGTAAGGTACACATCAATAACATGTATATCACATATACCTTTGTTCACTTTGCCATCCTTCTTATCCGCCAAATACTTGGGGCAGTTCCGCTTCAAATGACTACCGCTTGCGGAGAAGCACTCGGCAGAGCTTAGGTCCGGACTTGGGTTTCTTCTCTTGAGCAGCAACTTGTTTGCTGTTCTTCTTGAAGTTCCTTCTTCTTCCCTTTGCCCTTTTTCTTGAAACTAGTGGTCTTGTTAACCATCAACACTTGATGCTCCTTCTTGATTTCTACCTCCGCAGCCTTTAGCATTGCGAAGAGCTCGGAATCGTCTTATCCATCCCTTGCATATTATAGTTCATCACGAAGCTCTTGTAGCTTGGTGGAAGTGATTGGAGAATTTCATCAATGACGCTATCATCCGGAAGAGTAACTCCCGGTTGAATCAAGTGATTACAATACCGGACATCTTGAGTATGTGCTCACCTTGTGTAACTATTCTCCTCCATCTTGCAGCTATAGAACTTATTGGAGACTTCATATCTCTCAATCCGGGCATTCTTCGGAATATCAACATCAACTCTGAAACATCTCATATGCTCCATGACGTTCAAAACGTCGTTGAAGTCCCGGTTCTAAGCCGTAAAGCATGGCACATTGAACTATCGAGTAGTCATCGCTTTGCTCGCCAGACGTTCTTAACGTCGTCGGTTACATCAAGAAGCGAGTTCGCACCGGCGGTGCTTCGGGGCGTAATTTTTCAGGCAGCAATGAGGATAATCCTCGTTACGGACCCGATCCGCGTAGTTGCTACCATCATCTTTCAACTTAGCTTTCTCAAGGAACGCATTAAAATTCAACGGAACAATAGCACGGGCCATCTATCTACAAACAACATAGACAAGCAAGATACTATCAGGTACTAAGTTCATGATAAATTTTAGTTCAATTAATCATATTACTTAAGAACTCCCACTTAGACAGACATCTCTCTAGTCATCTAAGTGATCACGTGATCCAAATCAACTAAACCATAACCGATCATCACGCGAGATGGAGTAGTTTTCAATGGTGAACATCTTATGTTGATCATATCTACTATATGATTCACGCTCGACCTTCGGTCTCCGTGTTCGAGGCCATATCGCATATGCTAGGCTCGTCAAGTTTAACTGAGTATTCTGCGTGTGCAAAACTGGCTTGCACCCGTTGTAGATGGACGTAGAGCTTATCACACCCGATCATCACGTGGTGTCTGGGCACGACGAACTTTGGCAACGGTGCATACTCAGGGAGAACACTACTTGATAATTTTTAGCGAGAGATCATCTTAAAATGCTACCGACAATCAAAGCAAGATAAGATGCATAAAGGATAAACATCACATGCAATCAATATAAGTGATATGATATGGCCATCATCTTCTTGTGCTTGTGATCTCCATCTCTGAAGCACCATCATGATCACCATCGTCACCGGCGCGACACCTTGATCTCCATCGTAGCATCGTTGTCGCCACGCCATCTATTGCTTCTACGACTATCGCTACCGCTTAGTGATAAAGTAAAGCAATTATGTATGCGTTGCATTTCATACAATAAAGCAACAACCATATGGCTCACGCCGATTGCCGATAACCGGTTACAAAACATGATCATCTCATACAATAAAATATAGCATCATGTCTTGGCCATATCACATCACAACATGCCCCGCAAAAACAAGTTAGACGTCCTCTACTTTGTTGTTGCAAATTTTACGTGGCTGCTACGGGCTTAAGCAAGAACCAATCTCACCTACGCATCAAAACCACAACGATAGTTTGTCAAGTTGATGCTGTTTTAACCTTCGCAAGGACCGGCGAGCCACACTCGGTTCAACTAAAGTTGGAGAAACCGACACCGCTAGTCACCGTGTGCAAAGCACGGCGGTAAAACCAGTCTCGCGTAAGCGTCTGGCGTAATGTCGGTCCGGCCGCTTCATCCAACAATACTTGCCAACCAAAGTATGACATCTTTGGTAAGCAAGATGACTTATATCGCCCACAACTCACTTGTGTTCTACTCGTGCATATAACATCAAACCATAAAAACCGGCTCGATACCATTGTTGGGGAACGTAGTAATTTCAAAAATTTCCTACGCGCACGCAAGATCATGGTGATGCATAGCAACAAGAGGGGAGAGTGTTGTCTCACGTACCCTCGTGAGACCGAAGCGAAGCGTTGACGCAACGTAGAGGAAGTAGTCGACGTCCTCCGGTCCAACCGATCCAAGCACCGTTACTCGGCACCTCCGAAGTTCTTGACACGCGTCAGCTCGATGGCGCACCTCGATCTCCAATCCAAGAGAGGCTCGAGGGGAGTTCCGTCGACGACGGCGTGGTGGCGATCTTGACGTTCTCTGTTGCGGGGCTTCGCCTAAGCACCACTACAATATGATCGAGGTGTAATATCGTGGAGGGGGCACCGACACGGCTAAGGAACGATCAATGATCAACTTGTGTGTCCTAGGGTGCCCCCTACCCCGTATATAAAGGAGGGAGGGAGGAGGTGGCCGGCCTCAAGGGGCGCGCATAGGGGGGGAAACCTACTCCAAGTAGGTTTCCTCTCTTTCCTTATCTTATTTGGAGGGAAGGAAGGAGTACTAGTATTAGGAAGTAGTACTAGTAGTAGGAAGGAAGAGAGGGGAAGGAGAAAGGAAGGGGGCGGCCCCCTCCCCATTCGGATTGGGCTTGGGGGCACGCCCTTCCTTGCTCCTTCTCTCTTCCTCCTACATGGGCCCAATAAGGCCCATATACCTCCCGGGGTTCCAGTAACCTCCGGAGCTCCAAACTTCTCGGAACATTTCCGGTGTCCAAATATATCCGTCCAATATATCAATCTTTATGTCTCGACCATTTCGAGACTCCTCGTCATGTCCGTGATCATATCCGGACTCGAACAACCTTGGTACATCAAAATACATAAACTCATAATATAACCGCATCGAAACCTTAAGCATGCGGACCCTACGGTTCGAGAATAATGTAGACATGACCGAGACATGTCTCGGGTCAATAACCAATAGCGGGACCTGGATGCCCATATTGGTTCCTACATATTCTACGAAGATCTCTATCGGTCAAACCGCACAACAACATACGTTGTTCCCTCTGTCATCGGTATGTTACTTGCCCGAGATTCGATTGTCGGTATCCAATACCTAGTTCAATCTCGTTACCGGCAAGTCTCTTTACTCGTTCCGTAATACATCATCTCACAACTAACTCATTAGTTGAAATGCTTGCAAGGCTTAAGTGATGTGCATTACCGAGAGGGCCCAGAGATACCTCTCCGACATTCGGAGTGACAAATCCTAATCTCGAAATATGCAAACTCAACAAGTACCTTCGGAGACACCAGTAGAGCACCTTTATAATCACCCGAGCCACGTTGTGACGTTTGGTAGCACACAAAGTGTTCCTCCGAAACGGAGTTGCATAATCTCATAGTCATAGGAACATGTATAAGTCATGAAGGAAGCAATAGCAACATACTAAACGATCGTGTGCTAAGCTAACGGAATGGGTCATGTCAATCGATCATTCAACTAATGATGTGACCTTGTTAATCAAATAACAACTCCTTGTTCATGGTTAGGAAACATAACCATCTTTGATTAACAAGCTAGTCAAGTAGAGGCATACTAGTGACACTCTGTTTGTCTATATATTCACACATGTATTATGTTTCCGGTTAATACAATTCTAGCATGAATAATAAACATTTATCATGATATGAGGAAATAAATAATAACTTTATTATTGCCTCTAGGGCATATTTCCTTCAGTAATCGCACTGGATGTAATGTTGAAATTGTATGGAAAGGCATAAATTATGGAGGAATTTGTAAGCTTAAAATTGTATGAGAAATTCACCTTGTTTAAATGTTGGTCAATGTTGTTTAAATGTTGAAAAAAAAGGAGAAGAAATGACCAACATTTAAATATGTTGAAAAAAGGGAGAAGAAATGATAAATTCAAAAACTTTGACCAATGAAATGCAGCTCTCTGCTCTGCCTTTCTATAAAAAAAGGTTTTTCTGTGGGCCAAATTCAGAGCCGAGAGCCATGTGCCGACTAGACTAATGGGCCAAGTGCCGGCTTAGAAATAGGAGTGTGAGGTAGTTTGTATGAGCCGAACTCCATTTTCTTCAATGAAAATGTTGTCGCGTGGCTCCTTTGATATAGGGCAGCAATCTGCGCCGGCGCACCGGCCCAACGGTTGGGCCGGTCCAGCCCCAGCCGTCAGATCTGGTCCCCTGCACCATCAGATCCCTTCCTCCCCTCACCTCCTTCTTCAACCTCCCGCACGGGAAAAAGACGGCCCCCCTCGTGCGCGCGGCCGACGCCCAAGACGCCGCGCCTCGCCTCGCCTCCTCACCGCCGGTCGCCCTCGCCGTCGATCGCCTCGATCGCCGCCCCGCCGCTGGTCGCCCGCCCTCACCTATGTCGTCTTCATGTGTTTCGAAACCTCCATGGATGCAAAGAAGATGCGCCATGAATTCTGACGGTCGAGGTTGCAGCCCGCCGCGAACCCGTAGCAGCTCGCCGGTGACCGGTTGCAACATCCGCTCCTGCCCCCCGTGCTGGATCTCGCCGTCGGAATTCACAGAAACCCACCACCGGCATCTGGCCGTCGTGAGAAAATGGATGTAGCAAAAACTGTGGACGGTAGTAGCAAAAATCCACATGGTTGAAGCTTTTTTCGTCGCCGGTTGCAACTTTTCTGATTTCTAGTCACCAGTCACCGCCTTGAATGGTGGTAACAATTACTGTCAGTGGTAGTAGCAAAAAATATGTGTGGTTGCAGCAAAATGTTGTCACGGCCGTCAAGGGTTGCATCTTCTCCATGAATGATGTAGCAAATTATGTACTCGGTAGTGGCAAAAAATTGTTTGGTTGCAGCAAAAAAATGTCACCGTCGCCTGGGTCACATCGTCTTCACAAATGGATGTAACAAAAATCATCGCTGGTAGTAGCAAATTACATCTCTGGTAGTAGCAAAAACACTACGCGGTTGCAACAAAAAGCGTTATCACTGTCATCGGGGTCGCACCACAGGCGCATAATGGTTGTAGCAAATTCCGCCGCCGGTCGCAGTTCCTCTGTCGTCGGTTCCAGCAACTTGCGCCAACGGTTGCAACATCACCTGTCACGCAGGCATAGCAAAAAAACCGTCGATGTAGCAAAACTCGGCGCCGGTTGTAGCTGAGTGGTGTGCCGATTGTAGCAAAATGTGATACAGGTTGTAGCATGTAACAAAAAAGCGCGATGTCTAGTGTTTGCTCGCGATGGCGATGACGCCGTTTTGTTGCAACAGTAGTAGATTTATGCTACCACCGGCGATTGAATTTGCTACAACCGGTTCTAACAAAAAATCACCATGGGGTGTAATCCGCCATGGTTGGGAGGCTCGGCCGCAAGGTCCGGGCGAGGGCGGCGGGCGGATTCTGTGGAGAGGCAGAGGGCGGATTCGGGAAGAGGCGGAGGGTAGTAGTCCGCGAGGGCGGCCGCAGAAGGACGAGATCCGGCGCGCGATGCGAACGAGATCCGACGAGGCGGCCGACGCGAATGACATCCGGCGAGGACGGCGCCGACGCGACGACAAAGCGCTCTTCTCTGGCGGCGGCGGTCGAAGGAGCCCGCTGGTCGCTGACCGACGCGTGGTGCTGCCGGCTGGTGCCCTTCAGACGTCTTGTTGCATGAGGAAGAGGGAGACCGGCCAACCGTTCCGCCGGTGCCCCGGCCCCAAACGTTTCCTTCTTCTAACTAGCTACAAGCGGTGTAATTATTTCTTCTCCACCCCTTTTTGTTAGCTTGCACATATTTTATACTACTTCTTTAATAGGAAAGCCATAGTGAATTTTCCGTTTGTGTAAAATTTCCAAAATGGCACCTCTAAGAAGGAAATGATGTCATAAATGTTGTTGCCATTCAATATAGATGGGAATGAACCAACCGATAAAGTCGTGCAAGACTTTGTATAAAAGCACCAGAAAAACCACTGCTACCTGATTGTCATGACGGTACTTCGCCTTACTACCAACTCCAATGCCACTAGAGAGTTGACACCCTCACTCTAAGCACTATGGGTGCCTTTTAAAGCCCACATGACAAGTAGCATCACATCCAAACTACCTTATGGTTGTAGTACATATGTACCACAATTGCGAGCCATTTCCATCGTCCTGCCGCTCGCCGGCTAGAGCACACTCGCCGTCATTGTCCTATCGTCATGTCATACTACCTGAGAGGTTGGAGACCAATCCCCACGACCACCACAAGTTGCCAACCATCGTTCCTATCAGGAACCACACCCCGGTGCTACCCCGACAACTAGTGCCGACGCCAATGCTAGAATGTTATGGGCTCAACTCCACTAAATCTCTGAAGGATCTTATTTTTCTGCACATATATGAACAAACCTAATAATGTAATCAAAAAAGTTCAAGGCCCCAAAGCTTACACATAGAATCATCGCCACCGACACGCATACCCATACCATATCAGAGCATTACCGTTGACAAACTAGTCACAATTGGCACCAGATCCTTAACGAGCCGGACACAATGCTGCTCCACGCACCCTAACTGACAAAGGAGCAAAAATGGCGCCACCACAATTCGCCCCCGTCCCTCACACCGACAAGATAACATGATCACATTTTTTTGAGACACGATAACATCATCACCTAGTCACGCTTCATCATCCAGGGCCATAACTGACACCTAGCCAAGAGCCCCGCTACCACCACCCGCCGCACTGTATCTTTGGTTGGCTTCATTTGACGGCAGCGGTAGAGGGGTGCTAGGGAGGAGGAAGAGGAGATGGTTAATGTATAGTATCACGATGAAGCTAAATAAACAACCTAATATTTTCATGGGCAACTGGGTTGAAACTCCTGGATCAATTCTTGTTCTCATCTTTTTTTGTGTGTGTGCTTGAATTGAAAAAAGAAATCATTGCAATGGAAGATGATTAGCCGAGCCAAGCGGGCCCCGCTTCTCACTCCCCCATCTTCTCCTTTCCCGTTCTCCCTCTCTCCCCCCTCACTCACTCACTCACTCCCGCACGCCTCCTCCCCAAGCTCCCCCCATCGCAAGAACCAACTTTTGCCCCCAAATCCCCCCCTAAACTCTCCAATCCCCTCCCCCCCATTGCGAGATCCCGCACCAGATTCGATCTCCCCCCTCCCAAAACCCACGAGAGACCCGTCTCCGTCCCCGAACCCGCCGTTTCCCTCCCCGAATCTGGCGGCCGGAGATCGGGCGCGGGAGGCGGCGGCCGGCGGAGCTCGATCTGTCCGTCCGAGCCGAGGCGGACCGCGAGGAGGCTAGCTGCGGCACCGCATTGGGCTTCGGGGCAGTTTTTCCACACAAAAAATGGCGGCGCCGGGAAGCAGTAATGGCGGTGGCGGCAGCAGATCCCATCAGCAGCAGCCGCAGCAGCAGGACAAGGTATATGCGCGCACGCTTACATGTGATGTGGTCTGATTTTCTTGCGCGCGCAGTGGCTCGCTCGCTCGCTTGCTTTAGAGGCTGATGTGTACAGGGTACCTGCCGAAATTTGGCAGGACTAGATGAGCTCATCCGCTCCACTGCGTACCAACTGTACTGGCCACTAGCTGATGCAACTGAAGCACCTTTAATTGCGCTTTCCTGTGTACTGCTCCACTGATTGCTCCCTGCTATGAATGCACAGGCATAGTAAGCTGCTGAACTGAACTGAACTGACAGTAATTTTGCTGTCAGCCCATGTTGAATTGCATGCATTTTGCACACGGTCAGCCACTAATTTTGCAAAGACAGCATCATTTGGTGTGTGTGCCTCTCACCCATTATCCATGGGTATTATCGATATATAAGTATGTAACTAACTGACGGATCTTTTCCCCTTATATTCACAGAGGTTGGTAGTCATGTGCAATTTCATCTTTGACTGACCGAGCTAGTACATTGTCCGTTCAGCTCTAAGCTAGTTAAAATGCATGCATTTTGCACTCGTTCAGTCAGTAGTTTTGCAATGCCACAGCATCATCTATAGTATGTTTCTCTCCCACTCCTCCATGGATATTGTAGATTTACATGTATGTGGCTGACTGGTGGATTGGGGCTTCTGTTCACATTTATAGTTGTCATAGGGTTGAGGCTAAGGGCCAAAGTAAGCACAAACTCTGTGGTGCTATGCTAGGATCCTTTTGCACTTTTTCATTTTCTTGGGAGATATGTGCATGCTTTGATGACTTATACAACAGTTTTTATGTTATATGTGCGACATCATCTCGTTATGCTTATGAAATTTGGTCCAATTTTCCTTCACATGATTGATAATCAAGGAATGAACCTTCCTTTCTGTACAGAATTCAGTAGTCTTGTGCAATTTCGTCGGCGGCTGAGCTAGTACATTACATTGTCCTTTCTTTGAACTCTAAACTAGTTCTTTGTTCTTCTGCGCAGTCAATTCTGTGCATCTTTCTTTACCTATCAATAATTAGCAGCGCAGTTTTTATTTTGTTTAATCATATCCATGTACTTGCACTACTAATACATGTTTCACTGTTCTTAACAGCAGAGCATATGGGCTGGCTGTTTCTCTGGCTTGTCATGCTTCGGGGCGCAGAAGGGTGGAAAGCGTATAGTTCCTGCAGCACGTATGCCTGACGGGAACACATCGACTAACCGTGGAAATGCTCAGTCTGGTGGCAACCCCAACCAGAATGGGGCTATGAATCTGTCCCTTCTCGCGCCACCGTCATCGCCGGCGTCCTTCTCCAATTCTGCACTTCCTTCTACTGCCCAGTCACCTAACTGCTTCCTTTCAATCTCTGCAAACTCCCCTGGTGGCCCAACATCTAACATGTTTGCTGTTGGACCATATGCCAATGAGCCTCAGCTTGTCTCACCTCCGGCAGCCTTTTCGACCTACACAACCGAGCCATCCACAGCACCGCTGACCCCTCCTCCTGAACTGGCTCATGCAACCACTCCGTCCTCTCCAGATGTCCCCTATGCTCGGTTCCTTTCGTCGTCTATGGGTCTTAAAACTGCAGGCAAGGAGAACAACATGCATTACTACTCTGGTGGTTCAGGGCTCCAGGGGCCTTATCCACTTTACCAGCCAGGGAGCCCTTCCAGCAGCCTCATTTCGCCTGCCTCGGTGACTCCGAGGACCGGCCTCTCCTCGCCTATCCCTGAGCAAAATGTTCCTACTGCTGCTCACTGGAAGACGTCTAGGTCGGCCTGCGACACGCCGTACTCCATCGCTTCGCCCATACCCGAGCAAGAGGTCCCTACTGCACACTGGAAGACCTCCAGGTCTGCCTGTGACACGCCCTACTCCAGGACATCGCCGTCGAACATCTTCGGGCTTGATTCAGCTACCACAAGAAACTCCCTGCTAGATAGCAACTTCTTCCGCCCGGCTGCGTCTGCTCAGTTCTACCTCGATCAGGCTTATAATGGTGGCAGGCTCAGCGTCTCGAGGGATAAGCAACAGGATGCTGATGAGGTCGAAGCATACAGGGCATCGTTTGGGTTCAGTGCAGATGAGATGGTTACGAGCACTCAGCGTTACGCAGAAGCACCAGATGCCGTGCTTGATGAGGGATTCAGCATATCTCCATTTGGAAACAATGCCCCTGCTAATAATACAGAGGAGGTACGCCTGTTCAATGATCCTCTGCCTAATAGTGAGGTTCAGAAGGTGGGTAAGATGTGTAGATCACTTTCGAATGCAAAAGAGATGATGACAAGCCCCTCAAAGAAGGCAGCAGACCAGCTTCCACATAAGGCAGTGCACCTCGATATATTCAAAGGTGAATGTCCTGACTTCCAACCCCAACCATTCATTCATTCTGTTACAGTACTGATCTTTGTACGCCAGAATCATTAAGATCCCTTGGTTTTCTTCGCTCAAAATAATGTGTAATTATCCAGTAACTTCAACTATACAATCACTGACCTCATAACCTGAACTCAAATGCTGTTGTTATGTTGATGTTTCTGCAATCCTACTGACCATGCTCCTTTCCTTTCTTACCGCAGGAACAAAAGGGGGATATCTGTCCGAGGATGACACGTCGGCGGCGAAAGACTGTCATCCTTTCAGGATGACTCGAGACGAGATATCTCTGAAGCCCATAGAGGTGAGGAAGAAATCCCCGGGTGGACAGCAGGCGTGCTCGGACGCTGAGGTTGAGTTCAGAAGGGCGAGGAGCCTGAGAGAGGCCAACAGCGTCTTGTCGTGGCGCAGCACGCTGTCAAGGCAACTGCAGTAATGCATGGATGGTGAACTAGCTAATATATGCAGGATAAGTAAGTTAAAGAGTGAGCTTCCTCCCTTGGCCGAGCCGCCTAGCGTGCGTTGTCGATTGCTCGGAGGTGTTAGAAGTAAGTAATCTGTCGTAGTCGCAGAGCGAGTAGCCTGTATCTATGTACTACACATATATGTCTGGGGATCATTTCTACTGCTAGCCCAGATGGATATGTGATGACCAGCCAGCAGCTTGTATTCAGTTTCAGATTGCCATGTTCCCCTTCTGTTTTATGGAGACTCTGTAACCATTAGCCGGCCTGCACAATGAAATGAAATGAAAGGGCGTTGCTCCTGTCCTGATCCGCCGCCTGAATACTCGCATGCTTACGCGATCTGCTGCCACTAACTGAACTTGATCTTGAGTAACATTGTTCACAGCAGCAGCAGCAGCAATGTCAATGTTGCCAAAATTTATCGAAATGAATGCAAGCTGATCTTGCTTAGTTTGAATCAGTGTGCTTGTGCTTGATTCAAGGAAGAAGTCCTTTGTTATATGCCTTTCTACAGTTCATGGTGATTGGAATTGTAACAGAGATGCAATTTGTACTTAGCTGTTGTTACATAACGCATCTGTTCTCACATTCTGAACAATGTACGCAGCATCCCATAGACCATTTATGCCATCGGTTAGGGTTAGGCAGAGATGCACATACATCATGTATCCTCTCCCCCTGAAGCCTCCTGCTCCCCTGTTCTTCCTCCCAGACTCTCTCAAACACACCCCTATGAGTACAGTTTCTGCTTAGCGCAACCGTAAGTGTCGTCGCTACCATGGCACTTTGTCGACGATACACGGCCATTGTTGTCATCTTGGCTTCCATTTTTCGGAAGAGTCTCCGACCAGGTGACCTTGCACTCACCCCTTCTCTGTTCACCGCATTTCCAAGGCATTTGTTTCTTCACAACAGGGAGTAACCTGACACTCCCGGTTCCAGAAAATACACAACATACATGATCTTTGATCTTCTTACATTACTAGCAATGTGCCCGTGCTTTGCAACGGACCCAAAGTACAATAATACATGTTCATAAACTTGAAAGAAAAACACGCTAGTTTTGGTATATATCATTAAAAATATGTTAGGTTTCACTCAAAATGTATTCATTGTGGCTGTTTGGATGAGGTAAGGGAGGGATGCGGTGGTTTGAAGGGACTAAGGGGTTTTCTGGAAATTGAAGCAGAGAGGCGGGGTCTTGTTACAAAAATGCCACAACTGACCTCATAGGCATTAGATGCAAATTTGATGGTTGGAACTGATGGATGGCAGACATACCATCATCATCAACCGAGTCTTTTATAGGAGTGGAGATTCATGCCATCACAAACACAAACACAAATCATCTCAAGGAAAAAAGGACACAAACACTGTCGCATTTGAGAGTAATAGTAATGGTGACGCCCTTACTGACGTGGAGGAAATTGAAAGGTACTCCCTCCGTCCGAAAAAGCTTGTCCCTCAAATAGATGTACGTAGCACTAATTTGGTGCTAGATACATTCATTTGAAGAACAAGCTTTCTCGGGCGGAGGGAGTAGGTGCCATATATCCCTCTCATATATGAAAGTCAAACGATAGCAAGATGATGATTCATGATATATTTAAGCCTCGCCAGCTGATTGATGCTGCTCAAAGTCGTCAGTTGTCCTTCTCATACATTAATTAATCTGTCTATGATCAGCTAATAGCAGATAGCGAAATACCATTACAGGAAGGTGATGGTGACCTGACTAGAGCTGGCTCTGGCTGGCTGTTGGGATTACTAATTCAAAAACGGACCTCGCTTGTTGTTGGTCAACATCCAATCGCTTTCTCTGCAAAAATAAGCATATCGTTAACTTCCAAACCATGTGTTGCTTCCTAGTTGCAACCTGCAATTCAGATCAGAACTAGTAGCCTGCACTTGCCTCTGCTCCTCAAAAAAAATGGCTTTCTCCTCTGCGTGACAAATCTGAGGCACCGTTGATACTTCTCTCCAGCTGATTGCCGCAAACCGCGCGCGAGCGCGCGGTCTCCACTTTTCGCAGGTAAGATCAGACTCTGGAATGGAATGCTGCATTGGATCTTCGTATTTCTCTTCTTCTGCTGTCTCTTATGCAAGCCATAGCCCATCCCGCGGAATGCTCTGTCTAGTGCCTTCGATCTTCTAACATGTCATTTGGTTTCAAGAACTGGATGCCCCATCCAACATCATACCATTGCACCAATCATATTACGGTGTTTTTTCTTTTTTTTTTCTTTTTGGGCGGGGAACGCTAATGTTGCACGGTTGACCTCGACTCTTCAGGACGATAATGGCACAATGGAAGAAAAATATTACCGACGGCAGTTCGACTGAGATTTTCTCTATCAATGGCTATGCCGTGTTCATGGGTTACCTATCCATGGCCATCAAGGGCCTAGGTTTTCTGATTCTTACTTGGACCACTGTCGTGCTTCTTGGCGGCTTTGTCTCTGCGCTCCAAAAGAAAGATTTCTGGTGTCTCACGTTTATCATCTTGGTACAAACAGCCGGGTAAATCTTCCATGATCCCTTTAATTAGCTTCTCTCTCTTCATTTTAGCTTCATGTTTTTCATTTTTAGTGCTTAATTTTCACTACTATTTTGCCAACAAAGATATGTATATGAAAGCAGCTATCACTCATTCAATTCGGAACCAATTACTACTTAAGGAAGTACACGAAGTGATCATCACTTGGTCAACCTAGAAATTGTTATTTCTCATGCAACTACAAGCCAGCCTAAAAAATCGGTGGGGTGATTGCTAATTTTCTGAAATTTTTTCTTCACAATGTACAATAAGTGTACAGTGTGTTTAGGCTGTTTTCTTTTCTGAAAAGCTGTGGGGTCAGCTGACCCCACAACCAACACGTAGAAACACGGGAGGATATCTGGTGCTACGGGAGCACCTAAGATTAGGTGCTTCAGGAGCTTTTCAACCGTTAGATATGAGATCCGAAGGCTGAGGAAAGAGCTCACGCTTTTATTCAAAGAACACCCCCCGAAATTTGGTATTGCAAATCGGGTCCGGTGCATATGTAGATGACCGTTGGATTTCAGATCCAATGGCCGAGAAGCTCTTGGAGCACCTAAACTTAGGTGCTCCCGTAGCACCTGATATTTTCCCGTAGAAACACCACTGCAACTACTGATAGTTGTTGGTTGAAGATTTTCTCATCACTTTTGCACGTTCATGGACATTTTCATTCAAATGATATATCGAGAATTCGAGATGATAGAATCGCACTAACTGAATGCCCGCCCTCTGCTCATCAATTTTGCACATTCATGGACATTTTCATTCAAATGACATATCGAGAATTCGAGATGATAGAATCGCACTAACTGAATGCCCGCCCTCTGCAGACACAATGCACATAGCTGACACGGCCAACGCAACCAAAAAGAAAAATGTCGTTTTACATCATAAAAAAAATGCCAGCCTAAAATAGGGTATATCATATCAAAAGATTACACCGCAGTGGTGATATATGGCAGAAAATCACCCTCGCTACATGCTCTAGACAAGCAGATATTATCATAAAAATATCTCTGTCCTCTGGCCTCAGCAGGACAAACCAAGTACATGCATGCACAACCTCCACAGGAGGTGAAATATATTTTTTATTATTAAAAATCACATCAATTCTTGATAAGCCATAGAGCCCAACTTAAGGCTGCTTGCCCCACAAGAATATGTGCAGATACCTCACAACCAATTGACCAACTATTGCACGCACTACAAGAGGGCGGGCGTAAAGATTTGAAAGTACTTCAACTATAACACACAACGTACGAGCAAACTTACAGTAAAAAAATAGGTGTTTAATAGACTCGTTATGTTGGAAAAAGACACAAGTCTTGATACATTGGCAATTGCAGCAATCTAGTCAAGGTTACATATTTATTTGAAAACCAAAGTAATATCTTCAATAAAAGCGTCGAGCTTTTACAACTTATATTATCAACAGAACATCACTATGGGCAATCGCCTCATATTAGGAGTTGACGGAAAACTTGCTGTTTTTTTATGTACGGAAAATTACTGTCTTGATGCAACCTCTATCAAAACATGTCTGTTTCGTTAAAAAATAAATGTGCTAGAAACGTGTGAACAATTCAAAACATGTTGTAAGGCGACGGGGGATATCTTTATGGGAAAGTGAGCCGTCAGAGAAGTCTTGCGGATGGTTCACAGCTAGTTGGGCCGGTCCATTCGCGCGCGGAGTAAAGTACAGAATATGGGAAAGGGGAGTGCAAGAACTCTATCCTGGTCACCAGGACTTTGACACGCGCTCCTAGCCACTGTGTCGCAGATTTATTAGTGGTAACTTCATCGGGCGCGCCTTACTTGAGGCAATTTGAGCCCTTTTTTTCCTTTTATTTTTCTTCTCCTTTTTTTCGTTCTTTTTTGGATTTTGATTCTTTGGTATTATTTTTTATTTCCCTTTTCCCTTCTTTTTTGTTTCGTTTTCTATTTTGTTCTCCATTTTTGTTTAATTTTGTTTTTTTCTTATGTTTATTTTTGCCTTTAACTTCACAGTTTCATATATGTCAAAAACATTCTTTTAATAAGTGACCAACAGTTTTCGTATACATGTTCAACATTGTCCGTACGCTCATTCAACATTTTTCAAATACTTGTTCAACATTTTTCAAATACTAAGAAATCATTTTTTAATAATTATTCAATATTTTTCAAATACTTGTTCAACATTTTAAATACTTATTCAACATTTTCAAATACTCGTTCAACAATTTCAAATAGTTTTTAACACTTATTCAAAAAAAATCAAATAGTTGTTCATCATTTTTAAATACTCGTTCAACATTTTTCATATACTTCTTCAACATTTAAAAATACTTGTTTAACAAATACTTATTCAACATTTTTTCAAATACCTGTTCAATAGTTGTAATACCTGTTCAACATTTTTTCAAATACTTGTTCAACATTTTCATATACTCGTTCAACATTTTTATAATACTTATTCAGCATTTTAAAATAAATTTTCAACATTTTTCCAAATACTTGTTCTACATTTTTAATACTTATTCAACATTTTAAAATACTTGTTCAACATTTATTTTCAAATGTTTGATTAACAATTTTTAAATACATGATCAAAATTTTAATACACATTTGTATTTCTCTGTGTAAATTTTCTGTATACATTAGAATCATTTTCTCTGTACTCATTTAACATTTTTCAAAATGCTTGGTTAACATTCTATAGAAGAAATTGTACGTAAAGTTTGATTGAAAGATAGTTCTTGTTCCCTTGATCTATTAGTTGTGCAATCTAAGCACTAGCTGGGATGGCTAGCAGCCTCGCCTCCTAGCATGGCACCCAGGTTCGAATCCTGGAATTGCCCTTTTTTTTACCCCATTACGTTGTATATATGCCTCGCAGGCCGGCCCACTCGCGAGTTCGCTTCAGCGAGAGGCTCGATCTGTCTCGTGTAATGCGAGGAATAGGCGGCGCGATTATGACAAATTTATATGTAACAATCCCATACAGGTTTGGTTATTGCATCATAAGTGGGGCTGGGTGACACTCAGATGGGCATCTTCCGGAATCTAACCTTAGAACTGTATAATAAGTGATCCTGAACACCAACCTATGAGTCATTCATAACCCCACCACTTCTCGATCCCAATCTAACAAGAAGTGACAATCACGGTGCATACACGGTTATCAAGTTTTAGTTTTTAAGTTGAAGTTCTCTACAACTGGACGTTATAAATTTCCAAGTCATCTGTAACGACGGACACGGCTTTCCAAAGGATTTAACTCTGCAGGGGTGCTCCAGCTCGTCCATTATAAATTATCATATGCATACTCATTCCTCCGAATTCAAATAGCCCGAAAGAGCCCATGTGAATAGCCAAGTGCGTTCCAGGAGTTCGAAGTAACAAGCCCGACCTTCCAATGTGTTGACCCTGCTTTAGAGCCGCGCACACTCTTCCCCGGAAGCCACCGTGTTATCCAAGTTTTGGTTGGCTAAACACATTGGTGACCCCTGCTACTTACAATTTGTACCAACACCCTCGGCGCTGGCGCACCTGCTTATGTTGTTTAAGAATCCACGAGGAGGCGACCCTCTATGCGTTATTTTTTATTATAATTATTATGTGGGAAAATTTTAAAACCAATGTTGGGTCTCTTTGGAAAAGTTCAATGCTACATCAAGTGATACAAGGTGCCCCATACACCTCACATATGTTAGGAAATTAGGCTGGCTACGTTACTTATAACCGCAGACCTAGCAACGAATCCCAATGTCAAACAGACAAGGGGCAGGGCATTTTCGGGGAGTAGCCCCCTTCAGAAGAAACTTCCTGGCACATACATTAAGGGATCCATCAAAAGGTGACTGAAACACCTGAAACGGGGACTACTGAGCTAATGATAGAGGCAAGAACGCTTTCCGGCCAAGTCCCATTAATTAATAATAGCGATATCGTGGACCCATCCATCTCTCAACATGGAACAACCTGCACCTGCAACTAGCAAAGCTATAAGAGAGGCTAAGCAAGCAGTAACATAGCCAAACAAAGGTTTGCATGGGTGGTGAAGATTAGTAGAGGCTTTATCATGAAAATTGGGAGGCTTGCAAACAAGTGGTAGGTAGCGAGATAATATGGAGGAATCTAACAAAGTAAAGCTAGTAATGATATCAAGGTAATGATTATCCTTGCCTAGATTGAATCCACAAAGAGTAGTCGACCCAATCCTCGCACTGTACATTGTTTCTAAAAGCTAACAAGAAAAAGTAAAACCGGAAAGAAGCAAACGATACAGTAAACCAAGAAGCATATTCATGGCATTATGCACAATCAAGCATGATGCATGTCAAGTTAAAATAGCATGACATGGCAGGATGCAACAAGCAAATACTACCCATTAAGTGAAGCTCAATACACAATGAGTTGCATATTGGCGAAACTCCACACTCAATTATTAAGTTCAATCCTGTTTAACTTGACATGCATCATCGTGGGCTGGAGCAGTCGAGAGAGGCACAAGCGAGCGACTCGGTCGATCTGGAGGTAGTCATCCTAGGTGGCTAGCTCGTCCTCGAGGTAACCCTAAAAAAAGCTCGTCCTCAATGCAGAGGCCGGTCATGCCGGTCCTAGCGGGCACGGAGGCGGGGAACGGCGGTAGCGTGTCCTTCAGCGAAGGCGGGCAACGTGGTGCAGCTAAGGGCCGATCCAGGGGCAGCAACAAAGGATGTGGATGGGAAGGTCGCGGCATGCGGCGTGGAGAGCTCCGGTGCTCGCGCATGGCGTCAGTGGCCTCATGTGAAGAAGAGACCAGTGGCGAGATGAGATAGAGAGGAGGGAAACTGAGAGAAAGATGGGAGGAGAGGGATGGTGGCACGAGGCTGGTCTTCCTGGCCGGTGGTGTGCACGAGGGCGCGGGAGTTGGATCGGGCGTGCCTGCTCGGGAGGCCCTCGGGTGAGCTCCCCCCACGCTCGAGCACGAAGGCTACTGCATCGATCCGATCTAGATCGAACGGGGGTTGAGGGCTGGGGTGGCTGCGGGGTTGGTGTATCAGAGGAGATCTCCAGGGGAATTTTGGAGTGGCGACAGCGATGGGACAATGTCCCTAGGTTTTATGATTCCAAAATAGGCAGGTGTTGCACAATTATATATAGCAGGTGCAGTTTGGGAAAGCTGTTTGGAGTCCTTCGATTTTGGTCGGATGGCTCCGGTACAGGGTAGAGTGGTCTATTTAGGAAATGGGAGATGTTTAGGTAGTTTGGGGTTGATCCTCATTATCCGATCATAATTGGGCGGTTCGGGTAGGAGGACTTTTCGGACTAGGTTGCGAGTGGGTATGTAGGTTGTGCAGAGAGGCTTGGCTTAGGCAAGAGGGAAAACAAAGACAAAGAGAGAAACGACAACTATGAACAAATAAAGTCTTAGAAAATCACCCGTATAAATCTGGTACGACGGCAACGGACTGCCGCTGCAACAAAGATGATGTCATGACGAATGCAACGAATAAATAATAATATCTGAAAATAATTTAGGAAACTGGTTTCGAGCTGTTACAGGTCCATACAGGAAAAATATGAGGGTTTCCTAGGCCCAAGACCCGTGCCATTACGACAAATTTATATCTAAGAATCTGATATAGACTTGGGTATTGCACCATAAGTGGGGCCTGGTGACACTTAGATGGTGATGCTCCCAGAATCTAACCTTAGAACCGTCCCTGATTAAGAAAGTGTGAAATTAAAAAAAAATCTTTGACTTTTATCATGCCAGACCGGAAATGCGAATCACCGGATTTTCAGCGAAGTTGAGAAATGGATTTTGCATTAATAGATTCCTATCAATTAATTGTTTCTCACACACGCACGCACACACATGCACAGGCGCGCGCCCACACACACAAAAAATAGAAAAATATAGGTGTACATCTTAATCCTATTAAAATTGACAGAGGGCAAAGTTATGACTCTACTAGGGCTCCAACCCCCTCCCGCCGCTACCGGCCGGCGGCCTAGCCCCCCGCCCCGCCCCCTCCTTCCCCCGTCCAGATCCGCCTCGCGCTGCCTCCCCTGGAGGTGGCCGGGGCGGAGCTCGAGCTCCTCTCCCGCGGGCTCCCTCCTCCCCGTCTCCCGCCGCCGGGCGGGCGCCCCTGCTGGCCGGGTGGTGCCGGCGGCGGGCCTTCTTGTCCCCAGCAGGCGTGCTCCTTCCCGGGCGAGGCGGCGGCGGTGCTCTCGGTTTGGCTGCGGTCCGGCGGCCTGTGGCGGCGGCCTGCGGCGGCGGCGATGGCGAGTGTGGTGTCGTCGCCGCTCCTTGGCGGCGGGCGGCGTGGTGGAGCTGGGTGGCCGGCGTCGCGCCCCCGGCCCAGATCTGGGCCCAGCGGGCTCCATCTGGGTCCTAGCGGGCCGGTACCCCCGACGTGGCCTCGTTGTCTGCGGTGCAGTGAGGAGGAGGTGCGGCTCGGATGTGGGGCGGCGGCGCCAAAGGCGTGTCGACAGCAGCGCGAGGGCGGGAGCTTTACGGGCCTACGAGGGCTCGGCCGTGCCTGTGGGACCATGGGCCTGGTGTGCTCCTGCTATTGCGTCCGGACGGCTACCGTCACTGACGGTGGAGGTGGGGCCCTCCCGCGTGCCGACGGTGCTGTTGCCCTAGTCCCGGCTCTAATTCTTCGCATTACTGTCCTCACTTCGCGGTGCCGTGGTGAGACGGCGTGGGGGCCTCTAGACCGCGTTGGCGCAGGGTGGTGGTTGGTTTGGTGGCAGGCTCCGGAGCGCCCGAGGTGCGGGTTGGGATCGGGGGAAACCCCTGTCGGCATGGCCGACCCCGGCGCGGTGGCGCCTGTGGGTGCCACCTGACCTTCCGGGAGGGCGTCGGGGGCTACCCTTCCTCTCGCCTCGTCGTGTACCGGGGAAAACCCTTGGCAGCAGCGTCGTCATCGTCGTGATCCTTCTTGGAGATGTTGATAGGTGCCGGCGCTTTGGAGTCTTGGAGCCTAGTGGAAGATCCCGGTGGGCGCAGCGATCGCGAGGCTTCTTCGTTTTTGTTGATCCGCCATTGTCGGCATTTGTTTCGTTTGCTCTTTCTCTTTCATTTCTTTCGGGTGTGACTGTGCTGCTTCCGCCCCATCACCTATTCCTGTATGGTTCGGTTGGTTGCTTTGTATACAAAGCGGGGGGAAACCCCTTTTCGAGAGATAACTCTACTAGTACCAAGTACCATGCACCTACACCTCTTATCTAGGCAATCCAATATTGCATCAAAGTTTGTGCGTACAAAGTTCTCTTCTTTTGTTTCTTCCAAATAGGAAAACATTTGAACTCGAAACTTTACAAATCAACATCACACAAGTACTACTATGTGCAACATTATTTCGTTTTTTGGCATGACATCTCAGCCCTATTAAATGAAAAACTTATTTTAAATTCATAATTTGACAAATTTATGTTGCATAAAAAATCAGAAACATTTTACGCACGTAGTGGTACTTCTTGTGTGACTTTGACATGCAAAGTTTCAATGCCAAATATTTTCTCTTGTTTGCGAGAAACAAAAAAGAGAAAGTTCTATATAAAGGTAGCATGAATCTTGAAGCAAAACTGGATAGCTCGGATAGAAGGTGCAGCTACATGGGAGCGTGAAAAATCCTCACCCTTGACAAATATACATTAGCTAATTCTGCTGTCCCAGCCATCACTGATCACTCCTTCTAATCCCAAAAACCAGCTACAGAACCCTTGTGGTGAGTTCGATGTCCAAGTTCACTATGTAACCTACAGGAAGAGGCCTGTCTCTCGGCGGGCCGCCCCAGCTGGAGAACAAGGGATTGTTAGATATATGCAAGCACGGTTCTGGGCTCCATAAGTGTTAAATGTTTTCGTGGGATACGATCTGATATCTGTGCCCCAGATAACTACAAACGGTTACCCCGGGAGTCCTCTCGGTTTGTAGTGCTTGTGTGGTATGTTTCCGATTAATGTTGAAGAACGAAATTATCGTTCCTTTTGTTTCAATATATTTTTTTACCTTTTCCTTCTCCATTGTTGGCCAAAAATACCATTCTTTAATTCATTTGTCCTGCTTGTTTATATCTTCTACAGGATATTCGATGTCTATATGAATGAAAAGTTAAGCTATATACTTTATTCAGCCTATGGTATGATGACGAGTACTGTAGGTTACATGGTGAACTTGGACATCTCAAGAATGGATAGAGACGACACATATGGAATCCTGCTTCATATACTGCGTTGCTTGGTTGCACTTGTGACCTTGGTTGTTCAAGCTCTGGTGTTGGCCATACTACTGCTCCCTTCTGCGGCTATCTATGTGTTTGGGTTGTTGATCTCCACAGGTATATCGCTTTGGCGTCTGATACAACACGATTATGGGGGTAACTCAAATGAACAAGCAAACCTGAAGCCAGCGATGGACACATTGTACTGCCTTGCTGTACTCCAAGGTGTGCTCTTCTTGTATAGATTCATCTATGCTCGCGCCGGAAAGAGGATTCTTAAGAACTTGCTCCCTAAACGTGTGGGCGGTAATCTGGATGCAATTTTGTCCTACTTGAGCGAAACAAGAATCGGGTGTGAGAAGAACCCATCATTTGCGAGAGGAAGGAACCTGATCACACATGCTGTAGACTTGATAGGTTCCAACTCACCCGATGCTTGTATTTCCGGCATACAGCTCTTGTACACATCCATATGCATCGGGGAGAGGAAAATGATACTAGCAAGAGACAATGGCGAAAAGGAATCGAGTCTTGAACGATGGGAAGAGGTCATTATGCAGCACGTGTTGATGAAAAACATGATCATGGCTGGATCCCCTTCACCCGTACTCGAGAAACTGTTGCAGATGCTGAAACCGTGGGGCGCACATAACAGAGAGTCGAGGAACCAGGCTGCCAGGATAGTGGCGCACCTTGCTCTTGGCATCCAGTTGGAGCAATTCCCACGGGGGATTCAGTACATATCCACCTTGATAGGGAGTTTCGAAGAATACCAGCTAATCGAGCCATACCAGAGAGACCGACTAATACACAGATATGACCACAAGAAATCTTGTAGGGTCCGATATAGAAGCAAATATGAGCGACAAGCCAAACGTCTGGCGCTTCCAGAACCAGGCAACGATGAGGGTGAACTTCAGAATGCCTATGAGAAGTTGGTGCTGCGAGGCTTGTGCATCCTCCAGAAGCTTGCAACAGACGAGAATAACTGCAGAATCATGAGTGAGAACCAAAGCCTGCTCCCGAGGATCATGGCGCCTTTGACCTCCGACCTAATCCACCAATTTGATGGTTACTCATCATGGTCTGTCAGTGTAGTAGAGGGGTCGCTGAAGGTCATGCGCCTCTTTGTGGTTGCTCCTGGGGAGACTGGGGCAAGGATGCGTCAAGAAATCTTAAACAATAAGGAAGTAGTCCACACCATGGAGCGCATTCTCAATTGTTACAGATGTCATTTCAAGCTGCAGAAACAAGCCATGGGGATACTGATACAATTGTACATGGACACCAAGAGCAGGCCAGACTTCATCAAGATGCTGGTAGACATCTTTGTTGCAGTAAGAGATAGGTCCGTCAGAAAGTTAGCAGGTGAAGCACTGTCAAAGTTATGTTCCCAGAGCGAAAGCAATACTAGTATTATCTTGCAGCTAGATGGTGATGTCGTTGTTAGCCTCACTAAAATTCTTCTAGATGCTGAGAACAAGACATGCAGAATAAGAGC
Source organism: Aegilops speltoides (assembly GCA_021437245.1). NCBI lineage: Eukaryota > Viridiplantae > Streptophyta > Magnoliopsida > Poales > Poaceae > Aegilops > Aegilops speltoides. The sequence continues at coordinate 7,889,706 of CM038145.1, forward strand.
AGCTGAAATCCTGGAGCATATGTGCAACATTCGTCACACTCAAGATGACGAATGTATCAGTAAACTTAAGAATATTATGACAATTACAATGCCAAAGGTACGTACTATATAGTCCATAAGAAATAGTAAGTATGTATAGACTTTGTTTTGTTCTTATCATTGACAACCTTCCTATCTCGAATTCTTAACTCTTTGAAACTGAAGCATACATGTTCTTAACGTTTCAGGTGCTCGCACAAATACCTTGTTGTGAATTAACAAAATATGAAACACATGCAAGAACAGAAGCAGACTATCTCGTGGTTTCTGTACAGAAGGACATAGAAAACCAATCTTTTGATCAATCAGAATATTCATACGATGATTACGAATCAGAGTATTCCACAGAAGATCTCCCAGAAAAAACTGAATATGAGGAGGACAAACCTCCTTCCACTCATCCGGAATACGAGGATGACAAAGCCTCTTCTTTCACTAATCATCCCGAAGACAAGGAGGACAAAGCCTCTTCCTCCACTCATCCTATATACAAGAAGGGCAAACCCTCTTCTTCGGCTCATCATGTATACAAGAAAGACAAAGCCTCTTCTTGTCCTCATCCTGAATACTGGGAGAACGAAGATGAGGTGGATGTGGAGGAAGACGACTTCCAGGGTGAGGAGGATGAGGAATTTCGTGCACCCTTGTTATCCCTTTGTGTGACGGTATATGACACTTTCATCAGTGCTGATCAAGATTTGGCCCGTCAATTTGATGACACTAGATTTCCAAAGAAGCTCAAGGAGATGGTAGAAAAAAACAGCGTTCCAACTGTCCGTTGCCTGACATTGATAAAGGTTACATGTAAGATGGTCATATCGATGATGAAACACACTGGAAGCTACACCAAAGAAGACATGGATAGCTTGATGGATGCACTGTCAAGTGCTTCTAAAAGAATGCGTCATCTTGACATGTCAATGGTTTTTACCAGCCAAGATGATGGGGCGCCGACAATGAGGCCTGTCAGGAGTCTCAATTCATTGGTGAAAGAAGTTAAGGAAAGTGTAGAAACAAGAACCAGCAACTAAAGGCACACGAATCAGTATACATATATAATTTCCTCGCCAATGGGTGACGACACTGGTCGAGTTAAGAATTTTTATTATTCACCCTATGTATTGCTTAATTTGGTCTATCTAGTTGTGTGTTCATCACATTGCAGGTATGTTTGTGTTTTTTCCCCTTGAGATGCTTTGTGCTCGTGCTTCTGATAGCATGAATAATGTAAGGCCAGTGACCTTGTTATGAGTGTATTTTGTGAAACCTAAGCATAAAAATTGCTCCTCGTGAGGGTGCATCTGTTACATTGTTTCTGTGTGGGCACTGGGCAGGAGGACACCTTGGAAATCTAGTGAAGAGAGGAGAAAGTACGTGGTGAGACGGAGATTTTGGGGGATACAATTAACAGGAACATGCTACCAACCTAGTACATAATAGCACCATATCATCTCCTAATTAATACTGTATCCTGATGCCAACAACCTAGTAATAAAGAGATGTGTAATTAAATTATTTTGTTAGAAAATGGAAGAGATGTGTAGTAGAAGTGGTAAGGGCATGGCCAATGGGTGGCCTCAACCTGCTGCCCCGCAGGTCCACGTAGGATCGGAGTTAGGTTCGGACTAAAAGATATAGCCTCGCACTAGCAGGTGTAGCCTACAGAAGAGCCAGCTTCTTCAGCGTGAAAAGCCAGAGAAAGAAGGAAAAAGGCAGCTCCGTTGACGCATGCAAGGAGAGAGATAGATAGAGGAAGAAAAATACTATGCATGTGAAGGACGATGGGTCCCACTACAGTTCAAAACGGTGGTTTCCTTATTTTTTGATTAGTTTAAGAGGTGAGGCACTACCAGGGTGATGCCCCCGTTGTACATGCTCTAAAGGAGAACATACCGGTTGCAAACCTCCTCCTTTACAACCCCACGTCATCTGCTGCCACGTGTTCAGGCTGGGCATCGCACGACGTCCTCACTTTTGCCCAGCGATACGCAACTCGGCTCCAATCGGCACACTCGGGCCGCCCTCGGCTCACGCCGCTCGGCTCCTTTCCTATACAGCGGCTCGGTTCGCACAGAACAGAGCATTCGATCCCGACTCCCAGACTCTGCGCACATAGCCGCTCCGCCGCCGCCGCCGCCGCCGGGATTCGCTTCCGCGCCGCCACTGGGAATCACACCGCCGCCGCTGGGAGTTACCTTGACTCCGCACCGCCGCTGGGAGTCGCCCCCGCCGGTCCCTGGAGTCGCATCCGCCAAGGCCGCCCGTGGCCCAAACTCGCGTAGGCAAGAGGTAATTTCCCCGTCCAGCTCTCCTCCTTCCGTGCAGTGCTTTGGTACATCTTTGTGCCAAGCAAGCTAGTAGTAGTAGACGTAGATGCCCTTGGATGAACATTATTCCAAAAATTGTAGCTGATGCTTTGTAGTTTGATTCTAATCCCGATTAATGATCAATAGATCTCTTAAAGTCTGAAAAGAAAAGAGATAGAGTACCTAATTAGCCATTCAATTTAGAATTGTGAACCATTCATAATTTGTAGGCATGATTTTTCCATCATCCTACACATGTGTCGTATGGATTGTTGATTTACCGGCTGATGCCATATCAATTGATGGTGTAATCATGTGCCTTCTTTTTGACATGATGATTTACATGTACTGAATTGTTTTTTCAACCTTGTATGGATAATTGCTAATGCAGGATCTTGGACTTGTGATTAATCCAGGTAGTTGTATCTCTTTGCTACAATCCGAACAAGTGGAGGCAAGGAAATCGAATCTTATTTACTGTCTGTACAAGACTAGAGTCAATTGGATTGTTGCTGGGAGAGATCCAGTCAAGATGGCGTTGCACAACATTGGTGTTCCGGACAAGGATGATGCCTTGTTCAGGTGCAGGATGCCTAGAATCTTAACCAAAATGCAAAGTTGTGGTAGCCATCAACATGAGGGAACGAAGAGGAAACTGGAGGCCACCTATTCACGCAGCAGCTACACTGCGCCATGGTTCTTCTATCCGAAGACCCTCAAGTATACTGCTGGAACAACACAGCTGCTGAGAAGACCGTTGAAGAAGACGCAATGGTTGCTGATGGAGTAGACTTAGACTAGGAATGTCAAATCTTGCAAATTTGATGTTGAATTCATGAAAACTATTGGACCAACCTATAGCTGATTGCTCTCCCTGACAATGTACTAATTAGTACACAATGTATCTTTTCCTATCAAAACATATGGATAATATAAAATCTTCATTTTGCTGGATGTGTTTAAAAAAATCTGAATGTTTCTCCATGTTTCTTCATGATAGACAGCAGCCCACTTTTCCCTCAACTCATATAACTTTGCCATCCATTCGTTGTCCTGGAGGTTGTACCTCTCCAACAATTCATGCCACTTCTTGTTGAACTTATACTCTGATCTATCTTCATAGACACATCTCTTAAAATCAGGTAGAAACTTCTCAGGATGCTCATGAATTACATGTCCAAGATGTTTAGCAGCATTAAGATAAATGTGCCATAGACAAAGTCGATGACTTGTATTTTGAAACACATGTGCAACTGCTCCTGCCATGGCCGCATCCTGATCATTGAAAATTGTGCTTGGATGCTTACCTGACATTGCTGTTAGAAAGGTTTCAAACAACCAAACAAATGACTCAATGGTCTCATTATATAACAACCCTGCCCCAAAAATTATAGTCTGCTTGTGATGGTTGGTTCCCAGGATTGGAGCAAAAGGCATTTCAAACTTATTAGTTTGAAACGTAGTGTCAAATGATATAGCGTCTCCGAAACATGCGTAATCCATGATAGACTGTCCGTCTGCCCAAAAAAAAATTAGCAATCCGACCATCTTTCTCATCTACTTGAATGGCATAAAAAATGTTGGATCCTCTCTCTGCTTATTTTTCAAGTATTCTAGAAGTGTTTGTGAATCATTTGATTCTAAGTACTTTTTGGGCTCACGACCAATCTCGTTATTGCAGTCCATCTTTGCAAATGGCACTTTGTCTGGTCCTCCGTAAAACGCTACCATGAAGTCATACACCTGGTATGGCTTCATCCCGGCTTCCCGTATCTGGCCAATTAGATGTCTGTCTGCTTCTATAACACGTCGTTGGGACCTCAGTTTGTGCACCTTATTGGTACTAGCAAGATAATGATTATGGTCGGTTATAACCTTTTGCACCGTTCAAATCCCCTCTCTGCTAACACTGAACTTAATACGGGCATTGCAATCCGTCCCTGTAGTGTCCTTCGACGACTCGGTTTCTCGATGGCCTTCGTTACTGCAAACAATTCTTTTTTGATATATACTACCATCATGTCGACGCTTTTTCTGGTTCTTTCTAATACTAAATCCAACTTTTCCAGCATATGTGTTGTACATGTCATAGGCATCTTTCTCTGACTCAAACGTTTTCCCAACTTCAGGCTGTAGTATACATAGTTCAAAGTTAAATTTTCTATTACCACAATGTGATGTGAAAACATAAATTTCGCTCGAATTTGAGCCAAGAGACCGCCGTACCTGAATTGTTTGCTCTCCATTTTCTCCTCGACCATCCGTAACTGCGTCATCCTGCAGGCCTCCTCCTGACATGACTTGTGGCGGCGGCAAGTCCATGGCGCATGCCGTGGCTTTTGACATCGTATACGCGGATGGTACAAGTTGGAGCAGCGACTGTTGTCATCAACGAGGTTTACATGGTGCAAGTCAGAGGTAGAACCACCATGGTCGTCGTTCGAGGCGACGGTGTGAGATTCCAGCATGGCCACTCCCGACCTTCTCGGCGACAGCTCTACTTCAGATTAGGGCAGCACGGCCAGTGGCGGCCGTGTCTGTCCTTCCAGCCCGATCCCGTCATGCAAGGGAGAGGGCGTGTTTCGACGGCCAGCGGAGGCTATCGTTCCTCCTGCTGCAGTGAGCGTCGGGCCAGGGAACTGGCGGCTAGTCGCATCGCCTGGAGGACACTGTTCCGGTCGCTCAGCCATCAGAAATTCTCGATTGGATTGATGAAGGATTGGAGGCGGACAAGGCTGCAGATGCGCATCTGATCGGGGTTGTGATCTGATCGGAAGCAATCACGTAACTATGGGAGCCAATATCGCACGTCAGGTTCAGTTTTGGAGCCGAGCCATACGCATGCGTGCAGCGATTGGAGCCGAGCTTCTTCTCGCGTGGGGCAAACATGAGGATGTGGTGGGATTGTTCAGCTGTACACGTGGCAGCAGATGACGTCCGGGTTTCAAAGGATGAGGTTTGCATACCGGATGCACGGATTTTTTTTTTCAAACATACGTGGTATGAGTCCTTGAATATAAGCAGATAGTTATTGGAAAAACAATCACCATAACCAGATAAATTATCGCGTCACTACTTGAGGGTCGGAGCAGCTTTATTAGATCCGTAAGAAAGCGCACGAAAATCAAACTAGGGACATCACATAATAATCATATATGTGATCTCTCTTGACTGATTTAGTTGGATGCAGGCGTCCGGGTTGGCGATAAGGTAGGCCTCAGCGGCCTTGAAGATGACCGTGACATAGCCCTTGGCCTTGGTGATCTCATCCTCCACCTCCACGCCCGACAGCAGCTTGTATGTTGATTCCACCTTCACCATGCTGCCGCCGGTGGCTGCCGACTCCACCTTGATGTGCGATGTCGCCGTCTCGATCGCGGTGCCGATGCCACCGCCCTTGATGAGGGTCGACTTGCACTTCCACTTGTCCGCGTCGATGAACTCGAGCCTCTCCTTCATGTGGTTGTAGGGCATGGCTGTGAGATCGACATTATGCTTTGACCATGTGAATCAGATATCCAGGTGACATGAATTGTACATATGTGATGCATACCTAAGGTTAAGTTGAACTGCCTAACGCTGCCTACGCCACGTTCTCCCTCGATAGGGTGAGCGCTGGCGACGATCTGCGGCACAAGCTTGGGGGTCAGGGTGTGCTAGTCCATGACGCCGGCGGGGAAGAGGCGCGGGGCGGTGTAAAATGTAGGTTTTGGAGGGAACTGGCTCAACCCTCTATGAGGTGGCCTATCACACACACACACACACACACACACACACACACACACACACACACACACACACACACATATATATATATATAATGGTGTCATACAAGCCTATACCAATATGGTATGGATTACACAGTAAGACTACAATACGATGTCTAACACCCTCTGTCGGTGTCAAAACTGACGGATCTCGGGTAGGGGGTCCCGAACTGTGCGTCTAGGCGGATGGTAACAGGAGACAAGGGACACGATGTTTTTACCCAGGTTCGGGCCCTCTCGATGGAGGTAAAACCCTACTCCTGCTTGATTGATATTGATGATATGGGTAGTACAAGAGTAGATCTACCACGAGATCGAGAGGCTAAACCCTAGAAGCTAGCCTATGGTATGATTGTTGTTAGCCCCACGGACTAAAACCCTCCGGTTTATATAAGCACCGAAGAGGGTTAGGGTTACCTGAGTCGGTTACAATAGTAGGAGATCTACATATCCGATCGCCAAGCTTGCCTTCCACGCCAAGGAAAGTCCCATCCGGACACGGACGAAGTCTTCAATATTGTATCTTCATAGTCCAGAGTCCGGCCAAAGGCTATAGTCCGCCATCCGGACACCCCTAATCCAGACTCCTCGGTAGCCCACGAACCAGGCTACAATGACGATTTAGTCTGGCGTGCATATTGTCTTCGCATTGCAAGGTGGGTTCCTCCTCCGAATACTTCATAGAAGATTTTGAACACAAGGATAGTGTCCGGCTCTGCAAAATAAGTTCCACATACTACCGTAGAGAGAATAATATTTACACAAATTCAATCTGCTGACGTATTTCGTGGCGTGACATCACACCACGACCAAGCTTTTATTCGAATCGTTTTTACTGTTCCACCTCAGCGCGTTTAGCGAGGCGGTTTCCTTGGCACGTCTTGTCAAAGCAGAGATCGTGTCCCCTTATTCCGGGATTCTCATCAATACGGGCATGGGTAACCCAACCGCGCCATTGATTACGGCGCTTGGGAGATAAGTGAGTTTTACCAGGCTGGTGGGGACGCATAGTTTCGTCCGTCCATATAAGGGGATAAGGATCCACTTTTTCACACACGCCTTCTTCCTCCTTTGCTCATCCATTTCCGCGCACTCGAGCTCCAGCGCCCAAGTCCGCACATCTCGCCTCAACCTTCCCCATCCATGTCCGGAGCGGGAGGCAAGTGGATGGCCTCCTTAAATCCTGAGAGGGCACATCAAAAAGTTCAGGAAAGCCGGATACCTGCACAACGACATTGCGCACCGGCTTCCAGACGAGTGGCAGCTCGTCCCCACCCCCAGGCCCCATGAGAGGGTGGTGTTCCTCCCCCATTTCCTCCGTGGACTGGGCTTCCCACTCCACCCATTTGTCCGGGGACTCATGTTCTACTACGGCCTGGATTTCCATGATCTGGCCCTGAACTTCATCCTCAACATCTCGGTGTTTATCGTCGTGTGCGAGGCTTTCCTCCGCATCAAACCCCACTTCGGCTTATGGCTGAAGACCTTCAATGTCAAGCCGAAGGTAGTGGGCGGCCAGTAGGCGGAGTGCGGAGGCGCCATGGTGGGCAAGATGCCCAACGTTTTATGGCTCGAGGGATCCTTCGTGGAAACCATCAAAGGCTGGCAATCGGGGTGGTTCTACATCACCGAGCCGCGTGACCCTGAATGGGCAGCGGCCCCCGAATTCCTATCTGGCATCCCCACACGGCTCACCTCCTGGAAGGAGAAGGGCCTGACATGGGGTAATTTGGAAGAGCTGACCGGACTCCAAACCTGCGTCCAAAACCTTGTGAACAAGAAGATCAAGCTCATCAATGTAGTCCAGGTCATGCTCATCCGTCGGATCCTCTCGTGCCTGAAGGAAATATGCCCTAGAGGCAATAATAAAGTTATTACTTATTTCCTCATATCATGATAAATGTTTATTATTCATGCTAGAATTGTATTAACCGGAAACATAATACATGTGTGAATATATAGATCAACAGAGTGTCACTAGTATGCCTCTACTTGACTAGCTTGTTAATCAAAGATGGTCATGTTTCCTAACCATGAACAAGGAGTTGTTATTTGATTAACAAGGTCACATCATTAGTTGAATGATCTGATTGACATGACCCATTCCATTAGCTTAGCACCCGATCGTTTAGTATGTTGCTATTGCTTCCTTCATGACTTATACATGTTCCTATGACTATGAGATTATGCAACTCCCGTTTACCGGAGGAACACTTTGTGTGCTACCAAACGTCTGGCGTAATCGGGTGATTATAAAGGTGCTCTCTGGTGTCTCCGAAGGTACTAGTTGAGTTGGCGTATTTCGAGATTAGGATTTGTCACTCCGAATGTCGGAGAGGTATCTCTGGGCCCTCTCGGTAATACACATCACTTAAGCCTTGCAAGCAACTAATGAGTTAGTTGCAGGATGATGTATTACGGAACGAGTAAAGAGACTTGCCGGTAACGAGATTGAACTAGGTATTGGATACCGACGATCGAATCTCGGGCAAGTAACATACCGATGACAAAGGGAACAACGTATGTTGTTGTGCGGTTTGACCGATAAAGATCTTCATAGAATATGTAGGAACCAATATGGGCATCCAGGTCCCTCTATTGGTTATTGACCGGAGACATGTCTCGGTCATGTCTACATTGTTCTCGAACCGTAGGGTCCGCACGCTTAATGTTTCGATGACAGTTTCATTATGAGTTTATGTATTTTGATGTACGAAGGTTGTTGAGTCCGGATGTGACCACGGACATGACGAGGAGTCTCGAAATGGTCGAGACATAAAGATTGATATATTGACGGATATATTTGGACACGGAAAGGTTCGGGTGAGATTGAAATATCTGGAGCTCGGAGGTTACGGAACCCCGGTAAGTATATGGGCCTTATTGGGCCTTAGTGGAAGGAGGAGAAGGAGCAAGGAGGGCGCCCCCAAGCCCAATCCCGGGTGGGTGGGGGCGGCCCCCTTCCTTCTCTACTCCCCCTCTTCCTTCCTTCTCCTACTCCGAATAGGAAAGGGGGGGCCAAACCTACTTGGAGTAGGTTTGCCCCCCTAGGGCGCGCCTCCCCCTTGGGCCGGCCTCCTCCCCCTCCCTCCTTTATATACGAGGGTGGGGGGGCACCCTAGACACACAAGTTGATCATTGAGATTGTTCCTTAGCCGTGTGCGGTGCCCCCCTCCACAATATTACACCTCGGTCATATTGTAGCGGTGCTTAGGCGAAGCCCTGCGACAGGAGAACATCAAGATCGTCACGACGCCGTTGTGCTGACGGAACTCCTCCCCGCACCTCTGCTGGATCGGAGATTGGGGTGCGTCATCGAGCTGTACGTGTGTCAAGAACTCGGAGGTGCCGGAGTAACGGTGCTTGGATCGGTTGGACCAGGAGGACGTACGACTACTTCCTATACGTTGCGTCAACGCTTCCGCTTCGGTCTACAAGGGTACGTAGACAACACTCTTCCCTCTCGTTGCTATGCATCACCATGATCTTGCGTGTGCGTAGGAATTTTTTTGAAATTACTACGTTCCCCAACAGTGGCATCCGAGCCTAGGTTTTATGGTTTGATGTTATATGCACGAGTAGAACACAAGTGAGTTGTGGGCGATATAAGTCATACTGCTTACCAGCATGTCATACTTTGGTTCGGCGGTATTGTTGGATGAAGCGGCCCGGACCGACATTACGCGTACGCTTACGCGAGACTGGTTTTACCGCCGTGCTTTGCACACAGGTGACTAGCGGGTGTCAGTTTCTCCAACTTTAGTTGAACCGAGTGTGGCTATGCCCGGTCCTTGCGAAGGTTAAAACAGCATCAACTTGACAAACTATCGTTGTGGTTTTGATGCGTAGGTGAGATTGGTTCTTGCTTAAGCCCGTAGCAGCCACGTAAAACTTGCAACAACAAAGTAGAGGACGTCTAACTTGTTTTTGCAGGGCATGTTGTGATGTGATATGGCAAAGACATGATGCTATATTTTATTGTATGAGATGATCATGTTTTGTAACGAAGTTATCGGCAATGGCAGGAGCCATATGGTTGTCGCTTATTGTATGAAATGCAACGCATCTGTAATTGCTTTACTTTATCACTAAGCGGTAGCGATAGTCGAGAAGCAATAGATGGCGAAACGACAACGATGCTACGATGGAGATCAAGGTGTCGCGCGGTGAGGATGGTGATCATGATGATGCTTCGGAGATGGAGATCACAAGCACAAGATGATGATGGCCATATCATATCACTTATATTGTTTGCATGTGATGTTTATCTTTTATGCATCTTATCTTGCTTTGATTGACGGTAGCATTTTAAGATGATCTCTCACTAAAAATTATCAAGAAGTGTTCTCCCGGAGTATGCACCGTTGCCAAAGTTCGTCGTGCCCAGACACCACGTGATGATCGGGTGTGATAAGCTCTCGTCCATCTACAACGGGTGCAAGCCAGTTTTGCACACGCAGAATACTCAAAGTTAAACTTGACGAGCCTAGCATATGCAGATATGGCCTCGAAACACGGAGACCGAAAGGTCGGCGTGAATCATATAGTAGATATGATCAACATAAGATGTTCACCATTGAAAGCTACTCCATCTCACGTGATGATCGGTTATGGTTTAGTTGATTTGGATCACGTGATCACTTAGATGACTAGAGAGATGTCATCTAAGTGGGAGTTCTTAAGTAATATGATTAATTGAACTTAAATTTATCATGAACTTAGTACCGATAGTATCTTGCTTGTCTATGTTGATTGTAGATAGATGGCCCGTCTTTGTTGTTCCGTTGAATTTTAATGCGTTCCTTGAGAAAGCTAAGTTGAAAGATGATGGTAGCAACTACGCGGATCGGGACCGTAATTTGAGGATTATCCTCATTGCTGCACGTAAAAATTACGTCCTAGAAGCACCGCTGGTGCCAACTGCTCTTGATGCAACCGACGGCGTTAGAACGTCTCGCGAGCAAAAGCGATGACTACTCGATAGTTCAATGTGCCATGCTTTACGGCTTAGAACCGGGACTTCAACGACGTTTTGAGCGTCATGGAGCATATGAGATGTTCCAGAGTTGAAGTTAATATTCGAAGAATGCCCGGATTGAGAGATATGAAGTCTCCAATAAGTTCTATAGCTGCAAGATGGAGGAGAATAGTTACGTCGGTGAGCACATACTCAAGATGTCCGGGTATTGTAATCACTTGATTCAACCGGGAGTTACTCTTCGGATGATAGCGTCATTGACAGAATTCTCCAATCACTTCCACCAAGCTACAAGAGCTTCGTGATGAACTATAATATGCAAGGGATGGATAAGACGATTCGAGCTCTTCGCAATGCTAAAGGCTGCGGAGGTAGAAATCAAGAAGGAGCATCAAGTGTTGATGGTTAACAAGACCACTAGTTTCAAGAAGAAGGGCAAAGGGAAGAAGAAGGGAACTTCAAGAAGAACAGCAAACAAGTTGCTGCTCAAGAGAAGAAGCCCAAGTCCGGACCTAAGCACAAGCTCGAGTGCTTCTACCGCAAGCGACTGGTCATTGGAAGCGGAACTGCCCCAAGTATTTGGCGGATAAGAAGGATGGCAAGGTGAACAAAGGTATATGTGATATACATGTTATTGATGTGTACCTTGGTGGGCTGGGTGGCGGCGTCGCGCCAGATCTGGGCCCAGGCTCTCATCTGGGTCCTAGCGGGCAGTACCCGGCAGCCTCGTTATGCGGTGCGGTGAGGAGATGCGGCTGGATGTGGGGGGCGCCAAAGCGTGTCGGCAGCGTAGCGGGAAGGCTTCACGGGCCTCGAGGCTCGGCGTGCACATGGGACCATGGGCCGGTGTGCTCCTGCTATTCGTCCGGGGCGGCTACCGTCAGCAGCGGTGGAGGTGGGGCCCCTCCGCGTGCCGCGGTCTTTTTGCCTAGTCCGGCTCTAATTCTTCGTCTGTCCTCTTAGCGGTGCCGTGGTGAGGAGCGGCGTGAACCTCTAGCCGCGTTGGCGCGGTGGTGGTTGGTTTGGTGGCGAGCTCGGGCGCCCGAGGTGCGGGTTGGGATCGGGAAACCCACGCCGGCATGGCCCGACCCGTGTGATGGCGCTGTGGGTGCACCTGACCTTCCGAGGCGTCGAGCTACCTTCCTCTCGCCTCGTCGTGTACCGGGAAAACCCTTGCAGCGGCGTCGTCATCGTGATCCTTCTTGGAGATGTTGATAGGTGCGGCGCTTTGAGTCTTGGAGCCTAGTGGAAGATCCGGTGGGCGCTGCGATCGCGAGCTTCGTTTTTGTTGATCCGCCATTGTCGGCATTTGTTTCGTTGCTCTTTCTCTTTCATTTCTTTCGGGTGTGGTGTCTTCCTTCCCCATCACCTATTCCTGTATGGTTCGGTTGGTTGCTTTGTATACAAAGCGGAAACCCCTTTTAGAAGATAACTCTACTAGTACCAAGTACCATGCACCTACTCTTATCTAGGCAATCAATATTGCATCAAAGTTTGTGCGTACAAAGTTCTCTTCTTTTTTTCTTCCAAATAGGAAAACATTTGAACTCGAAACTTTACAAATCAACATCACACAAGTACTACTATGTGCAACATTATTTCGTTTTTGGCATGACATCTCAGCCCTATTAAATGAAAAACTTATTTTAAATTCATAATTTGACAAATTTATGTTGCATAAAAATCAGAAACATTTTACGCGTAGTGGTACTTCTTGTGTGACTTTGACATGCAAAGTTTCAATGCCAAATATTTTCTCTTGTTTGCGAGAAACAAAAAGAAAAGTTCTATAAAAGGTAGCATGAATCTTGAAGCAAAACTGGATAGCTCGGATAGAAGGTGCAGCTACATGGGAGCGTGAAAAATCCTCACCCTTGACAAATATACATTAGCTAATTCTGCTGTCCCAGCCATCACTGATCACTCCTTCTAATCCCAAAAACCAGCTACAGAACCCTTGTGGTGAGTTCGATGTCCAAGTTCACTATGTAACCTACAGGAAGAGGCCTGTCTCGGCGGGCCGCCCAGCTGGAGAACAAGGGATTGTTAGATATATGCAAGCACGGTTCTGGGCTCCATAAGTGTTAAATGTTTTCGTGGGATACGATCTGATATCTGTGCCCCAGATAACTACAATTATTACAGGAGTCCTCTCGGTTTGTAGTGCTTGTGTGGTATGTTTCGATTAATGTTGAAGAACGAAATTATCGTTCCTTTTGTTTCAATATATTTTTTACCTTTTCCTTCTCCATTGTTGGCCAAAATACCATTCTTTAATTCATTTGTCCTGCTTGTTTATATCTTCTACAGGATATTCGATGTCTATATGAATGAAAAGTTAAGCTATATACTTTATTCAGCCTATGGTATGATGACGAGTACTGTAGGTTACATGGTGAACTTGGACATCTCAAGAATGGATAGAGACGACACATATGGAATCCTGCTTCATATACTGCGTTGCTTGGTTGCACTTGTGACCTTGGTTGTTCAAGCTCTGGTGTTGGCCATACTACTGCTCCCTTCTGCGGCTATCTATGTGTTTGGGTTGTTGATCTCCACAGGTATATCGCTTTGGCGTCTGATACAACACGATTATGGGGGTAACTCAAATGAACAAGCAAACCTGAAGCCAGCGATGGACACATGTACTGCCTTGCTGTACTCCAAGGTGTGCTCTTCTTGTATAGATTCATCTATGCTCGCGCCGGAAGAGGATTCTTAAGAACTTGCTCCCTAAACGTGTGGGCGGTAATCTGGATGCAATTTTGTCCTACTTGAGCAGAAACAAGAATCGGGTGTGAGAAGAACCCATCATTTGCGAGAGGAAGGAACCTGATCACACATGCTGTAGACTTGATAGGTTCCAACTCACCCGATGCTTGTATTTCCGGCATACAGCTCTTGTACACATCCATATGCATCGGGGAGAGAAAATGATACTAGCAAGAGACAATGGCGAAAAGAATCGAGTCTTGAACGATGGGAAGAGGTCATTATGCAGCACGTGTTGATGAAAAACATGATCATGGCTGGATCCCCTTCACCCGTACTCGAGAAACTGTTGCAGATGCTGAAACCGTGGGGCGCACATAACAGAGAGTCGAGGAACCAGGCTGCCAGGATAGTGGCGCACCTTGCTCTTGGCATCCAGTTGGAGCAATTCCACGGGGATTCAGTACATATCCACCTTGATAGGGAGTTTCGAAGAATACCAGCTAATCGAGCCATACCAGAGACCGACTAATACACAGATATGACCACAAGAAATCTTGTAGGGTCCGATATAGAAGCAAATATGAGCGACAAGCCAAACGTCTGGCGCTTCCAGAACCAGGCAACGATGAGGGTGAACTTCAGAATGCCTATGAGAAGTTGGTGCTGCGAGGCTTGTGCATCCTCCAGAAGCTTGCAACAGACGAGAATAACTGCAGAATCATGAGTGAGAACCAAAGCCTGCTCCGAGGATCATGGCGCCTTTGACCTCCGACCTAATCCACCAATTTGATGGTTACTCATCATGGTCTGTCAGTGTAGTAGAGGGTCGCTGAAGGTCATGCGCCTCTTTGTGGTTGCTCCTGGGGAGACTGGGGCAAGGATGCGTCAAGAAATCTTAAACAATAAGGAAGTAGTCCACACCATGGGCGCATTCTCAATTGTTACAGATGTCATTTCAAGCTGCAGAAACAAGCCATGGGGATACTGATACAATTGTACATGGACACCAAGAGCAGGCCAGACTTCATCAAGATGCTGGTAGACATCTTTGTTGCAGTAAGAGATAGGTCCGTCAGAAAGTTAGCAGGTGAAGCACTGTCAAAGTTATGTTCCCAGAGCGAAAGCAATACTAGTATTATCTTGCAGCTAGATGGTGATGTCGTTGTTAGCCTCACTAAAATTCTTCTAGATGCTGAGAACAAGACATGCAGAATAAGAGCAGCTGAAATCCTGGAGCATATGTGCAACATTCGTCACACTCAAGATGACGAATGTATCAGTAAACTTAAGAATATTATGACAATTACAATGCCAAAGGTACGTACTATATAGTCCATAAGAAATAGTAAGTATGTATAGACTTTGTTTTGTTCTTATCATTGACAACCTTCCTATCTCGAATTCTTAACTCTTTGAAACTGAAGCATACATGTTCTTAACGTTTCAGGTGCTCACAAATACCTTGTTGTGAATTAACAAAATATGAAACACATGCAAGAACAGAAGCAGACTATCTCGTGGTTTCTGTACAGAAGGACATAGAAAACCAATCTTTTGATCAATCAGAATATTCATACGATGATTACGAATCAGAGTATTCCACAGAAGATCTCCCAGAAAAACTGAATATGAGGAGGACAAACCTCCTTCCACTCATCCGAATAGGATGACAAAGCCTCTTCTTTCACTAATCATCCCGAAGACAAGGAGGACAAAGCCTCTTCCTCCACTCATCCTATATACAAGAAGGGCAAACCCTCTTCTTCGGCTCATCATGTATACAAGAAAGACAAAGCCTCTTCTTGTCCTCATCCTGAATACTGGGAGAACGAAGATGAGGTGGATGTGGAGGAAGACGACTTCCAGGGTGAGGAGGATGAGGAATTTCGTGCACCCTTGTTATCCCTTTGTGTGACGGTATATGACACTTTCATCAGTGCTGATCAAGATTTGGCCCGTCAATTTGATGACACTAGATTTCAAAAGAAGCTCAAGGAGATGGTAGAAAAAACAGCGTTCCAACTGTCCGTTGCCTGACATTGATAAAGGTTACATGTAAGATGGTCATATCGATGATGAAACACACTGGAAGCTACACCAAAGAGACATGGATAGCTTGATGGATGCACTGTCAAGTGCTTCTAAAAGAAATCATCTTGACATGTCAATGGTTTTACCAGCCAAGATGATGGGCGCCGACAATGAGGCCTGTCAGGAGTCTCAATTCATTGGTGAAAGAAGTTAAGGAAAGTGTAGAAACAAGAACCAGCAACTAAAGGCACACGAATCAGTATACATATATAATTTCCTCGCCAATGGGTGGACACTGGTCGAGTTAAAATTTTATTATTCACCCTATGTTGCTTAATTTGGTCTATCTAGTTGTGTGTTCATCACATTGCAGGTATGTTTGTGTTTTTCCCTTGAGATGCTTTGTGCTCGTGCTTCTGATAGCATGAATAATGTAAGGCCAGTGACCTTGTTATGAGTGTATTTTGTGAAACCTAAGCATAAAAATTGCTCCTCGTGAGGGTGCATCTGTTACATTGTTTCTGTGTGGGCACTGGGCAGGAGGACACCTTGGAAATCTAGTGAAGAGAGGAGAAAGTACGTGGTGAGACGGAGATTTTGGGGGATACAATTAACAGGAACATGCTACCAACCTAGTACATAATAGCACCATATCATCTCCTAATTAATACTGTATCCTGATGCCAACAACCTAGTAATAAAGAGATGTGTAATTAAATTATTTTGTTAGAAAATGGAAGAGATGTGTAGTAGAAGTGGTAGGGGCATGGCCAATGGGTGGCCTCAACCTGCTGCCTGGGTCCACGTAGGATCGGAGTTAGGTTCGGACTAAAAGATATAGCCTCGCACTAGCAGGTGTAGCCTACAGAAGAGCCAGCTTCTTCAGCGTGAAAAGCCAGAGAAAGAAGGAAAAAAGCAGCTCCGTTGACGCATGCAAGGAGAGAGATAGATAGGAAGAAAATACTATGCATGTGAAGGACGATGGGTCCCTACAGTTCAAAACGGTGGTTTCCTTATTTTTGATTAGTTTAAAGGTGAGGCACTACCAGGGTGATGCCCCGTTGTACATGCTCTAAGGAGAACATACGGTTGCAAACCTCCTCCTTTACAACCCCGTCATCTGCTGCCCGTGTTCAGGCTGGGCATCGCCGACGTCCTCACTTTGCCAGGCGATCGCAACTCGGCTCCAATCGGCACTCGGGCCGCCCTCGGCTCACGCCCTCGGCTCCTTTCCTATCTGCGGCTCGGTTGTGAGCGAGCATTCGATCCCGACTCCCGACTCTGCGCACTGCCGCTCCGCCGCGCCGCCGCCGCCGCCGAGATTCGCTTCGCGCCGCCACTGGGAATCACCGCCCCTTGGGAGTTACCTTGACTCCGCACGCCGCTGGAGTCGCCCGCGATCCTGAGTCGCATCCGCCAAGGCCGCCGTGGCCCAAACTCGCGTGAGCAAGAGGTAATTTCCCGTCCAGCTCTCCTCCTTCCGTGCAGTGCTTTGGTACATCTTTGTGCCAAGCAAGCTAGTAGTATGAACGTAGATGCCCTTGGATGAACATTATTCCAAAAATTGTAGCTGATGCTTTGTAGTTTGATTCTAATCGATTAATGATCAATAGATCTCTTAAAGTCTGAAAAAGAAGAGATAGAGTACCTAATTAGCCATTCAATTTAGAATTGTGAACCATTCATAATTTGTAGGCATGATTTTTTCCATCATCCTACACATGTGTCGTATGGATTGTTGATTTACCGGCTGATGCCATATCAATTGATAGTGTAATCATGCGCCTCCTTTTTGACATGATGATTTACATGTACTGAATTGTTTTTTCAACCTTGTATGGATAATTGCTAATGCAGGATCTTGGACTTGTGATTAATCCAGGTAGTTGTATCTCTTTGCTACAATCCGAACAAGTGGAGGCAAGGAAATCGAATCTTATTTACTGTCTGTACAAGACTAGAGTCAATTGGATTGCTGCTGGGAGAGCTCCAGTCAAGATGGCCTTGCACAACATTGGTGCTTCGAACAAGGATGATGCCTTGTGCAGGTGCAGGATGCCCAGAATCTTAACCGAAAGGCAAAGTTGTGGTAGGCATCAACATGAGGAACGAAGAGCGAACTGGAGGCCATTTACTCACGCAGCAGCTACACTCCGCCATCGTTCTTCTATCCGAAGACCCTCAAGTATACTGCTGGAACAACACAGCTACTGAGAAAACCGTTGAAGAAGACACAATGGTTGCTGATGGAGTAGACTTTAGTCTAGGAATGTCAAATCTTGCAAATTTGATGTTGAATTCATGACAACTATTGTACCAACCTATAGCTGATTGCTCTCACGACAATGTACTAATTAGTACACAATGTATCTTTTCCTATCAAAACATATGGATAATATAAAATCTTCATTTTGCTGGATGTGTTTAAAAAATCTGAATGTTTCTCCATGTTTCTTCATGATAGACAGCAGCCACTTTTCCCTCAACTCATATAACTTTGCCATCCATTACGTTGTCCTGGAGGTTGTACCTCTCCAACAATTCATGCCACTTCTTGTTGAACTTACTCTGATCTATCTTCATAGACACATCTCTTAAAATCAGGTAGAAACTTCTCAGGATGCTCATGAATTACATGTCCAAGATGTTTAGCAGCATTAAGATAAATGTGCCATAGACAAAATCGATGACTTGTATTTTGAAACACATGTGCAACTGCTCCTGCCATGGCGCATCTGATCATTGAAAATTGTGCTTGGATGCTTACGACACATTGCTGTTAGAAAGGTTTCAAACAACCAAACAAATGACTCAATGGTCTCATTATATAACAACCCTGCCCCAAAAATTATAGTCTGCTTGTGATGGTTGGTTCCCGAGTTGGAGCAAAAGGCATTTCAAACTTATTAGTTTGAAGCGTGAGTGTCAAATGATATAGCGTCTCGAAACATCGTAATCCATGATAGACTGTCCGTCTGCCCAAAAAAATTAGCAATCCGACCATCTTTCTCATCTACTTGAATGGCATAAAAATGTTGGATCCTCTCTGCTTATTTTTCAAGTATTCTAGAAGTGTTTGTGAATCATTTGATTCTAAGTACTTTTGGGCTCACGACCAATCTCGTTATTGCAGTCCATCTTTGCAAATGGCACTTTATGCGGTCCTCAAGTAAGCCTACCATGAAGTCATACACCTATGGCTTCATCCCGCTTCCGTATCGGCCAATTAGATGTGCATGCCTTCTATAACACGTCGTTGGGACCTCAGTTTGTGCACCTTATTGGTACTAGCAAGATAATGATTATGGTCGGTTATAACCTTTTGCACCGTTCAAATCCCTCTCTAACACTGAACTTAATACGGGCATTGCAATCCGTCCTGTAGTGTCCTTGACGATTCGGTTTCTCGATGGCCTTCGTTACTGCAAACAATTCTTTTTGATATATACTACCATCATGTCGGACGCTTTTCTGGTTCTTTCTAATACTAAATCCAACTTTTCCAGCATATGTGTTGTACATGTCATAGGCATCTTTCTCGACTCAAGCGTTTTCCCAACTTCAGGCTGTAGTATACATAGTTCAAAGTTAAATTTTCTATTACCACAATGTGATGTGAAAACATAAATTTATTTCAATTTGAGCCAAGAGACGCCGTACCTGAATTGTTTGCTCTCCATTTTCCTCGACCATCCAGTAACTCGTCATCGCAGGGCCTCCTCGACATGACTTGTGGCGGCGGCAAGTCCATGGCGCATGCTGGCTTTTGACATCGTATCTGTGGATGGTACAAGTTGGAGCAGCGACTGTTGTCATCAACGAGGTTTACATGGTGCAAGTCGAGGTAGAACCACCATGAGTTGTCGTTCGGCGGACGGTGAGATTCCAGCATGGCCACTCCGACCTTCGGCGACAGCTCTACTTGATTAGGGCGCACGGCGATGGCGGCCGTCTGTCCTTCCAGCCGATCCCGTCATGCAAGGGAAGGCGTGTTCAACGACCAGCGGAGGCTATCGTTCCTCCTGCTGCAGTGGCGTCGGGCGATGGCGGCTGAGTCGCGCGCGCACGGAGGACACTGTTCGGTCGCTCAGCCATCAGAAATTCTCGATTGGATTGATGAAGGATTGGAGGCGGACAAGGCTGCAGATGCGCATCTGATCGGGGTTGTGATCTGATCGGAAGCAATCACGTAACTATGGGAGCCAATATCGCGCGTCAGGTTCAGTTTTGGAGCGAGCCATACGCGCATCGTGCAGCGATTGGGCCGAGCTTCTTCTCGTGGGGCAAAATGCAGGATGTGGTGGGATTGTTCAGCTGTACGCGTGGCAGCAGATGGCGTCCGGGTTTCAAAGGATGAGGTTTGCATACCGGATGCACGGATTTTTTTCAAACATACGTGGTATGAGTCCTGAATATAAGCAGATAGTTATTGGAAAAACAATCACCATAACCAGATAAATTATCGCGTCACTACTTGAGGTCGAACAGCTTTATTAGATCCGTGAAAGCGCACGAAAATCAAACTAGGGACATCACATAATAATCATATGTGATCTCTCTTGACTGATTTAGTTGGATGCAGGCGTCCGGGTTGGCGATAAGGTAGGCCTCAGCGGCCTTGAAGATGACCGTGACATAGCCCTTGGCCTTGGTGATCTCATCCTCCACCTCCACGCCCGACAGCAGCTTGTATGTTGATTCCACCTTCACCATGCTGCCGCGGTGGCTGCCGACTCCACCTTGATGTGCGATGTCGCCCGTCTCGATCGCGGTGCCGATGCCACGCCCTTGATGAGGTCGACTTGCACTTCCACTTGTCGCGTCGATGAACTCGAGCCTCTCCTTCATGTGGTTGTAGGGCATGGCTGTGAGATCGACATTATGCTTTGACCATGTGAATCAGATATCCAGGTGACATGAATTGTACATATGTGATGCATACCTAAGGTTAAGTTGAACTGCCTAACGCTGCCTCGCCACGTTCTCCCTCGATAGGGTGGCGCTGGCGACGATCTCTGACACAAGCTTGGGGTCAGGGTGTGCTAGTCCATGGCTTGGCCAGGAAAGAAGCGAGGCGGTGTAAAATGTAGTTTTGGAGGCTGGCTCAACCCTCTATGAGGGTGGCCTATCACACACACACACACACACACACGCACACACACACACACACACACACATATATATATATATAATGGTGTCATACAAGCCTATATATGGTATGGATTACCTGATAAGACTACTGTCGATGTCTAACACCCTCTGTCGGTGTCAAAAGCCCAGCGGATCTCGGGTAGGGGTCCCGAACTGTGCGTCTAGGCGGATGGTAACAGGAGACAAGGGACGATGTTTTTACCCAGGTTGGGCCCTCTCGATGGAGGTAAAACCCTACTCCTGCTTGATTGATATTGATGATATGGGTAGTACAAGAGTAGATCTACGAGATCGGAGAGGCTAAACCCTAGAAGCTAGCCTATGGTATGATTGTTGTTAGTCCTCGGACTAAAACCCTCCGGTTTATATAAGCACCGAAGAAGGGTTAGGGTTACCAGAGTCGGTTACAATAGTAGGAGATCTACATATCCGTGTCGCCAAGCTTGCCTTCCCGCCAAGAAAGTCCCATCGGACACGGAACGAAGTCTTCAATATTGTATCTTCATAGTCGAGGAGTCGGCCAAAGGCTATAGTCCGGCCATGACACCCCTAATCGAGACTCCCTCGGTAGCCACGAACAGGCTACAATGGCAGCAAGTCTGGCGTGCATATTGTCTTGACATTGCAAGGTGGGTTCCTCCTCCGAATACTTCATAGAATTTTGAACACAAGGATAGTGTCGGCTCTGCAAAATAAGTTCCACATACTACCGTAGAGAATAATATTTACACAAATTCAATCTGGCGGCGTATTTATTGGCGTGACATCACACCACGAAGCTTTTATTGAATCGTTTTCTGTTCCACCTCAGCGTTTAGCGAGCGGTTTCCTTAGCACGTCTTGTCAAAGCGAGAGATCGTGTCCCTTATTCGGATTCTCATCAATACGGGCATGGGTAACCCAACGCGCCATTGATTACGGCGCTTGGGAGATAAGTGAGTTTTACCGGCTGGTGGGGCGCATAGTTTAGTCCGTCCATATAAGGGATAAGGATCCACTTTTCACACGCCTTCTTCCTCCTTTGCTCATCCATTTCCGCCTTTCGAGCTCCGGCGCCAAGTCCACATCTCGCCTCAACCTTCCCCATCCATGTCCGGGCGGGGAGGCAAGTGGATGGCCTCCCGTCCGAAGGCACATCAAAAAGTTCAGAAAGCGGATACACTGCGACATTGCGCACGGCTTCGGGCGAGTGGCAGCTCGTCCCACCCCGAGCCCCATGAGAGGGTGGTGTTCCTCCCCATTTCCTCCGTGGTGGGCCTCCACCCATTTGTCCAGGGACTCATGTTCTACTCGGCACTGGATTTCCATGATCGGCCTGAACTTCATCCTCAACATCTCGGTGTTTATAAATGGGTGGCGAGGCTTTCCTCCGCATCAAACCCCTTGACTTATGAAGAAGACCTTCATCAAGCCGAAGGTAGTGGGCGGCCAGTAGTCTGCGGGCGCCATGGTGGGCAAGATGCCCAACGTTTTATGCTCGAGGATCGCCGTGGAAACCATCAAAGGCTGGCAATCGGGGTGGTTCTACATCACCGAGCGTGACTGAATGGGCAGCGGCCGAATTCCTAGCATCCCCACGCGGCTCACCCTCAAGGAAGGGCTGACATGGGGTAATTTGGAAGAGCTGACCGGACTCCAAACCTGCGTCCAAAACCTTGTGAACAAGAAGATCAAGCTCATCAATGTAGTCGGTCATGCTCATCCGTCGGATCCTCTAGGTGCTGAAGGAAATATGCCTAGAGGCAATAATAAAGTTATTACTTATTTCCTCATATCATGATAAATGTTTATTATTCATGCTAGAATTGTATTAGGAAACATAATACATGTGTGAATATATAGATCAGAGTGTCACTAGTATGCCTCTACTTGACTAGCTTGTTAATCAAAGATGGTCATGTTTCCTAACCATGAACAAGGAGTTATTTGATTAACAAGGTCACATCATTAGTTGAATGATCGATTGACATGACCCATTCCATTAGCTTAGCACCGATCGTTTAGTATGTTGCTATTGCTTCCTTCATGACTTATACATGTTCCTATGACTATGAGATTATGCAACTCCGTTTACAGGAACACTTTGTGTGCTACCAAGCGTCTAATGCTTGGGTGATTATAAAGGTGCTCTCTGGTGTCTCGAAGGTACTAGTTGAGTTGGCGTATTTGATTAGGATTTGTCCTCGAATGTCGGAGAGGTATCTCTTCTCGGTAATACACATCACTTAAGCCTTGCAAGCAACTAATGAGTTAGTTGCGGATGATGTATTCAGGCGAGTAAAGAGACTTGCGTGCGAGATTGAACTAGGTATTGGATACGGCGATGAATCTCGGGCAAGTAACATACCGATGACAAAGGGAACAGCGTTGTTTGTTGTGCGGTTTGACGATAAAGATCTTCATAGAATATGTAGGAACCAATATGGGCATCAGGTCCCTCTATTGGTTATTGCCGGAGACATGTCTCGGTCATGTCTACGTGTTCTCGAACCGTAGAGTCCATGCGCTTAATGTTTGATGTGAGTTTCATTATGAGTTTATGTATTTTGATGTACGAAGGTTGTTGAGTCCGGATGTGACCACGGACATGCGAGGAATCTCGAAATGGTCGAGACATAAAGATTGATATATTGACGGAGATATATTTGGACACGGAAGGTTCGGGTGAATTGAAATATCACAGAACTCAGGAGTTACGGAACCCCCAAAGATATATAGGCCTTATTGGGCCTTAGTGGAAGGAGGGAAGAAGAACGGGGCGCCCCCCAAAGCCCAATCCCGGGTGGGTGGGGCCCATTACTTTCCTTCTCTCCCCTCTTCCTTCCTTCTCCTACTCGAATAGGAAAGGGGGTAAACCTACTTGGGTGGTTGCCCCCCCTAAAGTAACGCCTCCCCATAGTGACCTCCTCCCCCTCCCTCCTTTATATCTGAGGTGAGACACTGATTGATGTTGTGGATGTGTGGGCATGTTCGCTGATGTAATCATGGCAAAGACATGATGCATATTTTTGTGAGATGATCATGTTTTGTGGCCGGAAGTTATCGACAGGCGCGGGAGCCATATGGTTTATTAACTTTATTGTATGAAATGCAAAGCATTTTATGGTACTTTACTTTATCACTAAGCATTAGCGATAGTCGATAGAAACAATAGATGGCGTGGCGACAACGATACTACGATGGAGATCAAGGTGTCGGCGCCGGTGAGGATGGTGATCATGATGATGCTTGGAGATGGAATCACAAGCACAAGATGATGATGGCCATATCATATCACTTATATTGTTTGCATGTGATGTTTATCTTTTATGCATCTTATCTTGCTTTGATTGCGGTAGCATTTTAAGATGATCTCTCACTAAAATTATCAAAAGTGTTCTCCCGAGTATGCAGTTGCCAAAGTTCGTGCGTGCGGACACCACGTGATGGGTGTGATAAGCTCGTCCATCTACTAGCGGGTGCAAGCGGTTTTGCACCATGAGAATACTCGGTTAAACTTGACAGCCTAGCATGCAGATATGGCCTCGAAAACAGGAGACCGAAAGGTCGGCGTGAATCATATAGTAGATATGATCAACATAAGATGTTCACCATTGAAGCTACTCCATCTCACGTGATGATGGTTATGGTTTAGTTGATTTGGATCACGTGATCACTTAGATGACTAGAGAGATGTGTCTAAGTGGGAGTTCTTAAGTAATATGATTAATTGAACTTAAATTTATCATGAACTTAGTACACGATAGTATCTTGCTTGTCTATGTTGATTGTAGATAGATGGCCCGTCTTGTTGTTCCGTTGAATTTTAATGCGTTCCTTGAGAAGCTAAGTTGAAAGATGATGGTAGCAACTACGCGGACTGGGACCGTAACGAAGATTATCCTCATTGCTGCAGAAAATTCGTCCTAGCAGCCGCTGGGTGCCGAACTTCTTCTGATGGCAAGCGGCGTTAGAGCGTCGCGAAACAAGTGATGACTACTCGATAGTTCAATGTGCCATGCTACGGCTTAGAACGGGACTTCAACGACGTTTTGAGCGTCATGGAGCATATGAGATGTTCGAGTTGAAGTTAATATTCGAAGAATGCCGGATTGAGAGATGAAGTCTCCAATAAGTTCTATAGCTGCAAGATGGAGGAGAATAGTTACATCGGTGAGCACATACTCAAGATGTGCAGGTATTGTAATCACTTGATTCAAGTGGGAGTTACTCTTGGATGATAGCGTCATTGAAATTCTCCAATCACTTCCACCAAGCTACAAGAGCTTCGTGATGAACTATAATATGCAAGGGATGGATAAAGCGATTCGAGCTCTTACATGATGCTAAAGGCTGCGGAGGTAGAAATCAGAAGGAGCATCAAGTGTTGATGGTTAACAAGACCACTAGTTTCAAGAAGAAGGGCAAAGGGAAGAAGGGGAACTTGAAGAACAGCAAACAAGTTGCTGCTCAAGAAAAAGCCCAAATCGGACCTAAGCTGGCCCGGTGTGCTTCTGCAAGCAGACTGGTCCTTTGGGCGGAACTGCCCCAAGTATTTGGCGGATAAGAAGGATGGCAAGGTGAACAAGGTATATGTGATATACATGTTATTGATGTGTACCTTACTAGAGCTAGCAATAGCTTTGGGTATTTGATCTTGGTTCTTTGCTAATATTTGCAACTGAAAGCAGGGACTACGGATTAAGCGAACAGCAAGGGCGAGGTGGCGATGCGGCGTGGGAAATGGTTCCAAAGTTGATGTGATCGCGATCGACCGCTACCTCTACATCTACCTTGAGTTAGTATTAGACCTAAATAATTGTTATTTGGTGCGGCGTTGAGCATGAACATTATATCTGGATCTTGTTTGATGCGAGGCGGTTATTCATTAAATCGAGAGAATAATGGTTGTTCTATTTATGAGTAATATCTTTTATGGTCATGCACCCTTGAAGAGTGGTCTATTTTGATGAATCTCGATAGTAGTGATACACATATTCATAGTGTTGAAGCCAAAAGATCAGAGTTGATAATGATAGTGCAACTTATTTGTGGCACTGCCGTTTAGGTCATATCGATGTAAAGCGCATGAAGAAACTCCATCTTGATGGACTTTTGGAACACTTGATTATGAATCACTTGGTACTTAGAACCGTGCCTTATGGGCAAGATGACTAAGCGCCGTTCTCGGTACTATGGAGAGAGCAACAAATTTGTTGGAAATCATACATACGGATGTATGTGGTCCGATGAATGTTGAGGCTTAAGCGGATATCATTATTTTCTCACCTTCACAGATGATTTAAGCAGGTATGGGTATATCTACTTAAGGAAGCATAAATGCGAAACATTTGAAAAGTTCAAAATTTCAGTGAAGTTGAAAATCATCGTAACAAGAAAATAAAGTTTCTCTGATCGATCGTGGAGAATATTTGAGTTCTGAGTTTGGTCTACTTAAAACAATGTGGAATAGTTTATAACCGCCCATAGAACACCACACGTAATGGTGTGTCCGAGCGTCGTGTCGTACTTTACTTGATATGGTGCGATCTATGATGTCTCTTCTGATTTACGCTATCATTTTGGGGTTATGCTTTAGGCGGCCAATTCACGTTAAATAGGGCACCGTCGAAATCCGTTGAGGCGACACCTTATGAACTATGGTTTGGCAAGAAACCAAAGTTGTTGTGTTCTTAAAATTTGGGGATGCGATGCTTATGTGAAAAAGCTTCAACTGATAAGCTCGAACCCAAATCGAATGTGTCTTCATAGGATACCCAAAGGAGACAGTTGGGTACACCTTCTATCACAGATCCGAAGGCAAGACATTCGTTTCTAAGAATGGATCCTTTCTAGAAAGAGTTTCTCTCGAGAAAGTGAGTGGGAGGAAAGTAGAACTTGATGAGTGGCTTACCTACTCCCTTGTTGGAAAATAATACATCACGAACCGGTTTCCGTGACGTCAAAACCAACTAGTGAGGAAGTTAATGATGATGATCATGGAACTTGGATCAAGTTACTCTGAGAACCTCGTAGGTCGAGCAGTAAGATCCGCACCGAGTGAATGCGGTAATCCTATTACGAAGTCATGCTATTAGATCATGATGAACCTACGAACTATGAAGAAGCGATGGTGAGCCAGATTCCATAAAATGGCTTGAAGCCATGAAATCGAGATGGGATCCATGTGAGAACAAAGTATGGACTTTGGTTGACTTGCCCGATGGTCGACAATTGAGAATAAATGGATCTTCAAGAAGGCGGCGATGGTAATATTCACGTCTACAAAGCTCGACTTGTTGCAAAAGGTTTTCGACAAGTTCAAGGGTTGACTACGATGAGACCTTCTCACCCGTAGCGATGCTTAAGTCTGTCGAATCATGTTAGCAATTGCGCATTTTATGATTATGAAATTTGGCAAATGGATGTAAAAGCTGCATTCTGAATGGATTTACGGAAGAAGAGTTGTATATGTTTCCTAGGCCCAAGACCCGTGCCATTACGACAAATTTATATCTAAGAATCTGATATAGACTTGGGTATTGCACCATAAGTGGCCTGGTGGACACTTAGATGGTGATGCTCCCAGAATCTAACCTTAGAACCGTCCCTGATTAAGAAAGTGTGAAATTAAAAAAAATCTTTGACTTTTATCATGCCAGACCGGAAATGCGAATCACCGGATTTTCAGCGAAGTTGAGAAATGGATTTTGCATTAATAGATTCCTATCAATTAATTGTTTCTCACACACGCACACACATGCAGGGCAGCCCACACACACAAAAATAGAAAAATATAGGTGTACATCTTAATCCTATTAAAATTGACAGAGGCAAAGTTATGACTCTGAGGCTCCAACCCCTCCCGCCGCTCTGGCCCGGCTAGCCCGCCCATCGCCCGTCCGAGATCCGCTCGCGCTGCCTCCCCAGAGGTGGCGGAGAGCCAACTCTCCTCTCCGGGCTCCTCCTCCCGTCTCCCCGCCCGGCGAGCGCCCGTTCTTGGCCGGGTGGTGCCGCGGCGCGGGCCTCTTGTCCCCAGCGTGCGTGCTCCTTCAGGCGAGGCGGCCAGTGCTCTCGGTTTGTGCCCGGTCCGTGGCCACTGTGGCGGCACTGGCCGTGTGAGTGTGGTGTCGTCGCCGCTCCTTGGCGGCAGGCGGCGTGGTGGGCTGGGTGGCGGCGTCGCGCCAGATCTGGGCCCAGGCTCTCATCTGGGTCCTAGCGGGCAGTACCCGGCAGCCTCGTTATGCGGTGCGGTGAGGAGATGCGGCTGGATGTGGGGGGCGCCAAAGCGTGTCGGCAGCGTAGCGGGAAGGCTTCACGGGCCTCGAGGCTCGGCGTGCACATGGGACCATGGGCCGGTGTGCTCCTGCTATTCGTCCGGGGCGGCTACCGTCAGCAGCGGTGGAGGTGGGGCCCCTCCGCGTGCCGCGGTCTTTTTGCCTAGTCCGGCTCTAATTCTTCGTCTGTCCTCTTAGCGGTGCCGTGGTGAGGAGCGGCGTGAACCTCTAGCCGCGTTGGCGCGGTGGTGGTTGGTTTGGTGGCGAGCTCGGGCGCCCGAGGTGCGGGTTGGGATCGGGAAACCCACGCCGGCATGGCCCGACCCGTGTGATGGCGCTGTGGGTGCACCTGACCTTCCGAGGCGTCGAGCTACCTTCCTCTCGCCTCGTCGTGTACCGGGAAAACCCTTGCAGCGGCGTCGTCATCGTGATCCTTCTTGGAGATGTTGATAGGTGCGGCGCTTTGAGTCTTGGAGCCTAGTGGAAGATCCGGTGGGCGCTGCGATCGCGAGCTTCGTTTTTGTTGATCCGCCATTGTCGGCATTTGTTTCGTTGCTCTTTCTCTTTCATTTCTTTCGGGTGTGGTGTCTTCCTTCCCCATCACCTATTCCTGTATGGTTCGGTTGGTTGCTTTGTATACAAAGCGGAAACCCCTTTTAGAAGATAACTCTACTAGTACCAAGTACCATGCACCTACTCTTATCTAGGCAATCAATATTGCATCAAAGTTTGTGCGTACAAAGTTCTCTTCTTTTTTTCTTCCAAATAGGAAAACATTTGAACTCGAAACTTTACAAATCAACATCACACAAGTACTACTATGTGCAACATTATTTCGTTTTTGGCATGACATCTCAGCCCTATTAAATGAAAAACTTATTTTAAATTCATAATTTGACAAATTTATGTTGCATAAAAATCAGAAACATTTTACGCGTAGTGGTACTTCTTGTGTGACTTTGACATGCAAAGTTTCAATGCCAAATATTTTCTCTTGTTTGCGAGAAACAAAAAGAAAAGTTCTATAAAAGGTAGCATGAATCTTGAAGCAAAACTGGATAGCTCGGATAGAAGGTGCAGCTACATGGGAGCGTGAAAAATCCTCACCCTTGACAAATATACATTAGCTAATTCTGCTGTCCCAGCCATCACTGATCACTCCTTCTAATCCCAAAAACCAGCTACAGAACCCTTGTGGTGAGTTCGATGTCCAAGTTCACTATGTAACCTACAGGAAGAGGCCTGTCTCTCGGCGGGCCGCCCCAGCTGGAGAACAAGGGATTGTTAGATATATGCAAGCACGGTTCTGGGCTCCATAAGTGTTAAATGTTTTCGTGGGATACGATCTGATATCTGTGCCCCAGATAACTACAATTATTACAGGAGTCCTCTCGGTTTGTAGTGCTTGTGTGGTATGTTTCGATTAATGTTGAAGAACGAAATTATCGTTCCTTTTGTTTCAATATATTTTTTACCTTTTCCTTCTCCATTGTTGGCCAAAATACCATTCTTTAATTCATTTGTCCTGCTTGTTTATATCTTCTACAGGATATTCGATGTCTATATGAATGAAAAGTTAAGCTATATACTTTATTCAGCCTATGGTATGATGACGAGTACTGTAGGTTACATGGTGAACTTGGACATCTCAAGAATGGATAGAGACGACACATATGGAATCCTGCTTCATATACTGCGTTGCTTGGTTGCACTTGTGACCTTGGTTGTTCAAGCTCTGGTGTTGGCCATACTACTGCTCCCTTCTGCGGCTATCTATGTGTTTGGGTTGTTGATCTCCACAGGTATATCGCTTTGGCGTCTGATACAACACGATTATGGGGGTAACTCAAATGAACAAGCAAACCTGAAGCCAGCGATGGACACATGTACTGCCTTGCTGTACTCCAAGGTGTGCTCTTCTTGTATAGATTCATCTATGCTCGCGCCGGAAGAGGATTCTTAAGAACTTGCTCCCTAAACGTGTGGGCGGTAATCTGGATGCAATTTTGTCCTACTTGAGCAGAAACAAGAATCGGGTGTGAGAAGAACCCATCATTTGCGAGAGGAAGGAACCTGATCACACATGCTGTAGACTTGATAGGTTCCAACTCACCCGATGCTTGTATTTCCGGCATACAGCTCTTGTACACATCCATATGCATCGGGGAGAGAAAATGATACTAGCAAGAGACAATGGCGAAAAGAATCGAGTCTTGAACGATGGGAAGAGGTCATTATGCAGCACGTGTTGATGAAAAACATGATCATGGCTGGATCCCCTTCACCCGTACTCGAGAAACTGTTGCAGATGCTGAAACCGTGGGGCGCACATAACAGAGAGTCGAGGAACCAGGCTGCCAGGATAGTGGCGCACCTTGCTCTTGGCATCCAGTTGGAGCAATTCCACGGGGATTCAGTACATATCCACCTTGATAGGGAGTTTCGAAGAATACCAGCTAATCGAGCCATACCAGAGACCGACTAATACACAGATATGACCACAAGAAATCTTGTAGGGTCCGATATAGAAGCAAATATGAGCGACAAGCCAAACGTCTGGCGCTTCCAGAACCAGGCAACGATGAGGGTGAACTTCAGAATGCCTATGAGAAGTTGGTGCTGCGAGGCTTGTGCATCCTCCAGAAGCTTGCAACAGACGAGAATAACTGCAGAATCATGAGTGAGAACCAAAGCCTGCTCCGAGGATCATGGCGCCTTTGACCTCCGACCTAATCCACCAATTTGATGGTTACTCATCATGGTCTGTCAGTGTAGTAGAGGGTCGCTGAAGGTCATGCGCCTCTTTGTGGTTGCTCCTGGGGAGACTGGGGCAAGGATGCGTCAAGAAATCTTAAACAATAAGGAAGTAGTCCACACCATGGGCGCATTCTCAATTGTTACAGATGTCATTTCAAGCTGCAGAAACAAGCCATGGGGATACTGATACAATTGTACATGGACACCAAGAGCAGGCCAGACTTCATCAAGATGCTGGTAGACATCTTTGTTGCAGTAAGAGATAGGTCCGTCAGAAAGTTAGCAGGTGAAGCACTGTCAAAGTTATGTTCCCAGAGCGAAAGCAATACTAGTATTATCTTGCAGCTAGATGGTGATGTCGTTGTTAGCCTCACTAAAATTCTTCTAGATGCTGAGAACAAGACATGCAGAATAAGAGCAGCTGAAATCCTGGAGCATATGTGCAACATTCGTCACACTCAAGATGACGAATGTATCAGTAAACTTAAGAATATTATGACAATTACAATGCCAAAGGTACGTACTATATAGTCCATAAGAAATAGTAAGTATGTATAGACTTTGTTTTGTTCTTATCATTGACAACCTTCCTATCTCGAATTCTTAACTCTTTGAAACTGAAGCATACATGTTCTTAACGTTTCAGGTGCTCACAAATACCTTGTTGTGAATTAACAAAATATGAAACACATGCAAGAACAGAAGCAGACTATCTCGTGGTTTCTGTACAGAAGGACATAGAAAACCAATCTTTTGATCAATCAGAATATTCATACGATGATTACGAATCAGAGTATTCCACAGAAGATCTCCCAGAAAAACTGAATATGAGGAGGACAAACCTCCTTCCACTCATCCGAATAGGATGACAAAGCCTCTTCTTTCACTAATCATCCCGAAGACAAGGAGGACAAAGCCTCTTCCTCCACTCATCCTATATACAAGAAGGGCAAACCCTCTTCTTCGGCTCATCATGTATACAAGAAAGACAAAGCCTCTTCTTGTCCTCATCCTGAATACTGGGAGAACGAAGATGAGGTGGATGTGGAGGAAGACGACTTCCAGGGTGAGGAGGATGAGGAATTTCGTGCACCCTTGTTATCCCTTTGTGTGACGGTATATGACACTTTCATCAGTGCTGATCAAGATTTGGCCCGTCAATTTGATGACACTAGATTTCAAAAGAAGCTCAAGGAGATGGTAGAAAAAACAGCGTTCCAACTGTCCGTTGCCTGACATTGATAAAGGTTACATGTAAGATGGTCATATCGATGATGAAACACACTGGAAGCTACACCAAAGAGACATGGATAGCTTGATGGATGCACTGTCAAGTGCTTCTAAAAGAAATCATCTTGACATGTCAATGGTTTTACCAGCCAAGATGATGGGCGCCGACAATGAGGCCTGTCAGGAGTCTCAATTCATTGGTGAAAGAAGTTAAGGAAAGTGTAGAAACAAGAACCAGCAACTAAAGGCACACGAATCAGTATACATATATAATTTCCTCGCCAATGGGTGGACACTGGTCGAGTTAAAATTTTATTATTCACCCTATGTTGCTTAATTTGGTCTATCTAGTTGTGTGTTCATCACATTGCAGGTATGTTTGTGTTTTTCCCTTGAGATGCTTTGTGCTCGTGCTTCTGATAGCATGAATAATGTAAGGCCAGTGACCTTGTTATGAGTGTATTTTGTGAAACCTAAGCATAAAAATTGCTCCTCGTGAGGGTGCATCTGTTACATTGTTTCTGTGTGGGCACTGGGCAGGAGGACACCTTGGAAATCTAGTGAAGAGAGGAGAAAGTACGTGGTGAGACGGAGATTTTGGGGGATACAATTAACAGGAACATGCTACCAACCTAGTACATAATAGCACCATATCATCTCCTAATTAATACTGTATCCTGATGCCAACAACCTAGTAATAAAGAGATGTGTAATTAAATTATTTTGTTAGAAAATGGAAGAGATGTGTAGTAGAAGTGGTAGGGGCATGGCCAATGGGTGGCCTCAACCTGCTGCCTGGGTCCACGTAGGATCGGAGTTAGGTTCGGACTAAAAGATATAGCCTCGCACTAGCAGGTGTAGCCTACAGAAGAGCCAGCTTCTTCAGCGTGAAAAGCCAGAGAAAGAAGGAAAAAAGCAGCTCCGTTGACGCATGCAAGGAGAGAGATAGATAGGAAGAAAATACTATGCATGTGAAGGACGATGGGTCCCTACAGTTCAAAACGGTGGTTTCCTTATTTTTGATTAGTTTAAAGGTGAGGCACTACCAGGGTGATGCCCCGTTGTACATGCTCTAAGGAGAACATACGGTTGCAAACCTCCTCCTTTACAACCCCGTCATCTGCTGCCCGTGTTCAGGCTGGGCATCGCCGACGTCCTCACTTTGCCAGGCGATCGCAACTCGGCTCCAATCGGCACTCGGGCCGCCCTCGGCTCACGCCCTCGGCTCCTTTCCTATCTGCGGCTCGGTTGTGAGCGAGCATTCGATCCCGACTCCCGACTCTGCGCACTGCCGCTCCGCCGCGCCGCCGCCGCCGCCGAGATTCGCTTCGCGCCGCCACTGGGAATCACCGCCCCTTGGGAGTTACCTTGACTCCGCACGCCGCTGGAGTCGCCCGCGATCCTGAGTCGCATCCGCCAAGGCCGCCGTGGCCCAAACTCGCGTGAGCAAGAGGTAATTTCCCGTCCAGCTCTCCTCCTTCCGTGCAGTGCTTTGGTACATCTTTGTGCCAAGCAAGCTAGTAGTATGAACGTAGATGCCCTTGGATGAACATTATTCCAAAAATTGTAGCTGATGCTTTGTAGTTTGATTCTAATCGATTAATGATCAATAGATCTCTTAAAGTCTGAAAAAGAAGAGATAGAGTACCTAATTAGCCATTCAATTTAGAATTGTGAACCATTCATAATTTGTAGGCATGATTTTTTCCATCATCCTACATGTGTCGTATGGATTGTTGATTTACCGGCTGATGCCATATCAATTGATGGTGTAATCATGTGCCTTCTTTTTGACATGATGATTTACATGTACTGAATTGTTTTTTGAACCTTGTCGGAATAATTGGTAATGCAGGGTCTTGGACTTGTGATTAATCCAGGTAGCTGTATCTCTTTGCTACAATCCGAAGAAGTGGAGGGCAAGGGAATTGAATCTTATTTACTGTCTGTACAAGACTAGAGTCAATTGGATTGCTGCTGGGAGAGCTCCAGTCAAGATGGCGTTGCACAACATTGGTGTTCGGACAAGGATGATGCCTTGTTCAGGTGCAGGATGCCTAGAATCTTAACCAAAAGGCAAAGTTGTGGTAGGCATCAACATGAGGAACGAAGAGCGGAACTGGAGGCCATTTACTCACGCAGCAGCTACACTCCGCCATCGTTCTTCTATCCGAAGACCCTCAAGTATACTGCTGGAACAACACAGCTACTGAGAAAACCGTTGAAGAAGACACAATGGTTGCTGATGGAGTAGACTTTAGACTAGGAATGTCAAATCTTGCAAATTTGATGTTGAATTCATGAAAACTATTGGACCAACCTATAGCTGATTGCTCTCACGACAATGTACTAATTAGTACACAATGTATCTTTTCCTATCAAAACATATGGATAATATAAAATCTTCATTTTGCTGGATGTGTTTAAAAAATCTGAATGTTTCTCCATGTTTCTTCATGATAGACAGCAGCCACTTTTCCCTCAACTCATATAACTTTGCCATCCATTACGTTGTCCTGGAGGTTGTACCTCTCCAACAATTCATGCCACTTCTTGTTGAACTTACTCTGATCTATCTTCATAGACACATCTCTTAAAATCAGGTAGAAACTTCTCAGGATGCTCATGAATTACATGTCCAAGATGTTTAGCAGCATTAAGATAAATGTGCCATAGACAAAATCGATGACTTGTATTTTGAAACACATGTGCAACTGCTCCTGCCATGGCGCATCTGATCATTGAAAATTGTGCTTGGATGCTTACGACACATTGCTGTTAGAAAGGTTTCAAACAACCAAACAAATGACTCAATGGTCTCATTATATAACAACCCTGCCCCAAAAATTATAGTCTGCTTGTGATGGTTGGTTCCCGAGTTGGAGCAAAAGGCATTTCAAACTTATTAGTTTGAAGCGTGAGTGTCAAATGATATAGCGTCTCGAAACATCGTAATCCATGATAGACTGTCCGTCTGCCCAAAAAAATTAGCAATCCGACCATCTTTCTCATCTACTTGAATGGCATAAAAATGTTGGATCCTCTCTGCTTATTTTTCAAGTATTCTAGAAGTGTTTGTGAATCATTTGATTCTAAGTACTTTTGGGCTCACGACCAATCTCGTTATTGCAGTCCATCTTTGCAAATGGCACTTTATGCGGTCCTCAAGTAAGCCTACCATGAAGTCATACACCTATGGCTTCATCCCGCTTCCGTATCGGCCAATTAGATGTGCATGCCTTCTATAACACGTCGTTGGGACCTCAGTTTGTGCACCTTATTGGTACTAGCAAGATAATGATTATGGTCGGTTATAACCTTTTGCACCGTTCAAATCCCTCTCTAACACTGAACTTAATACGGGCATTGCAATCCGTCCTGTAGTGTCCTTGACGATTCGGTTTCTCGATGGCCTTCGTTACTGCAAACAATTCTTTTTGATATATACTACCATCATGTCGGACGCTTTTCTGGTTCTTTCTAATACTAAATCCAACTTTTCCAGCATATGTGTTGTACATGTCATAGGCATCTTTCTCGACTCAAGCGTTTTCCCAACTTCAGGCTGTAGTATACATAGTTCAAAGTTAAATTTTCTATTACCACAATGTGATGTGAAAACATAAATTTATTTCAATTTGAGCCAAGAGACGCCGTACCTGAATTGTTTGCTCTCCATTTTCCTCGACCATCCAGTAACTCGTCATCGCAGGGCCTCCTCGACATGACTTGTGGCGGCGGCAAGTCCATGGCGCATGCTGGCTTTTGACATCGTATCTGTGGATGGTACAAGTTGGAGCAGCGACTGTTGTCATCAACGAGGTTTACATGGTGCAAGTCGAGGTAGAACCACCATGAGTTGTCGTTCGGCGGACGGTGAGATTCCAGCATGGCCACTCCGACCTTCGGCGACAGCTCTACTTGATTAGGGCGCACGGCGATGGCGGCCGTCTGTCCTTCCAGCCGATCCCGTCATGCAAGGGAAGGCGTGTTCAACGACCAGCGGAGGCTATCGTTCCTCCTGCTGCAGTGGCGTCGGGCGATGGCGGCTGAGTCGCGCGCGCACGGAGGACACTGTTCGGTCGCTCAGCCATCAGAAATTCTCGATTGGATTGATGAAGGATTGGAGGCGGACAAGGC
The DNA here is from genome assembly GCA_021437245.1 of Aegilops speltoides. Taxonomy (NCBI): domain Eukaryota; kingdom Viridiplantae; phylum Streptophyta; class Magnoliopsida; order Poales; family Poaceae; genus Aegilops; species Aegilops speltoides. The sequence continues at coordinate 7,926,079 of CM038145.1, forward strand.
TGCAGATGCGCATCTGATCGGGGTTGTGATCTGATCGGAAGCAATCACGTAACTATGGGGCCAATATCGCGCGTCAGGTTCAGTTTTGGAGCGAGCCATACGCGCATCGTGCAGCGATTGGGCCGAGCTTCTTCTCGTGGGGCAAAATGCAGGATGTGGTGGGATTGTTCAGCTGTACGCGTGGCAGCAGATGGCGTCCGGGTTTCAAAGGATGAGGTTTGCATACCGGATGCACGGATTTTTTTCAAACATACGTGGTATGAGTCCTGAATATAAGCAGATAGTTATTGGAAAAACAATCACCATAACCAGATAAATTATCGCGTCACTACTTGAGGTCGAACAGCTTTATTAGATCCGTGAAAGCGCACGAAAATCAAACTAGGGACATCACATAATAATCATATGTGATCTCTCTTGACTGATTTAGTTGGATGCAGGCGTCCGGGTTGGCGATAAGGTAGGCCTCAGCGGCCTTGAAGATGACCGTGACATAGCCCTTGGCCTTGGTGATCTCATCCTCCACCTCCACGCCCGACAGCAGCTTGTATGTTGATTCCACCTTCACCATGCTGCCGCGGTGGCTGCCGACTCCACCTTGATGTGCGATGTCGCCCGTCTCGATCGCGGTGCCGATGCCACGCCCTTGATGAGGTCGACTTGCACTTCCACTTGTCGCGTCGATGAACTCGAGCCTCTCCTTCATGTGGTTGTAGGGCATGGCTGTGAGATCGACATTATGCTTTGACCATGTGAATCAGATATCCAGGTGACATGAATTGTACATATGTGATGCATACCTAAGGTTAAGTTGAACTGCCTAACGCTGCCTCGCCACGTTCTCCCTCGATAGGGTGGCGCTGGCGACGATCTCTGACACAAGCTTGGGGTCAGGGTGTGCTAGTCCATGGCTTGGCCAGGAAAGAAGCGAGGCGGTGTAAAATGTAGTTTTGGAGGCTGGCTCAACCCTCTATGAGGGTGGCCTATCACACACACACACACACACACACGCACACACACACACACACACACACATATATATATATATAATGGTGTCATACAAGCCTATATATGGTATGGATTACCTGATAAGACTACTGTCGATGTCTAACACCCTCTGTCGGTGTCAAAAGCCCAGCGGATCTCGGGTAGGGGTCCCGAACTGTGCGTCTAGGCGGATGGTAACAGGAGACAAGGGACGATGTTTTTACCCAGGTTGGGCCCTCTCGATGGAGGTAAAACCCTACTCCTGCTTGATTGATATTGATGATATGGGTAGTACAAGAGTAGATCTACGAGATCGGAGAGGCTAAACCCTAGAAGCTAGCCTATGGTATGATTGTTGTTAGTCCTCGGACTAAAACCCTCCGGTTTATATAAGCACCGAAGAAGGGTTAGGGTTACCAGAGTCGGTTACAATAGTAGGAGATCTACATATCCGTGTCGCCAAGCTTGCCTTCCCGCCAAGAAAGTCCCATCGGACACGGAACGAAGTCTTCAATATTGTATCTTCATAGTCGAGGAGTCGGCCAAAGGCTATAGTCCGGCCATGACACCCCTAATCGAGACTCCCTCGGTAGCCACGAACAGGCTACAATGGCAGCAAGTCTGGCGTGCATATTGTCTTGACATTGCAAGGTGGGTTCCTCCTCCGAATACTTCATAGAATTTTGAACACAAGGATAGTGTCGGCTCTGCAAAATAAGTTCCACATACTACCGTAGAGAATAATATTTACACAAATTCAATCTGGCGGCGTATTTATTGGCGTGACATCACACCACGAAGCTTTTATTGAATCGTTTTCTGTTCCACCTCAGCGTTTAGCGAGCGGTTTCCTTAGCACGTCTTGTCAAAGCGAGAGATCGTGTCCCTTATTCGGATTCTCATCAATACGGGCATGGGTAACCCAACGCGCCATTGATTACGGCGCTTGGGAGATAAGTGAGTTTTACCGGCTGGTGGGGCGCATAGTTTAGTCCGTCCATATAAGGGATAAGGATCCACTTTTCACACGCCTTCTTCCTCCTTTGCTCATCCATTTCCGCCTTTCGAGCTCCGGCGCCAAGTCCACATCTCGCCTCAACCTTCCCCATCCATGTCCGGGCGGGGAGGCAAGTGGATGGCCTCCCGTCCGAAGGCACATCAAAAAGTTCAGAAAGCGGATACACTGCGACATTGCGCACGGCTTCGGGCGAGTGGCAGCTCGTCCCACCCCGAGCCCCATGAGAGGGTGGTGTTCCTCCCCATTTCCTCCGTGGTGGGCCTCCACCCATTTGTCCAGGGACTCATGTTCTACTCGGCACTGGATTTCCATGATCGGCCTGAACTTCATCCTCAACATCTCGGTGTTTATAAATGGGTGGCGAGGCTTTCCTCCGCATCAAACCCCTTGACTTATGAAGAAGACCTTCATCAAGCCGAAGGTAGTGGGCGGCCAGTAGTCTGCGGGCGCCATGGTGGGCAAGATGCCCAACGTTTTATGCTCGAGGATCGCCGTGGAAACCATCAAAGGCTGGCAATCGGGGTGGTTCTACATCACCGAGCGTGACTGAATGGGCAGCGGCCGAATTCCTAGCATCCCCACGCGGCTCACCCTCAAGGAAGGGCTGACATGGGGTAATTTGGAAGAGCTGACCGGACTCCAAACCTGCGTCCAAAACCTTGTGAACAAGAAGATCAAGCTCATCAATGTAGTCGGTCATGCTCATCCGTCGGATCCTCTAGGTGCTGAAGGAAATATGCCTAGAGGCAATAATAAAGTTATTACTTATTTCCTCATATCATGATAAATGTTTATTATTCATGCTAGAATTGTATTAGGAAACATAATACATGTGTGAATATATAGATCAGAGTGTCACTAGTATGCCTCTACTTGACTAGCTTGTTAATCAAAGATGGTCATGTTTCCTAACCATGAACAAGGAGTTATTTGATTAACAAGGTCACATCATTAGTTGAATGATCGATTGACATGACCCATTCCATTAGCTTAGCACCGATCGTTTAGTATGTTGCTATTGCTTCCTTCATGACTTATACATGTTCCTATGACTATGAGATTATGCAACTCCGTTTACAGGAACACTTTGTGTGCTACCAAGCGTCTAATGCTTGGGTGATTATAAAGGTGCTCTCTGGTGTCTCGAAGGTACTAGTTGAGTTGGCGTATTTGATTAGGATTTGTCCTCGAATGTCGGAGAGGTATCTCTTCTCGGTAATACACATCACTTAAGCCTTGCAAGCAACTAATGAGTTAGTTGCGGATGATGTATTCAGGCGAGTAAAGAGACTTGCGTGCGAGATTGAACTAGGTATTGGATACGGCGATGAATCTCGGGCAAGTAACATACCGATGACAAAGGGAACAGCGTTGTTTGTTGTGCGGTTTGACGATAAAGATCTTCATAGAATATGTAGGAACCAATATGGGCATCAGGTCCCTCTATTGGTTATTGCCGGAGACATGTCTCGGTCATGTCTACGTGTTCTCGAACCGTAGAGTCCATGCGCTTAATGTTTGATGTGAGTTTCATTATGAGTTTATGTATTTTGATGTACGAAGGTTGTTGAGTCCGGATGTGACCACGGACATGCGAGGAATCTCGAAATGGTCGAGACATAAAGATTGATATATTGACGGAGATATATTTGGACACGGAAGGTTCGGGTGAATTGAAATATCACAGAACTCAGGAGTTACGGAACCCCCAAAGATATATAGGCCTTATTGGGCCTTAGTGGAAGGAGGGAAGAAGAACGGGGCGCCCCCCAAAGCCCAATCCCGGGTGGGTGGGGCCCATTACTTTCCTTCTCTCCCCTCTTCCTTCCTTCTCCTACTCGAATAGGAAAGGGGGTAAACCTACTTGGGTGGTTGCCCCCCCTAAAGTAACGCCTCCCCATAGTGACCTCCTCCCCCTCCCTCCTTTATATCTGAGGTGAGACACTGATTGATGTTGTGGATGTGTGGGCATGTTCGCTGATGTAATCATGGCAAAGACATGATGCATATTTTTGTGAGATGATCATGTTTTGTGGCCGGAAGTTATCGACAGGCGCGGGAGCCATATGGTTTATTAACTTTATTGTATGAAATGCAAAGCATTTTATGGTACTTTACTTTATCACTAAGCATTAGCGATAGTCGATAGAAACAATAGATGGCGTGGCGACAACGATACTACGATGGAGATCAAGGTGTCGGCGCCGGTGAGGATGGTGATCATGATGATGCTTGGAGATGGAATCACAAGCACAAGATGATGATGGCCATATCATATCACTTATATTGTTTGCATGTGATGTTTATCTTTTATGCATCTTATCTTGCTTTGATTGCGGTAGCATTTTAAGATGATCTCTCACTAAAATTATCAAAAGTGTTCTCCCGAGTATGCAGTTGCCAAAGTTCGTGCGTGCGGACACCACGTGATGGGTGTGATAAGCTCGTCCATCTACTAGCGGGTGCAAGCGGTTTTGCACCATGAGAATACTCGGTTAAACTTGACAGCCTAGCATGCAGATATGGCCTCGAAAACAGGAGACCGAAAGGTCGGCGTGAATCATATAGTAGATATGATCAACATAAGATGTTCACCATTGAAGCTACTCCATCTCACGTGATGATGGTTATGGTTTAGTTGATTTGGATCACGTGATCACTTAGATGACTAGAGAGATGTGTCTAAGTGGGAGTTCTTAAGTAATATGATTAATTGAACTTAAATTTATCATGAACTTAGTACACGATAGTATCTTGCTTGTCTATGTTGATTGTAGATAGATGGCCCGTCTTGTTGTTCCGTTGAATTTTAATGCGTTCCTTGAGAAGCTAAGTTGAAAGATGATGGTAGCAACTACGCGGACTGGGACCGTAACGAAGATTATCCTCATTGCTGCAGAAAATTCGTCCTAGCAGCCGCTGGGTGCCGAACTTCTTCTGATGGCAAGCGGCGTTAGAGCGTCGCGAAACAAGTGATGACTACTCGATAGTTCAATGTGCCATGCTACGGCTTAGAACGGGACTTCAACGACGTTTTGAGCGTCATGGAGCATATGAGATGTTCGAGTTGAAGTTAATATTCGAAGAATGCCGGATTGAGAGATGAAGTCTCCAATAAGTTCTATAGCTGCAAGATGGAGGAGAATAGTTACATCGGTGAGCACATACTCAAGATGTGCAGGTATTGTAATCACTTGATTCAAGTGGGAGTTACTCTTGGATGATAGCGTCATTGAAATTCTCCAATCACTTCCACCAAGCTACAAGAGCTTCGTGATGAACTATAATATGCAAGGGATGGATAAAGCGATTCGAGCTCTTACATGATGCTAAAGGCTGCGGAGGTAGAAATCAGAAGGAGCATCAAGTGTTGATGGTTAACAAGACCACTAGTTTCAAGAAGAAGGGCAAAGGGAAGAAGGGGAACTTGAAGAACAGCAAACAAGTTGCTGCTCAAGAAAAAGCCCAAATCGGACCTAAGCTGGCCCGGTGTGCTTCTGCAAGCAGACTGGTCCTTTGGGCGGAACTGCCCCAAGTATTTGGCGGATAAGAAGGATGGCAAGGTGAACAAGGTATATGTGATATACATGTTATTGATGTGTACCTTACTAGAGCTAGCAATAGCTTTGGGTATTTGATCTTGGTTCTTTGCTAATATTTGCAACTGAAAGCAGGGACTACGGATTAAGCGAACAGCAAGGGCGAGGTGGCGATGCGGCGTGGGAAATGGTTCCAAAGTTGATGTGATCGCGATCGACCGCTACCTCTACATCTACCTTGAGTTAGTATTAGACCTAAATAATTGTTATTTGGTGCGGCGTTGAGCATGAACATTATATCTGGATCTTGTTTGATGCGAGGCGGTTATTCATTAAATCGAGAGAATAATGGTTGTTCTATTTATGAGTAATATCTTTTATGGTCATGCACCCTTGAAGAGTGGTCTATTTTGATGAATCTCGATAGTAGTGATACACATATTCATAGTGTTGAAGCCAAAAGATCAGAGTTGATAATGATAGTGCAACTTATTTGTGGCACTGCCGTTTAGGTCATATCGATGTAAAGCGCATGAAGAAACTCCATCTTGATGGACTTTTGGAACACTTGATTATGAATCACTTGGTACTTAGAACCGTGCCTTATGGGCAAGATGACTAAGCGCCGTTCTCGGTACTATGGAGAGAGCAACAAATTTGTTGGAAATCATACATACGGATGTATGTGGTCCGATGAATGTTGAGGCTTAAGCGGATATCATTATTTTCTCACCTTCACAGATGATTTAAGCAGGTATGGGTATATCTACTTAAGGAAGCATAAATGCGAAACATTTGAAAAGTTCAAAATTTCAGTGAAGTTGAAAATCATCGTTGATCATCATCATTAGCTTCCTCACTAATTGGTGTAGGAATCATCGAACTGATTTCGTGATGAACTACTTTCCAATTCGGGAGAAGGTACAAATTACCTTATCAAGCTCTACTTTCCTCCCACTCACTTCTTTCGAGAGAAACTCCTTCTCTAGAAAGGATCCATTTTTAGCAATGAATGTTTTGCCTTCGGATCTGTGATACAAGGATTACCCAACAGTTTCCTTTGGGTATTCTATGAAGACGCACTTCTCCGATTTGGGTTCGAGCTTATCAGGTTGAAAAACTTTTTCATATAAGCATCGCAACTGCAAACTTTAAGAAACGACAACTTGGGTTTCTTGCTAAACCACAGTTCATATGGTGTCGTCTCAACGGATTTAGATGGTGCCCTTTTAACGTGAATGCAGCTGTCTCTAATGCATAACCCCAAAAAATAGTGGTAATCAGTAAGAGACATCATAGATCGCACCATATCCAATAAAGTGCATTTACGACGTTCGGACACACCATAACGTTGTGGTGTTCCAGGTGGCGTGAGCTATGAAACTATTCCACATTGTTTTAATTGGATACCAAACTCGTAACTCAAATATTCGTCTCCGCGATCAGATCGCAGAAACTTTATTTTCTTGTTACGATGATTTTTCTACTTCACTACGAAATTCTTTGAACCTTTCAACTATTTCAGACTTATGTTTCATCAAGTAGATATACCCATATCTACTCAAATCATCTTGTGAAGGTCAGAAAATAACGATACTTGCCACGAGCAACAACACTCATTGGATCGCATACATCGGTATGTATTATTTCCAATAAGTCTGTAGCTTGTTCCATTGTTCTGAAGAACGGGGTTTTAGTCATCTTGCCCAAAAGGCACGGTTCGCAAGCATCAAATGATTCATAACCAAGTGATTCCAAAAATCCATCTTTATGGAGTTTCTTCATGCGCTTTACCTACGCATCAAAACCACAACGATAGTTCGTCAAGTTAGTGTTGTTTTAACCTTCGCAAGGACCGGGCGTAGCCACACTCGGTTCAACTAAAGTGAGGGAGACAGACACCCGCCAGCCACCTTTAAGCACGAGTGCTCGTAACGGTGAAACCAGTCTCGCGTAAGCGTACGCGTAATGTCGGTCCGGGCCGCTTCATCTCACAATACCGCCGAACCAAAGTATGACATGCTGGTAAGCAGTATGACTTGTATCGCCCACAACTCACTTGTGTTCTACTCATGCATATAACATCAACGCATAAAACCTGGCTCTGATACCACTGTTGGGGAACGTAGTAATTTCAAAAAATTTCCTACGCACACGCAAGATCATGGTGATGGCATAGCAACGAGAGGGGAGAGTGTTGTCCACGTACCCTCATAGACCATAAGTGGAAGCGTTAACACAACACGGTTAATGTAGTCGTACGTCTTCACGATTCGACCGATCCAAGCACCGAACGTACGGCACCTCCGAGTTCAGCACACGTTCAGCTCGATGACGATCCCCGGGCTCCGATCCAGCAAAGCTTCGGGGATGAGTTCCGTTAGCACGACGGCGTGGTGACGATGATGATGTTCTACCGGCGCAGGGCTTCGCCTAAACTCCGCGACAATATGACCGAGATGGAATATGGTAGAGGGGGCACCGCACATGGCTAAGGAACGATCCGTAGATCAACTTGTGTGTCATGGGGTGCCCCCTGCCCCCGTATATAAAGGAGCAAGGGGGAGGAGGTCGGCCCTAGGAGGGGGCGCGCCAAGTGTTGGAGTAGGAGAAGGGGAAAGAGGGGGAGAGGAAGAAGGAAAGGGGGGCTGCGCCCCTTGTCCAATTCGGACCAAAGGGGGGGCGCAGGCCTCCTTCCTTTTGGCCTCTCTCCTCTATTCCCATATGGCCCAATAAGGCATACTCCCCGGCGAATTCCCGTAACTCTCCGGTAGTCCGAAAAATACCCGAATCACTTGGAACCTTTCCGAACTCCGAATATAGTCGTCCAATATATCAATCTTTACGTCTCGACCATTTCGAGACTCCTCGTCATGTTCCTGATCTTATCCGGGACTGCGAACTCCTTTGGTACATCATAACTCATAAACTTATAATAAAACTGTCATCGTAATGTTAAGCGTGCGGACCCTACGGGTTCGAGAACTATGTAGACATGACCTAGAACTATTCTTGGTCAATAACCAATAGCGGAACCTGGATGACCATATTGGCTCCTACATATTCTACGAAGATCTTTATCCGTCAAACCGCATAACAACATACTTTGTTCCCTTTGTCATCGGTATGTTACTTGCCCGAGATTCGATCGTCGGTATCCAATACCTAGTTCAATCTCGTTACCGGCAAGTCTCTTTACTCATTACGTAATGCATCATTCCGTAACTAACTCATTAGCTACATTGCTTGCAAGGCTTATAGTGATGTGCATAACCAAGAGGGCCCAGAGATACCTCTCCGACAATCGGAGTGACAAAACCTAATATCTAAATACGCCAACCCAACATGTACCTTTGGAGACACCTGTAGTACTCCTTTATAATCACCCAGTTACGTTGTGACGTTTGGTAGCACCCAAAGTGTTCCTCCGGCAAACGGGAGTTGCATAATCTCATAGTTACAGGAACATGTATAAGTCATGAAGAAAGCAATATCAACATACTAAACGATCAAGTGCTAGGCTAACGGAATTTGTCATGTCAATCACATCATTCTCCTAATGATGTGATCCCGTTAACCAAATGACAACTCATGTCTATGGCTAGGAAACTTAACCATCTTTGATTCACGAGCTAGTCAAGTAGAGGCATACTAGTGACACTATGTTTGTCTATGTATTCACACATGTATTATGTTTCCGGTTAATACAATTCTAGCATGAATAATAAACATTTATCATGAAATAAGGAAATAAATAATAACTTCATTATTGCCTCTAGGGCATATTTCCTTTAGATCGTTCATCTTCATCACACTTTTGTGTAGAAGATAGTTCACTATTCTTGACTATGGTGAAGCAGAAGGAACTGTTAGCGGATCATCGACAACCAGAGCCGAGCGATTGCCAGAACCTTGTGAAAAGTGACACCACCCGTCAATGAACTGAACCGAAGCAACAGTCGAGGGAAGCATAACAAGGACATCAACCCTCACATCCACATGTGAGCCAAATCACAACCTGCACCTACTCATAAAATCGATGATGATGCCACCATTGGGAAACATAGTAGATAATAAAAAAAAATCACACATACGCACACCCAATATCAATATGAAGATGCATAACGGGTTGTGATTACGATCATTACCGTCACCGACTTATAGCAGAAGAAGAACGTGTAGGTGTATATCGTACTTGGAGTGCCTCGAACCGTCGATGAACGATCCCGTGAACCCGCCCATGAACAACCCCTCGAACCGAAGACCGGAAGCAAGGCCTCTCTACTTGGTTCCAAGCGTGCATCCTTCGTAATCCGGCAGCGCTTCGCTGTTCAGAGTTAACCGTCATGGGAGAATTACTGGGAGGAGATTAGAACCACACTGGACTTCTCATTATGACGATTAGAGGATTGGTCCAGCTCTAATTAGATCAACTAGGATCAACCATAGCTAGAACTAGAGGGACAATATAGGAGGCTCTAAAACTTGTGTGTTCAATAGAACAAAAACCAAGGAGGGGAGGTCCCTCCTTGGGGAGCCGGCCAAGGAAGGGGAGGATGAGTCCTCCCCCTTGGCCAATTCGACCTCCTTCCATTGCAAAGGGGGCGCCTCCCCCACTTGGGCCTTGTTGGCCCAAGTTGCCTTCCACCACTTGGCCTTTTTAGGCCTGTTGATATTAAATTAAATATAAAAGCGTTCTAAATATTTCTAGACCCTTTTATGTATAACTTAACAGCCCCGGAAACATTTTCCTCCTATATATTATTTATCGGTAATATACCCGGCACTCTTCGAAGCCTTCCGGTGACCCCAAAATGCATATTGATCCTCTAGAAACTATTCTGAATATTAATGAAACAATTCATAAATATGTTCTTATCACTCTCATCCTACTAACACTATGCAGATTGCGATTTCCTTAAGCTTGTGACCCCTTAGGTTCGGTACCTCATAGACATGAACGAAACCCCTTCGTTCAATGAACGATAGCGGACCTGTGGACGTCCATATCTATTCGTAAGCGCACACGACTGATATTACATTGAAACTTTGGTTACCACGTGATGTTCCCTTTGCTTCACGATTCTTCACAAAACCCAGGATGCATTGGTATCTTCCTGAGTCATCACATGCTCACTAGACCGTTATCCCCGTTACCTGTTTTGTTCTTTCTCGTTATCGTGCTCCGGCATCCGCGTGACATAGTCACCTGTGTCTGGCCAGACAATGATGGATGTCGTAAAACTGGGAAGGCCCTAAGAATATCTCTCTATCGTCGGAGAAGCAAATCCAATTTTCAGCTATCTACTCCTTTGTCAATCTTTTCAATGAGCATGTAAGTTGTCGTTATGATCACCGTGTTACAAGTGACGTTTGAGATACCCTAAAGTCCATCGTACGGTAAGAAGCGACTATGATACTTTCATGGTCTAAGGAGCAAAATCACACGCTAACACTCTGTGTTATTATAATTGATTATAGGTGATATTAACTCAATTCATAGGAGACAAGATTGGGTCGATTCAATATGATCACTCTTCTAACGTCATAATCTCAATATTGTTTTAGGACTATCATTACACTTAACAATATCCTAAGATCCAAAAAACATGATCACCGACAACACTTGAGTTTGTCCTAGAAGTAAGACTAGGAACCTTATTAAACTGTTTATCGTTCGACACGTGTTTATGAATTTTCCACTAAATCGCATATCCAGGATCATAGAAGTTATAGCATAGAATATAAATTCTTTAGTTATGAATATGAAAATATAAAAATACAAATATTATTGCCTCTAGGACATATTTTCAACAGCGTATTCCTAGTATTCTTCTCTAGTTTCCATGTCTTTGACTTTACCAAAAATAAATCATAGAATAAGTAGAAGTTACAACACAGAGTTTGTAGTGGTGAAAATCTATCAAGGGAGTAAGGTGATGTGGTAATGTAGTAGGGGATGTAGGTTATGGGGCCAGATCCTAAATGACAGAAATAAATGTTTACGGCGTGCTTCTTGCTCGAGCGCTTGAAATAACCTACTTAGTGTCAACATAGCTACGTTGGGTTTTGTAGTGCTGTATAATTACCACGCATTATGTAACCGCGCCCATTGTATATTCGCAAAGCAACCATAGAATATGTAGTCAGTTTGCCATATTTTATTTTGAGATAGCTAAAATACCTTTCAATAGGGAAACATTGTTAATTGGCTGGTCCGCCGAGGATTGCGCCGGCCGCATACTCACTGTTCCAACAAACTTGATCGAACAAACCACGCACCACACAACCCACGGGAGGCTGCTACAAGCGTCCAGTTTTGTTATGTTATACACCCGGGCAACGGAATAAACCAGATAAGAAACCATTGTGCTGCCTTCAGTTTTGTTATGTTATACTCCATATTGAAGTATAAAGAGAAAGGCTAACTTCGGAAGAGCGAGCGGAGCGAGGCCCGTCGCCGGTAGGCTTGGGCCGAATCACGCTATGTATCAGTATTGACCCGGGTCACCTGTGTTATATATACCTTTTGTAAGCCGCCGCATGGGATAGTGGATCAGTTGTAAATCCCCGCATTTGTAACCTCCCCCTTTATAGTGAAATTTGATTGGCTGGCGCCCGTGAATTTTTCCGCTTCATCATGGAGGGGTTTTCCATGTTTAAATCTCGTGTCCTTTGCTTGTTTTCGCTCTTCATCGTGTTCGATTGCGTGTCATATCTCTAACATGTTTCTCTCTCTCTTTCTCTCTCTCTCTCTCTCTCTCTCTCTCTCTCTCTCTCTCTCAGACACGCTCTCTCCTTAGCGCGCGTGTGTTCATTTCCCATGATCGCCGCTGACGATTTTTTGTCATGATCGGCCCCAGTCGTCCATGCAATCGTGGTGCCGCTCACCTCTTTTCAGCCATGGCACCGAGCCCATAGCCATGGCCATGCTCCTCCTCTCCTTCCCCGTCGTGGTGCTAGGAGAAGCCTCCATGGTGGATGGCGGGGACGTGCGGCACCCGAGATGTTGTGATCAGTGCAAGAGGATGGAATTGGCTCAGCCTCGAGCTGCAACTAGCTTGGCCGGAGCTACATCCGGCGAGGGGCGGTGCTGGAACGGCAGTGACGTCGTACTAAAATGGGCGGCGCGAGATGCTGGAACCGGCTCGGACGCGAGCTGCAACCACAATGTCTTGATGCTGGAACCGACACCGTCTTGTCTGCAGCCGGCGACGTTGAAGGCTATGGCGAGAGCTGCAAGGCGACATTTTACTACAACCGGCACAATGGCGTGCTACGATCGGCACTGGTGATTTTTGCTTATTAGATTATTTTGCTGGAACTGGCTAATTCGTTTGCTACAATTGATTATCATAGTTTTGTGCTGCTAAGTGTTTTTCTCGAACCAGCATAAGGTTTGCTTGAACCGGCAAATCTTTTTTGCTTCAACCGACTATAGGAGGTTCCTGTTGCTTTAGATTCTTTTTGCTGAATATGGCCGCACAAGTTGACGACGGCGGCAAGCCGGAAACAAGGACACCAGGAACCATGGCGAGCGGAGGCTGCCGAGGTGAGCGCAGTGGCACGGGTGGCCGGCAAGCTCACGTGGCTGGTGCGGTGGCACAACAAGCGGGACAGCCAAGTCCGGCATGCACATAAGCTCTCTTTTTCCCGTGTTTTCTATCTTCTTTTTTCCTGCGTATGTGGTCTTTTTGGCTAGAAAATGCTGCGTTGGACGTAGGCGCAGCCACCGGCCCAAATTTGGATGCTTGCTTCACATTCACCCCCCTCATTTGGAAGTAAATAAACGGGATTTCCAGGGGCCAAACTGCTAGGGCTCGCAGACTCGCAGGAGTACCGTTAAAACCAAAGCTAGGGATCGATCCCCTTCAGTCTCACCCACCTCGATTCCAGCCCAATTGTCCAAACATCCTACCCCTTTGAATCGCAGTCCTGCCATGGCGGCGGCGCGGCCATGGTCCACCCTCCACCTAGACCTTCTCTCCCGTATATTCCTCCTCTTGTCGTGCGTCGCCGACCGCGTGAGGGCGTCCGCCGTGAACAAGCACTGGCGCCGGATCGCGCTGGAGAATCCGTCGCCGCTGCCATGCCTCCTCATGCCGTCCACCGCCAGGACGGAGATATATCGGATCTTCGGCGGCTTCGCCGATCCGCGCCCGCCCCTCTCCGCCGAGGGCCGCGGGGAGCGTTTCTGCGGCTCGGCTCCAGACGGCTGGTTCGTGGTCGCATCCCCGCGCTGGCGCGGCCACGCCCTGCTGAACCTCCGCACGGGCGAGCGCGTCCCCCTGCCGGACCGCGTGCGCATCCCCATCGAATCCGGCCACATCACGTGCCCCATGATGATCCGCGCAGCCGCCATGTCCGCGGCGCCGCCGTCCGGCACCTGCTTCGTCGCTGCCATGACGTCCAGCCAGACCAACATGGCTTTCTGGCGCCCGGGTATGGACCGCTGGTTGTCGGCGCCGGTGGGGAGGTCGCCGCCGGAACCGCGCTACGCCCAGGACCTGACTTTCCACGACGGCTGGTTCTGCGTCGTCGACTCAGATGATGACCTCTTCTGCTACAGGACAGAAATCGCCCCTGCTGTAGCTGGAGACGGCGGCTCTTCGCTTACTATTCATCGTATCGCTTACAAGATCCGTCGTCACCCCTTAATGGCCACGACGGAACCTGGGGAGATCGTCTCTCGCTACGTCCTGTCCTCCGCCTCCGGTGCCGACCTGCTCATGGTGCGGAGGTTCGTCTCGCCGGCGAGGGGCGGCACGTGGCGGTTCCAGGTCTTCAGGCTACAGAAGGCACAGGAGGGACTGCCGGCTTGCTGGCGCTTGCACAAGATGAGCGGGCAGGTGCTCTTCGTCGGCCGGGCCTGCTCCAAGGCCTTCGACACGGGGCACGCCCGCAGCCCGGGCTACATCTACTTCCTCGACGACGTGTACCCTGGTGGTCCGCACAGAGTCCTCGAGCAGAACGAGTATCTCTGCGCCGATGCCGGCGGGTGGCGTTACCCAGTCCCCGACGACATCGAGATCGAGCGTTGCCTGCCATCGGCGCCCCCCTCCGACACCTCGCCGTGCATTTGGTACCACCATTAATGAATTCAGCTATATATACCCAGCAGCAGGTTCAGTTTGAGGCAGCACATCGATCATATATAGAGATTTCCTTCAGTTCATTAAATAGAGTCTTGGCCATTCGTCTTTGCTCCTGCTGGTCAATGTTTCTTTGTTGTTGTAGTTCTTGGATGGTTGTTGTTGTAAGCATATGGTTGTAAGATGGGAAATTGAATGTTCCATATCCAGTTTGCTGTGTTTGTTCTCAATTTGAAGGCTGTTTTGGAACTCATTTCATCTATATGAAATTGCGAACTATTTAGAGTCCATGCTACCAGCTACCTATATATGTTGTTTGAATTATTTGTATCAGTTTCTGGTGTAAATTCTACTTCAGATTTTGATATTTTCCGCACTATTTTCCGTAGTGCACACAATTTCTGACTGTATCGTATGATTGCATCTGTCAGTGGCAGAGGTGTTTTTCATGTCTCCCTTGTTTGCATAACACGTAAGAACCAGCGCCGGCTGATCAGATGATCTGCAACTGAATATTTGATGTTTGTTCATGTATAGAGATCAACTACTACTGATTATATAGTCTTCGTCATTCGTCTTTGCTCCTGGTCAATGTTTCTTTGTTGCTGCAGTCGAAGATGATTGTTGTTGTAAGATGGGAAACCGAATGTTCCATATCCAGTTTCCTGTATTTGTTCTAAATTGGAAGGCAGTTTTGGAACTCATTTCATCTATATGAAATTGTGAACTATTTAGACTCGGTGCTACCAGCTACCTATATATGTTGTTTGAATTATGTGTATGATTTTCTAGTGTAAATTCTACTTCAGATTTTGATACTATATATGTTGTTTGAATTATGTGTATGATTTTCTAGTGTAAATTCTACTTCAGATTTTGATACTATATATGTTGTTTGAATTATGTGTATGATTTTCTAGTGTAAATTCTACTTCAGATTTTGATACTATATATGTTGTTTGAATTATGTGTATGATTTTCTAGTGTAAATTCTACTTCAGATTTTGATATTTTCCGCACTATGTTCAGTAGTGCACACAATTTCTTATTGTATTGTATGATTGCATCTGTCACAGAGGTGTTTTTCATGTCTCCCTTGTTTGTATAACACGTAAGAACCAGCGCCGGTTGATCAGATGATCTGCAACTGAATATTTGATGTTTGTTCATGATAGAGATCAGCAAGTACTGATTATATAGTCTTCGTCATTCGTCTACTGATTATATAGGTGTTTTAGACTGTGTTCTTATATATGTTGTTTGAATTATGTATTGATTTCTGGTGTAAATTCTAGTTTAGTTTATGATGTTTTCCACAGATTTCCAGTAGGGCACACAATTTTGATTGTATCGCATGATTCTGACTGTCGCTGGCAGAGGTGTTTTACATGTCTCCCTTGTTTGCATTAGACGTAAGAACCAGCGCCAGTTGATGAGATGATCTGCAATTGAATATTTGATGTCCGTTCAGGTATAGAGATCAACTAGTATTGATTGTCAAAAGTAGCGGGCGAGTTGCCTGCCCGTCGGGTCTTCTTCGCCCTGGGGAGCTTTAGTCAAGAGGGCGGCGCCGTGTCCGTCTCCAGTGCGGTGGTGCGCGGTGGAGAGTTTGGGGAGAGGCCGAGCATGGTCATGAGGTGAGGGGCAGCGGTCATCTGGGCGCGCCGGCTCGGGAGTCGGAAGTAATGCCGCGGCGGAACCCCAGAGGCAGAGATCTCGGCTAGGAGGTACGGTGGCAAGGAGCAGCGGTTGGGAATCGTTGCAAAGGCCGGGGCATGTGGTGTGCCTCTTGTTCTTGTTGGCGTGGGGAAGGAAAGGCGGCGCCTTGGGGAGTTTGGAGGCTGAACGGACTGGGTCTCGGCGCTCGCCCGTCGACTCTTGACACTGAGTGCCATGGTCGATGTCTGCGTGTGGGGGGAGAAGTGTGTTGGCCTCCTGCGTATGATTCCTCGGACGCAGCTACGACATGCTCATTGCCAGGAGTGGCGTGTCTAGCGCTTGCCGGCGGTGCGAGTGGATGTTTGTGGTGTTTGTTTGGAGCTTGTCTTCTTCAACCATGTAGTAGTTGGATGTTGGTCTCTGTGCTCCGGGCTGTGAAATGGGTCGGTGTTCCATGACGACTTGATCATGACGGCGAGCTGTTGGGCCAGCGGCGGTGTACCACCCGCATTGACTGATTGGCCAAATCCAGTGGTAGGATGCGAGGTGTGCGACGGTTTGGATGAAAATCCTGCTCGTCTTCAGTCGAAGGTGGCGACGATGGCGCCTATGGGTATCGTTTCCCTCCTTGGAGGCATCGTCGAGGTGTGTTGGCATCTCCCCTCCTTGATCGGATTTAGGTCTCCGGGCGAAAGCCTCGGTCTTTTGTAGGACCGGCGATGGGCGACATTTGACAGCATTGCTCTGTTGAGAGCATCGCAGGAAAAGGCTTGGCTTGGAGGTCCTGTTATGTGGTTCTCTAGTGTTTGCCGCTGGTCAGGGTTGATCTTCGTGGGCTGCTGGTGCTCCACGATGATGGCTTTTTCGTGTTCGACCGAGTCCCACTATCCACTCGTCGCGTCCTCTTTGCCATTCATTGGTAGGTAGTGCGTTGGCGAAGATTGGTCGGCTGAAGTCGTTGCTCTTCGTGGTGCTCGGCATTTTTTGTGACGCGGCTAGATGCTTGGTTTAGGGCAGGCCCTTTGGGTTGTGTTTGTAATTTTTCTGGTGGCTAATCTGTTGATTAGCTCGGGTGTGGAGTTTTTGCTACATTTGTTGTTCGCAACCTGTTGCCGTGTCGGGTAATTCAACTTCCTGCCTTCTATGAAAATGTGCTACGCCTAGGTGTATTCTTGAAAAAATAAACTTCTGAGCTGATTGTTTGATGTATTTGAGCGGCATATACTTATTAATTAAATTGTTGATCTGGTTGTCGTTGAAACTGAAAGTTCCATAATCAGTTTGTTGTATCCCCTTAATTTGAAGGCTTTTTCAAACACAGTTCATCTATGAAATTGTGAAGAATTTAGACTGCTATTAGCTACCTATACATAGGTTGTTTGATTTCGATATGCTTCTCATTTTTTTCTGGCTTCCTAGTATGATTTTCTGCTGTAAATTCTAATTCAAATATTTATATTTTCCACCATATTTCAGTAGTGCACACAATTTCTGATTGTATCGTATGATTACTGCATCTGTCAGTGGCTAGGTGTTTTTCATGTCTCTCCTGTTTGTATTGAGATGAGATGATGTGCA
Source organism: Aegilops speltoides (assembly GCA_021437245.1). Taxonomy (NCBI): domain Eukaryota; kingdom Viridiplantae; phylum Streptophyta; class Magnoliopsida; order Poales; family Poaceae; genus Aegilops; species Aegilops speltoides. Next base: position 7,943,952 of record CM038145.1, read on the forward strand.
ACTGAGTATTTGATGTGTATTTATGTACTGAATGAATGTTGAAGACTCTAGTGTTTGCCAGACCCTTGTTCACTTTTCAGCTGAATCTTTGATGTGTTTTAGCGGCATATACTTATTATATGTTTCCCATTTATGCCACTAAGGAAACCACACTTCTTTGAATAAAAGATCATAAATGGGCACACAGCAGCCATTTTAATGTTGTGCTGGACAACGCTAATAAAAGTTATGATACTAAATTGGATTTCATTATCAAGCCGTTATATCTAAGCTCTACAGGGTATGTTTACTATGCCCTCAGTGCCGTTAATTGTATCTAGGAAGAGCATATATACATAGCCAGACAGACAGAGCCAAACCAAATGGGGCAGGTTGGTTCACTTTCCGGAGAATATTTCCCATGTTCATATATAACCAATTAGCTTTTTTTATTTTATGTTATAACATGAAAATATAATGTGATTTTTCCATTGATTTGTAATCCGCAAGAGCACCGAAACGAAAAAAGGGGTCCAAGGTGAACGTAGGCTAAAGTTTATGCTTTGTTGTTAGTAGTGTTTAAACGATCATTGATGCATCTTACTAGTTTAACCATCACCAGTCGACTTGTATAATCTCCTAAGCTAGCAATGTCATGGGTGGAGCTTTCAGTGACATGATTTAATTTTGCCTCACATATCTTCTAATCCTCCAATCCAGGATGAGGAGCCAACACCATATAATTCCACTATTGCTTTATCTATTTGACAAAGGCGTGCGAACAAAGATAAAAGTCATGGAGCATAGTGCAATTCAATGAAGGAACGCTAGATGGTTCATATTCACTGCAAACCAACTTATATATGTGTCGTGTTGCTGCTAAGGGGATTTACATCACTTCTACTGGCACAACATCAGTGGGATCCCACACGGAGTACCATGGGGATTAATAATTATGCTATGTCGGAACTATCCTGGTGTTGGTGATGCCTTGAAAATTCATGAATTTCACGATCTGGTGAAGGCTTTTGCCTGCCAGGCCATTGTATTGTGGAAACTCAGATTGCACTTAATCGAGTGGCCGGTTTGGCTGGTACACCTGGTTTGGAATGAGCTTTTGCATTGCAAGTAGTGGTCGTAGAGGGCTGGCTTTGTAGAAAAATTTGGGAAGATTGATGTTAACATGGAAATAAAAAAACCCACGAAATGTAGTAGCAGTAATAATATAGTTGTAGTTTAATAGGAGGAAACGAATGGAACCGGCGGGCAGGTGCACCCATTTTGATTTGTCTTTTAGTAATTCCATGAGTGGTCAAAAAATCATGATTTATTTCGGCAACAAACTTTCTCAAGTATTACAATTGCGAAAAATAATTTGCAAAGAACTGACTTTTGTGATATTGTTGACGAAAAATACAAAATCAACACTATATTAGAGGTACTACTAAATCTATATTGTCCTGGGAATTTTTTATTTTCGCTCAGGTTTTTTTGCGTGAGTTTTTCTTTGTCAAATTTTTTATACGAGTACCGCAGTTGGTCAAGTATGTTTAAAAAAGCTTCGAACTTTTTGACCCTTCTCCAAATCAGGTTCATCTACAACCACCTGTGTGAGGGTATTTTCCTAGTATATTACTCCCTCCGTTCCATAATGTGGTTTGTATAGATATTTTTGAAAGTCAAACCATATTGTAGACTTAGAACATATTTATATAGAAAAATATTTATATTTAGAATAGCAAACGCATACCATAGAGACATATGAGTTATGCCATATTGTATATATTATTGTAGATATAGACAGTTTTGTCTATGAACTTGGTCAAAGTTTATTTAGTTTGACTCAGAATATCTAAGAGCACTATATTATGAAACAGAGGTGTATGTAAGAATTGTGATCTCTTTATACTGCTGCATGCCTATAATGGTGTTTGATTTCTATACGCTTCTCATTTTTCTGGCTCCTAGTTAGGTTTAAGATTTTATGCCGTACATTATACTTAAGAATTCGACAACCATTTAGAGACTGAAATAGTATCTTCAGTAGTGCACAGAATTTTCGAGTATATTCCATGCTTGCATCTATCGGCGCCAGAGGTATTTTGCATGTTTCCCATGCATGGTTTGCCAGAAGAACCAGCACAATAGATGATCTGCATCTAAATATCTGGCTTGTATTTACACATACAGTAAATAACGACCGCTGACTGAATATGTAGTAGATTCCCTCATTTACTTCTTAATATGTTTCCTTTATGATTATGTTATTATGTTTTTATTTTGTTATTGTGGCTTCCAATAGTTTATAGTGTTTTAGATGTACCATTTAACAAACATTGTGTTCCTCACTATTTTTGATTTGCCCCTGAATTAAATGTGCCTACAGTAGACTATATCATACCTAGGGTAACAACAAGGATTGTGGTGCACAGAAACCTAAGAAAAACATCAAGCAATATTAAGCAGGACTATGCTTATTTTGTAGAACATAGGCCCAACAAAACAATTTTCCCTTCTCCCAAAAACATGTCAATATGGACAAGCAGATATACAAATGGAATATATATTTCAAATAGGATAACTGAAGGCGGAAATAGGGATTATAGCAGTGGAATAAAGAGTGCTGCCTTCTTTCTTTTATTTTCTCTTTGAGATATTCTGCTTTTTGGCAAACTCAAGCCGTCAAAGAGGGCTCAAATTTATTGAGATCAGCATCCCATACAGTGTACAGAGATAAGTTTCCCTAGAGGAATGTCTTCAAAAGCCAGTATGAAATTAACATCAAGAGGCTTTACTGCATCAGATAGAGCAAGCAGAGGAAGATCTACAAGTGAAAGCCTTCTTAGCCAGAAGGTGAGCAAGGAGATTCTTGATCCTTGGAATATGTGTGACCATGAGAGAGTTTAGGCTAGATTTGAGATTGTAGAAATCTGTAAGTATTGGTCTGATACTCCAATAATGTCCCAGCCTTTCCATTAAATTACTTTCTTCAGAGACTTTGACCAAAGTCCTTTAATCATAAAATGAAGAAAACAGAGTTCCATCCCAAGGCTTTGAATACCCAAGCAGCTAGGAGTAGGCCCATCACTTCTGCCTGTAAAACATAGAAAATCATAATTTTTCACCTACTTCAATCATAGGTAGCACGTTAGTAGCAACATCTAGGTCAAACGCTGCTATGGTGTGATGCCTTAGCAGCATTTGGCACGAACGCTGCTCGTACTCTCTTCAGCAGCGTCTCGCACAAACGCCGCAAATATTCCAAACTCGAGTAGCGTGTGCATCTTGTTAGCAAATGCTGCTAACATGCGGTACAGTTCTGTACCCAATTATTCTCTGGCTACAATTTGGTTACAAATTAGTTCAATGGCAGCAACATAAGCATCCAAATAATTAAGTTGCACATGCACTTCAAACAATACTTAGAAGTATTTGCATACATCGACTTCAATGGGAAATTGTCGTTATGTACACTTATAAGTACTTAACAATTCCAAACACACCATTCCAAAATCAAAGTACTTAGTACAAAGTAGCACAGCAGAGGAGTACTTGTACTACCACTTACAAGGAAGTTCTTGACACATGCATTGTATTTACTAAGATGCAAGCCTACTCCTCGTCGTCACTCATCTCCCAGTCGTAGGTGGTACGCATGAAGAGGAATGGCACATTATTGTTAAGATGGAGCACGACGATTAACTTGTCACCCTCGCCGTAGTAGCAGTTGTCATGAATCACCAAAGAACCATTGATGACAAGACGCCCATCATCTCGCAACATGGAGTACGTGGTTGCCATGCCAATCATGTGAGTGATGAAAATTCGAAGGTCACCACTACCCTGATTCTGCATCTCTCAGGCACCATAGCACGTGGGAGTTTCTGTTGCAAAACACCATTAGTAAACATACATGTATGTGTTAGAAAACATGAATTACTGGACATTCAATACACAATTGCAATGCAATCTTACTATGAGTGGCTTGTCCATCTTGACATTGGTCATTTTCTAGCAGGTGCACTAATGGCACAAAGGACCCATTGTACGGGCCATCTTGGACATCTCGAACACGGTCCAGGATGATGTCCACAAATTCTAGTAGAATGTCTATATATTACCGAGTAACTGTTGTTACTGAAAATGACATGCCTCATGTTAGTCCTGTATCCTAGCCTACGGGACTCTGGGGAAACGTCTCAGTAAGCTAAGCAAATGTATATGTAAGCAAGAGTGCAGTTATGCACAATAATTAAAATTAGCGTTAGTTGAAAAATGTGCTTTATATTTCATAAACACTTACACTGGGGAAGCACTGGAGCAGTAGGCAACTAGAGGCTCATATGAGGATAGTATTCGCCAATGATGTATAAGTCGATACTCATCCCTACATGGCACTCGTAGGTCTTGGTCAATCCTCGCCACCCAGGACAACCGAAGAAGATTGTTTCTATTTCATTATTTACTAGAACAGTGAAGTTCAATCCCTCTGTTGTTTCAAGGTGGGAGTCAACTATGGTTGGCTGCCCCAAAGGAATGCTTAGCATCTCGAGGACCTTGATGACCCACAAGTTCTTATGATCGCAGTAGTCTTCGAGGGTAGTATTTCACACAAATTTATTGATTCGACAAAAGGGGATCCAAGAATATTTATAATTAAGTCATACAGTTGAATTGTCAATTCAACCACACCTGAGATGTCACTTCCTTGCTGCAATTCATTACTAGGAGAGTAACACTAGTAGAAAAGGGGGCAATGGTCCAGGCCGGTCCAGCCCATTAGTCCCGGTTCAATTCAGAACCGGGACCAATGGGGGCATTGGACCCAGTTCGTGAGCCCCGGGGGCCGGCTGGGCCACGTGGGCCATTGGTCCCGGTTTGTCTGGACCTTTTGGTCCCGGTTGGTGGGGCGAACCGGGACCAATGGGCCTCGCTCCTGGCCCACCACCATTGGTCCCGTGGTGGCACGAACCGGGACCAAAGGCAACCCTTTAGTCCCGGTTCATGCGACCAACCGAGACCAATGGTGGTGCCTATATATACCCCCTCGCGCAAGAGCAGAGCACACTGCTCTGTTTTTTCTGGCCGAGGGGGAGAGGGCTTGGTGGTGCTCTAGCTCACCTCCTATGCACACAAGGTGTTCGATGGAATACCCGAGCCACACTACTTAAGGTTTCTCCTCTCCAAGCTCGACCGCCAAGCTCCATTTTCCTCAATATTTGTCTAGGTTTAGCGGTCCATCATGCCCCGTCCCCGTCTTCACAGTAACAATAGTAGTTGTAACAATACTAGTTTATAGCAGTTGTAACAATACTAGCAATAGTAACAGTAACAATAACAATAGTTTGTAGCAGTTGGTACATCAACAGTAGTAGCAACTGAAGCAAGACAATATGAGGAAATCGTAGGCATTGGACTAGTGATGGATATTTGGATGAAATTCAATATGTAACAGGCACATCCTAGAGTGATACACAATCGCTCCAATTCAACGATCATATAAAGGTATGTATTCTATATATAGTCATCCGTGTTTGCACTAAGAAATTGCATGACATCTTTGGTCTTACCCTCCCGTGGCAATGGGGTCTTGATGGGATTAAGGGTAATTAAGGTGCTCCATTTAATAGAGAACAAGGGAAAAACATTAAGACATACATAATGCGTGAACTCCTTAAATGACAGTCGCTCCCGGAGATTATCCCAATTATTTTCAGCTTGGGGTCTATGGTTCAGAACAATAACAAGTGCATATAACTTGCATACAGGTTCAAGAACTCAAATATATACGAGAAAACATAATAGGTTAAGATCTGAAAGCATGTCACTCGGGCCCTACTGGGAAGCATTAAGCATAGCAAAGTCATAGCAACATCAATATCAGAACATAGTGGATACTAGGGACCATGCTGACTAGTACTCTGATACTTGGTGAATGTGGGCCTAAGCTCCCATGGGCTTTCCATGGTTCCATTTACCGTGGGCCTACCCAGTAGGAGATAACCTCGTCATTAGCCCCCGAATTCATCAGGATCTTCATAACCGAGTCTCGTAATCCATTGAATCCAACTTAAAATTCATGGGAAATTATCTTGATTGTTTGCCGATTTGTGGCGTCCCATGAATCTGCTCAAAGGAAAGTCCTGATGGGTTCTTAGAGTCAGAATTTCATGATTTTGGTTTTTGGTTGGGTCCGTTAGGAAAAGTTTGGTGATACTGAATCATCTCTCAGAAGAGGCTGACTAGTGATCCGAGTGGACGATGTATCATAAAATCTGAGTGGTGAATTTACCACATGGGCTGATTCTCTGAGAGAGATGCCATCCCAGTGGACGATGTATCCCAGAGGAACACCAACTTTCATCAACTCTAGATCCAAACTTATGAATTTCATGCCTTGGATCCTAGTCTAAGGCCCAAACACATCCACGGGAAGTACATACCTCACCCTGTCTCGAACGATCCCGAGTAGCGCATCACCGATCAAGCCAGGCTTCGCCTAAACTCCGACAATATGACCGAGATGGAATATGGTAGAGGCACCGCGACATGGCTAAGGAACGATCCGTAGATCAACTTGTGTGTCATGGGTGCCCCGCCTGTGATATAAAGGAGCAAGGGGAGGAGGTCGGCCCTAGGAGGGGGCGCCAAGTGTTGGAGTAGGAGAAGGGGAAAGAGGGAGAGGAAGAAGGAAAGGGGCTGCGCCTTGTCCACCTGGACCAAAGCGAGGCCTCCTCCTTTGGCCTCTCTATTCCCATATGGCCCAATAAGGCATACTCCCGCGAATTCGTAACTCTCCTAGTCCAAAAAACCGAATCACTTGGAACCTTCCGAACCGAATATAGTCGTTCAATATATCAATTTACGCTCGACCATTTCGAGACTCGTCATGTTCCTGATCTTATCCGGGACTGCGAACTCCTTTGGTACATCATAACTCATAAACTTATAATAAAACCACATCGTAATGTTAAGCGTAAGGACCTACGGGTTCGAGAACTATGTAGACATGACCTAGAACTATTCTTGGTCAATAACCAATAGGAACCTGGATGACCATATTGGCTTCTACATATTCTACGAAGATCTTTATCCAAACCGCATAACAACATACTTTGTTCCTTTGTCATCGGTATACATTTGCCCGAGATTCGATCGCCAGTATCCAATACCTAGTTCAATCTCGTATCGCAAGTCTCTTTACTCATTACGTAATGCATCATTCGTAACTAACTCATTAGCTACATTGTTGCAAGGCTTATAGTGATGTATAACCAAGAGGGCCCAGAGATACCTCTCCGACAATCGTGACAAAACCTAATATCTAAATACGCCAACCCAACATGTACCTTTGGAGACACCTGTAATTCTTTATAATCACCAGTTACGCCAGACGCTTGGTAGCACCCAAAGTGTTCCTCGCAAACGGGAGTTGCATAATCTCATAGTTACAGGAACATGTATAAGTCATGAAGAAAGCAATATCAACATACTAAACGATCAAGTGCTAGGCTAACGAATGAGTCATGTCAATCACATCATTCTCCTAATGATGTGATCCCTTAACCAAATGACAACTCATGTCTATGGCTAGAAACTTAACCATCTTTGATTCACGAGCTAGTCAAGTAGAGGCATACTAGTGACACTATGTTTGTCTATGTATTCACACATGTATTATGTTTCCGGTTAATACAATTCTAGCATGAATAATAAACATTTATCATGAAATAAGGAAATAAATAATAACTTCATTATTGCCTCTAGGGCATATTTTAGATCGCTCATCTTCATCACACTTTTGTAGAAGATAGTTCACTATTCTTGACTATGGTGAAGCAGAAGGAACTGTTAGCGGATCATCGACAACCAGAGCCGAGCGATTGCCGTAACCGTGAAAAGTGACACCACCCACAATGAACTGAATCAAGCAACAATGAGGGAAGCATAACAAGGACATCAACCTCACATCCACATGTGAGCCAAATCACAACCTGCACCTACTCATAAAATCGATGATGATGCCACCATTGGGAAACATAGTAGATAATAAAAAAATCACACATACGCACACCCAATATCAATATGAAGATGCATAACGGGTTGTGACATTCATTACCGGCCACCATTATAGAGAAGAAGAACGGTAGGTGTATATCGTGACTTGAGTGCCTCAACCGTCGATGAACGATCCTGAACCCGCCATGAACAACCTCGAACCAAGACGGAAGCAAGGCCTCTACTTGGTTCCAAGCGCGCATCCTTCAGATCCGGCAGCGTCATTGTTCGAGTTAACCGCATGGGAGAATTACTGGGAGGAGATTAGAACCACACCGACTTCTCATTATGACGATTAGAGGATTGGTCCAGCTCTAATTAGATCAACTAGGATCAACCATAGCTAGAACTAGAGGGACAATATAGGAGGCTCTAAAACTTGTGTGTTCAATAGAATAAAACCAAGGAGGGAGGTCCCTCCTTGGGGAGCCGCTGAAGGGGAGGATGAGTCCTCCCTGGCCAATCTCGACCTTCCATTGCAAAGGCGCCCCACTTGGGCCTTGTTGGCCCAAGTTGCTTCCACCACTTGGCCTTTTAGGCCTGTTGATATTAAATTAAATATAAAAGCGCTTCTAAATATTTCTAGACCCTTTTATGTATAACTTAACAGCCCCGAAACATTTTCTCCTATATATTATTTATCGGTAATATACCCGCACTCTTCAAGCCTTCCGTGACCCCAAATGCATATTGATCCTCTAGAAACTATTCTGAATATTAATGAAACAATTCATAAATATGTTCTTATCACTCTCATCCTACTAACACTATGCAGATTATGATTTCCTTGCTTGTGACCCTTAGGTTCAATTCATAGACATGAACGAAACCCTTCGCTCAATGAACGATAGCGGACCTGTGGACGCCCATATCTATTCGTAGCGCATACCATGATATTACATTGAAACTTTGGTTACCACGTGATGTTCCCTTTGCTTCACGATTCTTCACAAAACCCAGGATGCATTGGTATCTTCCTGAGTCATCACATGCTCACTAGACCGTTATCCCCGTTACCTGTTTTGTTCTTTCTCGTTATCGTGCTCCGGCATCCGCGTGACATAGTCACCTGTGTCTGGCCAGACAATGATGGATGTCGTAAAACTGGGAAGGCCCTAAGAATATCTCTCTATCGTCGGAGAAGCAAATCCAATTTTCAGCTATCTACTCCTTTGTCAATCTTTTCAATGAGCATGTAAGTTGTCGTGATCACCGTGTTACAAGTGACGTTTGAGATACCCTAAAGTCCATCGTGACGGTAAGAAGCTTATATGATACTTTCATGGTCTAAGGAGCAAAATCACACGCTAACACTGTGTTATTATAATTGATTATAGGTGATATTAACTCAATTCATAGGAGACAAGATTGGGTCGATTCAATATGATCACTCTTCTAACGCATAATCTCAATATTGTTTTAGGACTATCATTACACTTAACAATATCCTAAGATCCAAAAACATGATCACCGACAACACTTGAGTTTGTCCTAGAAGTAAGACTAGGAACCTTATTAAACTGTTTATCGCTCGACACGTGTTTATGAATTTTCCACTAAATCGCATATCCAGGATCATAGAAGTTATAGCATAGAATATAAATTTTAGTTATGAATATGAAAATATAAAATACAAATATTATTGCCTCTAGGACATATTTTCAACAGCGTATTCCTAGTATTCTTCTAGTTTCCATGTCTTTGACTTTACCAAAAATAAATCATAGAATAAGTAGTTACAACACAGAGTTTGTAGTGGTGAAAATCTATCAGGGAGTAAGGTGATGTGGTAATGTAGTAGGGGATGTAGGTTATGGGGCCAGATCCTAAATGACAGAAATAAATGTTTACGGCGTGCTTCTTGCTCGAGCGCTTGAAATAACCTACTTAGTGTCAACATAGCTACGGGGTTTTGTAGTGCTGTATAATTACCACGCATTATGTAATCGCGCCCATTGTATATTCGCAAAGCAACCATAGAATATGTAGTCAGTTTGCCATATTTTATTTTGAGATAGCTAAAATACCTTTCAATAGGGAAACATTGTTAATTGGCTGGTCCGCCGAGGATTGCGCCGGCCGCATACTCACTGTTCCAACAAACTTGATCGAACAAACCACGCACCACACAACCCACGGAGGCTGCTACAAGCGTCCAGTTTTGTTATGTTATACACCCGGGCAACGGAATAAACCAGATAAGAAACCATTGTGCTGCCTTCAGTTTTGTTATGTTATACTCCATATTGAAGTATAAAGAGAAAGGCTAATCGAAGAGCGAAGCGAGCGAAACCCGTCGCCGTAGGCTTGGGCCGAATCACGCTATGTATCAGTATTGACCCGGTCACCTGTGTTATATATACCTTTTAAGTCACGATGGGATAGTGGATCAGTTGTAAACTCGCATTTGTAACCTCCCCTTATAGTGAAATTTGATTGGCTGGCGCCCGTGAATTTTTCCGCTTCATCATGGAGGGTTTCCATGTTTAAATCTCGTGTCCTTTGCTTGTTTTCGCTCTTCATCGGTTCGATTATGTGTCATATCTCTAACATGTTTCTCTCTCTCTCTCTCTCTCCTCTCCAGCGCCGCTGCGTTCATTTCCCATGATCGCCGCTGACGATTTTTTTGTCATGATCGCCCCGTCGTCCATGCAATCGTGGTGCCGCCACCTCTTTTCAGCCATGGCACCGAGCCCATAGCCATGGCCATTCCTCCTCTCCTTCCCCGCCGTGGTGCTAGGAGAAGCTCCATGGTGGATGGCGACGCGGCACCCGAGATGTTGTGATCAGTGCAAGAGGATGGAATTGGCTCAGCCTCGAGCTGCAATCAGCTTGGCCGGAGCTACATCCGGCGAGGGGCGGTGCTGGAACGGTGACGTCTGCATTAAAATGGGCGCGATGCTGGAACCGCTCGACGCGAGCTGCAACCACAATGTCTTGATGCTGGAACCGACACCGTCTTGTGCAGCCGGCGACGTTGAAGGCTATGGCGAGAGCTGCAAGCGTTTACTACAACGGCACAATGGCGTTACTCGATCGGCACTGGTGATTTTTGCTTATTAGATTATTTTGCTGGAACTGGCTAATTCGTTTGCTACAATTGATTATCATAGTTTTGTGCTGCTAAGTGTTTTTCTCGAACCAGCATAAGGTTTGCTTGAACCGGCAAATCTTTTTTGCTTCAACCGACTATAGGAGGTTCCTGTTTAGATTCTTTTTGCTGAATATGGCCGCACAAGTTGACGACGGCGGCAAGCCGGCAAGGACACCAGGAACCATGGCGAGCGGAGGCTGCCGAGGTGAGCGCAGATGGCACGGTGGCCAGCAAGCTCACGTGGCAGGTGCGGTGGCACAACAAAGCAGAGACTGACCAGCGGTAGCGTGAAGTCCGGCATACATAAGTTCTCTTTTCCCGTGTTTTTCTATCTTCTTTTTCCTGCGTACTTTTGCTTCAGGTACGAAGGCAATTCATCGCCATCAGCCTCCTCATGCCGTCCACCGCCAGGACGGAGATATATCTGATCTTCGGCGGCTTCGCCGATCGCGCCCGCCCTCTCCGCCGAGGGCCGCGGGAGCGTTTCTGCGGCTCGGCTCCAGACGGCTGGTTCGTGGTCGCATCCCGCGCTGGCGCGGCCCGCCCTGCTGAACCTCCGCACGGGCGAGCGCGTCCCCTGCCGGACCGCGTGCGCATCCCCATCGAATCCGGCCACATCACGTGCCCCATGATGATCCGCGCAGCCGCCATGTCCGCAGCGCCGCCGTCCGGCACCTGCTTCGTCGCTGCCATGACGTCCAGCCAGACCAACATGGCTTTCTGGCGCCAGGTATGGACCGCTGGTTGTCGGCGCCGGTGGGGAGGTCGCCGCCGGAACCGCGCTACGCCCAGGACCTGACTTTCCACGACGGCTGGTTCTGCGTCGTCGACTCAGATGATGACCTCTTCTGCTACAGGACAGAAATCGCCCCTGCTGTAGCTGGAGACGGCGGCTCTTCGCTTACTATTCATCGTATCGCTTACAAGATCCGTCGTCACCCCTTAATGGCCACGACGGAACCTGGGGAGATCGTCTCTCGCTACGTCCTGTCCTCCGCCTCCGGTGCCGACCTGCTCATGGTGCGGAGGTTCGTCTCGCCGGCGAGGGGCGGCACGTGGCGGTTCCAGGTCTTCAGGCTACAGAAGGCACAGGAGGGACTGCCGGCTTGCTGGCGATTGTACAAGATGGAGGGGCAGGTGCTCTTCGTCGGCTGGGGCTGCTCCAAGGCCTTCGACACAGGGCGCAGCGGCAAGCCGGGCTACATCTACTTCCTCGACGACGTGTACCCTGGTGGTCCGCACAGAGTCCTCGAGCAGAACAGTATCTCTGCGCCGATGCGGCGGGTGGCGTTACCAGTCCCGGCGACGCCGAGATCGGCGTTGCCTGCCATCGGCGCCCCCCTCCGACACCTCGCCGTGCATTTGGTACCACCATTAATGAATTCAGCTATATATACCCAGCAGCAGGTTCAGTTTGAGGCAGCACATCAATCATATATAGAGATTTCCTTCAGTTCATTAAATAGAGTCTTGGTCATTCGTCTTTGCTCCTGCTGGTCAATGTTTCTTTGTTGTTGTAGTTCTTGGATGGTTGTTGTTGTAAGCATATGGTTGTAAGATGGGAAATTGAATGTTCCATATCCAGTTTGCTGTGTTTGTTCTCAATTTGAAGGCTGTTTTGGAACTCATTTCATCTATATGAAATTGCGAACTATTTAGAGTCCATGCTACCAGCTACCTATATATGTTGTTTGAATTATTTGTATCAGTTTCTGGTGTAAATTCTACTTCAGATTTTGATATTTTCCGCACTATTTTCCGTAGTGCACACAATTTCTGACTGTATCGTATGATTGCATCTGTCAGTGGCAGAGGTGTTTTTCATGTCTCCCTTGTTTGCATAACACGTAAGAACCAGCGCCGGCTGATCAGATGATCTGCAACTGAATATTTGATGTTTGTTCATGTATAGAGATCAACTACTACTGATTATATAGTCTTCGTCATTCGTCTTTGCTCCTGGTCAATGTTTCTTTGTTGCTGCAGTCGAAGATGATTGTTGTTGTAAGATGGGAAACCGAATGTTCCATATCCAGTTTCCTGTATTTGTTCTAAATTGGAAGGCAGTTTTGGAACTCATTTCATCTATATGAAATTGTGAACTATTTAGACTCGGTGCTACCAGCTACCTATATATGTTGTTTGAATTATGTGTATGATTTTCTAGTGTAAATTCTACTTCAGATTTTGATACTATATATGTTGTTTGAATTATGTGTATGATTTTCTAGTGTAAATTCTACTTCAGATTTTGATACTATATATGTTGTTTGAATTATGTGTATGATTTTCTAGTGTAAATTCTACTTCAGATTTTGATACTATATATGTTGTTTGAATTATGTGTATGATTTTCTAGTGTAAATTCTACTTCAGATTTTGATATTTTCCGCACTATGTTCAGTAGTGCACACAATTTCTTATTGTATTGTATGATTGCATCTGTCACAGAGGTGTTTTCATGTCTCCTTGTTTGTATAACACGTAAGAACCAGCGCGGTTGATCAGATGATCTGCAACTGTATATTTGATGTTTGTTCATGATAGAGATCAGCAAGTACTGATTATATAGTCTTCGTCATTCGTCTACTGATTATATAGGTGTTTTAGACTGTGTGCTTATATATGTTGTTTGAATTGCGTATTGATTTCTGGTGTAAATTCTAGTTTAGTTTATGATGTTTTCCGCGTATTTCAGTAGGGCACACAATTTTTGATTGTATCGCATGATTACATCATCGATGGCAGAGGTGTTTTACATGTCTCCCTTGTTTGCATTAGGCGTAGAACCAGCGCCAGTTGATGAGATGATCTGCAATTGAATATTTGATGTCCGTTCAGGTATAGAGATCAACTAGTATTGATTGTCAAAAGTAGCGGGCGAGTTGCGTGCCCGTCGGGTCTTCTTCATACTGGGAGCTTTAGTCAAGAGGCGGCGCCGTGTCCGTCTCGGTCGGTGGTCTTGCGGTGGAGAGTTTGGGGAGGCGGAGCATGGTCATGAGTGAGGGCAGCGGTCATCTGGCGCGCCCGGCGGGAGTCGGAAGTAATGCATGGCGGAACCCAGGCGAGATCTCGGCTAGGAGAATGCAGTGGCAAGGAGCAGCGGTTGGGAATCGTTGCAAAGGCGGGGCATGTGGTGTGCCTCTTGTTCTTGTTGGCGTGGGGAAGGAAAGGCGGCGCCTTGGGGAGTTTGGAGGCTGAGCGGACTGGGTCTCGGCGCTCGGCCCGTCGACTCTTGACCTTGAGTGCCATGGTCGATGTCTGCGTGTGGGGAGAAGTGTGTTGGCCTCCTGCGTATGATTCCTCGGACGCAGCTACGACATGCTCATTGCCAGGAGTGGCGTGTCTAGCGCTTGCCGGCGGTGCGAGTGGATGTTTGTGGTGTTTGTTTGGAGCTTGTCTTCTTCAACCATGTAGTAGTTGGATGTTGGTCTCTGTGCTCCGGGCCGTGAAATGGGTCGGTGTTCCATGACGACTTGATCATGACGGCGAGCTGCTGGGCCAGCGGCGGTGTACCACCCGCATTGACTGATTGGCCAAATCCAGTGGTAGGATGCGAGGTGTGCGACGGTTTGGATGAAAATCCTGCTCGTCTTGATCGAAGGTGGCGGCGATGGCGCCTATGGGTATCGTTCCCTCCTTGGAGCATCGTCGAGGTGTGTTGGCATCTCCCTCCTTGATCGGTTTAGGTCTCGGCGAAAGCCTCGGTCTTTTATAGGACCGGCGATGGGCGACATTTGACAGCATTGCTCTGTTGAGAGCATCGCAGGAAAAAGCTTGGCTTGGAGGTCCTGTTATGTGGTTCTCTAGTGTTTGCCGCTGGTCAGGGTTGATCTTCGTGGGCGCTATGCACACAGCTGCTGGTGCTCCACGATGATGGCTTTTCGTGTTCGACGAGGTCCCACTATCCACTCGTCGCGTCCTCTTTGCCATTCATTGGTAGGTAGTGCATTGGCGAAGATTGGTCGGCTGAAGTCGTTGCTCTTCGTGGTGCTCGGCATTTTTTGTGTGACTAGATGCTTGGTTTAGGGCAGGCCCTTTGGGTTGTGTTTGTAATTTTTCTGGTGGCTAATCTGTTGATTAGCTCGGGTGTGGAGTTTTGCTACATTTGTTGTTCGCAACCTGTTGTCGTGTCGGGTAATTCAACTTCCTGCCTTCTATGAAAATGTGCTACGCCTAGGTGTATTCTTGAAAAAATAAACTTCTGAGCTGATTGTTTGATGTATTTGAGCGGCATATACTTATTAATTAAATTGTTGATCTGGTTGTCGTTGAAACTGAAAGTTCCATAATCAGTTTGTTGTATCCCCTTAATTTGAAGGCTTTTTCAAACACAGTTCATCTATGAAATTGTGAAGAATTTAGACTGCTATTAGCTACCTATACATAGGTTGTTTGATTTCGATATGCTTCTCATTTTTTTCTGGCTTCCTAGTATGATTTTCTGCTGTAAATTCTAATTCAAATATTTATATTTTCCACCATATTTCAGTAGTGCACACAATTTCTGATTGTATCGTATGATTACTGCATCTGTCAGTGGCTAGGTGTTTTTCATGTCTCTCCTGTTTGTATTGAGATGAGATGATGTGCAACTGAGTATTTGATGTGTATTTATGTACTGAATGAATGTTGAAGACTCTAGTGTTTGCCAGACCCTTGTTCACTTTTCAGCTGAATCTTTGATGTGTTTTAGCGGCATATACTTATTATATGTTTCCCATTTATGCCACTAAAAACCACACTTCTTTGAATAAAAGATCATAAATGGGCACACAGCAGCCATTTTAATGTTGTGCTGGACAACGCTAATAAAAGTTATGATACTAAATTGGATTTCATTATCAAGCCGTTATATCTAAGCTCTACAGGGTATGTTTACTATGCCCTCGGTGCGTTAATTGTATCTAGGAAGAGCATATATACATAGCCAGACAGACAGAGCCAAACCAAATGGGGCAGGTTGGTTCACTTTCGGAGAATATTTCCCATGTTCATATATAACCAATTAGCTTTTTTATTTTATGTTATAACATGAAAATATAATGTGATTTTCCATTGATTTGTAATCCATAAAAGCACCGAAGCGAAAAAGGGGTCCAAGGTGAGCGTAGGCTAAAGTTTATGCTTTGTTGTTAGTAGTGTTTAAACGATCATTGATGCATCTTACTAGTTTAACCATCACCAGTCGACTTGTATAATCTCCTAAGCTAGCAATGTCATGGGTGGAGCTTTCAGTGA
This sequence comes from Aegilops speltoides, assembly GCA_021437245.1. Taxonomy (NCBI): domain Eukaryota; kingdom Viridiplantae; phylum Streptophyta; class Magnoliopsida; order Poales; family Poaceae; genus Aegilops; species Aegilops speltoides. The sequence goes on from CM038145.1 coordinate 7,960,324, forward strand.
CATGATTTAATTTTGCCTCACATATCTTCTAATCCTCCAATCCAGGATGAGAGCCAACACCATATAATTCCACTATTGCTTTATCTATTTGACAAAGGCGTGCGAACAAAGATAAAAGTCATGGAGCATAGTGCAATTCAATGAAGGAACGCTAGATGGTTCATATTCACTGCAAACCAACTTATATATGTGTCGTGTTGCTGCTAAGGGAGTTTACATCACTTCTACTGGCACAACATCAGTGGGATCCCACGGAGTACCATGGGGATTAATAATTATGCTATGTCGGAACTATCCTGGTGTTGGTGATGCCTTGAAAATTCATGAATTTCACGATCTGGTGAAGGCTTTTGCCTGCCAGGCCATTGTATTGTGGAAACTCAGATTGCACTTAATCGAGTGGCCGGTTTGGCTGGTACACCTGGTTTGGAATGAGCTTTTGCATTGCAAGTAGTGGTCGTAGAGGGCTGGCTTTGTAGAAAAATTTGGGAAGATTGATGTTAACATGGAAATAAAAAAACCCACGAAATGTAGTAGCAGTAATAATATAGTTGTAGTTTAATAGGAGGAAGCGAATGGAACCGGCGGGCAGGTGCACCCATTTTGATTTGTCTTTTAGTAATTCCATGAGTGGTCAAAAATCATGATTTATTTGACAACAAACTTTCTCAAGTATTACAATTGCGAAAAATAATTTGCAAAGAACTGACTTTTGTGATATTGTTGTGAAAATACAAAATCAACACTATATTAGAGGTACTACTAAATCTATATTGTCCTGGGAATTTTTATTTTCGCTCAGGTTTTTTGCGTGAGTTTTCTTTGTCAAATTTTTTATCTGAGTACATGAGTTGGTCAAGTATGTTTAAAAAAGCTTCGAACTTTTTGACCCTTCTCCAAATCAGGTTCATCTACAACCACCTGTGTGAGGGTATTTTCCTAGTATATTACTCCCTCCGTTCCATAATGTGGTTTGTATAGATATTTTTGAAAGTCAAACCATATTGTAGACTTAGAACATATTTATATAGAAAAATATTTATATTTAGAATAGCAAACGCATACCATAGAGACATATGAGTTATGCCATATTGTATATATTATTGTAGATATAGACAGTTTTGTCTATGAACTTGGTCAAAGTTTATTTAGTTTGACTCAGAATATCTAAGAGCACTATATTATGAAACAGAGGTGTATGTAAAATTGTGATCTCTTTATACTGCTGCATGCCTATAATGGTGTTTGATTTCTATACGCTTCTCATTTTCTGGCTCCTAGTTAGGTTTAAGATTTTATGCGTACATTATACTTAAGAATTGACAACCATTTAGAGACTGAAATAGTATCTTCAGTAGTGCACAGAATTTTGAGTATATTCCATGCTTGCATCTATCGGCGCCAGAGGTATTTTGCATGTTTCCCATGCATGGTTGCGTAAGAACCAGCACAATAGATGATCTGCATCTAAATATCTGGCTTGTATTTACACATACAGTAAATAACGACCGCTGACTGAATATGTAGTAGATTCCCTCATTTACTTCTTAATATGTTTCCTTTATGATTATGTTATTATGTTTTTATTTTGTTATTGTGGCTTCCAATAGTTTATAGTGTTTTAGATGTACCATTTAACAAACATTGTGTTCCTCACTATTTTTGATTTGCCCCTGAATTAAATGTACCTACAGTAGACTATATCATACCTAGGGTAACAACAAGGATTGTGGTGCACAGAAACCTAAGAAAAACATCAAGCAATATTAAGCAGGACTATGCTTATTTTGTAGAACATAGGCCCAACAAAACAATTTTCCCTTCTCCCAAAAACATGTCAATATGGACAAGCAGATATACAAATGGAATATATATTTCAAATAGGATAACTGAAGGCGGAAATAGGGATTATAGCAGTGGAATAAAGAGTGCTGCCTTCTTTCTTTTATTTTCTCTTTGAGATATTCTGCTTTTTGGCAAACTCAAGCCGTCAAAGAGGGCTCAAATTTATTGAGATCAGCATCCCATACAGTGTACAGAGATAAGTTTCCCTAGAGGAATGTCTTCAAAAGCCAGTATGAAATTAACATCAAGAGGCTTTACTGCATCAGATAGAGCAAGCAGAGGAAGATCTACAAGTGAAAGCCTTCTTAGCCAGAAGGTGAGCAAGGAGATTCTTGATCCTTGGAATATGTGTGACCATGAGAGAGTTTAGGCTAGATGTGAGATTGTAGAAATCTGTAAGTATTGGTCTGATACTCCAATAATGTCCCAGCCTTTCCATTAAATTACTTTCTTCAGAGACTTTGACCAAAGTCCTTTAATCATAAAATGAAGAAAACAGAGTTCCATCCCAAGGCTTTGAATACCCAAGCAGCTAGGAGTAGGCCCATCGCTTCTGCCTGTAAAACATAGAAAATCATAATTTTTCACCTACTTCAATCATAGGTAGCACGTTAGTAGCAACATCTAGGTCAAGCGCTGCTATGGTGTGATGCCTTAGCAGCATTTAGCACGAGCGCTGCTCGTACTCTCTTCAGCAGCGTCTCGCACAAGCGCATAAATATTCCAAACTCGAGTAGCGTGTGCATCTTGTTAGCAAATGCTGCTAACATGCGGTACAGTTCTGTACCCAATTATTCTCTGGCTACAATTTGGTTACAAATTAGTTCAATGGCAGCAACATAAGCATCCAAATAATTAAGTTACACATGCACTTCAAACAATACTTAGAAGTATTTGCATACATTGACTTCAATGGGAAATTGTCGTTATGTACACTTATAAGTACTTAACAATTCCAAACACACCATTCCAAAATCAAAGTACTTAGTACAAAGTAGCACAGCAGAGGAGTACTTGTACTACAACTTACAAGGAAGTTCTTGACACATGCATTGTATTTACTAAGATGCAAGCCTACTCCTCGTCGTCACTCATCTCCCAGTCGTAGGTGGTACGCATGAAGAGGAATGGCACATTATTGTTAAGATGGAGCCTGACGATTAACTTGTCACCCTCGCCGTAGTAGCAGTTGTCATGAATCACCAAAGAACCATTGATGACAAGGCGCCCATCATCTCGCAACATAGATGCGTGGTTGCCATGCCAATCATGTGAGTGATGAAAATTCGAAGGTCACCACTACCCTGATTCTGCATCTCTCAGGCACCATAGCACGTGGGAGTTTCTGTTGCAAAACACCATTAGTAAACATACATGTATGTGTTAGAAAACATGAATTACTGGACATTCAATACACAATTGCAATGCAATCTTACTAGGTGTGGCTTGTCCATCTTGACATTGCTCATTTTCTAGCAGGTGCACTAATGGCACAAAGGACCCATTGTACGGGCCATCTTGGACATCTCGAACACGGTCCAGGATGATGTCCACAAATTCTAGTAGAATGTCTATATATTACCGAGTAAGCTGTTGTTACTGAAAATGACATGCCTCATGTTAGTCCTGTATCCTAGCCTACGGGACTCTGGGGAAACGTCTCAGTAAGCTAAGCAAATGTATATGTAAGCAAGAGTGCAGTTATGCACAATAATTAAAATTAGCGTTAGTTGAAAAATGTGCTTTATATTTCATAAACACTTACCTTTGGGGAAGCCTTTGGAGCAGTAGGCAACTAGAGGCTCATATGAGGATAGTATTCGCCAATGATGTATAAGTCGATCCTCATCCCTACATGGCACTCGTAGGTCTTGGTCAATCCTCGCCACCCAGGACAACCGAAGAAGATTGTTTCTATTTCATTATTTACTAGAACAGTGAAGTTCAATCCCTCTGTTGTTTCAAGGTGGGAGTCAACTATGGTTGGCTGCCCCAAAGGAATGCTTAGCATCTCGAGGACCTTGATGACCCACAAGTTCTTATGATCGCAATAGTCTTCGAGGGTAGTATTTCACACAAATTTATTGATTCGACAAAAGGGGAGCCAAGAATATTTATAATTAAGTCATACAGTTGAATTGTCAATTCAACCACATGAGATGTCACTTCCTTGCTGCAATTCATTACTAGGAGAGTAACACTAGTAGAAAAGGGGCAATGGTCGGGCGGTCCAGCCCATTAGTCGGTTCAATTGAAACCGGGACCAATGAAACATTGGACCCGATTCGTGAGCCCAGGGGCGGCTGGGCCACGTGGGCCATTGGTCCCAGTTTATGCTGGACCTTTTGGTCCCGGTTGGTGGGGCGAACCGGGACCAATGGGCCTCGCTCTGGCCCACCACCATTGGTCCGTGGTGGCACGAACCGGGACCAAAGGCAACCCTTTAGTCGGTTCATGCGACCAAGCGAGACCAATGGTGGTGCCTATATATACCCCCTCGCGCAAGAAGCGAGCACCTTTGCTCTGTTTTTTACGGCCGGGGGAGAGGGCTAGTGGTGCTCTAGCTCACCTCCTATGCACACAAGGTGTTCGATGGAATACCCGAGCCACACTACTTAAGGTTTCTCCTCTCCAAGCTCGACCGCCAAGCTCCATTTTCCTCAATATTTGTCTAGGTTTAGCGGTCCATCACGCCCCGTCCCCGTCTTCACAGTAACAATAGTAGTTGTAACAATACTAGTTTATAGCAGTTGTAACAATACTAGCAATAGTAACAGTAACAATAACAATAGTTTGTAGCAGTTGGTACAGCAACGATAGTAACAAGCTGAAGCAAGACAATATGAGAAATCGTAGGCATTGGACTAGTGATGGATATTTGGATGAAATTCAATATGTAACAGGCACATCCTAGAGTGATACACAATCGCTCCAATTCAACGATCATATAAAGGTATGTATTCTATATATAGTCATCCGTGTTTGCACTAAGAAATTGCATGACATCTTTGGTCTTACCCTCCCGTGGCAATGGGGTCTTGATGGGATTAAGGGTAATTAAGGTGCTCCATTTAATAGAGAACAAGGGAAAAACATTAAGACATACAGAATCGTGAACTCCTTAAATGACGATCGCTCCGGAGATTATCCCAATTATTTTCAGCTTGGGGTCTATGGTTGAGAACAATAACAAGTGCATATAACTTGCATACAGGTTCAAGAACTCAAATATATCGAGAAAACATAATAGGTTAAGATCTGAAAGCATGTCACTCGGGCCCTACTGGGAAGCATTAAGCATAGCAAAGTCATAGCAACATCAATATCAGAACATAGTGGATACTAGGGACCATGCTGACTAGTACTCTGATACTTGGTGAATGTGGGCCTAAGCTCCCATGGGCTTTCCATGGTTCCATTTACCGTGGGCCTACCCAGTAGGAGATAACCTCGTCATTAGCCCCCGAATTCATCAGGATCTTCATAACCGAGTCTCGTAATCCATTGAATCCAACTTAACATTCATGGGAAATTATCTTGATTGTTTGCCGATTTGTGGCGTCCCATGAATCTGCTCAAAGGAAAGTCCTGATGGGTTCTTAGAGTCAGACTTTCATGATTTTGGTTTTTGGTTGGGTCCGTTAGGAAAAGTTTGGTGATCTTGAATCATCTCTCGGAAGAGGTGACTAGTGATCCGAGTGGGCGATGTATCATAAAATCTGAGTGGTGAATTTACCACATGGGCTGATTCTCGAGAGAGATGCCATCCCGATGGACGATGTATCCGGAGGAACACCAACTTTCATCAACTCTAGATCCAAACTTATGAATTTCATGCCTTGGATCCTAGTCTAAGGCCCAAACACATCCACAGGAAGTACATACCTCACCTGTCTCGAGCGATCCCGAGTACATAACATTGATGATGTATAAATATTCACCGCCCGTTATATCCAACAAACATTATACATCAATATGTATCCAGTCAGTTCAGGTAAAAGACTCTTATACTTCATCTTTCATGAAGATTAAGTATCCGATATAACTAAGTAGTGCCACACACAAGTGGTTTCATTAGTCTTCTTAAGGCATTTAGCTTTAATTTTATAGATCATAAGCTGCAATATTCATCAAGAATAAACCATCATAAAATAGAGGTTTAATCAAAAACCACATTCTAATGATAATCTGAACAACTATTGTTTAAAAACTTATAAGAATATCCATCGCACAACCCATAGGATAATGCATTACATAACTTTGTCAGGACCCCGACTCGGTGTCACATCGATCTAGCCTGTAACACATCATATCACTTTGGCTCACGACGGATCCCAACGGTGTCGCCATACCTTGGCCCGGGACCGCTTTGCTTTTGGCACACGATATGATAGTGTCGCTAGCATCCATATGAAAGGAGCCCGACATGTCATGTGATACCCAAAGTGGCAGACTTACAGGGAAGCATCCATGACCCGAGATCGAACGTGTTTGGTCAAGCAAGTGTTCCGGCTAAGACGGCTAGCAGATTCGAAACCGGCGAAGCGGGCTAACAGGACTCCGATCAATGCGGACGCTTCCAAGGGACGCATGTGAACGAAGAAGGACACATGCCGCAGCCTAGTGTTCGAGCAAGAGAGCTACCATGGCTCAAGGAGACACTAGGAGACATTTCCGAAGAGAGGCTACTAAAGATAAACAACTAGATAGTCGATCCCACACATACCAAGCATTTCAATCATACACACAATATGCCTCGATATGTGCAAATACAACAAGGCATCACAACATGACTCTACACACAAGTATTTTATTTAAAGGCTCAGAGGCCATTCATAACATACACACAAGTACGGGTCACACGACCCACATACAAGTCATACAAGCATACAAGCCACTGAAGTGTTTTGTCCGAGTACGCATAACTAGTAAAATAAAAGAGGCTTGGGTGCCTAGCTATACTACATGGTCCTTCTCTTGCTCAGATCACCACCGGCCTTAGTCTACTCATCGATGTCAACGCTCACGAAGAACCCGCTAAGGGTTTGAGGCATCTTCCTAAAAATGTAAATTAAAGCAACATGAGTACAAAGGTACTCAAAGAAGACTTACATCGACTTACATACATGCATATTATCAAGAAGGGTTGGTGGGTTGTTGCAGCAAGCCGCTTTGACTCATGGCTAAGCTATCCCACGAGACACCAACTTGAAATAGTTTTATGACTCGAGTCCACTACTCATCACTTCAATACACCACCGAGGATCCAACCCCGCCTTCCTACGGAGAAGCCATCCCGGCACTCACGCTTATCTTGAGGCTTTAGTAGTATCCATTTACTTGTCTATGAACGCACAGCAACCAAGTAGTCCTTTATCATGACGCGCTATTCAATAGATGATGTTAACCCGCAGGGTGTACTTCTTCATACACGCTCACCACTTATCGCCGCTACACGACATGTACTGCAACCTTCAAGCGGAAGCCCAACGCGGGTGTCGGCCACGACCTACCTAGACACACAAGTCTCTAGTCCAGGTTTATCGCCTATTTGGGTTCCATCTATGAGGAGTTCCCCAAGTCTCCCACAGCCCCAAACGATGTGAACAGGGTTCCCGGATACCAAACGGCATCCGACACCCGCCACGCATCACCAGATCACAGCCCAACCCTACGGCCACGCTGTCCACGGCCTCCAAGAGGCTACAAACACCGAAACTACTTGCAACTCCCCGGACCAAGACTAGGTGAATAAGAAGTCGAGAGGGTCCATTGGTTTCGGCCCAATGCATGGTAGTAGCTGAATCTTAAATCACACATACAGATCTCAAGTTAGGACGGCCTCAATGAAACAACCCACCATGTACTCCTACATGGCC